>JAKCOX010000007.1:16607086-17901253 GCA_022605575.1 Laterallus jamaicensis coturniculus
CCACCACAGAGACAGTTCTGTCCCAGCACAATCCCGTGCGCACCCTCAGCCTGTACAGAGTTAGTACACCGCTGCAGGACTGCGGAGCTGATTTGCCTTTCAGCTAAAAAGCCTGCTTACCAAACCAGTCCAGAAGAGAAAGAAGAGGAGCAACCAGAGGGTGTCTGTGCACTTCCTGCCAATGACCGGTCTCCATTCCCCTAGCTCAGAAACACTGCCTCCGGAGTCCTGAAAGGAGAGAGGGAACTTCAGATTCCTTAAACGAGAGAAAAACAAACACGAAGCCCCAACAAACAAGCAAAACGTCCTAAGAAAGCAGAATCACGTTTCAAACAGCTGAGACTTCTGGAAGAGCATAACCTTCCACTTCGAACGCCAAACATCTGCTGGCTCTCTGCCTGCAACGGCCGCGCTGTTCGTCCATCGCGCGGTACGCCACCCCTGCACCTGACCCGCCTGCAGCCCCGCACCGGCCGGGGCAGGCCTGGCCCCGCCGCAGGCCCAACTTCCCTCTCTCCCGGGCACCGCTCCGGCCCAGCGCTCACCTGCTGCCGGCCCCCGCGCCGCTCCATGCTCCCGCCCGCCGGGCACGGCCGGGCCGGGCCGCGCCGCGGGACTGCGCGGGGGCGGCCGGAGGACCTTGGGCGCAGCGGGGTGCAGAGACTGCGGCGGGGTGACGCTGGCTAGAGGACTGCACCAGCGCCCGCCGTGTGCGCCGCGGGGCCGGGCCCGCCCGAGAGGAGCGCCGCGGCCGGGCGGTGGCACCTCCGGCAGCTCCTCCTGCCGCTGTGGCTGGGCACTGCCAGTCCCGTCCCGACTGCCTCCCCCGGAGCCGCACGGCGGGCGGGCTGCGGCCCCGCTGGGCAGCTGCGTTTGCGGGAGCAAACGGCATGTTTGCCCGAAGCTCAAGCGCCGGCGACCGGCCGGGCCGGGAGACGGCAGGAGCTCGGTATAACTCATGCTATTAACTTCCCGGGATAGTCGGACGGGTGGCTTTGGCCGCGCACGGCAACGGCGGCCACACGCAGAGCAGCCGCCGGGCCGGAGCCCTGGGCGGCTGGCGGCCCCGCCGGTCCCGGGGCACAGGGTGCGCCCTCCGCCCCGCGGTGCTGGGGCGAGCTGGCTGAGCGTCCGAAGCCACGGGTGTACAAACGGGCTCTGGCCAGAGCACAGGCTCATTTCTCACCGTTAATTACTTTGTTTATGGGAATAACCTTAGATCTGTACAAAACGTGGGCTGCTTCCTTGTGTCAGGCCAACGACAGTGATAGGGGCTCGCTATTCTCAGAGGAGGGCCACAAGGATGGTTAGAGGGCTGGAGCACCTGCCCTACGAGGAGAGGCTGGGGGAGCTGGGCTTGTTCAGCCTGGAGAAGAGAAGGCTGCGGGGGGACCTCACTGCAGCCTTCCAGTACCTGAAGGGAGCATACAAACAGGAGGGGAATCAGCTTTTTAAAAGGGCAGATAATGGCAGGACAAGGGGGAATGGATTGAAGCTGAAGGAGGGAAGGTTTAGATTGGATATTAGGGGGAAGTTTTTTACAGAAAGAGTGGTGAGGTCCTGGAACAGGCTGCCCAGAGAGGTGGTGGATGCCCCATCCCTGGAAGTGTTCAAGGCCAGGTTGGATGGGGCCCTGGACAACCTTGTGTAGATCCAGGTCTGGAGGTTGGTGTCCCTGCCTGTGGCAGGGGTGTTGGAGCTCTATGATCCTTGGGGTCCCTTCCAACCCTTGCCATTCTATGATTCTATGATTCTGTCCACATTATCAGCGTACAGGCCGTCAGAGATCCTCTCCAGCTGTTGGTTGGCTGCTGTCTGTACAGTTACATTACAGCAGCGCATTATGTTCGACTGTAATCACCTCTCGCCGATGTCCACTGAATTTTGCATGCAGAGGAATAGCCACACTGGATTGCATCAGTGCTTGTGACTCGAATGACCAGTGAATGCAGAAATTAGTCGCCACTTTTAATAACCTGTTTTCTCAGCGCTCTCCCTCTTGTATTTGTATTTGTATTGTCTCTAAGTTCAACTGAATAGTCTTGAGAAGATTAACATTACAAGTGGAACATACATTAAGAGTATGTTTTTGTTCCACACCCACCAGTCACTGGAAAAGAAGTCCTCTCTAAGAAGTAATACAACATCTGCAGCTACAATAAAATTGAGTGAAACTGAAGCCGTTTTGGAAAGCTGTTTAAGAACTGTGCCCTCTTGTACCAGAGGCAGAGCAATAGGCTGGTTTTGCTTACAAAGAACTTGTTCCAGTTCTCGAGCGCAGATGCAGAAAGGATCTTTGGTGACAGACTAGCATAGATGGAAGTAAATTGGCAATATCAGAAATTGGGATTTAAAAACTAATAATAAATCTCTGCCCTAGAGAATTTCACAGTCATTCTAAGCTAACTGGAAATAAATATATACTTTTTTTAAAAGTTAACTTGTGCAATGTTTCTGAAATTTACTTTTTAATTGATTTAAAAGAGCTCAGTAAAATACTGATTTAAATTTACACCTCCCTTCACCCAGTAAGTGGTTCTGAGGAAACATATCAGGACCGATTTCTAAAAACTCTGTATCTTACAAAGGATTTATTACACCATTTAGTTTCCGGTCAACTCTCGGTTCTTTATCAGCATTGTGCCTTTGCATGCTCATTATTTATCAATTTGTAGACAGTTCTCATAATTTGAAAATCAGAGTAAAATTCTAAGATGTAATATAAGTTGCAAAAGTAATTTTGTGTCTATAAAAACCTAAATTGAGAACATGAATTCTCCATCACTTTTTTTGAATAGTTTACGTTGGAAAAAACCTTTAGGATCATCAGGTCCTACCATTAACCTAGTGGTGGAGTTGGCAGTCCTAAATAATTTCCCTAAGCAACACTTTGCACTATTGCACTTTATAAACATGGAAAAAATAATTTTCCTCTGAAATACAAATGTGGAGTTTACATGTTACAAGTGAAATGTAACTTTTTTCTATAAGAGTTCAGTAGTTTGTTTTAATCAAGAAAAAATAACCAAAATTGATAATAGCTTTAACCTAGACACGGAGTAGTGTGTCTAGGTTCTGTGTCATTATCTGATTTTCTAAAATCCTTCTAAAAGAACAGTGCCAATGATGAAGGCTGATATTGGAATTTGATGGCTTGCTGTCATCACATGCTAATACTAGCTTCCACTATTGTTCTGGCCTTTTTGAATTATTCTCCTTAGGCTTTGTGTTACATTCTTACTGTGAATAAAGGAAAACAGCAAATGGAACAAATAACTAATAGCTAATAAAAGCTATATTCCAAGCAACTGAAGTTCATGTAAAAACACTGAAATCAGCAGTAAGGCCTGCTTTTACTGAGCAGTATCAATCGTAATTCTTGTATTCCTTCAATTAGTACAGGACAAATTGTCTTATATTTGATAGACAATAATTTTGGATTATAATGAATTTTTAAAAACTGTTAAATATTTTATTTGTATTAGGGTTTCTTCCCTGAATTTTAAATATTATCCAATAAAACATAGTAACAAACGAGTAATTTTATCCTGTGTCACTAGGTGGTGCTCTGCTCCCTGTTTACAGTTAAAAGACAGCATTTCTGGTTGCTGAGGTTTATGCTGTGGTTAGCCAGTATTAATAAATGAGGATTTTCATGTTACAGCTGAAAAAAATACCAGGAAGCAAAACTCAGATCGGATAAGGGTTTTAAATAGTCACGTTTAAAATGTAATAACGAGAGCTCTTACTTGTTATTTGGCTGGTC
Source organism: Laterallus jamaicensis coturniculus (assembly GCA_022605575.1). Lineage (NCBI taxonomy): Eukaryota > Metazoa > Chordata > Aves > Gruiformes > Rallidae > Laterallus > Laterallus jamaicensis. The sequence goes on from JAKCOX010000007.1 coordinate 16,610,853, forward strand.
CCACAAGTACCCAGATTACCACAATCGATTTTAAACTTTCTGTCTTATCACTTTCACAGGAAGGAGCCTGGTTCTGTGGCTGAGTAGTTCAAGCTCTCAGTGGGCAGTAGGGAGATTTAGACTTGATCTTTTTGATCCAGTTTAACCTAAAATAGAACTGAGATTAAAAAGAGTTCTGGAAAAAGCGTACTGGTTTACAGTACTGTTCCTTTTATGAGAGCGCTGATGACTTGGCCAGAGAGGTGTACACTGGCTTGTGCTCTGTCTGGTGAGAAGCCCAGATGAGAGCCTTTGGTCTACATGTGCAAGGTGCTGACTTTATAATATGCATCATATAAGTCTTGCATCCAATGACAGCCATTTTCCTTGGAGATTAGGGTTGACATTCACCTTTGAGTCTTCACTGCTTTTTTCAGTGTGCAATGTTTTCTGTAAAGGCAAAAAAAAAAAAAAATTAAATCCTGGAATAGCCAGGAACTCACAGTGATTTAGTTGTGAACAGACTGTGAGCACTCAACCTGCTTGGTGTGTCGTGGTAGGGGAACCACAGGAAGGGCAATTAACATTTACATTTTCAAGACTACTTGTGGTTTTGAAGATATTTTACAATACTGCAGCAGTGAAAACTCATGGGCATTTTTCTCTGATATCAGTTCTTTGCTTTTCAAAAAGTCACACAGAATATAGAGAAGAAAACCAGACATAAACTCAAGCTTCCTGACTCTGAGCCTCTGCTTCAATCACAAGGCTCTTGTTATTTTGTATGAGTGCTGCCTGCACCTAAGACTGACTTTCTTACCAAGGAACTTGCCTGGTTAAAACTGGGGCAGGAATGTGGGTTGGGAGAGGAAGATCTTAAATGAAGTCATGACAGTTCCTTGCTGGACAGGTTAAGTGAGATGATCACCCCTATCTGTAACCCCTTCTGGCTCTGACAAGGGACAGACAATAATTACTTTAATAGCAGGGAACAGCAACTGAGAAAGCCAACCTAAAAGCAAACATTTTCTGCCTAATTAGAGAAGATGCAGCTCAGAATAATTCCCACTGCTCTCAAATGATCTTGCTTGTGTACAGTAGCTTAGCAAGTAAGCACTATTCTCCATATGTAGCTGTGTTACTTGGAATATCCTGAAACACTTAGAGACTGAATATTATGACATCTATTATGCTAAAGCTGCTAGTCAGGTTTTCTGACAATTGCCACCCAAAGACCTGGTGGTTATGACCTTGCCTTGCTTGAAACATTTGTTCTGATTTTTGGACAACTTCAGCAAAAATTATTCTGTCATTTCTAGGAATGAAACTAGACAAGCAGACGTTACGGCATCCTCCTGATAGTATGTTTAAAGCTGCAAAGTTAACTGCTCTGATATCCATATAATAAAGAAAATGCACAAAAGATTAAATAAACAACTTTTTTTTCTAAAACCTTTATGATTTTTATACGCTCCACTTCTCAGCCTTAAAAGTTACTTGAATTCATAAGTGAATAACCAATTAACAAGCCAGTTATTTTCATCTTCCAATGACCATTACTCCCACCTTCTGTTGGATATCTCCAATGTATTGAGAAGCTCTATTTTTATTTTGGAATACTGATTATTGCGTAGAGTATCCAGGGACCTAGAAGAAAGAGTGTGCATATCTTATAGCCCAGCTATATAGCTTTATCTTACTTGTGCTAATGACCACCCCTCCTGTGATTTACTAACTACATCATTTAAGGAAGGAGTATAATGCCACTAAGCTAAGTTGTTCCACTTTCCACGCAAGCAAACAGGGATTGGTACAAAAAGCCCTTTCATCCCTGTCAGTATTCAAGCTACAGTACAGCCTGACCCTAAGAAAGTGCTTTGAGTGTGTTTGCTGAACTGAATCCAATCATAAACTTTAGAGCTGACTCATCTCAAGGTTTTAGAACAGAGCAAGAGGATCAGTGTTTCAGGATTACATGGTACTTTATATACCAACCTGGACAAGAAACAGTACTAGAGCTGTAGTTTTGTGGAATGTCAGAATTACAGTGTACTTACTTAGTGTTCTGACTGGTAAACAGCATGCATAGCATAAGATGAAAGAGTTTGAACTGGAACTGCTTCTGTTGTTCAGGAGTGCTAATGTCCTGCTTCGGTTCAAAGAGTAGATATGTTAGTACATCTGAGTGCATCAATACAGAACACAGAGATGTCATTTTATTGCTCTTCATATACCCCCGCTCCCCCTCCCCCCGCCAAAAAAGCACCAAACCACACCCCCCCACCCCCCCAAAAACCCCAAAAATCAAAACAGGGAAGGGAATCATTTGAGTTTCAGAGTAATTGTAAAGTGAAAGCTGTGGATTTGTAAGGTAGGAGAAGCATGGCTTGTTCTGAACATTTTGTAAATGGCAGGATGAAAGGCATTCCTTGGGAGCAATAAAGATAATGGAATAACCTAGGATAAACCCAAATCAAGCTGGCAGCTAGCAAAAGGCATTTAGCTGGACCACACGGAGCCTGTAGAAATACCTCGTTCTGAATGAAAAGGACAAGAGCTTTTCATTAGTGAGGTGCAGACCAAGGCAGAGCGGTTCTTATCAGCACGGAGATAAGCAGCAGATTCATTACAAGGATTAGAAGGAAGTCTTCTGTGCGAGCACAAGATCCTTCGTTGATAGTTTAGTTCTTACAAGGAAAATTTATATTCATAGATTCATCTACTGAACGTTTGCCAACAAAAAAAACCCCACATCGAATCGAGACAGCCTGGACCGCAGGCTTGACACGGGGCCCTTTCAGAAGGGCTGCCGACACAGGTTTCCCCGCATGATGTCACTCTCGGGCAATTTTGGCTGCCCTGCTCTTGCCTCCAGACTGCAAACCGTATCTCCAGCATCAGTGGATTTACAGATTCTTCGAAGTGGCTTAAGAGCAGTTTTGGTTTTGCTGTTAGTTTTGGACTTTCGGGGCACTGCTTTTCACTGGTTCCTCTAGTGACTGACTAACACTAATTTCATGTCTAGATGTTTAAAAGCATGCACAATTCTATCTGTATTTTATAGCTGTCTTTTTTTAAACAAATCCTGTTACTGTATACTGAAGCTTTGAGTAGACACATGCATTTCCCTGCTGGTTTTTTATTTCTTAAAAATAACACAGATTTTATGTAGAGAAGGCACTAGACCACCTAGTCTATTCAAACCTAATGCTTCCAACCAAACCACAGGCATCCAACAGAGAATCCATCCAGGTTATTAGGCTATCTGTAGACTTTATTGTATTCACTGCACAATGTGGCCTATTATTGGAATTTCTATACAGAAGAATAATCACTGCTGTAGTCAGGAGTTTCAGGATAAGGCTCTTCATGTGTCATAATGTGCTTCTGCATGATTTTATGAAACTGGACAAGACTGAAAGAAACTCAAAGACATGGCATTTTTCTTGCTTGAAAAGAAAATACGGAACATCCTTCCTTGCTCAGCCTACTAATAGCGGGAGGAAAGGTGACTATTTGCTTAGTGCCAGTAGGCTCCCCTGACAAAGAATTTACAACCTGCTCTATGAACACTGACGTTTGAGCAGCAAGTTGTATGTGGCTAGTCACGTTGAGTCAAGATGTCTATTATTTAGCTGCCCTATTCTTTATTCTTCCTTTCGCTTACCTTCATGTTCTTGAAGAGACGTCTCATAAATTACCTGCTCAATTAAAGTTTCACCTTAATTACTCATGAGAGGAAAAATCAACAGTGAATGGAATGCAGCCATGGAACCAGCAGTTAGTGGCAGTGTTAGAGAATACGCAATAGCCTGAGTTATGTAAATAATTTATTCATCTTCATTAAAGTTATACTGAATCAACACAAGCACTACACATGAGAAACTCCCTTAAATGAGTAAGTCTAACTCACAGGACTTCTATAGTCATCCTTACAGGCATAGCTGTTTACAGGATAAGAATCCAATAGCTGAAATAGTTGCTAAGAACCATGGTTCTCTTCTGCAAACCATAGCTAAATATTGAATAGCTATGGAAATAATCTCAACTCTGTTAAGAATTTCTGGGATCCAACACTACATGCTACTATTTCAGACAGAGGAACCCTGAAATCTAAAGTCTTTTCCATTACATTTTAATTTTCCCTGTTATCCAAAGATATAGAATATTATTCCATGTTATGTATCAGAATCTCTCATAAGATTTTATCCTGCAAATACGCATGAAGATCAGCTAGCTAGAGCACCTGGATGCTAAAAACAAAAGCCTCACAACTCCAAATCATTGTTAAGCCCTAATCTGTTTTGGGGTTCCATCCATTTGCTTCCTGGTACTTCAGGTATTGGTATATAGTTTTGTACAATTATCAATCACTTTGCATCAAAGTTTCCATTGATCATTTAAAGTGAAAGAATAGTTTTCCTATAACAGCAGTAAGATCAATATCCACTAATCCTGTAGTATTGTCACTAACATTCATTTTTATCCATTTCTAAGAGAAATGTAAGAACAGCATGCTTCTGAGACTGCTTTTCAAGTAATAACACTGCATTCTGTAAAATGCTTATTACACAATCCAAACACAGCTCATAAGCAATGCTTTTGTAAAAATTTTTATAGTGTTAGGTAAAATGAGATACTATATTAGTTTTGTAGTAGCCCTTGAGGCCTATGTTAAAAAAAGTACATAAATGTCTAGATATTGTTGCGGTTTACGTTAATCTTTTTACACAAATCAAGGAGTGTCATTCATCTCTTGTGATTAAATGAGAGAATTCCTAGTCCATCCCATGACTGATAATGTTATGGGATAGCTACTGTATGCTGATAACACTTGTGCAATAAAAGAGAGTTATCATTTAACCAGCTGTTCCTACAATACCTACATTAATCCTATTGTGTGTTATCACAACGGCGTAAACTCCACTGTGTATTAGGTAACGTATGATACAAAATAAGCGATGGAGAGTAAAAATATCTTCTTTGAGCTGTTATTTGAGGAAACAACATCATGCAGCAATCGCTCTGTGTTTAATAATGGAAAGATATTTTGAAAAGAGGATGTTGATTCTCATTTCTAGTGACTAAAATTTGAAGTAGTCTGAGCAATGGCAGTATAATGGTTTCCGTTTCACGTAACGTGTTTGCACAATATAATGTTGCTGATAACACTAACTAGTAAAGTGTATAACACTAAAGGATGTGGATGTGTCTGGGAATTCCCATGGGTCTTCCTGTCTACCAGTAAAGGGACTAAGACAAAACTAACATCTATGGGCTAATCCTACAAACTCTTATTTGTACAGTTGACCACTCTTCACCCTGTTGACCTCTGAACTTTATGCTTCGAATTTCCGTATTCAAATAGCCGATTACGTAGCTACTAGTAATCCAACTTTCTGTCAACACTCGGCTCAGAAAAGAAGTAACATGCCATAACAAAAATGACTTTGAATTTGATCCTGTTTTGTGTGTATAACTGTCCTAGTAGAGTTAGAGGCAAAAGCTGAGTCTGCTTTGTTTCTGGCTTTCCTTTGAACCCCAAAACCTAGAGGTCAGGTAGCGGTCGTGCTGCTGTTGCCAAAAGAGGAATATTTTGAAGCACACCAAGATATGCCAGCAACTTGCACTCAAAGTGTGGCCCCATACAATTATTTGTAGTAATTTTCTTGCTCATTCTTGCAGGAAAAAAAATGCATACTACTGGGGTTATATGTACGCATTTGGCCTTTAGATAGCTTCTCCCTCCTTCTGTCCCTCACTCACCGCTGTCAAACATCTTCACCTCTCCATGCATCAGTCCTGCCTCTTGCTTGGTGAACTGGGAGCAGCTGTGTTACATCTGCTGTCAGCAGTAACAAGCAAGCTATCTTTGCCATGAACAGCTTTGTTCACTGTTTTAGTCTGTCTATGGTCTGCTATGGACCGTGCTCAACATAACTAGAAAAACATATGTATTGCATATAAGTTCTAACTTTGGAACTACTCATGTAACAAGATCATTGAAATTCTAAAAATAGCAGTAAGTGTACACTGGTTTTCCTAACCCCAGTAGATTTATTAAAAAATTTCAAATATTCCATTTTCTACTAGGAAAATAGGCATGAAAACCAAATATATTTATTTTAGATAAAGTAATCTAGAAAAAACATCCAGCTGCAATATGTTCCCCCCCCCCCCGGGACTCAGCCACCCGCAGAAACTTCAACATTCACATCACTGGGAGTTAGCTAGAGCCCAACTTCCTTGAGTTTTTTAAAAATTCATTAATAAACCAAGAGGGTTTTATGCCATCTCTCTGCAAAATAATGCAATTTCCTTTCTCACTAAGCCACGCCCTCAGAGAAGTATATACTGTATAGGTAGCTGATGCTTCAAAGAGGAAATAGCTATAACAAAGAATTTTAACGTGTCATCTGCATCATTTATCACCCTTAGAGGTTATGAAACAGATTTTGGGGCCAATGGAAATACTGTTTCAGCCATTGTTTAACAATGTATGTGGTGGAAGTAGCCTGCTAAATGGCACCTGATCCCATCTGCAAGGGTTTTTTATGCATATTAATAAGCAGTACTCCATGTTTCAGTTCTTAGTGTGGCATGCCCTAGATCCTTTGCTTAATATTAAAAACACAAAGAAACTTTTTTTTCACACACAGTAAGCTGCCAGTGCAGACAAGGCAGGGTGTTTCTTTGTACCTTATTTTTAAAGCTCCTCTGTTAATATGCTTGTAAAACAAGCCACTAGTCATGTCTTTCATGCTGCAGCTTGCTGTTCAGGCTTTTCCATGAGAACGCAATGCTGGTATGTTAGTATTCTAGAACACTTCAGATTTCTGGAAGTATCAGTAATTTTGATAACTGGAAGGAAGTTCCTTATTGCTCATACCCATGTTTGTTGCAATTTTTTATAATTTAGAAATCCTCATGTGCAAATCTCACTTCCTTCCCTCTAGTGATCAGTGAAGTAGCTCTTTAATACTAGCTGAAGAGTTTTATTTTCATGCAGCTATTCATTCTTCTTTAGATTCAGATTAAATATTTCATGTGGCAAACCGTGCTGGGTGTAATTCAGAAAATTTGGTGTGAGGTAGAAAACAAAACAACTGATGTCTCAAAAGCTCTGAAGTCAGAAGTAAAAGCTTCTGCAACAGAAAAGTTGAGAGTGAGAGACAAGAGCTGTGCCTCAGAGCAGTGATCTGATGTGCTTGGGTCATCAGGGAGGAAATAGGCTTTGCAAGTCTAGATAGCAAAATTAGACAATCTCTTGCTATTTTTTCCTTGCTCTTATTTATGATATGGACAGCATGAATTTAGAAATAGCACTTCTAGTCATTATTTCAATGGCAAAATACAGAAGCAGTCCAAATTTTGTCTATTCAGAAACATTAAGATTATAAAATATTAAACAAAAGACCAGTAAGGTTTGGGGACAAAACCAAAGCCACCCATTCAATATGATTCTGATCTGTTGTTGCTCATTGTGGTAAAGGGGAAAGGAAGGTATGGAAGAAGCTACACTGGTTGCTTATATTTTCTGCCCTTCCTGAATACCTCAACACATTAATTATGTAGCTGTCACATCTCACGCATGAACCTCTCCAGGGATGGAGACATATTTGTCAGACTGTTCCAGTTTTCTGAGGTTTCTGTATATTGATTCAGGGACTTTGAGTTAGGCATACTGTTATTTACCAATGCATTAGATTTTGATGGCCTCAGAGGACATACCATGTAAGAACAGCTCTGAGATACTCATGACCTGTAACAGCTGTGACCGTGTATACATTTTCCTCCTAAAATGAAGCTGACTCAATAATGATTTGACTGATTCAACCTTTGTTTATGAAATGGCAGTGATGCCAAAATGAACAGTCAAGTACAAAGCCTGTATCTTGAAGACAGACAGATAACAAGGTGCATATCTGGTACCAATAATATCTCAGAAGCAAAAATTTTAATGGGTGAAATGGTTCCTTCCTTCTTGATCAGAAAGCCATCTTCTCTGAAGTTAACTTTGGACCACTTTTGACCAAGCTGATCTGGTCAGGTTTTCAGTACTTTGCCAGGATATCTGATATCCCGTGGATTATTCTTAGTCCCTAGAACTACCCCATTAATCCTTTTATTTCCTATTCTGCAATTTACTGTTATGATCCTATTCTATTCCCAGAATTGTCCATAATCATCTTACTCCCTCTGTCAAGTAGTCGTTGGCTGATTTAGGTAACAGTGTAAAAATGTCTACAGTTCATTGGGCTGAAACACTGTCAATAATGCAGTAAGGAGTTATGCAGTATCTTCAAGGCTTTTAAACACACACAAAAATATTTACTTCACAATCACCTCTAGCATTTTTTCTTTAGGAAACTGCAGCTGCAAACAGTCTTCCCTGTACATGGTTTAAAATGAAAGCAAAACAGAGTAAAAGCATAAAATGGGAAACGGGCTGCTATAGACTCTCCTTCCTTCATACTATACAGAGCACATCCTTTTCAATTCAATACAAACGTTTATTCGTCTGGGAAAATCTCAACTACCAAAAAGAACAGCTTCATGAATGATGACTGTCCATATATACAAAACATCTCTACTATGTTATACACACAGCCATTTAAAAAGTCAAAACAAAATTGAGTCATTGCTTTGACTAACATAAGATGTCTCAGAAGGAGGTGGTGGTGCAGAGAAGATGGAGTAACAAACATAACATGCAGCCTCTTTTCAGACATACGTTAAGGATGATCACAATCATTCTCTCTTTTGCCATTAACAGGATTTTTGCCATCTTTTGCCATTAGCTATCTGAACACACCATAAGAAGTGGGCTTGAGGAACCAAATGGAAGTAATTCTACCTTCTGAAGTTGTAGTTCTCCAGCAACAACAAAACCATCTTTACAATCTATCAAGACATTTTTATAAGTCAGTCTCTGCAGCACTTGGTTCACTACAGACACTGCAGAAGACACAATGCCAAAGTCACCCCAGCATCAGAGCCACTAGCATCATTTGCAGCATGTAACTGATGAAACTTGCAAAGAGCTATCCCCTTTAACATACCTGTGTGATGCCTTTTAAGAAATACAGTTTTACTAGATAATGCAGAGAATGGGGACATGAAATTCCTTGAAGTCTAATCTCCCTGAAGACACTGAAAGGAATACTGTTTCATTCTGAAGCAACTTCAAAGGTAAGCAAGTGTATATGAAATACTTTGATTCATTAATATTTCACTGTGGTTTTTTCTGACTGAATATGAAAAAAATGGTATTCTGTCATTCCAGATTTTTTCTTTTTTTTACTTCTTTTCTTTTTTTTTCTCTACGAAAATGTCAATATTTCACTTCTGATGAAAATACAAGGTATGTTTTGATGATGGCCTTCCCCATTCTGATTTTTGCAGTACCAGGTGAGTTGGCATGGATATATTTTGTTTTAATAAAACTGTAGCCAAAGTTTAAGTTAAACATTCCTTAAATACTTTTGTTAATCCAAAAGTGTTCTCAATGTACTAACAACAAACTGTAAGTAAAATAGAAATTTTCACTCCAGGTATATTTCTATAAAATAAGATTATCTATTCTCTCTCTCTCTGTGGTCTGAATCTTAACTGAAACTCCTCTCTGCCAAACGAGTTGTTGACAGAACTGTGAATTTGGATTTGAGGTTTAAGACTCTAACTGCAGCTATTTATTAAGAAAGATCCAGACACCACTAGACTGCATTTCAGACCCTAATTGATTTCACAATCCTCAATAGTGATTTAAAGTAACACAGGGACATGTCACAACAAGACAGGAAGGCAGAGTATTTGTTTTTTCTGGTATGTCAGGGACCCTATTGCCAGAAATAAAGGTGTCTTTGTTCTCCACTCATGACCCAAAATGTATGTGCTTAAATAGTGTCTGAGAACTCTATTGGTTATGAAGTCCAGTCTGAAAGTAGAAAGGACTTCCCACTTTGATTTATTTTGGCAGACAAGAGAAGAAAAAAAAAAGAGAAGAAAAGAAGGTACAAATATGTCGCAGTTAATGCCACAATGACAAGAAGAAATTCAGAGAGACAAGTCTCTTGCAGTCTAAGGGTACTTGTAATTTAGGAACAATGATAACCAGTTATCAGTGGACTCGGCCTAAGGGCTAAAAAGGTTAGACCATAAAAAGTACAATAGAGAAAATACTTAATCAGGTACTTCTGTAATTATCACTTGGTTTTATCTGTGAGCAGTGTGTCAGGAAAGCACAAGCTTATCTTACATTCTTTTTAGATAAACTTGTATGTAAATCAAAGGAACTCCCACCTGTACAGATTGTAGCTAACTGGGGTACACAGAAGTCATGGTGGTAGAAGACTACAGTTCCAACTAGACCTGGTGCAACTAGGTGCTTACTGAAGCTCACGCAGTGCTTCCTGCAGCCCACCACTGACAACTCCTTGGCAGGGCACAAATTGAACATTTGTGGGGGAAAGCACACTGAACACTTCCTGAAGGAGTTGGCTGTGCATTGTTTGGGATTGCAGGTACTGTGTACTTCACTTCTGCATGCCTTTTTCTATGTTCTGTTGTCTTTTTCCTGCTCCCACAGTTTTGCCAATGTCGGTTACCTTTCCTCCTGGCCTTGAGATGACCCTGGCAGCATAACCCTGTGCCAGATTTGGCCTAAGACAAAAGCATCAAAACAGCTAGAGCAGAAAAATGAAGGTATTTGTAATTCCTGCCCATCTGAACAAACTGCAACTCTTCTTTATGTCTGTAAAGGGATTATTCACCAGATTCTCAGCCTGCTCCTGGTGGGAGCAATTTTTCTCCCAGATCAGTGACATCATGCCCTACCACTGCTGTACCACATGGTGTTCCAGAAGTCAGTTAGAGAAGCTAGAGTGAGCCACAGCAGGTCACTGCAGAGACCTCTCATGCTGGGAACCATCTGAGAGTCATGATACTTGGAAACTTGTCCTGTAATTACTTTCATGCCTATCTGGCAGACCAACATTTAGATTACTTCACCTGGTAAAGCACAAACCCAGTGTTCATCTGATGCCTCGCAAAGCCGGAATCGAAACTCAATAGCCTTGGTGACTATTTAGCAGGTATCCTTCATTGCAGCACATGATGGTTACAGCCATATTCTACTAAAATCCAAAACAAATGTCTTCTTAAAAACATGAAAATTCTTATATTAAAGTTATATGAATTGTCTCTTAAGCTACATCTACATCTATCTATTCAGCATTATTGCATTAATTGAATCATATCTGAAGAGAATAAAACACAAATCAGTCATGTGTGGGCAGTTTCTGTGTTCAATTTTATATATATCAAGTGCTCATGACATAGGACAGTGGGACTGAGTTCAAAGTTTGTGGAGCAGGAGAAAACAGGAGACACACAGTCTGGAGTACTGGGATGAGATGTACTGACAGTAAAAGTGCAGCAGAGCTTCAGGGCCTTGGGCTGAGAGAGGTGGTAGGACAGGCAGGGCAGCACTAAGGTGCCACAGCCCCAGCCCTGTTTTGGAGGCAGAGCAAACATGATGAAGTAAAGCTTAGGGGCTGGGAAGGTGATGGGAACCAGGTGTGGTGAGAAGGCAGATAGCAGGGCAGGGTTCCAGGGACAAGACAGGCGTGAAGGAGTGAGACCTGAGGCAAGGGAGGACCATGAGAATGAACCATGAGCATAATGAGGAGGTGCAGCTCATAGCACCACTTCAGATGTGGATCAGGCACAGAGGTGTGGGGCTTAGGGCTCCAGACAGGTCAGAAATACAGCTAGTTCTTGGCCTGGCTACAGATAAGACAGTCCCCAGCAGTACTTCTGAAGCATGGGTACATGCTGAGGCTCAGGGTGTCAGGAGAGGGCTACCAGGCCCAGTCATGAACTGGGCCAGGACAGGCACAGGTCGGGGGAGCAGCGTGTGTCAAGAATAAGGAGCAGCACAGCTGACAAAGAAAGAAATGTCAAAATGCCCAGACAGGAAAGGAGGAAGGAGAAAGAAAGAAAGAAAGGGCATAAGCAAATGGCAACATGTTCTGTCCCATGATCCTGGAAACTCCTAACAAAAGAATGGGTTGTCATCTTAAGTGATTTGTGTCAAGTGGCAACAACGTTTCTGAGACACCACAAACTGTCTTAAGTGAGCCACTGCACAAGGCAAGACAGACTGATGCTCTATTTTTCTTTGTGGCAAAGCTGATTGAACAGTTTGCCGTTCTCCTTTTACCCTTCTCCAGCTACCTAGTAGAAGGGTTACCTTTAGTATCTGCTCTGCCACGGGACCAATCACAATTCTACATTAAACTTCAGAAGTTAAATAGTTCCTGGTATGATCACTGCTGTTATTACTATTTTTCTTTTTTCTCCAGAATGTGTCCTTTCCACACTTTAAACAAGAAACATCAATGACATATTCTCTGTATATTCTGTTAAAACAGAACATCTAAAATCCCCAAAGAAATGAGAGCTGACTCCTATGTATGAAACTTGCTGAGTAATGCTACCCCTTAAAGTTCCACTCTAACTCTTACAAATTATTTGCTATTCTTTCAAACCACATCCTTTAGAAGCAGATGAACTTACTATTCCTTATTGCATAATGTCTGTGGTAGTCGTGCTTTTGATCAGCTTTATTGGCCCTTAATAAGTATACAAATATTTTCCAGCTCATGTTGCTTGTTATGTCTCTGCATGGTTTTACTAAATGCTGTGTCAAAGATTGCTATGAATAGGACACTGTTACATTTTTCAGCACTGAGCAGTACTCCTTCTTTAGAAATAAGAGGTATAATTTGAAATTGAGCTTTTTCCCCCCCCCCCCCGTGTGGCACTAACTGTGCATGTATATTTACACATATCTATACACATGCATACAGCAATACATACACATGACAAAAATATTGTATTATATATATGCCACTCAGAAATACAGTATCTTAAATATAAAATATTGCATGACCAGCCTGCATTACAGACATTTTAGAGTTTGATGCCTACTAGTAACAAGATGGAAATAAATACCAAAATATTTAATTTTGCATGATAGAAAAGCCAATGCAAAAAACTAACAGTGAAATCAAAAGAAGGAACTGCTTTCTGTCTAACTTCTGCATCTTAATTCTGTATTCCTTGAAAACTCTGAATTCCTTTCAAAGTTGATGAAGCGCAGGAAAGTGAAGTTTGAGGTTTTATAAAATAAAATATTTTATTGAAATAAAAGTCTATTCACATCATTTTGTGAATGAATATTGACATGATTCCAATAACTATCTTTAGGATGTTAGGATAGAGAGATGAAAGTTTGTTTACCTCAGAAATAGATCTTGGTAACGATAAAAATCTGTACACTCATGTGATCTTCCAGGTCTTCTTTCTTTTGCTGGTTAAGGATTTTCATTATTAAAGTTGTCCAGAAACATACAGTGAAATGCAAAAGCTACTGTAGTATGCTATTGAGTACATAAGTGACAAACACTGTGAGGTCACTAAGGTAAATACGGAGTGCTAAATGAGAGAGCAACTACCACACACTCAGCTTGGCCCACAGCACTACAAATACAGACAGACACTTTGCACAGGCATGGCCTCTTAATACTGAGATTGGAACTTCTCATGCATTCTTCCAAGCAGCTAAAAAAATTAAACTACATGATTTAGTAATGATAGCATAGGATGTGTGTCTGGTTGCCTAATGATGCAAGCTGTAAAGAATGCCTGGCATTTATTCTTTTTGATCATTTCTGAGCATTATTTCAGGTAGTGTTTGAGACTATGTAGATGCTAGCCATTCTAGAGACTGACTGCTTATAGGATGTCTGTCTTAATGAAGTACTGTGATATTTGACACATTTTTGCTAATGCAAATGTTATAGATTAAGAGAATTTCCAACTCAGAGATCTGTTCTGAGAAAGCCTAGTCCCATTGACTTTGAAGGCATGAATATGTTTTCACGGGCTTCTTGCATAGGGTTTGTTTGTAGGAATTATGCTGACTTCTGAAGTGGCATCTATTAGGTATAAACACACTTCAACATTCCACATGTTGATAGCTCTGCTTGTATAGTGTTCTAAATAAAAGCAAGTGTTTATAATTAAACTCTGTGTCTAGACTCTGAAAATTAGTCTGTGCTCACACATAGGCTCTGAGTGAATTTGCTAGCACTGGGAAGAGACCACATATGGGCCTTCTACTCTGTCACGCAGGCCTTTGAGTAATGTGGGTAAGCTAAACATGGACATATGCCTGCTCAGCCCAAGTCTGACACTATACACCCAGAATGCCTTGCAGCAACATCAGATACCAGCTAGGTTGCTATACTGTTTCATGACTTAATGTTTTACACAGAAGCATCCTATCAGAAATACTGGTTACCAGGTGAGGCAGCTCTCTAGAACACATCAGGCTTTTAGCTGGCTTGGTCTTGGGACTTATATTTCATTTAGCAGAATAAAAGCAGATTACATATGAAATGGTTACTGGATAGGTATTTTCAAATAAGTAAGTAGAAATAAGAGATCTTTCTGTATAAAAAAATTAGAAACAAGATCTATTGAAAATGTTGAAAAATTTATTATTGCCAAATACTCTGGAAGAACCAGAAATGCAGCATTGGATGTCTTCCTGTAAGGCCTTGGAACAGACTGCTGGAGCGGGAGGCCTCTGGCATAGTTCTCAGGAGACAGGAATCAGACATGAAGAGCAAAGTTCCCTTGAGTTGGAAAGATTTCAGCTATATGTTTGACTTAAAAAAAAAAATAAATCTGTCTTTTTTCATTTCCAGAATATTTATTTTGAGACAGATGACTGTCATTAGCCTGATGATGGGGTTTGGCATCCTCAGGCAGTGCTGTGCTCTCCACTGCTAACTGTTGCTTTAGGATCTCCTCCACCCCCACACAAATGTTATTTCTTCTTTTACTTGTACACATGACCATGTGACCCCACAACTCTGCAGCCACGAATGAAAATTATTCAAGACTGCAATATCATTTCATTTGCATGTGTCAATCCTTTGGCATTTAAAAAAAATAGAGAAAAAAATTCAAAAAAGTAGCAAATCAAGCAACAGGTAACAAATAAAATAAAGCAATAATAAGACTCAGTGACTTATAAAGCCAATAGAAGCTATGCAGATTTCTTATTTCAGCATACAAGACTGCCTGTCTTCCTTATATTCCTATCACAATATGGTGTTTTCAACATAGCTCAAGAAAATAATTTTGGTTTGTCTTCTCTCTAGGTCAGAAATAGGCAGGACAAGAGAAAGACAGACATACAAAACTCACATGATGCAAAAAAGACTTTTTGTAGACTACATTGATAGAAAAATACTGATCGAAGTTAATAAAGGCTCAACAGAACAGATACAAGCATAAGGGGTCATAAGTCAGCCCATTTTTATCTGCAATACAGTTTATCAGTCCACCTACCTATTTCCAAGCCTGTATCTGCATGGCATATTTTAAGAAGCAGAAAAAAAATAATCACTGGATACCAAAACACTCATTTTTCAAAATAGTTTCTACTAGTGCACTATCTCCTTGCTATTTATCTGGTTTCTGTAATAAATCAGCACATTCCTGGTACTGACTGGCTCTATCTACTCACAATTGGGGTTGACCTGACAGCAGTTAAGAAAACTCAGTGAAGGTGGGTTTATAAGAAACTAAGCTGAATTGTTGGCCCTACAGCTAGTACAAGGAGGGATCAAATTGCTTTTTTCAGCTTTCTTTTGACAACACACTTACTACACATATTAGTGGAAACACATTATAATGTAATCATTGGTCTGTCATCAAGGTTTTCCATTTACCAGTGTGGGAAAAGAAGCTTATATTTAGCTGGCTTCATTGCTGGTCCCTCAAGTCTGTCTATTCAACGCAAGGGAGTCATTAGAGCTACTTTTTTTTTTCCAGGCTGGAATTTTGTGTGCTAAGGAATAGAAAAAAATCAATTATATGTCTCATCTGTGGCTTAAAATCTATGCCAAGATGATGAATGGAAAGTTTTTTTAAATTAAAAGTCTCATTCTAGTGAGAGAAAATCCCTTGCATCAAAAAACATCTGGTGTTTGCTTTTTTGTAGTTGTACACTTTCAGTTCTCAGACTGGCCAGTTCAGTTTCAGCAGTTACAATATTATTAGTTTTTAAATATAGGATCTTCCATCAATCACTCAGTTCTCAAGTGCTTTATATTTCTCTGCTTCACGAATCTGGAAAAGATTGATTTCAAAGTGGGAGGCTGTGGAAAAGGAAGAACATCTGACTCACACAATTAGAAACTGTAGCCAAACCACTCTGCATGGAGGAAGTAGAAAGGCCTGGGAAAGCTGAAAATTAGCTGTTGGAAACAAGAAATGCTGTGTTCAATAGGTCTATGTGAGTCTGTGTATTTGGTGTATCACTCCAAACACATACTTAGCTACACACATTTAAAATTAGCATGACAGCACAAGTAACAACTGAATTCATTAAACCAATTAATGTAACTGCATATTTACTAGGCCCTCTCTGTGTTTCAAAGAATAGTTTGGATATTTCTACACTGAAATTACATGGACATTTGTAAGTATTAAAAGGACATCATTATATAAATAAATGAGAAGTATCCTCTTGACTAAAAAAACATTTTTTATGCTCAAATGTTACGCAGTCATAGCTGTTACTTGAAAGTTTGTAGACAAAACCAGGTCTATTTTGGAAAAGAGGAAACCCCTTTTTTCTTTTTGGAACTATTATATGACTATTGAGTCAGTTATCTTTTTCTTATTGCTGCATAGTTGATTTTTATTGCTTATTTGCCTTTATTGTACACAGAATCATAGAACCACAGACTGGTTTGGGTTTGAAGTGATCTCAAGGCCCATCTAGTCCCTACCACCTGCCATGGACAGGGACACCACTTACTAGCCCAGGTTGCCCAAAGTGTCCAAGTCCCATCCAACCTGGCCTCGGACACCGCAGGGGTAAGGCATCCACAAGTTCTCTGGGCAACCTGTGCCAGTGCCTCATAGTAAAGAATTTCTTCCTAACATCTAATCTAAGTATACCCTCTTTCAGCTTGAAGCCACTCCCTCTTGTCCTATCACTACACTCTTTGTTGAATGGTCCCTCTACCACTTTCCTGTAGGACGCCTTTAAGTATAGATAGGCCATAATTTGGTCTCCTTGGAGCCTTCTCTTCTCCAGGCAGATCAAGCCCAACTTATGCAGGAGAGCTCAGTTTTTAAACAAGCAGAAGTTCATACAGTGATGTCCCCTACCAAATATATCAAAAACAGATTTAAAAATATTCCTCTGCACATGAAAAATTAAGAAATTGGGGCATTGTAACTGTGAGGATTGCAGCAGGGCATGTAGGACCTTTCCAAATGCAGTAGAGAGGTTTGATGGGACAGCAGCAACATAGACACTGCCAAGTTCTGGCTAAGGTCCCAGCCTTTAGGAATGGACATTTTCACCTGTAGTAGCTGTTGTGTAAGAGGAATTGGATATAGGAACTAGCACTGAAACTTGTTCCCTCCTTACTAGACCACCATAGTGGCAAAAGGGTAGAGATGCCTGAAAAGATTATTTTTTTTTCATGCAGTGGACCACATCACTCCACTTTCTTTCTTTATTGCTTGTCAAATAAAAAGAGATTTACTATTGGAGTCATGCCAAACATTTCTTGGGCTGGGTTACCTGTACATAATGGCAAACATTGACACAGCAGTCATGGGAAAAAATAGATCCAGAACATGCAGTAAAGGGGAAGGACCAGCAAAACAACTCTAGCAGATTCTGATGAAGCAACTGCAACCATTAATGATAAATCCTATGAATATTAATCAAAACTTACTAATAACTAGTAGCAATTCCAACAGAAACTACAGGAAAACCAGTCCCATTGCCAACCATAACAACACTTGGCACAACTTTGCAGTTCTACTGAGAGAAGCAACAGCATTATTTGCTCTATCTGTGAGCCCATGAGAGCTACAGCTGCTGCTCTGGCACTGGGAGATGCTGCAGAAAATATGGAAGTATTCTTAAAAATGGAGGACAGTTAACTCAGCAGCCACTGAAAAAACTTTGGAGATCAGTAATTTGCAAAGGGATGAAAAAGTCACCCAGATGGAGGACTGTCTTCCTGGGAATTGGCACAGACTGAGTGTGCAGTGCAAAGAAATCTCCACACAGCCAGTCTAGGTAACATTGGCACAAGTAAGAAAACTTAGTGGTGCTGAATTTGACTGGAAAAAAGCCAAACAACCCAAAACAGAAATAACAGCCTTGAGTAGTAGTCTGATATTTCAGAGATTTGTACATTTGTGAAGACTGAAAACTGAGGTGCAATACAAAGGTGATACAGAAAAAGGCAAACTCTAACAACTTTGCTGTATCTGAGCAAGACTTCAGTCCCACTAGTGGTTTGGATTTCAGCTACAAGAGGCAATATACCTGCTGCAAAATTACTTGAAAATGCCCCAGTAAGGGGCAAACCCAAATTATGAGCTGGTTTTGGCACGGTTGAGCTTAAGTTCTACTATGTGTTTTTAAGCAACATGAAGACTTGCAGTTGCAAGAGGCAAACAGATGAAGAAAAAGAACTCTTCTTGTTTTGTCTTGTGATCACGAGGTGTTAGGAGCTAAAGCTGCCCATCCTATCTGTACTTATGATATATTTCAGATCCACCAGATAATGCTGTGTGTACACACATGGGCTGCCTCTGTGACAATGTGCATTTCTAGACTATGTACAAGACAAATGTGACATTACTAAGCAACTGTGGTACCTAGTAATATAGGCCTAAGACTGGGATGCATGGGTGCATAGGCTTGGCTCCTGAAGATAGTCTTGGAACATTTAATGGAAAAATATCGTCCTCCTGCTGACCCTTGCTTGTTGATGATCAGCCAGTATCCTGCTGAAAACAGTGCTGAGGCAGCAGGAAGCTGTCTGTAGCCCAACAGAACTTGAAGAAAAAAAGCCTTGAGGTGCAGTGTAGCACAAAAACTCTGGGGAAATATCTTGGAAAGCAGACTGCTCCCACAAACCCTCTGCATCTGGCTGACATTCTCCAGTGTCAAGATAGAGAAGTCCAAGGTCAGGGAACCTTTTGTACGTGCTGTTCAGCAGATGGTTGATCAACTTCCTTTATTCTAAGGTTTCCTGGGGATGATAATCCCCAAAACAATGGCAGAACAGGGGATTGAAAGCACCCAAAAAGAGACAACATGTTCTTTGTGATTTTTACAATTTGAGTGGCTACATGGAAGGGAGCCCAACAAAATACTGGAGTTCTTCCGGGAATATGATCAGAGGGTGTATTTGTTCTTTTGTCTTTGGTAGCAAATGCAGCATCCAAATCTAATGTTTATTCAATGTCTTGGATGAATGAAACATTAGAAGGCTCCAGGAAGGGATGATATTATATAACCACACCTGATACAACACAGGCAAAAAGCATGGGTCCCAGAATTTAGAGACCCTCACTGCATGATCTGGGCCATGACAAATTCAGAGTCTCCTGTTCATGCTCCACAGATCCCAACAGTATTTTTGAAACTGGTCTGATTTCTAGGCAGGTGACACACCTTGGTGATCTCTGCCAACCAGTTAAGGGGCAGAACTACTGCTGAATGTGAAACCTGCCCAGGAGTCTCCATGTCAGCTTGGCTAGATGTCAAGTCAGGCACAAATAGACAAAACATATGAGGTAAAGCCCAAAGAATTAAACTACCTTTCATTAAGAATTAAGATAAGCCCTCTTTAGGTAAGGTAAGATTGTCACTGGAATTTCCTGTTCTATTAAGCAGAGGAAATTTTGGGGATGGTTTGAACGATTAGCTGATTTGCCAGAACAGGAAAGTAGGGAGAGTCAGAGTGGTTCCAAAGAATGTTTATCAATACAGTGATAGGTGCTTTATATATAAAAATATATATATTAATAAATTTTCATAAATTTATAAAATTTAAACTAAATTTAATTTTAATTTAATTTATTTAGTTAATTTTTAATTTATGTTTTAATTAATTTTAAAATTTAATTAATTTTAATGTAATTTAAAATTTAAAAGTTATAAATTTTTATAAAACAGTGTAGAGAAAACCTGTGTAGATACACTTAAGATACAAATCCAAATATACAGCATCCTAGATTTTACTCTCTAGACAGGTGCTTTTGAATGGTGTTATTACTCCTGTGGAATTTTGGTTGCTACTCAGTGGCTGACATAATAAGTTACTACTTTACTATGTGTTTGTAATGAAGTCAGTGCATACTCATCAATAAAAAAATTTTTTTTACATAGTTCTTTCAAAAGACACATGTTATTCCTTTGCTATAGGTAAAAGGTACTTAATCTCTTCTGGTTTTCTTAGTATTCTATTGCTCTTAAATTTATTCATTAAAATTGTTGAATAGACCATGGAGTTTAGTGCAACACTGAATTTACTCCTTATTCCAATGCTTCTTTCCTGTCATTACACAAGGAATTTTGCACACACTTGGAGTCTGGCTCATCTGCTTGATGTGTGGCAATTTCTGGAATTTCCAGATGTGCTCAGGGCCACTCATCACGTAATGCATGATGGCATGGGAAAGAAGCAGAGCTTGGAAACAGATATTTTGAAATCAAGTATAGTCACCATATTTGTGGCCATGGATTCATACCAGAAGCAGGTCTACCATGAGGCACGAGGATCCTTCATTTGATCTTCTCTCTTATTTTTGTTTGGAAGAGAGCTAAAAATTCAAAACACAAACTCACTACCAAGTCTTTTAAGTCCACCAGTCACTAAGGTATTTCACTGCAAGAGAAGAGGATCCCAAGTAGTTGTTAAAAAGGGATTACTAGCACAATTCCAAACTAAGTCCAACTATTCTTAAAAGAAAAGGTTTTTTCTGAAATGGTCCAAATTTACATAAGAAAGAAATTCTACAAGAAACAATTGTGAATTCCCCCAGCTTTCCTACATCCTTTTTTTTGGGATACTAATCTTTCTCTATTACAGAAGTTGCATTAAATCCTCTCCATGCTCTACTCAATTATTTTTTCTCCATATTTTGCTAACTTTTAATAGTCTTGCATAAATACAAGGAAAAGAATCACGCAGATGGAATAAAAGCAGCAAAAAGTAAATACTTAACTATAATTAGATTGATATTGACTGCTAAAAGAACATGAATTATACAATATGAATACATGATACAGTACAAAACCCCACCAGCAATGATCTCTATTTCAAATGAAGGTGCTGTCATTATGACAATGTTTGTTAAATATATACATCTTTATGGAAGTAAATATAGTGCCATGAATCCTAGAAATAAATGAAAGAAACAGCGAGCTGTTTACTGATCACAGGATTCCAATAGTGATTTAACAACAGAAAGGGATAGTGTCCTAGCTGCCACTGCATCTCTGGATATTGTTATAGTTCTGGTTTTTAAGACTGTTCAAAAACCCTGTCACTGCTCACTGAAGACCAGTAAAATTGACAGCTACAGGAACTGTTCTGTTTTGTTAGGTTTAGCATTGTCTCCAAAGAAAGATAATAAATTAAATGTGAAATCAGCACAAGGAGAAGATGTGGTAAAAAGACTGCAGGTCTGATAAGTGTAGTTCAGCACAGGTTAATCATCCTGTTGTTGGAGTCTAGCATCTAAGCTAGACCCAGTATTGACTAGGATGGGTATTTGGAGAAAACATACATGGTATTTTTTATGATGACTGGAGATTTAGTATTATATTGAGATATCTGTGAATTTCTCTCAGTGTAGTTCTAAAAGCTTTAACAGAGAAGGCATACTCCAAATTGATTTGCAGCTGCTTGGAAAAGCACAGTCATAGCTGGCATGATATGTTAACCAGAGTAAATTATAAATAAAGAAAAGCATTGAAAAGAGGGAACGGCAGTTGTAAAAATAAATCAACTCTCAAGTAACTAAGACAACCAATGGAAAACAGAAGAATATTAAAAACTAGGAAAACACAGAGAAAGCAACACTACAGTAAATTGAATAGAGCAATAAATTGTTGTGGGGGGTTATTTTAAATAGAAAAATAGAATTTCTACTCAGGTTGACTTTGATCCATTTTGAATTTATATATATATAAAAATAACCCCGAGGAATTCAACATGTTAATTTAATAAAATGAAAGTGTAGAAGAACTTAACAGTGAATTTTCACTTAATGGTGAAATTTTCATTACTAATAGTCATTTTGTGTGTTGGTGTTTTTCTCATCACAAATGCAAAGAACAAAGGAGAATGGAATGTGGGTTGTTTTGGTTTGGGGTTTTTTTGGGTGGGTTTTTTTATTTTTTATTTTTTTTTTAGGAAGTAACTTTTACATTTTGCCCTCTTTAAAGTTCTCAATTCTTCAGAACAACAGAATTCTCATCTCCAACTAGAATCAAGATTAAGGAAAGGGGAAAGCTGCCCAGATATGATCAATATATAACATATAAATATACATGTGCTAAAGACTGTCTAACTGCTTAAAAGGAACTATTTCAAAGGACTAGAATAAAAGCTTATTTTCTTTTGCCCACAGTATTACTTGTAAAGTGTGTTTTTTGTCTGACTATAAGTAGGATCTGAACAACATCTACACAATCTAGAATAAAAAAAAAATCAGGAAAAGAAATTAAGTGTAAAGATAACTATCTTTTCCTCCTAATTTCTAGAGGGCAAAGCACTGCCAATTCATTGACATTTCTGCCACTTCTATTCCATAAACAAAGGAACCAAAGAAAAACAGAATACCCAGAAGAAATACTAGGGAGTACATGGTGATATAAGATGGAGCAAACTAGAGTGCAGGGTTAGTGGTTGTCTGTCATGCCTATGAAAGCGTGACAAACTGAGGGTTTGAGTCCCAAGGACAATGGCATTCTTAGAACCATGTCTAAAGGAGGAAGCTCATGCTTGGAAACCCAAACCATTAAGACCCTTCTTACCAGTTTAGCCATCTCCAACCCTGGAACAAATTGTTGCAGAGGTTCCTCAGATATGAAGCCCTGAAATACAGGGCTCTATAGCAGTAGGCTGGAGGAGTCAGAAAGGAAAGAGACAAGTCTCTGTAACAAGGAGCTGCATGGTATCAGAAACATTTTAAAATTATATATATATTCTTTGCCAATTATGAATTTGAACAGATTACTATTTTCTAGAGAAAAACAACACTGAAGCAATAAAAACCTAGTCAGCTGAATGGAAAGGAATGTGAATCTCATTCACATCATCCTCCAATGTTATGGAACCAAAAATCATCCATCTTTTAGACTCTCTTAATCTTTAATAGGTCACCTTTAACAGACACATTAAGATCTGCTACATCTATTTGCTTGAAAGAAATTATGCCAGGACTACTCCTCTAACATTTGTTTGTACTATGTTTTAAGAACACATGCAAATTCGCTCTATTCTAAATCTTTTTTCAAAGGACTAAGTCTCATCCACTTTGTGCTGCCAGATAGACAAAACATCCTATGTGGATAGCATTCTAACAGCATACTGTTCATTTCTGAAGAGCAGTAGCATGTATTTATTGGAAAAGCAACTCTTATTTCTGGAAAGAATATGCATGAGCCAATGGCCTGCAGATGTGCACTGAAAACCGCTTTTGGTCGCCTGCCCACCAGATGGTCTCACATCATGAGGTTCCACTCATGTATGAGTATTGCAGTCTATATGCTTAGTCACTAGAGCTATAAATAGTCTTACTACTATTTTTTTTAAAATTATTATTTTATCTATTACCAACAGCATTTGTTGGACAGGAAAATATACCTCAAGGGAACTGCAATCACTTCAACACATGGCCAGTTGAAATGGCATTTGTTAAAATTTATAGAAGTATATAAGGTAGTTTCCTAAAATAAATAAAAAGACTTGGAATTGCTATCCTGGTCTCCCACAAAGAAGTTGAGCTTTTAGTGGTTGGTGGGGGAGGAGATGGTAGGAAAGAGCTGGTAAGAATTGCTAAGCAAAGCTTCAGCCCTTTGTGTAGACTGTCGTCTTCATCTTCTGTGACTTGCCACGTGTATTCTTTATTGTGAAAGCCTGTTAGCACTGATTAGTCAGCTCTGCAGAGAGCACCTTAGTAGTGATGTCAGCTTCCCCAGGTTTCTGCTGCAAATGGTTCTTGAAACAGAAGAAATCAGCCTCTTTTAACACTGTGCTTACTTCATTATTCTCAGCACCTCACTGACAACAACAATGCTTCTGTTATACTGTGCTTTTACTAGAAAGCCATAATGAAACTCAAAATACCATGAAGTGGCCTGGTCTAAAACTCATTGACAAAATAACTGGAAAAAGACCAATGTTAACGTCAGAGGTTTTCAATCCCACAGGTTCTTTCATCTGGAATTGCATTACTCCTTCCTCTCTGTTCCCTAGAATGGTGAATTTGAAGGGGCCCCAAGCCTAAATTCCAGTCCTAAATTCTCCACATGCTTTGATGACTTACTCACTGAGGTCTGAGTTGTGTAGCTGACCCCACACTAATGACTGAATCGAGTTCTCTGTTACAAGCACCTTAAGGGCATAGGATGTTCGTACTGTTTTTAAAAATTCACTTATTTGATTCTCATGTATGTAGTTGCCTCTCTCCCTGTGTACCACAGAGGAGGGGGGAGAGCTCATCTGTAAACTACAAAGTTTAGATAATCATTTGCCTGCAACCAAAGTAGAAAACCCAAGTCATTCACATTGCAGTTTGGGTTGCCTAATCCAAAAGTTATCATTATAGAACTAAATATTACTGAAATTTTTATTTGTTTAAGAGAAAAACTCAGTTTTAGGCAAATTTAGACATCTGATTTTTTCCTCTGTTTTTAAATTAAGAAGATATATATTTTCCTGAAGAGGTAACATAACAAAACATCAAAAATACATTTTGCTACTGATTAAACATAATTTTCAATTTTCTGATTGGATATGTTTTGCTACAAATGAAGTGAGAGATACCAGTTAAATGATCTTGACAGTTACAGAGAAATAATTCCCTTTTCAGAAAATATTTTCTCTCAAATCCATTTTAGTTTCACATGTATTTCAAAAAGTAACTCCTCTCCCTAGGCATTGCAGACCTGACTCACATACTATGATGATCAACAGAAAGCACTCTATGTACTCACAGATGTTTTCTGTGTCACATGTTGGAACTAGTATGAAATGCCTTATAAGGTATTGCCCTAGATTGGCCTTCAGCATATTATTCTGAGTTTTCTTTGCATGATTTATAAGAATTGAAAAGTAAATTCATCCAAAACCCTGCAGCTGTACAATGAGGAAAAGCCTTTCAGGGATTAAGTGATATCAGGTTTTAAACAGTTGTACTACACAATAGCTAGCCGTAGTCTCCAGTGACATGGCTTAGTCTGTTTCATTATGAGATATTCTTGAGCTTTTACATTTCCAATTCATTAAAGCACATATTTTGAGAATAAGCAGAGTGAGAACTATGTCAAAGGTTCCTAAGAAGAATAAAGCTTCATTCTGCTTCATACACTAGTGACAGTAAAACTGCATGATGTGAGTAAAGATGGCCTTCAAGCTGAGGGAATAAACCTTATTCAAGTAAATATACATAGCTAATATATCTTATCTGTATGCATTAATAACTATGGATATAATACAAAAGGTAAAATAACTACTTTCACAAAGCCTGTACCTGCTAATATACTCTATACTAGTATTGCTTTAGGATACTTTTGTTATACTCCTATATATATATTTTCCAGTTGTTCTGAAATGCTGTTTCATCTAAATCTAAGGTGTAAAATATATTGAAGAATCATGTTAATGTTTCATTGGAAATAAGTAGTGGATAGCTACAGCTACAAGTATCTTTATTCACACTATCTACATACATAGGTTCATCTGTCTCCACACTATTCCTCTACATATAGTCTCTATGTTATTATGCCTAGGTTTCCCAGTGCACACTAAGACCTCAGCACAATGCCTTCATACAAGCAGTAAAATACCTCACTTGCAAAGAGCTGAATAGATGAGACTGTGGAGGAAGAAGATGCTATTCCCACAGCAATATATAGGAAAGTGACATGCAAGAAGATAATGGCTTCAGTTTTAGGACTTAGGTATAGCTTGTGGAGCACAGAAATTTGTCAGAGTCCACAAATCTTCCTCCAATGATTAATCACTTTTCACAGCTTATACTTTGAATATTCTTGCCCATCAGGACTGTTCATTGAATTACAGCTCATTTAGTCTCTGTGCTCTAGGATTTTTCCCCTCTTCCTTTTTTAACTTGCTCAATTTCTCTCTCAATACAAATGCTTTGTACACAAAACAGCTTCTAGAATGACATAATTAGAGTGGAACTAAGTCAAAGTACTAGGAAAGCCTATACTTCAAATAATTTAAAATTTTATTCTGCAGTCCAAATGCCTTGTGCCTATTTTTCAGTTGCCCACAACACTACTGGCTAAGACCATCCCTAGCCAGCTTCCATCAAAGGATTTTGTCGTGTATAAATTCAGTGAAAGTGTTTCTAGTTTCTTATACTATATATTTAAGGGGAAAAAAATTCTATCCTAGTTCTGCTATCAGCAGAACTTGCTACAGTCCCTGTAGTGTTCACTGACATTCTTCAGGGATACAGCCAGATGATGGAACAAATGAAGTATCTGTGGACCATGGGGTTTTCAAGGTCAGTGTTTAGTGTAGTTGCACAAGACTAACATTTCCAGAGAAAAAGCCTGTTAAGTCTCTACACACTAGTAAACACACCCACTTGTGAGACAGTTCCTGACTGGGAATTTGAAAAGCAGGAAGTTACCCTTTATGTGACAACACTTTCATGCAGGAAAAAAAATTAAAATATATATATAAAGATATATCTGTGACCGTTTTAACAGTTCAGTACTTTGCCATTGTTGGCATGGTTTTTACAATGCCATGTTACTTCCTGTCCTCTACTATTGGCTTTAAAGGATTTTAATCCTGAAATTTTAAACACTAAATGAGAAATGAAAACTGTATCTTCATCAATGACTCAATTTCTTTGAGGGAAAAAGATAATGAGATTGTTATTAGAGCATCTGAGAGTGAAAGTCACTGAAGACAAGAATACAAATGAGCCCAAAAGACACAGTGGGGTCAGTCTTAACACCTCCTGGCTTAATTTATTTCCTTGCTTGTGATTCAGACACACTGAAAGCCCTTAAACCCATTCCACTTCTGATCAGTGACTTATCACCAGCATCAGAGCTGAATGCTGCACAACAGGCATGAACCTCCAAGTGATAGTTTTAATCCTCCTGTTAGAGGATCCGACTGCATTCCTCCGTTGTCATTTCAGACATGCTTTTCTTCACAACTGCTCACTCATTTCCTTGGGTGCAGGGAAATATCCAGCTTGCCCAATAGGTTCCTCTGATATAATGTTATTTTTATGGAAGTTTGTATAGGAAAAGCCAGTGGCTTCTAACCTTTCAGGCTGACTGATTTCCAGTCCCTTGCTTTATTGGCAAATGTGTTAGTCATTGCTTCCCACTGTCCTCTTCAGGGGTGTTTCCTGGCAAGTTTATAGCCATGCCAGGTTTCAAAGTCCACCATATAGGCTCCGAGACCCTCTCTTATGCAGGAACATATACTGACCATTCGGTTGAACTTCAACTACTGTCAACAAGCTACCAGTGCCTCCAGGGCAGTAAAACCTGAGCACTGTGAGCTCCTTCCAGGAAATCTTCTGGTTCGCCTTCAGAAAACCACCTGAGTAACCTGCAGTAGAACTATTTTTTTTTCTTTAAGTTCCTCAGAAACCACACAGTCCATAAACATGTCATTTTTTTCTTGTCAAGTGTCCCTGAAGACCACCTCTGTACATTGTGAGTTTCTGTGTATTCTCTAAGATATTTTCTGAGAGAGGCATATTGTACATTCTGTTAAACAAGCCCTGGGGCTAGATAATGGAAAGCTGCCTGTTTGCCTGGGAAAGGTGAGTACTTCATCCTGAAAGCAAAACACTCAAACTGGAAAACTCCTAGGATACAGCCTGAGGCAGCCAGGAAAGAGGCAATTAAGTGAGGAACTGCACAGACTGGGAGAGACCAGTGAGGAGAATTGGAGCAGCTCTAGTGCAACATGTGAAGTAGGAGTGGGCCTGTACAGTTGGTCCTGCAGACCAGTTATTTACAGTGTGATTCAGTAGTTCTACTGCAGACAAGTTATAGCCTAGTCCTATTACCAGAAAGCACAACAGTAGTCAAAAGGCATGGAGTGTCCAGGGGCAAATCCTGCACCTCTTCAGTTCCATCTGAAAGGAGTCTACATAATGTGCTCTGAAATTGCTAGACAATACAAACCAAATCATAAGAAATAGGAATACTGGAGTTTCACTTAAAAAACACATTTTTGGTAAAAATAAAAAAGCTAAAGATGCACTCAAAGGTTTTTGCCTTGAGAACAGTTCCTCCCTTAATGAACTGTAACTATATTCCATATCTATTCCACTCCATATCTAAACTCACCAACATGAAGAAAGGTTTTTTGGTACTAGTAAGAAGTTCCTGACCTTTTTTTTTGGCAGATGGCCTCTCACCATTCATTCTGCACTGTGATGATATAAGGAGGAAATGAGAAATGGAAATTCTGCCACTAAAAGGCAAGCTCTGAGCAAAATGAGAGGGAAGAGTCTTTACTTCCTGATCAGAGATGTATTACAAGAAAGCCATGTTAAAAATATTCTCTGTGAATTCATATCTAAGCTTAAGAGAGTTTTTTGCTTATGTTCCTTTTAATAGTACAACATGTGAACTAATTTATTTAATTAGAACAATGCAACTGCAATTTATAAATTAAATCAGAATGCATTAATCTGACACCATTTTTACAACATAGCAACTTGGGCTTTTTATTATGCCTTTCTTTTGGATCTTAATCACTTTCAAAGAAAAGAGAAGCAAATTTTGTTGCAGCTTAAAAGCTTTTGTAAACAATAAACAAAACTAAAAAATGTGAAGAATGTTTAAGATCTGAGAGATGCTTCTGTATTCCAGTTCCCCAAAACCCATCCTGCCTAGGACTGCAGACAGATTAGTTCATTTTTAATTCTAAAGCAAATGTAATACTTTTTTTAATCCCCATATTAAAAAAAAATTTAAAATAATTTGCTTACAGCTGGAGTGTTAACATTAACACTATGTCAATACTTGAGACTTGCTGCCCTTGCACAGCTGATTTGATCACAGGAATATAAAAGGTGGGTTCTGAGGACACAAGTTTCCTAATCACCTTCTATTTTCATAAGCAAGTTAGGTATCCTATTTAGGTAGCAGATCCCTCCTCCTGCTTTGCCAGTTTCTATGAATGATCCAAACTCCTAACCCTACAGTATTTAAGAAGAAAATGCTGCAGTTCACCTGTGTGTTTCTAGACAGAGTCGTGACGAGTTTCATCTTTCTGTAGGTCTATTCAAAGCAGAGCTCAGAATCTCACAGGGTCTCCAATAATGACTGGCACTTGTCATTAATGCATGCAAAGCTACATGGGAACATACTGAGAGACATTGGAATTTGAAGCTAACTCTTCTAAACTTTGCTGAAACATGATTCTGTCCAATACCTGTATGCTAGAGGATGTCACCTGCCATTTCTTAGGAACTCAAGACAGCAAGTGCATGGCTATACTGTATGTTGTAGTTTCACCCAGCTGGCAGCTAAGCCCCACTCAGCTGCTTGCTCACTGCACCCATAGCAGGATGGAGGAGACAATCAGAAGAATGAAAGTGAGAAAATCCATGGGTTGAGGTAAAGACAGATTAATTAGTAAAGCAAAAACCACATGTGCAAGCAAAACACATGAGGAATTCATTCACCCCTTCCCCTGGGCAGGCGATTTCCAGGTAAGCAGGGCTCCATCACACATAACAGTTACTTGAAAGGCAAACACTATCACTCTGATTGCCACCACCCACTAAGCTTCCTCTCCCCAAGTTCCTTATAACCTGAATGTGACACCATGTGGTATGAAATATGCTTTTGGTCAGTTTTGGTCAGTTGTACTGTCTTCCATCCAACACAAATCCAAAATATATAGTCCCATACTAGCTACTGTGGAAAAAATAACTGCCTCAGCTGAAACAAGGACACCATCGTAAGGTATTTTAAGTAAAATTTTATTTCTGATTAATTTTTTAAAAATAAGTAATAGATAATTTTGCCTCTGTTGTAATTTCCTTCTGGCAAAGACCATGTTTTTGGGATGGGCTTACATTAGATTAACACATGAGCTAGCCACCAAAAACTGAATTTCAAACAATCAGGTCCCATGTGGTATAACTGCACAGTAAACTGCTTATTTTGGCATGAATTTAACATGTACAGAAATTGAATGGTGTCTTGAGAATTGTATGGCATGGCACACAAGATTCAGCAGAACAAAACTATTGAGAGTATAGTTAAATAGGTACATAATTAACATTCTTCCATTTTCACACAGGATATAAATACCTATTTCCCATTAAAATAATGAATATGAATTTTCCATATCCCATACAAAGCTTTCACCGATAAATATTTTTTAAGGGTCCTTACAGGGACAGCTTGCAAGATCCCCAGCAAAGTGGTTTCTGCAATATATTTGCTTAAATTACTCAACACATACACTCTAGAGATTTTCAAAAGCAGAGTTACACAAAGAATTAATTTGAATAAAACTTTACTGTGCCAAGAATGGCATTGCCTATGTCAATACATATATCAGAATAGGAATGTGATATAGCAAACAACTTCAGATGCAACTGGACTGTATAATCCCTTAAAAAAGGCTGGTATGAGCTCATCTGTATGGGTAAAATAAACCCATTAGAGGTCACAGAACATTCAACAGAAGCATTTACCCAAAAAGAACAAACTGTACACACCTATGAGTAGGCATAGAAGCACAGAGGCATTTTCTAAAGAGTAGAAGAAAGTGAATAGAGGAAAGGTGGCAAAGCATAAGCAGGTCTTAAAGCCTCTTTTTGGGTCAGGAAAAGAAGATTCCTAATAACTTGTCCTGTTGCTTTGGTTTAGGAGGTACAGGCTGCTCAAGACTGCGCAAATTACTGCCATTTAGAAAAGAGCGACAGTAAACTAGGAGGAAAAAGAGGTGGACCAATACTGTGTTTCCCACAATAAACAGTTGAGATGCTGTAGTGCATTCCAACTCTAATTCATTAACTTTTTGAGCCTTATTAGTTTAGGACTACACCCCACATGCTTAGCCTTGCTGAGTAAAATACACTACTACTAAATTACCCTTCCAGCATTTCAGTATTTTTCATGCTTTCAACAGCACAAGTTGTTTTCACAATCTGCCCTTCTACATCATCTTGACCAATCTGCACATAAATTGTGAAGCCTTGTGACCTATATATAGCACCTTAGTCCAAATGACACAGATTTCATTAGATGCACAGAGAGGACGCAAAGATGCATGGCTAGAAATGTTTTCTTTCATCCAAGATGAACTTAAGACATGTCATTAATGTTAGGCTAATGAGTAGGGCAGAATTGCATCCATTTTACTCATTATCATTCTGCATTGGAATCAGATCAGACCAGTCCTAGAGGTTTCAAATTTTCAGCTTAAAGAAGCATCTGAGCAATAGTGTCTGCCTCATACAGACGTTTTATCTTTGTATATACAATCTCAAACATTATAAAACCTATCATAATATTTACATATAATGTTCTTTGCAGTGACTGTTGAAAATCTGCATCTTATTACTGATCTTAAGGTTGTGTAACTTCAGTTTCCAAGCACTATCTGACATTACAAAGTGCCTCTGTAAACCTGAGAGAACTGCTTCTCCTGCAGGCAGTTTCCTTTAAGCCAGCAGAGCTGTTCCTTGATCTTCTCATCAACAAGTAACCAGGTTGCATTAAGTTATTCTTGAACTAAGGAAGGTAGGTTTTTTTCCTAGTCTAAAATGATCCTGTTATTACACATTTATAGCATATTGTTTTTAAAAGTGACACTGGATAGTGACTAAAAACAAATGGGATAGGTGACTAATTCGAGAAAGTGAAACAATTGGAAAAGATTCTCATTTTCCTCATTCTATGAGTCAAATCAGTTAGTGTGTCTAGCCAGGAAAGAGCCTGAATGTATTACAAAGCATATTGCTTTGTTCTTTTCCCTTGTGCTCTTCAGCATGAAGGACACACTACAATTACTTCTTTCGTAATCACTAGCATTAATTGTGCATCTTGTGCAGTACTACAACATTTAAATGTAATTTGGTACTGCCATGGTGAGTCAAGGCTGGGAGCTAAACTAGTAGAAAGCAATTATTTTGTGTGATCAGTTTTCTGGCAGTTTAGCTGTCAAAACTGTTCCCCTGAAGGATCAGGCAAATGCTTATGCAAAAACATGTGAGGGAATAGGGCTGTGGCAGAACTACGTTCTATCAGCTTTAGTCGTTCTGGAGCTACACCTGCACTATAGGATTAGCATTGAATTGGTTCTAACATCTGCAAATAAAAGCATCACTTATCAGTCTATTTACTCTGTGCAACAAGAATGCTCTTGCAGCTGACAGTGATTATGCTCAGAATTCTAGTTTCTTTCCAGTGGGACAGAGCCAGCAAAGAGATGGAGATGTGTGAGCTAACTCTAGCCTAAGCTCCTGATGTACTCATAGCAGTACTACGTGTTATCTATCTATATTGATAGTATATAGTATCTATATAGATAGATAACCTAAAAAAACCTGAAACTTTAAAAAAAAAGCTTAATAGAAAAATTCAAAACTTCAGAAGAAACCTAGGCCAAAATTACTTTTATGACCTCAAGGATAAAGGCAACATTCAACTTTGTAGTGGCAGCAAAGAAGATTCCAAGAATGAATCATTGGAGGACTAATCAAGTTTGGACAGTCTTGGTGCTGTAAATGGGACATGCCAGGAGCTATCAAGGGGACTTAAGCAGGTTAACAGGCTGGAGGTAGAATTATTGTCCTAGAATTACAACAAACTATAACTGTGATGGAGAAGGTTCTGGTCTTACGACTGAATAGCAGCTCTGGGATTTCCACCTCTACCTTGCTGCCTTCCAACATCTTTTTCCTATTCTACCTTCTCTCCAGCCCAGAGTAGAGAATCCTCCCCTAGCCCCTTACCAGGATACCTCCCCTTTTCTCATGCTCTCTGATCTCCCCTCCTATGTCTGTTTGTTGGTGCAGCATGTCTGGTTGTTTTCTCCTCCAGCCCCCACCACCATTAACAACCTGTGAGATGTGTGGGGAAGCAAAGATCTCTTCCATCAGAGCTAAACCTTGTGATTACATTCAAAATGGCTATTTAAAACTTGCTCAGGCAATGTACAGTGCAACCTATTCAGAAAGGGGTCACACAGCATTAGTGGGAGAACAGGAGATAGAGCACAGCCCTCCAGGGTCCCACTTGAGCATGCTTTCTCAAAACCCTCCATGAGGCTCTCCTGCATGCTTTGAAAGGCCTGTGCCTCACACCAACAGCTGCTTAGCCCTGTGGAAGTCCCAGGGACAGAAAACAGAACGTTGACAATTGGTTTTGGTGCTGTTGTGTTTACAGTATTCTGTTCCAGTTTCCAAAAGTTGTGGGTGCCTGAGCCAGGGGAATTCCTGTAGCCAAAAGAGCCTTTTCCATCTCTTACATAGAGATGATAGCCTCAACATGAATCACAAATATGGGAAAAACAAAACCAGGCTTGGCTGACCCTGGCTTTTTACTGACCCAGTCTGGGTTTCTGCCTAAGCTACCCACTAAAGAGAGTACTTTCTGCAGAGCATTTGTGTATCATGTCAGTCTGGGCTTCAATCCAAACTATCCACTAGACCAAATGCTTGCTGCACAGCATTTGTATAACATATGTGAATACTGAAGTATTTAAGAAACAGATCTTCTATGTAGTGGAAGGCTATAAGTTCTTAATACAATTAGTTTTCAACTCTTCCATTTAATATCCACCTGTTCACTCACAGATAGGCATTTATTTTACTGAAATGCTCAGTGTTTTCAGTATTTTTCCTTATATTCTTACCATACATATATATGTACCACTAATTACAAGTGTTGGAAGCAGTTGAGTGTGGAAAGGCACAAAGAAGAAATAATAGCCAAAAAAGTGAATTGTTTCATAACAAGAACTACAGTTATGGAGGACTACACAACTACAGAGATATTTTAAAACTGTTCTAAATTTCATATCTTGGATTCAGTTTTCAGCTCATGTGCAATTGTATAACTTTTAATGTTAATTCCATTATCTTCAGATTAGTACACCTGGGGATAAAGATGATAATTATATGGGAAAAGAACCATCTATGACTTTAGGTTCTATGGAGGTTTTTTTAATCCAATGGTGTTTTGAAACCAAGACTTGCCCCAATTTAAAAAATATTTTAAATGCATTGCTTTTATATGTCAGAATACTGATAGCAGAAGAATGATATTTGAATGAAAGCACATTTAAGGAAATTGTGCATCAGACAGACAGTTCTATTCAGAAATGGGAATCTACCAACCTGACCATCCCTGTGACAACATTTTCTGGTATGACCATTCCAGGAAAGTATACTCTTTTCAGTTTGGTCTTGCAAAGTCAACCACAGAGGAAATATTCTCAGTCCTCACAGGCAATATCATTATTGCCTTAGTATTTATTTACACAGTTGCACCTTTTAATAAGAATTTATTTTCTAATCCCAAATAAAGAGACCTGAGGATTAGCATATCACTTTGGCAGAATTACTATTTTCATTTGGAAAAATCATGAAGCTGCTGTATGCATTCTTAAAATCAATTTAGAAAATAATGTAAGACCTCAGATTGTTTTAAAGAAGCAAATTTGATGTGCTTTAGATGCATACTAACCTGAGTGAGCCTTCCCTCTTCCAGTGTCAGTAGCGAGTTTAAAACAATTCTTTATATTTGCAATTTAAGTATTTTGAAAAGCTCTCTTCCTGTGTCACATTTGGTCACAAAGTGACATTGGATAATATGAGCTGCAGGGTCACAGATTCAGCAACTGAGGAGTGTTCTGTGCAGTTAAATCCTCCAGTTTTGTCTCCTCGACCCTGTGCTTCCGTGCTCATTAGGCAGCAGCTGCACATGACCTGCCATGCTTCACCAGCTCAGCATTAGGAATACAACTTAACACACACAGTCACGTTGTCCAAAGCCCTATTTCTACTTCACTTTTTACCACTACTTCCCCTTTCTTACTTCATTCCAAGACTGAGGAGTCAGTGAAATTGTCTTCTCTGCTTGTTCTCTCCTTGTCTTTAGGCAATGAAGCATACCAGTAACACTACCATCTTCCATGTCTAACAATTGCCCTTGTAGCAGACTGCATCTTACAGCAATAGTCTACCTATGCTGCTTTGTAAAATAATTTCAGTAAGCAATTCCACAGTGCTTTACGTAGGAGTGACTAAAGCCAGTTGGTGACATCAGTAAAGAAATCATCTTCTAGCAGGTATTC
Organism: Laterallus jamaicensis coturniculus; assembly: GCA_022605575.1. Classification (NCBI taxonomy): domain Eukaryota; kingdom Metazoa; phylum Chordata; class Aves; order Gruiformes; family Rallidae; genus Laterallus; species Laterallus jamaicensis. Next base: position 16,646,303 of record JAKCOX010000007.1, read on the forward strand.
CTCACTGCCTGAGCTGAAAAGGCTAGTCTAGAAAGGACCAAACTCATGGTGCCACGTCATCACAAACAAAGCAAGAGCTGTTTCCCCTGCATCCTGCAAGCTTCCTGAGACCTCCAGCAGTGGTTCTTTCACCCTTATTTCTGAAGTGATGTAATTTTCATACTGATGGCAGATTGCAAACTGAAGAACCAAATATTTTAGTTTCTAATGTTTTCAGGCTGTATTCTGTCTGCTCATCAGGTAATTCCTATGAATATTCTAGGAGAAGGTAAGGATATAAATTTCTCTAAACAACTCATAACTGAGAAAGTGTCATAAATGTATCAAGATTGTCTGTGTAGCAATAGTATCTTTTTATCTCTAACCTGATTATGTTCCTTCTTGGCTATAGATACCATCCAGCTATTTCATAAAGAACCCATGTATTTAATTTTTGACTTTGAATGCCTTAGACCAGACTTCTGAATTCTTCTCACACTTTTTTTTTTTGCTACATGCCTCACAGGTTTAGCTAAGTTTGTGGAAGTTCACAGAAATAGAAATAATCTCACTCCCTGGTCTGCCCTGCCTTACATTGCAAATAAAGTCAATACTGCAGTACAAATAAGTGGATTGAACAAATACATGTATGCATTTAGATTAAATAGCATTCAACTTTAGCCTAAATTATGAGGCTATTATCTTCCATCGTCCCATATAACCATTAACTTAAAGTTGGGCTACTTTGGAGGGCCATTCAGAGCAAGATCTGTTCTATCACCACTGAATGAAGAGGGACTGAGGTGAATCCAAAACTCCTGACTTCAGTACTTAATGGCATAAAGATAAGCCAAATTAATATCCTCATAGCCAAGGTAAATTCAGCATTTGTTCTCATATTCCCCCTGTTCCACCTCATTTTCAGTACACATTCTTCATTTTTCATTCAAAGTAGCCATGAGTGTTAAACAAGAAGCTAATAGTGTTAAGATCCTCACACCTCTACATTCCAACGTTTTTGATATGAACATCACTAGCTGATGGTGATAGCAAGTATACTTACCTTTTAGACAAACTTTTAGGGAAAGCATAGCTAGGAAAAATGAAGTGAAAAGTGATATTCTAACAAATAAGTTTTTGCTATTATGATTCCAGAATGCCTTTAAAGTATTACCATTAACAAACTTTGGCAGCTGTGATCAGAAATCAGGCTACATTGACTAATCTTTTGACACAAAGATACCTCGAATGGAACTCGGTGAGTACTGAAGACAAAGGCAGCATTGTAAATTAGGGATTAAATCAACAGCAGGATTACATTAAATTCTTTTCATTACAATGAGCCTGCTTAAATTTTGGATTGCTGGGTCTACTTCAGGACAAATTCTGAATACTCCTTTTGACCATCCTTTGTTGTAATTCCAATGATTCAACAGTCATCTCTTAATCTACAGTCTCTCTTAAGAATACCTTAAGGCAAAGTGAGACACCTGGAGACACCTTTTTCACTTAGAACATGACTAATCTGAAGGTTACATGAAAAAAATTCAATCTCTAATTATCATAAAAGGCTGAAGACCACAGAATCCCCATTGATCCGCTTGGTATCTAATCAGGTATGACTGCTTATATTTACATAGCTAGTGGCATCTACTGTGGTTAATCTGAAGATTATAGTAGAAAATGTATAAGAAAGCCAACAGAAGATGGGCTTTTAAAATCATACCATGACCTTAACTTCGCCCCACAGAAAAATCATCCTGAGGAATGGCACACACGACCAGCTACAGCAATTGCAATACTTCAGAGAAAAAATATCAGAGAGTAAAGCATACCACCAACTATGGAGATCACTGCCAAAACAAGTAACAAAACACATAATTATGAAGAAAGAGGGAAAAAGACAGAGAAAAAACTGCACAACAAACCATCAGGAAATAAAATTTAGAGCTAATCTAAATCAGCAAACTGCAACCAGACAGTTTGGGATAGACTGTACAGTTTGCACAGGGATCTGTGGTGTGGCTGTGACTCAGCTGCATTTCATCTGGCAATTGTCACTACACCATCTGCTATAGTTGTATATACTTTTTGCTGAGAGACTAGGTTTTATTTCTCACCTTATCCCCTCAATTGACATGGACTGGGACACTAGTTCACCAGAAGCGGTGGGGAAAGACAGTGTTCTTGAGTCCCCACACTACACTTTGCAACGTGCCCTTGTGTGAGTCATGAAACAGGACTGGTGAGAAACTATATGTACCCACCCATACTTATCTCTAAAACAGTCTGTTGAAATTTTCACTGAAGGGCAAGGTAGTATCTGTGAGCAGATGCAGCACACGCAAACAAGTGTCATTAAGCAATAAATACTGCCTTCTTAGTGCCAAGAGCTTTTAATCTCTAGTGAAATGTATATGTTATAACAATACACACCCAGAAGTGTCTCACTGAGGTTGTGAATGCCATTCAGCATTACATTAAGCAAATAAAATTTCTTGTATCTTACTAAGGTGGAACATTTCCTATTGATCTTCTTACAGAAGCTACAGCAGTGAGGTCGTTCTTTTGTCATACTGCTTTAGTATTTTATTTCAGGTGATTGGCAATTCCTTGGGCTTCAGCCTGCTTGATCCCACTTGGGTCAATTAGCTGCTGTTTACTGACTACACATACATAACTTGAATTTTCAATTTTATCAACGTAATAAGTATAGAACTTCAAGAGTCACTCAGGATGCAGGTTACCCAGATAACATTTTACTTTATCAGAAGCCATCAAAAGCCCTACAAAGGCAGCACAGGTTCAAGTTATTTCCTATTATGGTGAAAAGTTTGAAGTTATGACTTAAGTTTGTGGCGTTTTGCTCAGTGAAGCAAGAAAACTTGTACTGACACAACTGAGCCCTAACCTTTTAGCTCTAAGCAGTGGGTGGGGAAAATGCTAGTGGACATCTAAGGAAGATTACAGGATAAGTATTTCATAAAAAGAAAAGTGAAAAGCAGAGCAGATTTGGAGCTAAGAAAGTTTACCACTGATATGCAGTACAACAGCATGCCATAGCAGCAGGAATGGTCAGCTGACAGTACGTTCTACCTGTGAAGACCATGGTTAACATTCCTCAGTCTACAGCTTAGTCACAAGCACCCCTAGAACCCTGCATATGCCAAAAAAGGGGTTTCAGGAACTACAACAGATGACCCCATGAAGCAAAGCTGACATTGGAGTCAAAATGTAGTACGATGCGATAACTAGAGAAAAAACAAAGGAATAATGACACATCAAGAATAACATATCCCTAAAATGGTACTGGGATTGCTTGATGATGTCTAAGGAAGTACTACAAGAAGAGGAGACAAACTGAAGAAAAATACTGCAAGATCTTTTCACCTTTAGAGGAAGCCTAAGGGAATCCTATAGACAGGAGCAATTACGGTCTTATAGATCCATGGACTGCATTACCTGAAAGCTAGAGAAAAATCTATAGCTTCATATAGTTATTGTAGGACAAGCGTAGGAAAAATTATTCTGGCCTATTTACAGGCCATATATTGCCTATTGGCAGGAAGAACTGTGAAAAGATTGTGTAAATAGCTGAAAGTAAACATTCAACTAATAAAACAGCATCTTTTCTTTTGTTTCCTGCAGTTCTGATGGGGGGGGGGGGGGGGGGGGGGGGGGGAAGAAATCTGTTGTTTGTGGCTGAAATCTTTCTTTATTACTGTTATTTTGCTGTGGCAGACCTGTACTGAGAAAGGTTGGATCTTGAAAAATGTTGTGTTATGGGAACATAATTCTAAATCACAAATACAAGATTACTATAACAGTGCAGCAATTTTAGCCTGTGATGAAGCTCTAAGACAGATTAACATGGTTTGACATGTAGTATTTTCCATGCTTCAGCACATTCAGTGCCTCTGTAAACTAGCCACCAGATATAATCCCCATTATATCTTAAGAAAAGTCACATTTTAGATTCTGCAGAGATCCAAATCCTTCCCGCTCCTTTCTAAAGGAAGTTAAAATAAGTACAGAGCAGTAGTACAACTGATTATTGATTCCCATTGACTGATCAGGTTTGCCATGGATTATTAAAGCTATATATCTCTGGTTTATATTTTTGAGTTCTGCATGTTCATTGTTCTAGTCCTCTGTCCTTACAGTGGGCAATTAAAATTATTAAAATTTACATTTACATCAATAATTATGTACAGCTTAGATAAAGCCATTTAAAAAACTAAGACAACTGCAGTATAAACTCCACTTATTTCACTAATTTCTTGTTTGCCAATTTCTCACCCATCCCCTCAAAATAAAACCGTAGTTCTACAGCTTTAAACATCTCTTTATGGTTGTTCACACATAAGCTGAAATAACCTTCACTATAAATCTTTCTGCAGGAAGACATCTGCATTACTAAACATCCTTAAAATGAAAATGCCATTTGTTATTCTGGTATGAATCAGAGAAAGTGATTTATAAAATATCAGCTAGGAACAAAGTTCAAGGACCTAGAAAACAATTTTTATCCTCTGGCTACCACAAATAATAAAGGAACACCAGAAATACATGCATCAAAAGGTACAAAACAGAATTGCAGATGTCAGACTGGATCAAAGAAGGGGAAGTTTTTTTTAAAAAGAAAAAACCTCAAGAGTAATACACAGATACAGTATTTTTTTAATCTCATGAGACCTGTATTGTAATAGCTTAATTGACTCATTTCAAAAAGAAAAGTACATTTATGATTACTGACACAAGTGCAAGTTTGAGGATTTTCCTTAAGGAGAAAAGGTCCCAATCAAATGCCTGAACAGCTTTTTACAAATGTTTTTTCATCCTAGATGATCTAAAAACTAAGTGCCCTTAGGGATTTAATTTATCCATGAAATCAAAGTCCATAATACTACAAGTTTATCTGTAGTAGAATCTCAATTTGCAGCAGTAATTTTCTCCATTATAACCAATCATAAAACACACTTACACCACTGATATGAACATTCAACTACACCAACTTCCTTCTTTCGAATGACGTATTGGCTGGATCACATAACTTAGATATCTAGTTAATAATAGTTTTACTTTTAATCCAAATCTATAAAAATAACTGTAAACACATATTATTTTTAACCCCCAATTAGTTATCTATAGATAGCCCCAGATTCTTTCAGCATTGTTTTTTTTCTCAAATATATTAAAACTGAAGACAGTCATGTGAAATGCTTCCAGAAATTAGTGCTTAGAATATGGAGAGAAGAATGACATTAGTTAATTTGAAGCCCAAAGTGCTCTTTGGATGCAATTTTATTCAGCCATCACAAGAACTATAGCTAGCTTCCCACTACTTGCCTGTTACATGACAGATGACCAATCCTAGGCTTCAAGCTAGAGTGAAAGGCAGAAAAAATTGTGAGCAGATGAAAGGGAAAGTTTCATTTAAGGAAGCTTTAGTGAACTTTCAGGTGATAGCATAAAGTTACAGTGCTTGGTCATTGAAAAATGCTGGTAAATTCCAGAACTGGCTTGAATTCTCCTTTTGTCCAATTCACCTGTACAGTAACTCAGTAATTTTTATAATCTTGATCTAGTAATAGACATAGGATAAGGTGTATATTTGATGCTCTGTTGAAGTCTTCAGCCTTTGAAACAGTTATTTGCTATCAGCAGATTAGTTTATTATTCCTTTTAGTAACTTACTAGCCTTCCTTTAGTAGCTTATCCTATTTGCTGCTTGCAGTACAGCTTGAATATCCTGAAAAGCCCTGAACAGGAAAGCCCTGATTCCTTATCAAGAATCATAAGGTCCATCTCACTGTATAGTAGTACTACCTGTCTGCAAATACAGAAGAATTAAGAGTTTCACCAGTTTCACCACTCACTCCTTAACACAAACCCAGCTCTGAAGCAGAGCAGACACTTTTATAAGGATTATCAGCAATATTTCAATATTCTAAAATATTGAGCTGCTGTATAAGTTTTCTTTGTAGAAAAGAAAACAACCCTTTTACTAGCCGCCCACTACTGTCCCTCCCATCAGCTGCACCTACAGAGCTACACAAAATTTAACTGACTTCTGCAGAAAATAAATGAGAAAAAGAAAAAGCTATGAGCAGCTTACAGAAAAAAAGGTCTCCAAAGTACATAAAACTCTCATCCCAGATTCTTCATCCCAAGCTTTAAGTATTGAATTATACCACCTATTAATATATGAAACTCATAACAACAAGAGGAAGGAGTATGCTGAAAAACTGGAACGTGGAAATAGCACTTAAGGCCTTCATTATTAACAAGGTCTTATAACTCCTGCATACAGAAGCATTTCTCAATACAAGATTTAAGTTCAGAAAAACTCCCTAACTACTTCCCTTACCCTAGAAACTTCAAAGTATCAAAACAAAGTGAAAAAAAAGCCAAAACCCAAACTTATGTAGTCTAACTACTGAATATAAATATTCAGCCATGAAGCACAATGGAAATCACAGACAGATCACAAGTAGCTACAAAATCCCAGTTAGTAACATCCTCCAAAATCTAAGCACACGCCAAGTAAATTACAACAAACTTTCAGTCTAGTCACTGCAAGAGAGAAGAAACATGTAAAAGAATAGAAGAATGCAAATGTCTACCTGAGAGTTAAGCCTTTTGGATAGGACAATATCTTCTTTTTCCCTCCCTCTTTTCCCATCTCTGTGAACTACTGAACTATGGAAGGCAACCATCCTTCTTCTCATTCTTAAGCTATTAATTGGCAAAGTGAGTGAGACAATTTGACCCTCAGAGTGATACATGCCAGGTGCTTCCCATCACTTGCTGATAATCATTATTAGAGTTTTGTAGACATTCACAGACTTTTATAAACAAGAATTTAGAAGAACTTTAGATAATTTGCTCCAATGGGCCCTTTAAAGAAAGATTTGGAGCCAAGAAGTTTATCTGGAGGATATAAATGCTGTCTGAAGCAAAAGCAGGCTGAAATGTTCTCCAAAATACAGAATAAGAAAGGAAAAGAAAACAAAAAAAAAAGGTGGTAAGAGCATTATTATGGTTTCAATGTGAGTGTACAACCTCATGTGGGTTAAAGTAATGCAGTAAAAAAAAATCATATATTCCTTAAGGAAAGTTCTAACTGGAGAAATGTGTGTGGATTTCACCAGGTTGTAGAAAACATCAGACATCATCATTTTGTAGAGGAGCTCACATGCCTGCCTTCCTGTTGATAGTGGACAGCTGACTGCACTTGATCACCTCAGCCCTGATTTCTTTTCTGGCTTGCCTCCTTCTCTTGCCTGCATGTGGAGTGTTGACTTCCAGTTTGTGTTCCAAATGTAAAATTGTAGATTGAACCTTCAGGAAATTTCAGCCCTGAAAATTAATAAAGTCAGCAACACCTGGTCCTCCACTCCTTTTGCAAACATGACAGTCCCTTAACTGCTTGTTCAGTTTGAATGCCATTCCTTAAAAAAAAGATACCTAGAATATCTAAGAGGCCAAATGCTCAATAACAAGGGAAAACATGATGTTCATTTTAACAGGAGTCTTCCTTCCTACAAAGGATTGCTTTAATGGGAAAGTGCCCCTGGTGTAGTCATATAATGTTATTAACATTAGTTAATAATAAAAAAAATACAATTGAGTTATTTTCTTAAATTGCTTGCATGTTTTTCAGTTTAATGGTGGAGGAGGTTGGGAGTGAGGGGGGCAAATTCCTCAGTAGAAATCCCCAATGATTGAATTAACTGTCTTCTTTCTGCATTAAGTTGTTTTGTTCTTTGAAATTAAGCCAATTGGCTGAGTTTTGGAAGTTGTAACACACAGATTTTTCAAGGCCTTAAAAGTTGATAGATTTGGCCTAGTGATTTAAAAACAAAATTTGTCTCAACACCAATAATTTTTAGCCAAAAAACTTCAACAATATGGTTGTTTTCCCTATATCCCTTGTAATATAGGTACAGAACTATTCTGTTCTGAGCTTAGCTCCCAGGTTTTGCATGAACTGTGCTAATGACATTGTTACTAGACCATAAGTCTGGAGGAGAGTGAAAGACCAAAGACAGTGAGATAAATACCCTGAGATGAACCATATCTCTAAAGCATTTTCTTGGTTTGTTTCTATTAAATCAGAAGTTAAGCAATGAGATGGGGGTGGGGAAAATTCTGTATTTAATACACAATGCTGCAAAAAGGATAATGACTAATTCACTCTTGAGAGTCTTCAGCTAAATATTGATTCCATATGTGGATTTTCTCACTGTTGGAAATATTCCTGTGTATTTATACCTTCAAATGGAAATACCCATATAAATCGTGGTGCAATTTATTGGGAATCATCCTTTTTTGTCTTTTAAAACTGCCTTTTTAAGAAAAAGAGAACAAAGATGTGACTAGTGGTTGTAAACAAATAAATATAAGGAAGGGAAAAAAATCATGCAGCAAACAAGGAGCAATCACAAATTGAATAAACGTAATAAAATTCAGATGACTTTGTGGCCACCTTCTTTTCCTCCTCACACAGAAGATTCTGATGTCATGTCCTCTGCTTCTTCAGAAATCCTTTATCTGTTTCTCTCATAGCCCTTGCACCTGCTGCTGCACATGAGGAAACATATCAAGCAAGGTCTTCCCTCCAAAAAAGCACAAAATTGGAAAATTCAGTAGGTCTCAAATGAGTCCAAATGGAAAGCAAATCTGACAAGAGTTTTGAAACAAAAAGTAGGCACAGTCTTCTGGTGCTGATTAGTAGTGTGACTAGAGTCTGGAAACAATAAAGCTGTTAACAGACCATTTGGTTCTTCACACATGTATTAAAATATATGCTGCAGAATTTCAAAGTATTAATATTAGACCACTTAGAATGGATGCTCTGCACAAAGCGCATCTGTCAAGCTGAAAATGGCATTTGGCAATAGCTCGTTGCTATCTATGTTAACATAGGTATCCACTTGGGAAATGGACCAGGTCCTACCACAAAGTAAACAGGGATGTATACTAAATGAGATGTAAAGATTTCTTCCTTTTCACTAGTAGCAGGGCATCCTGCTACTGGTGGGGCAAAAGTGAAAATGCACTTATGGATGGATGTATTTTTATCACATGAGAGACACACGAGGCAACATGAGGCTTAGAGAGTCTACACCACACAGTCTGTGCTGTCAAACCCTGCCATCCCACACTAGTTAACAGTTGAGAGTGCAGCTATTTCATACCTGGAAATTATCATGCTCTAAGAATTTAACTGTGGATATAAGTAGGAAAGTTTTGTTTGCAATTTTAAACCCGAGGTGGCTGTAAAAAGATAACATCAGCTCATGATTCCTTTCCAGAGAAGTACTGATCTTAAGAAGAAACCAAAATCCATGTATGCATGTTCTAAGCTTGCTAATGAGGCAGATAACTATTGCTGACAGATGCAGGTCTCACATGCATGTTTGAATCTCATATACTTGAACCTGATTTTCTTCTCCTTTCCATCACCAAATTAATTCCATAAAGCTTAAGCTTTCATATAGCCAGTGTAAGCAAAATCAGAATACGTGTCCTTTTAATAGAGTTGCACAAGTTCATAAAGATTATAAATAAATGCAAATTAATTACAAGTAGGTGATTTACAACTCAATTCCAAGATCCCCAGGTTCAAACTCATTATGAACCACATACCTTCAAATTATAAATCTAGGTTGTAATTAAAAAAAATCTTCTGACAGCCTCTCTCACACTTCTTTACCAACGCAAGGTAACTTTTGATCTGCCTCAGTAGTACACACTTTAACATTCAGCTAGCAGTGTAGAAGGAAAATATCTGAACCTGAAATAGAACAGAAGCAACTAATTTTGTGTCTTTCTCCTAAAATTACTGTTACAAGAGAATTAGTAAAGGATTCAGTCACTGCTTTTCAAATAAAAAAAACCCTGAAGGAAGACAAACCAAATAAAGCCATTATACTTCTTGTAATCATTTCAAGAGCAATAACCAAAATACTTTAAAAGCTGGAGCTGAGTCTCTGGGTATATCCAACTCAAATGTATTTTTTGCGATTAAAAATGCCACGAAGACAAAATCTCTGGACAGATAAATATTTGGACTGTGAAACCATACACTGAATTTTTTTTCTAGTATAGCTAAATCTGTGTAACTTTCCTGGCCAAAGACTTTCTGTATATTTGTCTGCCTATTACAGGTTTACTGTTATAGGTCAGTTCACTAACTTGGCACAAGTAAGCTACACAGTTAAGAACAAGATGTAATTAATATGTATGTGGCTTATTTTTTCTTATATTAATTACTCCTGTGTCTGAAAGCACATTATTGTAAAAAATTTCACCTGAAACTACAGTTCTGAAGGAACAGATAATAAAGTTAATGATACAAAACTAATGTAATGTTAATTCTATCTCCATTGTACTTAAAAGTATCTCCTACTTTCCATTTCTGTAGACAGAGAGAGAACTGGGAGAGTTGGTTGAACAGACCAGAAGGGAGCTGTAGAACCTAGCTGGGTAAAGGCAATTAAGACCACAACTAATAGGGGAATTAGTTGCTGAGCAACAACTATGGAAACGTGTGGAACACAAGCCATATTTGCCAAATAATCAAGGCAAAATGTAGAGCGATTATAGACAGAAACTACAGTGTCAGTTTAACTTAACAGCATTTTTATCTGCAACATTCTGTTTTAAATAACAGACTTTTGTTTCAGAATTAAATTTGGGCAAGTTGTGAATGTGAGTTACAGTTGGCAAAGAAACGAGAGATGGCAAAAGATACTAATAAAAGCTGACCCTCCTGCCTGCCTTTCTCAAATGGGAGTCTACACTGCTGATCGCTGGCAAAATAACCAGAGGCAGAACAAAATCTGCCTGTTTCCTTCTCAGAGCAAGAAAATGTGCTTCCTTATGTACTTCTGTTAGTTTCTTTCAACTTAATGTTTCTTCTGTGACATCAAGTCTAAGACGAAGAAAAGGTCTGACTCCATCCTGTCTTTCAAGTAGCACATAAAAGCTTTTGTGAGTATTATTTTTTGTTGTCAGATTCCTGGTTCAAATGAATCATTGAGCAATGCATTAGTCAATTCATGGGCAAAACCACCCATCTTTATATTCAGAAAGTGTCTGTGTCCCAGTTACCATGCACCCCCACCCTCCCGGTACCAAAACCTTGCCATGCAAACCAAATACAGCTAATTTCTTGCTTTCCTAGAAAACAAAAGTATCATAATCTTCACCAGAAGAAGTTTTAGGAATTAGCACAAGCAATTAAAGGGGTAATTCTCACTGCTTAATCTGAAAACCTCATTACAGATTTGAAACTGTTAGCTGTGTAGGTTTTTTGCACAGCACTATGCATGACTTCACAATTCAGTCAGTCAGTCCTTTCAAACAAATTAAAAAAGAATAAATACTCACTGAACTTCTAATGAGTTTGGGTTTTATACAACAAGCTCTAAAGCATTCAGAAATATGTAAGACACAAGAACAGGAGGTTTGGAGACAATCTTTCAGATTCTGGGGACTTAACAAGTATGAATATAAGCAGGATTGTGCAGTAAAGGTTCAAAGACTATATCAAAAGAGTTTGTAAATTGAATTCCAGCCAAATCATGTGTCTTTTACTGGAATTCCACCTCCCCCATTGAATGACTGTCTGCCTGGCAGTGTTATGCATTTGAAAAGGTTACACTCCGGTTCAAATCCCTCCTGTGATTTGAAAATTCCAAGGTGATAAAACCTCAGCTCAAGTCTGCTACATGTCAAGAGGTGCCTATGTCAAGCATGGCACTCAGAATAAGAGGAGAGAGGGAGGAAGGGGTCCTGTAAAACATTCGGAAAATGAAGGTTTTGTTTACCTGGGCAGATTTTATGTTCTAATTGCAAGACTTTGAAGCTCTTAAAACTCTGACCAAGTGAATAATAAAATAAAGTAATATTTAAGTTTGGAATCAGGCAATCTAGAAACATATGTTTCTTTTTTGTAAAGTATTTGAAGAAAAATTATCAAGGCTGATCATGAAAAATAACAACAATGTAGGAAAATGGAAACACTATCAAAGACTGCAAAAGCAGTCCACAGTATTTTCCTCTTCTTGGAACTGTTAATTGATCAGCACACTGTCATTTGCCTGCAATGTCTTGTAATATTGCACAATATTGTATTTGACAAAGGCAAATCTTTCCATACCTATCAAAAAACAATGTGCTGCTAGTGCAGGGAGCTGTTATTGAGTTGACATTCAAAGTACATCTTGACCTTTATCAGCACAAATGCATCTATGCAGAAACTATGCAAGTTGTACAGTTAGGTTTTTTCCTTGTATATAGGACTTGCACTAGAAAATGGTAGCTGCATCCAACCCAAGAAGATTAACTTCTTGACATAACATGTATGTGATTCAGCATGCAGTATACTGTGCTATACCTACACACCTGTCTGAATGTAAATATGTTTCTGTATCATTACCAGTCACAACCTTGTTCTAGGTTCTTACATCCTGTCCCCAAAAGCCAAAGTGAAAAACACATAACAATTGGACTGCATAGCAGGGGAGGAGTGTACTTGCTTTGCATATTCTCTGAACCTTAGGCTTACTGGATATCTGAGAAGTTAGTAGACTTACAAATCAAGCAGTCCTATTTTCAACCTTGTATCTGCTAAAGTGCTGCTAGGTTTTAATGAACTGTACTTCATTACATAAGTGTGAAATCCCATTTTATTTCACTCATTTTTTTAAAACCAGATCTAGTAAATAATTTGCTATTAAGTGTTTTAAGAGCTATTTTGGAAATGAAGTAGTACTGAATAGAAACATCTATTAGATGGCCTTAAGTGAGTACTACAGTTTGTCATACTCACTATAACTTCAGGGTTGTGGTGATGATTAGAACTTTCCTTTAAAGGGTTGTCTCCTGTTCATCCTTTGCAGAATAATCTGCTTCTCAACACTTTGTTTAACTGTGTACCTATAGGCAATACTCAAATCCTAATCTTCTAGGACATGAACCCGATAAGATAGACTTCAGACAAGCATTACCTACACCTGGGCTGATTTCACTGTCGTCTGTCATTCACCAGTATCCAAGATGGACAACTGCTTACAAGGATTCTACAGGTAACACTCCTCTGAGGCTATCACATTCTGTAGAATAAAAAATAGTTTTTCTTCACAACTTTGTCCCTTGCATCTTAATGGGAATTTTAGATACTATTTGGGCCAATATTAGAATAAGTCCTAAAACCCTGCTTTATAAACTTGGAAAACCTGAAAGACTTTTCCCAAGTCTCAGGGAGTTATTAGGAGACAATTCACATCATTTGATTGTGGTACTTACCTATTTAAGAACTGATAATTCTTTGGTTCAAATAGCCCGCAGGGAAGGATAAACAAATGCATATAAACTAATGATTAGCCGCAAAATTTAGGGCCTGTAGCATATGAGATTATTTTAGAACTATTTTTACTAAGGAATCTTTATTTAAGATTGGTTTAATGGTGCAGTGGATATTATCTCCTTTGTTTGTTTGTGGTTTATTGTGTCTTGTGTGTCATGTTTTGCTAAAGAAGGAGAAAAACAAAGGAGTGAAAGGCATGGCAAGGAAGACCCTGCAATTAAAGCAGCGAATGGGAGACTGCTGAGAAGATCAAGGAGGGAGTGAACATAATGCAGTCAACTCTCCAAATCGAGTTTAAAAGAAAAGCTTTTTTCTGAGGACTCTGACAAGCTTATTGCAACTCAGGAAAGATTGTGAGGAAAAGCACAAACCTAGAGGACAGAAATCTGTTTTGCATGGAAGAAAAATTAATAGAAAATTTTAATTTGACATGCACTTCCATTTCTCTCCTGTTTTAATCCACATTATCCTATTTACAGAGTGCATAGCACTAATTTTTGTCTATAATGCAAATTTGTTTTGAGTTTATATAACTACTAGTTCATCAAAGCACCAAGGAGTCTAAGTCTGTAATTGGAAACTTACGGGGGGGTTGGTTTTGACTGCCTAGTTGTCTTAGATAGTCAAAGAGTATTTTCTCTTTATAGAAGAGATACTTTTCCTCCTACAGTAACAACTGATGTAGGAAACATATGCCATACACGTTGTTTAAATAAAAATGAATCCAATTGGGGTAGGGAAAAACAGTTCAAGATGTTCTTTCTGTATGAACAGTCATATGGCCCAGTGTGCTTTAGATGATGAAGACTGATGCCAGGAAAAATAATCCTAATCTGATGTTATTTTGAAGTTAAATATTATGGGGAAAGAACAATCAAATGGAATCAAAATCAGTTTTTCAAACTTAAAAACATAGGCTATCTCTTGCTGTTAATGACACAATCTGAAAGTACATATTCTGTATGAGCAAAAGCATTTGAAATTCAGACTGACGAATGCTGTTGATTTTTAGTTTTTCTTTGTTCTAAGGAAAACATTCAACCTAATTTATTTCTTTCATGTACTTTATATTCCATTCAACTACAGCCACAAAGCTGTAAACACAGCTAATCAAACAGTTACCTGTCAAAGTTACCGGTTCAGGCTTTACAAAAGACCCTAACTTGACTCCTGCTGCATTAAAAATACAAAATACAACGGCACAGTAGTTTTAAAATCCTTAAGAGTTTCAGTTTAACATTCAGCGCTTTGCTACAAACCACACAGCTATTCTAGCTAAATACTGGTTGCTGGAAGTTTCCCCTCACCCCTTCTGCTAACTCCTAAATCAATTCACACAGGTCAGTAGAAGGGCACTCTGTTAGCTCTCTGATATGGTGAAAGAATTCACAGGGGTACTGGCTGCTACAGGAGGGTTGCTCCACACCCAGGAATGTAATGCCTTAGTTCATACCACTTCATGCTGTAATGAACTTGCCCTTAAACTGGCTGAGTTAAAATTATGACATTCAAATACAGAGAAGAAGTGTGCCTGTAAAGACCAGTGTATAGCTATTCAAGACAACCTCTTAAAACCACCTCCTCGGTTCAATGGTGTTTCGCTCTCTTTATACTGGACAGCTAGGAATCTGACTAGCAACAGCAGCGTCCCTCCCCTTGTGTCATTTTTTTTAGCAGAGCTACATTTTTAAGATCTTTACACAGACATTTGTGATCTTAGTTGACAAATAACCTGAAGCATCAGAGAACTTCCAATAAATTATATGGTCTCTGCCTGTATTTCAGCAATAGTAACTGACATCAAATAGCAAGACTCAAATCCTTCCTTCACTCACAGCATCTGGAAGGTAAAATTAACCCTTTCTTGTCAGGATGATGAACTCTGGGCTCAAACTAATGGTGCTGTATTAGCCATTTAAGTTTTGTAATATTTTCTTTGATACTTTAAAATAAAATTTCAAGTCTGGAACAGAGGACACAAATGTACTAATTTCACTAAATATGTCTGTTTTGCATTATAGTGTCTTTTGGTTTTAAATCATGTCATTTTATAGTGATATTATTCATTAAATTGTGAGCAAATTAATTAGTGTTTGAATAGTGTTCTCTCCATTGTGATTTTTATTAAAGAACAAGATACAACTTTAGTTGTATTTTCCTGAAAAATACATTATTATTTATTTTCAAAATCCCTAAGCCAAAACCTTTCTGTAATCACATACAGTAAATAATATTTTATGAAGTACAGTTCTAGCTACCACAGGCATGCTTTATTTTCTGAGGAAAAGAGAAACACAACGATACTAAAGTCCATTTTTTACAATCATATATACGTGTTCACTACATTAATTGCAGTACAAACTCAGAAATCTCTAAGTGCTGTGGTGGGACTGACACATGACAATCATTACAAATCAGCCACTTCCATTGTTTGGAAAACATTCAGAATTTAAAGGCTGCCTCTAATCAAGGAGGTAATCAATAATGAGCCTTGTCGTAAGCGATAGTAACATACAAGATGTAGTGTGCAACACTACTTTGGTAATGTTCTTTGGGAAGGAGAAGAATGTGGTACTGTGATGGAGTGGAAAGATGACTGAAAGGCACAGCAATCTACCAGCTGAAGCTGGAGAAGCAAGGCCACATCTACCAAATTTCATTATTGTTTTACAGACTGTAATTTGAAGCATGTGATAGTAAAAAGGTTATTTGTATAGTCCAGTGCTAAATGGGGACTTTTTGTATAAGTTGAAGCTATGTTTGATAAGCTTGTTGACTCTCGTTGGGTGTGATACAAATAAGCAGATTTGGGAATTGGAGAAATAATTTCAGAATGAAGTCTCATGGGTTGTATGACAGTTGAGGTACACTGGTGTGGCAGGTTGATTCTATCCAATTACCAAACGGAGAATTATTCTCCTATGGATAAGCTGATCCATTTTCCAACTGTTTTCAATGTACTCAGCCTCAAGTCAGCAAAAAAGGCAGAATCAACAAAGCAGTGTAATGTCAAAGAACAGAAATGCAGGATATTAAAGAAAATCTCAGCTTAATTTTGCTGGTTAGCTTTAGTACAGAATTTTTCTTATTGTATCAAATGACTCCAAAAGAAAAAGCTGTGTTACAAGAAGATTAAACATTATAATAGCCATGTCAAACAGAGTACAGTTTACCTTTTCCTCTCTCATAGTTCCTAAGAATGGGTTTAATAACAGCCTAGGAACTACTTTTGTTCAAATTGAAGCTTTGTTTGTTTTACTTATCTAATGACCTTCAAGGCATGTTTACACCAAATACTTTTAAACAACGCTGAATTTGGCTGCCTTCACTGAGGAGTTAATATATATATAACATCTAATATTAAAAAGTCAGCATCTTTTAATAATTGGTGAGAAGGGAAAGAATACAAATAGCTGCCTAGTAACAATTTTTTTTGGTTACTTAATTAAAAGTTGAGACTGGATTCAATATAAAAAAAGACTAATGTATATGCCTCATTTTAAAAAGATTTTATTGACACTTAGCACTCACATTGCTTTCCACCCCCCACCCCCAGCCCCGACTTTTTTTTCCCCATCCAGCTTAGCTACCTCCTCACAAACTCAGGCAGGAGAAAAAAACTTAAGTAAATGTTGCATTTGTGTCTAGCACTTTTTGGGTAAAACTAAATCTTATAAGAGAGATGCACAGAAACTGCAAGATTAATCTGTGTAATTAGGATGTTCTGGGGTAAAGGAAATACTCTAAGAGGCTAATTCACAGGTTGAACCCCTGAAATAAAGAGAAGACAGAGAGCATCACTGTGTCAAACAATAGATTGAACCTCATTAAAGTTTGGTTTGGCTAGCCAAAAGAATCTAGGCACAGAAGGGATCAATGCAAGTTAGTATCTCTATCTCCATAGCTTCTGTTGTGCTTTAATCACATTTACTACTAAGAATTACTTCCCCTCTAGCAGGAGAGTATCACTAGTAAATAAACACAGCTGTGTATAGCAGTTCAGCAGTACCTTACCACTCTTGGCAATACAACTGTGGTATTGCTATAGCCACTGCCTTTCTGAAAAGTCAAACTCAGCAAATGTTAGTTTAAATTTTCATTTACACAATCTTCTTTACCTCAAGGCATCTCTGAAGACAACAGAAATTAAATGTACACAAATGCCAGGTGCACAGAATCCATGTTACTGAGTTTCACAAACTATTTACTAGCACTATATGCAGACACTATACCTAACAAAACTGTTTCATTTATGAACTATGTTAGCTATAGTACTGCTAAAACACAATGTTTAAAAGGCAGTGCACTCTTGAGTAGAGTAACACAACATTTGATGCAGCAGCTCTGCAAGATAAATTCTAATATATTTACAGAAGCAGGTACCAAGTCAGAGATTGCTCCCTAAACTTTGGTTCTGTCTAAATAAATATAATACATCATATAAGTAAATTAATTTCCCAATCATATGGGTCACTATGACAAATTATACAAAGATCTGAAAAACCAAATGAAAGGGGAAATAGCAGGAGCAATTCCATTTTGGAAATAGCTCCCAGGGATTACTCACGCAAGGAAATTTTACACCACTGGATATGACAGTGTTGCTGACTTTTATGCTTGCATAGAATGATGAATGTTTTATGCCCTTACAAAATTTCAAAACAATAAATATTACAAAATTTTACTTACAATCTTGCAAAACTGTCAGCGTAAGGAAAGGGATCTGTTATTGATGTCACCTGAGGCATTCCTCTTCAATGTCAACGATTATATATGGGAGTAAAGAAAATACGATGTTGAAATTGCTTTGCTAAGCAATAAATTCTTTTGTAGTTCTCTCTAAGCTAACCAGTTCAGAAATCTGGTAAACCAGATGATAAAAATAATCACATGCATCTCCTAAAAAAAATTAAATTAGTTTCGCAAATTACATTTCACTTTTTTCATAATTAATGTGTAGACTCTACTGTTAATCTGGAAAACCTTCCCAGTGGTGAATAACCTGAATTCCACTACATTCACCAGAGTGAAGAAGTCACAGAGCGGAAGAGGTTGTCTCCTAATCCAAAGGATGTAGCCAGGCTTGTGCTCTTGCATGGCTCCCACATATTCTAGTCACAGTAAGTGGCCTCCATCAATAGAAATGTCCCATTTATTTCAATATTTATAGAGATTACTCTGACTTGCTGTAGATGCCTGCACTAGAAAAATATGGATTTCACCTTAGGAATGATATTTTCTCTGCTGACTGTAAAAGGAACTAAATAAATTGCTTAAAGACACATACAATGGTTACATTTTGACATTCTACAATAGGACCCATATTCTAAATTTCTAGAGAAAATGCCAGAGATCTAAGTCAATACAACACTGTCCTGCACATAGCAACACATATTTGAAACAGGGGGGAAATTTTCTGTTTTAAATGAGCTGTTGAAATACCCCTGACGTGCTTGGGAAATGTGACCAGAATGTCACAGTTTAGTTACTAGCTGCTGAGCAGACTTCCAGCTCAGAGGCATTAGCACACGTCAGGCAGTGCAAGGTTCTCTCCTTTCCCACACTGGTTGGTGCCTGGAGTCAGGCAGTGTTGAGTGGTTCTCATTCTTACTCAAATCTGCACCAAGTCTTGGTGAAAGAAGATTCAGTGGTGCTCCCTTGTCCATCACACCCCTTCCCCAATCCTGCTTGGCTGCCTGACCCATGCATTAACTTTTGCTCAGGCTCTGCTTCCCATCACTCTGGTAAACTGGTGGGCTATGAAGATGATTAGGGGCCTGGAGCATCTCCCCTATGAGGATAGGCTGAGTAAGTTGGGACTCTTCAGCCTTGAGAAGAGAAGACGAAGGGGGGACCTAATTAAAGACTATAATTATCTTAAGCAGGGGATGAAGGGGGAATTGGCCAGCCCCTTTTCAGTGGTCTGTGGAGACAGGACAAGGGGCAATGGCTGCAAATTGGAGCACAGGAAGTTCCACACCAACATGGGGAGGAACATTTTCCCAGTGAGGGTGACAGAGCCCTGGGACAGGCTGCCCAGGGAGGTGGTGGAGTCTCCTTCTCTGGAGATATTCAAGACCCGTCTGGACACCTATCTGTGCAGTATGAGCTGGGGAGCTGCTTTGGCAGGGGGGTTGGACCCGATGATCTCTCAAGATCCCTTCCAACCCCTACAATTCTGTGATTCTGTGATTCTATGATTCCTTCCCTCATCCTGCCTCATGAAGCAGGATGTCTAAAAGCCTAGCATTAGTGAACTTGAAAATATCTCGTTGAATATTGGGAATAAAGTAACACTGGTTGGTCTGGACAGGGTTGGGAAGGTATCCCCACATAGTATAGGACACCTTGACAGAAGAGGTGGGAGTGAGAAGGATGGGAAAGAGAAGGGGATACAGACACCATCTCCGTAAAAGCTGGAAACCATCACTGACCCACTTGCATCTTTTGTGACTGAACTAGGACAAGGGAATTAATTAGACTTAAGGCCTACATGATTTAAAGTTTCATATAAGCACCACTTTTCTTTAAACGAGTGAGTATTGTTTCTCTTTGGAAAGTCATCTGGAAATCAACTGTGATCTTATAAGGGCAC
This sequence comes from Laterallus jamaicensis coturniculus, assembly GCA_022605575.1. Classification (NCBI taxonomy): domain Eukaryota; kingdom Metazoa; phylum Chordata; class Aves; order Gruiformes; family Rallidae; genus Laterallus; species Laterallus jamaicensis. The sequence continues at coordinate 16,666,258 of JAKCOX010000007.1, forward strand.
AGTCTTGAAAATCTAGTCACACAAGATCTGTATTCTACACAAAGTTAAAAGCATGCGAGCTTTTTGGCTGATGTAATGCTAACATACAGCAGTGCAGAGACAGCACTGAAATCTGATCAAAAACAAGGCAGGAAAATTAGAAGGTATATGGCTGGATTTTAATGAAGGTATGCTGATAATTTAAAAATCCAGGGGCTGGAAGACGTTTTATTAACTCTGATGCAGACTTTGGTTGAAATGTGTACTGCAGATTCATCCATAAGCACTTATTCTGCATTAGGAGATGGAACTGATTGCTTGCATCTACGTGTCAATCATGAAAATTAAAGGCAATTAAACATGACATTTCCCCATTAGTCTTCTTCTCCTACCTATATTTTCCAGGTATAAATCATCGTACAAATCATCGAAATAAAAAGAAGAGTCATGGTAGCACTATAGAACGCACCTATCCTCCTTAATTACATCATAGGTTCTGCTGTACAGTCTGTTTCCCACCTCCACTGCGCAAGAACCATAAGCTAAATGGGAACACAGCTCCCTCTAGAGATTGAATCATAGAATCAAAGAATGGCAAGGGCTGGAAGGGAACCTGAGGATCATAAAGCTCCAACCCCCCTGCCACAGGCAGGGCCACCAACCTCAGGCCTGGAGCTACACAAGGTTGCCCTTGGCCCCATCCAACCTGGCCTTGAACACTTCCAGGGATGGGGAAGTGAGCATTGGACGAAAAAACAGCACGCAAACCCCCGGCTCCAAAAGCTTGGTTTAAGTGCTTAGAAAGGCAGCACTGTGAGGAAAAGCAATATATAGACCAGAGAGGCCAGGGAGCCTGCCACAAAGGCTGCAGGCTGACATTCAAAAAGCCTTCTGCCAGAGACAGATTCTCTTCTACCTATGAAAATGACAAACCTTCCCAAGGTAAGCTCGTCAAAGGGCTTAACAGGTTTCTGGTTGATGGGAGACGTGAGGTACAAACCCCTGAGCACTAGAACCTTGTTTGATGCCTGGCATGGCAGGTGAGCCTTGACAGGGGTCACATTTGTGTGTGAGAATAGAGGATGTGAGTTAGCTGAATAATTGTGTCAAGTGTCAAACGTTTTCTGTGGTTAAGCAAGAGCTGACACATGTAGCCCTTCAGAATTTACAGGACCTAAGGTAATTAACCCAGCATCACTTCCGCAGGATCAGGTGCCCACCAGAGCGGTCACTTCTGAGCGAGGGTGCTGCTAGCACCCCTTGCCTTTTACAGCCAGCCAGAGGTTAGCAGTGGCTGCAGCTGGTTGCCAGGCATTGCCCAGCATTCCATCCTGTGGCCAGGGAGCGAGGAGCGGTATGAGCGTACTGGGGCACCGAGAAGGCGGGAAGACACGGCCTGCGGGCATGTCCTCGCGCACCCAGGTGGGCCCGAGTCCGGGGCCACGGTGCCGGGGCTGGAGTCGCCCAGGGAACGTGCCGTCCCTTCCCTCAGTGCCCCTCTCCTTACCGTGATGCAAGTTTCCTCGAAGATACCCCCCCTCCGCTTGCTCAACCCGGCGATGCCTAAGCGCTTCCGCCAGCCCCGCTCCCGTTCCCCGTGACCCCGGTTCGCGTCGGCCACCCAGCCTCCGCCGCTCCCACTGCCTTCGTCGCCGGGCTGCCCCGCGGGTGAGGCGCTCCGAGTCCCCGCCTCTCTTCCCACACCGCTATAAGAGCTCCTCCCGCCCCGACGGTAGCTCACCGTCATCAGCTTCGCCGGGACGCAGTCGGATCGCTACCCCGAGGATGCTGCGCGCCGCCGCCGGAGGACAGGCTCTGCTGCTGAGCGCCCTGCTGTGGGCCCTGGCCGCTGCCGGTGGGTAACGGGACAGACGGCGTCCCGGGTGGGGGGGACAGACGGCGGACCCCGCTCTCTCTGAGTGAGAGACGGCGGACCCCGAGGAGAGCCGTCGCGCGCGGGGCAGTGGCGGGAGAGCGGCGCTCAGCAGCGCGGACCGGCTGCCACCCGACTCCGGTTCAGCACCCGGACGGGCGCCAAGGGGGAATCCCTGATGGCTGTAGCCCGGTGGGTGCGGGGGAGCAGGAGGCGCTCTCAGGGGGCGGCAGTCGCCTGCAGCCGCTGACCGGCAGTAACAAGGCGTGATCTGCGACATCTCTCTCCCCGTCCCCAGTCCCGAGCATGCCGGAGGAGCAGAGCGTTTAGGGAGTAATCGGGATACCGCTCAGTGAAATGTTCGATTTCCAGAGGTTACAGAGGCTGTGCGGGGCTTTCCGCTCCCGCTTCCTCCCGGGCAGTTCCCCGCAGCAGCGGCGGCGGCGGCTGGGGCGGCGGGCTGGCGGGTCACCGCGGCCCCCCGGGTCACCACGGCCCCCCGGGTCACCGCGGGCTGGCGGGTCACCGCGGCCCCCCGGGTCACCACGGCCCCCCTTCCGCTTGTGCGTGGGCCGCCAGTTCGCCCGCGGGTAGCCCCCTCAGAGGTAAACCCCTAGGGCAGCCGCAGGTTTTTAAATACTTTCTATTCCCAAAATAAATATATGGGGAAACTAGGAGCTAGTGCCTTCTGCAGCGGATACAGCCGGGGGTGATTCTGACCTACCCCGCATTTGTTTGGCGGTCGGACATTCTCCTGAGTACCCTCAAGCTTGTGTAGCTTCTGCAGAGGTCTCGGGTCAGAAGGAGGCGTTAGAGCTCCAAGCGAGTTACCTCAGCACCTCGGCCTTACCAGAGGGAAAATCGTTTTCTTCTGGCTTCTGCCGGGACACATTCCTTGAGGAAAGGCAAACGTGAGCCCAGAGGACAGGACCAAACCTTTGCCCCCAAAAGAACTTTTCCAAGTAGCAATTAACAGCATCTGCTTCGTTTAATGGAACGATGACTGCGGGGAACCAGGAATCACATGTAATATGGCTGATGACACTCTTTTCTGTATTTAAAGGCAATCCAGAACTACCAACAGCAGTTAATATAACGTGGTCTTCAATCAATTTTAAAACTATACTACAGTGGCAACCAAAACCGTCAGGTTACTTCTATACAGTAGAAATAATCGGGTAAGTAGATAAACCCAAGGTGTGTCCATTAATGGCAATCAAAGAAAAGGCAAATAGAGCGTGTTTTGAGACTGGATGTAACAGGAAAAGAGCCCAAACACAAGGATTTAGGAAGATTGCCAACCCAGTTGTTTAAACTTTTTTGTATCCAGCCGTAAGAATATTTGGTTCAGGCTTCTGGTTTTGCCCACTTCAGAAACAGAGGGGAGCTTTAGATCAGTATTTCAGCTCTGGGGTTCGGTGCAGGCCAGCTGCACTGGAGATCTACATCAGGATACTTTAGTTGACACTCAATCAGACATAGCATATATTGATAGAACGTCACCCTTTTATGTCTTTTGAGGTGTCTGGACTGAGTCTTTTGTCTTTAGTTTTGGGAGGTGTCTGATAAACACGAGTCTGCATTTTATTCTAATCTGTGAATCACAGTAAATGAATAATCTGTCTCTCTGGGTAATACTAAAAATACCTTTGTTCATCTACCTCTTGTCGAGACTTTCTCTGTCATCGTGTTTTATGTAAGCTATGAAATACTCTGGACATAAAAAGTAGCCTGCTTGTGTGAAGTGTCTAACAGCTTTTTCAACACCACACAAAAACTTCCATGAAGTTCAGTAATAAATCTTAGCTCCCAGATTAATTCATAGACCATTATTAAACATGCCCCAAAGGGAAACTGCATCATCAACTCTCTTACCTACCCATGAAAATATGCTAGTCTCTTCTGTCTCTAAAAGTGGCATGGAAAGGAGAACTCTTTTATGACTAATGGATGAAATACCAGTGCAGTGTGCTCTTTTATTCTTTAAATAATTAATAGACTTAAAAGCACACACTTAGCAGAAGGAATTTTATGAAATTTATGCATCTGGAGTTTCTATCCAGCCATTAGTTCTCCTTAAGTCCAGTTGTCCAAAATTCAGTATAGAATGAGGTATAGTTCGAATACGGAGGCACTTCTGTAAACAAGTATCTTACAGGTGAAGTATGTTTAAGTGTTTGCTTTCTCATCTGTGTATGTTTGCAGAGTACGTGTGTTTGATCACAAAGATCAAATGCTATCTGTTCCTTTTGTCAGCTACAGAAAAAGTAAAAAATCAGAACTACTTATGGTTTCTATTCAATTCATATAAAAGATTGGATTTTTGATTCATATATGTAACCAGTAACATATTTCTATAATCAATATGGATCATCTTTTACTTGATTATACTTTGAATTGTGAAATATAGCTATACAGAATAGTGGTTTTTCAAGCTTTTTCTTCTTCATTTCAACCCAGTACAACTGCAAGACCATCCACTGGATGAGGGAAAAAAATGCTTTTTATTATATCTAAATACAGAAAAGTCTGGTTGGAAGGCACTGACTCTTCTCTCTTGCTCTATTCAGACATACATCTGACATAAAAAGAAAATGCATACTGACAACAGAAACAGAGTGTGATGTTACTGATGTGCTCAGGAATGTGAAAGAGACCTATACAGCACACATACTGTCTGTAACGTCCTCAACAATGGATAACTTTGAAGAACCACCTTTTGCAGTCTCTGAGAAATTTACACCTTATAGTCAGAGTAAGTAGCATTGCTAAATAAATCTTATTGAAAACATAATTTCAAGATTACTTCCATTGATTTAAACAAAGTTTAGATTAGGCTAAAGGTTTTTCCTTATAGATTCTTGCAGTAGCCATGCTGATATCTGAGAAGACATTCAGGAATAAAGCTTTCCTTATTGTAGGGGAATGTGTAAGATTTTAGTTACTGTTTGTTTCTCACTGCAGTGAGTAACCATTTTGTTAACATTGTGCACTGGATGAAGATATTGATTAATAATCCAGGATTTAACTGTATTACTTTGGCTCTGTAAATTTGTAATAATTTAAGGAGGGAAGGGAGTGGAGGGAGCTAAAAAAAGAATGCATGTTGTGTAGAAAAAATGATGTAAGTTTTTTAATTCTAAAAATACTTGTTTAGCTGTTCTTGGAAAACCGGAGATAAAAAACTATACACAAGAAGGCTCCAAACTGAATATTGTGTTCCAAGATCCACTTACACCATATAAATTTCCCAATGGAAGCTTTCAAAGTATCCAAGATATTTTCCAACATGACCTGGAATACAAACTCTATTACTGGAAGGATCAAAGTTCTGGAAAGGTAAGGTCTAACTTTACTTTTTATGCATTTTGTAGCTGTAGCAGCCTTCCAGTGCCTAAAGGAGCTTATAGGAAAGCTGGAGAGGGACTGTTTAAAAGGGCTTGGGGTGATAGAACAAGGGGGAATGGTCTTAAGGTGAAGGAGAGAAAGATTTAGGTTAGATATTTGGAAGAAATTCTTCTCTGTGACGGTGGTGAGGCCCTGGCACAGGTTGCCCAGAGGTGCTGTGGCTGCCCCCTCCCTGGCAGTGTTCAAAGCCAGGATGGATGGGGCTTGGGAGGGTGTCCCTGTCCATGCCGGGGGGCTGGGACTAGGTGGGTTTTGAGGTCCCTTCCAATCCAAACCAGTCTGTGATTTCATAATCCTATGGTTCGGTGATCGTGTGTATTATAGCTGCACAGTTTCCCTGCTACCTTAAGAGCGAACACTTCTGCAGAGAACTCGTCCTTGAAATATTTGTTTCCTTTACAGAAAGATGCCACAACAAAAAGCAATACATTTGAAGTAAGTGTTGAGAGCACAAAGAACTACTGCTTCTACATACAGGGAACCATCCCGTCCCGCAGAGAAAACCGTAATGGCCAAGAGAGCATGGTGCTTTGCACCAGTGTGGGAAGAAATGTCTTAGATGGTAGGTATCTGGTGAAGCTTGTCATACAGTCTTTAGCATCCTAACAGACACTTCAAATCCGAGTACATGGAAATTCATGGGAAGAACTCTCATCAAGGAGTTCACCATCTTTAGCAGTTGGAGTTGGGTTTAGGGTTTTGCTAAAATGTTTTGGCTAGTTTTGAATTGTCTTGAGTTGGTGACTGGTGAATGAGGTTTCAGATCTCATCACTACCCTTCATCTTCTTTGTTTTGCTTTCTGATTGTTTTCCTCAGAAGCTTCAGTTACAGGCCTCAGTCGTAAGTGTTTGAAGGATTTGAGCTAGAAAGCTGGAGAGGGACTGTTTACAAGGGCAGGGAGTGACAGGAAAAAGGGGGGGAGCCTTTATCTGAAGGAGGGGAGATTTCGATTAGATATTAGGAATAAATTCTGCCTTGTGAGGGTGGGGAGGCACTGGCACAAGTTGCCCAGAGATGCTGTGGCTGCCCCCTCCCTGGCAGTGTTCAAGGCCAGATTGGATGGGGCTTTGGGCCACCTGGGCTAGCGGAGGGTGTCCCTGCCCTTGTCAGGGGGTTGGAACTAGATGATCTTTGAGGTTCCTTCTAATCCAAACCAGTCTGTGGTTCTATGACTAGGTCTAAAACATAGGAGTGCTGGAAACATACGTATCCATTGACATGTAATTTCACCTGAACTTTAGTTATTACCTCAAAAGCAGATAATGAGACTGTCTTTACAAGGTCAGAGATTGGCAGATTGATTTCTTTACTGATAAATAAGTTAACGAATAGTCAGTGAATCAGCCAGTCTAATTCCAGACAAACAATCCGGGTAAAACTTCCCCCAAAGTCAAGTCATCAATATTTATTAAATAGTACAACATTACTGTACTGTACCTTCCTTCTCCACCTGATAAGAATATTTGCACTCTAGGAAAGCTTTTTTTAAATAGATAAATTAACTTTCTCAAATTAATATTCATATCTGGATATATATTTTTGTTTATTCACAACAGTTGAATTGTAATAAATAACTTGAATAGAAATATCTTCTGTTGGTGGGTTCTAGCTTCTAATCTAGAATAAATTTCCACTTGGATTTAGTTTCACAGAAATAATGCAAGAGTAGGGAGAATGGTTGGACTTTCTTGTGGTGGCAGCACGGTACTTTGGAGCACTAACTAAACTAGATAAAACCCTAACGTGAACCAGGTGAAAAAAGATTTATCTCAATCCAACAACTTCACACTAAAATGAATTTTGTTCACACTGAGGTGGTCACATCTATGGTACTGTAAAACACAGAAAGCCTGTGTGTAGTTCAGTTGCACTGTGACATTATGGCTTTTGATAACTGAATCTTGAATTACTCTTTCTTTTTTTTCCCTCCCCTACAGAATATGGAACAGAATTCTTCATCATTATAGCAGTGATAGCAATTGCAGTCATCACTCTTGCTATTGTCCTACCAGTGGTCCTGTGTAAACGCAAGGAAGCCAGAGCTGCAAGAGAAAAGGAACCACTTAATGGTGTCTAAGGAAGTGGCCACTCAGGGGAGAGGAGGGAAGAAGCCAAAAAACCCCCATAAATTGCGTAATTGGATGGACCTTTTTAACCTCTGGGACGTTGGAATTTTGAAGCTAAAATTTTATGTGGATTTCAAAATCTGTTACACAAAGAAGAAAAATTCAGATACCAGGAAAACCCCATGTCAGTAGTTCCCAGAGGATGGAAGAACAGTCTGTTGGTTTGGTACGATAGCCTAACCTTGCCTATATCTCTTCCCAAGCTCCTTCTATTGTCCTATCTGAAATAAGATTCTGAATGAGCATCTTTGACTAGACAAGGTACAGCCATTCTGAAAGTATGGCCTTACTGAGCCAGACGATCTATGGTACTTGTGAGAGGAAAAAACACTACTTCTGATAAACATGTGCCCTTTACCTAAGGGAAAGGAACATCTTTCTGTTTCTATGAAACAAGCTTGTATTTATCCGACTTTCTTTTAACATTATTAATTGGTGAAGTGATCTCTTAGTTCAGATGCAGCAAAGACGCTGTTACTATTTCTGCACTTTGATAAAATTAACTTGGTCTGTCTATTTTTAGATGTAATCAAAGGTAAACAAACTGAAACTACTGTACTGGCAAGTTGCAAGGACCACTCAAAGTAGGTAGCTGCTATCTGTCTGGAGAGCATATCCAGATTACACTCCACCTAGACTTATACAGACAAGATAGTCTGATGGTTCCAAGCAACTGTTAGAACAAATACTTTGCAGTTTTTGAGTCAGTAGTAACTCACTTCATGCAAGCACTGACAAGGTAGCAGTATTTACTGCATTCTGAACATTATTTTTAATTAATCTGTTGGTGAATGGTTTATGGGGTATAGGTTCAAATCATCTCGGTGATGGGATTTGGAGGTACCTGTTAGTTAACTATTTTAATATTTATTTTATAAATGAGAATCTAATTTTTATACTGGTGATATCTGTATTTATGATAGTAATTTATACTTTTCTAATGAAATAAAGGTGATGGTGAAAAGGAGACTTTCTTTTCTTTTTTAAGTACAGCATTTATTCCAAAAATAAATTAAAAATACATTTATAAAACTGATCTTGTGACAGCAGCATAGACAAAGCTGTCTAACCAGTCTGCCAGGGCACCTACAACCTGAAAGGATAGAAATGAGAAGCCAAACTACACAAACTGATGAAGTGTTTTGAAGTTTCCCAAGTTGTTTTTTCAGCTGTCCATCTATGGAAGTGATTATTCACTGTTTACATTCACAGCTTCTCATTCTAATGGAAAGCATACTCAACCTCTCCCTGGATATCTCATGCAGGGATTCCCACTGTGCTGCCTGCATATCTGGGGTGCCAACGTTGGTTCCAGGCAGTACAAGGCCTGGCCCAGAGATGGGAACTGCTGCAACAAAGGCCGGTATCTCTGGCTGCTAGCGACCGTGATTGGCACACACACACACACACACAAGAACAAAAGCATTTTACAACTGGCACTACTCAGCTGTGTATCTCAAACATTTATGTTTTAAAACAAGATATCTTATCTTGCATTTATGAGAAAAAATAACATCATACAAAATTGACATACCCATCTACCTTCTCAGCCTTGCTTTACTTCAGATCCCTTCATTGTATGGATTAAGACTCCTGTGAAGATGAGTGGGGTTTCTTTGTTAATCCCCTTTTTTACAGAGGGAACAAAACCACCACAATATTCCCTCTCCGCCCCTGCAATAAAAAAACCAACCCACCCTGTTTACTTAATATTGTGCAATAAATGCTTAGTGCACTTTCTGCTGATGCACAAGCCTTGTATGGAAAAGGAATCTTACAACAGCCAAACATGAGAACTTGTGGGAGTAAGTTTTAAAACATCCCAAAGTTGTCATCATTACTTCCCTTCCCTGCAGCGTGCTGCTTCCTCAGCTTCACTCAGTGCCAAGCTCAGAAAAGGGAAGAGGAGTTCATAAGAAAAGGAAAACTCATCAGTTACATCACAGCATTTATTAAAACAGACCACACTGTTGCCTGCCAGAGAATGGTAGCTCATTCTTCTTTATGGAGCAGATTTTTGGTTTATTCTGAACATGAAGGAGAAAAGAGAGAGAGAAAAGCACCCATAGAAACAGAAATACCTTAAATGGCATGGGAGTGACCCACTCCTGCACAAGTTCTGGAAACCTGAAGCACTTCTGTTCCCTAGCTGTGGTATGTTATCATCCAACAATGTTGAGTAACCAGTCACAGGGCTCACAGATCCTGTTTCAAGGAAGGCTTTAGCTTCTTATGGAGACAGTTGAGAAAGGGGCTTTTAATCAAAAATTTCCAGTGTACTGAGCCCACACAAAACATTTTATGCAGCGATTTAACTTTCTCAGACCATCACTGTGGGCAGGAGGAGGTGCTGAATAAAGGTATTGTCACTATAAGGAAAGACTAGATCCTGTCGACAACACACATGGACACTTCAGCACTGTACAGATTTGAGAGGGAAGCAGACACCCCTGGGGACTCCATGTGAGAAAGGGAAGGCTTTCCCTATGCACCTAAGTTGCCTGGCTTATCTTCTAAGCAGGTTTCTGTAAGCATGTTCCTGCTGATGCTTCTGATTCTCCTGTTCTGCTTTGTTCTTTGTAATCTGTAGGAGAAGAGGTATCCAGCCGTTTCAAGTGGATAGAAACATTTTAGCAGGTCCCCAGTTCAGTACTCATGTTCTCTCCTTATACAAATGGAGGTGTGACATCCCATGCTGTAATAAACCACTCCATTTTGTGGTGCTGCTTTAAATCTACATCCTTCTTTACATGGGTGAATAAAGACTGATACTGTTCTGCTACTTTTCTCCCAGCCAAAACAGCATTACAGACAACAAAACTACTGCTCTTACTTAAAAAGAACAATTTTACATAAATGTGTGATAAATATGGCAGCAAACAACTTGGCTAATCGATTTCTAGCAGACTCAGCTTTCCACTGCGAGAAGGCTGCCACTGCAAGGCATGTAACGATAAGAATGTGATTATAGGCTTAGCTTGGATTGCTGGTTATGTGGCAACTCAGGACAAAGAGTTGCTGCATTAAGCAGCTGAGAAGACACAGCTATGATCGATTACCTTCTTGGTTCACTTTTGGAACGCTGATTCCTTTGCAGGTGACTGCTTCAAGGCTTCAGAACCGTGTAAGGGATGAGGAGGGCTTTTGATAGTACCAGACCCAAGAGCCAATTGAGTATTCCAATTACATGGTATTTATCCACATACAAATAGCCATGTTATTTGTCTGCATTTATCACAAGGGAGAGCCCTCGGATTCATGTTTGAGAACGACAGAAAAACCACAGAATAACCTGCTAGACAGGACCAGGAACTGGGCAGCTGAAGAGAATCTTTCCACAAGCATTAGGTGCAGCTTAGTCACGACAACATACACCCTCTCACACAGCATGCCCTTAATGAAGGGGGACTGCCACCAAAAGCTGCCCTTCACTCAGTTCCTGGGGTATCCTCTAGATCAGGTCCCTTAGAGAAGCTACGATGTGCTGCAACTCTCTTCCACCTTAGGAGAAATCTTCCTACTAGTGAGATCCTGCTGCTGCTTCTGGCACAGGGTCTCACCAATCGAATTCAGTACCCCCTGCAAGGACCCAGAAGGACCCATCTTTCCCTGTAATTCCTCAGCCTCTTACTGGAGCTGAAGTAGGGAGGTTCATAGAAAGATTTGTCTCAGGGGCAAAGTAAGACCTGCCAGAACTCAGGAGTAAAGACACAGACACAGACACAGTCAGGTTGGCTTTTGTCAAAATTTGTTCCCTATTTGTGAGCACATCACTCAAGTGTGTCAATATTTACTTTCCCTGGCTCCCTTCTGGAAGCTTCTGTTCCTCTCCCTACTGCCCTAGTAATTTCCATTACCTGTTCTTCCACAGAGCTGAACCCACTGCCTCATTTCTGTGAAGAGTTGGTTAGGATCTCATTTAAGTGAAAATATAGCACTGAATAAATACACACCCTTTAGCCAACAATCAAGAATACATTAACAGCATGGCAGCATATTTTTTTTTAACCCTTCCTGATGACAGCCTCCCTTGGTCACCATAATTGGATGAATAACTTCAGAACATTTGCTGACGCTTTCTCACTGCACATAATTACCTTTAAATATGAATGCTTTAGTGGCTTGCTTAATTAGCAATCAAGTCAATAATCTCATCTCAGAATATTCACAGTTCCAGATCTCAGTTATCCTGATAACTTGAAACTAAAAATAGAAGAAAATGTTTCTGCTTTATTTCTTCAAGAACTATTTAAATAAAGTGCTCAAACATTGTTACATTCACAAAGTTATTTCATCAAAAGAGGTTTAATTAAAAACCTCCTTCCTCTGAAGAGAGATGCTTTCCCAGTGAGATCACATGATTTTTTTAATTAGTTCTTCACTAATCACATCACTCAATTAATTAAGCTAGTGTAGTGAAAGAGCTGGAATGTCAAGTGAGATTTTAAAGCCTACTCCCAACAAAAAGCACCCATTATTTCAGGGTAGGTTATTTGTTAGTTTATTTTTAGAGTGCATCCTTGATTACACAGATTTTCCCTCTGCTGCATTCATATTTTACCATCTGTTCACATTGGTCTGTGGGGACAGGACAAGGGGCAATGGCTGTAAGCTGGAGCACAGGAAGTTCCGCACCAACATGGGGAGGAACTTTTTCCCAGTGAGGGTGACGGAGCCCTGGGACAGGCTGCCCAGGGAGGTGGTGGAGTCTCCTTCTCTGGAGATATTCAAGTCTCGTCTGGACGCCTATCTATGTAATATGAGATAGGGAGCTGCTTTGGCAGGGGGGTTGGACCCGATGATCTCTCGAGGTCCCTTCCAACCCCTATGATTCTGTGATTCTGTGATCAAATACGTGTATTTCCACTGAGATGATACTTAACCTGATTTCTCATATTTCCACTTTATTCACAACATGATCATTTGCTTCCATAAAGCATGGAAAGTGCAACCACACCATCCCACCGCACAACTGCAGCCGTCACTGTAGTAGCAGAACCACGAACACCACAAACCTGCTCCTGCTCTGTTCCTCACACCACTGTGTGTGCAGCGCCTCTGCTCGCACACAGCTCAGCCTGGGAGCCATCCCTGCAGTATTCATCCTGCAGCTGTGTGCTGCGGTGACCCCAGGTGGCAGAGAGAGGCATAAGCAGTATGTTAACAACCCAATTTTCCTAAACGGCAAGGACACAAATACCCAGTTTGAATCTACATTTCACAGAAGTTGGAAGGAAAAGGGCACGTGAAATTAGTTAGATCTTCTCTTTCCTAATAATGAAGAGCAACAGAGAGTTTGAACAGCTCAGTAAGATCCAATAAGAAGAGTAGTTTGTTCCCCCAAACACTCCCATCTTCTCTTCAGTCTACGCTTCCCTCTGACAGGTTTTCCAGGGATCTTGGGCTACAGCATACTCTGTCTTGTCCAGTTTTCAAGCACTGCTGGAAGTAAGAACCCAACTAACAGTCCAGCAGGTAGCAACAAGTACCTATTTACCCATAGCTTGCATGCACAACACCATCCTCCCTTCTCCTGACAAAGTTCTTTAACATCAGAAAACCCAGCATAGCTCAGAATTAGATTTTCACATGGAATGTTAAGCTTCTTACCAGACTTCTTTCTTGGTAACAGATTCCTCTTGGTGCCCTTTTAACACTTCCAGGGATGGACTGAGAACATCAGAGAAGGGACTGATGTCTTCCAGGAGGATTGGAAAATGTGTTACTATTGCACATAGCAAAAATTGAGCTGTGAAAGCCCTGTAAGTTCTGCTGAAGTACAAGCTATGTTTGGAACTGCGATAATGTGCTATCGGTCCAGGGGCAAGGGAAAGAAAGGAACGGGTTGGAACAGCTGGAACACAGCCATGTTTCTAACCAAGCCTATTTTGGGCCTTACGTGCTTTGAGTTCTGCTGAGCCTGTCTTGAAAAAGCAATCCCAAAAAGAGTCTTTTGTGGGTATGACATTCCCCTCTAGAGACTGACAGGCACAAGGAGTTGAAACAGGTCCCAGGTAAGGGACTGCTCTTCTGTACTGAGTCTCTCTCACAGGGACAATACATGGTGCACACAAAAACTACCAGTGTACCTCCGACCCACCTACTCAGCTGCCTTCTATCCAAGAGGACGATGCTCCCCATTGCCTCAGCGGGGGTTTACAAAGGTAACACCCTAAACACAAAGATTTTAGTGAACATGGAAGCATTAACCTCAAGCAGTCTCTCCAAAATTCTCTACTTAAGACATAAATACAATTGCTTCAGGAAAAAACCCAACAAACACAACACTACTTTACCTAGTTAGTGTCAGCAGCTTAAAACAGGATGGCAATATGTGTATTTGACCTTGTTCCTTAACTCCCTACTGAACTAAAAAAAATTCTGCTAATGGTTCCTGGCTTTCTAAAGAAGTCATGTTGCAATGCACAGTATTGCATTTGAGCTTTAAGGAGTTTTCAGCATACATGCTTTTCTTTTTAACCCTTATTTTTCCAAATACACCCACTTATCAGTGCCTCTATAGATACTTAGTATCTTCCAGCATTTCACTAAGCCTGCCACAAAATCAGCTGTGTTAGAAGCTACTAATCTCCATCACCTTTGTGCCAATACATTCCTGCAGCAGAACACCACTATAAAGTAAATAAATGCTAGCTTTTTTTCAAGGAGTGTTTTCACACTACTTACCTTGTCATGATTGATAATTAAAATCAGTCAAATGATTTTTAGTACCTGCTAGCACTAAACCATCCAGTCTAGGAAATGCAGGGTATATTTAATTACATAGAGGCAGTCGCCTCTTCAGCTGCATATGTGCAGTTCCAGAGCAGTATTCCCTGAACTTTCTATAGCCAATCTTAAAAAATTGTCTGTGATTTGCATCAGACTAGAAGTTTATTTAATGCAGAGAACTTGCTTAGTCATGTAGGTGGAGTTCCCTATTTCTACCCAAGTAAACCAATCTCAGCAGCCTTAGTTTCAACCAGACAATATTGACCTCATTTTTCCAGTTATGTTCTATTTTGGTGAAGCATCACATGTGGAAGCCACTTGTTTCCCAGACAAGGGATGGGTGGGGAATAAGGATGTTGGTTTGTGGACAAGCAGAGCAGGGGATGGGGCTGAGTAACACAGCACAAGAGCTCCTTGTGCCAGTCAAAGCTGTCATGCTGAATCTTCCTGGCTTAGACTTGCCAAAGATCTTGACGTTTCTAACCCCTGCAAGAGAGACTGATTGTTAAGCCCAGTTTGTGAAAGATACATTCCACAGAAGTAGAGTGTCCAAGTTCTGCTTCTCTCCTATTTTAAAATGCCAGTTGGATGATTATTCTTGCACTGTTGCATTCCTCACAGGGTTGTTGGCAAAGTGTCTTTAGTTTCCAAATTCAACCCCCATGGAATTTCACCAGATGTTTAGGCATGTTATTTCTATTTAAAGTTCAAAGCTGTCATATTTTTCCAATTATCTCCTTAAGACATCTTCTGTCTGCAAAGTTCCAGGCTGCTTGTCATCTGGCTCAGCTTTTTCATACAAGAAAGAAAATGATGCAGCACCTCAAAAATGGCTGAGCAACTTTGCAGGTGACATTTTTCTAAGGTTTTAACATTAAAGACAAACTGCTCTCATAGTAACCTGTCTTGGCTGTATTTCTGTTTCAAGAAGAAACCAGTTTCATCTTACATTTCAATGCACACAACAGGATGAGTTTCATCAGAACACAAACTACTACAGGAACCTGTAATGTGCATAACCATTCTAAGCTTCCTGGTGAAGCTTAAGGCATCAATAATCAAAATCTGACTGTAACATGAAACACAAACCAACCAACCTCCTCCCAAAACAGCTGCACACCACCAATTAAATAAAACTGAGAAACCTCTTTCCATGCTCATGAAAATGACTGGCACAAACCAAACACCACCTACACCTAATAAAGCAGCAAACACATTGTACATAGAAGTGAGTGATTTGAACAGCAGCTTTACAAGGATAAATTCGAACTTTCACACTGTCAATTTTCTTCTTGACAGATAAGTCAGCTTATTTTTTCTCTAAGAAAGAATTTAACATTTCCCCCTACTTTTTTTCACAGGTGGATTTTAGGTGATCATTATCATGGAAGTTTCTACAACTTCTCATGGTATGTATGACAATTATATATAAATTTTAATGGGTTTTGAACTCTTACCCTAAGACACCTTAATTTTTTTTCACATTTCTTAATGACTTTGAGCACCAAGGGTTAGGTGATGCACTGGTCTGCAGACACCTGAGTCCTATGGGAGAATCACTAAATTAATTCTTTCCACTCCTAATCCACAGGATACATCTTCTTTACAGACTTAAGAAACATGAAGAACAAATTCCCTATTTTACAGAAGGATAACAAGTCATTTAATGCTAGATGTGATTCAATTAAAAAGCCTGTCCAGGATAAGTGTCAGGGTAGCATTCCCTGCTGCTTTGTTTCTTACTAGTCGTGGTCTACAGTATACAGCACAGAGCTGGGGAAGTGGCCATACACCCCAGAGTTTTCTTATAGCACAGGTGACTGTCAAACAGTGCTAAAGCAATCTTATGTTTGGGCTGGCCAGCCAGGGGTGTCTACTCCACTACCCATGCCACATTTGGGCAAGAAACATCTCAACACACAGACCAGCCAGAATGTATCTCTCACAGCCAACTCTTACCAGAAGAGTAACTGGAATTCGGGGGGAGGGGAAGCTGGGTCTTTTTGTTGTGTGGTTGGGTTTTTTTAAAATCAAGAAGATACACCCATGATGCAGTAAAGCACGTTCTGCACTTGGGATGGAAGATGTCAGCGTTCACAGCTATATTCTACCACCCTGCAGCATTCCAGTCTCACGCTAGTCTTGTAGAAAGCACCATCACTTCCCAGAAAGCTAATGTTTTGCTGCAATGAAACAGCTGTACGGAGCTTTAGCAGACATGCAGACACTGATACAAGGCTATTGAACATCCTCAAAAGATGGTGTATTGATCCTTGAATAGGAGTTTTGATTTGTTGCTCCCTGACTTCAGTTCTACCATTCTTGGGATTGATGTTTTTTCCCCCTATGTAAAGAATTTGAGTGTTGCAGCATACAAATCAAGCACGTGGAATTAACCAGGTAGCTGAGAGCCCAGAGTTGAACAACAGACTTCACACTGCTCTAATACTACATTTTAGTATGAAACATCACATCCACAATACAGAAGTTCCTTCCTTTCTCTCTGGCTCATCAGCTAAGTTGAATTACAGATTTTTTCAGACTACATCCTTGGTTAAGGAATTAGCTTTCAAAGGGAGCTCTACCCTCAAGAATGCTACATAATATGCTTGTTGCACTACTACTCACAGTTAAGAGAAGGAAAAAAAGGTATTAAAATTAGCACTAGAAAACACTGATAAGACCACCCTTAAAGTGAGTTCATTCAAACATATCTTGGTTTCACTCTCATACTACTAGGTTAGGTAGCCTGATAGCTGGCATGTCTACCATACAGGAAAAACATCAGAAATCAAAAACACAATAAAGATGGAGATTATGCTATTTTCCTCAAAGACCACTCAAAATAATTACCACAGCAAGTACTGATATATTATGTTAACCTTAATCAGGCCCACACCCTTCTAGAAGTCAATAAACTTGGGAGAAAGTAAGTGGCTAGTGAACAAAGGTCAGAATCAGTGCAGATTTAGAACAGATTAACAGACATGTAATCAGTCGCTCTGAGTACATATCTCCAAGTACTGTGCTTGTGGCTTATGTTAAGCCTACAGCTGGACAGCATCATCTGGCCAATTCCAGGGTGAGTTTCAGACAGCACGATGGATTTAAGCTGAACACAAGCCAATCAGCTCATTAAGTAACTTGAGATTTGGAGAGTATGCATTTGCTATATTGTTATAAAATTCCTAATTGTGTCACCAAGAAATGTAAAAAGCCTAGATATATTTTGTCTTTAGATTTATTATTATTTGAGGCACTTCATGTCTTACATTTATATAGCGCCATTTCCCCCTCCAAAGCACTTTACAGTATTTACATACAGGAATGTTTCCCACCACTGTTGAAATGCAGCCATCTGACTATTACCAGTACCATCTTCAAAGCACCAACAGTTTTGAGACTGAAAATATCCATCAGTACTGTCTAAGATAGTTCAGAGTTCCAATTTCCAAGCTTCCAACTTGTGCTATTAAAAAGACCCAACAACTAAAATACAGTATCACAGTGCAATTCTGCAACAGAACTGAGACTCAGATTATTTTCATCAGATTTAACAATCTTTCATTAGACCAAGTCTATCTCAAAATACTTTAGTGTAAGGTCCATTAAGAGTATTATTCTAAAACATCATTCTTCATACACCTCTTTTATCATCAAGTGCAGAGGAGTATTTCTTTCCTTCCAGTCTATCTAGAAACACTAAATCCTGGCCCTAACAAGACACTAGGATCCTCAGCTTCAGTGAACTTCATGGCATCTAAAGGCAAACCTATTCCTCCTTGATTATGAAGTTGGATTTTTTAATTTATTTTTTTTTTAAAAGTAAATCTGAGATTATGCAAAATTTATCAACTGAATTGCAAAGTACCTTGGGACTGGCTGCAGAGGTGCTATATAAGTGTGCTGTGCGTGGTTTTGTCAGTCTTAAAAATACATTACAAGTATCCCAGGTCACTGTTCCACTGCAAAATCTGCCCTAGTCACAAGGATAATTAGCAACTTCCTCATTTTAGAGATTTTTGTCTTCATCTCTCTGAAAGGCTACTAAAACATCCCTTCCAAGGGAAAGATTCGCATTTGTGCTCAGAACTTCCACAAAACCAAGAAAAATTACGCTGGCATCCATGTTTCCATGGTTACAATTAAAAAAAGAAAAGACTAGCATCTCACATACAGCATGCTGTTCTTGCTAGGTTATAGCTGATGTGAGAATCTGAATGAACAGAAGAAATTAGTAAAATGAGATATCTATTCACCTTCTTGTGGACCAAGCAAAGTTTTATTTTGGTACCTTATTATCTTGAATACCCTACACTTTAGAGAGCCTTTGGAAATTTTTCATTGATGCCTTATATGCGAATCTACTGTGGTCACTAGATTCTTATACCAGGATAGCTATTTGCATTCCAGTACTAACAAATAGTAGTAGTAGTGACAGGTATGGGCAAGAACTGTGATAAAAGGAGAAGTACCTGTTAAGGTAGCAATTTCAACATGAAAGATGACTAGTCAAACTGGGTAAAAACTAACAGACAGCCGTGCATCCAAATACATACTCATTTTATAAAAAACTTGGGTTTGTTTTTAATCTAAACCCTTTATAGAAGATGCACAGGGAACAGATTTATTGCATATTTTATGCATGCCTTCATGTAGTGCATTCCTACATTATATCATATATGGGA
The DNA here is from genome assembly GCA_022605575.1 of Laterallus jamaicensis coturniculus. Classification (NCBI taxonomy): domain Eukaryota; kingdom Metazoa; phylum Chordata; class Aves; order Gruiformes; family Rallidae; genus Laterallus; species Laterallus jamaicensis. Next base: position 16,685,065 of record JAKCOX010000007.1, read on the forward strand.
CACTAAAAAACAATTAGACCTTCACTGTACAACAGGTATCGTAGGTTTTTGGTTTAAAATCTAATCTCTACTTAGGCTTGAGTTTTATCTTCCTATTCCTTGATAACAAAAATCACCTTGCTGCCTTTACATTTAAGTCACATGGCAACCACAGTAATCATTCATATGGTTACAGTAAACTATTAAGAGCTTGATTTCATGGGGATTTGGCAGCTGGAACAAAAACCAGCAAGGACTAGAGATCATTAGACAACAGCAAGAAGTGACTGGTAAATAATCTGTATCAGAAATCAATAAGCCTCATGAGAAATAAAGATAACAAATGGATGATAAATAAAAGGATGAAAACATTTTTAGGCTTCACAGTCTAGATAGCCAAACCCAGAGTAACATTATCACATCACCTACTTTCAAACTCAGGCCTGAAGGGCAGCTAAAACCCTATGTTATAACCCTATATATCAGAGCTATAATTTTTTGAAGAAGGGAAAAAAAGACAAACTCAGAAAAAGCAACTGTTGTATTACAGGACTGAACAAACAGGACAGGCAGCAGCCTGCTATTTCACAGATTAACATTTTTCAGTCCATTCTCTTGATTTCAAGAGAAAAATGCTTGGACCCACATTCTTTTCTCTTTCTACTTGTGGGAGACATTCATTTCTACAGAGCTGAAAGCATGCACAAGATAGTTTGATACACATAACAGCACTTCTCCCTTTTTTTTGTCAGCCCTCTCCTCCCTCAACCTCCTCTCAAGTCTTCATTACCATAGTATTTCTGAGACAAAAAGGGCAGCTGGGGTTGGGGATGGATGAAGCTCTTGCTAAATCTGGGAGAGAATGGGATTGCTGAGCAGATTGCTGCACAGACAGATGTTAAAAGAGAATCCCAAACCCACATAACAAGCTTAACCATTTTAGCAGAAGGAATGAGTTTGGTCATTTAGGTTCTATCAATCCATCCTTTCTCAGTAAGGGTACATTGGCTACATCGCAAGGCTTGCTCAAGAAAAAGGCTCTTTCACTTAACAGGGCACAGATCTGAAGATGGGAGAGTGTCCTGCACCATGTGAGATAATTCAGAAATATGCATAGAACAGAGCAAAAATCCAAGACTGCTTTGCAGGAACAAGAGAGGTAGCAACCCTAATTTTAACAGGGCTTTTCACTGAAGGGAAAGAAGGTCTACAAAAGTCAAATCAGCTGATTTCAAATGGTTTGCATCCCAGGATGAATCAGGTTACACTGATTTAAGCCCAATTTAATTTAGGCAGGTTTTTAAACCACAAGAATAAGGACATTCTTAGTACATATCAATAATTAAACCAACATATACACAATTAGCAATATCCTACATAACAGTAAATGCTTAACAGCTTGCTTTGTGTTATCCTAGTTAATTTGTTTAAAAAAACAAGCTGAGTAGTTTTCTTGTACAATGTTTGCCATTCTACACACTTCCAGTAATCAGTCTCTGTAGCAGTTCATGACTTCAAGATCCAAATTCAACTGTGTCTTCAGTTATTTTCTTGAACTCGTAGTTCCCTCTGCCATCCATATGCAAGTAAAACTGAAATCAAAGAACATATGTTATCAACTACCTAAAACTTACCAGGTCTAATCACACCTAAATAAAATCCTATTTTGAAGTAGTTTTAATGCAAAATCTGAAACTGAGCTAGCCAGAGGGTAAGCTTCTCCCATCTCATGTTTCATTAAATTCAATTGTCTCTGGAAAAAAAGTTAAACTGATTTTTGTTAACATCATCCATCAGTCTGGTAACAGTCATACCTAGACTTAACACTGCTCTCTTGGGCCTTGTGACAGTGTGCTTAAAGGGCACACACTCATCTCAATGAATTAATTCAGTATTTTTCCACATACATACAGTCTGTCTGTATAAAACAATAGTAAAGTCTTAATTTGGAAGAAAATTAGTCCATGTATTAGACATTTACTTCTTTTACACACAGATATCTTTAAAGCAAAAACTCCTTGCTGTTTACTGCATTCTGGTTCAAATGGTGGTTTTGAGCCTAAAAAAAGTAGTATCTAGTGTGTCTTTCATATTTTTGAGGCTACTTTTACAGATATACTTCAGGATTTCTGGTTATTTTTCCCTTCATAACAAGCAGCATAGGAATATTTCAAATAATGCAACTGGATTATGAAAGTAAAACCTTCTTAAACAGAACACAACTTACTAGGATGTGAAATCAGAGCACCTTGAATTGTAAAGTCAATTCAGAAAAAAAAAAAAAAAAGAAAAGTCAAGCAACAAAAGCCCTATCACCTACAGATATCCTTAGCAAAAGGAAAAGCTACATACATCATGATGTTTCCAGAGTGACTTTCTGTGGGAGACAGTGAAGAGAGTGATGCCAACCTACATGAAAATACAAACAACAGAACAGTTAACACCTTACCCATGAGAAATTAGTTATTTTTCAGCATGATATCAGAGCTCAAATTCATAAACATAAGCTTTCAGGCTCCATTATTAACACTATATATATGTAGCCATAATACAATATTCTGCAGTAAATAAGAAATCAGGAGAGACTGATCTTTTTAATAGTTTCTGTCACTTTTGATTCTAATGATCTGGCAAAAGGTAGAAGGAACTGGGTAGGAGAGGTAAGGTGGAGAAGCAGGTAAAACAACAAATCTGGTTATTAAAAGAAGTCTACTTTAACAGCAAAAGAGCCACAAAACACAAGAGCTATTAATTAATTATAAACTCAATGTGACAATTTAAAAGGCAAATAATCTTCCTTTGTTTCCTTGCAACTCAACTGGTGCTACTGTTAGGGATGCACAACAAAACAAGGGAACACTTTTTTCATTCTGCATAGTGTCCATTCTTCAGCAGAGTCCTCATCTAGTGTCAATTTACTATTACAGAAGGCTCCTGAAGCTCCCACTTCAAGTTTTATGCACATATTTCAGTGGATGCACAGCTTTGATCTATTCTCAGGGAATTTTCTCTATCCTGAGAATACTGCTAATCAATCATTTATGCTACTTCAAGCCCATTCTTTGCCAAGCTGAGGTGTGAAATTTATATTTCACATACCACTATGTAAGATCTGAAGCTGGGTAGAAGAGTAAAGGAAAGAATGCTATATTTAATATCATCATCATGTCTTCCTGAAGTGCTTGGCTTTTTATATTCCAAAACAGAGACAAGTGTTAATTTCCAGCCTTTCACTTCTGTTGCCCTGGCCAAAAGAAGCTTCTCCAACAAGAGAGAGTAACATTTTAGAATGTCAAGTGAAGAATCAAATAATCTAAGAGTCTATCTGAAAAGGTAAGGCTACTTACAAATTAGTAAGGGTTTTCCAGTATACAGAGGCCACAAATACCTTTAAACTACCTTACGACAACTAAAACCAATTACTGAATCCTAGTGTGCATAAAGGGTCCTTGCATGCCCTTCTAAGCTTATTTTTTTGTTTAGATCTACACAAGGCATAAAGTGATACAGAGTGCTCTTCCTTAAGTTTCCTGTTAACATACAGAGATACAGTTGTAGAAACTAAGAGCTTACCTTTCTGCAGTGGCTGTAAATATAGCCCTCTACATCAACACTAACAGCACTGGTGCATTCATCCAGAATAGCAAACTGAGGCTTATGATAAAATAACCTCGCCATCTGAAACACAAACAAAAAAGCTACTGTGGACACAGAACTGCAACAAATAACACAGTGTTAGAATTTAAGTTAAGAATCAGTATGCAAAGTTTACTGTGGCAAAGGAATTTGACATCAGCACTCACTGAAGCCTGAAAATCTGAGAACTGTGTATTATCTTCACATGGTAAGGGGTTGGAACTGGATGATCTTTGAGATCCCTTCCACCCAACACCATTCTATGATCTCATTATTTTGAAAAATCAGAACTTCTGTTTATATAATCAAAGTATAAGGCACGATAAAAGGTTAATTTTGAGTACAATAGGCACTATTTTAGTCTGTTTTCTCAGTACTCTGGCATTTCACCTTTGGAGGGTTTCTTCTTTAAGAAAATACTAATATTTAGTAAACAAAATCCCTCACAATTCAGGTAACAAATACATGACACAATTCAAAAGTGTGAAGTATTTAGGCTTCTGAAACATACTGCCATTCTCTGTTTTTCTCCACCGCTGAGTACATCCATCCAGTCCTGAACACTATCCCAGCCTCCTTCACGCTCCAGGATTTGACCCAGCTGAACATTATCCAGGTAGTCCTTCAGCACCTTTCATTGAAACAGGAATGACAAACAGAGCTTAAGGTGAACTTAAGTGATTGAAAACGGTTATAAAGGAGAATACCAGTGTAATAGTATAACATCAGCCCTGATGAATAATATTTATATTTTATCAATTAAAACCAAACTAAATGGAGAGGTTTTAATATTAGTTTCAGAATCTTAAGATATCTTAAGCAAGACAAAGGGTTAGTGAACTAATTACACTAATTATCATTACCTGGTCAGAAATGCCTTTCTTTCTCTGATCTTCCACAGTGTCTGGATATATAACTTGATCTCTGAGTGTTCCGAGGGTCATATATGGTCTCTAAACACAGTTAGGAACAAAAAAGGTATGTCAGATAATTCTAAAGACAGTCAAAGCAGGAAGAAAGAGAACATGACTGTCAGAGTACTTTGCCTCACCTGGGGAACGTAGAACAATTTTCCTCTTACAGGTTTTGTTAAACGCCCACCAAACAAAGGCCACAACTGCAACAAGAAAAAGGTTTAAACTTCACCAAAAAAGTCCAATCACAGTGTTTTGGATTCTCTCCTGTTTAAAGAGGTTTCCTTACCTCACCAAGAACACGAAAGAGTGAGCTCTTTCCACACCCATTTGGCCCACAAATCAGAACATTTGCACCAGATCGAACCTAAAAACACAAAGCCAGCATGTTAAAAGGGTAGTGAGAAATTATGGTTGAAAGCTTCTACAAACAGTAAGACACACTGGTATCTTCATAGGCTTGTACACAGTATTTTCTGACATTACAGAAGGTAATTTCAACCAATAGTTGTTTTGCAACTAGTTTAGCACCAGCGGTCACTGGAAGAAAACACACTTGTAAGCAAAAATATTCTGGAGGGAAGTAGCATATTGTCTTCCTTTTTTTTAAAAGGATGAGTAATTTTATTCAAATTTCTAATATATATTCAAATTTTATATATATATTTATATATATAAAGCGCCTATCACTGCACTGATAAACGTTCTTTGGAACCACTCTGATGGCAGAGGTAAGGACAGGAGTCAGCCTGTCGGTACCTCAGCGCTGCTGCATAACATATCAGCACCTCTCCAGTTTTGTTTTCACATGTTTTTATTAAAATGGATATCTCTGAAATTATCACCTTGAAGTTTTTCTATATCATAGAAAGCTATACTTATACAAAAAGCCAACAAACTTACCTCAAAGTTAAGATCTTGAATCAAGACATCTCCATTAGGTGTCACCAACGGAACATGATCAAACCTATTTGTATTGAAACATGAAAAATATAGGTGTGCCCAAGACTATCTACTATTGCGTGCTTACTCAGAGATGTAAGGAATAGGGCAATATTTCATCAGTACTTCATTCAGCACATTGTCCCAGTTTCCAACTACTAGCCGTTAAGAAAGTTCTTGAAACAAAACCAGTGTCTTAGTGTTAAAACAAAGACCTACAGGCTTTTTCCTTCATATATTTGTTCTCTGAATCCTCCCTTTTTCTTCCAAGACTTGTGAATATAAACCTGTATTTCAGTATGCACTTCATTTTAAACCTGCTGTACCCTAAAGTGTATCCCATTAGATCTAGGATACACGATGAACAGCTTCCCTGCTCACCTCCCCCTTACCTTTTGTTAAATAATAAAAATAGCTCTATGATCTCCTTTCCCTCTTCCTCCCACCTTTCCCCTGTCCTCCACTATCTGCTTTCCACACTGACCAGATAGATGACATTTAGAAAAACAAAGTCTCTTAACTGGCTTTACTTTATGCTTTCAAGTGGTACTATGCCAATAGTAAGTGGGGGAACTGATTGCTACTGGAGTACCACCAGTGATCTGTCCAAGCATACAGAGATAAGCAAGCATTTTGAAACTGAATACAGATTTGCCCCTGATTTTCACAGCTGACTTATACCCTAGAATCAAATCTGTAACCACATACTTCTAAGAAGAAATCTGATGAAGTATTAACAGAAGTAGTCTGGGAAGTCATATTCTAAAGGAAAGCAGAAAATGTTACCGAAAATATTCTGTTCAGACAGCATATTATATCTTCTCACATGAGAGGTCAAGGATTGACTTACAAAACAGAAAGGCTGAGTGGGACTAAAGTGCAACAATCTGTAAATAAACTAGACTACAGCAGTAATTACATTAATAATGTATACTAAAACCTTAACAGTGATAGAGGGAAAGACTTAGAAGCCTGACTATATTAAAAATACTGAAGCTGTAGAAACTTTGTAAACATACTTGATAAGGTTATCAGTGTTGATAATTTCTCCGGATCCAGGTATCAAAGGCAAAGCTTGCTGTTTATCTGCATCTTAAATTAAGAAAAAAGTATTATAGACTGGAGCACTAGACAGAGCTACATTCATTGCATATTATGTCATATCTACCTTTTTCTTGTGAGACCATAGTACGCTGGTATTTGCCACTATTCAAGTCCTTCAGAACTTGCATTAATTCTGTAATTCGAGCTGTGAAACTAAAACCAAACAAAAAGATTGAACTGTAAGTAACTGAGCTTTAGAAATCCATAGAAGCTTCAATAAGTATTCTGTTAAACCATCAAAATAAAGTTACTCAGCCCAACACAGAATCATTGCATTTTAGAGTTGCACTAAGGTTGTCCAATATTCACAACACTTTCAAGAACCTTCTCCTGTCGTAGCCATACATTTACTAACTTTTAAGGTGTAAAAAATAGTTTGGTAAGTAATACATAACTGATTTGAGAGCATTTGATAATGTCTTCTCAATTGAAAATTCAAACTACATGCTGCTACTACTAAGACATGACATTACCAGTAGACAAAATTTGTAAGTCTTCAAAGATAAGATTTTAGCACGAAATGCTTTTAATTTCTAGATTTTTGGGTGTCAAAATGAAAAAAGCACAAAAACTTATTTTCATTCACTAGTCATTCTTAAAGTGACATGAGACAGCAACAAAATTACTAAAAGAGAAGCTATTTTATGGTAATATTATTGTTACGCTTACCCAGCCAATCTTGTCATTTCACGGCCTGCTAGGACTATTCTGCCCAAAGCCTGAGACATTCTCAGCAGCATTCTTCCACTTTGGTAATAATCCTAGAGTAGAAGAAAGTTTCTTTATGTGGACTAACCAAATTTAAGTTCAGGAAATGGTTTTAATTCTGTTCTATTTACCTCCAAAAGTTCTGCATGAGTACTGTTCTGATGACGTGGATCAGACAGGTTCAAAAATGGACGACTAACCACCAGGTAACCAACCACAGTGGCAAGGTCTGCAGTTTAAGATTAAATATTAAGATACACATTAATTGGAGCAATAAGAATAAAGAAAATCAGTATGTAAAAAGTTCAGCACTTTATTATTTATAGCAGTCCATTAGCACCAGACAAACACTTACATTTGGCAATGATAGTATCGATGAAACCCATAGAGAACCGGAACAGGATGAAGTTATGCAAGTGTTCCACCTGGCAAGTTACAATAGAAATAAGATCAAGCTACATCAGTACCTGTTTTTACTATCTAATTATTTTAAAGAAGTTTGATTTCAAGATCCAGACACCTCAACTATGTCTGTGACCTAACTCTGACAGAGCACTGCACAAGTATCCCTGCTGTGATCAGATCAAAATACCTATACTTGAAACTAAGCAAGGAGAGAATACCAATTGTGGCAGGTGAAAAGGAAGTAAATAGCAAGGAACAGACCATTCTATCAGAAACTTGTTTGCTGACTATACCCTACTAGTTAATTTTTAAATCTGACTGTAGCTGCATAAACACCAAGCCACTAACATTAGATTTATATTAATAGATATCAAGAACGACCTTGATAAAAATCAAAGTTTTGCTTAAAATGTTTAAAAAAATAAAAGGAGTCTTACCAGTTTACGGAAGGTTTTGTGGATAGTCTGTTTTTCTCTCAAGTTGCCATTATAAAAAGCAATTTCTTCACTAAAAACACAAAGAATGCAAATTCATTTTGTTAAAGACAGTGTTTAAAAAAAACCCAACAACCTAGCCACAAAGCACAGGAATATAGTTCTTTCAGTTACCTTATGAAGTAAAATTTTGGGGGGTTTTTTCCACATCAGTAGAACATAAGCTTATTTTACCCCAGCTACAGTTTGTCTTTTGAATTAAGAATATAGCCCATGTGTGAATTATAACAGTCTACATGAAGATGCAAACACTTTGCCCAGAACTGCTAGTATCAGATTTTCCAAATATTCATATACAGCTCCCATTTACACCACAGTATTACTATGTCACTTGTCTTTCCACTCAAGTAAATCTATACCTGTTTGTAATAAGCCGTGAGTTGACATATCTGTACTCCCCTTCATACTTCTGTTCTATAATAGTCATCTTGCCAATTGGTCTCCTTAAACGCGTAAGGAAAAACCCTGAAATAATCAAATATGCCATCATGCTAGCTGGGCCCTGTGAAGAGCAGAAAAGAATAAAAGCTTATCATCAAGAGAGTCTCAAATTGCAACATCTATTTGAAATGCCCAGAAAGCTCACCTCCCATGTGTCTACATCATCAATTCAATTACTTTTGCAATTCATATCCTGTTCCTTTCTTTTGTCTTGCAGATATTGTTTTATTAATTCTGTCCCCAGGAGTCCTTTCCATCCCAGCTTTCTGCTCGAGTTTTTAATCATTACTCAGCGTGATCTTCATGTCCTACTGTACTAGCTTACTTCATTGATAATTTCCTGGTCATTTCTCATTTCCTTTTTCCTCTGGATTTGCTACATTGTCATAGCACTCAATAACTCAATCCTTTTCCCTTCTTGGATGACACTTTTTTTGCTTTTCTCAAGTGGTCTTGGTAGGGATCTCTTATTCTTCTGGATCCCAAGCTTCAATAAAATGGGGCTCCCAAACAGCATACTTAAGTGTGGCAGAGCACAAAAGCAAAGGCATAAACTGCATTTAGTATAAACTGCCTATAACAACTTAGTACTACAGAGAGCAATGCAAAGACATTTGAGACTGGAAAAATTACTCTGGTTCCGGTGAGCCTTGCTACAGTCTGTTTCTACAAAGTCTACATCACATCCCAGAGCTACTCTTGGTCCAAGCCTGAATTTTTTTTTTATAATGTATCATTTTAGTAAAGCTGATTAATCATTTTATTAATGAGTCAGCTTACTGGCAGGAAGGGGGGGAAGAATACAATTCTCATACAGCTTACTGTAAGGAATTGGTCCCCTTTATAGAGGCTGCAGAGAAAGAGAGAACTTATTTTCTCTCTTAAATAGAAGTCACACAAGATATAAACAACCAGAAGGGTACAAGAAAATAAAGAACTTTGTTTCTTAAACTAGTTGATCAGATGCCCACAAATTTATTCTTATTTTGCTTGCTTAAAGATAGAGAGTGCTAAAGCATATAAAACATTAAGTATAAAAGCCTAATTTCAGTATACCACTTCAAATAATGGATGAAGCTATAATTAACATCAGAGTTGCTCAGACTCCAAAATGGTACAAGGCTATAGCTAAAAAGAAAAAATTGCTTATAATGCTAAAACACCAGTCAATTTACCTGAGCTCCTATTGCACTTGTTAGTTTGAAGATATACAAAACTATATCCAAGAAGGGCTGTAAGAGAAGCATAAAAAGGTATTAGAACACTAACATAACCCAAATATAAAGCAGTCCAGAAAACACTAACCACACCAAGAACAGTTTTACCTCTGCATTAAAACCACATTACTGGTTAACCTACTAGACAAACAAAATGCTAAAGCAGAAGCAATCTCCATCACATGACATCCTCCTGAAAACATTCACTCAAGAATTAAACTTAAAAGCATCATGATCTGCAGAAAAGGTACCTACCATATGAAAAAGTACTTCACTGTTTTATGTCTGTAATAAGACTTTGGTCGCTAAGAGTTGGACTGGACCCCGTAATTACTTCTTAACTGAAGTACTCGTGAGAAACACTGAGCAGAGCAATGCCATTTAGTTGGTTATGTATCTGATTGAAGCAATATTGTTATCTGCAAGCATCCTGTTCCACACACACTCTCAAAGCTAGAGCAGCCTAACTACAAGTTTTGTAGCTAGAGGTTTTCTAACATATCCAACACATTTTGTTTTATACTTCTGCTTGTATAAACAAAGCATCAACAGTATTGCAATTTATTAATTTATTACTTGAGTTGCCAGAAATAGAGAGAAATGCTTATTCAATGCAGTGTGCCTATCCAAAATAGTATCAGTAAGTAACTAAAAGTTAACCACCAGTTTTCTTCTGAAACCTAACCAACTGAGATAGAGTGCTCATCACTGTTCAGTTGCAAAAGATGTGGCAAGTTCTTTAAAAGACAATTTATTACAAACTAACAAATATACTCAGGTGCTTTAGCAGAGGTCATGGAAACCAGTGTGAAGCAATTTTTTTTAGTACCATACTCCAAGCAACACACATGAAAATGCAAGCAACTGTTCTGAGCTCAAACGCCACAAGTGGCTAAACATTCACAGCCATTACTCACAGATCTCTGAAAATACTTACCTTGCTAAGGTTTGAATACAGGTCCACTACACTGTTACAGAATTTTTCCACATCCTGGGTAAGGAGTTGATCTGGATTAGCTATTCTGTTGTCCAGGTTCCCCATTTTGTAGTACGTATAAGCTCTGAAACAAAACAATAGCTAAGTAGCAGAAAAAAATCATTACCCTGGGATCTGAAGTAATTGGAACCTCTCCCTGCTTCATACAACTGAGACAGAAAATAGTATGAACATTAAGCGACAGTATTGAGGCAACATAGCTTGTGCTTCTGCATGACCACATTAAACCCTGTAGAACTGTTTAGACTCCAGTGTGTCTTAGCTGAAGCTCAGACCCATGCTGCTGTATGCCCCGCTGCAGCACTTAGAATTAGAAAACCCTCACAAACTCTGGATCTGCACACCTCAACCAAAATTCAGTGCAGAAGGACATAAACAGCTATTCAGGTTCAGGCATACAATTCAGTCTGCAGAATTATTAGCACTATATGAAAGCAACTGAAGTATTTTGGGAGTTGAGCCAGTAATGGAAGCAGTACAGGGCTTGCTTCCCCCTCCCCATCAAATTGAGCCAACTTTGCTGCCTTTGTATCTGTGCCATATGCAGCCTTAGTAAGCCACTCATCCCTAACCGCAAGTTGATTGCGACCAAAAGCCTTTTCTGAACAGTACACCTTGCTACCTTCTTACTTTGTGCTTAAGATTATTTAGCTTGATTTTAAGGGTTTTAAAGAAAATTATCAAGACATTAACAAGATGTTACTTACTTAAGATATTCCTCATAGAGGTATCTGGTAAGTCTTACTCGGAAGCAGAGTTTCAGTTCATTGAGACCATACTTCAGAAAGTTATTCACTAGAGAGATCTAGAATAAGAGACAGTATTTCCATATTTAGCTCCCAAGATTTAATATGCTTAGTTCAGTTTGCAGCACAGATTGTGCAAACACTACAGAACAGGTGAGTTCTCCCCTTGAAGTCAATAATACTGTTTACACACCTAAGACCAACCATATAGCACCTGCAGCACCACTGACTAAGTTCCCATCTACGTTTCTGAAAACTCCAGTTCCCAGTGGATCTCACCACAGGAGAAGATTTAATATAAAACTATGTTCACATTGCATACCTTCAGTTCTTCTGATGAGCTCTAGGAAAGAGACATCATTTGACTATCGCTACCTTACACTGATAATTTCCTTTTAAGTCTACCATAAACCAGGTACCTTTTTTATGATAGTAACAATTATTTCTACCTAGTACAGGTCAGATGTTGACAAGCTGAAGGAAACTTAAAAGGTGGAAGAAACATAAACCTTGGAAGCAGCTGTAAGAAATATAAAAATTAAAGACTAAAAAGAAGTCCTCTTCAATGGAATCAAAAGAATCCCAAGCCTACAATAGTGAAACATCATCCAACCCAGATGTCATCATTATGCAGGACTACACCTGCATGTTAAACAAATCATTTCCACGGTCTTGTAACACTCCTTAGAGACCTTTTCCTCGAATTCCTAGTTTACATTTAAAATATGTTTTATTAAAAGGCTAGTACAAGAAAAGTACTTACAGCAGGCATTGCAGCAATGAAGTTGAACAAGTATTTCTTGAAATCTTTTCTGCTGCGGCCAATGATAGCGCTGTAAATGACCACCAGCTAAGAGTTAGTTAAGAGAGACAGCGAAGTATAAACTAGTATGTCTTAAGTGGACAAATTCTCAGTGGATCATAGAAAAAAGTCATCATGGAAACTGGTCAGCTGTATCAGCTGTACGATCAAGTATGACCACCTCCTGTTAAGTGACAGACTAAGTGATCATCTCCCTTCTGCTCTTGCAGTAGCTGCCTGCATTAAGGGCTCAGAAATTCACAGTCACCAGTTCCTCTCTATTCACTGTCAGACTCTCACAAGAGAAAAATAAAGCAGTCCTTCCATTCTACAAAGCACTGAAAGCCTCTCCTGAAATATATAACTTTGAATTCACACTTCAAGATAAATTCTGAATTGCTTCCATTAGCAACAAGAGCTACTAGAATAACGAGGTCTAGAAAACACTTTCTAAAATAAGAAAGCACTGTGTTTATCAATCTGAAGAGTAAATAGCTCAGTAGAAGGAAATAACAGTCCTAATATATAAACAAAACATCTGGATGACAGGATCCACAATGCTGCTGTTCTCAAGTGCCCTCTTGAATATTCAGATAAGTGTAACATTTAGAATCTTCAATGAACAAAATGTGCCTGAAAGAACTGAAAGTCATTTCATAAGCAAATTTTGGTTACAAACTGAAGTTGTGTCCAAGAGCAAAAATACAGTTCATTGAAAAATTATTTTTCTTTCATAAAATATAGGTATCCCTGCTCAAAAACAGCAATTGTACCATGTTTTCAACTGTTTTAGATAAATAAGCAAGCTATAAAATGCTTGAGTATGTTTTTTCTTGCACTTAACAAAAGTAGTCTAAAAATGAGGAGTTTATAGATACCTTTCAATGACTGTTCCATTTTGAATCATCCAAATATCACAATACGTGCGGACTACCAACATCACAGCAATAAGCAGCAAATAGCCTGTCTAGTAGAGAGACAGAAGCGTAAGAGTTAAACAATGGATCAAGCTCACCACTTTTTTCTACTAAATGGTCCAACTGTATCTACTGAGAAAGAATTACCCTGCTGTCCCCAGCTAATATAATATTTGCTTACTCTGCAGAAAATGCATTAGCACAAGATTTTTTTTTAAATAAAACACTGGTTATATTTTTATGGAGAAAATTTTGTCTCAAAAGCCACATCTGGTTGATACATATACTGGGCACACTGTGTAAGATGGAGGACTACAAGGACAATGAAGTTACTGCTATTCTTAGGCACTTTTCTGCCATAAGCATAAGGTCATTTAAGTTGCAAGGAACCTCTCAAAGTCACCTGCTCCAACTGCCCACTCAAAACAGGACCTCTATTAACTAGTCACACCTTGCCCTACTGATCAAAAACCTTTAAGCCCAACAGTCCAGCCAGTTTTTCATTGGCTATCAGGGTACATGGGGACTCTGAAGGCCTTGCTTAAAATCAAAGTACTCTACTGTCTTTGTTCTTCCCTTATCCACAAAGTCATCGCATCAGTGAAAGCAATCTGGTTAGTAAGGCATGATCCACCATTCATAAATCCCTGCTGACTGTTTGCAATCATCTTTCTGTCCTCCATGTGACTGGAGTTTGCTTCCAGGAGGATTTTCTGACAGCCTTACTAGGAATACGGTGAAGCTGACCAGCCTGTAGCTTCCAACATAGTCATTTTAAGATGGGAGCGATGCTTAGGTTGGCAGAGGGATTACTAGTAACCTCTTCTGGTGGCTATGATCTTTCAAAGTTGGAGGCAAGCTATTTCAGCACTCTCAGAGGTATTCCCATCCACGTGATTCCTCTTTGTGAATGAGCTGTTGAAGGTCCGTTTAGAGCTGGCTGCCATGCTTGCTCTAAATTGTGTACTTCGACATTCATTGCTCTTGTGCCTGATGTATGTTAAAGTTCTAATATATTATAGATTACTTAAGTTCTGAGCTCAACTAATGCTCTTCAAAAGAGGTTTGAGCATTGTTGAAAGTATAAAAAGAGTTACAGAAGCACACAATTTTATCTTGCTAAGTTCTAGTCTACAAAGCTTCCCTGAGATGATGCTAAGAGTCTGATAAATTCACTTTCCAGTAAGCGTGGGCCTAAATACCAGTTACAAAACCAAAATTACAGATGAACAGCATGCTATTTAAAGATTGGAAGTATTTGCAGAGAAGTGTAATATCTCGCATCAGATCAAGCAAAACCTAGATGACCTTATAAGGATATCCTACAGACAGTAGTTATCAATGGACAGAAATGGCTGATTTTGTAATTGAAACCCAAATGCAACCTTAGAGACCCAACTGAATGTATACATAGATTTATTTTTTTTTATTAGTATGTTACTATTTTCAAACATGTAGCACAATTAAGTCCTATTTAAGTATGTGCTTTTGTTTAAACTCTGGTATAATTACAAAAGAAAAGTTGAATCCAGAAATGCTTGGTTTTCTTTGTTACTGCAGGCAATGCTTACCTCTTTACAAAGTGTTCTAGGGACCATGATTTTCAGGATTCGACATATTCTTGCAATAAACACTCTGTCCACCATTGCTCGCTCCTTCTTTCCCTCTTTCTGCTTCACACAGAACAAGCAGAACAAGAAATGTGAGATTTTATTCATAATACATTATTTACATATCCAAGTTATTTACAGTTACCTTCCTGGGGCAGCATCTGCAATATTTCCCTCCAACTGAAGACCTGCTCTCACAAGTTAAATGAAATCAAAGAATCGGGAGCAGATGCTAACAGAAATCCTAAGAGAACTCAAGACAATCCTATCAAGCACTCAATTTTTTCATTTCCAAGGATTATTAAACCACAGAAACTTGCACAAAGAGCTCAACTTAATCTCTTCACTAACTATGCAGCAAGTGCAAGCTCTGAGCCCCAAACAAATTTACTCTAAGCACTCTGAACAAGCCTAAACCTGTTTTTCATGGGATGAAATCAACTACCATCCTATCCTTTAAAAAAACAAACAACACATTACACACTATGTGAACACAAGCTACAGATCAAAATTCTAGCTAGACAGGATGCTATATTATAAACAATCAGACACTTCAATAAAAAAATTACTCAAAAATCCAAGCAATCCCAACAATTAAGGACTACTGTCCAGGCCTAATGAGGCATAACCCTACACATATTATTGCTTTTCTGTAGCAGAAAAGACAAACACAATGCTTTATGTGCTAAATTCCTTAAAGTACCTGACTAAACATATTTGATGTCTGAGCTGCACCTGTCATACCTCTCCATTCATCTCTTCCCCATTTTGACCTTTTGTTGCACTTAAATCAACTCCAATACTTTGGGTAAAAAGGTGGGGTATTTTTCTTAGTCTCTTAATTCCTTATTAGCTGTAATTATATCCAAGATGGGTAGGAATAAAAGAAAGGTAGTTAAAATTCTTACAAATAGGTACAGCTATGCAAAATGCAAGCATTTATGGCAGATACTGCAGTCAAGGTCTGGTTAGAAGTTAACAAGATGCTTGCATAGACCTTTCTTTATCCAACCCAAGTCTTTTCTTCAGTTTTCAGTGAAGATGGAAGTACACAGAAAAGCTGTCTAGTCATACCATCACATGGCCCAATATTTCTAATTATGGACTCTGCTTTTTGGCCTAACTGTCGTATTTTATTTGAACATGAAACAAAAAACATTAAATCAAGTGATATATCTTTCCAAAGGATATGCAAATGGCCAGGGAAATGCCACACTTCCTACCAGAAGTTTGAAGTACTTGAAAAAAGGTCAGACTCTATATCTGGTTCCATACTCTTAGTTAAAAAGCAAGTATAAGTCATATCAAATCTACTGGCAGCTGTTTGTTGCTATGCATAAAGCCACACTTACAACACTAGTTCTTAAACATTCGTAAGGCACAAAGAGATTATTCTTCCATTTAACTAGTGCAAGTCTGAAAGTATAATTCAAACCATATTTGCACAACAGCCATCATTCTATCCAAAATAAAACTAAGAGTACAGGACTCAAAAACTCATCGTATTACTTAAAAATATATTACATGAAGAAAGAATTACCTCATTGTTCTGCAATGCTTGTTTTCCACTTCTCTTACTGTAAAGGAAAAATATTTTACTAGTTATTAACACACATATCTTTGTCTGTACATAGGAGAACAAGAAGTAAAGCCCAGGATTACATCGCTAACTACTTCTGTCAAAGCAGTACAGTGACTTTGCAGCAGGGCTAGCTTTTATGTTTAACTTAAATGCTTTTCTTTATACTATTTCAATGAAACCTTACTTCCTCCAGCATTCAGTTTCATGTAGGGAAACCTAAATCTCCCTTTTCATCCTGAATTTTGCTCTACCTTGATTTCTGTACCAGGAGCATCTAATGATTTTTGGTTTCCAACATACACTTTGCAAGGTTGTCCACATGATTCTACTGGCCACAGATGAAAACTGCATGAATGCAGACTCAGCAATCCAAGCAACCCAACTTTGATGTTTCACACTATCTACATAAGCCAAACAGATTTATTTTGCATTATATTTGACTTTCAAATCACATATTTTACAGTATGTAAAGATTTGTTCATAAACATGTGCTGCAAATGAAAAAAAAAGGTCAGATGCTGTGAAATTAAGTTGCTGCAAAGGTGTGCATCAGAGGGGGAGCTGGTTTTTATTCTGCCCTGAATTTTACAGGGCAGTTCAGGAAAAACATCTATTAACTAATGCTAAACAAACATTCAAAAGTATAGTACTATTTCCCCCCCCTCCTTTAAGAAAGGTAAGATGACACATGAGTTAGGTTGTCCGTCCTTCCTCCTGAACATTCAAGCACATGAAGCTACCGTGAGAGCTTAAGAATGTGTCATTGAAGTGACAGCTAGCCATATTAAATGGTAGCCTGACATTTCTCAACCATCATACCAAAAAACCAGAGCACAGACTGCCTTAAAACTACAATATTCATACACTTTCAAGATGGTACCTAGGAAATTACAGGGAAGCAGAAGCCATGAAAGGCACTGCTGTAACATCAAAACAACTGCAGACTCCCACACAACCAGTTACCCTGCAACTTTATCAGCAGCATCATTTCACACCTGTGCTTTAAAGCTCTACAAATAAACTATCTAGGATGAAACCATGGCTAATTCGGTTTAGGATTATTAGAAAGATCTATGAATGTCACTGACCAATGAAGACAAATAATTATTATGGAAGGAGACAAGGTAGCAGAAGCACATAAGCATAAGAGAAAAGAAGGAGGAGACCATGAAAGTGAGAAGGGAAGAGATGCCAGTTTAACAAGAACTTAATTAAAGGTAATGATGAAATAGAAGCCTGAGAAGAGAAGATAAAAATCTTGTAAGACTACTTGTGCAAATGACAGAACAAAGAACATGAAGGGCAACAGAGAGCAGCTCAGGGGAGAAAGAACGTAAAAGTTCAGAAGATAGGTAACACTTCCATGGTAAGTGTAGAATAATATAGTTAAAGACTATATCCTAGTGACAGAAAAGCAATATATTGCTGGTACAAGAAACTTCTCACTATATCTTGTAAGTTTTCTAAGTACAGAAAACTAACTCCTTTTCTAAAGAAATCCTTGAGTACAGATCAGCCCAATCACACATGGTTTGGGGCTAGGAGTATTCTTAGGTGTGAGTAAGTCCTGATCAAACTATGTGGGTATTTCCCTAAATTATTCATGACTTGCAATAATGCAAAATTAAAGTATGCTGCTCTTCCAGGTATGCTATAATAATTCCTAGCTTTGTTGTTTCAAGGCCTGCCAATGTTTGAAGTCACAACACTCATAATATCCAACTATTTCAGCTTTAAAAGGATCAGAAGTGAATACATTAAAATAGTAATATAATGAGATGAGGCTCAGAATTATTCTGGCAGTTGAATACTTTTGATGTATTTATTAATCCTTTTTTTCCTACAGTAGGTACCGAGAGAAGTTCAGTACCTGAAACTGATCATCCACTAAAGCAAAAGGACTGTTCAGAAATAGTGATCTCACATTTCATTACAATTTAAAAAGTTTAGGGTAGATATTTGTAAATTCAAAAGCTAATGAAAAAGAGTTTCAGCAGAAGTTTGTTCTCTTTTTCTAAAGAAAATTCATTCGAGTTCAAAACAAGTCTAATACATCACTAAAAATCATATATGAAGTATGGATTACCTAGAAGCAAAAAATAAATGTGGCTACATTGCTCTAAAAAAACGTTGCTCTTGCTATTAAGAAAAATCTTTTTTGGATTAAATCCATGTTATTTTAACAAGTAAAACTATTTTACTTGCAACAAAAGACTGCACCATAGCTCTGTCTGGAATAAAACTTCCACAGGCCAATTACTGCAGAACTCTTCCTTCTCAAGACTCATTTTTTCAGTCCGATACCTACTGGCAATACTCCAGATTCCATTATACCACTGTAGAACTTGCTGAGAATTGTGGTCACATTCTTGATGAATTTAGAGACTAAACAACACACTCAATTAGTCAGCAAGAATACAAGACTATCTGGTTACAGCAGAGAGTTCTAACATTTGGAATAGATTCAAGCTCTCATAAACGTAATGTTGGAGCATCACAAGCCTTGTTGGTGAAAGAAAATAAGTGCTACATGCTGTCCAATTCTCTACTGTAAATAACTCCTCAGGTACAAGGGCTGTTGTTGCACAGCAGAAACATAAGCCTGCCTTTTAAATGCAACATTAACTTCAGTGAATACCCCATCCACACATACTGCCCACCAGTTTGAGTTAAGCTGTGCTTTCTATTGTCACAGGAGTGCCCTGAAGCTTAAAGTGCTCCTAATGCTTGACTTAGTGATGTGGTAGGGTAATGACTATGATACAGCTCGGGGTAGTACAATTCATCATATACTTATTGAATCAATATCACAACTCAGGCAGCTACTGTGAAATTGCAGAAGAGCTCTACTTTTGATCTTTAGCCTAGTTACTCTCACTTCATCATAAATTACCCATAATGAAACCCTTCCTTAAGTATATATACAGATGCTGGACTGGTTGGGACAATGAAAGATCCCAAAGCAAAGCAAACATCCAGACAGTTTGAATGGAAGTAGCACTGGAGTGACTATTTACCATTCATTTCTCCCTTCTTCCTTCTATGTAAATCCTAATATTTTTCTTCTGTTCGTCTCTGGATTAGCTTTTTTACTTCCAGTCTTCAGTTCCCCATAAGCATTACATTTTATCAAAAAGAATTCTATAGTTGCATTACAGATACTAAAACAATACAGGACCCTTGCTTTATGTGACAAAAAAGAGGTATAGTGACAAAAATAAGACTACAAGAACAAATATTCAAAAGACTATGAAAAAAAGCATGGCATACACCACAACGTAATCTCATCCAGGAAAGAAAATTACATTTTAGAAATTATGAATGCCTAACTTCCCAGCTTAAGAAATAACATGATTTTAAACAGAAAAATAGCACTTCACTTATGGAGAGAATATTTTGAAAGCATGAATCAAGCACAAATTAATATAGTAAGATTTATTCAAAACTCCATGAAGACTTGTCTATTGGATTGCTCTAACTTATTTCTCTGAAACAATGAAACCTGTAGAAGTAGAAAAGCTAACTTTCTTCTGAGCTCTTATTGTACCAACAGAATACAAAGTTCTGTAGCAGAATTACTTAACTGTAACATCTCCAAGGTCTGCTTACTTTTCAGTTTTTCCACATGGAAGATGCTTGACAAACTAAGGTTACTGCCAGGCAGTTATGAAAAAGACTTGCCAATACAGTATGGAAAACAGACTTCATTAAGTTGCAAGTACATGAGAAGCAGACTGACTTTTGAGCTTCCTTTGTGCCCTCACACAAAGCAGGGTGGTGATGGTGAGGTTAAGAAAGGTTATCCAAACAACATTTAGAAAAATAGGTAAGTTACAGTACTAAAATATACCTATTGATTTGGATAGGAATAGTTTTGGATAAGGATAGGAACACAGATCATTCTTCTACAGCAACACAGATCATAAAGCCAAGAATATAATCTCACTCTACACAATTCAAAGCACTTTTGATTAAACTTCCAGAATCTCAACCAAGTAATTCTATAAAAATCTTCCTCTATACAGTGTATGGGGAGATAAGTAGCTTCTATAAAGACTTAGGCCTACTAAAATAACAGTTAAAAAGCCAACTTTCATCATTTCACATGACCATCTATGTTAACAAAAGAGATCCATGTGAATAATCTACATGAATTTTCATGGTGTTGCCTGTGACTGCTATCTTTATACTAAGGTACTTCAAAATCCTACTTTCAGAATCATCCCCTACGCTCACATGTCTAAAGTCAGACCCAAACCAAACTAATACTTCAGTGACCACAATAGGCACACATGAAAAGTCACTTTTAACTACAACAACTACTCTTTTAACTACTTAAATGGAAACCTTGATAAGGAACGTTTATGACAGGGAGCATTATCATCAGTTTTGAACCCCCAGCACAAAAAAATATTGCTAAACTTGAGCAGCCCAAGTAAAGGGCCATCACAATGGTCAGGAGAGTGGAGTACTAACCCTGTAGAAAGCAGCAGAGGGAAGTGGGCTTGATCATCCTGCAGAAAAGGTGGCATCCTACCAGCCACTTCCCATTATTTAAAAGGCCACCAAGGACACAGACTCTTTACACAGGAACACAGAAGAAAACACAACAGACACAAACTAAACTGAGAAGATTGTAATCTCTAAGGGGAATTTTTAAAATCACTATTATAACAGGCCAGTGTAGCAAGTTGTCCAAAGACAGTGGAATCTGTCATTGGATGTTTTCCAGTTCTGACTGCACAAAGCCCTCAACAACCTGGTCTGACTTCCATATGGACCCTGCTCTAAGGAGGCACTTGGTTTAAGTGACCTTAGTAACTAAAAAAAGAGTTTCAGGGCTTTGTACAGGCATTTGGCAGCTGACTTGGCACTACTGCAAGGGCAGCAGCATAGCACAGGAGGGAGGCAGAAAACTTGGTAGTACCACAAAATTTCAGTCTCCAAATAAGTATTGCTCACAACACTCAGTCTTTGGGTTTAACATCCATACCAACAAAGCTATTAACTCTAAAGAAACATGCTACAACAGTTACTCAAAAAGGATAATACTCAACACTACTGAAGGAAGTGATTTGGGAAATTGGGAAAAGCTTTCAAGAGGCTATTGAGTCTAGTTACTGAGAGGTCTCAGGAATACTAGTCCTGAAGTATTTATTAGCAAACAAGTTAAAGGATTACTGTCTCTAGAAATACCTGTCTCCTTCCAGAACAAAGTTCAGCGGAAGCAATCTACATTGAGCAAAGCACAACAGGGAACTGCAGATGAAGAAAGATAAGTAAGACTTCCAGTTTAATAGAAAGCAGAGAAAGTAAGGGTTTGAAAGCATTTATTTGTGCTTAACTGCAAAAAAGCTACAAATCTCAGGTCATGCTAGCTTCCTTCTGTAAAGTAGGATGAGAAGCTTCTGGTCAACTGAGTAAAGGAAGGCCACTTGAGGACTCTGAGGCACTTCTCAGAGAGTGTTATCTCTAAGCAACCTTTGAATTTTTATTTCACAGTATGATACTAGGTAACTTCTGTAATTTTAAAGAATCATTTCTTGTGTGTTTAATAGTTGATGATTCTTTGTGCAGTTTTCAAGTCAGTTTTGTGTCAAAATACTACTGTGACACCATAAAGACAGAACACAATTCAAATAAGTAAAGATGGAATGCAACAGCATGCCTTGTTACATTGTGAAGAAACAACAGCTATAACGAGAACAGTGCCACTCACAGCACACTGATAGACACAGCTTCACACTGCACACCCCACACAGAGGAAAAGAGCAACAGTATAGTTATTTCAGGTCAAGGGCAGCAGCCTTACTCAGAAGCCTGGGCACAGTCCAAAAGCATGCCCATTTATGCAGTACACCCTGAGCACATACAGAAGCCAAAAGCATGGTTTTCTTGGCTCTAGGTAAGTGGGTAGTTGCAGCATAACCAAAAATAATGTGGGGGGAATGCATTCAGGCAACCAGGAAGGGGGCTCTGAGAAGGTCACAGACAGCTATGACATAGCAAGCAGGGCCCCTGAACTGCTCTGCACTGATAGAGCTCAGAAAGTTTCTACAAACACTTGAGAAGGCAAAGCAAAACTGTTGCAGAGAAAAGTAAGTTTCAGTAGAAGTCTGCATCTTAATAAAGTAACACATAAAGAAAAGCCTTACAGCTATTATTTCTCCATAAGCTTGTGCTCTGGCCTGAGCTGGGTAAAAGAAAAAGACTTTAGCTAGTTCCCTGCAAAGTGAAAAAGAAAATAGTTTCACAATGCTGCATACTCTTACACTAGATCTTGGCTTAAAGAGCAAACATTTTTTGCAACTTAATATGAGAGAAACCACTAATTAACTACCCAGGCTCAAAACAAAAGCAGTCTGAATGCTAGGAGTAGGGCTGAGTCATCTGATTTCTCCTGTCTCTACACCCTCCAGCTGAAGGCAGTTTTTTCTGAGCCCCAAGCAAGCTTTTCTACAAGATTGGGTTCTAGATGCATTTTCTAGTAACCCTATCCATATATTTTTGATTTGGGTTTTTTGTTTGTTTAAATGCCAGTGCACATGGAACAAGTAGCAGACTGAACAGTCACACTTTCAATAAACCCACTTTGATGGAGTTGCATAGAGTTGTGGGTTTTTTGTTGGTGGTCTTTATAAACACACACCTGCTTTCATTTCAAAGCTTCTATATGCCGAGCATCAGTCGATTAGTCGTCAGCAGCATAATTTCACCCTTATTGTCAAACAGTTGGGGGACTTGAATACAATACATCCCTTCATACAAAGTACAGAAGCAAGGCTTACCTAAACATCTTCAGAGCCTAAAGAAATGGGGCAAACTAAAACCTATATATTCTGGCTTTGTATAATATGCATGACTTGAAACAAGTTACAACTACTACTTGTTATGCTCAAGCTTCTGTTACATTTGAAAGCTCCTCCAATGTTTGCACATACATCCATCACTTCTGATTGTACTCATATCAATTGCTAACAAACTGTAGGTTCACAGGCAGTCCAGCCAATCCCATAAACAGGGCATCTACTTCCACTCTGTCAGAAGAAAAAGTCTGAGAAGCCCAATGACAGGCAAGTGCTTCGGTCGTGAGTCACCCAAGATGAACTGTGCAAAACGTTATTTGATACAGACTGTGTGAACAACTCTGTTGACTTAACTCAAATGACCCTTTCCCCTTGCTTTAGCCAGGCCTAGCCTCTAAAGCCCCAAACATACATTCTTCTTCCCTTAAGCATATTTTCTCCACAGGAGCCATGCCAAGCACTTGGGCTTCAGAAGGTCAATTTATACACAATTTAATGTCCATTCCTTAGCATCCTCTTGTATGTTAATGGACATGGCTGGGTGATCAGAGAGACCAGTGTGTCTAGGAGCAGATTCTGGGGTGTTTTTTTTGTCCACTTTCCATAATCTTACAGTTCCAATCTCTTTACCCTAATTCATCTATCACTCCTTTCAGTCCCTTCTTCCAGGAGAAAGGTATTTAAGTTCACTCTCCACTTGTACAAGTACTTTATTTTAAACTACCTGGATATTCAGGAACAATTCTCACTAGAGGGATGGCAGATAATATC
The DNA here is from genome assembly GCA_022605575.1 of Laterallus jamaicensis coturniculus. Taxonomy (NCBI): domain Eukaryota; kingdom Metazoa; phylum Chordata; class Aves; order Gruiformes; family Rallidae; genus Laterallus; species Laterallus jamaicensis. Next base: position 16,709,136 of record JAKCOX010000007.1, read on the forward strand.
CAGCTCCTTTATGTAACACCCGTTTAGATTGCTGCAAAAGTAAAACCTTATCTCAAGCAATTATTCTGTAACTGAGGCAGCAATGTCTAACGTTCAAGACAAAGCACCTAAATCAGACGTGGAATTATAGATTTCTGTGGATGAAAAGTAATAGATAACTTCATCTTATTTCACATACACAATAGACTTTGGGGCTTTTTTCCTTTCACAATCCTATACAGTATAGCACAAAGACACTAAACTCGTATTCAAGAGCTACAATGTTTCAGTAACCCAAGCTGGAGATGCAGAAGCAAAAGGGGGAGGGAGGGGAGGCAGGTAGGTGAAAAGGGGCTTAGCATATCAACAATTTTGGCCATTTGGCACAAACCTGAACCACAATTCCCACTTAAGCTTTGTCAGCAAAGCTGAAACCATTTGTGTTCAATTAAAATAGTAATTCATAGCAACAAACTGCTATCCCCTAGTAACAGCAGCTGTTAAAAGAGAAGTATTTGTGGTGTTCACACACAACCAGGCAGCACTGGTAGTACAGCACAAAACACCATTTCGGAAAGTAAAGATTAGGTCAAAGTTTTATTTCAACATCTTTTACAACCTGGAAAAAAAATTAATTCCCAAACCCAGTCTTTTCAGACCTTGCTCAGTGACAGAGCCTTGGGCATTAAACTTTCTTAGTTAACTGACAGGGGACAAAGTGCAAAGAATACTGATCTGCTGGTTGTCCTTCTCTCCTCCACTCTAGAAATCTTTGTTTAATGCTCAATAGTAGAAAACAAAAAACACAAAAAAAAAAGCCACTGCTCTTTAAAACACATTTTATGAGTCATTTCCCTAAATGGAAGCCACATTCCTCAACTGTCAAGACACTGCATATCAGTGCTGGAGTCAGATTCTGTTCGCAGAAACAGCTTGTTCAAGTCATGGCTGTTTTCTCCTCTATCTTATACCCAGGGTAACATAGTCTCTCAAACAAGACAACTTTTTATGACTCTAAAACCCTCCAAATACTACAGCTGAAGTCATAATTGCATTTACACACAATAACTTCACCCCTCACAAGAAGAAATGAGGCTTTTCCAAGGAGACAGACGTTTTGAGGAGAGCAACCCAAAGAAACCGTGCATTTTTCTTTCCATGCTTCACTCCAGGGAAGCAACGTAGAATAGTAACAAACTACTACAGGCAAACAGCTCTCTGCTGTTTTATTTTGGAGAATTTTAGAAAGTTAAAATATATTTTAAACTGTAACTGATCACAGCTCTCAGTTCTGCAAAACTGATGAGTGATGTAATAGCTCTTACATCTGTGACTAATCCACCTAGCACTAATTAAGTGATCTTTGACCTACTAAGGTAGGTTAGCATAACATATACAGCTTAATTATTCATACATTAGTACTTGATATGAGTTGCACTGGACCTTGCCCCTATTGTCTGACAGCAGAAAAGTAGGTGAAAGTTGCCTCTTCCTTCTTTCCTGCATTCGTAACTGATTATTCTATATAAAAACCAACACACACATCCCCCAAAGAAAAGTCTGTGTAAGATAACTTGTTACACACTCCAACGCATTTGATTTGCAAAAATATTTTAATTTTTTTTCCCCTTTTAATCTGAATGGTGTTTCACTTTTCAACTTTGGCCAGCAGGGATATTCATCTATTGCTGACATTCCAGCAAATCTTTAAAAAAAGCAGTTAAAACAGAAGCCAGGCCATTACTCCAGAATAACAAGATACAATAGCATACCTTACTTTGATCACAAAGTATGTATAAGTATAAATACTTAAGTGAGCATTCTTAAATAAACTATGTGAGGAAATAAGTTTTGCAGGTCAAGCTTACAGTTGCACTAAATTCCATGGTTCACTTGAATGTTAAAGCTAGCATTTTGCTGCCTATGTTCAAGTCTGCAACATTCACCTTTGTGCTTTCAAAGCTCAAAACTAGGATTTCACCTTCCAGAATTCTAGAAGCTGAAATTCACCTCACACTAACCTGACAGAACCTTTTCAGGTATTATCACAACTATTCCTCACAGAGTTTATTCAGTTAACCTCAAGCAGCAGATACACTACCAATCCTCTTCCAGGCTACCTAGATTGCCAAGTGAAATTCTTCTCCATAGGAATAAGGAAGTAAATTTAGGGCAGCCATACCCTCCCAACTTCTCCCTCTTCCCAGAAGCAGAGAGAAATACAACAGAGAAATTAAAGAGTACACTAGGCCCTGGAGATGATATCATTCCTGCATAAAGCTTTACCACTTGTTATTGTGCATCAGCACCATAAGCCAGCACAAGTATGCTATAATATGTAAAGATTTGGCACAATGACAATCCTTCCCAAAAGTATGCTATAATTTACATCAGCAAAGCAGCATTAAGAAATGAATGATACACAAACTAATGAGACTGAAGAAGGATGAGGCAATGGCAGCAACTGGATGGTTTGTCTAGGCTGGTGGTATAGGCAATGTAGCCACATCCTAGCCTTGATAGGTAACATTCTGTAAGGCTCCCAGAAAGGTTTGCCTCACAGAAAAACATGGAGAAAAGAATAAAAACCAGGACGAAAAGTTATCCTCAAAAAACCAGCATTCAAGCAGCAGCACCACTGAATGTTGGATGAATTTGGTATCTGTGGCCACAATGTAGGACCAGTAGTAAATGAGCTGTGGAGCAGCACAGATGCAGAAGTGGAACAATCAAGTTTATAAGCATAATAATTATCTTAGCAACTGCACTTCTCATTGACTTGTGAATGCAAAATGGCTTGAGGGGAGATTAACAAAGGTAAAGAATGAGGTATCAGAAAGACCACAGGACAGATCAGATGCTCACAACTCCATTTAACTGCAGAATTAGCTGGAACATAATTCCTAAGTTACCTCCTCTTTCCAATTCTCACTAATCTTGTAACAGTGTTTGCTGCACCTAATATGTAGGAATGGCTCCAATTTTTAATGTTGTTACCTAGCAAAATCCAAGATTCCTAAAGGAAGAACACATTCCAAATAAAGTCTGACTTTCACTACGTTCACTCTCAAACTAATAGATGCATTGCAGTTTTTAAGTCCTGCAGATCAACAACAGAAGAACTGCAAGCAAAAAAGTTTATTGGGACAATCCAGGACCCACATTATATTTATTTCAGAGACAGGGAAATTACTTTGGACAAGTTCCAGCCTGCTCCTGTCAACTGAATGCTACTTATAGCAGGAATATACTAAACACACTTCAAAACACTGCTGGACTTTCACTTGCATTGGAACACATGCTCTGACCTGAATGTAAACTAGTTTGTATGCTCCAAGACCACTCCGCAAAGCTGAGCAAGGTTGGGAGATTCATTTTAGGAGAATATTCTTGATCTGAATTAAATGCAGATGCTCCCAAAACATCCACATGGTCTAATCTTTCTTAGAAAGACCATTACAGTACATTAAGTGTGGAAAATCTTGCATTACAGTGTCACTAACTCTCCCAGGTCACCACTTTGTAGCTGATCCATACAGCTTTTTTCCTTTTCTACAAGGATAAGCAGAGATACCCAAAAAATTTCCCTTCCTGCGAGTTTGACAGAAGAGTAATTCCCAGCAGTAGTGTGGGATCTTGTTTCTGTCCTCATACAAACAATGCAAGGTAACAAACACATGAATTATCTGCACCATGTCGATTTCTGATACCTAACAAAGTTACCTAACTTCATGAAGGTCTCAAAGGATCGTGTACGAAAAGAATTAGGTAAAATAAAACAGGATTGTTGCTTAATCACAGGTAGGTTATTACTTAATTCTGTTGGGTAAGGCCATTTCACCATCAAGATCTAGCAGCAGGATAAGTTTGTAGAGACTACATGGTATCTAACTGTACCATACCAGATCTTTAGCACATGGTCAATAACCTACGGCCACAAATACACTAAGATTGCACAAAGATTGAGCCCGAGGTGTACTCCTCATTTACACTTTATGGTACCCAAGCGCTCCACAGGAGGTTAACACACACACACTGGCACACACCAGTAAGGCATCCTCACACCAAATAACCAGGTACTGCCTCTACAAGTGTCCCTTGCAGCCGCACGGCAGCATGAAAACAGCAGCCTGTACAGGCAGGGCATCCTAGCACATCCCTAGGAGCCAACAGCTCCTTAACGTTAGGTCACCGTCAGGAAAAGGGGGGAAACGCGTACCGCTCGAGCGAGAAGGCGGCGGGGTCAGACACACAAGAGCGACATGGACTGTGCCTGCGGGAAGGAGGGACGGGGAAGCAGCCTGGCCCCTCCGCAGGAGCCACCTCCCCTGGAGGAGGGAGTGGGCAGCGGCGCCCCGCAACAGCAGCGACAAGGACTGCCGCTCTGCCAGGCCGAGAGCCGACGAAGGCGGTCACAGTTCTCTCTCGCCTCGGCCTCCCACCGCTCGCATCGCGGCGCGGCTCAGCCCCGGCGCCCCTCCCGCCCCGCGCACCTCAGGCCTGGCCCCCGGCCCCGCCGCTCGCCTCCCCCGGCCCTGCCCGCTCACCCGTACTGGGCTGCCGCCCGCCGCTTGTTCAGCAGGCAGAGGAGCGCGCAGGCGGCAGCGGAGGCCCCAGCGATGGCGGAGTGGCGCACGGTCAGATACTTGCTGTAAGCGGCCATGGTGAAGCGCAGCCGCGGAGCCCAGCCGAGCCGAGCGGAGCCGAGGCCAGCCGAGCAGGCGCAGGGAATGCCGGGAGGGGGGCGGGCCCGCACAGCCTCCGCTCCGCCGGCAGGACGGCGCGCACCGGGCCTCGCCTGCGGAGCGACAGCACGGGCAGGTTGTGCAATGGGGGCGCCGGTAATTAACTCTCCTTCCCCACCTCCCACGCCAGCGGGCGCGTCCCCGCGGGTGAAAGGGAAGGGGCGTTCCCTCCCGCGCCGGCGGAGCTGGGCCTGCCGCCGGCTGTCCTCGCCCGGAGGTCGGGCTGAGGAGCCTGGCGGCCGGGCCTGCCCCCGCGCCGGGTCGAGGCCTGGGCCTCAGCCGACGCTTTAATTTTCTCGGGCACCCTCGGCTTGGCACCTCCTGCCGTGTGGGGCTCCGGTCATGGGCTTCCACGGGGCGGGCCTTTGCGTGGGTGTACAGCGTGACTCCTGCGTGCTAATTATGAGTGCCATAGAAATGTGGAGGCAACACGAAATAAACCTCCTAAGAGAGACTTTGACGTATGTTTTGCCACACTGTCTCCTTTTTTTAGGGCCACAAGAGAACTGCCGAGGTTGACTTTCAGACAGAGGGTGGAATGACTTGTCACCTGCATAGGTCTGGGAAGGCAATCCCTGTCACCAGCAGAGCCACACCAGGTACAGCAGGAGGTACCAGCCAGCCCTCTCCTACAAAACCAGTTATACTTGCACGGATGCTTTCTGCAGCAGAGTTAATAACAGTTTGCCCAGTCAGGCTGTACCAGTAAAAACACCCATGCCAGCATAACTGTATTTACATTGGATCTTCCCCTGTGGTCATATCCCTCAGGAAGGTACCTGATAATGGGTATGGAGTGGCTGTACTTTCTACAGGAGCTGGTTGTTTACATATTTAAACCCTGTTTCAATGCAACGTTTAATGCTAAAGTGACAAAACAAATTCTCTGGTCAAACTTAAATGCAGATCAAAATGCGGTCACAATCAATATATCTATTTTTAACCTAAAAAAGGTTTTTATACAGGCTTTTCAAAGCATTTCATATGTCTGAATTTTGTGCTTTTGCAACTGTTGAAGAGTGTGTGCACACGTCAGTCCATTTATTGAATATTCATATGTCTTGCAAATACATCTGCCTGGAGCAGCAGGGCTGAAGCTGCAGTTTGATGAGAAGTAATCTGTGTCTTCATTGTGAGTCACCATATGTACTTTTCTTTCTCGCTCCCTCTCCCCAGCCTTGGTATCATCAGATATTTTGGGACAAGTTTATATTTTGATGTAAAAGCTGGACACTCAAAACATCAAATTGCTCATGTTTTCTTGACCACTAGAGTGAATCTAGACTCTGGTACTTGTGCTGTGACATTGGACAAATCAGTAATCTCCCTGCTTTAAAATACCTACTGTACACTGGCGTTTTGGGAAACAGAGTCATAAAGTATTTAAGTGTTTGTGATCTTCAGGAAGTATACAGCAGAATCCCACATAATTAGTAAATTCATCTTACTTTATAAGATGAATGTTTGTAAAAATATCTTGGTTTTTAAATTTTAGATACTTTGTCAAAGATTAAGAGTGCTATGATACTGCCATGCACCTAATTATAAGTCCTCTCCCCTCCTTAAGCTTAGGTTGGTTGTACCCTTCCGCAGAACTAGCCATCAAATATAGCCTAACTTTGTTTACCTCAGTGTCCATCTGTTTGGGCCATGCTGACCTTTGTTGTTTGCATTACTTGCATTCTGCTCTGTTTGTCTACTGCAATGTCCTTATCCCACTTTTTAAGGCTAGCCCATACCATGTTCTATTCCATATTTTATTTCTTTTCTAACTTGTCCTTCAATAATTTCACATAGCACCTATCCAGACCTCTGCTATTTCTTCTGCTTCTACTCTTGAATGTGGCTTTTTTCAGAGTTACTTTTTTAGCATGATTGATAAATGGACACGTAGTTCAAAACATGAGGGTTTTATTGATTCATTATTTCATCAGTTACCAGCACTTGTGGCTAAGCATGTCCTTGATAAAATCACCCACACAGATCATATGCTTCTGTGACAAAAGCACCTTCTTTGTTTTGTAATTTGAGGTCTGCTGCATTTCAATACTTTATACACTGAAGCCATATCGTTTCCTTGGTTGGTATTCTTGGTAGAAGTCAACTGTGAGAGTTTTCCAAGGTAGCAAATAACAGCAACATCAATGTAAAAGCTAGAGGTGGAAAGGCAGAAAAAGTAGAGCTTGGAACAACACAAAGCAAAGAGTATCACACCTGTCACCTGTATTAACAATAGTGTGTGTAGTTTGACTCAAGAAGCAAGATCAAATTGACAGCTGTGCATTTAATATGGTCCATGGTGTGGTTCCAACATCTTACTAGCTATGCAAGACCTTCAATCAAAGGCAAGATGTTTGAACTAGAAAGTGCTCTCTGAAGACTGAAACCTGTAGAAAGAAAAATACAGATTTACTATTAAAGCCTTAAAACCCTATAATGGACATCAGGAGCCCTCACAACAGCAAGTGTTAGGCTGTGGTCCTGTGTCTGAAGCATTAAGCAGCAGTATCTGCCTAAGCAGTTCTTCTATTTCATAATTTTTTTAAAAGTCTGCATAATAGAAAGCAGCAATAAAATTACTAAACCCTTCATAAACCTTTCAGATTCTCAAGTCATGTCCTCAGTCAATCTTGATTTTAGCTGGTTGAGTTTTAAGGAGTGAATAAAAGTCAGGATTATAAGAAATTGTTATGGAGTGAGTATTTTGTCCTACTAATAGTTACGTGAGTACATGCTTTTTTAAATGGAGTCTAGGTTAACAAATAATAAGATGCTCTGACTTGGTTTCTCTCAGAACAGGATGAACCTGTATTATTTGCTGTTGGCACTTGGCACACAACACCCATCTAGATTCTGAGAACAACATATCATCTAATAATTAAATGAAAAATCATGTTGTTTATTTTAGACCCAATGTAACATACATTAATGTCAAGGAGAACATTTTCTAAATGTTGTGAAAGGTGGCAGAAGAATAACATTATCTAAGTTGAGGTAAGCAGTAAGATGCATACTGTACTGTGTATGTTAGATACATTTGAATGTCATTTGTATCGTGCTGGTCTGTGTGCTGTGGACTTGCACTTCATTAATTTTTTTGCCCCTATAAATTCAGTAAGATTATTTGGTTCTTTAGTAAGTACTGTGATATTTGAAAACTTGCTAACTAGTGGAGCAAGAAGGACAGTTCCATGGTCTCTTTGTGAAATGTGTTATCTCTTAGGTATGTATCTCATAGTTCTTGAATCTGGCATGGTTTACAGGAAAATTAATGAACTGCTTTATTAATGCAGTCATCAGCATTAAGTGATAAGGTTGTCGTTCTACTGAAGTGCTATACCAAGGTATTACTTTGGTGCTTGATTTTTAACAGAAGCAAATTATACATCTGCAGTTTAACTACATTTAATTATGTATCAGTTCCTATATGTCTGTATATGAATGAGACAGACTATTCCCAATGACAGCCTCATCAGCTAATATTATCCAAATGGAATTATCATATGTTTAGTCACTTCATGCAACTTGAAACTCCAGTGTGGGTGAAGCAGTGTGGATGTGGTATTACCCACTCAAAAACCACAAGCCTCCACCTCCAAGAAACATGCTGATTATAACTCAGGGTTGATCTTCAGTGTGGGGCCTACAGGGTGAAATTGAAATGGACATAAACTTTCTTTGATCTGCAGAACAGAAAGAAGAGAGAAGAGAGAATCTTTTCTTGTTCTTGTCCTTTTCTTACCCAGCTCCTCAGATGGTTGGGACATTACAGGAATTTAAGATGTGGAAAGGTCATCTTTTTGAGCAGAAAGTAAAATTTGGGAATAATTGGGAATTTGGAAAGTAAAAGTTGGGAATATGAGAAGTGTTATATAGAAGGATATTTAGAGAGCTTAGGACATACAAAGCTTTGGGTTTTAAATGTAATGATGCCTGCAGACGTCATTACTACTGCCTTACTTCCCCCATTGTATAGAAATAGGACTGTTTGTCCTAATCTTCATTAACTGACACCATAACCCACAAGTGCTTAATTTCTAGACACAAATCTACTCTCTGCATTTCCTTGATTTCTGACCCTGTTTTTTGTTCTATCCACGTGGAGTTTTTTAATGTGACTGATCTATTGTCTATAAAAACAACTCTTACCTCTACTGAGTACCTCATGCCTTTCCAAAACAAAAGAGAGCAGATCATTTTTCATAAGCACTGTTCATGCATTTAAAAGTCATGGGAAAAATGTTTAAGTACTTAGGAATTTCCATTATTAGTCCAGAATCAGAAATTATCTGGTCTCCTTTCTGTACATGAATAGTATCAGACACATTAAGAAACAGTATAGACTCTACACATCTGCTTTCATAGTGGATCTAGCTCTAACTTCCAACATTTACACACTGACATAATTCTAAAGAACAGTGTTTGACATCCATTCTATTTTTTTCATCATTAAGTATAATAATCACTCATACTCTGCTGGTCCAGAAAATGCACCTAGTATTTCAGATGAGAGCAAGCCACTCATTTGTAGTGAGAATCCTGTTTTTAGTTCCTGTGTTCATATGCTTTTCATGTTGGTATGTTTCTGGGTTTGACTGTTCTACAGAAAAATGTATTGATGCTTAGAATGCTGGTATTCCTTTTGTGAACCAGTATCACTGGAGAATCACCGAAATAAACACAGAATTAGATTTTTCCTCTAAAATGCAGTACTCTGCATTTCTTTACAGTCACTGTCAGCAGTTTGTGCTTCATGTGCCTACCTTGTTTGGACTAGATGGGTGGAAAATGGTAACTGAAACTAAGCATTCCTGTTTAGCTTGTTCACTTATTTCCTGAATTGAATCACAGTGCAGTTTGATCTTGACACCTTTTGGTGATCTGAAAGCCACGGCATTTCACTGCTCAATATTTATTTCTAGCTTATCTCAAATATTGTTTTATTAGATTCAGGAAATAGAAGACCAGAAGCCATCAGTGTTAACTTCCTATTATACTTTGAGTAATGCCTGGTTAGAGAACTGTTCCCTTGCTCATCAAAAAGTAAGAAAACCAAAGGATATTTTTAAGGAACATTTTTACTGAAAAGGCATTCATGGACCATATAATGGATCTTTGCAAAGTCAAGGTGTCAAGTTTGATTTACCAAATTCTGTAATTTAAAGCCATTTAAAATAGGTTTACAACTAATTCCTGTATCCTAGGTAGAGCTGTAATTCTTGAGATGGCCCTACAGTTCCCTTATCAGTAGTGCTTTTCAGCTGTTTATCTCTTCGCTTATTTATAATGATGCAAACTGAAAGTTGGAAGAAATTTTTTTGCCTTAGCTTGGATATTAATTAACAAGAGATGCCATACCAGTGGGGTCCAATTATTTTTGAGAATGAAGCAATGGAAATAAATTACTTTCAATATACAAAGAAAATGTAACAAGCTTTTACATCATTGTGCTTTATTGCCTTGCTTTGCAATGCAGATAAGAAGTTGACAGTCTAGATTATACAAGAGAAAAAGCTGTCTCAGCATCACTATTTATGCTACAGTTCCTTTTTATTCCAGATGATAAAGCTTGAATTCTTATAACTGCTCAAAGAGGAATCACATCCCTCTCTCATATTTGGTCAAGAAGTATCAGCCACTAGGTTTAAACCTGCAGTAACTTTATCAGACCCATATTTCTTTTTTCCAGAAGCTGTGATCACATATATATTAAGATAACACGTTCTTTAAAGTATAATTAATTTTTAACACTGGTAATCTAGAAAGGATGCTAATGGAACAAGGATTTTAGTACATTCTGTATTTTAGTGCCGATCTAGTTGCTTAATTAGTCACTCTGAACAATCAGTAGTGAGGGTCCAGTTTTTGGACTGGAGAACTCTTCTCCCTGTTGGCCTATTCCTGGAAACTACTGCCTCCTACTTCATCTCATTACAAGGACTTTAAAACTACTAAGTAATTTTTACACATTAAACTTCTGTCCTTGGCAAGGACACTGTTTCTTAATCATTGTTTTGAGTCAATATAGTTCACGTGTTTTTTCACAGAAGTAGAATTTCTCCTCTGCATGCAATACTTCACATTCATTAACCCTCAGACTCAATTGACTTTTTGCTACACACTTGCCAGCTGAAGAAAGCTAGAAGGTGGAGGAGCAGGGTGGTAACTTGAAGTGGGTTTCTAAAGTTGAAGTCCTATCTCCGCCCATTGTTTCACAAGTTGTTAATTATTATAGCAGCCCTTCTGATTAACCATGTCAGAGACATTAGACATTCTAGGAGCATAATGCTCTGCCTTTACATTGTAATAACAGGTCGTGCCTATGTAGCATTACTGAATAATTTTATCACTTGTTCCTTCACAGTGCCAAATTAGTGACTTTTACAAAATAGATTAGTATACCTCCTGTAATAATTCCCAGCTTTGGGCTACCAACAGGGCTGGAGATTTCATCATTTGCCATGTTCAGGTCCCTCACAGCTCCTACTGCTAAGCAAAGTGCATCACCCTGTAAAGCAGTGATGCTGTTTCCCTACAGATCACCTTATCCAAGTCTCTGCAGTGTTCCTCAGTACAGATTAAAGCAGTCAACTATCGATTAAGTACTGTGCAAGCTCAAAGGCTTTTCCTGTAATGTCTGTTTTATACCAAAATGCTGGTAGACATGGGGACTGATCTTAGGTAATAGTTCCTGGCTTTAAGAGTGATCCCACTGATCTCAATGCAGGGGGATAAAGCCAGAGAAGGGGTGAAAGGAATGCATTAAGATCAGGCAAGATTGAGAATAGAAGAGAAAGAAATGGCTTGACAAGAGATCAGTGAAGGTGGACTGCAGAAACTGAAGCAGCTTAGCAAGACAGTATTTAGGAGAGAAGACTGAGCCACTTTGGGTCAGAAAGCCAGTGGAAGGAGGACCTAGAGACCAGTTGAGCAAGGAGATTAGACAGGCTGAACAATGAGTCTGGTATTGGGAGGGTATTAAATGATTAGGCAAGAAAAGCAGACTGGATGTGTGTTGCAAAACAGGAGAGTGACACTTGGAGATACTGAGCAAAACAGAAAGGAGGGATTTAGAGCCAATTGCCTGGAGAGGAAAAAAATTGGAAGGCGCCAACTGAAATCAAATGAGGTGTGAGATGGAACTGGCTGGATCAGGAGCCTGTGGTACCTGAGCTAGTAATTTACGGTGGAGGAGGTGGGGGAAACATGGTAGGAGAACCATTTGACAGGGAGCTCAGGCACAGTTCTTGCATGAACCTGTACTGGATTAGGATTGTATCTGTAAGCAGGCTATTGCCTACTGGTTTGCCCTGTCATACATTACAACAATTTTGAGATGCAGCATGTAAGACAGGTGATGATGGCAAGGAAAATGACAGTTCCATGGCTAGAGTAGATAAAAGCTGATAAGATGATCTCAAGTGGAAGTGTCTGTCTGCCTGAGGGTAGGGAGGCTCTTCAGAGGGATCTGGAAAGGCTGGATCGATGGGCTGAGACCAATGGGATGAGGTTCAACAAGGCCAAGTGCAGGACTCTGCACTTGGAACATAACAACCCTGTGCAGCTTTACAGGCTTGGGGAAGAATGGCTGGAAAGCTGCCTGGCAGAGAAGGGCCTGGGGGTACTGGTTGACTGCAGACTGAATATCAGCAAGCAGTGTGCCCAGGTGGCCAGGAAGGCCAGTGGCATCTTGGCTTGTATTAGAAACAGCGTGGCCAGCAGGTCCAGGTGATTGTGCCCCTGTACTCGGCATTGGTGAGGCTGCATCTCAAGTACTGTGTTCAGTTTTGGGCCACTCACTACAAGAAAGACATTGATGTCCTGGAGCGTGTCTAGAGAAGGGCAACCAGGCTGGTGAAGGGGCTGGAGAATAAACCATAAGAGGAGCAGCTGAGGGAACTGGGGTTGTTTAGCCTGGAGGTGAGGAGGCTGAAGGGGGAGACCTTATTACCACCTACAGTTACCTGGAAGGAGGTTGTAGAGAGATGGGTGTTGGTCTCTTCACTCAAGCAGTAGGTGATAGGACGAGGGGGAATGGGCTCAAGCTGCACCAAGGCAGGTTCAGATTAGACATTAGTAAGAAATCCTTCACTGAAAGGTTTATTGGGCACTGGAACCGACTGCCCAGGGAGATGGTTGAGTGACTGACCCTGAATGTATTTAAAAAGTAGGTAGAGGAGGTGCTCAGGGGTATGGTTTAGTAGACAACATATACGGTTGAGTCAAAAGTCTTTTCCAACCTAGTGATCCTGTGAACTACCATTTTATATCTGCCACAGAGCCATTGTAGCTAAGTTATCAAACACATTGAAAGTTGGCCTATAAGAAACAAAGTGATTAACATAATAAAACTCTAAGTTGCATGGAACCAGCAAGAAAAGTTCCTAACTTCTATAGAATAGGTAACAAATTATGAAATTCAGAAACATGAAAAAAACAATAGGCATTTGTTAAACAAGCATAGGATGAATGACAGCAGAGGAGGCAGAAAGTAGACCCCTGAAAAACGTGAAGAAACTAGTAAAATTTAAAAGAAATATAAATCCCTGGCCATGAATATACATAGAAATATGTATATTGGTGGTGTTTGTTTTTTGTTTGGTTGTTGGGGTTTTTTTAAGAAAGGATATTACTGCTACATGTTATTACTATTGCTACTACTTACCTGTATTACATATTGTTCCTAATATCTGCTACCAATAATTTTTGCTACTAATTTACTCTTATTACATCTTGCTGCTGCTAACAGTTTATGATACTACTGATAAGCAGTACATTTAAAGCCAGATCACTAGAAGTTATTTAACTTGTGAATACTCAAGATGTTTAGCAGGATGCACTGTCTTTTAACTTGTTCTGCATGCACAGATACTGCTTATGGGGCTTTCTGGTATAGCTCATGTTCATCAGAAGTTAATTTGAAACTGACTTAATCAGGGAATATAGTGTACATCACTGTCCAAATGTGATACTCATCAGGACAGTTCCACTTATGCTACATAGGCCAGTGTTTTAGATGTTTTAGAAAAAAAGGGAGTAAGTTCCTTTAGGTATGTAAATGTGCATGTGCATATATAAATACACAGCTAGATATGCACACTTCTTTTTTTGGTACAGAAAACTAAATTAATCTCTCCTTCATAGGAAAAAATAAAGAGTGAAGTTTTATCCCATTCTAGCAAAAGGAAAAAGAATCATATTACTTTTCAGCCTTAAGGCATAAGTTGTATGTCTCTAACCAACGTGAGAAAATTCTCAGTTCATTACTACATAGAGCTACACCCTAAGCCACAGCTGAAAACTCATCCTTTCTGCCTGCCAGCTAAAGCACAGTTTATAAGGTAGGGCAGAATTCTTCGCTCCAGCTCAGCAAGACTGAACCCACACAGTCCATCTTAATGCAGAATATATAAGAAACACAGTTTAACTATTAAGTAAATAATCATCCAAATTACATCATTCCAAGTCAAATGTCAACTGCCAATTGCCCTGTTATCTGAAATAAGATGAGAGTGATTTTTACTACAAGTAAAGACATGTTTCTAAGTTATCATCGCTGCCTAGTTAATGCACTGAATGTTCACATGCTAATTTATCTCACACTGAAGCGATGGGAATGGCATAAACAGGCAGCAGAAGCAACCAAATACTAAGTAGGGACCAAACCTTTTACAGTTGTGTATGGTAACTGAGCAAAATAAATGTAAGCTTAATCCTCCTATTTCTTCTCCTAAAGTCTAGTTGTGCCATACATTGGACCTTCATGAACCCCTGTCTGCTAATCTTTAAGATTATTCTGTTTCTTCTTGTAATCTGAAATTGTAAATCATAGGGATTGACTCATATTGACTACCAGGGTAAATGAGAAGCAGAGTACTTATGTTGTCCAAATTGTGTTGCTGAAATACCTTTCAGTCCAAGGAGGCTTGTAGTCCTGCAGAAGAGCAGGAAGAATTGCTAGAAGCAGGCAAGAGATCAAGACATGCAAGTACTGAGTAGTAGTTCTTGCAGGCACATTTTGCAGAGTTTACTTCAGGTGCCACTGAAATTGGTCTCTCTCAGGCAGATGTTCAACAGGTTCATTTCTGCACCATCTCACAGCTTAAAGCAGTTGTTACAATTACAGAGGGACCTTCAAATCTTAAAAAAAATACAGGTCTCTACTTTTTCCAAGATGTTCTCAGTGAGGAAAATCTAAAGCTTTGTAGCAACATAGCACACCGTTAGCCTGGGCTCTGTGCTGCTAGGAAGAGAGTATCTGTGAGGAAAAGATTGCATGCCTGAATAACGTACAATATTAGGGAGAGCAGAGCACCTACCTTGGATGAAGGATGGAAGCAACACAGTAATTGAAATCTCAGAAGAAATGGTTAAAACAAGCAAGAAAGTTTAGGGAAGGAGAAAGGGAAAAGAAAGGAGGCTCTTACAAATGTTTTATAGGCTGCCCAGGGAGGTGGTGGAGTCTCCTTCCCTGGAGATATTCAAGACCCATCTGGACGCCTATCTGTGCAGTATGAGCTGGGGAGCTGCTTTGGCAGGGGGGTTGGACCCCATGATCTCTCGAGGTCCCTTCCAACCCCTACAACTCTGTGACTTTGTGATTCAATTCTGTAATTTGAAATCATAATGGTCATTCCTTAGAAGTTCTAGACGTGGCTGGAGGACCTCCTGTTTACCATAGCAAGTGTTACATTCCAAGTTTATTCAGTTCAGTTGTGGTCACATAAGCAGTACCACACTGGTTCAATACAATTTATCTCATCTTCCAAGCTTTCAGATAACCATCCAATTTAATTTTAACATTTTCTTCTCTAAAAAGTCTACATTCATCATCT
This sequence comes from Laterallus jamaicensis coturniculus, assembly GCA_022605575.1. Classification (NCBI taxonomy): domain Eukaryota; kingdom Metazoa; phylum Chordata; class Aves; order Gruiformes; family Rallidae; genus Laterallus; species Laterallus jamaicensis. The sequence goes on from JAKCOX010000007.1 coordinate 16,724,695, forward strand.
TCCTTTTGAATGCAAAATGCTACCCCACAATGAACACAGTGTTAGCATTTTGAGGATATTTTCACTTGTGCACTTGAAATTTGCTGTTTTCAGAACTCTATCACTGAATAAAAATAAAATAGCAACAAACTACAAGAGAACTAATAAAAAAGTGGAGCATCCATCCTTTGACTAACACCCAGCCAAAACACAATAGCTCTAGTTTTCCACCCAGATACTAATTGATAAAGGCAGTGTTCTGAAAAAGAACTCAAAAAGGACTGTATACATGGTGGCAAATTCTTGGGTTGGAACACCAAACTAGCTCTTTACATATTCAGTTTGGCTGTGGGTTGTGTTTGTTTGCTTTTGCAAGGCAGTATTGATGCAAGCAAGAATTTAGCAGTAGCACAAAGCTCTCAATCAACCTATGCCATGAAACCAGAAACTTCACAATGCTTGTGACCGTTTACTGTACAGCCATTCCAGTTTGTATAACCTATTTAGCTACATTCTCACCTTCTGAAGGTAGCATTCAGCTTCTTCCTAGCTGGCTCTAATAAATTAATACATCCAACCAGTCTTTAGTTGATAGGATCATCTGGGAAATATCTGATCTGCCACAGGTAAGGCTGGGCTGACAGCTTAGGGAAGTCAACATTTCCTGAAGAACAGTTTGTTCAAGATGAACACTGGTAAATCATGGTGCTATGCAGGCTACCGTGCTCTATTGGTCTGGGTTTCTCCCCAGAAGTTTTTCTAGTCAATTCTGGATTAAAGCCCAAATAATGTAAAGCAAATAAATTTTAGGGTCATATTTGCAAAAAGGCACCATTCATTAATCTTCAGAATAACAATATAAGAAGACTATAGATCCAGAAGGGACATGGATAAATTCCAGTTCTTGTTGTTGGATGCACTGTATCACCTTGTTTCTTCTGTTTAGATTCACCATTGAAGATTTTGTTCCCATGTTCCAATTGGAAATTTGTTCTAGAAACAGAGTCCTCTAGGTGAGCATCTTTCTGCTAAATTCTAATCTTAATTTATAAACTGACAGTTTATACTGGTTTGTTCTTGATCATCATCACCCTTTCACTTTAGTAGATCTGCCTCCTTGGTGCTTAACTGGTTAATGTACTTATATGCATCAATCACACTCAGCCTTTGTCTTTCTTCCCTTGGTCAATTCAGTAGTCATTTCTGCACATGTGCCAGTGATACATGTCTCTTCTGCACACTGATTTATTTGAATATTCCATTTTAAAGTCTTACCAGTGTCAGCCTCTGCAGGAAGTTCCTCAGGTGGTAAGTAAATCCTGATGTTTTCACAACTGTATCATGCTTGTCATCATCCTGTATAAACTAGATGAACCTGTTTTGCTGTTTCCAAATACTGTGTTCTTATAGCACATTTGAAGTATGATGTTATAGTGTGGATTGTAGAATTTTATGCCTCCATTTCTTGGGATCAACCCCTTTTTTCTGCATAATATTAACAATACCTTCTAATTACATTCTAATAGCTTTCTTTTAGGTGGATTTACCATTCAAGAATCACTCGGTACCTTACTACTCTCAGCCAGCTCCTTGCCTGTATTATAATCTTTATAAAAATTATCAACTTTGCAGCTTCATGAATAAATTTGAGTTGCACCATAAAAAGGTTCTTTATTAATAGTCACTTGAATAAAGTGTGTCACATTGTCTTTGCCTAGAAAAATCAAGTTATTTGTGGAAGAAAAAACCCCACAATAACAAACCACCTAAGTCAAATACAGTCTTGTCTACTTTTACATCTGATTATTCATCTCTTCACTACATGCTTTAAATCACTGGAGACCATTCAGGTCAGATTCAGAGACCTTTCAGACATGAATCACATCCATCTTCTCCCTCCTTTATAGAGTCAGATGCTATATTGCCAAGTCTCTTATCATAGATCAACTCTTACCACTCTGACTTCACATACTTACATATTTTCCACAGAACTGATCCCAGTGTCACCTTAATCTCAAAATCCTGAAACAAACTAGTGTAAGATTTTCAGCCCATCCAATCTGAGTTTTTATTCTTCAAAACCTGTCTCTCAATTCTATATTTGTTCTAAGCTTACCAGCCACGAGTTGAGGGAATGTATTTGAATCAATTTGAGGATAACAGGGAAACTCCCTTCCTGGTAAAACACTTTGGCACAGATGAGGTAAGACTTTGCTAGAACAGCCAATGCGATACTCAGCCACAGTAAGGGACATGAAGCTAAAGCTCTAAACCCTCCACTTCTTCACCACTGCTAGCGAGCGTGGTGGGAAAGTCACCAGCCAGCTAACAGCAGCTGAAAGAGCACTGGAGAGGTGTGCAATGACCAGCGGTGCCACAGGATGGTGCCATAAGGTCAGATTTGTAACTCACATTTCGACATCTGTAGAGTAGGAGCTCTTCTCTGGTGAACAGGGCAGGCCCTCTTTGCCTTCATAACTTAATTTTTATGGAATAGCTAGAACACACATCATGCAGAAATAAATAATAGTAGTAGTGCTACTATAGAGCTAATAATCTAAAGAGCTCTTAATTTTTCATTGACTTTACAAAATGTGTATGTAATGAGCATATTCCTTCTGCTGTTATACTGTTATAGTAGTTAAACCAGGCTAAGCCACCGTTGGTCTGTCTTGGCTAATGTTTTGCTATTTATGGGGGGAATGAAGAAGTGTATTTGTACAAGCCACCTGAGAAACAGGTGTTCCATTCCTTTCCTGTATATGGTAAGGTTCTTTACATAAAGGAAAAAAAAGTTCCTAAGAATGCCTATATAACTGAAAGAATTGATGTGAGTATCCAGAAAGTGATCCTGAAAATAAATTCAAGTTGCTTTTGTTTGCTACAGAACTTAGTCTTTTGAATTTAAGAAGAAAATGATACCATTAATGGCCCTTTAGGAGGGGCCCTGTCCATCAGGTCTAATTTGAAATTAACCAGTCAGCCACAGGATTGAAAGCTATAGCTTCCAGTATCTCTGAATACAACCTAAAATACAGACTTGTTGATACAGGATATATGTATATATATACATACACTAGTATAACAACATATAACTATATGCAGTTCTCAAAAGTAATTTTTGTTTCTTGATCCATGAGAATTCAAAGTTCTGGGTTATAGAAGCTTTCAGTTTAGATTAGATTATAATTTAGGGGTATATTGGGATAGCATTGATCAAAAAGACGCCTTTCCTTATTCAGAAGGGTTTTTAGTCATTCCCTTCTGTACTTATCTCCCACTTATGTAATTCTCTCATTTTGTTATCAGAAGTCTTACATGAAATCATTCCCCTCAAAATGTATAAATCAGTAAACATGAGTAAAAAATAGAATTCTGACTCTGCTGCTTATCATCATGGTTGCAGCCTTGCACATTTTCTTTTAGTCACGTTCACTATGATTGTCAAGCCTTACAAGTAAGGCTTGAAGGTCTCTATTTTCATTTCTGCAGCAGACACATGAACAGAGACCCATCACCAGTCTACATTTAAACTTATTCTGCCTATCCACGCAATGTTGTGGTAAGATGCTGTCTAGTGGAACTTCCTGAGGCCTCATTAAACTATCAAACTGTTTTCTAGGAAGCAACTGTTTCCAGTGCTAGTCCAGCATCTTTATCCATAACAATCATTAACATTTTGCTTCACTTGGAACAGAAACAGGCAATGCAAGTGAGGCTTCAAAGCTTATTACAAAATACTTCATAAGCAATGGTAGGAATAGAGCAAGTGTATAACAACGACAAATTACTTGTAATCCATATGCTTAAACACTTTTATTTTACTAGTCTAATTACCTGTCGGGGAAGACAGCAGGCCTGCTAGCGGCCTAGCTCTCTTCACCCAAGACATAGGCCCTGACAATATTCTTCTGTTCCCAAGAGAAAAGTTACTCACGCTGAGAGGATCCTAACAATCACATTCTCAAAACACAGCAGCCTTGCTGATAGGGGTACAGGCTGCCCTAACCAAGAAGCAGTTATGGGAAGGTATTTGGGAGTAATGGAACATGTTAGGAACCAACCATAACACAATGGTCAAAACAGCAGGTGTGTGGATGATTTTAGGTATTAAAGGTAAACTAAGGATGTTTAGCTATAAGATAGGTTTATCAGAACTCGTTATAATTACTAACCAATCAATACGGTGTGAACAGTGTGTGTAACCAATTAGCAGTTTTTTAGCTTGCCACGTTTGCAGCAAGAAAGGTATCGAATCTGTGTGATTTCACCTAATGACTGGCTTCCTGGCTTCATAGCTTCACCTAAAATTCATATATTGAATTGCGTGTTGCTCCCTGCTGGATGCCACAATTACCTGGCTACTTGTTTGGAAAAAGGCATAAACTTGACGGTTTACCAGAGATTTAGGATTTGAATCTTGAGATTCCTCCTGACATTCTGTGTCAATGGCACCTATAACTACAGAAACAGGCAATTAAGAAATTATGACCCAGAGTACTGGGTCATTGATAACATTTGTGATGAGAGTTACAGCTTGAACAGCTTTGCAGCATTTCCCTATTTCACCACCAGCGAAAGCAAGCGAGCATCATTCCATTCTCCATACAGACCTTTCATTAGGAAGGAAGCAATTAAAAATTTCACTCATAACCACATCTTATGACAATATACAGTTCTTCATCTTTCATATATCTGTTCTAAATCTTTAGGGAGGAATTATGTTTGATGACACTTATAGATTCGAAACTTCTATAGGCGCAGTTACACCCAGAAAACTTCTAAATCTTCATATTCAAATGAATCTGTGAAACTGCTCATGACCACGGGACAGGGTGCATCACCCACTTTCATCAGAAAGAGATGGCGGTGCCTCACTCCATAGGTGCTGTGTGAACTGCCAGGAATTCGGGCAGTGGCCTCCAGGTGAAGACAATTAAGCTATCCTACCAGATCTGGAATGCATTGAGAGCAATTCAGCAAGGAGTTATAAGGGAAGGAAGGAATGTGTCCTGCTTTTCCTTGTTTGGGCTTGCTACCATTCTACCAACAAGGGAACTGTTTATTTTCCTCCTGAAGAAAAAAAAAAAAAGAAAAGAAAAAAAGGTTTTATGTTGCATCTGAAGCACGTGATCTGAACAGCTTAACCCCTCTTACTTTTATTTTTTTTTCAGTTGTACAGATGCAAAGCAACAAAAATGTTGTTCCCATACTATCTACCTGTAAGGCACTCTCTGTCCTGGAGGCTACAAGGAATCAGTGCTTACCATTGGAATAAAAAAAAAGAAAAAACACACCAGAAAAAACCCTCTACTTCTGTTATGCATCCCCAGTGCATAAGCAGTGATAGCAGCAAGTCCAGAGTGGCAGCAGATTCTCCCATATTTGGTAACGCTGCTACACACGGAAAATTGAAAACAGAACTTCATCAAAAGGAAGAAAAATTATCAATGGAATTTTAACTACAGCCCTGTGCCCTCTGGAACCATGGTAAACCACACAGAAGTGTGCTATAAGGCATTTTGAAATGTCTTCACATGGTCATTTTGATGTTCAAGATCACATGCTGTTGCTATTTCCTTCTCCTTTCTGACTGGCTTCACTCATTGCACAATGGCACCGATGGCAGACCCACTCCTGCAGCTTCTTCCCATGAAGCCTGTCTTCACAGAGCAATGTATTGCAGCAAGAGACGCCTTCAGAAACCCAGCCTGAATCTCAGTACAGTAGCTGTGACTCTCAGATATTAAAATAAACCAAAAATCCCCACAATAAAACCAAAAAAATTTACCCCCCACAGACCCTAAAAAAGAAAAAAGCAACACTAAAACAAAACCACCAGAAACCTGGAGCAATTCTTCACAGTATCTGTTTGTAAAGCTGGGAACTCCCTGCTAGCTTTCCTTACTTAAGAGATCAAGTACCAGAGGTTATAAAAAGCCTGACACTATTAAGATTAACCCATAGCTGAGTAAGTTTCCTACATTAATACTTTCACATTGAGTGTTTTATGTCCCACATTTGGATTCTGGCAGGTTATGTGGAGGACCTGATCTTGAATGTTGGTGCCTTGTGGTACTACAATACTGTGGAAAAACTATGTTATTACAAAAAATAAAATCATATTATCCAGCACCCTTAGATATGCAAGTAAAAATAAAAATATGGATAGGAACTATTTGTCTCCTTTTGAGGCATTAACTGTATATTTTTATATTCTGAGCACACTGATTAAGCCTGCTGAAGACAAGATAACTGTTGCTTACACAGTACATGCACACTTGTGGCCATAAAAAGAAGTACATATTTCTCCCTATTTCCTTTCCAACTTGTACTCAGAGCAAATTTTTGTTTCTCTGTCCGATTTTGACCAATGCTGTTGATTTTCTACATACCTCCTATCTTTGAAGTCCTTAATATTATCTTTGAGGATTTTCTTTCAGATTTCCAGCTTCCAGCCCTTGCAACAGCATTCCCTGACAAACCTTTTGAAGTTTTTGTAGGTCACTGACATACAGCTTTTACCTGCCAGCAGACTTCAAAGCCTGTAACATTTGGCAGCCAAGCCTGCCTCAGAGATTATTCTATTGGTTGGAAGAAGTTACTGAAATTAGATGGCAAATGCTCCTTCAGCACTGGAGTCACATTCCTACACTAAGGAAGATTGCCAGTGTTGCTTTCTTGATTATATGCTTCTTTGTGGCTCAGTCTCGCATTGGAGGCTGGCTGAAAAGGATGGTCTCCAAAGCTGCTCCACAAAACAGTATCAGGTAGCAAGGATGGAACTGAGTGCAGGCCACAGACCTGGGCTAGTAAAGAACTCTGGCTCTAGGAGTGTGGAGTTTACCTCTCTGTAGCTTTGTACCCACTAGATACCAGTGTCTGCTAAAGCTAAAGGGCTATCTGCAGTCATCTTGACTTAGACACACGGTCTAAATCTCCTCACAGAGGCATCCCATCATAAGTGGGGACTACCACCTTTCCAAATCATGGGGTAAGATAGGAAGCTCACAGGGAATCCACATGCATTCCTACCAAAGCAGAAAGAAGCTGAGAAGAGTGTTCAGTCAGAGTGCATTCTGCCATAGCTCAGGCCACATCAGTGCCCTTCCCAGTCACTAGTTTTGCAAACCTGTCAACTTCAACTTTGATTTCTCATTCATACTGTCGCAAAACACAGTTCCATACTGCTAAGGTGACAATGAACTGGTAACTTGAACAAGTAGGGCTTGAGTTAGTTATTCAATGCTGCGTTTCTCTATTTATATATAAAATTCTGATACCTCATTAGGGCTACAGCTTTATAAAATAAGATTTGCTGAAACTAAACTCCTTTTAGTAGCTATCAGGAAGTGCAAGGCATTTATGGCTTCTGTCAAAATTGTTAAAATATTGCAGTTTTCAATGTAGTGAGTAGCACTCTGCATTTATGCCATATACATAGCCAGATGTATTAAAGCTTTACACACTTCCTTTGCTGACCTTTAACCATGACTATCATGTTAGGTTATTTTACCTAGGTGAGACGACAGAAATAAATCAGTTCTATTAGCTTATCACTTAACCCTTCTGTGATCAATATGTTTCAAGATGTACACTGCTCTTTCATATACAGCCATTCTATTTTCTCAGATATTTTTATATATATTTATAAAATTATAATGGTCCTGATTCTGTAAATGTTATTCAGTAAGGAGTTTTTCAAAAAGCAGAAAACCTGGCTTCCATTGCACAAGAAAATGTTAAACAATACTAAATACATCATTTAAACTAAGGCCAGAGTCTGTTTTCACATCTGCTATTTGAATCGTACATTATCATAGCATCTGCTGTCTTGGAGCTAATCAGATTCATCATTGCTATTTAAAGGATAAACAGGAAACAAAACAAAACAGGCAAACCACTGTTGGTGTTGGATTAGCAACTTTTGGGCCAAGTCCAGCGAGAGGCTGCTGGGCCCTGACACTTGGTATCCCAGCCCATTGCCTGCAGGGAATCCTGTATTAGGCACCTACACTCCTTCTGTTGTGAGCAGGAAGAGTGAGAAGCCTCATTGTAGGACAGCCTGTGCCCCGAGCAAAGAGCCATTACAGCGAACAGGAAATCCCCTTCAGGAATTTAGGTACTGCACCTAGGCTGTGGGAAGGAAAGGTTCACAGCTGAGACTCCCTTGGGAGCAGGCATCTACAACCATTTCATCAGGAACTGAAGGGACACCACTATTTTTACTGAAGTTTTTGTACAGCAGTTGAGGGATTAATGCAGTCCAAGATATTTAAGAGGTGCTCAGCAACTTCCTCACTCTCAAAGGGTCCATAACAGTTTCTTTTCTGCTTGCATTTATTTATACCAGATCTGTTCACATGGATGAGTCTCACTATTGCATGAAAGATATTTCTTTCCTTGTTTGCATCACCTGAGTGAAGATCCAGTACTTTGAAAGAAAGAAGTCTGAGAGTAGCAAGTCCTCTCCCAGAAGCTCTGTCTGAAGCATGTATTTGAGAGGCATTCCTAATTATCATTGACAGAAGCAAGCAGGTTTTTTTTTTTTACATGAGAAATAGTACCAACAAGTTATGTAAACTATTATTCAGGACTAAGAAGAGGGCCCTCTCCTGAGGCTCACCTTTGTTCCTGATTTAGTTACATGCTACAGAGTTCTCATGACAATATTGCCCCAGGAGATTGATCTGAACTCACTAACACCAAAAGAGCGGGGCAATAGCACTGTACTTTCAAAATGTATGAATACATGGTAATCATTTTAGCAACTTCATTAAACAACATTATACCCTCTAGCATATATACTCACTAGTGTTCAATAAAGTGGGATATCATTTCAAAGATCTAAATTAATACAGGTGCTTAAGACTACTGTTTCACAAAGCACACTGCAATGCTTCGTTTGGTAAGAAGATGTTAGAAAGCACTTGACAGAGATACTCAGGTTATAAAGTTGAGGATGAAAATCCACAGAGTAGCTCCTTATACAAAATGTACTTCCCCGGGTAATGTGACCAGCATAGGAAATTCAGCAAAACTTCAGCTCAGCCATGCATGGCAGCTGGATTATGGTCAGATGCTACCTCTGTAGTTAGAAAGCAGAATGAGCAGCTCTACTGTAGCATACAGCCTAATTATTTATGAGCTATAGTAAGTGCACTGATGAGAATAACCTGTATTTTCCAGTCCTTTTTGGTCCTGAAGTCCCAAACACCGGCCATTAGTCATGCACAGGAAAGGCAGTTCGTGACCTTTCCCTCTGCTGTATCTGAGTGGTCCCCTAGCCACAGCTCAGATATACTGCCATAAAAGCACACATAGTCACTACACTTTGAATTCACCATGATTAGCTCAAGTGACCTTACTAGCCAATATCGGTCATCTTTATTCTTTAACTGCACCCATTAAACAAGGTTCACTTACGCACTTACGAGGATACCTATAGTAAGAACGATGTATCTTCTTAAGGAGGGCAGTATAAGGCAGGGGTATTGGCTATACAGTTGCAAGCAGTAGGGATAGTTTGGTTTAACACTATTTTTCTCCCTTCAGGAGGGAGAAAAAAAATAACAGAAAGCATCTCATCGTACCTGAAACAGATATATTGGCATAAAAACAGCTTCTTGCTGCACAAACTGTATAACAGCTGAGGTTTCAATGGTGCTGATCTTTAGATGAGTGTCTCTTATTTGTCTAGGCTCCAGCATGAAAATATGATCCCTGGCAATAAAACCGCATATGGAGGCCAAATCGAGTCTGTGAGACCAGCACAGAAAGCCCTAAGCCACAATAAGACAAACTATCCCAGCTTCACCTAACGCAGGCTGCGGCTCCCTACCCCATCACAAACCATTACGCTTTGGTTTGCCAGTATCAAGGCAAGCCAAACTCACTCTCTTGGCAAAGTGTTCCCAGTGAACTGCAAGTCCTTTAACCACAGGGATTCTTCTAACCTGGATCATTTTGTCAGGCGTGGATTTGGACAATCACACCACAACATCAGAGACAGGAGAAGGAAGGAAGAGGTAGAAGCAGAAACCACTTAATCACATATAGTGCATTTGATTGCTATTTAAGGATCTTCTGTTTTCTCTGGCAAAGAAATAATTTCAACTTGCATTCTATTTTTCCTGTAACAATAGTTATGAAACTATGAATGATTAGGAATTTTTTTTTGTACACTTGAACTAACTTATTGTTGTGTTAACAAATTTGTAAAGGAAAGGGAAGGAAAAGTTCCTAGCCACTTTTTTTCCACCCCCCAGATGATTTATCAAGCACTTAAGCTACTAAAAACTGTCAGGAACACAAAGAAATTTTTGCTTTACAGCTGAAAGCAGCAGTAGTCAGCACCTTCAGAATAATTTTGGCATGCTACCAAGCAGCAAGAAAGAAGCCTGACAACAGCAGGATCCCCCCCAGGACCCTCCAGGCCTAGCCTCCTGGGAGCTTTCTGAAACTGGGTAACACAGCCTCTGCATCTTACAATCTACTTTCAACCCTTAATTCAACACACAAATCCAACAGAAACTGCATCACAACCCCCTCCTCCTCTAAGGAAAAACATAGTACTGACAGCTTTGCTTACCCCCTCTCAGCTGGGGGGCAGTAACCCTGCTACCCAGGGCACATCAAACCAGCAGCCTGACTGACAGCCTTCAGCAAGATACAACCTACAAGCCATTCCCAGCCAACCCTCCTGTTCCCTGCAGAAACAGTCTGCTTCTCTACTAACCTGTAATTGTTGGGCTTTCTCTCCCTTAAATCCAGCTGGTACCGGTACAGCAGGTGGGGCTAACTAAGCCAGGGTGGTTAGCTTCAGGTCTCCCGGCTCCCAAAGCAGCAGGTTGCTGTGCCGTAATTACTGTTGGTTAATAGTGTGTTTGGCAAGCTTCGAAGGTTCTGGAAGTTGTTTCCTTCATGCAGTCTTTCCTCTCATTCCTCACCACCCACTGTCATCCTTGGCAAGTGCTAGTTAAGGTGGAAGTTTTTTAAGAAGCTGCTTGTTAAAGTTAGGAAATGGGGCGCTGCCTGTGCCAGTGGCGATCCTTTTCCCTGGAGGATTAGCAATTGGAGTTGTCTGTGTCCGGTTGCATTTCTCACATCACACTTCCAGCCTTGCATCATTTATCAGGAACAGTTTAGGACTGTATGTAGCTCATCCTGAGCAGGGCAGTATATTATAGAAAAAGAGGAAAGACCAGGAAAGAGTTTTAAATTAGATCAGTTGATATAACTGAAAAGAAAATGCCAACCAGTTTTGGGGCATCAGGTTTGAGAATAACTGCTATGCATTAGGCTAAATATCAGCTAGATCATCTGAGAGAAAAAACAGGCAATAATTGTGAAATAGAGGAGAGATTAGTGAAGAGGCCTATTAGCAGGGGGAGAGGTGATTAAGTGATTATCTCCTGTAGAAAAGAGAGAGCCCTCCTTCATGTTAAAAAGCATGGAGAGATTATCTTGGGGGTGAATTGTAACGAGTGAATAAATAAAAGCCAGAGTTTTTAATAGCTGCTAAAGCTATGAATTTCATTCCCCTTGCTCATTTTTTGAAGTGCTTTGTGGTCTGGCTGGAAGATCAGACTGAAAGGAGAGAGGTAGCTGATCCTTGGTTGAGAAGCATGTCTGCAGGAGATGGGGAGTTTCTGTTCTCTGTCAGTTGGCTCTGCAGGTTCATCCCAGTGCATGGTGGCTGCTGCAGTTTCACCCACGCAGCTCCCCTAAGGGCATTTGGTGCACTGGCTGAAATGTTCTAGGAAGTGCGTATGAACCTGGCTATCTCGACAGGTTCTAAGGTAGGTGGGTGGCACTTATTACAGCCAAAGTAGAGATCTGATGAGATAGAAGTTTGTTGGGTTTTTTTTTAATAAACCAACAGTAGATGCAATGGGGCTGAGGAAACAATTTTCTGAGTTTTCTCTGACTTTGTACAAATTCTTTTCAGGTTTGAGTTGTAGCTGTTCTTCAGTGACTGCTCATTAAAACTTAAAATATAGCTATGGGCAAGGCTTTGTTTTACCAAAAATCTCTGGAACTATTTTCTGATTTAAAAATCATGTTGGCCTTTTGCAGGAGCCTGTATGTAAGATTCTTGGAAAGAAATGGTGTATGGAAATACTTCTTGAGAGCAGAATTTTGCTCTCAGGAATATAAGAAGAAGGTGGAAACTTCTACAAAGTTACCTTAGGAATTTGTTTAAAATTATTTATACTGCTTCTCATTGTGTGGCCTAGAATTGAGTTGCTTTCCTTGCTGACTTGGCAGTTAACAGCAGTAACAAATGCCCAGCTCTGTACTGAGCCCTTACTGCTTGCAGTAAACTATATCCTGGTATATCCTCATAATCTATGTCCTCCAACTAGTCCAGAATATCTGGCGTTCTACAGATACACAGAATAGAGACAATACTTTGACACTAATTCCTTAACAGCTGTCACTTTCCCAGTTCTGGTTAGGTAGAAATGTTTGTCTCTTAACAGTGATTGGAAGCAGCAGTGTAGAGCAGCTTTCATCAGGCAGGCTTTTCCTTGAATTTCAAAGGGACTTTTGTGTGAGTGCTGTTCAACACTGAGAAGGGAGAAGTAGGTACGTGGAGTTTACTCCATAGATTGGGGTTTTTTGGGGGTATTTTTTTTGTTTGTGGGGAGTTATTCATGCATAAAAAAGAGATGTGCTATAGCTTTTATTTCATGGTGAAAAAAGAGATGTGCTATAGCTTTTATTTCATGGTGTAAACGTTAAAAGAATCACACAAGTGGCTCTTAGAGTTGGGGATTTCAGTAGCTGCTCACAGGAAAACTCAACATTTTTAATTGAGGCACTGTACTATTCTTATTGCCCAGGTCTTCACTATTTACCTAATATCTGATTGCTCATTCAACGAACTGATTGTTTATTTCAAGCAAACTATGACAGTTGGGTGAAGTGCAGAAAAAAAACGAGTTTAAACAACTTTTTACCTGCTCAACTTCTGTTGCTTCCCTGAAGCCTGCCGTAGTGATGCTGTAGGTTGTACTCAGCTAAAAGAGGGCATTAGACTAGCAAAGGATGACCAGCATACAACAGCTGTCAGATCCTTAATCCTCCTTCAGTTTATCTACTGCAACACAAGTTCCGAGCTGTGGTGTACACCTGGCCGTTTATGCAAACCGTATTTTCTTGAAGGTAGATCTGGTTTTTCCATTCTCTTTCACACAACATGTTCCAAGGCAATGTAGGAGGCAATCTCCACTGCACGGTCTGGGAACATGGTTGCAGCTGTTTTGTACTAGTCTTGAGTCAAGGGGAATGCAGAGGACTCTCTCTATTCAGTTTGGCAGCCAAATATAAACTGGGAAAGAAAAAAAGCTATGAACAACCAAAATGAACAAGGACAATTGTTTCACTTCAAGGAAAGCCCATCATTTCACTTAACATTCACATAATGCGGCAGATGTGGGCTCAAATCCTTTTTATAAAGCATGTTTAAATCTAGGCCTCCCACAATGTAGCACACATTTATGTTTTAAATCAAAACTGCCTGAAGCAAAATATTTCAGAAACATAGAAAAACGTAGTCCTAGTATTTCTATCTTTTGCCACTTTCAGTTTGACCTCTGAAACTGATTTTTGGTTTTGGGTTTTTTTTTCAAATAAATGATTCACCAAAACCCTTTGCTGAATTCCTGTATGGATGCAGGTTAGCCAGTGAGGGAGCCAAGCAGAGAGAGGTAGAAGACTAATGCATGGAGAGGCTGAAGTGTATCGTAAGGTAAGCCTGCTTCAGAAACAATAAAAGAACTAGGGCTACTCAAGAGTAGCAAATTTATTCTTCCTTGCATTTTCTAAAATATATCTGGGAAAGGTGTAATTATGGCAAGTACAGCCATTTCTGGCTTCAAAGAAGAGACAATTGGCTGTAGCTATATGCTTTTCTGTCTAACAGAGGTTTGGCAGACCAGATAGTATCCATTGCTTTGTACTCTATCAATACATTGAGGTGGAATTTCTTGTTTATCTTTTTTTATTGCTGTTGGACACTTCTCTAATAGTTTCAATGACTTTTCCCACAATAAACCTTTAATACTTTTTCTGATGATGTGATTGTTGATTGTATTATTTAGCTCACATTCCTCACTGTAGTACTTTGCTTTCACGTTAAATTAGTTTACAATTGTTTACTCTAATTTTGACATCTGCTGGATCAATTACCTGAATGATCAAAATCTTTCTGAAGTTCAGGGCATTGTTTCCTTTCTTTGCTTTTCTCCATACTCAAAAGACTTGAAGAATTTGTAACATTTACTGGATTTCTAAATTTCCATCACACTCTATTAAGGATTTTTTCAAGTCAAACAGAAGTTATTGAACAGTGCCCCACATTCACACTAGAGATGAGAAATGTCACAACCTGCTTGGTTACTTAGTTTCAGGCTTTATAAGTTCCAAAAGAATAAAACTTTTCCAATAGAAAAAATTATGTCGTATGTGCAGGGGAAGAGTGGATCGAGGAGAAGGTTGGTGCTGTGACACAAAATCCTGAATGGGTAGTGTGCTGGAGTTGTTTGGGGAAGGAGACTGGAGCAAGGATGGGGAATTGCAAGATGTAAAGCCTGAAGCTTCTAGGGTTGAGGGTCTGGGCTAAGAACTAGTTGCTGAGCGCTTTGATACGTCATTGGAAGCATGTCCCATTCCAGAGCTTGGACACTGGGTCTAGGATAGCTGAATTTAAATGGCCTTTTATTAGTGAGAGATAAAACGTGGGTTTGTAGTCCCTGCCTCGAGAGGGAAAAGCTACTGCTGCCATCAGTGCCTGTGAGCTGATCTAACAGGCGTCTGTACGCAGGTCTAAAGGTCCCTGATGCTGATGAGAACAATTTGAGTTTCTGTGTGATGCTGCAAGCTTCTACTTTACCAACTTCCTTTTCATCTCGACCAGAAAAATGTGCATATATGCCTACATGCAACTACATTCCGAGGCTAAAATAGGCCAAGATTTGTTGAATTTGCCTGTTGCCTGCTGCATCCGCTCCCAACCTGGGGCTACAGTCAGACATTATTACGTTTTGACTGTGTTACTGCTTTTATTTTGCCGAAGTAGCCAACGGGGCTCACCCAGCAGTAGAAGCAAGCTGAGCCTAACAGAGAGGAAAGGGCCTGAGTGGACGCTCGCCCCTCACTCAGGGCAGCGCTGGAGGCTGCGCAGAGAACGACACGCCAGATTCAGGGGTAGAAAGCGGGGCAGCTGAGTGTGAGAAATATACTCTCCTTGTTGCCAGGGGTTTGTTTCTTGTTGGGTAAATCCCCTGCGTGCTGCTGGCCGAGCACCGCGTGGCCGGGGTCCGGGCTTGCCCTGCCTCCTGCAGCCTGGGCCGCGCACGCCGGCGATTCCTGTGCCGCCCGGTTCACCGAGCGCTGCCGGCCCGGCGGCTCGGAGTGCCTTCAGAAAGCGGCACGGGCTGTGCTGAAGCGGCGTGGCGGCCGTCGTTCGGCGGGGCAGCCGCCGTGCGGGGCTCCTCGGCCGGCCGGCGATGCGGCGGGAGAATCCTCCCTTCCCGTGTCCCGCCGGCGATTGTTCGGCTTATCGGCCCGATCTCGCCTCTCCGCTCCCCAGCGCCGGGACGGGCCGCGCGCCCCCCGCGCCGCCCCGCTCGCCCCCGCCGCGCAGCAAGCGAGCTGCCGCCCCTCGCCGGGGTCTCGCCGGTCCGCGGGGCTCGCTGCGCGCCCGCGGGAAGGGGGCGGGGCCGCGCGCGGAGGCCCGCCCCGCCGCGTTCGGCCGGCCAACGGAGAGCTGCGAGCGTGAGGAGGCGGTGCCGGGAGTGGCGGCGACCCCGGGGCGCGGCGAGGGCCCGCGCTGTGGGGAGGGCGCTCCATGGGCAGCGGGGTGGGAGTGCGCAGGGCCCGCGGCGGCCCGGCTGCTGCCTGCGCTCGGCCGCCGCTCTCCGGTAAGGGCCACCGGCGGAGGTGGGCAGGGACCGCGGGACGGGACGCGGCGGGAGGGCGGGGGGTGTCGCCTGTCGCTGTCGGGAGGAGCCGCGGGTGAGTGCGGGGCAGGGCGGCGGCGAGCGGCCGGCGGAGCGGGGAGGGCTGGAGGGGCCAGGCGCACGCTTTCCGCTCCCGTCGGGTCCACGGTGCGGGTTTCGCTCCCTCCGAGCCCGCCTCTCCGACCGGCGGTTCCCCGGAGCGGGGCGGGGGCCGAGGGCCCACCTCCCTTCTGCCCCGCACCTCACGCGGTCCCCCGTCGGCGCCCCCGCGGTCTCACCCCGCTACCTGCCGCGCCGCCGCTCCCCCCGCGGCCGGGCGGCTGCAGGGAAATCCCTGGCCGCGGAGGACGTGCGGTCTGGCGGCGGCGGGCCCCCAGGAATGCGCGGCGGGGGCAGGGCGGAGCGCCGACCCCCGCCCGGGGCACGGGGAGCGGCCCTGCCCTCGGCCGGGGGCTGGCAGCGGCCGAGCGACGTGGCCCCTTCGGGACCGTCTTCTCTTTTTTTTTTGTTTTCCCTTTTTTTTTTGCAGCCTACCGGGAAATTGTGCTGGGAGAGCAAATTGCTGGAATATCTGGCGCTGCTGGGTTTTTTTTTTCCCTTTTCCCGTCGGGACTGGCAGCGGCTCGCTCTTAGCCAGAGCGGTCTGGAGGCGGTGATAGAAAAGCTGGTGGACGCTTTTCCTTTTCAAAGCCAGAGTCTCCTGTAGAAATATGAAACACTTCTCAGTAATGAAAGGCATGTGTTCTGTGAGGGAGGCTTTCCCCACCTGCCTTGTAGCGCGGGAGGAGCAGACGTCGGGGCTAATAGCTAACAAGGAAAAAGGTGACTGTCGTGCGGGACTTTGCCGTGGCTCCCCCAGTTTTCCAAGTGGTGGCGTTAACTGTGCCACTTGTTTTTCTGAGTAAAGAACCCCGGCGTATCTCTAAAATAGCACAGCTTTAAAAGCGTGGGATTGCTACAGAACAGGTCTAACGCATCACGCTGCTTGAAAGCGAACTCTGACGCTGGCCAGACTTAAAAGAGGGCTGGCTTTTAAATAATATGAAAATCTCTGTCTCGATATAAAGAGATATCACACTTGTTAAAGGGGAGATGGTTATGTGGCTTTTTCCCCCCCGTAATTGCAAGGTGGAATTGCAAAGTAGCTTTGTAGCCGTGAGAATTATATGTGGGAACAGAGAAACTTGCTCAAACATTATGTTTAATGTAAACCTCGCCTCAATCTACTTGAGGTGTTTGGAATTGCTTAATTATCTGCATTATTTGTGTAGTCCCGTGTGGACTTTTGTAGGCGCTGACTTTAAACAGTAAACAGAAATTAGAGCTGTTAATTTGTGTCAAATGCAGAAGTTTTCTTCCCCCTCCCCCCAGCGCGCGCTCCCTGGAAGGCCTGCCAGATTAATTACGAAAACAACTTTGACCACGTTTCCTCTGATACTTTTAAATTTCAAAGAGAAATAAAGCAGAAATAATGGAAAAATAATTGAAGCTCATTAGAGTAATGCCTGTTAAAGTACATAGTGGGAGCATTCAAAATGTTAAAGGTGCTACATCTTCATTTGGCCTGACCAGGTACAAACATCTGCAGGATAACCCTGCATTTTTAGATTGTAACAGCGTTTATTTTTAGCTAAAGACAATTGGATTTGAGATTTTGCTGCAGATATGTCTGTAACCCACGTTAACTTTTTAGCTGTCATGTTCCATACAGTGTAAACATAGAGAATTTCTCCTGGTGTTGAGAGAATAATAGCAGGCATTGTGCGAGCTGCTGGAACCATACCTGACTCTGCCACCTGGAGCTTGCTACTTTTAAATGAATCGCTTAACCTGACATGGGGGTATTGGCAGCAGCGTTTTGTTTTTTCCTAAATGAAGGGAATGCAAGTAGTTTTATACCAAGGTAACCTCCCCTGAGTTCGTGTGTTTTTTGTGGTGTACTACAGCAGAACAACATGCTTCAAGACGACTGCACTGAGATTTGCAGATAAACTTTGATGTTAAAATATATTTGAAATCTTTTTGCTTTTTTATGTCTTCCCTTTGATTGCCTTTCATATTAAAAGGCAGCATGACTTCTATCAGGATGTTTTCCTTTGAGACAAACTGTGATAGGCTGCTGTTTCTTGCTCTGTGCAGTCTACACAAAGAAAATGCATCCTATCAGATCAAGGCTGTCTATCTGAAGAGACAGGATGCTGAATACAGCTTGGTGGTTAATTCAGGCGGGGAGATTGCTCAAGGTTTATATCACATTGAGTGTTTTTGCAATTGCATTCAGTTGTAGTAATATTTCATGGTGAGTAACAGGTCTCAGGGTACATGTCAAGAGCTCAGTTCTTCATGGTTTCCAGAATAAATACTCAGGAAAGAAACTTCTCTCACAAAAGAAGCGTGCATCATAATTAGCATTTTTATTTTTATGCAATGTTACATCTGTACCAATTAAAATACTTCAAACAGCCAACCCCCTTTACAATACTTCAGTGAAGCACTGTGATGTAAAGCAGTATCATCTTGAAAGAGGTTTTGGATCTTGTTAGTACAAAAGTCTTACTTCCCGTGTATTCCTATACTAACCGGCATTTTTCCTTCTCCCCCCTAATTGTCAAGGGTTTTGTCGTTGGCTTGTCAAATGGACATTAAGCAACACTGAGTGTTAACAGCGAGAGCTCTATAAGCACAGCGGCTGCTGGGATGTTGCGACAGAACGGTGGAAGTAACAAGCGTGGTTTGGGATTAGCCCGACTCTCTACCTCCAACTTCTTCACCATCTCTAATTCAGGAAACTGGGGAATGGGGCGCAGCACCAAGAGCAGCTCTCTGAGCAGCATCAGCTCAAACTCTGACTGCTATGACAATCCTGCTGTGGATCCAGAGTATATCATGCAACTGGTGAACGATGTCAGAAAATTTGCAGATGTGCTACTCTACTTGAAGGAAGCCATTCTTTCAGAAGGTGTGTCAGTCGTTCCTTATTCTTAATTCCTGCATTGTATGCAGCCCTCATAACTCCATTTATGTTTTTAATCTTTACTGTGGTTATCCCCCCCTTGCCCTTTACCTTCCCCCTTCATCCTCCCTTTGTCCCCCTTCCCCTCCCCCAGCGTGATGATTACGGGAAACGGTGGTTGTTAGTTTGGGTTCTGTGTTTCCTCATCAGAATGCTGTGCAATCCGTTTCATAATCGTAACAAGGGAAAATAGGCTTCTAGCAGGCTGCTAGGCTGATGCTGAATGTTACAACTGGCTAGTAACCAGCTGGTTAGTTTTTAACCACTTGAAAGTTTTTTCTAATTATGAAGAGCTCTGTTAATCCTTGGGTGATGTTTCAGTTTTCTTGGCTGTTCTACTTTGGTTTCTGGACGTTTTGTGTGTCAGTAGTTTGCGGTTTAAGGTAGAATGTAACTCCGCGCTTCCTTTACAGGGTAAGTATTTACCATCTTCTGCCAGCAGGTGGAAACGGCAAATACTCTCACGGGGGGGAGTATGTTACGGTGTGTTCCTCTTCCTTTGGGGAAGCTGTATTAGTCCGGTTTTGGTCATCTGCAGAAAAGCTTTCATCTATTTTCTGCAGAAGTGTTATCAAGTTAATAGCTGAAACGACACGCAGAGCAGTTTGGTGTAAGGTGTGCTGAGCATTTGTGTTCATTTGTGAGCATTATAGTGTTAGAAGGGAGTCTGCACACAAAATAGCTCTGCTGAAAAGTGTGAACAAATCTTAACAGCAAGAATTTAAGACTAGGCATCGCTTCATGTCAACTGTGGTTTTGCAGAGCACGCAGGATGAATAGAGTTGTGCGAGGCAGGGTGTTTGGCCCCTACTGACACTGAAATGGGCAGCCTGTAGGAAAGGACTATAAAAATACAGAAGTGTTCCAATTGCCACATAGCTGTTGGTTAACGTCCAACGTTTGGACTCAGAAGATCCTAAAACTAAGATGAAAGATAGGGGTTGTGTTCTTGTCTTATGCTACCTTGTGGAATTAGATTGTGAAACAGTGTTGTCTGTTTAAAGGATTGTTCCTTTATAAAGGAGAGATGTTACTTTTTCCACAGTTGGGAGTGTTCTCTTGATCTCTGTTCCTAAACCCTCATAATATATTGGATTCTGTAATACTGGGTTTGCTTACTCCTGGCTTGAGACAACCTCCTGGAAGCTGTATGCTTTGGATTGCTTTCCTCCCATCTTATCTTTAGATATGTTTATAGCTGTCTGTCAGAAAATTAACAAAATCTTACTAAGGCAATTGAACAGACTTCTTGCATGTAAAATTCTGGCTCATAATGCTTGCAGCTCACCATCATCCTGAAATCAGTTATGTGAATTGTTCCAAGGTAGAATCAATTGCAGGGATAGGGTATTAACTTCTTCTTTCCTGTATGTTGATTTCCTTAGCTCTAAAACTTATAAAATAAGAGGTAAAAAAAGTTATACTAGCCACAGAAAAAAATAATAAGGAAATCTAAGTGGTGCAGCAGGGTTTCATCAGTGACCAATTGTATTTGCCTGGTAAAGCATTCCTAGAGTCTGCTGTAGCTCTTTCAGCCTCTTTGCTCAGTTGGCTTCTAGATCTACTGTCAGTCATGGCCACTTTGTCAGATTTGTTGAAAAACTCCTTTCATCCACTGTAACTTCACTCTTGACCACGTGGCTTCCAGTTTGCCAAGGCTGGCTGCTCCACTGCTGGTGGGGTCTGTGTCAGTCAGTAGGCTGGTTCCAGTGGGTGCATGCCTTGAATTCTGTACCGACTGATGCTGATGATCCCTGCTTGTGTTATCTGAGCTGCCATGGAAGGCTCTATCAGTTATTCATCCATGGTTCACTTAACATTCCCCTGATGTAGTGATACTATCTTGAATGAAAAATCTAAGCTATTTTGGATTATAACTTGTATTCATGTCTAAACTAGATCATAAGTACCTTTGGATTATAGACTTGTACTGTGTTTTTTATGGTACCCGTGCAAGTTGATACATAACATTAAGTTGAGATCTCCTCTGAGGAGAGTGTTTTATATAACTGAAACTTTCTAGGCTATTTCTCTTTGCATAACTTTCATAAATATAATTTAATTTCTTACCATTGTCTCAGTGTGGTGCTGAATAAATATTAGATAGTGCTTTTTAACAAAAGTAAAAAATAATTTTAACCTGCTCAGATTATTTTCAGGCTCTCACCCAACTATGTTTGTTGTAGAAACTTAAATTTCAAAAACTTGTAAACTCTTTGCTAGTACCAAGTAGGAAACTTGTTTCTTAGTGATTCTTCATACAAAATACCAAAGCACCTACACCCACCAACCCACCCCAAACCCACAAACAAAAGCTCCTCTGAATGAACTATAGAGTTGAGAAGTTTGTCAGCCCTTTGGACATAAGGGACTCCCAGTTGTTCCTTGTGCTGAGTGAAATATTGTGTGCTCTGTACACTTCAGTTTTTGCTGTCTTCAAGATAACCTCTTGAATCTAGGCTTTGTGCTAAGTGGATGTAACAGTCTGTTATTAGTGATCAGACTTGAGGCATAGGATCAAGATACTTCATTAAAGAGGAGGTCTGGGCATTTTTGAACCTAGGTCAATGAATCCAGTGCTGTTTCACAAGAAATTTTTTGTTTGGCTCTACTTGGTAACAGGCTGAGCCTGTAGTGGTCGAACCACAGAGTGAGCGTGTGAAACTCTTGGTCCATTTCTCAGTTGAATTTCCCAATAAGCAAGGTTGAGTCACATGGCTGATATTAGTAAGGGTAGCTGTTGCTGTTGTGTCTTTGTGCTTGAACTTAAAAGCTCTTGTGCTTTATAAGGTCAGAGACAGCTACAGTATATTGGCGAGTTTCAAAATAAGTCAGTTTTAACTTTCCTTAGAAATCTCTGCCTGGAAGGCCAAGCTTTGCTGAATTAATATTTAGAAGACTCAGATCATTACCTGCAATCTGTGCTGCTCCTAAGACTTTGAGTTTGCAGTTTTACTGATGACGTCTTTATCCTTGTACCCCAAGTTTAGTAGTTCCTCTTTCAGTTTCAGTACACATCCTTAATACAGACGGTTAAGACATAATGGCTGGGAAGCTGGTGAGTTTTCTCTTTGAGTTCCAATAGCAACTTTTCAGCTTTTTGTTTGGTTTGTGTGAACCTAATTGTTGCCTTCAACTTGCACCTCTCTTTGGAAAGGTGGGACATAGAGTGAAGAAGGATCCAAAAGCTCCAGCTGTCTGATCTTCAGAGGTAGTGCTCTCAAGAAGAGAAGTAACATTCCATGGTAGGGAATGTTTTAGGAACTGAGATTTTATTTTTTTGCTGAGGGCTTCACAAACTGACCCCACTGTATTTGAAAATATTTAAAAATTTGAAGTGAGTGAGGTATACTTAAGGCAAATCCTGTAACTTGAAGAGGTTAATTTTTGCCCCAAATCATGAGTTTAATGTGTCTGCAACTTTGAGGTGCGGACTTTGAAGTGCTGTTGAACTTTGAGGCTGGGTGACTTGTACTTCCATAATATGTCCTTTTGGAGAATAGGAGATATGGGATAACTGCTGTGTACTGTCCAATCTTTCCAAAATACAAGGAAGCCCATGCCCCATAGAAGTTGTGTAGGAAGCATGTAAAGCTCCGTTTTGGGACAAAATATGCAGGATCTACATCTTATAAACTTCTGTTAGAGAATTTATCGGTTCAGAAATAGCATTGCTTATTGCATATATATGTGAAGTTGAGAATCTATTCAAGAATGGTGGCACTACAGTCTGTGCTGTTCCTGTGTGTAATAAATTCCACCGTTTTAAGCAAATGAGATGCCACTGTGTGGTCTTTGCTCAAATGAAATTCACTTACTCAGGTTTAAAAGGACCACACAAAAGAGTGTTCGGAGGACAGTCTGTGTTCTTAATTAGAAGACATTTTACTAAGTGTTTCACTTTTAAACAGTAAATAGTAGCTTTTACTTACAACGCATGAGAGATAGGGAAAGCATTCCTGTTTCTCTGGTCTGAAGATAGTTAGCTACTGCTTTTGTGACATCTGCTATTTATTTTTTTTTAAGTAATGTATACTACTGTAAGGTCTACCCTTGGTACTGTGGGAAATACTTGTTTCATTATGAATAGCTGTAAGGGTTAAATTTGCATATGGTTTAAAAGTGCAGGAGCAATTATGCTTTCATACTGCACTTCAGAATATATTTTTGCTTTATCACAAACTTTGAACCAAACTTCAAAGTGTGATACTGTGTGCTTCATGTGGGTAATTCTGCATCCTTTTCATGAGAAACTTTCCCCTCAAATTCATCCTATCATCAACTACTGTAAATTGTAACTTATTCTAAAATGTTAATATACCCTCTAGAAAACAGAATAGCAAGATAAAGCTCTTAACTTTTATTGCAGATTTGTCTTTGAGGATCAGATTTTGCTGTCTGGTTTCTTGGAGTTTGATAAGATTATTTTTCTTAACTGAAGCAGAGGTAAAAATACAGGTGAAGCTGGATGGCCTGGTCAGAAATACCTGCATCCTCTTTATAGTAGCACCAACGCTTTCAAAAGGATCAGGAATGCTACCCAACTTGAAACCTCTCAGGTCCTTATTTTTGAGGGATAAGGTATTCAGCCCAGTGGGACAATTTTAAAGGTGTGTCAAGCTAAATAGTTTCCTCCAAATAAGGAACATGTACTCTGGTAGTGACTGCACAGCCTTGCGTTAGTGTAGCATGCAATTAATACCCATCTCTGTGGTGCTAAGCCAGAAGCTGTCTACTGAATATAGTGCCTGAGGGTCAAAAAATGATTTCTCTTCAGCACTTCCAGACTGAAAACGTGCTTTCTTAATCCTGTCTGTAGTTTTAGTATGATTAAGGTGCTGTAGTATTTTTAGCATTTGATTTGTATTTCTTTATTTTCTTAGTGTAAAACATGATTGTCCTTTTTCTGAGGCAGTATTTTTGAAAGTCAGTTTGTCCTGTTTTGCTAGGGAAATCTGCAGCTCATTAGTTATTGCAGTGAAGATTACAGATTGAAATTATGATAATTTATAATACTAGGTGTAATTTTGCTGTTTGTTCTCTATTCGAATTTTGATGTTTCTCAATGAAAGGTGCAGTCTTTGATACACCTTAAACTGGATGTATTTGGCTGTCTAATGACACTTCATAGTATGAATACGTGGTAGGTGGTCAAACTGCTCTAAACAAGGATCTGATAAAGTGTTTCTTTGCAACAGTGTCTGGAAGGAAAGTTGGGGGGGGGGGGCGGGTGTTGTGAGGCAAGTTGGACCAAGTTCTTGAAGATGTTTGTGGAAGATGTTGCTGGTTTTCTGTTTGATACTATTTTGTCATAAACAAAAAAATGTGGGAGAAGGGAAAGTAGAATGTTGTCAGGGTAGCTAACTTTGAGGGACAAGAACACTGATTATCAAATGCATAAACAATCTGCCTGTGAATTGCTTAAGTGACCTTCAAGAATCCTTGGGAAAAAGCAGAGGTATTCATGTAAGGTGTAGCACATGGTTTCTTTTATTCTGTGTAGCTCAAAAAAGGGGGAAAACAAACTGTCTAGTAGATAATGAAATCCTATTACAGAAATCACAACGTTTTGAAGATGTTGACAAATAGTCTGAAGTGGAGTTTTAATGTTACTTGGATCTACAGAAGTGTTACATACTTGTAATATCTGAAGAATAGTTCTGTAAGTTATTAAACTACACCTCTTCTGTATGTTTTAGCTCTACTTAAAGTTGGTCCACAAGGAAGTAACTGTATGTTTTAAATGTATTACCCTGTAATAACATTGTTCATCCTCTTGCTGAGCTTAATTAGGTGTCGAGAGGCGAATTCTGACAATTTGCACTTGCTGCTTTGGATGTTACTGTTCCCACTGCAGACTTGGCAGAAGTGACCTTCTGAGCCACAGTAGCAGGGAAGCCAGGATTAAACCAGGCTGGGGCAGGTGTAAGGTAGCTGGAAGGAGTAACTTCTGAAAGTGCTCCTGTAGAAACTACACCTCTTTCTTTCCCCAGCAAGAGCTAAATTGATGGTACAGTTCTGTAAATCTTTAAAATCTTCAAGATCCATCTAAAATTGTTTGGTATTTATTTTAAAGCTTATGTTTAGGGCTCTGGTTTAAACCATGTTAATAGTGCATTTCCACAGCACCTTAGAGAAGAAATTTAAGTGTGAGCTTCTCTGATCTCACTGCTTCTTCCTGGCACTGGCAGTAATTCCCTGGTGACCATGGAGCAAGCCAGTTTTGGGGGCAGATCTGCTTGAGAACTAGTTCTAGGAAGAAAGGAACTAGCTTCCATCCAGATCAGTTCCATGAGCTGGCTGCATGGTGGTAGCAAGGATCAGCTGAAGAGGGAGAAAGCAGCTGGCAAAGGAATGAGTGGCCGGAGATTAAACTGGGACCAGGACTTGGAGGGTCTGGAGAGAATTAGTGTGACACTGCCCCCTGCATTACAGCATACTGCTAAACCTTGTACCCACTCTTTTGTCTCCTCCACTAAATGTGAAGTTTGACAGGTGTATATGAAAGAGGATAGGGAGGTGGGGAGAGCAGCAAGCAGAAAGTGTCCTTTGTAAGTGCAAATTAATCAGCCACCTTAGCTCTGAGTTTTTAGTGTGTTTGAATTTGACAGTCATCTTTTAAACCTGCCTTCCTAAAACCTACTTACGTGCAAAGTCATACTTGCTTTCAACCTTTCTGACCTGGAAATCCTTAGTACACCCTTTCACATATCTCCAAGTAGTAGTCACTAGTCACTTATAAATACTAGTTCTGTAAATCTGAAATCGAAACTGTTCTTTGACACATATGAAATAACTTTTCAAGTTAAGAGGTAAAGGATGTAAACAATGATAAGAACAAAGTAAATACTACTTGGTATTTTTTTAAAAGTAAAACTATTGCTAAGAACCCAAACCAATAGTAGTGATTTTTTTTTTTAACAGTTTCTGATACTTTTTATGGCAAAACTCAGAGGAAGAGAAAATAGGCATGTAAATTACTTCTCTTAGTCAAGTTCTAGAATCACAGCAGGCCAGAGACTTTCTGGCCGTTTTCCCATGCTTCTCTGTACCCTTTTTTCCTGATGTCTCTGAGGAAAAGACACTGAGATACCTGGCTGAGTCCTGCTCCTGGCCAGTGCCGGATTGCTCACACCTGAGAAGTTCTGTAAAGAAAGCAGTCGTTTGATGTGCTCTGGAGAATTTTGTCCATAAAAGAATCCTGAATTAAGGCAAGATTGCACTGATCCAACAAAACCTAGTTCATAGTCAAAGTTTATGGGAGACACGCATAGCTATGGACCATACTTTTCCTCAGAGAGTTACACCAAAGCCAGGAGAGAGAGCTTTCCACCTTTCTTTCCATTTCACTCCAGATATTCCATAACATGTTTTGCACAAGCTTCTGGTTTTCTGTGAGTTTGCCATCTTGCGGGCTTTCGTCAGGGAGTCTTGGCCTTGCAGACATTGTGGGCAGAGCTGGAGGGGCTGAACATCTTATTTTGTTTTGCAGGTTTGCAGTATTAGAGCATTGCTTAATTAATCTGCAGTCACAGAATAATTCTACTGTTTGCAGTACTCTGAACAAGCTGAGAGGGGAAAAAGCCAACAATCTCCTTTTGAAGCTCAGTTCAAGCAAACTGTGTTCTTCATAGTCAAAGTGTAAGCTGCCTGTTAAATGCAGGTTGCTAAGGTTGGGTAGTAAATGCTGTTTCTTCAGTTTCAGGGAAGATTGAAGTTAAATAATAACTTAGTGGACCAGCAGATAAGTTTGTGGCTGATAGTACTACCCCTCCCCCAGCCGCATACTCTGCATTCCTTCAGAACAAATGTTCACTTGTTGCTATAGTGTCCAAGATCAGCAGTCAGGAGGGGTGTGTGTGTCTTGAAGAAGGCCTGTGAGGGTTTAAAATGTAAAATCAACCCTTATGTGCAGTGCAGATATTTTTGACTTAATCAGCATATCTCTCTTTAGGAAAACTTTTAATTGCTCCTAAAAGAGGAGAGTCATTTTCCATTTTCATGTTGTTTTTCAAGTGTAAAAAATGTAATACAAGGCAAAACTCCATTCTTCCTCCTTCTTGCATTTGAGATTTTGTACATCAGAAAACACTTAGAGAGTGTGTGTTTGTTACTTGGAATTAACTTCGGACTTATTTAGTTTGTTAGTTAGAATTACCTTCCCTTTCAGTCACAGAAACTAGACTAATAATGCTGAAATTAACAAGATTAGTGAGATGAAAGGTGAGTAGAAAGAAGAGGATGAATAGTCAGATTTATTTTTGAATGTAAATGTCAAGCTATGCCTTTCAACAGCAGTTCTAATATAGTTTGCAGGTTAAGGAACACTTGGACATAGAAACTTGTATCTCTCAAACAACTCTGCCTCAGCACCTGCAAGATAAGATTTGATCCATATCCAGCATGAAGTCTTGTGCTCTTCAGTGCAGTTTCTGTGTACACGTAGGAGCTTCTGTCTTTAAAAAAAACCCCACTCTGTGTAAATTAGTTTCCTACTCCTGGCAATATCTATGAGAAGATTCATCAGAGAAATAAGAAAATGGAGTAAAGTTATCAAAGTTGCAATATAAAACAAGAGCATTAGTACAAGCTGATTTTGTATGCCTAACGGCAGAGTTACAACTTGTGCCTGTCATCTTAATGATCTTGACTTTGTGGGGACTTCATAGACTGATGAAACTTGTTTTCCACCAGTCATTAGAGTGTTTGTTCTTGCTACTTGTGTAGCTAAGTCACAGAACTGAGGCTGACCTGTTTCTTAAATCCAAACAATTTTAATCTAATTTGGCAGCTGCAGTGGTTTGGTTATGTTAGATCTAATGTCTAGTTAATGGACTGGAGTTAGATCTGCATGGCAGGGTAGGACATTTGATACAGAGCCTGGACCTTGATCTTTGTAGGTAGCTGTTTCCCTTTTTAAAAGAAAGTTGAGATTTTAAGGGGACTTGTTCCTTTGTCTCCTAAAATGCCCTTTTTATAGAAGATTGAGCTCAGTTGTGTAAGGTTATAGAAAATAGTTATGTTTGGGTTGAACTTTGACCTTAACGACATTCATTGCAGAACAGTGTAACTGAAAACCATAGAACTTGAGGATTTTTTTTAGATACTGATTTAGCAGATAAACAGATTTTTCCTTTTTTCCTTGTTTCCTATTGAATGTACTCTTGCTTTTGGCATAACTTTAAAAAGTATATAGGAATTCTTATTTGCCAGTTGTTGTCAAATTAGGTCAAAGGTTGATTTATCAAACTTCTCTCTTCAGTCAGAGCTGTGTTCTGTGTCGTGACTAAACTGCTTCAGGTATTTGAGCAAGTCCAGTTATTGCTTAAATATGAAGTGACAATGAAAGCCTCATAGTAAAAATTGGCAAGGAAAATATCTACTGCAAGGAGCAGTGAAAAGCTTTTAAAGGGACTTGCAAGACTGACTTCTGGGGTTAGGGCACTGAGATATGTAGTCCTTTTGCTTCTGGAGCAGCATTTAAAATGATGTTTTGTTTGGTCTAGAATGGTGACTAAAAAAATGGAGGCTGGGATTTGGATCTCTCACCTCGTTATGTGAAATAACGTACAGACTATTTTTAATGTAAGTGGGTATTGGAAAATGTGTGTGGGAAAAAAAAGTTAAAGGTTCATATTCGGATGACCTAAGCAGTTCCAGAAAGTTCTTGCAATAACTGTATTGTGTTCCCATTTTCAAACGTGTTGATTCTCTGGGTTGTGTTTATCTTGGGTTCAGGGCCCACGGGTGGGTGTTGCCACAGTTCATTACATTTATATAAGTTCTGGTAGTACTACTTATCTATGAGATGTAGAATGACTGTGGTATGTAAGTTGCTATGGGTACTGTGAATGCTAAAATGAAAGGGAGGCTCTTATGGGAAGAATAGTGTTTCTTCTAACCTGTGTAACATCTTAATCCTTTTCTAGTTTTAGGGATCTGCAAGATGTGGAAGGTCTGGTGGGGAAGTTTCAGCTAAGATGCATTGAAAATCATGTCTTTGACTTGCAGGATGATATATAAATAATTTGCAGGAAGTGGAGTTAAATCCCAAGTGTGTCCCCTCTCTTACCCCACTCCTTTGGCAAAAAGGGATTTTGAAATCTGGAGGATTTTGAGCCAAATGTCAGTTCCATAGCACAGAATTTCCAAAGGGTGCTCCTCTCTGAGCATTGCATTGAAATTTTTCCAGTTCATTCAGGTGTGTTAATTTTTTTTGTGGACAAATTTAACATCTCAGCTGATGCTCTACTTTTGAAGCACAGCATATTAGCTCTATTTGTATGGTCAGGTGTTGCTGGAATAGTTATGGACAGTGAATTCCTGAAGCATTAGTTTGAGGACTGCTCAATGTCCACAAAGTGCTATTGCTGGTTTAGTGTCGATTGTAATACGAATGGATCCTTTAGTAGGATGTTTAAGCTAATTTCTGTGGGTTTTTTGTTTAGGGTTTTTTGTGGGGTTTTTTACTCATTGGCTATATGTAGTGCCAAGTTCTACCTGTTTCTATTAAAATTTTCACGTTCTGTAGTTTCCAGTGGCCTGCACATCCTACAGTAGTTTGGGTTTTTTAATTCAGCATTCTCTATCTGCAATGACAACTTCAGTGGTACTAGTGGGAAACAGCTGTGTGAAGTCCGAACCATAAAGAAAACAGATTCTGTGGTTTGGTGGGTTTTTTCCATTTTTCTATTGCAAGGTATTTGTGAAGAAATACTACTCAATTAAAAATGCAGTGAGCTGTGTAGTGAGTTACTGTTGGCTTTTGAGGCTCACAAGTGCCAGTGTGACATCAGTTAGTGCTGTGATGACAGTGTTTTCATATCAAATGGACACAGATACTTTGGTGTCAAATATCTGATACCAAAATGTTATACTGCAGAGGGGATTGACTGTCCCAAAATCTCTGAAGTGGGAAGACTTTAAAAGTATTATTTCTGCTTGGGGATTCAAATCATAGAATCACAGAATGGCAAGGGTTGGAAGGGACCCCAAGGATCACAGAGCTCCAACCCCCCTGCCACAGGCAGGGACACCAACCTCAGGCCTGGATCTACACAAGGTCGCCCAGGGCCCCTTCCAACCTGGCCTTGAACACTTCCAGGGATGGGGCATCCACTACTTCTCTGGGCAGCCTGTTCCAGCACCTCACCACTCTTTCTGTAAAAAAAAAAAAAAGGCTCATCATTCTCATCTGTGCCAGTTGTTTCAGCAGAACTTTGATGCTGGAACTCCAAAAAATCAACCCTTTATGTTCACCAGTATTCTAGACAACTAATGGTACTGGCTGCTGTCTTAGTGATTTAAATCCCACGTAAAATAGACTTTGCACAACTTTCTTTTTTTTTTTCTCTTTTAAGCAACAAACAAGAAATGGAATACTCTCACATCTTGTAGCAGTCCATAGTTGTGTTTAAAAAGATCCTTTAAAAGAAATGCAGAGAGTAATGCACCTCTTGTTTAACACCATATAATCTCATAATCCTGGCTTTGTGTGGTCTTTTGAAAACTAGGTGGGCCGGCAGCAATAAAATAGCTTCTTCACTCAGTCAGTGACTTAGGCTGAAAGTGGAAGGAGCAGCCATGTAGAACAAACAGTATTTTAGACTAAAAGTAAAATGAGTTAAAGGTTAAGTATTTTTTTTTAATAATCTCTTGATGTGGGTTAGCAAAGGTTAAATTTATTTTCTTTTGAATGAATAAACCAAAACTTTCATACTACCCCTTTTGTGTGTGTTTTGGTATGGTAAGATCAACTTCCTGGGGCCAGTCTTTCCTTCTCTAGCTTCTTCCTCTTTCAGGAATTTAGGTTGAGTATTATTTCCAAAGTTTTTAGATCTGGAACCAATATGCAAGGAACATAGTTGCTCAAAGCATAAAAGTGTTCTCACTTTAACAGTGCTGTCCATTGGCTGCTGCTCTGTGCAGAGATGCCGTGGAATGAGAAATAAGTGGCATACTACTAAAAGTGTGTGTGTATATATATACTTCTTTATATATATTAGTATGCTATATATATATGCACACACACTATATATATATAAAAATACATATCAGGATGGATAGGACTCTCTGGTGAAACGTGACCAGAGTTATTGCTAGTGTATGCATCATAAAGAATGTGGTCTTATATCCACTTGAGAATTTAAAATTCAAAATTAAATTGTGTTCAGAAAGTGCTGAAGCATTATCCTCACCTAGTTTTATTCTCATACCCCTCGTAGACTCAGGAAAACTATATGAAGAGCAACTAAAATGGCCATGTAGTGTATTCACTCTCATTTGTCAGAAACATGTAAATAAGGAAACTCCAGTAACTTTTGTTACTGGTTTCTGGTCTTTAAATTTTGGGTTAATAAAAGATTAATGTATTCTAAAGATTAAACTGCATGGCTGAACACATCTAGGTTAGTTGACTGGAATCTCAAGGCTAGTAGAGTACAAAAGTTGGAGGAATGTAGCGTACAGCATATTGAAATAGATCACTGAAAAGCTGCATTGTGGTAGGTTTTTTCCAAAAGACTTCCCCACAAACACAAATGGGGAGCTCATCTATGAATTTAAATGTGAAATGAATGTGAAGTAACAACTGGTCTGCTGATGTCAGTTGGCAAACAAACATAATGAGAATACTTAACTGCCTTTAGTGTAGGCAGAATTAGATTTTGCTTATTCTGATGTATCTTGCATGTACAGATCTATTGACTTTTAAAAAAATATCAAGAGGTCTTGTTTTTTAAAACTTTCTTTAATTTCTGAAAATTAATCTAATATTTGTTTGCCCTTTTCTACATAGGCAAATAGGGACTTGTTACCTAAGCATTGATTTTCCAGAAATACTGAATTGGCCCATAATTAAAATGGGGTAGGAATGTTAGCCCAGTTCAAAACCAAAAAAAAAACCCACCACAGTTTAAGGTCGCATCAGAGGCTAGTCAGGGTGGTTAATGGCCAAATCTAAATGGATAAACTGATGTATTTTGGCCAATTTCTGATAGTAGACAAAAAAATCTTGAAAGCCTGTTTGGGTATTGGTGGAACACAACAAAAGCTCATTGTAGTAGATATCTTACCTGGAAGGTTGGATGGTAGTTCTGTTGTTTATCCAAGAGGAATTTTCTGCAAAAACTGCAAGCCAGCTCTTCACCCTGCTTATTTCAAAAAGTGGGGAACTTCCACTCTTAAAAACCTGTAAATGCCAAGTGCTTTTGAGTTTTAAACTAAATGTGTTCAGCCTGACTTTAAGATCAAAGATAATAGTTCAGCAGTAAGAAGGTAACAAACTTGTCAAATCCTTTCTGGTACTACAAAAACGTTATTTACATGCAAGTGAAACTGAACATTGCAACTTTCAGTGTACCATATTCAATAAGCTAATTGCAGGAAATTTCCATGCACTCTTACTGTATTGGATCTTCACATTATTCTTCTCAGAACACTATCACAACCTGTAATGCTTTTATGTCAAATGTAGGGGATTGAGTTAGTATTTTATGCCTTTGTTTTCCTCAATCTTAATTAAACTTAACATGTCCTTAGATTTTTCTTCACTGAAAGAATTGCTTAACTATATATTTTCCAGAAATTGTGAATCTTGTTTCAATATTATGTGATTTAAAATACTGGTTGCAGTGGATGCTGGGGCACATTTTGCCAAAGACTATGGATTTCATGTAGCCTTCTAATGATGCGGTGACATGGGTCGATGTGGTACCGATGAACGAGAAACCTAGGACTGGCTATTTTGAGTTTCAAGTTTGATGTTGATTGACATAGGGATGGGTAGGTGTCTTCTAACTCTGCATCCCAACACAGGGTTGTTGGGATTTGGCATCTGGCATCTTTCAGCCTTGTTGGAAGAATTGATTCTTGTAAAATCTCTAGAAATTCTTTGGGTTTGTTTTTCAGTAATTTAAAACGCTTCATTCCTTATATCTGCAGCACATTTATACAGCCAATAAAGGAAGAAATCATAGCTAAGACTTTGTATCTACAGCACTGTTAAAGGAAAAAAGTTCTATTAATTTTATATCTGTGCAGTTAATGAAAATCTTGTCTAGCTTGTGTTTATTGCCTTACCTAAGCTTCCTTGAGCCTAGACTAGACAGCAGTGACATAAGCCAGCTTTATGGTCAAACCGAAGTGTAAAATGTGCTTTTACTGTGTGTTTGGTTAGTGCTTGTTGGGAACATGCTAGTGACTTCTGTCAAATCAGGCAGAAATGACAGGCTGTTACTCATGGTAGAATGGCTCTGATAAGGGGAGGACGCAGAAGTAAAACAGTGGGTTAATCTGGGACTGCTTCCCAAACTACAGATGTAGGAATTAGGTGTTTTCCACACAGTGCTTTGTTGTGTGACTCTTTTGCCTACTCTGTGGTGCTCACTGGGAAGTCTCATACTATGGATCAGGTTCAGAACTGAGTGCTGACTGTTGCCTAGTACAGAATAGGGGCATTGATGAAGATGATGGTAATGTTGTTTTACTTTGGATCAGATTCATTCCAATGATGGCCTGCTCCCAGTCCTGACCTAGGTGACATAACTACTGATACCATGTAATCCTTCTGTGTAACATAATGGAAACATGATGTAGTGTACCTTAATGCTGAAAATTAGGTTATTAGTAAATAAAATCTATAGTCTTTTAGCCAAGATGTTGAAAAGTTGGTCACTTAAACAAATTTCCTCTGAATCCTTCTGAGATGGAAAGCGATGAGGAGCTGACTGTTTGCATTCTGTAAGGTGAAACTTGAATAGAAAGTTCTAGATCCAGGTATTCAGATACTGGGGAAGTTGTTTCCCAGTTTGTGTGCTTGTTCTTCCCACCACCATGCAGGACTTTTCTGTCTGGTTTCTTCCTAAAGAGGTTTGGACTTAGGGGGAAGATGTGAAGTTGTACTTAAAACCAAAATCGAGGCTCTTCTGTTTCAGTGGAAGTAAAAGGGTAACTGAAGTGTCCAGTCCTTAGCTCATCCCAGGAAAGCAGTGATCTACAAAGGGAGCTCTCAAAATGGAGGCTAAACCTGGTGAGGGGGTGATTAGTCTGCCACTGGCTATGTGTGGCCTTGTGGCTTTGTACTTGACTGGTATTTAAGCCTTCTCATCCAGTTGCATTTATTCTCAAACTAGTGGCAACATCCACAGAGTGAGTTCGTGGCAGACGCTTATCAAAGACAAGGCATTTAATCGTGTTCCTGAGAGTAGAGGGAGAAACTGTTTGTGCAAAATTACAAGTTACTTTGTTTATAGTAATATTTTTGACAAGCCAGATGCGTTACATGTGTTCCCCCCCCCCCCATAGCCAGAGTGAACTGTGTGTATCAACTTGAGGCCCTAGAGAGTATGTGTGGCAGGTTGTTCCACACTGACAGTATCTTTCACTGTGTAATGTTCTTGAAAGCTATTGAATGCATGAAGTAAATAATCCATCTTTCTACTTGTAAAAAGCTTCTTTTGGAAAGTGGGACCTTATTAGATCGTGTGAACTAGAATAGTTGCTTTCAGAGGTTTATGTAATCTTTTCACAGGGTTATTACTTTTCAGTTGGTTTGCCTAGGTCCATACCCTTTCCCTTCCATCAGTGTGACCAACTTAATTCCAAACAAACTTTTAGCCACTGCAAAACAATACTTGTATTAGTGGTTTATCTTGTTTTATGACTGGTGGCAATAGGGCAGTAGAGGGAGAGTCTGCTGCTGCTAGCAAGTGTTCATGTTCTAGGTGGAGAAACAGTAAGCAGAATGGTGTGTGCATCCTCTGTGGGGGTCTGAACAGCAGTGTGGGGTATGTGATGGCCATGGAAGGAAAAACTGTACGTTAGTCTGTATTTAAACTTGTCCTGGCGCACATCTGTTGAAATAAATGGTTTCACAAAAGCTTGGGCCAACAATAAATCAGGTCAGACAAAAGAATGCCAGCCAACTGACACAGCAGTGCCTTTCCTGACTGCGTTATTGTGACCAGCCCGGACTTAGCAGGGAGGGCGACTGGCACTGACAAGCTTGATGAGCAAGTTTTGCTTTGTTTCACATGAACAGAATCCGTAGCTGTAAGGCCATAAATGTCTGGTAATATTTATTAAACAAAGGCTTCCTGTGGAGAAAAACCTAAAATTAGAAAATAGGTAGCTTATGCTGTTTTTACATCAAAGATGGATGAGTGGTTATAAAATGTGGGGACTGGAACCGCGGAAGAGTGGGATGCTAATGACAACAGTGTGCTACTGAGATGGCTTGGCTCACACGGACTGACTTCCCAGCTGCTTTATTACAGCATTCTTGTGCATTAGATCTGTCAGCTTTGAATACACGCTTTTTCACCCTATTCTCGACTTCTCCTACCACAGACTCTGCTTTCCTGTGGTTGCTGTCACATTTTGGAAGAGCTTGTTTCCAGCAAATGTAAATGACAGTTCCAACCCCAGTGAAAGATTATTCATGGATAGGTTACTAAGAGCTCTCTGAGCCTTTTTCCTTTTTTCCTTCTTTCTCTTTTTTTTTTTTTCCCTTCTCCTCCAGTTTTAAGACCTCTGGGCTTTACTTTTGTTAGGTATTTTTGTGTGGTGGTGGGTTTTTTGTTGGTTTTCTTTTCTTTTTTCTTTTGGGGAGGTAAAGGGCCTATTCCAGGAGATTCCAGGTAACTGTAGTCATCTGAGCAAACAACTGAACTAACGTGCCCAGAGAAGTCAGCTGTGCTGTAGGATTGCCAGCAGTCACTCCTCTGGTCCCAAGTACTAACTGCTCTTCTATGGTATTGCAGTTTTTGTTATTAAGCTTGAGACATTGATTATTTTTTTCTTTGTAAAAGCCACTGTAGCATTCATTGGTGGAGGAGCATCCTGCTTGACTTGATGTAGATAAATGAGTGTATACAGTGAGACAAGGGACAGAAGAAAAACTGAAAGTAAATATTAATTTTTATGACTGCTTAAGTCAAATTGAATTGCTGCAGGAATAATTTGGACACTTTCTCATGCATTCTTTTCACTGTAAACAGTATCTGCTCTACTGTTGTTTTGGTCTGTTAGCTGTGTTTCTATTAATCTGACATATTTAGATTGTTTTACTACCTGAGGTTTATAAATCTGTCCTGAACAGGAAATCTCTGGTTTAGTGTCTTTTTGGTGAGTATGGGTTGTTGAATTCAGTGTAGTTGTGGTTCCTGATGGTTTCTGCCCCCACCCCTCCCCAAGCACTACTTGTGTCGCAGACCTTTTGTCTTCTGGAGGCAGAAAAACAATGTTTTAGATATTTTGTAAACAAATAATACAGTGATGGAATACAAAGAAATCTCAGTTGGGTGTAGCCAGACCTTTGCTTTTGAGAGTACAAATAACTAATCTCATGCTTGAATACGTTATTTTAGTGATAGTGTTCTCCTGGATGGTACAATAAACATCTATTTCAACTCAGCAGTTGTTTTCAACTTGAATTTCCCTTTGAAGCTTGCAGTTTCTGTTACAGACTTGAAGAGGCTTGTGTCCCTTAAGTCTTTTTTTCTTTGTCCTCCTTCCACTTACTTTGCTTTCTCAAAAAATTTTTTTTGTGGTCTGGTGAGATAGTATCAAATCTTAACACTAAGAAACTGCATTTTGGGATCAGACTTGCTTTAATTAGTCTTCTGTATGTTTTTTTTTTTTTTACCTTGACCTAACCTGTAAAGGAACCTCAAGAGGTTGTTCTGTACTGTAATGACAAACCTGTAGTTGTCAGTCACACTGATCTACCTAGAATAATTTATGCAGTTTGTCATATGCCTGTGACGTGCTCCTTCCTGGGGACTATCAAACTGGGAGTAATCTGTAGATTGATTTGGCTGCTTTCCTGCCTTGTTTCCCCTCCCCCTACTTGTTAGGAAGTCAAAAGTCTACTCACCATGTCACCAAAAGAACACGGTTATGGGGTGTGTGCATGGGTATTCCTAACTGCACAATTAGGAACTCTTCTCCCTCTAGCCACAAGTGGATGTCTGTGCATCGAAAGACAGGGATACCTTTATTTTGGCTGGGCAAGAGATGCAGTTCTAGTCAAATAGTGCAATTGTGCAGGTTGCCTTTAGTCAGCTGATCACAATATTCATGCTCTTTATGAGGCATGGAGTGGCAGAGACAAGGGATGATTAACTGATTGCAAACCCGATTCCCTGTCCCCTTCAGCCACCTGCATGGGAGGAGGTAGAGAATGTCAGCAGTGAAGTTAAGCCTGGGAAGGAAGGGCTGGGAAAAGTATTTTTAAGATTTGGGTTTCTAGCTCATTGTGCTACTCTGCTGCAGAATAAATTAAACTGGTTTCCCCAACTTGAGCCTCTTTGCCTGTGACAGTAATGGATGAGTGATCCCTCCCTGTCTTTATCTCAACCCATGAGCCTTTTGATATGTTTTTCTTTCCCTTATCCTGTCCAGCTGAGGATGGGGAGTGATAGAGTGGCTTTAGGAGGTACCTAACCTTCAGCCAGGATCAACCCACCACAGTTCTCCAGAGACTACCTCATCCATAAGCATTTCAGAACCTGTCTACACACTAGAAATGTTTCTTAATGAACTAATTGGAATTGCCTTTAACTATCTAACATCTTACTTCCTGAATATAATGTTACTATAACTTTCACATATTTCCTATGTTGTCAGATCAACTTTGGGTTTGTGAGGATCAGTACAACTCTGCTGTCTTTCCTTTCCCCTGGAGCTGCCCAGTACTCCCAGCAGCATTTAGTCTTGCACTGAGGGACTACAATTGCAGCGTTAATGGATTAAAGTCCAAAGGGACCATTAAAATTACCTGGCTTCATTTCAACAACAGTAGAATCTCTCCAAGTGTTAGAAGGTGCCATGGTGGCTTGTACTGAAGCTGTGTCTAACTCAGTGCCTGAGCTCTAATGACTGCCAAAAGCAAATAGCTAGAGAAAAGTAAGAGTGAGAAATTGAACGTATTCTCTGACCCTTCTCTGCTTAAGGGAGTTCTTGAGCTGTTGTAGGTTATGTTGTTTTATTACAATGCTTAGTAGTTCAGTAGACTGAAGAGTAGATTAGTAAAGTTGTGAAGGCAGGTTCAAAAGGAATTAAATTAAGTCTCAGACAGGTCTGTGAGGAGTTACTGAAGCACACAGAACAACTGTGGTACAGCAGTTCTGGGCGCTGGGGGACTAGACTGCACAAAGTGGCTAGTCTTGTCTCCTAAGCAGCATCACCCACTGCTGTATAAGGCACAGGCTGGCTGGACTCATGGCCTGAGCTGGTAAGGCACTTACTGTCTCGTTAGTAACCCCCAGAGAAACTTAGAAGAACTTGTCTCTCCTTGTTCCCACGTAAACTTCTTGCGCCAGTGCAGTGCTTTGGCAAGAAATTCACAGGTCTCTTACATGAAGAATCACCCCTTTCTGATGAATCTGGCCCCTGCTTTCTCTGTCTAATCATCTGAGGTGTGCTATAATTAACTGAAAGACATTGGTAGGCAATTGATTCTAGCCAGTGCTTTCATGCCTTTTATGATCTAGTTTTCTTTTGTATCCCCTATAAACTATCTCTTCCACTACTTCCAATACTGTTGCTTGCATGGAAACTGCTTCAAGCCTACATTGCTTTCCCCATTAAGTTCCAAACTCTGAGCTATAGTATGCTTTCAGATCAATGTATGTTTGTCATACACATGTAGTAGCAGAGGTAGTTTATGTACTGAATCATAGCCACATATAGTACCAGCCTCTTGGCTCTTTTTGTCTTTAGCTCAGGACTTACATAGCAAAAAACTATGATCTCTATGCGTAAATGAAGATAAAGCCATAGCTGTTTATTTTACAGATTACATAGAGCTTTCTTAATTTACTGCTGTGGAAGATGGGTTTCCCTAGTCTTCTGTGTGTCCTGTTACAGAGAGAGCTTCCTACTTGCCTCCGGCAGGAAAAAACATGCCAAGTGCCGGGGAATGGTAGATAAAGTTTTTTGCCTTAGTCCGCTTCCTGAGTCAGGATTTCTCCTTTGGCTGGATATAAGCTAGTCTGAGTTGGAAAAAAGTCTCCTGATACTTGACTTGTAGTGAGACAAAGCCTGAGGCACAGTGGTCCTTAGCAGGCTTCTGTTGGCAGTTGGTACAAGCATGTGCAATTTGCATGTAGTCCCCTCACCCACCCGACAGTCATGATAAACTGTATTTGATGTGTCATGCTATACTTTGTTGATTCATCAGAAAAATGCAGGTGCCTTTAGCTTAAATAAAACATCTTGTAGCCAGAATGAAATAACTAGATTTGAAACTGTTCTCTGAGCAACACTAGATCAATCTGCACTGTACTGTAATGGTCTGGATGGCCTGTTTGTTATCGTGGCCACAGACAACGCAGAATTGCCATCCTTTTTGCT
Organism: Laterallus jamaicensis coturniculus; assembly: GCA_022605575.1. Taxonomy (NCBI): domain Eukaryota; kingdom Metazoa; phylum Chordata; class Aves; order Gruiformes; family Rallidae; genus Laterallus; species Laterallus jamaicensis. The sequence continues at coordinate 16,764,010 of JAKCOX010000007.1, forward strand.
CAGTGGGGAAGTGAGTCAGCTTGTATTAGATCCTCTTTTTCTTTTTCATAAGCTAGACTTTCCTGAATTTGAAAGCTTTTTACCACAACTTGCAACGCAGCGCTCTACTGTGTGTGAAACTTTAATTCTCTGCACCAGCCAGCACCTCTTCCATAACAGAAGAGCTTGTGGTTAAACCTGCTCCATGTGTACAACAAGAACTTTTAAATAAAGGGGGAGGGGTTTAAGGGCATATAGCAAGAAGCATATGCTACAAAGCCCATCACCCTACATATGTATGTTTGAGGATTTTTGTGATTAGTCTTCATTCCACAGAATAATGTAGGTGTTCAGCTAACATGCTTACAGACAGAACTTGGTAATCTAGGTTTATGTGCTAAAGATGCCTAAGATTTGACTTGCACTACAGTTAAAAGGTAGCCAATGCTTCCTAGAAATCTTTGTTTAATTCTGTGAATATAAAGAAACGGTGTTGAGTTTGTATCAGGTGAAGAAATATCATGTCCAAATACTCTTTTGTTGGTACTCTTAAAGTATATGCAATTATCAAAATAGTGGTGGCTTAAGTGAGAAGAAAAAAAGATGGTTTAATTCAGAAACATTGGTGTATTGATGTAGAGGTCTTTTCGTTTGTATTTTAAGTATACTTGCTTGACTTTGTGAGAAATGAGTTTATATGTGAACACAGAGAAAGTTGCAAGTAATGTGATCACAAATGCCAGTATAAGTCTTTTTTTAAAAACAATTTCTTTGTTCCAAGCAGGCCCAGCTTCCATATGGCCTAGACTTCCATGCAGCTGACTGCCATCGAAGTGATTTGTAATGTGTTTGGATGTTCATTTAGTTTTAATGTAGTTTCTCCTTTACTCTTTTCAGAAAATCAAGACGGCCTGCATCAGGTGGTGCATGAACGCCTGGGGGAGTTGCTACGAGTCTTAAAGGCAGTGATAAATAAACATCAGACTCTGAACTCAGTTGATATTCTAAGTGCTGCAGGAACAGTTATTGCAAAAGTAAAAGGTAAGGAATTACTGCTACCTTTCATATACCTGGAAAATTGTCATTAGTGACTTGATGGATTCTGGCTTGGAGTTCTAGATAGGATTTTATATATATATATAGGAAACAGGTGGGGCTTTTTTTAAGAGTACTACCTTAATGCTTGTTTACAAATAATTTATCAAAGTGAAAATTAATATTAAATAGCTTGTTCTTCTGTTGATGTAATAAAATTCTGCTTATAGGAAGGTAGCTGCAAGCCCACACCAAATTCCAGAAGCACAGGTTTTCAATCTTGGGCTTTTCTTTACTTGTGTATCACAGAATAATAAACTTAGCATTTGTCCACTTGGCAAAGACTTTTGGCAAATATCTCAGTCCTGTGAATTTGTAGGGACAGTGTTGTATTTATATGAAGTGAAGAAATCTCTAAATGAGCTATCTAAATGGCCTAACATCTATAAACTCCACAAACAGAATGCAAGCATGATAAAAGGTGTCAACAGCAGCAACAAAATCCTTGCAGTCATATACATTAATATTTGCTACTGCTGACCTCTGGTGCTGCAGTTCTCTGCATGTTAGGCAAATGCAAACAATGAAGCACAAATTGCTCCAGCCCCATAACCTACAGCTGTTTCTTCTCTGTGTAGCCTTTGACTACAGTCCAGTATATCACTGTGGAACCAGTACAATTTCTTCCACATGCCATAGAGTGCTTTACCTAGGACTAAAACTTCACCTCTTGCTTCAGAGGCACATAACTTAGTTTTTCTTTTTGTTTTAGGGTTTTCCCCTTGTTTCCTAATTATTTTAGGATGTCTGTACACTGCTGATCCAGGAAAGCAGGCATATCTTAAAATGCTAATGTGTTTAGCTACCTGATTCCTCTATCTTGGATTCTTCCAAGTTTCTTACAGATTTTTTTCCTATCAAAATATAGGTTTGCTCATTTGATCTTGGCAGGTATTAGCAACCCACTTTCCATTTTCTTCCTGCTACATGTAGAATTTCCTGTAAGTTTCTTGTAGAACTGTCCCTTGTATTTGAAATCAAAATTTGTACTATGCAAATTCTGAACTTGCTTTTAGAAAATTCTTCCTAGCAGTAGGAAAGAAGAGGGTATCTGTGGGGGGTTGCTCATTCTCCTGTTGATCCCAGGAAGAGGTTAAGTACGTGTGTTCAATGGCAATCAGATATTTATACATGAGAACGGGTTCAATGTTTAGTGCACATAATTGTATGTCCACCTTAGACAAGCTGTTTTCATGCTTAAGTGCTGTAATAAGATTACTGTGAGTCTTCCACTCTCCCCTAATTTCACTGGACACAGGACAGTGTTCACCTGTTCTTTCTGTAATTTAAGAAATGTACCTTACGTCAGTTCTCACAAACATAAATTACATCAACATTTGCTGAATCAAAGTTCCAAAAACTATTGCAGTAATATGCCCTCTCAGGATTACACAGTTTATCAAGGTCGCTCTACATATGCGGTGCCCCAAATTGATCCCTGTCTCTGCTGTCCAAGTTTACCACTGCAGAGTAAAGCAATAGAATTATTTTCCTGGACTCACACAGTAACATTGTCGATTGATTCCATAATTATGTTGAACTTCTTGTCAATTTTTTTGTTCAATTTAAAGTCCATGAGGCCAAGGTCACTTTCTGTGGTTCTAGTGCTGAACCAGTTTTCCAGGTCCAGACTTCTGTTTTCTCTCTCATAGAATCATAGAATGGCATGGGTTGGAAGGGACCCCAAGGATCATAGAGCTCCAACCCCCCTGCCACAGGCAGCGGCACCAACCTCAGGCTGGGATCTACACAAGGTTGCCCAGGGCCCCATCAACCTGGCCTTGAACGCTTCCAGGGATGGGGCATCCACCACTTCTCTGGGCAGCCTGTTCCAGCACCTCACCAATCTCTCTGTAAAAAACTTCCCCCTAATATCTAATCTAAACCTTCCTTCCTTTAGTTTTAATCCATTCCCCCTTGTCCTGGCATTGTCTATCCTTTTAAAAAGTTGATTCCCCTCCTGTTTATAATCTCCCTTCAGGTACTGGAAGGCTGCAATGAGGTCCCCCTGCAGCCTTCTCTTCTCCAGGCTGAACAAGCCCAGCTCCCACAGCCTCTCCTTGTAGAGCAGGTGCTCCAGCCCTCGAATCATCTTCGTGGCTCCTCTGAACCATCTCCAACAGTTCCACATCTTTCTTGTATTGGGGGCCCCAGATCTGGACACAGGACTCCAGATGGGGCTTCACCCTCTCCTACCCTTCTACTTCTGAAGTAGAGAATTAAGCACTTGAATTTACATAATCCATTCCTTTTAGAGTCCTTGCAGCCTTCTGAATTTGATGCCATACGTAGCTGTTTCTCTTCTTGGTGCACGGTGGTCCATCATACAGTTTCTATAGCACTGAACCCTAGGAAGATGCATTGGTGTTTTGTGCATTTTGTTGTGTGTGTCTGTTTTGGCCCAGTTGGATGAGCAGCTGTTCTTTGAATTTGCTTGTTTCTCTTGATAGTGAACAGAGGAAACAACTTGATCATTGCGTTGTTGGGGTTTTTTGGCAACACAGATACTTTTTAGCTTTTTCCTCTCTGAATGGATTTTAGTTCATATAATTAATATGCTTGCACTTGAAATAAACCACCAGTGTTTGCACTGTAAAGTTCACTCAAACTCGCAGAGTTCCTGAGTTAATGGCAGGGGAAGGGAAGTCCTGATCGCACTGTCAGTCCTGCCTCAGTATCTGAAGGCTTTGATATAAACAAATATTTAATTTGAAGACTTTAGTAATGCCTGTCAGTGTTTGCCCAGACATGTATTTTGTTCTTTGCATGTCTGGAGATGGAAGCAGGGAGTTACCTACTCTTTCCAACAGGTACTTTGGTCCTACTTCTCTGCAAAGAGCAAAACCTTTACTGTGTGAAATCGGCCTGCTGCCCCTAAGCACAGTGGGTGGAAAATGTAAAGGCAGTGTCTTTAGCACCTGTTTGGGTTTACAGCTGGTTTTTTGTGTGAGAATTGTATTCCATATTGGTATTCAAACTGAAGTTCATGAGAAAACCCAAGTAAAAATACCGCGTGCTGTAGTGAATTGTTAAGGGTGTCAGAACTCAGGTTTGCTTACAGTGGCCTGTCAGTAACACAGGTTTTCAGCTGTGGTTATTCCACTAGAAGTAATATAACTTTTTAATAAACAGGAAGCTACAAGAATGTGAAGAGCTGGTAGGACAGAACCAGTATCCTTTTTCCTCTGTCTTCACAGGCTGTGTTAATGTGACATTATGAAAGGAGTTCATCTGACTCATCTGTTTCTTGTCACTGGAGGACAGAACTATAAAAAGATGTGGAAGCACTCTGTATCTGTAGTCAGATTTATGACCAGAAAGATTAACCTGGCATGGAAAATTTCTAATGTTTGTTTAGAAGAGGATAAAATAGCTGCAAGCTGGGATTTACATGTGATTTCCCACCCACCCCCCTTTAGGAAAAGAAGCATAACTAGTTTAGTTTCTAGAAAGACCTTTTTGAATCTTAGCGTAATGTCAGGGTTTCAAATCTACCTTGTGTTTGGAACTTCATATAGGGGCAAATGGTTTTTTTAAGAAATGACTGTCTTTCCTCTTAATGAAATCAGTTATAACTTTGCATCAAGGGCCCATCAATGATTCAGGCTGTGAAGTATTTTCATAAGAATGACAAGTTGCACTGGGATTTAGACATAATGTCTGGTGCAGACAGACCATCCCCTTTAAATTATTGCAAGTGGGAATACTTGGAACACTAGCAAAAATCAGAGTGCTTGTGCCCCTTCATGAAGCCTCTCAACTGTTTCTCAGATCCTGCAGCAGGAATGATACCAGTGTGCTTCTAGTCAAGATGTCCAGTGCCTTTCTTCTGGAATGAAAAACTAGATATAGAATGGTATTCTAATCTTGCTGCAGAGATCAAGGTTTAGCAGAACAGATAATGTCAGACTCTTACCATTTTAGAATGAGATTACAGGAAAATGGGGAGGGAAGCTTGATTTCTCTGGTTGCATCTCAGATGTGACATGATTCACATTCTTTGCTTGGACTCTGCTTCTTACTTATCCAGGCTTACTTGACTGCTTTGTGAAAAGTGTCTTTTAAATGATACCTCACTTGATCTGGAAGAATTGAGACTTACTGAAGTGTCTTGCCCGGAACCTGTTTAGACTTCTGTTTCTGGAAGTCACTTCCTGGTCTGGCACACTGTCATACTCATAGTTGTTATTTTCCCACTTGGTGTCTTTAAATAGTTGATGGCCACAGAGTCCCTGGTTCTCCTGATGCCATGTTGTATTCAAGTCTGTATCGTTTTTCTGCTCTAAATTGCACCTTTTGACTTAGCTGATTCACTAGAATGAGTGCGAATTCCTGGTAAAGCTGCAAATTGCCCTTGTCTTGAAGAAATTCCTCTTTTTAAAGTGTGTTTTCTAATAGTTTTGCATCAAAGCTAAATACCTCTGGCAAGGACAAGTAATTTCAATTTTGTTGATGTATCTGTGATCTACATTCAGAGCAACATTTATTATGGAGGGAGTGGGAAACAGTTTCTCAGACTTGCCTTGTTGGCACCCAGCTAAAGTTGGGGATGTGCCAAACTTGATAGTAAGTACAGGCTGGTGAAATTATATGGCACTGAGAACTAAAAGTAGAACAGTGGGGCCTGGACAGCCTGGCAAGCCTCTCTAGCTGTGAGATCCTAAGAATATTTTTCTGCTTCTTTATAGTGTGCATACTACTGCTCTTCACTCAGGTTCCTTTCCTCACTTTTTTGCATGTGTTTTTAAAGATGAAAGGTAATAACAAAAAGCATTACGAGTGTTTTAGGAGTGAGTAGTTTTTAGTCCTGGTTTATATGTTTGTTTGGATGGGTTTTTTCTGTTTGAAATAGTTCTGAAGGTTCTTGAAAGCATTGTTAAGAAAATCAGTTACAAAAGTATTCAGTTCCAAGCTTTTAAGCTTGCTGCTTAAAAGCCAGCTAGTAAAATATGTATTGAAGATGTATTCCTGTCTAAGGAAATAGTTGGTGGTGTTACTGTCTCTTTCTATTAAGTATGACAAAGTTGTCCTGCAAAGAATAAATTCTGCAAGCTGGTGTAGTTCAGACTTGTCCAGACTGTGGACAGTTAGCAAGGAAGCATTGCTGCTGCCAGTCCTGTACATGTCTTATTAGGGGAGGGAAGGAGGAAGCTAGTGATCTCCTGCAGAACCCAACTTTGGTTGTGTCCATGTGTTTCTTGTGCTGTGCTGTCTTGGTTTGACAGGAGGCAACAAGCAGAAGCTTGTGTGCTGTGCTTGCTGTGAGCTGTCTATGATTTCTTTGAGGTCCTGGTTGCACTTGGGTCTTGACAAGTGGTAGCTGTCTCTTTGTAGTTGTAGAATTACAGCCTAAATATCTTCAAGTGCTGCTTCAGCTTCTGGAATTCTGGCTTCCAAAGCTTCTATGGCTGTTTCTGGTACCTTAGCCTGTTCTGTACTTGATTCAGAAAGCCTTTAATTAATGATGTGACCCAAAAGTTGAAACTCTAATGTGTCTCGCAGTGTTTTGATGAGGTTACCAAACACACCTCAGATTGAAGACAGCTTTGCTAGCTTGAAAATACAGCACCACTTCAATGCAAGCTAGGCTTGTGTTTCAGGTACTAGGTTCTGGGTTTTAATGTATTGCTATCGTAGGAATTATTTTTAAGTTCCTTATGTGTCATCTGAAGTCTTACTTAAAAGTGTTGCTAAGTTTTATACTTGCTTTGAAATGTCTAGAACTATAGATAGCTAGCTGTCATTTCCAGACATGGAAAGATTACTGTAGCTCATTGTTGTCAGTAGCTATTGTGTGCAGTCAGGATGTCCTGGGGAAAGAGCGTGCGTGGTTTAAAGTTGATGTTAAGTACATCAGCATTCCAGTGGTAGTAAACTAGAAGAAAGCTGTTTGTATTCTGCTGAATTACGAAGAGCTTGGACTAAATTTTTTTGGGGGGAGAAGTGCTAATTCTGAAAAATTTGAGATTGATTATTCCATTTGTGATGGATCCTGAAAAGAAAGGATGTCGTTGGTGTATAAAGCGTAAAGCTTAACAAAACTTCTCCTGGGACTGGAAAGCAGAGTGAAGCAGACAGCCCTTCTTTAGGGAGAGACTATGTTAATGTCTCATTAGCAAAGGGGAAGAAGTGCTCTTTCTCTGAAGACACTGCAGGTAAGGATATACAAGTGTTTCAGTGGTAAGTGATTTGAATGTATAGATGCTTTTTGTTGGTTCCTCTTCATTTTGAAACAGTTTGTTTCATACTGGAGCTCAAATGATTTTTCCAGTCCTTTGTGGCTGATAATCAATAGATCTCATAGTAACTGTTGTTGCTTAATGATTTGGAATGCGAACTCTAGATTTATAAGTAGTTATCTCTGGAAAGCTGAGGTTTTCAACTAACCTGAATTTTAAAAATTAAATCCGTTGCTATTTACAGAGTTGTTAAGAAAGAAAATATCTGGAGGTTTGAGTCTCATTTCAAACAGGCACTGGAGGTGTGTTTAATTATGATGTGTAGAAGAATGAAGAGCTAGAAGCCTTAACTTAGCAGTGAACTGTGGCTACGGAGACTTCATATGTTTGTCATGTGTGGCGATTTTTGTTGTAGACTTACTAGAACATATTCTTCTGGATCTGCAAGTAATTGTGAAAATGGCCCGTGGTAGGAATACCTATTTTCCATCGTAGCTTTGTACAGAAATAGTTGTTGTGAGAATGTTGATCAGTCCTGTTGGCATGCTGTATAAAAAGGAATAGATTCAACTGTGTTAATTTACTGGTTAAAAACTTTTCCTTTCACAAAGGAAGTCTGACAGGGGAGCAGATTACTGTACTTTCTTTGTTTGTTACCCATTAGTGTTTAGGCACCTGGCAGGAAGTTTGCATACTTTTAAGATTAAAGTCTGTTACTTTAATTTGCTAAGAAAATGTGTATAACATGGGTAATGTTGTAATATGATTTAATTTGTGCTATTTCTAGAAGTTCTTGTGGTCCATTGTACCCCCCTTTGTACTTGAAATGTAAGGAGGACGCACAAATTGTTACAGGTCTTGCAAAAAGTCATGCATGGGGTGAAAAGCTATATATATGTTATTGCAGTATCTCAGAAACAGGTGATTGTAGGTGTAACTTGGGTGTGTAGCTAATCAAAGCTCTTGCAATGCTTAAAAAACCCACTTTAAAAATACTAATGTAAAATTGTCATTTCTCACAATGTAAAATTGGGAAAACTTCCATGCAGAGGACCCAAAGGAGTGTGCCAACCTCTCTTTAAAAAAAAAACCAAAAAACAAGCAAAACACCCCACCCAATCATCATGATTAAGGAATTAAATTGGAAACAGAGAAAAAGGGTGGTGCTTTGTCTTCTCCTTTCTTCCTCCTCCCCCCTTCTCCAGTAGTTGCTACAGAAACTCTGGACAAATTATTATTCTTGTCTAATTATTCCAGTTTGTCATGGAAGGGTTACAGGGTTAAGTGCATAAATACTGTCCTTGATCACCGATTTAAACTATCTAGTTTGTCCAGAAACACTTCCTTTTCTGTTTGGAACAAGAATAGTTGCGCTGTTTCTTCCGCACTTTTAAGAGGCAAAACTGAGGGGCCTTTGCCAGAACAGGGAGCTAGTAATTAAAGGGTTTTGCAATAGACACTACTTTAATAGTGTTCAGTTTGTCTCTACTCAAGCCAGGAATCCTGTCTTTGGAATGGATATGCGGGGTCTTGTACAGTTGTGGGGGGTGAAGGAGTCACACCCACAAACTTCTGCTCGTCTGAATTCTCAAGTTTCTGCCCAGAAAAAAAGGTGGTTTAAAATATTTGACTGCATTGATGAGCTGCTTTGGGGTGCTGCTTGCTGCTCTGGCTTGATTCTTGCTGGTAAATGACTGCTTCACTCTTCCCCTCACATTCCCCTCGTGCTCCCACACAGAACTGCCTCTTCAGTGGGAAGATATAGGAAGTGAAAGAGTAATCATTGTGGGAAGCATCTGGATTGTGTTAATTTTTCCTCTAGTGTTTACTTGCATGGTAACCTTTTTTTTGAAAGTCTGTTTTCTTCAATTGTCCAGCACAGTCTAATGTTGCATGTTCTGTAGGAGACCGTGTATACAATTTGTCTTGAGGCCTAGAACACTTGCTTTAATGACTCCACCTCTCATGCTTTGGTTTCCTTTTTTTTTTGTTGCCTAAGCGGTGAACTTCAAAGAAGTTAATGAAGAAAACAAGAGAGAACTTTTCAGTGAAATATCTTCTTCCATTGAAACATTGGCATTCACCTTTGGAAACGTGTAAGTTGGAATCCAGATGATGTTTTTCAGGAGCTTCATGGAACTGAATCAAATTTAAGACTAATCATCAACAAAAACTGTAGTTTTATTTTGGACAAGTATTAGCTGATAAACTAAATGAATCACATCCAGAACAGTTGTACTGCTTTGTTTGGGTATTTTGTGTTTTGGTTTGGTTTTTCCTTAAAGAAAATGATGTTGCCATAGAAATTGCAGGGAATATGAGACTGCTTCTAAAAACTGCTTGCGGAACTTGTAAAGGATATTAGAAGCACAATCTGAATTTTTGTTCTCAGTGATATGAAATTGCTTGGTGAGGTAAAGTAATGAAGTAACACAATTCTTTGTTGTTCTGGCAGTGTTTCAGACTTCCTTATGGGAGATGTAGACAATGGCTCGTCACTGGGACTTCCTGTATCTCGGAGGAGTCGGGTAAGCTAAGCACGTTGTCTTGGCATATGGAGTTTAAAAGATCTTTAAAATACCTGAAGAGTTCCACTGAAACTCTTTGCATCATGGGGCTGGGGCACTTGCTGACTTCTGAATGTTAAAACAAAATAAAATCTGTACATAGAACCCATTGAAGGTTTCACATACTTGAATTTATTCTCTGTTCTAAATGCTAGTGGGGACTTGATGGGGCTAGGGCTCAAATATATAAAAGAAAACCTGCTGTAATTGTATTCGCAATTTATAAATTGGTTAAGTAAAACAACTAAATACTTCAAAGTAAGATACTCAAATAATTTGCATGCTGGAGTAGTTAGAATAGACTATTTTGTCCAGATCTGGGGTCCCCAATACAAGAAAGATGTGGAACTGTTGGAGAGGGTTCAGAGGAGCCACAAAGATGATTAAAGGGCTGGAGCACCTGCTCTACAAGGAGAGGCTGTGGGAGCTGGGCTTGTTCAGCCTGGAGAGGAGAAGGCTGTGGGGGGACCTCATTGCAGCCTTTCAGTACCTGAAGGGAGCATACAAACAGGAGGGGAATCAACTTTTTAAAAGGGCAGATAATGGCAGGACAAGGGGGAATGGATTAAAGCTGAAGGAGGGAAGGTTTAGATTAGATAATAGGGGGAAGTTTTTTACAGAAAGAGTGATGAGGTGCTGGAACAGGCTGCCCAGAGAGGTGGTGGATGCCCCGTCCCTGGAAGTGTTCAAGGCCAGGTTGGAAGGGGCCCTGGGCAACCTTGTGTAGATCCAGGCCTGAGGTTGGTGGCCCTGCCTGTGGCAGGGGGGTTGGAGCTTTATGTTCGTGGTGTTTCTTCCAACCCTTGCCATTCTATGATTCTATGATTTTAGACCTTGAAGCTAAAGGTTTAATGACCTCTCTTTGGCTTGTAAAGACCAGTGCTGATTCCAAAATAACCTTTTCTTTCAGAGCTGAGTTTGAGCTGTAACTGTTTGATCAACAATTCACTAAGAACTGAAATAGCATATTCAATTTATAGGTAGTCAAAGAAATTAATTAGTGTCTTAAACTGCCCTTTAAACAATTTGAAGATGAGATTAAAACATGTGCAGTACAAAATTCTGCTCAGATTTTTTTGTGTCTCTAGAAGCAAGTTAATCAAGTCAGGTAAATATTACACGCAAGGAAAACACGGTTGATAACTGGTGTGTGTGACAAGCTGAGTTGTAGTAAGGTTAAACACTTCAGATTGTGGGGTTTTCAAAAAGCTTCATTGAAATGTGCTTAGGGACTACAGATTGCTTCACACTGACTTGATCATACCAGTGTTGTGCAGCTATGGCTGAGAAGCAGTCTTAAATTTCCACTGTGCTATCACACATGTGAGATGGATAATCACACACTACAGCTGCCACACAACTCACATTCACACACAACACGGAGGGAAGGAGGCCACTTGAAAAACTTGTTCCAGCAGACTTAGAGGATTAGGTTGCTGATTAAAAGTATGACACAAAATAGCATAGAAGCCAGTATCTCATGTAACTTAAATGAGGTGATTTGAATAACTATTTCAGCTAATGGGTTCACTAGCAGAAGGAAGGTGCAGAATTTGCCAACATTTTAGTTTTGTAATAGCTCTGCAATGCAAAAAATGTGCTCCTGTGGAATGAGATGGTCCTGTATTTAGTTTTGTGAAGTGAATGCCTGGCTAAAGGATCACTCTTCTGAACATGGGGTTGGGAGAAGACCATGGGGAAATAACAATATAGCAAAATGAAGGAGTTCTATTCCAGATGGTCCAGAATTAACCAGCTTATACTTAAAAAGCCCCTTTTTGTAGTGTCGTTTGTTTTTCCTAATGTGGAAGGAACAATTATAAATTTGAGGGCAGGTAGGATAATTTCTTGGAGGTTTGTCATAAGTGCATTTTCATTCAAGCAAAAAAAATAGAGATTTAACAGTTGAAGTATTTCACTGTGATTGGCAAGTCAGAGAGCAATTTGGAAGCCAACTGGGAACTGAGTGTTAGGAGGAGTTAAATGCAAAATATTTAAGTAGCTATATTAACTTTTCCTGTAGATGTGTACATTCAGTGGTTGGACACAACAGCTAGCTGTATCTTCAAAAGATTAGAGCGTAACATTTTAGTAAAAGTTAACATGTAAACACTTGAAAGGTTAATTAAGGAGAGAGACTTTAATTGCCTGTTAAGTTAGGGACCTCCCTAACTAAGCTCTTGATCATTGCTGAGGGGGGGAGGGGGGAGCTGATCATGCTTCCCTTGACTGCAGGGGAGTATACATTCTTTAGGTCAGACATTCCACTTGCAAGCTTCAGTTAAATGATATGTATACCCCCCCTTAGCCAATGTAGTTGTTCTCATTTTAGCCCTTGTAGTACAACCAGAAGTACAAGGTGGAAGCAAAGATATTTCTTAATTAAAAACAGAAGAGCTCTAGAATCTATTGGAAGAGCTGAGGCAGGCATGCCTGACCTTTCATTACTCAACAAGCAATGCTATCAGTGCTGTTTGATGCTCTGTGGATCTGAGAACGTAGTAGAGAAGAATTACAATTTTTGAAAATTGTAGATTTGCCTCTGGCAGGGGGAGAGTTCCTGGCTAATGGGGGATGGGGGAAAGTGGAAGAGGCTGGTCAAAGGCAAGAAATGGAATCTGCCTTGATCTATCTGTCTAGCCTAGTCAGGCTTTTTTCTATTTTGTTTATTTCTTCCCCCGGGCTTGCTCAGATGAGTCATTGTGTGCTTGAGGGTGCAAGTTGTATGGGCCAAGCTCTGATAATAAGCTGTAGGACAGAAGTAAGAGTAGTTGTCTCTGTGCTTACTTTTAGAACGTGGTTTTACCAATTTGCAGTGGGGTGAATTTAGGTGGATGAGTGAACCTTGATTAGTTTGCCTAACTAGCCTGTTTGCCTGAATTACCAGAAAAGAGTGAAGAGTTCTCAGGACTGAAATTGTTTAGGTCTTTATAGAATGGGAAATAATTTTTAGGGCCAGAACTTAAAGTACCTATTGAGTTAACAAGTAGAAGGTTTTTTCCTCTTATTTGTTCTTCCCTAACAACTGTGTGCCACTTCAAAATCTGCATGAGGACAGTAATTTACATGCAAATCAGAACTAAATATAGGAATTTTCAGGCTTTCTGTGAAATAAAATATCGATCTATCTCTAAATTCAGATTATTTGACTACTTGGTTGAGCGTCAGCTTTGGATGGATTTCCCACCTGTTCTGAAAAAAGCCACTTTCTCTTATTGGGCAGCGATTGCACCAGTCTTCTACTTCCTTAGGAATGGAGCAGTTCTTTAGGCAGTTGCTCGATTCTGGTCAATGTAAATACCCTGTGTGTTTTGGTACGTGGCAAAGCTGCTTTTGCTGTGAAACAAACAATGATTGAGGGATTTGTGTGATGTATGATTAGTTTCTGTTTACACTGAAAACAAACAAAAACCAACTTGCAACATTGATACTGTTCTGTATTTGAGCTTTAAGCCTGAGAATAAAACCCCTCGGAAGTCTGAAATGGAAAGGAGTGTTTCTTAAAAAGCTTTAGGCCACTTTGCAGCTATTTCTTGGGCTTTGTCTTCTGCCTGCTTTCTGTTCTTGATTTTTTTTTTTCCGAGTAGTTTGTTCATTTAATTATGTAGGATTGTGTTGATTTTTTGCTTTTAAGAGGGGGTGGGTTTTAGGTAAAATTTTTATTCATCTAAATTTATTTGGTGCCCATTTTAAAGCATGGTGCTACAAATAGTTCAATTTGCACGATTAAAGGGTTAGAAATGTACAGCATGAAGGCAAAAGGAGGGATAAAATCTTGTGCTAAATTCCTTTTATTATTGGATTAAATTCTGTGAGGTTGTACTGACTGTCAGAGCTTCATTAGCAAGTGTTATAGTCAGCTGTTGTGCCTGCAGTGCACACCTGCAAGTGGAGATACAGGACTCTGGTGTATGGTGTCTCTGGATCTATGTGACATAGGCCTGTATGAAATGCAGATATAAAAGATAGGCAGGGATCTAAGAAAAGCTGGAGTTCACTTAAGTATTAACCCAGCTTGTTAGACAATTAACTATTTCATCACAGCCTTTCAAGAGCATTGGTTTAAAGGTATACAACGATTCCTTTCTATTTATTGTGATGTCTCAACCGCTATGGGAGCTTAGGGGGTATTGTGCCTTAGATGAGAGGGAGTTACAGCACAGTTTGTTGCTTTATCTGGAAAAAAAAAGAGTGGGCTGTGTGAGATCACATATGATGCTGTTCAGTTTGTTAACTGGTTGATTTTAGTGAGAGTTTTACTTCTCTAACTTAATGGTTTGCTTCTTGTACACCAGTCCTTTGAGAATCTTTCTGTGGAGTCTGGGGGTTCACTGCACGAAAAGGATGATATTCAAGGTAAGTCATTTAATACTAATAAACACTGTTCTGTATCTGTGTTTCCATCTTATAAAAACGCTACTAAAGTTGCTTGTTCACTTTTTTACACTTATACAGTCATTAAAACTTCACTGTAAACGTTCTGCTGTTTCCAAACTCTTACGCTTTTGTGACTACCCCAGCTGGGCTGCTTTTTGGAAAGGGTGGGTGAGAGGAAAGGAGGGCAAAGAACTAAGGCCTGAAGCATATTTGTATGCCATCATATGATTGGTGATTTGTTGGGTCACTTTCTTGAAGAAAGTTATGCTGACCATATGACTGCTCCAGATAAAATACTATGACCCTTTAATTTGTTCTAAAACCTCTGTCAGTCCTGTTTAGAGTCAACTAGCATTAAAGACCAACTCAAGATCAGAGCCGCTTAAGCGTTCACAGTTGGCTAATACTGGCTTTACTCTCAGTGTGTGGTCATGTCTAAAATTCACTTTGTTGTGCCTGATGCTTTATTTTCAGGACATCTTCGAGCAGAGGAGGTTGATAGCATGCTCCTAAGAAACGACAGCGGAATTGAATCGGCTCTGTCCTATGCAAAAGCATGGTCAAAATATACCAAGGATGTAGTCGCATGGGTAGAAAAAAAGCTTAGCTTGGGTGAGTGGCTCTTTCTGGCACTTAATCAGCTTTGTTGTGAGGAAATCAAATCTGTTGTCAGGTCTCTGTGCTGCCGACTGTCAATAATGTGATTTCTAAATTAGTAGCTGTTCCGCTGATGCGGACAAAACTATCATGCATTTCCTATCATTAAAGGCCTGTATCAAAATGAAGGTGGCCCCTCTAGCCTATCTGTTAGAGGGAGAATGTAAAAAGGATGTGTACAATTGTTAGTGTAAACAGTAACTGACTTTTTTTTTTTTTTTAACAGAAGTGGAGTGTGCTAAAAACTTGGCAAAAATGGCTGAAACTGCTAAAGCTGTTGTTGGACACCAGGTAAGTACATCTTAGGGCTTTATTTTTAAATCATAGATATGTCTTGGATGCCTTGCCCAAAAGCAAAACTTTGGGGATGCTGAGGAATAGACTTAAGTTGATACAGGATTCATTTATGCTGTAAATCACTGGTTAAAAGATCTGCTGTATTTTGCATTCCCACCTCCGATGGAATTTTGGATATATAAACTTGTTTTTGTTTGAAAGTGCAGAATAGCCTAATTCTTTTCATTATGTGTTTTTTTTTCTCTACTATCTTGTATGCGTTGTGATTTGGACCTGTAGACTTCTCTTTCAAAGTTTTCTCAGCTACGTTTAATTTTACTAAGAAATCAGTCATTTCTGACATTCATGCCTAACTCTTGACTTCCACACACATATAAACACCTTTCTAAATGTAATTGAAAATGTAGTCCAATTATACAGACATTTAGAATATCAGCATAACTCTACATTATCTAGGGCATTAATGTTTTGTTTTGTGTGCAATTTTAGGATTATATGCCTTTCCAATCAATATTCATTAATGCTTTTCAAAACGATATTGAGAACAATCAACTTTGGCAACAAACAGCTGCTGCTCTCCAGTCTAACAAATTTGTGCAGGTAAGCTTAAAGAAAGAAAACAATATTGTTTAGGTTCTTGAAAATTTTTGTAACAGCACAGATTATTCAAAACAACAAATTTACAGCTTTTTATGTACTCCAATGTGTCCTATCTAGCCTCTTCTTGGAAGGAAAAATGAGTTGGATAGACAAAGGAAAGAGATCAAGGAACTTTGGCAGCGAGAACAGAAAAAAATGGTTAGTATTTCTTTCATATCTAACTGTTTAATCTAAAATTCTTCAAAAGGACAAAACTTTCAAACTAGGCTGTTATGAGTCACAGAGTTGTAGGGGTTGGAAGGGACCTCGAGAGATCATGGGGTCCAACGCCCCTGCCAAAGCAGCTCCCCAGCTCATACTGCATAGATAGGCGTCCAGACGGGTCTTGAATATCTCCAGAGAAGGAGACTCCACATTCACATGTAGAATCTAGAAGGCTTATTGAATGTAGTATATAACTGTAAATTTTATGGAACTTGTATTTTTAAGAGACTGTCTTTGGTGATGTACTTTGAATTGCAGTGTAGAGATTTGTGCATAACAGACTTTAAACATCACATTAACCGGAAGGTTAAAATCATTTTCATGCTTTTTCTTTTATTGCCTTCTGCAGCAAGAGCTGGAAGCTGCTCTAAGAAAAGCAAAGTTGCTCTATACACAGCGTCAAGATGAGTATGAAAAGGCAAAATCCTGTACTGCTCGTGCTGAGGAAGAACACCTCAGCTCAAGCGGAAGCTTTGTGAAAGATGTCAGCAAGCAACTGGAAAAAAAACGGAGGCTCGAAGAGGAAGCGCTTCAGAAAGTAAAGGGCTTTTGTCTTCTGCTTTCAATGATAATCCTACACTGGTTTTACTCATGTTTTCCCAATGGGAGCATTCAAGCAAGCAATTCTATTCATAATTCTTAATTTTAATCATGCTGTGCTCTTTTGGGCTTTTATGTTAAATAGGAATCTCCAATTACATGTCTTGCATGTTTTTTCTTGCTTCTAGTATGAAGCAAGGCCTGTAGCTATCAACCTTTTATACCTGTGTTTTCTCCAGGCTGAAGAGGCCAATGAACACTATAAAGCAAGCATGGCAGAAGTGGAGGAAAAAAGAAATGATTTGGAAAGCTTTAAAAGTGAAGTCTTAACACAGCTTCGGGAGCTTATTTACCAGTGTGATCTCACTCTTAAAGCTGTAAGCATGCTTTTTAAAATACAGGTGGCACAGATACATAAGAATTAAGATAAACCCATATCTTTACTGTTAACTGCTTAAAGGAAAGTTTTCAAGTGACAGAGGTCAAGCCAATGGAAGGGGAACTTACAGTCTGTTTCTGTTGGGAGGGGTGGTTTGGTTTCTTTTAAAGCAAGTGCTTTTGGTTGAATGTTTTTGGATTTTTTATGACTTGCTGCTTGGCAAGAACTCTGACTACATGATTCCTGTAAAATCTCTCTAAGAATATTGATGGCAGTAGTGTTAGTACTACTACCTCCTATTCCTGTTTCTTTCATTACTGCATCAGGAAAGATGTTTGTCTCAAGCACAGAATGGACACTAACATGCTGCAGCATGGAGCCTGATAATCATCAGTCTCAACTGCTACAGGATAGATTGTGATTAATGTGTGTGTTCAATGCATGTAAATAAGCAAAGGATTGTTAAAACAGTACATGTGTATACAGGGTTTTTTAAAGCTTTGTTAATGCATTATGCCAATAGAGGTGTAGTGTTTTGGGTGAGAAAATCTAATGCTGTGTTAGGGAGAGAAAAATAAAACTCCAAATACACACCTTCCCCTTCCCCCCAACCCAAAAAAGCCATAGGACCAGTAGAAAGCTTAGACAAACTTTTCAGTTCATCTAAATCACAATGACCCATCCCTGGGGACTGTGTTATGATAAAATAATTAAGAAGTTTTATGTAACTTCAAGGGTTCAATCTATTCTGTTGGGACAAGCAGTTTTGTCTGTTTCTTGTCACAAGATGATATGCAGCTCATCTGGGTTTGGAACTTGAACTACTTGTGACTGAAATTTCCTCCAGAGCATGAAAAATGCCTTTTGGTAGCAAGAAACCTTGCTGTTTATCTTGATTAACTGGAAGTGGGCAGCTGCTGGAATTGTCTTTGCTACCTGGAGAATTCAAAAAACCAGAGAGAAGGGCAATACTAGTATTTATACTGCAGATGAAGCTTTTGTAGCTGAGTTTCAGGAATCTTGCACGAAGTCCATGTCTACCAGTGTTAACTACTTTCTGTGATTTTTCTAGTCTGTCTTTATATCATTTTCTGTTGAGGTATTAACTTGGGTTGAGAAAAGTGTTTGTGAAACATCTAGTAAATGACATAAAACTACTGAAATCTCTCTTTTCCCAACAGGCAACAGTTAACCTGTTCCAGCTGCAGCACGCTCAGGTTGTATCTCTTCCGGTTAACTGCCAGTCCCTCTGTGAGAGCGCCAAACTCTATGACCCTGGCCAACAGTATTCAGAGTTTGTGAAAAGTTTGCCAAAGGAAGGTGTTCATATTGAATCAGTTTCTTTTGAAACCCAGAGTTCCCAAGTTGATGGGTGAGTCACAAACTACAGGTGGTGTCTGCTCGGTTTAGAATTAAATGCTGGGCACACATGTTCAACAGTGGAAACAGCCACTGCTTTTTTAAAACTAAATGAGTCCTGGTGTCTCACCATGCTTTACCATTCTCTGTTTCTTTGAGTCATGTTTTTGCAGGTACATACAAATGTTGACATTAAAACCTGACTTTAAATTCCGAAGCAGAATGCAATTTCATGTGACAGATGGGCTAAAACATTGACAACTGTTGTGCAAGAATTGAGTTGTTACTATTTTAATATAGATGCTGGTTAATATGAATAATGCAAGTTTTGAACTTCATAGTGTGGTGGCAATAGTATTTAATAATCACTTGAGAAAGACAGAGGAGGTGGTTTTCCTCTTCTGCAGGCTCTGCTGCTACAGCACCTTGTTTACACTGGGGAACTCTTTGGCAGGAAGTGTTGCTTGATTTTGGTCTCATGCTATGTGACTAGAAACAGCTTAGAGTCCACGTTTCCCCATATAATAACTTAATTTTTTTTTTCCAACCTCTGTGAAATGGCAGCTTTTACTGTTAATCTAGTAAAGATACAGCTAATGTGGAAGCAAAGGCTGTAAGGCAAAAAGACAGCTCCTTCTGTCAATACACCAAATGCTTTTCCATCTTGTTGTAAAATAGTAATCTTGGCACTAAAGCATCAGAATATCCATTCCAATCTGTGGTTCACAGTTCTACAGGAAAGTGTCGTCATCATGTTTCAAAAGGAAGCTAAATACAAAAAACCTAATGCTTGAGTCAGACTTCTACCAACAAAAGCCAGGAAATTCAGTTAAAGCTCAGATTCTAGTTCTCTGTAAATTTCCTGCCTTTTAAGACTGATTTAGCCTATACTCATAAGTTTTGACTTAGGGGGATTTAACTATGCAGCTCCCTGAGAAGCTGATGAGCATGAAATTTCAGTCTTTGTGTGCTCTCACAGTTATTTACTGCTTAAGATTTATAGGAGCATGTTTTTTTCTCCTGTTCTCCCCACTTTTTGTTTCCTTTGACATGGACTTGTGTCTGTTTCTTTAAGGGACAGTGGCATGAACAAATGCAAATTTTTTAACTCTATTTTGTTCAGCTGGATAGGGTAGCCCTTGTTCAAAAACATCTTCCTGACTGCCCAGCTTGGCTAGCAGACCATTTTGTCCACAGGGCACTTCAGCATTCTACATAAGCTATTGTCAATAGTTTTCTGTCCCTATTTTGAGAACACGTTTTTCCCAGTGGACTAGCTATAACCTCTGGCAGTTTGAACTTATTTTCTGCACTTTTAAAGCACAGCGTTTTTAAGTCTGTGTGTGTAGGTGAATTGTCCTGATGGCTGGGCAGAGAATCTTTTGGAGGAAAGCAGGATGCAATAGCCTCTTAATTACTGAATTACTCTAATCTTTAGAAAAACAGATTTGCTGGCTTTTCAGAGAGTGTAAAAATTGCCATAATACCTTTCAGAGAGGTGGGAAAGCTGATCTTTTTTAAATTTCAGCTTTAATAATGACATGTAAAATATATATATATGTTCACGAATGACCATTAAATGAAGACTTTTTAGTGCCCAGGGATTAAAAAAAGCCCAAACATGCATTTAATTCAGTTTTATTCCCTTTTCAAATTACTTTCTTCTTCTTTCTGAAGGGTTTTTAAGCAATCAACCAACAGTGTCCATACATCACATGGAAACTTATCTCAGTGTTCAGGAGACTTTTCTGCTCAGACGTTAGATGATGTGGGAAGCCCAATTTTTCATCCTTCACAAAAGATTGGTGAGAAGAGATCTTCCAGCAGCACAGATATCCAAGGTAGTTCTTCTTTCATCTGGAATTCAGTCTCTTAAGTAAAAATACCAGGAGGAAAAAAACACGTGCTTGATTTTTTTTTTGAAGCCTATGAAAACTCATATGCTTGAATGTAAGGGCATATGGAAAACTACCTGTATGTATGCCTAGATTCTTTGACAAGAAAGGCAAGATGCAATTTAAACAGCAAGTATTGTCAAAGTCAGCACACTAAACTATTTCCGTTAGCTTCAGCAATTTAAAAACCCATTGGTTTTATAATTACTATGTTGATTTTTGGGTCCTTTGCAAAAGCACAAGAGTCAAGTTTCAGAAATTAATTTTCTTACGTCCTGAAGCTTTTACAGGAATAGGGGATCTGCTCTGTGTGGGGTGGTTACAATATTGCATGTTCATGTAACTTTGGCAGTATTTTCCTTCTTGGAAAATTATCCTAGATGGTCTTCAAATAAAAAGAAAATAATGTCATTTTGTCTCTGACACTTGCAATTGTGGATTTTTGTTTCAAAAGCAGTGCGAGGGCCACCACCATTCAGATCATGGTCAGTTGGCAACCAGAGTGGAGGCATGTGCAGTGATTCTGAAAGTGCAGGGGGAAGCAGCGAGTCGCGATCCATGGATTCTCCATCTGCTAGCCCAGGTACACTCGCTGCCATACTAATTTGAAGTGTTTTCTTTGGACTGCTTTACATGAAGACTTCATTGTTAGTTTAGCAAGTGTTGGACAGAGCCTATAATGAAAATGAGCAGTTGGATGGAACTCATACTTACAGCTTCCTGCTTTCATCTGCTAGGGGATTTTAAAAGACGACTTCCCCGAACACCTTCCACTGGTACAATGTCATCTGCAGATGATCTTGATGAAAGAGAGCCACCATCTCCTTCAGACTGTGGTAATGTTGTTTCCATACTTGAAGCCCTCACAAGATGCTTTTTTGTTGTAGAGTGTGACTTTTCTTTTTAACGTCCTTAAGAAAAGTACGTAAGCAAGACTGTGATTACCAACAGTGTTGGTTTTTAAAGCACTGAGAGTGGAAGAATAATGCCCAGGTCACTTTAATGATGTGGTGCAGAATTGTCTCCATAAGTTTAGGTTAACTATATGGACAACCTTTGAACATTTCTAATGTCTTCACCCTCCTGAGTTAAATGTAAATGACCCACTAATAATTCCCTCCAGAGATTTGCATTTAAAGCTAGCTGCATGGCACTGAGAAAAAAGTAGATCTAAATGTTTAGGGTAGTAACTGAGATTTTACCCATTTCAACTTGGATAAGCAAGTTCAGTGATGTCTGTCCTACATGTGACAAGACCATTTCTAATTTTCAAATTAATTTTAACAGTATAAAGATAATGTTGCCACAGGTACTGAAACCTGAATAACTGGATTATCAGAAATTGTTCTATGGGATGTCTGCAGTACTCAGAAATTAGTTCTGAAATATTTGTGGTGCTTGTTCAGTAAAGCCTTTAGGAAGTCCTTCAGTTGGTCCTAATTTCCTGACTGTATACTTTGCCTTCTAGGAATGAGTCTGTGGTTAACAATACTAATTCAGATTTAAAGCATGGCAACATATTAAGGAATGCAAACTTTAACTTGGCATGATACTGTTTCATCAGTACTTGAGCTTTTAAGAAGCTTTCTGGCAATTAATTGCGTCAATTTTAAGTTTTTATCTGTAAAACAAAGGATTTTGATGCTTAAGTAAATTGCTTTAAAAAAATTAGTTATAAAAAGCACCAGCTGCTACTGTTTTAGAATTCACTAGAAAAAATATTTTGATGTTATCATAGGAGACTGAGAATCAGTGGGTTTTGTTTTTTTACTTCTGCTGCGAGTGTTAATCCTTCCCTGCTGCAGAGTATTCTTTGTTTCAGAAACTCTGCAGGCCAAACTGTAATGCTGTCTTTCATCTTCTATCACAGGATTTTGAAATACATAGAATAAATCTTTCATGAATAGCTGCCTGAACTAGAGGGCAGTTGGAATTAAATGTCCTAATATTTTCATATGCCATTAGTAGAGGAGAAAATGGAAATACTTTAAAATGCAAGACTGTTTGATTCCACTTTTATGTGAGATTAGTCAATAGCTAATGTGTTGGTTATGTTAAGTTGTAACAATATTTTGCTTCCTTGGAATTGAAATAGTTTTGATTAATAGTTATAGAATTCTGTTTTCCACAGCACGGTTCTAACAAATCAGAATAAATATCCTACCCTGATAGCAGATTTTAGAATAACTATAACAGAGGAATTCTCTCCAGGTTTAAATGATCTCACATCTGAAACTGCAAATTCTCCAGGACCTTTCAGAAATGCCAATATGTCCAAAGCAGCACACACACACAAACTGCGGAAGCTGAGGGCTCCATCTAAATGCCGGGAATGTGACAGCCTGGTGGTGTTTCATGGAGCTGAATGTGAGGAGGTAAGGTGAAAAGTAGTTTAAATTGCTCCTTGGGATTTATGTGAAGTTGGGAGTATTGGAATCTTCCATTCATTTTCTGTATAAAGAAAATACAGACATTGTGGCTTGTAGAATCATGAGCTCAAAACAAAAGCACAACAGACTAATAAATCTTGCTCACATGTGGGTGACAAACAGCAGAGATATTTCTTACAGTGTCAGATTGTATCAAACCATGTGGTTTGTTTGGTTTTTTTTTTTCTCCCCTGTAGTGTTCACTTGCATGCCATAAAAAGTGTTTAGAGACTTTAGCTATTCAATGTGGCCACAAAAAACTTCATGGAAGGCTTCACTTGTTTGGAGTGGAATTTGCCCAAGCTGCAAAAAATGTTCCTGATGGTATTCCTTTCATCATCAAAAAGTGTACATCAGAAATTGAAAGCAGAGCACTGAATGTCAAGGTAAGATCAAGCTTGCTTATAAAACTTAAATACCAATAATCTTTTCCAAAAAGAAAAATTAAAAGATTCTATTCTGTTGTTAATGCTGTGTGGTTGGTATCATCTGTGCTTTATGCTTCCCTTCCAAATTAAACCAGAGCTGCACTCATCTTAATTTCAGGGTATCTATCGTGTGAATGGAGCCAAATCAAGAGTTGAAAAGCTTTGTCAAGCTTTTGAAAATGGGAAGGATTTGGTCGAGCTCTCAGAACTCTATGCACACGATATCAGCAATGTCCTTAAGCTGTATCTCCGCCAGGTATGTAGGTACTTGAGAGGTCGGATTGGAAAAAATACTGTAGTGTATTTCTTCAGGGCAGAGGGTGCAGGGGGGATAAATCCTTTTCAGCAGTCCTGCTGCAGCAGATTAAATGAGTGCCTTATATACTTGTAGTAGGCTTCTTTATTTTCACATGGAGCCTGTGACAAGGAAACTGCTGGTATTACAGTCTGCATTGCACATTGGACTAATGTCTTTAAATATTAGTACCACACACAGAACAAGCTTTTCTTTATCCACTTGCCGTGAAGCTTTAATTTCTAAAACCTTTCTAGTTACCAAATTTTCCTGTCCTATGTGAAGTTTAAAGCTTTCCCATATTCTTGCTTTGTCAGACAGATGCGAACAGCTTTTTAACAACAATATAACAAAAATTTCATTAAATGTTCATAATGGTTGTGATGTGCTCGTTATGGAGGGATTATCTACATTTTTCTTACAAAATGGAGCTTTAAAGCTTCATTTTTCAGTTTTCTAAAACAGTTTCAGTGCATATCTGAAGAAATGAGGCTGGGATGTTGCCCAGTGAAATTACCGAGTCACTCTGAAAGGAGCAATCCTTAGCTGCATGGTCCTGTCCTCTTACAGCCAGTGTCAGGAACAGATGGGCATTCCAGTCCCATGATCACCACCAATAAGTTAAGTGCTTTTGAGAAATTAGAGATGTACTCTGACTACTTAAGTAAAAGGGTAGTGTATTCTGTACCTCACGATAAGGTACCTGTTTGAAGCACTGTGCTGTGTTTTGAATTGGGCTCATAGTTTAAAAATCAAATAACACGTTTTCTACTGGTCTCGTTACGTAGCTGATCTGTTTCCAGGTAAACCTGCTCCATTTACAGGAAGGAACTGTGCTAGAAACATGCAGCTAAGACACTTTTAGACATAATGCTGAATTATACCTTATTTAAGACTAATTGATAGTTTTATCTGGTCTTCCCACTTTTTGCTTTTATCTAAGCTGAGGTAATGCAAATAGCTAGATGGGGTTTGAGTTCTTTGTCTCTTTTGTAATTTTTTCCAAATTTCCTATGATTTTTTCATACTGAGAGAGTACTTAAATCACATTAAAAATCAGTGTTACATGACCTGAAATCCAACTTTTAAAAACTGAATATGTATCAAACTTGAGATCACATGTAATATATAATCAAAGACCGGAAAAGTAACTGACTATTCTGTGACCATGGTATTTGTGCATATGCAGTCTAACACCCTCCCTCACAACAATCACTCTCCTGAAATCTGTATGTGTACTGATCAATGCTTACTCTTGAAGCCATTGCAGGACAGGGGGGTAGCAAAGGAATTCTGGTGAAAGGTGTAGGCAGAAGTGGTTTTATCTGGGATTCGATTTGACAAATTGTGGCTTGAGCTATTCAGCAAAGATTAAACAGTGTTGTCTAAAAAAGATGTTAGACCAGGCAAAGCTAAAGGAGAACAGGAAGGAACCAAGTTAAAATTCGTGCTTCAGCATGTTTCCAAAATGTTTTTATTTCTTCAGCTTCCGGAACCCTTGATCTTGTTTCGGCTTTATAATGAGTTCATTGGACTGGCCAAAGAAAGCCAGAATGTTAATGAGGAATTGGAAGCTAAACAAGCTAGCCCCAAATCAAAGAAAAGACAGTCAATCTGTATTGAACTGAATAGGATCATCATTAAAATTAAAGACCTTCTGAAACAACTGCCTGTACCAAACTACAACACTCTTCAGTACCTTATTGGACACCTTCACAGGTGAGACTCTTTTTCAATACCAGTTTGTATTTAAAATCTAACTGCTATATTCCGCATGCTAGGAAACTCTCATACCCTTTTGATGACTAAAGGAAGTAGTCACATGTGCCTTAAGAGACTTTGTTCTGTTGCTGTTTCTTTATTCTGATGTGATGAATTCTCAGGTGAGTATGATGTGAAAAGAAAAGAGGGAAAGAGATGAGCTCCTTGATTCTCTACTAGCAGTGGGGTCAAGAAGTATTAACTAGTGGCAGCTGCAGGGACCTAGCTGTAATTTCAATTGGGATGTAACCCAGATAGAGTAGTGATTTGGTGGCTATTAACAGAAAAATGAAGTTTGTGTCATGTCTTTTAATAACAACTCTTCAGTTATGCTTCATTTGCTTGTTGTCCTAGTGTTGGATTGTGTGATAAGGCTGTACCAAGCTGATGGCAAACAATAAAAATGGGTACTACTGGACTTACAGCTATGTTTGCTTAAATGAGATGTTTCCCCCAACCCCAGAAATGCCAAATAGCCACAAGTAACGAACAAAATCACACATAAAAACCACCCTCTGTTGAAAGCATTTAGTCCAATCTACTGTTAAATGCAGTTCTGCACTGAATATTCTACCTGCTTACCAAACCCGTCTTCAGTCTTTTATTGTCTTTTTTAATATCTCTAGAGATTAAAAAACCCCCTCACTTTCTAACTGTTGGGGCTGGGGGGTTTTTTCCTCTTTATATGCAGGGTTATGGAACAGTCTGATGAAAACAAAATGTCAGCTAGCAACCTTGGCATCATATTTGGTCCAACTCTCATCAGGCCACGGCAAACAGATGCTACAGTTTCTTTGTCATCACTTGTGGATTACCCCTATCAGGCTCGGGTAGTGGAGCTGCTCATAACATACTATGAAAAGATATTTGATGTTTCATTGAAACCACTTCTGAGCACGACTCATTCTGAAGAAGCTGCCATTACAGTCAGGGTTGCTTTATCAGCAGAAGAAAGGGAGCCACAGCAGCAGAGGAAGTCGTTTGTTGCTGTAAAGGAAGTAAGTGACTTTTCTTGTGCTGCTTTGTCAGCACTTGTCACCTTAACTTCTGTGTGAAATGCTGCAGCATTCCAGGGCACCTTTCTGTTAAATCTTCCCTATTGTGTTCTCATTTACTTCTGCTCTGACTTCTGTTAACAGGGTATTCTGATAGCTCCAAGTGAAAGCAGAGCTTCAGACACAGCTGCATTGATTTTGGAACTGAACAATACCAAGAATGCAAAAGAACAAGTAGATACATCTGTAACTGGTTAGTGCACTCTTAGTAAGTCTTGGGGTGGGTGATTAAGCAGTCATGGATGCTTTAGACTTTAGGTCTCCAACTTAGAAGCAAGTGATAAAACCTGCTTAACACTGCTTGTGATACAGTTTAACTTTTGTAAGAGGAACTGAGAAATCTTTCTGAAGGCTTTTGAGAAACCTGTGTTTACAGTGTCAGAACTTAAACTATTTGGTAAGAGTAACTGTTTTGGTTTCTCCCTTTTTTCATAAAAAAGTGCTGAGAGGTGGATTTCTGAAATCCACAATGATACTGCAAAGTAATATCTAGCAATTAACGTTTTGACCATTGTTTCTCCCCAGAATGTGCATCACTGTCATTCACTGGAACTAAACCAGAAGGCTCTGGGAAGAGTAATCCTCTAACAGAATCATCAGCGACTAGCATTTTGGATATTAACATTTCTGCTCCAAAAAAACCAGGTTTGCTAACCTAATTATAAATCTTACATAATTTTTTTTTTTCTGTTTATCTGCTAGGGCTACTCTATAGTGGTTTGTCCTAATGTAGGTATGATTTTACCTGCTTTAAAAGTAACTGTATATGATCCTTTTAATTATACCGATTTTTCAGCTAGTGCCAGCCAGTTCAGTTATGTTCTCTAAATTAGCAGTGCAACATTCTAAAACCAAAAATATTAATGAATTGGAAAGCACCAGCCAAAAAAAAGTGGAGTGCCTATGACACTTTTCTCTAGTGTCTGTCTTGGTTACATCAGTACAGTATGTGTTGTACTGCTACTGAAATACCAACATTTGGTTAAAGTAGGTTACTCCTAAGTAGGTATGCAAGGGTTACCTTAAAACTGTTATCCTGTTAAAATACTTACTGCCAAGGGACCATTAACAAAGTTCATGGATAGTTGGATGCCCCATCCCTGGAAGTGTTCAAGGCCAGGTTGGATGGGGCCCTGGGCAGCCTTGTGTAGATCCAGGCCTGAGGTTGGTGGCCCTGCCTGTGGCAGGGGGGTTGGAGCTCTATGATCCTTGGGGTCCCTTCCAACCCTTGCCATTCTGTGATTCATATTCTGTTGACAAAAGTCTGGCTGACTTTATATTTGGCGCAAAGATCCAGTCACATTTTTTTGTGTGTTTCTAGGTGATGCTGTGAGTCCAGCCTCAGAGACAGACAATGATTCATTTGTTTCTCTAGGTGAAGACAGCTGTAAAATTAACTTGTGCCCTGCGAAACCTAACCGTCAGATTACCAAAGTTCCATTGCGTGTTCCAAGGACCAAGCCAGCTATCCGCCCTGTGAGCCTACCTGTAGAGCGAATACTTCCTTCGTGTGTTTTGAATGAAAGAAATACACGAAATGCAGGAGCAGTAAGTCCAGAGAAGCTGGGCAGGAGCCCTACTATTGAAGAAGTTTCAGAGGTGAAGGCACTCCCTGTTGTTAGTACCTGCTGCAGAGTTCCTTGTTACGATACCCAGATGCTGCGAAAAACTTGGGACAAGCAGTATAAACAGTATGATATCACAACAAGGACAGCAATGATCGTGACTAACGTGCCGCAGGAGAACCGAGCACTTGAGAGTGGAACTGCAGGTGCCTTACCTTCATCGTGTAGCACTGGTAACAGTTCAGCTAATGCCATTCTTCCTAGTAAGCCATATTCTGTTTCTGTCAGGTCAGGAAGGACAGCAACAGAAGGAAATGGTCCAGATGCCAATCCTCTTGCTGCCTTCAGGGCACCAAGAACACTGCAACCACCCCCAGGGACGTTTTATAAACCACCCTCTAGCAAATCAAAACCAAGTGAAGAGGGTTCTTTAGCTAAAGCCTGCACACCAACCAGTGCTAGCTCTCTACTTCACCAGGATAATACTGTGAGGAGCTCTTCACTTCTATCAGGTGATCCCGAACAAAACAAAAATGAACAAAAAACTAGCTCAGAGGATATTCACCCCACAGATCCAAAACCTACTTACCAGAGACTGAGACCAAAAAGGATCCAAGAACTGGAGCACAGAGAAGCTCATTTTGTATAGGGTGCAAATTCCTCTTGGACTGTATGCAATTTGTTGATGTTGTCTGTAGAGGCTTTCCTTCCCCCATTATCCTTTCCCTTCACTTGAGGATCCCACTTTTGTGCCATATTGGAGTTATTTTTATATATGCAGCATTTTAAAAATGGGGGGAGGGCTGGGGAATTGTCAAATAAGTTAAACTTTTTCTAATTCAGTGGCTTTTCATAAAAATTTAATGCATTCCCAGTCCAGACACAGCTAACGGGTTCACTGAATACACTGAGTTTTATTTCATTGTATGGAATGGAGCGCTTATTCATAGAGAAATTACTTGCGTGCAGCAGTGAAAGGAGCCATTTTTCATAATAGATGCTATAACAAAAATGGAAGATTTAATATTCTGTCTAAGCATAAACCAAAGCATGTGCTTTGTTCTGTAAAAGCATTTGTTTAGTTTTCTACTCTGTGCAGTTAAAGCTTTTCTCCTGAACAGACTTACGTATTGGCCAGCATGGCCCATAATTATGTATCATATGTGTATATTTTAGGCAGACATGGTTATCTGTTGCCAGTTTTCTATGTTGTCACTTTAATATTTTTTTTTTGTACAGCAAGGATGCACTTACTGAGCTTTACTATTCAGAAGCAGCAATCGGTCCGCACATGGTTTCTTGCATAGCTTAGCAAGTGGGGCAGATGTGCACAGCCTGTATGTTTGGGTGCCCTTCTGGAGAGACTGCGGGTTGCAGTGGTACTGTCTTTCCCAGGTGAATGAGAAGGCAGCTATTAGCTTGCTATAGATCAGTTTTGCCACTAAGTTGGTGTGACTGAAATGAAGAGCATTGTTTCTAAGTTTCGGTGAAAGAGCTGAACATAACCAAAAATCTGCATTAGTAGGTGCATCTAATGGTTTTCACTTTGTATTAAATGGTTTTTATGTGTACACGGTGTTATATTTGCTTTAAAAATATATTAACTTGTTAACATTTCAGTGACTCTATGGCTTCTATATCTGGATTTCTTCTAACTTATTAAAATACAGACATTTGGACTTTGAAGTAGTGTAGTACTCTGCTATATGTGTCTCCTGGGGCGGCCTGCTTAATGAGAGTACAATTAGTTTGACCCTTTATCACATACTGTTGACTACGGTTATTTTAGCATGGCACTTTCTGCTGAATTAAGAATGAAGAGGACTCTCAGAGGACAGGAAAAGCAAAGAATGTCTTCTCTGTTTTTCACAACATAACACCGACATAAAATAGACTTTTCTACTCCATTCCCTTTACCCTTCTTCACAAAATATCCCATATTAAAATCCCGTGCTGCATTCAGTGGATGTAATCGGAGATTAATTTCCAGAACAAAAGAGATTAAACTTGCAATGCTGAATTTCTGATCCCTTGTCACATTTCCATGGAAGAGCACATGGCTTGTGCTCTTGGCAAAAGCCACACTGCTGCTGGATGTTCTGGCCATGCCAGGAGCTGGTCTTTGGGGAGCTGCCTCATACTAACAGAAAAACTGAAGGTGCCAGCTGCTGCTGTCTGCTCAGACTGGTATTGTGAGTTGCACAACAAAATATGAGAAGGCTTCTTGGCATAGGTGGGAGTTTGTTCCACCTTGAAGAATGGAGGGAGAGTAAGGAAACACCACACAACTAGCTAATGAGCAGAAACAGGGTTAATGAAATGTTACAGGCATTACAGCAGAACCTCTTAACACAGCTGTGAAAGGATGGTGTTCATCAGTATAGATCAGGCCACAAGATGGCAAATAAATTTGTGAACTACCATTAAACCTATTCTCGCACTATATTTTTAAGTGTTTTAGTGTGTCTGGCACTGAATATGCTTATTTGTTAATAAAAGCTGTTTGTCTAGTGGAATAGTGTCTCCAGTACTCTGCAGAGCAGGCTGCTGAAATGGCAAATTACAATAGTGGATACTAACCGGTGAGAAACGGATGTTTCTTAATCAAGTCACAACACTGGTTACTACTGGTTGTTAGGGTATTGCTTTTTATGTCCTGTGTGCTTCCATGTTTTGCTAGTGTGAAAGGTTTCTGCTGGTTGAAAGGAGCTTCAGGTCTTAGTTCAATGTTTCCTGTATGCAAGCCAGCAGTCGGGCAGCTCGGCCAGGAGTGGGAGAGTGCAGCACCCTGCTGCGTACCTGTGTGTGTGTCAGGAGGAGGTGGCTCAGAAACCTGTGTTATGAAAAGGAGGGACAATGCATAATTATCTTTGTTAATGTATTTGACCTTTTTTAATGTAATATGAGTGAAGGAGCATGTTTGAAATAAAATCTTGAGAGTTATGACCCTGCTACCCTCAGGTTACGCCAGAGAGGCTGCTGCAGGGAGCGGAGGGATCTTCCAGATCCTTCCTGCCAGGCCGGGAAATGGGGCACGATGGGGGACAATGGGCTTTAAGAGTCAATGTGTGACTTTTTTACTTTGGAAATTTTTCTAAGCGTCTGCACCTTGACGTCAAGGCTGTGTTTCGTTAGGGCTGCTCCCCCGGCCTCCCCCACTCCGTGTGAGGAAACGCCTTAGCAGGCCCGGGGCGAGGCGGCCGCCTCCTGCCAGGGCGGGACAGAACGGTGAGGACCCGGCTGTAGCAATGGAGTTTTAAGCGTAGTGAGAACAGCCGCCTTTCTTTTTGACTGGAAGTGTTGCTAATGGTCCCTATTGTTTCCTTCGGTTCTGATGCAGATTTCTCGAGATCTAATGTTTCAAACTGCTTCGCCCCAACTGAATCGCTCGGGGTCACACAAAGTGCCAGCAACCTGCGGCTTGCCCTCTGGGGAGGAAACCTTTCTGTGTCAGATTTGCTGGTAATTGCGTTTTCTGAAGTCGTAAGGTACTGCCTCATCCCTCTTAAGGCTTTGGCAGAGTACCGACTTCTGTAAGTCGCTGACCTAATTAATCATGACAGCTGTTTGTTTAGGAGGGCCCCTAATGCTGCCAGAACTACTCTTCTGAGACCATTTTTTCAAATACAGGATTTGTTCAGATCTGAAGAAATACCTTCAGAAAATCGGCCTTCTAGCACAGACTTCATTGTGCGTGTGCTGGTCACATTGGATATTTGGGAGGACTTTTATTCAGGAGTTCTTAAACTTGCAGATTGAGCCGCTCTGTATCAAGCAGAGGATTAAAACAATCTCCTTACAACTGAGCAGTGTTGTTTTGCAAGGGCTAACTGCATCTAAGAGATGTGTTTCCTTGTAGCCAAGCTGAACGTTCTCTCAGAAACCTTTCTCTTTCCCATAGCACGGCAGTGCTCACGTGTGAGGTAAGCTTTTGTGGTTAAGTTTTCTAGGGGTTTTTTTATTGCTTCTGTTTAATAACTCCTTGTTTTGCTTGCAAATCTGTAAATTCTGTATCTTCTGTAGTGTAGTAGAGGCCTACTGACAGATGCACGAAATGAAGGCCTTTATTGTGCGCATGCTAACATGGGTAACTTAGTTCACAGCATGTTTGCACTTTGATGACTTCTCTAGGTAATCACCATGATGCACAGTACAGAGTGATCTTGGAGCACACATGGTCGATTCTTTTTGGATGAGACTAAACTAGAATGTGTGCTTCGGCAGTGTTTGTTATGTAATGCATGTTTGGTCCATGGGGCCAGAGTAGAGCTCATCTGAAGTAAACCCTGCACCCACTGTTTCACTATAAATCTGTTTTAGTGGGCTACCCCACTTGTCAATGTATGCAGAGCCTTAAAATGTTGGGAAATGGGATAGTGGCAAAGGTGGGGGGTGGGATGTCTGATAGTCACTAACAATGCTATTTTATATAGACTTGTCCATACAGAAGTAAGTTTCACAGGAGGATGCTTTGGAGACAAGCCTTTCTGAATAGTGTAGGGGATTGGAACTAGGTGATCTTTAAGTCCCTTCCAACCTAAATCATTATACGAAGAAAAGGTACGATCTGCACACCCAGTTATCTTTGTAGAGAGGGGAGTTCTGTTTCTAATTCAGAGATGCTTGGGATCCTTGAGAAGTGTTCTCAGTCACAGGTAAAAAAAAAAAAAAAACCTAAATCATCCAGAATGTAAAATTTTTGTGGAAGGTGAATGCTAGTAAAATCTTCTGTCATCCAGCAGCATAAGGGCTGGGGACTGAAGGGTGTCTATTTGAAGTAACTTGGATTACACCAGAAGCAGAAAACATGTCTTCTGAGTTTGCACTTGGCGTACTTTGTGCTTGGTTAACCACAGACTGGGGTCATCAACCCGCCACTGGGTTTGCACGGGGGTGGGAACTGTTTAAGACGCCACATTTCCTCGTGTGCGATGGTGGAGGAGTCTAATTGTCTTTTGATTTTTAGAAATACACCTTTCAAATGTTAGTTTTACTGGGCCTTTTCTTATTTCTTGTCATTGCTCCCCTTGAATCATTGTGTCAGCAGCCTTGGGAATAATACAGCTTGTAACAGTTTCTGTGCACTCATTTCCTTGCAACTTGTTCTTTGTATCTACGCAAGTAGTGCAGCTTGTTTCCTTACTTCTTGTGCAGCTATGTCCAATAAATAGCACTTGACTTCCAATGCCATAACTTCCCATTCTTGCCCATCAGGTCACTCCTTAGCTATTTCATGGAGGGAATCCACTGAAACACATTCAGAAAAACTTGAAAACACTGGGTTTTCCACAGTAGGTTAAAATAATGGATACAAATCTTAACTCAGAAAACCCCAGCCTACGTGTGTGTACCTTTCTCTGTGCATGGGTATATCCGTTTATTGAAGATACACTTATACATGCACACTCCTACAGATTGTCTGGGCAGAACTGTGCTAACAATAATTGTGCTAGCTTTAGTGAGGCTGTGTCTAGGGCCATGCTTTTTCACGTGTGTAAGAGAGAACATCTCACCAGTTAAGAAACTTACGATGCTGGAAAGTGTTATTCCTGGAAAGGAAAAGCTTTGGCCCATGAGCACAAGTGTGCATGTTTTCAAAGCTATCTTTTCAGGAAATTTTTTATGCTCTTTATTTTAGAGAAATCCTTGCTTACATGGCTGGAGTGTTTACTAGGAATGTTTTTAGAATTAGTTGGACCAACGGCATTTGACCAGATTTGACTTTACTGTAGTCAGAAGTCAGGAATAAGTATGGAAATAAGAAAACTAATAGAGTCTATTTCAAAGAGCTGTTAATGCTGTGGCATATGTAGATGAAGGAGTAACGGAACATGCATACCATATGACCATACATATTGCATGTTAGTGTTCCTGAAGTACACCACACAGAACTCTTTATGTTATCAGGTACCTATTGTAGGCACAATGCAAGAACTGTTACCAAATTTGTTTCTGCCCATTGCTTTTATCATGTTCCCATGCATAAAGAGAACTCTTTTTGCTGCCTCCTGTTTTGCTGCTACAGATCATCAGGAAATCCCTAAGTGATAGTGACAGCTGTGGGTAGAACTTCCAGAGAAACTCTGCAGTGTGTTCCATAAACAACTGTATTTCTTCTCCTATATGAAATGATAGCTCCCACATAAGCTTTCTCTGTTTACTTTTAAAGCTCCTACTCTTCATGAAGCAAAAATGGGTCACAGGTACAGCTGATGTAGTTTAACATAGAAAACAAATATACTCTACCATCATCCAATTGTGATGTAAAAATCTAATTAGGAGAGATATATTAGATTAACAGATTAAATATGTTAGATTTAATCTTTCCTAGAGCTGTCTCTGTGCATGCAGGCAGCAAAAAAAAGGATTCATTTTCTTAAAATAACTTGACTTAAAATCTCAGGGTTAAAATGTTTGTTTGAATAAAGCTAAATGTCTGATTGCCTCAGACACAGTGCTTAAACAGTCTACACCCAAGCAGCAGCAGTGCTACTTCCTCTGCTCTGCTGTTAATGAGTGGACTTCCCTCTGCAACTGTCAAGCCCTTTGTTTCTCTGTCAAGACTGCAGCAAGGTGAGTCTCAGCTACGATATAAGCATATGTCCAACAGAAATTACATCAAAGCCACTTGTAAAA
The DNA here is from genome assembly GCA_022605575.1 of Laterallus jamaicensis coturniculus. Lineage (NCBI taxonomy): Eukaryota > Metazoa > Chordata > Aves > Gruiformes > Rallidae > Laterallus > Laterallus jamaicensis. The sequence continues at coordinate 16,798,367 of JAKCOX010000007.1, forward strand.
AGAGGAGGTTGCCGTGTCATCCTTTGTGAGGGAAGCCAGGTTAAAGCCAGTGGTTCATGTGGCAAATTTGTGCAGAGGCTTGAAGGTCCTGAGATGGCACTGAGAAGGAAGCAGGGTCCCAGTAGTGCTTTGCTGTCAGAGCTGTGTGGTTGTCTGGTGTGAACCTGTTGACTGTAAATTCAGAGACAAGAAATTTCTCCTCTGAAGGAGAAAGAAATAGGAAACAATGCCACATCATATTCTTTCAAAATAATGAAGGCTGCATTATTGCTCATCTTCTACTTGTAAGAAATCACAGTGAAGCAGCAAGTGAAACTGTGATAATGCCTATGGCTCAGCATGAGCACTGGTGAGAGGTTTTGGTGCATTGCTGCCTCTTTCAAACCTTACGGATGAAAATCTGTAAAGAAATCAATGTTTACTCTGTGCTTTTTTGCTTTTAGATCTGACCATAATACTTGGGGGGAATTGTTGATATGAATGAGCCATTTAATGCTGATAATGTAACTTGATTTCGTAAATAGTAGTTGAAGTAGGACAGAGCTTGTTGAATGCATTTCTGGAAGCATTGAACACATGTAAGGTCATGTTGTGTTCAGCTTCATGTTGTTCTATGTGAGCTTGCAGCTTGCTGATGTTTTAGAAATTCTAGAAAATATAAAATCAAAGATCAGATGAGAAAAATGGAATTATTGTTCTCCTGCAGTGGCATTGTGAAACAGTTACTTTTCTTGTCTTGCTTGCTCTGTGCTTAGAGAGCGATTGTCCAGGGAGAAATGTGCTGAACCATGTATATGTCTGCACATGCAAATGTTATAAAAACAAACTTTCCAGGCCTTTCACAAGGGAAGCAAAGACATGAATTTTGTCAGAATAATTAGTGAAAATGGAGTGAAAATAAATCTCTAGTTACGGCAGTTTTGATTTGTCTAGAAAGCCTGGAAGAATTTCACAGTCTCTAAAACATTGTTTGCAATAGAAAAAAGCATGTGTGGAACCTTCATGAAACAAGTGGAGCTCAGAGAAAGTATTGAAAATCCCACAAGCTGGGTTTTGAAGTGGTGGGAATGACTTCTGACTTCTCAGTGGATGTACAGTTGAAAGAACCTGTTAATAAAGATTTGAAGGGTTATACATGCTTGTCATGATAATATTAAAGAATTTGAGATTAATGAATGTAGTGCATTGTTCCTAACCTGATGGTAATGAGGAAGGCTGTGATATGCCAGTACCTCTAGAGCTCATACCACTCAGAAAAAGTAGAAACATACTGTAGGTAATGATTAAATTTGGAAGACAATGGTGTAAAGAAATAGTCAGTTGAGAGAATTTCTTGATCGCTTTTGATAATAAGGTGTAATTGATACAATATAAGCAGGCTAAGAGGTCCTTTTTCTATCTGTTGTTGACAGTCTGGAGTCTGGGAACATTCTTTTTACTGAACCTTCAGGATGAAGTCAGGGAAGAGCTATTGTTTGTTAATGGCAGCCAGTCAAAATATGAAACCTTCCTCTACTTTATGCTAACATGCTTACCTCACTTCTAGGCCACACTCACAAAGTAAAATACAGGACAAAATCTGACTCACTGCAAGATACTCTTTAGTCTCTGTATGATGAACCAAGAAATAAATGGTTGACTTCATTCCTAACCCAGACAGCTTTTTGTGGTTTTAGGTGTCACACTAGAATGTGCTGTCTAGCAAGAAGGTCTAGGTGATAAAAGCTGTCAACATGTTTCCCTGCTGAAGTGCAAAAGTCAAAAAAAGAGGAAAGACCTTTTTATTACTTCATTGTTTAAAGATATTTTTAACTTTTTTTTTCTTCTGATGTTGTCTAGGAGATTGTAAGGTAGGCTTGAACTTTGAGAAGTTAGATAATTTTTTACATTTAAAATAAATTTATTTTTATTGACTTATTAGTATTTAGGTTTATTATACTGTGTGTTTAAAACTAGCAGCAATGTCTGATGTAACCAATTGTTTCACTTTCTTGTCTTCTATCAACAATATAGATGAGTTTTCTTTCTGAATGTATGCAGGAAATCACCCTTCCATGTTATGCCATCAGCTGCTAGGGGGGGAAAAAAAAACCCCCTGCTGTTTCTCATTTTCTTGATCTGGGGCTTTGTAAGGGATTCCCATGCTTCCAGTAGTATGCTGGTCATAGACCCCAGTTATTTTTGGGTGACCCTTAGAATCAGCCCCCTGGAAAGGAATTCAGTTCCTGCAAAAGGAAAATAGGAAAATGAACCAAACACCTATTTTCACATGCCATTTATATTAGTCACACTCCTCAAGCGTGTTGTCTTCAGGCAGCAAACATACACCATTCTAAACAGTAGCTGTTGTCATCTGTGTTAGCTTCTTAATGAAAAACTGAATGAACAGTGTATAAGTCTCTGGGGATTTTTCTGGTTTTAGGAGAGGGTCAATATCTATGTTAATAATCTTTGCTTTTTTTTGGGGAACTCAATATCTTTCAGTGCTGGTGCTGTTTCTAATGGCAGCTATCTCAAGCCACCACTGATTTTGTGAGCAGGTTGCTGCCTCTAAAGAATGAAGGTAGATCTCCTCCACCATGACTGATTGCTGCAGAAGTTCATGTACGTTCTGAGCCCAAGTGGAGTTCTCAACACGATATTGCTGGGTACGAGTTTCATCACAGACTTTGTTGTTTTGTTATGGTGTTTTGCTCTACTTAAATTAGTAGAGCTTGAATCCTAAACACACAAATGTATTTTATTCTGAGAAATACCCAGATAGGAAGGGATATTTCAGGATTAAAAATTACTTTTTCCTTATTTTTTCTGTGCTGCTACAGAATCAGTGCATTGTCTTCGGATTGCATTCTTTTTTTCCCCCTTGTATACTTTTGTCTCATGCTCACCTCTTCAATTCAGATTTCCAAGCAGTGCAAGATTAATACAGTTTAACACTCATCTGTGAAACTATTCCATTTAAGAAAACAAGCTTCTTTTCCTTAAGGTCTTAATGAAGGTTTTATAAACAAAGCAATCTGGGGAAATGCAAATGTATTCTTGTTCATCCGAAGATCAGAGGTAACTCTAGAGTGTGTCTCATGAGCAAAATAGAATCTTTCTTTAAATTTTATATGTTGATTGTACTTCATGGACTAATGCCATAACTTAAATAGTTTGCTTTAGGCCATAAGGAAAAGTACTTCTAAGATTCTGCTTAAGTGAGTCAGAATATAAACCTCAGTAATCAATCTGTAGTCACTTTCTTAAAGAGGTGTTCCTTTGTCACTTTGCTAATACTTTTAGGTGGGGTTTTTTTTTAGGTTGCTGAGCTACTCTTCTTATAAGGAATTATCCACATCACTATCAACAAATGTAACTAGCAAGGGATTTAGTGTAAAAGACCTTAAAGGTTAAATTGCAAGCACAATCTGCTTAACCTTGCTTACTGCCCTTTTTTTCCTCAAGGTTATAAATTTTGGCTTCTTTACTGCTTACATTTTTAGTCTCAGGAAAAATAGCTACATTTTCCAAAGCAAATGCCAACAGCCATTTTATCTGTCAGTCCTAATCCCATTTATGGCCTTGCACTACAAATTTTCTTGCTAATGCTAGTGAAAGTTACAGGGTGGCACAGATACATCACACATAGTGAAAGATTCAGGAACATAAGCTAAGACTCTGTACTGCTAGGGTATCTGACCTTGAGACAGAAATTCTTAATGATGGGTGGTTCATTAAAGAGCTGGGAGGAAGCGGAGAGGCCAGGCCATTGGCAGACTACAGTTTTTCTGGCCTTGACATGAAGGGTTGAATTTCCTTTCACAGTTGCTGTAGAAAGATTGCAATGTCTGTCTGAGGTCTAGAGGAAGATGAGAGGAGCTGGAACAAAACTGTCTCTTCTTTCTTGTTCAGCTGCAGGATTCATTGTTCAGAATAGCAGCAGGTTGGAGAGCCCTGGGTGTTAGACAAGAGTGTCAGAAAGCTGTCTGACTGCTCATAGTTGGCAACTCTGTGAAGACAACCTCTCTGGAAACTCCTGAGGAGCAGCAGGTATGCCATGCTAATGGCAGCTGTGAGTTGGTGACTGCTGGGAACTGCCTGCAACCAAGTCTCGGGCAGCTTTCCATTAGAGAGTGTTCTTAATCAGCCGGCTTACATGCAGTTTCACTGGTGGCGGCAGGCTCTGCAACAGTATTGGTTTTTTTCTTGGCCATGCTCAGCCAGTTTTATGTCTGGGTTCCAAACCCTTCCAAAAACTGGTTGCTCAGAAGGGCCCTGGGTTGGGTACCTGTCTAAATAAGAACTAGATGTATCTATAGAATCATACAGTGCTTTGGGTTGGAAGGGACTTCATAATCTCCTTCACTGTAATTAAAATGTAAAAATTTGGAATGCTAATGTCTAAATTCATCCTTTGTCTCCTGAGTACACTTGCCAATCAAAAAATCAATAATCTAAATTGGTTACTAGTGTCAGCTCTGTGAAAAAGAAATGTCCGTGTTTGACTTGCAAAACTAGCCTCTTACTGCATGGTTGGCAGTCTTTTTGCACACACATACGTAGTGTGGCAGACTCTGGAAGAACCAGTGTTTAGCCAGTTCAATACAGATTTTTCTTATTCCTCTACAGTTCTTTGGTCTCAAAGTACACTTCAGACCCCATCAGTGTGAAGCTAGATCTCCCAAGACAAAACTGGCCCTCCACTGCATGGCATGATGCATGTTTAGGACCTCAGTATTGTCTGTACTATTAACACCATTTTTCAACTCATGGTGTGGGGCCAAGTCACCAAGCTATGGGTTAGTTCTGTTCCATTTAGCTTTTATCCAAAGTGGGAGGCTGTTGCATCCTAAAGTATCGTCTCTCTAAACCATCAAGTATTAATCCATTTACTCTTTATAACCCAGTAGCTTTTTATAGCTAGTCTTGTTTCTTGTGGTGCTCTGTAACTTAAGCAATTGTTATTTGATTCCCCAATAACTAGATTAGCTAGTTTGAGCTAAGTTGGGATTTAAATATCCTGCTCCACTCTCTTCCATGCCCATTATGTCAAGCGATCTGCACATTCTCTAGGACCCCTTTCCAGCAGGGTTAGTCAGGGCTAGTGACAGCCCTTCCCCAGTACTGGTTACCTCTTCCCTGGTTGAGGTCTAAATTCTTTTTCAGTTCCTCAGATGTGGACCTGAGATGAATTTGTGAAATACTCAAATAATTATTGGTTTTTATCTAATGCTTTTAACTAATGGTTTCTTGACACATCAAGCAAAATTATGGCTTTTCCCCAAACCTTGTGTCTCAAAATCAGGCAAAATGTTCTCCACTTAGATTTTTCTAGAAACAAAAGTCTAGAAAAATAGTGGCAAGTGAGAGTCAAATCATCTAGTCGATAAGCAGTGTTAGCTGTGTAATTCTTGATAGAGGTTTGAGTGATGTCCAGCAACGGAGCCCCCACAGACCTCCTGTGCATTGAGTTCTTCTACTTCATCCATTAGAAAGTGTTTTCCAAACCACAAACTCTCAGTTACTAATCATCTGTGAAGAAATTACTCTTCAACCATCTAAATACCAAAGGCAGCTATAAAGTAGGAAGTTGATACAGGTAGCAAATGCAAATGGTTTTTGTGGGTTTGTTTTGTGTTTGATTGTGTTTGGGTTGGGGTTTTTTGTTGGGTTTTTTAGCAGGTCCCTGGATCTGATGCTAAGATTTGTCTTGTTTACCTTTTCCTTCTGAAGGTGGTGATTAAAATGAGTCACAAACCTAAAAATCGGAACATACAAATTCCTTTGTATCCCTACTGCAATGTGGTGGGAGTTGCTGAACTTAAAAGCATAAAAATGAGATTCTGTATTTTTTAATGAAATGGCAACGAAATGAATTTACCTTTACAAAATCCATTTCAGGCTGTATTAATCAATATACATTCATAGTGTCTGAATAGAAGGCATGATTATCATGACTAAATAGTTTTATATAAGACAGTGTGTGGTTGTGAATCCATCTATTAAAAGTAGTTTGAAAGTGCAGGTTTAATCTCATAAAAATGCAATTATTAGCTGCTTTCATTATTTGTAAATCCAACTTAACATCTGGATTCAATAATGACTTTTTATTATTCAGAGGAGATGCTTTTGAATCTTTGAATCTCTGTTGCTTTTTGGCACTGATAAATGTGTCACAGGAAACAGCCTCCAAACAAAGGAAAACCGTGATTTTTCATGTATGACAGTGTATCATGTGCAAAATTAAATGGTATAGACAATGAAAGGAACTGATCTCTATGATAACTAATCTTAAAATAAGAACAGAAAGCTGTTGTTATGCTCCAAGGTCCGTTTCAGCTGTCGGCTGCGAGATGACAATGCATCCTTTGCCACAGGTTAACCAGAAGTGTTGATAGAGAAGAATGAACTTTTTTAGGCAAGTCAGACTTCTACTTTGGAAGAACTGGATTCTACGGAAAAGGCAAAAGGTGAGGTATTGTTTTGGGATTTCAGGTTTGGCTCATGCACTCCACTGGGTGAAGGGACAGGTACATTTTTCAGCATGTAAAAATAGCTAATTCCTCAAAGAATCAAATGTGATCTTTGTATGGGCCTGATGTCTGGGATATTGCTTGGTACAGTTTGCAAAGATACTCTTTACAGTTTAAACAGAGAATGCTTCTATTATTGTTGTCTTTGAGATATATTATTGTGCACCAGAAGAGGAGCTGTGGGTAGTAATCATAGAATTATAGAATATTTTTGTATTTTCACATTGAAAAAAATCTGCTGTTAGAAAGCGTTGTGGGCAACATTCAGATCAGGGAAGCTTTATTGACAAATTTAGATTTGGTCACCGCACCCAGCTGCCCTTAGATGTCAATCCAGTTAGGGCCCTGAAGTTCATACAGATTTTGTTTTTCAATAGGACTGAATGACCTAAGTGAAAATCAGAGGAATATACTAAATCCTTTCAAATCTTTTTAGCTCTTACGATACTTGGTCTTCGAGCAAATTTATCTAGGACTTTCCACTTTGTTTCATCATTGCTCGTTTTTCTTTTTATTTCTTTTTCCTTAAGCCAGATTTTTGTAGTCAAACAAAACCTCATATTAGGGTCTTGGCCACTGAGGTACTGCAACTACTTCTGTCTGGCAAAGGAAGTCCCTTTGAAGGTCTATAGAAATAGACTACCTGTTGCAAACTAAAATAATAAAGGCATCTGTGAGACTTTAACAGTCATGCAAACAATTTTGCTGTGATAACAGAGCTCAATGGGAACAACATGGGATGAGTTGAAATGCTTACCTAAGCTGACCTGATTTTAGTCATTAGGAATGACTCATGTTTGGAAATGTCCAGGAACAAAGCATTATCTGATTTTCTTCATAGAGAAGTTGAATGTCCCTTCATTTATGGCTTTCCAGTAGACTTTCTTCCACAGTCTATGTTGCTCTCAAGACCTGATGGATATAACCTTGCCACTTCATGATTTAGTACAGCATGAAAATCACCAATCCACACTTGAGCTAAATTACACGAAATACAAGGATCCCTTTTTGGAGCTGGACTTCAGTTACTGATTAAGCAGCAATAGTAGTTTGATTCTCAAGTTCAGAAAGGAAATATCCCCATCTTTCTCATCTTCAAATATGTATACAGAGAGACTTGGTAATTGCAGATTTTAAATTTTTAGTGAATGGATCTTTATTCTTCAGTATTTTTGGTGTGTGAAATACTGTTTGATTTGGGCAAATCTGCTCAGGTGTGTGACCCAAAGTGCCTGCCTGGGTTTCAGGAATTCTGTTTTGTTTGGGTTTTTTCTATATAATTTTCAAAAATGCTAACTCTGTGTTTCTTGCTATTGCCAGGGATCCTTTTCTGTGATGATCATTCCTAGCTTGTAAACACGATGATTTAACCTACACCAAAGACGTATTTTCTCTACTCTGAACAGTAACAAATTTTTCAACAGTCAGAAAAAATCATTTCCTTCTCTAAGTATGTAAACCTACCTGGTTATCTATCCATACAGAGAAACAAGATAGCTGAAACAAAACTCTGTATTGTCAAAAATAGCTATAAAGTGTGTTTTGGGAAAATCAGCCTGGTTTTTGTTAACCATCATGCAGTACTATAAATGGAAGCATGTCTGATCATCTACTCAAGTTCATAATTTGGTGTTAGCTAATTTACAAGAGGAAAGATTTCATCACAGAGTTAACAGTTGATCCACAACCAGTTTTGCAATGTCTGTCACAATTGTCACACTTATATGGTACCCGGTCCATTAAAGCTTTGTCTGGATATGTTTCTCTGTGTATGTTCCTGGAATTTCTGGCTGTTTGTCTTACAAATCTGCAGGTTTATGAGCTGATCTCTGATCTTTGCAGTCAGTTCTGAGACACCTGTGTGTCCTCAGGAAAATAGAGGACAAGAAAGGATCAGAGGGCTAACAGCACTTGATTTCATGGCATATTGTGTACCAGCTTGAAAGCAAGCTTTCCTTCTGATTCACCCTTCAGACCCTTCCAAACTATTAACTCAGGCAGAAAGGAATTACTGAATGCAAGTATGAGGATTTTGTATTACCTGGGAGTGAAGTAAGAATCCGCATCTAAGCAATAATCCTGATGACCTGTGCAGAGGGACAGCTAAGGAGTCTCCCTAGCTCTTACCCTTCTGAATGTAAATGGGTGGCAGTGGGTGTTATGAGACCTTATGGACCCCTGCTGAGGAGGTTGTGTAAAACTATATTCTGAGCTGTGCACATCTGTCAAGAGCTATACAACGGCAGGTTTCCTTCTCTAACCATTGACATCTGCCCTTTGCTGCTGCTGAGGGTTTTTTTGTTCTATTCTAAAAAAGAAAAAGCGCAAAAAAGGAAAGGGTTGCCTGGTATAAAGCATTCTACCTTTTTGCTGTAAGCATCACCTGTGTTTCAATACAGCTATTAAACAATGCTATAGGGGAAAAAACAGGGCAGCTCCAAAAGCCTCTTCTTAAATATGTGGAGTATCTTTTGCCCTGGGTGGCTTAGCTTTCTGTGTGTGTGTTTTTAAAATGTCACACGTGACCCATCTAGTCCCTGGATCTGCTGCTGCTGTACGTGTTATTGTTACATACTCGGTGCCTGGTCGGAAAGGCGGGAGCAAAGGAAAAAGCAGACAGGGAGGGCTTTCCTGTGCATGTGCTGCAACCTTGATTCTGGAGAGAGTTTGTCCTGGCTCTTGTAGGGTGGAGAAAAAAGTGCCACGTGGCTGAACACAATATCCCATAGCTGGTCCTTAGAGCCCAAAGCCTGTGTCACAGATCAAAGGGCTGTAGTTTCAAACCTCTGCCAAAACACACAGAGGCAGTAAAACAAACTGAAACACAGGGGCAGAGGAAACAGACTGAAAACCAGGCAGGATGTTTGTTGCTGTGTGGTGAAGCAATGCCCTTGATTTTCTGTCATGACTGGGAGCTGGTGACTGTTCTAAGGGTTTTGAAAGATCTGAGCGATGGGGGTCTTCTGTGTTATTGAATAAGCTGCTTGATCTTAATCTATACTTTTCTACCTGTATTAGAAAATTAATAATTTTGTATGATTACAAAAAGAAGTAAAAGTAAACATCAAAGAATGCAAGATGATGCTAGGGTCTTTTACGTTTCAGTAGGCACAGTGCACTGGTAGCCTACTAATGAGCTCAGCATAGAAAAAGTGTGGATTTAAAAAAAATTCAAAACCAACTTTTTTTCTTGCATCTAATCCTGTTTTCCTGTATTGTTACAGTCATCCACTCTATATAAAAACTGTTTAGATTTAACTCTGGCTTATTGGGCTGTTCAGTACTACCTCCTACTTCCTTTTACCTTAGGGTGCTTAACGTTTCTTTAGAAGGGGTGGAGAAGTCACTGAGTTAATACTGATGCTTTGTGGGGCTCTGCTGAAATCTTAGGTATTCCCGTGTGTCCTTTCCAAATGGTGAAATAGGTAAGGGAATAACCATGGGCACATACTGTACTGGGCATTGCTCCTGTGAGTGAGAAGGGGCCTCAGCCCTCTAGTCACTTTGACTACATGCATGACTTACCTGTAACATTTATTTCAAATTGATTTTTTTCCTTTCTCTTCCAGCTTCGTTTTCTGGTGGAGCTTGTATGGCCTCTGTCATTATTTCTTGCCCTTGTCTGGCTAAGGAAAGCTAATCCACTGTATCGCCAGCATGAATGTAAGAACATTTGATACATTTTAATGCCCTGACATATGTTAGATAATGGCTAGAAGTTCTATGATACTGGGACCTGTTTGCCAAGTACTTCAGTAACAAAAGAACAGACTTGACTTCGAGTAGTTTAGTTATTTTTATCCATAGACCGTAAGAATTACTAGTGAGAAGGAAAAAAAACCCCTGTGTTTTTCCCATGAGATGTTTTGTTGCCACTTACATGAGTATCAAGACTCTGTGAAGTTGTAGATTTCTGTAATTCTGTTACTGAGAAAGTACTGCCTCACTACTTATTTAAAAAAGACCCTCAGCATTTATTTTGGTTGCAAATAGCTGTATTGTTTGTATCACATACTTTTCTCGTTTGTTAAGCACCAAAAAAGGAAGTGCATGGTTTCCATTGTGGCCCTTCTTTAGAAGTCCATCTTCCTATTTTGATTCATGGGGGCTGCATTAGAAAAGACATCGAATCTTTTCTATTTTGTTTCCATACTCTAGGTCACTTCCCAAACAAGGCAATGCCATCTGCAGGAACACTGCCATGGTTACATGGCATCTTCTGTAACATGAATAACCCCTGTTTCCGCAGCCCGACCCATGGAGAGCATCCAGGTGTTGTGTCCAACTACAATAATTCCATGTAAGCAGAGCCGTATGTGTGAGAGTGAGTTGCAGTAATTGTCAGCTGCTGATAGGCTGCACCTGTCAAGCATTTATGGGCACAAATGATGCAAGGAGAATGGATGGAGTATCCTCAGCTTGCTTAGGTTCCTCAGTACCTAAGCTGTAGTATGATTGAAAAGGGGCAAATGAGCATTTAAGACAACATCGTGGGGCAAATACTGGAAGACAAGATATTTAATTTCTAGCAGATCATTTTCCTTCCAACTATGGTCAGCAAAGTTGAAATCTGCTTTTTGAGAAAGAGTTCAGCTATGATACTCTTTAGGGAACATCATGTGTTCACTTGATAAAATCTGTCCTTTCCATTGTCCACTGCTTACTGAATGTTTCAGAACAAGTCTTGTTGGTAGAAGAGCATGAAACCCCTCTGTTTTCTTTTCCTCGTATCTTGAGTTGTTCCTTCTGAATGAGAGCTTTAATGATGTAGCAACAAATTGAAAACTGCCCTGCAACTTCTTATGTAGCATCTGTTTAGGCTACTTACTTGTGAGAGTTCAGTCAGCACAGAAATCTTCGGATAGTAAGCCTATTAAGAAAATAGGAGGATGGGAGATTTCCGGACTCTATGTGAAAAAGATCTGTGGGAGTGCTTCATTGCATTGTTTGTTATAGCTGAGTCATGGAAGACAGTGTAGCAGACAAAGACCCTTACAGTAGAAAGCTGCTGTAACAGCTATAAAAAGATGCTCCAAATCTCTCTTTGCAAATAGTCTGTGTTATAGCAACCAGTGATTAAAAATCACAAGCTAACAATGTCAAGGTCACAAAAGCTCCAGTCACGTGAAAGACCGTAACTTCGAGTTAACGTAGCATTTGACCTGCTGATAATAAACAGGATTTAAAATAGTTAGCTGGACTTTTTTTTGTGGGGTACAATCATGCAGTGAAGCTATAGACTTCCATTTTCTGTACGTTCTAGCTTTTCTAGGTGGTTTATTACAGAGCAAACTGTCCCTTTGTAAACTCAGTGCATTGCAGAGGAAACAAATACATTGTGTTTTCTGAAAGAATGTAGTCCTTCCTGTTTGCTGTTTCCTGTGAGTGAAAATAAGTCATGAGGACTGAGATATGCTATTCCATGAATGGAAAAACATAACACCATTAAAGAGATGTAATGGCCTGCCCTGCTGCTAATAAGTTATTTTTTCATACTAGGTTATGAACAGCTGCCTCTGATAGTTTGTCACTACTGATTTTCTTCTCTCCTAGAAGAAATGTTTTGAAGGGGCCTAAAAGCCAGCCTCACATTGGAGGAGACCAAGCTGGGAGAGGGAGGAGAATTCTGTGTTTGGGTGATTCCATGTTACTTATCTGGCCAAGCAGGGCTGCATGCACTCACAGTGTCCCATCCTCCTGCTGAAGCTGAGCGTAAGCCAGAACCAGAGCAGATTTACACCATAGCTGAGGTGAATGCTGTCTGGGGAATATCCTGCCTCTCCAGCATTTTCAGCATGGCTAGTGAAGAAAGTGTATGAGTCTGGCCTTCTTTGGACTTCCAATTTTACCTAAATCCCACATCACCAGAAACTACACGATTGTTACCACAAAAATGAACTTTGAATTTCAAGACTGAAGAAAAAATGTTATTTTTCCCCCACCCCTAACACAGAGAAAGCCAACTTCACCCTTTTATTCTGCGAAAGGTTCTCAAGAGTCATCAGTCTTACATTATTGTTGGTTCACTATTTCTTTTTTCAGCCTGGCAAGAGTATATAAAGATTCTCAGGAACTCTTACTGGAAGCCCCTGAAATCCGTGACCTTGGCAGAATCTGGGAAGAACTGATCATTGTGACTCAGTTTATGGAAACAATGAGAACTAATCCTGAAAGAATTGCAGGTAATTGTTTTGTCTATATCCTTTAGACTGGTGAATTTTTCTTTCTCAGAGCTGACTAGTACTTACTCTGCAGACTGACATCATTATAATGTATTTCACATGTAGCTGTTACTTTGCTTAAAGAGAGTAAGGTAGAACTCATCCAGTGTTGTAACACTTCTCAGAAAGGACAGAGGCATTCAGCTACATTCCCCAGCCATCTTCCTTAAATAACAGTAGACAAAACTCAAAATGCAAAACCATGGATATCTCACCATTCAAAGTAAAACATGGGTGAAGAGATGTCATTGTTGTTGCAGTAGAGGCAGAAGCAATAAAAAAGTGTCCCTGGAAGATGCAGAGGAATGGAAAGCTAGGAATATGCCTGAATACATACTACGGCATAACCCAGAATGGGACTTAGAGATCATAGAATCATAGAGTGGCATGGGTTGGAAGGGACCCCAAGGATCATAGAGCTCCAACCCCCCTGCCACAGGCAGGGCCACCAACCTCCAGACCTGGATCTGCACAAGGTTGCCCAGGGCCCCATCCAACCTGGCCTTGAACACTTCCAGGGACGGGGCATCCACCACCTCTCTGGGCAGCCCGTTCCAGCACCTCACCAATCTCGCTGTAAAAACCTTCCCACTTATATCTAATTTAAACCTTCCCTCCTTTAGCTTTAATCCATTCCCCTTTGTCTTGCCATTGTCTACCCTTTAAAAAAGTTGAATCCCCTCCTGTTTATATGCCCCCTTCAGGTACTGGAAGGCTGCAATGAGGTCCCCCCACAGCCTTCTCTTCTCCAGGCTGAACAAGCCCAGCTCCCCCAGCCTCTCTTTGTAGGGCAGGTGCTCCAGCCCTCTAATCATCTTCGTGGCTCCTCTGAACCCTCTCCAGCAGTTCCACATCTTTCTTGGACTGCGGGCCCCAGAGATGATTTATTTCAAGTGTTAGCTGAAATAAGCTTGGAACAGTGAAGAAGGAAACACTGTTTTTGTTTTGATGATGCATTTAGAGAAGACACTGCACACTTCTTATAAACAGGATAGCAAAGTACATGACTCCATTAATGTTTTAATGTTTTAACCTGCCAAACTCAAAGCACGATCCTGGGGAACAATAGGAAATGGACTAGTAGTGCTTTAAAAAATTTAATATTTAGGCTTTAGGAACAGAATTTGAAAAGATATTCCTAAAACTAATGGTACAGAAATGGCCTGGCTATGTGAATTGATTTGTCCCATACTCAAGCCTTTTCCCATCAGAATATTATTCTCACTAAAATCAAATCTGGGGCAATCAAAAAAAACCCAACTCAAGTACAATCTGAGCTGTGACTTGTACACAGCAACTAAACCAAACCTGCCTGTTTAGAGGTGTGGAAAAGTATGACATGCCATAGCTTTGCAACGTATTTCTAAGGGACTGCACCCCATGGTTTGGGTGGTTCCCATTGCATCCTGTAGCAGCTTTACTTCGGTGTAAAATAGAAGACATTCCTCCCCACTCCTGTGAATTATAATGCTTACAGAATCTCTGAGGGGGGTGAATGTGAGTTGTTTGTTTGGTTTTTTTTTAAAGTGTTCTTTTCTGAAACAGAAGTTTCCAAGCAGCAAAGTCAGCTCTGGAGCTAAACTAATACAACATGAATTGCCATCTTTTCCCATACAGAAAAAAGTATTGCATAATTGACTACTCAAGTTCTTTGTGTGGGTAACTTACTACTGTAAATCATAATCTGAACAAATTATTGTTATAGCTGCAAAGTTGAGCAATGAAAAATTAACAAATATGAGAATTAAGATTGCTCCTTCTCCTGATTCCTTAAACTGATCCACCTCTTGAGTCTCCCTTGTTCCATTTTCCCCATGCCTGGACACATTTGACAAGCTATGTTCCTATAATGTAGTTTTTCCTCCACAATGCCTGAGTGCCAGGAGAGGCACCAGTGAGAATATGGGGCACAGGCCCCTACTACTATTTTTTTCAGTGTGTACTGCTTGAATGAATAAATGGAAGAACAATTGAAGAAGTCCTGCTCAGCCCATGCAGCCCTAGGAGAGAATGTGCTTGTTGCAGATGGAATTGTGGGAGGTAGCAGTCAAATGTCAGTAATACACTACTTAACTCACAAAATGGAGAAATTCAGCAACAAATCTGTGCATGTTTCTGTGGAGATGTCTAAAGCTACATTCCCTGTGGCTGTATGATACATGCTGCTCCTATCAGCTTCAATTGCCTGTTCTGAACAGAGGAAGAACTAGTAGAGCTTTCCAGGGTGTCTTTCCTGAAGTCTGTTGACGCTATGTGAGCTACCTTTAATGAAGGTTGTAGTGTTCAATGGACATGAGCAACATTCACTTTCCAAGCTTTCACTTGGACCACACTAAGGCAGAATTCACACAGATACTGATGCATAACCAAAATGGCACTCAAACTTTAAGAGCAGCAATATTTTGAATGGTGAGTAGCCTCATTGGTTTGTCTGAAGTTTTGCTTAATAGCTGGGGATATTTCAGTGGGCCATTTTTTCAAAACTACAGAGTAAGATTAACTACTGTGACTAACTGAAAGTGATAAATGAATGCAAGTGTAAAGGGTTGGCTAAGGGTATTTACCCAAGGCCCAGAAGAAAGAATACTAACACAGTAGCACTCTTGAATCTGAACATTGAAAATAAATAAAAAATGTAGAGACTTCCAAATGTAGTCAGGAATGCTTTCAGTATTCCAATTGCTGAGGTTCAAGTCTGAAACATCTTTGAGAGATCAGATATGCAGCATCCAAACACTCAGCATTTTCTTATCATTCCCCAAAAAGGACTAAAATTATTTTGAATTGAAAAATAAAAAATTTGCACTCCATTAGTCACTACAAAGTACCTGAGGCAAAGCATATACTTTTTGCAGGTGTAAGCCATGGTATGAGTTGCTCTTTAGCTTCCTTTGGTATCTCACTGATCTCTGCGCTCCTCTCTTCATCCAGGACGAGGAATACGAATTCTTGACATTTTGAAAGATGGGGAGACTCTCACTTCCTTCTTGCTGGAAGATGTTGGCCTCCCAGATATTGTTGTTTTCCAGCTTATTAATGCTCAAGTGCGCCCTGAACAGGTGGGTAGAGTGTAAGAGCTACCAAGCTGTTATCCATATGGAATGCAGGCTCAAGTTGTATTTGCAGAGTAGCCTCAGTGAGGGTTTTGTACCCAGTATACCTGGTGCCTTATAGGTTCACTGTACAACTGCTGCCTTTGCTTTTTGTGAATCTAAAGGAAGAGGTCTTTGGTTTGTCTTTTAAAACCACTTTTAATATTCATTAAATATAGATATTTGGTTCAATGCTGCTGTTGCTCTGAAACAGCAAACATCAAGAAACAATACTACCAAGCAATGCATCCATCCCAATGATCAGACTTAACTCAAAAGCATAAGGCAGCTGTGTATCCTTTTGAGACAGCAGTCTGATGAATAGCAGCAGAGAACTATTTGAGGTTCTTAACATTCTGTGCCCTAACATCAGTAGAATATGGTAGCCTTATGGCACTGTCTCACATGAACAGGTGGGAATAGAAAAGCAGATCCACTTTCTTAGACTCTGGTTGAGTAATAGATCTGCTGAGAAAATTCAGAGTGAAAACTGCTGGTCAAATCCCTCCTGAAGCAGCTAAGCTGAGGTCTGTGTTTGACCAAGTACAGGCTGTTTCTGCCTGTGTATGTATTGGTAGCTGGGAGCTCTGCAAGGAATGCTGCATTAATGAATGAATGTTGCTGAATCAGAACTCTGGAACAATTTCCACACTGCATTAGTGTGTGGGTGGAAGCAACTGAATAGTTAGAGGCTGAAAGACACAATTCCTCTTTTTCACTACCACATAAAACACAAATGCTGGAACTGTGTGTGGCCAGAAAGAGGGAGGGCATTAATGAACTTTGATGCAGTTCCTTTTATACACCGCAGGTTCCGGCTGGTGTGACTAGTACCCAGATTGCTTGTCAGCTGTACTCCCTTCTCACTTTTCCATGAAGGAATGTCACAAGACCATACCAAAGGCAGTGGCAAATGATATATCCTATTTATTTGCACACCTCTGTATCAGCTGAGATGGTAAAAATTTGCTTCCTTGCTGCTTGTGCCAAGAATATATACAGATATCCTACTGGGCTTCTCTTCCCCTTTTCAACCCTAACCTCTTTGTCAGAGATCTGCTGCACTAGGAGAACTGCACTGCTGTGTTAGTACCTGTTAGCTCCCAGTGGCTTTTGCCCATCTACTGTTAAAATTCAGTCTGCCAGCATATGCAGGACTAAAGTTTTCAATGTAATCACCAGAAGTATTATTGAAACCTGCTGGAACATGGTGCTTTTCTCCTGTATTTTCTGTGTAGATGTAAAATAAATGTATTTCTCTTTATGCTGGAAGTTAAAGGCATCTGAACATCAGTTAGAGGAAGCTGGAGGAGACCTGGTGTTAAATCCCACTTTTGTTGCCCTCCATAAAGTTTTCTTGTTAGTGGTAGTCACAGGGGTACAAGATCATCTCATAAGAGCTGATCTTACAGCTATGAGATAAGAAAGTGCTGTGAATACCTCCTCCAAGGGCAACTGATACAAAAAACCTTACAATTTTCAAAAGATCACAAGGAAATGTTCAGGAGGAACTGAACACTTGTCCTGTGGGAGGTAAATCACTTATTTCCTACAGACCTTGGTAAGCAAGTTACTTGGGCTGTACTTAATGGTTGGTTGAGGTCGAAGTTGCAGAGCAATTACTAGAATCTAGGTCTTAAACCTCAACCATGATAGTTAACCTTTAGCTCTCCAAGCTGTTCTACCCTCTGTTTGCTTACATATTGCTGTACGTGCTGACTGTTGCAAACAGCTGGTGGCAAGTCTAGGTCTGAGCTGCATGGGACAGCAGGAAATGACACACAGAGCTGAAAGCTAAACCTGATCAAATGGCCAACTAGCTGAAAAAATAATTTTGGACTTCGTTTTGCCAGCTTTGGCCAAACAGTGACACAATTTTAAAAAAAAAAGGTATTGAAGTTTTCCTCCAATGTGCTTTTTTGAGTCATTGTAAGATAAGGATAAGAGACCAATGTTAAAACACAATGAGAAGTTCAGGAAAGATTGGCAGCAACCCACCCTACCGGAAAAATTGGGAGGGCGGAGGTTTCATGTTTTTCTAATCCCATCTGTTCATGAACATTCTTGAAATGCAGTTACAGTTTGTAAATAACCTCTTTTCTTTTTTTTTTTTTCTGTGTTTAATCTTTCTAAGTGATGTTAATGTTACAGTTTCCTTGTTTCACAAGTCCAAAGCAAGGTTCCCAGGCTGCCTCCCTGAGCAGATCATTTTTGTTGCCATTCATACTGGATGATTAGGACCATGCCAGATCAGGTGTATATAGTTAAAAAATGTTCTTGTCACACTTATCTTCAGGACATAAGTGGCTGAGCAAATACTTTTAGCGACATCAAGTCAGTTAAATGCAATTTAGTGTTCCAGTTTGAGGGAGGGTGGTGGTGTTTGGATTTGGAGGATTTTTGCAAGCCAGACTACATCAGTAGTATTTCCTCCTTAGCATTCTGACTCTCTCCACGCTATCTAGCTTGTGTAACAATGCCTTTATGTGGGAACAGCTGTAGTGGTGTCAGTGACAGTACCTCTCAGTTTTACTAGAAATTCACAGCCCTTTTATCGTGACTGCAATACACCACCTGTCTGTTTGCTGTTTTGTTGTTTGGTGTTCTTTTTTAACTGCAGCTCCCTAAGCTGAAACTCAGGGCAGTGGTAGTAGACAAAATACAACATTGTACTAGACTTATCTTCCTCTGCCTTTCCTACTCTGGATGCTGACTTTGCACAGACACACCTGTAATTTTTTTTGGTAGCTTCTGACATGTGAAGTACTTCATTAATAACTCCTCAAGCTTGAATCCATTCTCCAAAACAACTGAATTTTTTCTCATTCTTCTGGGTTTTAAAATATTTCTCTTTACAAGAACCACCAAACAAGTCTCAGCTGCTAACTATAGGAGATGTACAAATGTACAATTTTTGTAATGTTCAGAATCTCTTAGATGGACTTGTTTGCTTAGATAGGAAATAAATATACACCGATATCTGACCTGGTACAGGTGTGCTGTGTTTGCTTTGATCCATGTGCCTGGAATGCTCAGGAGATTCTTTTTCTAAAGTTATATTTTGTGCAGATTTTGATGACTTATTTTTATATGCAGTTTGGTAAATTAATTTAACCTAATGATACTGTGTCAGTGCGCAAAACTAGATCTTGTTTGTGTGAAAGTCTGTGTTTGTCTCTTAGTGGGCATTTACAGTAGTCACTGTGGTGAGCTTGTTACAAATGGTATTGTGAAGACATGGACAGACGATGGGAACATTTGCTTCTGAGCAGTTTCCAGTGCAATGTATTCTGTCCATTATAAGGCAAGTAGAACTGAATCCTAGACTACCAGGAATGTTCCGTTAGAACAGTGTAAATTCCAGATAAATCTTCTGATTTCTGTGGAGTTATTCTACATGTAGATTTGTTTAACTATAAACTAATCTGCCCCAGTGTTTGAACACTAAAGATAATAGTTGGGCTTTTGTTCTGTTCAATGTTTATATTAGAAGTGGTAATCAGTAAGTGGGTGTGGTTTAATGTAAAATGCCTTTGTAAAGCCTGGCTGTGTGCCTGTACGTAGTGACAGTGAAGAATGGTTGTGAGGATGCACTGAGGTGGAATAGTCACAACTGAAATAAAATAGTGAAGGAAATCAAGCTTGAGAATCAGTGGAACTGGCCTTTTTCTCTTAGAGCAACTGACAGCAAAAATACAACTAGCCTAAATACCAAAGGTAATGATGTGGCATGATCAGTTAATCCTGGGGAAAAACTTTAAAGCAAACCGTAGCTATCCTTCCTTAGTCACAAGGATGGGTGGCATGGCATCAGGTGTACTTCAGTGGCAGAGAGAAAGGGAAGAAGGCTCACAAGAACTTCTACAATGAACAGAGGAATGTTTCTGAAGGCTGGGTTATCTAGTGAAACATCAAGTGAGGGTTGTTCAATAATTGATGCTTCATGGGACCACATCCCTCTGCCATTCAGGAAAATGTTAGAAGGGGCTGATATGAAGGTGTCCATTTTTGATAAAATTCTAGTTGTTCCTGAGCGGTGTGAACGTTCCCAGCAGTAAATGAAACATTTGTTTTGGTTCCAGTTTGCCTATGGTGTCCCCAACTTGACTCTGAAGGATATTGCTTGCAGTCAGATGCTCCTGGACCGCTTTATTATCTTCAGCAGCCGAAGAGGTCTCCTTTCTGTGCACAAGGACATGTGTGCCTTGTCCCAGAACACCCTACAGAGAGTAGAAGATGCCTTGTATGCAAATGTTGATTTCTTTAAGCTATTTCAGCTGGTAAGTATTAGCACAATCACCTTGCCTTATGCTGTCATTTTTTGGCTGGGTATTTCATTGCCCTTCAAGAATTTTCTGTGTAATACACCAGCGATGTCCCGAGTGGCCCTTGTTTATTTACCCCCACAAACATAAGGTTATGGTTGTGTGATCATTAACCTGTCATCAGCTGAACACTAGACAGTTCTGATTATGTTTTGGGATGAAGCAGATGAAATTCACAGTACAACAGAACTAAAAGATTCAAATGCAGTTTTAAAATCTGTGTGGGGGTGCTGTTATCTGGTCCTTCCAGACTGTGTAGCAAAATAGTTGTGTGGCAAGACCTACAGAAACCTTACTGTCAGTTCTGAAAATACCCCACGTAACCCATTCTGTCTTTGCTTCATCCAGCATGATGGAATTTTATGCTGAAGTCAAAACCATGATGCAGCTTGAGATAGGATAGCCATAAGAGCCTTTACAAAAAATAAAACAACCAGACCAAAACGTAACAAGTTATACTAGCTTTCATCGCTCTTTCTATAGAAGGTTTGCCTTACCTCTGTTCATTTGGGATGAAAGAAAACAAAATTTTGAAGCAGTGTGTGTATATACTTCCTGTCTGAACTGCAAGTGGCAAATGAGAACATGCTCATGTAGGCTTTCCATAAAAACTCTTGCTTTTCTGATTCCCTGCCAGGACAGCTGTCTTCTGCTTTCTTAACCACCTACTGACTGAAAGGAATGGCAGGGAATCAGCAGGGTGTATAGCTACGCAGTTTTAGGGAAGCCTTTTTAGGGGCATAAATATTACAGTCTAGCTATCTAGAAGCTTTATTTTTTTATTTCAATAAGAAGAAATAAATGCCTAAGAAAGCTGAGAAAGCCTCAAGAGGGCTAACTACAAGCACACATATGATTCTTTAGACAGGTAAGAAGGACATGGTGATGCAAGCGAAGTGGCATGTGACAGCAAGCTATGGTGTCACTTGTTTCTTAAGAAACCAATGATAACTAAAGTGTTAGTTTCTGCTGGGAAGGCCATTTGGCCAGTCTGCAGGAACCTAGGAATGGTTTCTGTCAGATCTGACAGACAGCAAGGACAATACTGTCCAAAAGCAGGAAATCTCTCATGTAATGTACTGACAGTTATTTACCTTGATGGCAAATGGGGGCTTCTGTATCACAAACTCTGTTAAATTGAGAAGTTACCAAGAGTCTGTACATCATACTGGAAGAATAACCTCCATGAGAAGCAGCTGTTTAGAAATCCTGGTTCCTGCATCCCTCCTCCATTTTTCACCTTCTGGCATGATGTGCTTAGATAAGTAGAACAAATTCCAAGCTGTATTTTCAGGAGCTTGTGACTGTTCAGCCTCACGTTAGTAAGAACGTGTATGTAGGCTGCTGTGTGAGTCTACATGTCGGTACTGGATTTGTGGCCCCACAAGACAAGCTTGCAAGACTCAGTGTTCTAAATAACTCAGTATTTGAGATTGAGATACTGTTTCCATTTTTTTCTCTCAGTTGTAACATCTGATGTCATGTAGAAACTGTACAAAACTCATCCATGTTTCTGATGTATTCACAGCTTCCCACTGTGTTGGACAGAAACTCACCAGGTGCTGACCTGAAAACCTGGGGAAGGGTGCTGTCTAATGTCTCCCGGGCAGTGCAAAAGGTAGGTGTTCTAGTAACAGATGGCATTGCATTTCTGGGCAGTGCATAGTCCTCCTTGTCCATTGTTCTATTCATGTTTCAGCTACCTGCTGTATCAAGGAAGAAAATAGACTTGTTTGGGAAGAGCTGGTACCTTAAAAATTCTTTCTTCTCTCATTACAAAATAAATGTAGACTTTGGCATTTATGAAACATATTCTTGTCTTCAGAAAAGACTTAAGAGAACAAGAACTGAAAATGGTGCCTGTGACTAGGACAGGGGAGATGAAAAGATGAGGTTCTGACTGTATCCAGACTTCACCAGCCTGAGTACAACTGAGACCTCACCAGATACTTAACTCCTTTGAGGGTTGCAATTAACAAAGTCTTTTCTTACTACAGCTAGCCAGGAAGCCAAGTGTTCAGGACCTTTTGATGGTTCTGCAACCTTTTCTACAAGATGGAAGGCCAGAATCCTTAGGCCACTTGGTGAGCTCCCTGTCTGATCTTTTCTGTGGCTACCCAGAAGGAGGTGGATCCAGAGTGCTTTCCTTCAATTGGTATGAAGATAATAACTACAAAGCTTTCCTGGGGATTGACTCAACGAAGAAGAAAGCCAGTTATTTTTATGATAATACAACCAGTAAGTTTTTCCACCAGAGCGTTACAGAGACTATAGACACGTGCACTTGCATTGGAATATCAGTACCTTTTACAAAATAACATTTTAAGCAGTTGATTTGGGAAATTAGAGAGAGGTGAAATGTTTTTTTTCTTCATACTCTTTTCAAAGCTGGAAGCAGAGGCCTATGAATCGAGAGTTAACAGTGGTACATACTTGCTTTCAATATGAAGGCATGTAAGCTTTGTCATCATCCTAATTTAGACAGTCCTCTGTCTTCTAAAATGTGCTACTGCTACCAGGAAGAATGAAGTGCTTCTGAAGAAGGTTCAGGAATATACAGTGCTGAATTCTGGAATTACTTTTCTCCAAGATAATTTTTTTTAAAGTCTCTCAACTTGATTGATGGCCTGGAGCACAAGAATTTTAAAAACTCTCCTTTTAAATAATACTCAGTTTGATACATGGCAGCTGTTCTTTTCCTGCATAGAAGTACATATATTTTGCAGCAGTGATGTTCTACAGCCTAATTCAATCTTACATGGGAAGCATTTCAATTCTGGGTTTTGTTGCTTTCATTTCCTGACTTACCTTCTTGTTTTAATAGGAGAGAATGCAAAGAGGAATCAATTTTATCTTTTCTGCCATTCTTTTTTTTTTTAAATTATGTCCCCTTCTGTTTGCTAGTTAATTTTTCCTCTACTATGAGACTCCTCTTATACTAACAGTCATATAATAGCTGGTAGTACATTTCTGTGTCCCTTCTGCTATGATAGATATATATGGTTACAGAGAACAGGTGAGCACTTTGCATGTAGAGAGACACCTACCTTTCACTCTATGTGTTGATACTTATAACTCAATCTTCAGAAGACCTGTAAAAGGTGCCATACTCCATTTCTTCAACCAGGGAACAAAATAGTTGAATGCTATCCAAGTGAACTAATTATTTGATAGTGCAGGAGTAAGATGGAAATGTTTACATTAAAATGTTTAGTTCTCAATTATTGTAGGATCCAGTTCTGAACTGTTCTGGAGTTCAAGCCTGCTGGATCTCCAGTTCTATAGTTTATACTGTGTAAGAATTAACTGCTAATAGGATAAAAATAGCTTTGTTTCAGTATCAATTATGATATAAAGGAACTGAGTCATTATAAGAAGAAAAGCAATTAGAAGTTGAAATTGTTCAGTGAGATCTGAGTTGTCTGTTTTTCTTCCATTTGAAATACCAGCAGCATTATTATATTATTTGTTCTTCCAGTTTTCATGGTGTCTACTTCACAATTCCAGTATCTACTTAGTAGCCTTTTTCCTTTGTTCAGATATTGTACTTCTACATTGCAGAATGTGCTTAACCTGTTCAGACGCAAAATGCTTTGTACTGTATTGCCAGGAAGAAGTCGTGCAGGATGTTATGTATGATAGGGTTTGAGTAGGCTTTGATAAGGACTCTGTGTCTTTCTGTCTTTAGCACCCTTTTGTAATGCATTGATCCAGAACTTGGAATCAAACCCTTTAACAAAAATTGTCTGGAGAGCTGTGAAGCCCCTGCTGATGGGGAAAATCCTCTTTGCTCCTGATTCACCTTCTGTACGGAAAATCCTAAAAAATGTAAGTTCTAAAATAGGAAAGTATGTATGTCTAAAAATTGCATTCTAAGAAACATCTTTTGAAAAACAGTGACCCAGCTACTTCAATCAGATTTTCTTCTCAGAACTCCATTTGTTCTGATGCTCAACAGCAGAGGGACAGTTAGTCTTCATTTAAAAAATGGGCTATAGTTCTTCACCAATTCATCCCATCCTGGTCCATGCTACATGATTTTTCTAGCTCAAATAGCCTTTAGTTGGCACAAGTCCATACTTACACTAGTAAAAATAGTTATGTTTATATGTGTTTTACAGATGTAGGAACATCAGCTCTATGTTGGTAAAGCTAGGAGGCTTGGGTAGACTAATTGAGATTGATCACTGAGAGATAAGAAGCCAATAGCAACATCGTGGTTCAATATTACATATATTGAAATGATAAATATTTTTCACATTGTGAAAATAGGATGGAGCCTGGACTCTTCGGCTGCTCTTCTCTTTGGAGAAATGAAGCTGAGCAGTTAAAGCAAGGTTGCATATGACGTAGGTTTTGGCCATCTCATCACCAGCAATTCACTTTTAACATCTATGTAAGGCACAGAACCACTGCTGATAGTTCACTGAGTATAACATCACAATCTGAGGATTGTTAACATTTCTGCTATTTTAAGTTTATTAAGTATTCAAAGTAAAAACAACAACACATGTATGTTACAGGTTTTGCTGTCACTGAATGGTTGCATCATAAATTCTGTTTATCCCCTTAGCTTTCTTAACTTTCCTTTCTGTTGTTTTATTCTTCAGGCGAACTCCACTTTTGAGGAACTTGAACGCCTCAGACTGTTGACCAAATCTTGGGAAGAAGTAGGACCTCAGTTGTGGTACTTCTTTCAAAACAGCCTGCAAATGAATATGATCCGTGTATGTTATAACTTCTTAGGGATTCTCAGTAAGAGCAGATTTCACCATCCTTTATTTTTACTGAGGGAGAAGCACAGCCTTCGCAGCAAGGAATCTGGCCTTTAAGGCTGTTGGACTAGTTACTGGGCTTGGTTTGAAGGCTAGTCTTAGATGAATTACAGCATTTCATCTCTGACAAAACCTCCCGTCTGGACACTCTCTAGAATCTTGCTCATCACTGCTTAATAAAGGCAGCAATCACTCTGTCACCCTGTCACTCCAAAATGTCCTTCAAGAACAGACAAGTTGATTTTTTTTGGTGGGTGTTCTGCATAGGCAAAGAAGGCAGTAGGGCCGTGTTTTTTCCAGGTTCAGCAATGTATTACCTCAGGAAATTGCTTATTTCCACATCACTTATATGTAAATTTGATCAGCTCCAAGTAGTATCTGTAGTTAAGGTTTACAGAGCAGTTCATACCAGAGAAAACACTTCTTTTTCCATACTATATTAGATTAAACATTTATCCTCTTGTTTATACAGAAAAAATATGATAAATAATCAATGATAAATGTGTTTTCATTCTTCAAGTCTTACCTCCAGTTCAGCTATGCAATTACCCGTTTATAAAATGAATTCCTTAGCACCCTTTTGTACTACTTCACAGCTCAGAAAGAGCTATAGAAATTTAAACCTTTCTAGCTAAACAGGGCATGGGAAGAGGATCATTGTCATGAAACTGTCCTGATTGTTTCCTCAGGACTCCCTGAAGCACCCTACAGTGAGGAATTTCTTGAACAGCCAACTGGGTGCTGAAGGCTTAACGGCAGAACACATAATCAACTTTCTCCACAACGGGTCTCCAGGGAGCCGGGAGAAGGGGATGGCAGACTTCGACTGGCGGAACATCTTCGGTGCTGCAGACCAAGCTCTGCGCTTGCTCAATCAGTATCTGGAGGTAAGGTCAACCCTCCCACTGCTGGCAATACTTGCAGAGAAGATCTTAAAGCAGGTTAGGGAGTACTTGGGGTCTGTAGCAACAGACAATAAAGCTAAAACCATAAGACATCTTAATTTGTTTCCAATTTATTCTCAATAGTATAAGCATATTTTTAAAAATACAGTTGTAAAAGAACATAAATACTTATTATCATTAAAAAATTTCGGTTTGATGGTCCCCAAATACTATATGCAAAATGTTGGTTGAATGTCTGAACACATTTTGCTGAGAGTCAGGGTCTCTGAGGCTTTTTAAGAGCCACAGTGCAGGAAGTGGGGTGAAGTTTCATCACATTTAAAAAAAAGCTAAAAAGGTTTATGAAAATATCAAGCCATTGTAAAAATACTTTGGAAGATACTTTTAATAAGAGATTACTCTGGTACACCAGGAAATTGGTGTTTGGGGTTTTTCTCACTGCTGGTAAAGATGTGTTTGTAACTAGACCTAAGATGGAGTGAATTCCTGCTAAATTAGATAAATGAAATGCAAATTCTTCTTAGTAAATTTATGAGCCCAGGCAAAGTTAGTTGACCCTGCAATGTTGCTGGTTAACTCCAAGAGTTTAAAAAACTATTGCTGTTGGCAGTAATATTAATACTTGGGAACTCAATACTTACCATCTGTCATATGAGGGTCAGGGTCTTTATAGACATGAATTACATCTTACAAGCATCTCTGAGAGAAAAGTAAATATTTAGCTATTAACAGTTAAATAAGCTGAGCCTCAAGCTCATAGAAAGAAGTGTTACCAGTTGTAAGCAACAGGACCTAGATCTCCTAATTCCAACCCAGTTGTCTAAAAGGCAGGAACTGCACATTTATCTGCCTTTCTGGAGGTATTATGAGAGGGAACGATAAAGCTTTTGCACAAAGTTCTGCTGACTTTTGATGATCCTTTACATCATGCTTGCAGAATTATTTCTTATTCAACCTGAGTGGAATATATTGCTTGTAGCAGGTCAGTGCTGGAACATCTGCAGTATCAGGGCAGTTACTGTACCTGGTAATAGATCTTTTTGTCCTAAAGCTCTTTGTAATGAGCTTATTCTTCTGAATCAGCTGTTTACACTGAGTTCTTAACACTTGAGAATGTTTTCACACTGTGCCAAGCACAATGAGAACAAATAGCTCCCTTTTGGGGACACCCTACTCCTTACCATAGTATGCAGTGCAGAGAAGTGTGCTGCCAGCAGCTATCTTTGGAGACTCCGGATCTCTGCTGCAATCTGTGGTGCAGCAGAGAGTCCCACAAATTATGCAGTGGCTGCTCATCCTCACTACCCCAAGAATTTCCTGTTCTTCCCTTTGATTGCCTTAAGCTATGGAACAGCTACACTGAGAGTGCTACATAGTCATGGCTTGATGCTTATTATTTTCTGGTTTTAGAATCATAGAATATACTGACTTGGAAGAGACCCATAAGGATTATCAGGTCCAACTCCATCTTCCAAACGTGTTCTTAATATTTTAGCTTTAGTTTTCCCATCTTCATTGGACCATTAAAAATTGTTAAAGAATTACTGGGAGAAGACCTGAAACAAATTTCCCAGGGTGGTTGATGAATTAATTTAGATACACTGAGGTTTATGAAGGCACAAGCTCCATAGCAATTTACTGGGGGACTAAAGAAAAGAGCCTAGTTGGGTCATACAGCCTTTATTTTTAATACAGTTAATGTTAAGAGAAAGTTTATAGCTTTTGGCTAGCAGATTCAATTTCAAATTATGTGGATTATTGCAAGCCTAGCCTCTTAGTTTGTGTTTTCTGTTTCGACACTTTCTGCTTCCTTGACTGGACCCCCAGCTAAGAGTGTATACTGGTCCTCAGCCTAGTCCAAGCACTGACCATTATGCAGTGAAAATCTAGAGAACAATTGTGCCCTTCCCACACGTTCCCCTGGAAAACTACCTGAGGAGTTCTGCAGCTGCAAGAAGTAGCTTGAACAATTCCTCTTAACAAAGAACCAGCGAATGGTTCTCCAGGCTTTTCAAAAACACAATTACACAGCAGGACTTAGTTGTGGAAACACTGACACAGTGGCAAAAACTAAACTGAGTTCCAGAACTCAGGTAACTATGTGTGATAAACCTATCCCTTCAAAAATTAATGGAAACTGAACCATCAGTCTAATTTTATTTCTTCTCTGACATACAAACCAGAATTATTTTTTGCCTTATTTTGCTTTATCATACAAAATTCGATGTATTTTAATTTTGTTAAGCAAATTAGGAGAATGAACCTTTACAAAGCACCCAGAAAGTAAAGCTACAAAATAATGAAGTTCTCAATTTAAGCACTATTTTGTTTTGCTGCCAGTTAAAAACATATTCCCACAGAGGAACCGTTAAACTGTGAGACTTCACATTTTAAAGGAAACAGAGCACAGGGAAAGGTCAAATAAAGAGTTTCTAAGGTGTCTGCCCATTAAATAATAAGCAAGAAATGATCAAGAAGATCAAACAAGTTAACCTCCTGGAATTTTACAAATCAAGATAATTCTGCAAGTATCTTCCCAGTCCATTAAGGGGTTAAATGCTTATACTCTGGTAATGTCTTGCTGAATCTGAAGGGCAGAAGCCAAATATACAGGCATAAATCTGTAATTTTACAGATAGTGACCAAGTTTGTAGAGTTCACAATCACTTGTTTTTACAAAACCTGCTCTGCAGGAGACAAATGGGAGGACGTGAAGGGCTTCGGTTTTGATGATTTGGTGTCTGGTATATTGCCTGATCATGCATTTCACAATAATGACAGAATCAGAAAGAAGACAGTTTGCTGTGAAAGAGAAACTACATTTTATCATTGACAAACTGAAGTGTGTTAACTTAAGTCAGCAGGTTAATCCTATGTCAGAATTCAGTACGGCCACAATACGGTCAGTAAGATCAATTGACTAGTTGGCTGGCATTAAATAGAAATAAATGACTAAATACCTAAGAGACTTTAAGATTCAAATTTATGCTTTCATTCGGCCAGCACTTCACTTGACAAAGTGCTTTCCAGCTGAAGTCCATGGCTAATGTGCTTTTCTTACAGCTCAGTCATCCTTTAGCTCCCTGCTGTTCACTCAGGCACTCCCTAGGTTTAAAAAAAAGTCCCAAAACTTGAAAAAGGATAGTGTTTTGATTCAACTGAACTGCTAAAAAGCTCCTGTGGCTGCATTTATTTTATAGCTGAGTTAATTTTATCTCCTCAGTGCAAACTGTGAAGACAGTTCCTGACATTGGGACCTTATCTATGCTTCAGCTTTAGACCTTCCAATTCAGATCTTTGCCTTTTTTGAGGGAACCTTCCAAGCAACGTCCAAATGTCAGATTTCACATTTCCATGGCTGGATGATTACCATGGCTTAAATATATTTTAAAAAAAAAATATACATAATTCTATCTAAAATGGTAAATGTGGAACCGTAGGCTTTGGGTGAACCTAGTACTGGCTATACATTTTGTATAGCTACATCCAAATTTGCCCTGTCATACTTAAATTACAACAGCTGCTCCTGCTTTAGTGAGCACTCTTGTTTGATGTCTAACTTGTTTGGATGCATGTTTCTCGAGTTTGGAGGTGATAGTACTTAAATACAGAGATTAAACTGCATTCAAAATTACTCCACTCTCACTGACCATAGTAATGCTAAATCTGTTTACAGTTCTTTGTAGGGAGAATGATGTTTCTCAGCTTGTACTGATAATGCTTTGTGGTTTGAATTTGCCAGAAGAATTAGACTATGAATGGGGAATCTTTCAGGAAGGAGGAGAGAGTCAACTTTTAATAGTTTCAACATAAGCTTTTATAGCTGAAAATAGCAACTAATTCAGATGAATGTACCTCCCTGTTCTGTTTTCAATCACTCATGTTTGTTTTTGTGTATACCTCTAACTAGTTTATTCCCATGCAATTTTTCTCTTTGTGGTGATTTGTAGTGCCTGACTTTGGATAAATTTGAAGGTTATCTTGATGAAACTCAACTGACTCATCAAGCCCTTCATCTGCTGGAGGAAAACAAATTCTGGGCTGGTGTGGTTTTTCCAGACATAGAACCTACCACCAGCAGTCTTCCACCACTTGTGAAATACAAGATCAGGATGGACATAGATGCAGTGGAGAAAACAAACAAAATCAAAGACAGGTGAGTGATGGTTCCTTCACAGTTCTTGTCTGCCGTGAGATGAGCATGAGAGACATAAGGACATTAGAACCTGCACTGGATAGATGTATGAAATCCAACTGTATTCACCAATAGTTAGTAGGTAATGCAGTGCAGAATCCACCTCCAGTTACCAGGCACTGATACAAATGGTTAGCACACTTGTGACAGGTGTGTAGGTGCATGGATACATGGGAAATGAATGACTGCTCAAAATCTAGTTAGTAACCTGCTCAAGTTTTTAGTTGGCTCCTTCTCCAGGAGAGGCAGACAAGGAAGGCCTATGTGGATTGTGACCAGGCTGTCCTCTAACTGGACAGCAGAACTCTGCCATTACTCCACAAGCCCCCCTCAAATTAATCCATGTAGAGAGACAGCAGAAATAATTTGTAAGGGTTGTCTATATAGAGGAATATAATGGTGTCTGGTAGTTGTAATTCAGCTGTTTCAGTTTAATCTCCAAGGATACTGTACTACAAATACAGTTGTTCTAAAAAAGTACTGTATTCCAAACAGAGCTGTTTCTATTTTAAGAGTTACACTGCTACATGATTAATTTCTGTACGTTTTTTCCCAAAATTGCTATTCTGTGTCAGTGTAGAGAAAATGAAAGGAAACTGAAAAACCTTCCAGGTCATACGTTTACTACAGCAGTGTGGTCTGGCAGACCAAAATCTAAGACCGACACTCCAGGCAGCACTCCTGCAGTTACTGTACCTAAGGTTTTTGTTTGTTTTTCTTATTTTTAATTTTTATTATTACTCCTCCCCCACCCCTCCCTTACAGCCACTGTTTTACCCAAATGATTTCCATATAAAATTTCTTTTGAGGTATTGGGATCCTGGTCCAAGAGCTGATCCTGTGGATGATTTACGCTATATCTGGGGAGGCTTTGCATATCTCCAAGACATGATTGAACATGGGATTATAAAGACCCAGACCAACACTGAAGTGCCATTAGGAATTTATCTGCAGCAAATGCCATATCCATGTTTTGTGGATGATGTGTGAGTAGAAGCAGTTTCTCTTCATTCTGACGAGCAGTTGGATTGCTGGGTGATTTAAGACACTTGAGCACTAGTTCTAACCCTAGTCCTAAGGTATAAATACAAGAGCAATAATTGAGATTTACTGAATGAATTTGTTTTTTCCCTTATCCTGCCATAACCCAGACTCCCGAAGATCCCTTTGCCAAGGTTCTACCCTTAACCCCAGTCCTGGACTTTGTTGCATCCAGACAGCTGGTGTCCAAAGCTAAAATGAACACATAACACTGGCCCTGTGAAGCAGCAAGTTTCTTCCAATTTTTGCCTATCACACAAAATTAAAAAAATAATCTGTTGGATTTTTGCCTTACTTTTCCAGGCAATAATAACAACTTAACCTAAACCTACAGGTTACTACCTGTAGTAACCAACTTAACCTAAACCTACCAGGAATCTGTTGTCCACAGGGCACCCCAATTATAACACTTTGATCCCTAACAGTGTCAGCCCTGGAACTACTCATGTCATTACACAGAACCCAGCAAAACTGTGATCTTTATCTAAATAACTTAAGTCTCATGCTGTAGCATATGACCAGTGCTTGTAGCAAAACTGAACACAAAGCACTGAGCTATGTTAGAACAGCACTACATCCTGAAGTTAACTGTGCAGAATCTATTGAAATGTAGTAAGCTTCTTGTCCCTAATTACATCTCTAAAACCCAGCTGCTTTATCTCTAAAGAATCATTGCCTAAAGATAAATTGAACAGAAAATGCATGTGTGAGTGGAATTGGTACCTCTTACTGTCTGTAAGTCTTGAACATTCAGACAGCCCAGTCTCTTCAAGTATATTACCAAACCCTAACCCTTGACTTAATCCTGTCTAGATACACTAATATCCAAATCTGGAGGAGTTTGTTCCTTGAAGACACCTACAAGCCTTGCAGTATCCCAAGACAATTCAGGAGTTGGACTCGATGACCCTTATAGGTCCATTCCAACTCAGTATGTTCTATGATGAGCCTTTTGAAATTCTTTCTTTCCAAAATCCAAACCACATTCTTATATAAGATTCCATTTGTAACTACATGACTACTGTCTTCAGCCAAACTGATTCTACAGCATTGGTTTCTGTTAGCATCAGCCCTTTTACTACTTCTTTCCCTTTTCCAGTTTCTTTCCCTATTGAAGAGTGGAATTAGCTAAAGGGGACAGAGGTGCTTTGTTGCTGTGTATTGAAAAAAAGAAATGGGCTGTGCTCTTGGGTGTGGAGATTTCATGGTTACATGGAGACAGTGGGCCTGTGGACTCCTGTGAGCACTACCTGAACCAGCATGTGTGCTCCAGAGTTTATGAAGTGGTACCTCTTCCCTGTTCACAGTGTGCCTGTACCATTCTGTAATCTGTGTTATCACAACTGTCTTGGTAAATGTTTCACCAAAAAAGGGACTATAAAAATAATTTCATAGTTCAGTCAGTGGGCTGTGTTCAGCAAACACTAGTACTTCAGATACAGACAGACTGCAGATATATACATCACTTGACCTGTCACTTCCATCAGCCATTACCTTGTAGTAGCCCGACAAACTGTCACCCTGGCAAGCCTGCTGTTTATATCCTCCCCACTGGAGAGGCAGAAATCTCATCTGTGCAAGTCTTTTGATGCCTGCAGTGCATAGACACAATTTGGGGCTGATATCCAAGCCCAGTGATGGTCCCTGCAGAGAGCCTGCTTAAGTGAAACAAACCCATCTTCATAGTAAAACGTGTATGTTGTGCTATGCACCAACACGCAAAACCTAGTGTACTCCAGGCCATTCCACAAAAGAATGGCTGTATTTCAGCAGGGCAGATTTGGTGAAAAAGTAAAAATGGAAACCATTGGTTTTGACAGTGGAGGAGCTGTGATAGCAAGTGGTAAAAATGTAGTTCTGTAGGGCTCAGATTTAGGAAGCTGAAGGGTTCTTTTTCCTTTTTGGTTTTAGCAGCTGGAAGATTTTAGCTTTTAGAGAATCAAGTCCATTTGGTTTTCAGGGTAATTTCATTGAAAAAATGCAATCCTAAATTAATAGAATAATATTTTCACCTTTTACACCCTAAAATCTTTCTCAGCACACTTGGGGCAATGCTTCGCCAAAGATCATCTGCCAGTGCTGAGCAGCCATAGAGTCTGGGGGGAGGCACAGAGAAAGGGAGCAGTGCCTTCATCATGGTAAATGAAGGCCCACCCACAGCAGCCCTTATATCCCAGTTCTTATATCCCAGAACTGACATATGGGAAGTGCTGCTATGTGGAACAGTCCCAATGTGTTTTTTGAGTCATGGTTTCTTTGAATTTCAGCAGCCTTGCTGGCAGCATCCAGTGATTTTAATGCTTAATTTGTGGAATTCTTTTGCCAGTGACTCTTGGGAACATAAAAAGACAGTGACAATCCCAAATTGTTAACATTAGCATGTGTCTTAAAATATTCTTTTTACATCATAGTAAAAGTGTTCTGGTATTCACTGTGGAAAGAGATATATTTTCATCAGCCACCACATGCTTTGCAGCCTTTAGCAACCCTTAGAACCTCTTTGTAAGATAGAAATTAATGTTTATCTGTCTCATGAGAGTGCAGCAATCAGTAGTTGATTAATGTTTAGGTTGTTTGTGAAGTTCACTAGCAACTTATTATTGATGTTTAGGCTGACAATTTCCAGTCCCATGTTTAATAAACACATTATTTCTTACACCTTTTCATCTTTGACTCTCATGGCAAATATTTCTCTGGTTACCTAAATTGTAATTAATTTCTCCCTTCTTGCTTTGGTAGCTTCATGATCACGTTGAACCGCGCCTTTCCCATCTTCATGGTGCTAGCTTGGATATATTCAGTTTCCATGACTGTGAAGAGTATAGTGCTGGAGAAGGAAATGCGTCTGAAAGAGGCTATGAAGAACAGGGGTATAACCAATGGGGTGATTTGGTGCACTTGGTTCCTGGACAGCTTCATCATGATGGCTGTGAGCACGTTCCTCCTCACAGTGATGATTATGGTAAGGATTGCCTCTCAAACTCACTGTTGCGTTTGCACTGCTGATACCAGTTTTGTTGAGAAAGATTAGTAGCCATTCATAGAGAGAGGGGGAATGAGGTTGGTGGCCCTGCCTGTGGCAGGGGGGTTGGAGCTTTATGATCCTCGGGGTCCCTTCCAACCCTTGCCATTCTATGATTCTATGAATGGCTGGTGGCCTCATATGATCACAGCACGTAGCAGGCAGACTTCATGACATCATCAATACTTGGCAGAGACACAAAGATAAATTCACTCGTAAGGTTTACTGTGAGATCCCCCCACAGAGCAGTACATCAAGCTGATTACTCTGTATATTCTTATATACAAAGGCAGATTTCCCAATAAATACGAATTGCTGCTTTAAATACAAGGAATCATAATATGATTTTTTTTTCTTGTAGTTTGCCACGTGTTATTCCTTCATAATGCACAGTGCTTGCCTGCTTAGAAATTATGTCACTATTTCAATGGAAAAAGAGACCACAAGGACAGAACTTTCAGGACAGTCTCAAAAAAATTTCTGTGACTCAGAAATGCTGTAACTTTTGTAATTTTTCAGGACAGTTTAGATATTGTCTCTAAGGCCTATCTCCTCTCTCTCTTACATGAGAACCAAGCTCCTCCTAGCTGCTATATTTAGATGTATAAATCTGTGGCATTTTGAAAAGGAAGACTGTCCTTGCATCTTTTCTGATGTGGGGAACAGGTATTGGTATAAATGCATAGGTGGGATTTAATCTGCCCTACCTATCAGCCTGCACTGATGAGTAGGTCCTTGTGGTTCCATTATGATGGATCCTGTACTGGGGTGGATAGAGAAAGGTTACTTGACTTCTAACTAAACCAGTGTAGCAAATCAGGAGGCAGTTAATATCAGAGAGGAATGTACTTACACCTGTAATTTGCTTCCTTTACTGGATTTCACTATGCCAGTGTGAGGGACCTCTGTCAGTACATTCTTAGGAGAGATGGTGTCACAGTTGATAAAGAAGTCAGTCTGAGACCCAGTAGGATACAGCAACAATGTTGAGACCTATTTATAGCTTTATAGACCTATTTGAGCTTTTTGTATAAGGCTCAAAGTTGAGCCTGATAAATAGGTCTTGATATTATTTTAGGAGTAAATAGATAATAGTAAATTGTCAAATCTACAAAAGGTGTAATGAAGAAAGGTCAACAAAAGTTCACCTAGTGGGTTCCTTGGTACACAAGGCTCTCTGAGAAACTGCACTTAGGTTCTTCAGCTGTCATGGCTTTCTGGAGTTTGAAAATCATTTTGGTGCAGAAGCTGTATAATTTTTCTGGTTGCTTTTGGGGGATTTTTTTCTTTTAAAGACTCATTTTGTCAGGCTTCCTTATGTGGTCGTTTCTGCATGTCAGACAAGTGGGCTGAGGAGATATCAATGAAAATGTTTTATGATAGTTAAAATAGTTTAATTTAAAATGTATAATCTTCTAAGCAGGCATATCTTGCTTGGAAACATTTACTTTAAGGTATGGATAGTATGTTTGTTTTCAATCAGTTATGATCTTAATTTAGTCATCAAATATGAATATGAACTCCACAGCCTTTGTACTAACCTGAAGTCATAATCCAGGAGCAAGGATGAAATTAGATGAAGGATTTGTTATTGTAATGATCTCAGGTGTTGAAACATTACTGCTTGGGGAGAGTTAGAAGTCCTATTCATGGAGAAAGACTGGGTTATTGCTCATTACAGGTTACATGTTGATGGAAACTCTGATCCTTTCCATTAGTTCAGAAAAAGGCAATACTTCTAAGTTTTTCCTTTTTCCTTTTGCTTACAGTGGGGACAAGTACTACATTACAGCAATCCACTTCTCTTCTTTCTATTCCTACTGACATTCACTGCAGCCACCATAATGCAGTGTTTTTTGTTCAGCACCTTCTTCTCCAAAGCCAATCTGGCAGCTGCCTGCAGTGGAGTGCTCTACTTCACCTTGTACCTGCCCCACGTTGTCTGCTTTGTCTGGCAAGACCGCATGACTGTTAATCTGAAGATCCTAGCAGTAAGCCTTTCACTGATTATATGGTATCTCTGGGTTCAAATTTTAGCTGCTCTTCTCACTGCTCATACGTGAGTAACAAAGTATTACACACCTCTTTCTCTCACACCTCCAGACCTCTCTCAAACAATGAGACATTGCAAGTGAATAGGACTTTAGCAGGCCTAATGACCAAGAGATATTTTCACTTAAATTCAATAATATTTTTTTACTTTTTGAATGTTAGGAAATCAGCATAATGTTCAAAATGTTTTGCACAGTTATGAGTTAAAGCAAATTTAACTTCTAGTATGCTTAATAAATACAAAGGCAATTCACTATATGGGGACAGTTCGCTTTCTCGTGTGCTATAACCTAGTTAATAGGGCAATATCTAATGATGAGAAGACCTCAGATTCACATTCCTTTAGCTGAACACAGAATTAGAATTTGAACCCAAGTGTCAAAATATCTTCCATCTAAGAAACTGTAGACGTTTTCCATACAGTCTTTCCTTGTTGGTTCTCCTCCGTAATAGGTAAGATCCCTATCAATTAAGTGGAGCTGGAAACTTCTTGCTGTGTTTTGAAATGGAATGCTAACTGAAAAAATTATTCAGACTGATTTTCTGTTGCCCAATGAATCAGGAAAGGGAGGAGCATTTGAATCCAGTCTCCCCATCTCTGAGCATTCTAACAATCTAAGAGAAGTACTGTAGTCTTCTTTTCCTCTAATGTCTAATGAAAAAGAGAAAGCAAAACTCTTTAAAAGCTGTAACTAAATGTAAATATGGCTGTGAATTGGCTTTCTTAAATGGTGGGCTATACAGGTGTAGCATATGCCATTTTTAGTTCTATCAATTAAGGCAATAAATTTGAAAACTTGCTTCTGTCATTAGCTCAGGCAATGAGTAGGGTTGGCCTCTGACAGATTCTGATTTGAGAAGAAACCTTGAAACTAGCACACAGGCTAAGCATGAAGACAACTGTTCTCAGCCTACAGTGAAGGTATCCATGTAAGAAAGGATATTTACTGGTCAGAAGTAATGAATATGTTTCTCTGTGATACATCTGGCCTTCTAGCTGTTGTTTGAAGGTTGGTCTCTGAAGAAGAGCTAATTACAAGGGCTATGAGGGGTGGGGTGTGCAATTTTAGGGGGGCCTGAAGACAAACATTCGTAAGGACATGTAAAGTAACTGAATAATTTATTGCTGAAAACCAAACATTTTTAATTTGGCACACTATGATAATACCTTAGTGAGAGTTGCTGCTTGGGGTCCCTCTTGTCCCCTCCTTTTCCCAAAGTCTGTTACTCCTAGCTGAACTATATTTCCTGTGGAACAGTACTGTATCACCTCTTGCTTTATTAGCTGGCTGTGAGAAGGAGGCAGCAGACACACCCCGGGGAGGGGCAGGTTGTGATTTTCCTTATCCTGAGCATCTGGTGTAATTTCTGTCTAGCTACTTTTAGGGGCCCTACCCCATACACCCAGGAAATACTTTGTTTCTCCAAGATAGGCAAAGGTGTACACTGCAAACTTTTCTGAACAGAGACCTTAATGGAAAAAAAACCAAAGCTGTGAAGATTGCCTAGTAGCTAAAGAATGTACAGCAGTCTTTGAATTCAGGGAACTGTTAGATTAATACTGCTTAGAATTACCACCATTCAGAGGTTTAAACATGCCAGTCCAATATAAAAGTGAAACATTTTTTCCCTGGTTATTTGTTAGCCATTATCAACCTTAGAAGTCCAGCCTAAAGGCTGTCTCTTTGCTCTTTTTTGTGGTTGCTTTACAAAAAGTCCCTCTGAGCTGGATGTTGTTTCTCATTTATTCCAGAGTTTGCTCTCTCAAGTAGCTTTTGGTTTTGGTACTGAGTACTTGTCACGCTATGAAGAGCAAGGTCTTGGCCTACAGTGGGGTAACATCAGAACAAGTCCCTTGGAAGGAGATGAATATAGCTTTCTTTTTTCCATTAAAATGATGCTTTTTGATGCTTTTCTGTATGGAATACTTTCTTGGTATCTTGATAATGTTTTTCCAGGTATGTCAATTTCCTATTCATACAAAGTAGTAGTAGTAGTTGTAAACTGTGTTAGTGCAATTAGTCTCTGAATACTTCTGTTAGAAAAAGCATGTTTGACACTGTAAACACTGTCTTATCCTATATAGCACCACTGGTTGACTAAGGGCTTGCACTTTTCCCACTTTTTCTTTTCTTTTATTCCAGTAGTGGAAAGAATGGAAAAGAAGGAAAGTGTGAGGAGGAGGATACAATTTCTAGTCTTGTTTAAAAATTTAATAGAAAATAAACCTACAGAAATATCATCTGTTAAAAAAACTATTTCTGTACATATTTTTATTTGAGAAGTTTCAACCATTTCTAGTAATTATTTTTTTTTAATGCAGAAATAACAGTTTGAGTTGATGTAGATACTATGGCCACATTAGGCCAACTGTTTCTTAGAGAATGGTGCTAGCTCTGAAGTCATGTGTCCTAGGGAGCTGTGAAAGTTCCTGTGTGGAATTTTTTATTTCTAAATGAGAATCCTGGTTCTAGTGCAAGTTCACAAAAGGCTTTTTTTTTTTTTACTGTTGTCAGCTACAGAGTTTGGGAGCTTTCTTTGTGATAAAATTGTCCTTGTAGTTTAAATGGTTATATTCTTATATTTCTACAATATAATAAAATGCAGATTCTTAGGCAGTACAGGCAAGTGAGCTTTCTTTTCATTAATTTATTACTCCCACATGTGAACTGCAGTTACAGAATGTGTCTCTTGGCAGATGGCTATCTTTTTTCTTTTTTTATTTTTTGCTTGAGTTACTCAGAATCTGAGATCTTGCAGAGTTTTTAGCTGTGTAGGAAAAATAATAATGGATAAGGTAAAATGGTGCCTGTGTGCACACATCACAAGACTTAATCCAAATGAAAAAAAGATAAGGATTTGTTAAATAGCTTTAGATGTGTCTGAGGATATTTCACTTCAAAACGAAAATATGAGCTTAAGTGTGCTTTCTTTGTGTCCCTACCAGTGAGCTATGCTACACCAAACTGATGCCTTTTCAAATACTAAGAAATGTGTCCTCACCTTGTAGAAGTTTAATGCAATATTAACATATTTGTAAAGGTCATTTACAGTAACTTTCCTAAAAGATCCTTTTGGGAGAAGCACATGTAGCAACTATTTATTAGAAAAAGAATGGACAGTGTCTTATTTCCATGAGCACAGCAGGAATTAAACAACAGGAGTTGGCTCATAGATCCAAGTTGGGTTTTTTGAGCCAGCACTTGACACAACACCAAGGCCTCTTAGGGCTTCTATTCATTTGCTTCAGTTCCTCCCAGTGCTTGCTGTGTCTCCTTGGCTTTCTGCTCCTCTGTTCCTGGGATATTTCTTTGAGGATTTCTCTCTCACACTCACACAGATGTACCAAATCAATGCTCTAGTCTTTGAGTTTAATATATGATTTCCCTGGGTAATCTTTTGAACCATATGGTTCAGCTTCTGCTCAAGTTTTCTCTGCAGCCAACTCTGCCCATTGGTCCTTTGGATAACCACGTTCTGCTCCCTAATGGAGTTTGCTTGGTTTTGGCATTCATCCTGAATGGAGGCAGTAGTTTTAGCCACCAGCTTCAAAGGGGGATAATCCTGTCTATAACAAGTGCAAAGCAAACTGCTGGAGAGTTTGTGTGCATAAATGGGAGTGCAAGTGGTTGCCTGACATAAAGGGCATTTTTGGTAAGTCAGAAATAAGCAGACACTTTCATAAACAGTGTTTTTCTGTATAGGAAAACTGACAGTCTTTCAGAGAGCATCACAAATTGCTTTGCTTATTTTGAGTAAGTAGCACAAGGCAAATAACATCTGGGTTCATAAGGGTGCCTGTTTTAAATATAGCATCTCAAATCCCTGTGTTCTGTAAATCAGTATGATCCAGGGAAGTGCTATTGACTTGTTCAAGCTCTGCTCTGGCCTGACAAGAAGTGATAATGTTATCACAGAATCACAGAGTTGTAGGGGTTGGAAGGGACCTCGAGAGATCATGGGGTCCAACCCCCCTGCCAAAGCAGCTCCCCAGCTCATACTGCACAGATAGGCGTCCAGAGGAGTCTGCAGAGAAGGAGACTCCACCACCTCCCTGGGCAGCCTGTCCCAGGGCTCTGGCACCCTCACTGGGAAAAAGTTCCTCCCCATGTTGGTGTGGAACTTCCTGTGCTCCAATTTGCAGCCATTGCCCCTTGTCCTGTCCCCACAGACCACTGAAAAGGGGCAGGCCAATTCCCACTGCACCCCATGCTTAAGATATTTATAAACATTGATTAGGTCCCACCTCAGTCTTCTTTTCTCCAGGCTGAACAGCCCCAGCTCTCTCAGCCTTTCCTCATAGGATAGATGTTCCAGGCCCTTAATCATCTTCGTAGCCCTTCTCTGGACTCTCTCCAAGAGATCCTTGTCCTTTATATACCAGGGATCCCAGAACTGGACACAATACTCCAGGTGGGGCCTGACCAGGGCAGAGTAGAGGGGGCGGATCACCTCCTTAGACCTGCTGGCCAGGTACTTTCTCTTTTCAAAACACAATTAACCTGTGACCAAAGAAGCCCATTCCTGCTTAAGAAAAAGATTATTCTGATACCAGTTTTAGTGCAAGGCCACACACTGAAATAACTGCCAGTCTCTTTCCTCATTGCCATGCTCAGGCCCAGGGTAATAAGAGTGAATATAATACTTTCACTCATGTCAACTCTCCAGTTTTAAGTGGGCCTTAAAAGAAAATCCCTGAATGAGGCTGGGATCCCACTGTCCCCATGTAGGGTATAGCTTCATTCTGTAATTAAACCATAGTTTACTTAAAAGCTAAGGTGAGTCAGGCCACATATTGTCTGAGTATTTTACTCCTGTCCAAAAGGGAAAAAAAAAGTAATCTGCAAACAAAATCTGTTCTGTCAGGTACTTGGTAGATGGTTTTATCTTCTGATATGCAGCACTAAGACTGAGAGTGTTTATAATTGTAGCTCAGGCTTTGAATTTATGCCTGGTGAGGAATGTATGTGTTTATGAAGCGAGCTTTACCTGCTTGTTTTTGTTTTAGGGGACTATGGGCTACCCCAGCCTTGGTATTTCCCTGTGCAGGAATCTTACTGGCTAGGCTCTAGAAATTCAAGAGCTGAGAAAACAACAACTGCTGATGGTGAGTTCTTTTAAAACTTTGGTGTTTAGAAATAGCTTCAAAACCACTGATCCGCTTAGAGGTGACTGTGTAACATTTCCACTACCTGACCTGCTGCAGAGATTAGAGACAGTCATACTCTGGGAATCTCAGCAGGTGCCTTTGAACTTGGAGTGGCCTGCTATTGTTAGTTACTTAGAGGTGAGTCACTGTTCCACCTGAGAGCCTTTAAAAGCATGGCTTAGCAAGCAACATCAACACCCACCCCCCCTCCCTCTTCCCCCCCACCCAAGGCCTTTTGAGATGTTCGAGGAGTTCCTACTGCCCAACACAGCATTTGTGAAAGTCAATGAAATACAGTGTTGGTCTTATCTAATCACTGAGACTCCCAGTCTCTAAACATGATTCTTTCCTATCTAGTTTGATACTAATTTAAGACTTTTAACTTTGGGTTTGTAAGCAAGATCAAAAGGGATGCCACCCTTGAACCAACTTGAATGAGTGCAAAAGTTCTGCTTTTACTGATCTTTTTCTTTCTGTGTGTTGATACTGGA
This sequence comes from Laterallus jamaicensis coturniculus, assembly GCA_022605575.1. Taxonomy (NCBI): domain Eukaryota; kingdom Metazoa; phylum Chordata; class Aves; order Gruiformes; family Rallidae; genus Laterallus; species Laterallus jamaicensis. Next base: position 16,840,150 of record JAKCOX010000007.1, read on the forward strand.
GTAATTAAGAACACCAAGTGGGCAATTGTATTCAAATAGGAATTAACACAGAATGATGATTGTTTGGAATAGAGGCTTGCTGAAGGTGGTGTTTTGAAATACATTTAAAATTTACAAGGTAGTAGTGAAACTAATCAAAATGACAGATGAAGAAATAATCTCTTCAGTCTTGTTACCATCCTTACCCTTCATCAACTCAGACTGCTGACCAGGCACTCTCTTAGCTACAAGCCAGAAGGGAGTTAATTTTTCCTGTGAACCTGCTGATAATACATTCACTGCTCACACATTTTGCTCAGAAAAGAGGAGGTGGCTATAACACTGTGTGGTTTTTTGAAGAGTCTGTGCATTCTGAGGGAATGAACAGGTCTTCCTTTAGACATGCTGTGAAGGCTTTCAGAATGGTAGAGGATTACCTAGTCATTAGGGAGTCTGTTACCTGCCTCGGCTTTGCAAATGCTGCCTACCAGATTAGAATTTGACTGTAAGTAGGAGTTGGGTTTGCCAGTAGGAAGGAGGAGTAAAGATTCAAAGTAGGACTAGGAGCATGTTTATAGATGATTGGAAAATTTCCAAAGATCCAGATAAGATTTCAGCTACTGCATCGTCGTCATTTCCCATGGAATTTGGGCATATCCTGTATGAGGTCTGCTTTGAATATCTCAAACTTGGAGCACAGTAACTTACAGGATTTTAATACTTTCTATTTATTTAGTTTAAGTCTAAATTTAATGGACATTAAATCAATTTTCTGGTTATCTTAATGCCTCATAAATTCTGTGTGTTCTTTAATCTATTACTGATACAAGGACTACTCATGATTTCTTAATACTGAAACAAAATGTTGTGAGAAGGCTTGAAAGTCCCAGAATATTCAGTTGCTTAGGTAGATCAGCAATAGAAAAGTTTGTGGCTACTACTTAATTGTTATTGGATATTGGGGGTTTTTTATGAGTTTTTAATAGCATTTTTAGATTAGTTAGATGAAACATTTTGCTTAAGTGAAGCATAGAGTTTATTTTGTTGATGAAGTTACATCAGATAGCTGAGCTGATCTAACAGTTCAGTGCTGAGAAAAAACAGCAATCTTGCAGTCCCTTCTACAGCTCTGATTCTAGTTCTGCTAATGCTTATCAGTCCTTCATAAGATTAAGATGTAGATCCTTCTGGAAGTTGTTTGCAAGAACGTGAAGGACAAGATGATAGGAAATAATGAACATGGATTTACCAAGAGCAAATCTTGCCTAACCAGTCTGACTTTCTTCTGTAATGACTGTGATCAGGGGACAAAGGGAGAGCAGAGGATGCCATTTAATTTTACGTTAGCAAGGGCTTTAGGTTGGATTCAAGTAGTGTAGCCAGTTTGAGATACAGGCTGCTTGAGACCGTTAAAGTGGGTAAAAAATTGACTTAACTGAGCCTAAAGTGTTGTGATCATCAGTACAAAGCTGAACTGGGGACCAGTTATTAGTGGCAGAGGTCTGACAGGGGCTGACCATAGACTTGATATGACTTTATTTCCAGCCTAGGGGCATCATAGGCATGTCTGGAGGATACCAAATTGGAAGGAACAGTGTAGTGCAGGACAGCTTTTCACAGGGACCTCAACAGACTGGAGACATTACTTTATAGGAACCTCCTGGAGTTCCAGAAAAGTGAATGCATGATACTGTGTCTTGGATGGAATAACTCCACAGGACAATACAGATTTGCCATGACCTGTCTGACAGGCAGCTTTCTACAAAAGATCTGGTTCACAACATGTTGAGCATGAGCCATCAAATATGCCTGTGTAACCAAGAAGACCAGATGAATCCTGAACTTTATTAGCAGTACAGCCATTATTTCAAGGGGACTGATTCTTCCCTTCTGGTCAACGCTTGTGAGACTGCACCTAGAGTACTGTGATGTTCAGTTTAGGGATGTTCAATTGGAAGGAAGACAGAGCTATCATAGAGAGCTCAGTAAAGAGGCACCAACTTGATTAGGAGCTGGAACCTATAACATACAAGGAGATACTGAGAGATGGATCTGCTTGAGAGAAAGCTAAGTGAGAGCTAGACTTGTCAGATGTGTCTAGTGGAAGCATGAGAGGCAATGGGTGTAAGGTGGAAAACAGGAATTCTGGTTCAATGTAAGAAGAAGATATTTATTATGAAGATAGGTAGAACACCGGAACAGGCTGCTTGGAGAGGTGGTGAAATCTCCGTTTTTGGAGCGAGTCAGTCTGATCTGAATTGGCCCTGGTTTTTGAGGATCGAACTGGAGACCTTTCAAGTCTCTTAGTACCTTCTGATCTGAATTATTCTATTATCTGAGCTACCCTCAGTGTGCTGATACTTGCTGCATCTTCTCTTCCACAAAACATTGCCTTGGGGACAGGGACAGTTTGAAAGGTAATATCTGATTAATTCCTTTGCAGGAGGCATGAGGTTCTTACCTGTTTGAAGAATTAGGACTCCACAGTGCCTCAGTTGACATGAACCTTAGAACTTTTCTCAACTCATATCACATTTTTTTAATTTATCATAAATGAATAATGTGTTAGGAATAAAACTGGAGAAGAAACTGTCAGATAATGTAAATGCACAATTGAAAATGATGCTAAACTGGTAAATGATCTTGATACTTGAAAAATTTTCTTTTTTTTGCCATTTTAGTGAACTTAATGTTGCTATTTATGCACCAGGTAATTTTATACAGTTTTATGGGCTAAAATTTATTATAGCAGAAAGTTATGGTGAAATTTCACAACCAAATTAAGTCCTGGGCCATCTGATAAATTACATTTGTGCTAGTTTCACTCAAGGCTGCCAGCTTGAATTTGTATATGTAAACAGTTCCTTTAGGGACCCCCTCTTCTTACATCACTGTTCTCTCTGCTTCAAGCCTGTCCCCATTAGTGACTTTATGTGCCTGCTTTCCTTTGTGGCAGCAAGGTCTAAGACCAAATTGGAAAGCCAGAAATTCTTGTACAAAAGTTAACCAACTCATTCACTCCAGCATCAAGATAGTCTCTTAGTCTAGCAGTTTAGCAGTTTGCTTTTCATTTAACCTTTTCATTTTGTTGTTCCTTCTCTCTCTCACTCTAAGTCTGGGAAAAGTTTGTATGGTCTTCCTCTTCATGTAGTGAAGACTTAGGTCTAGAACTGCATGGATAATATATAAAGCATGTACCTAATGTTAGTCAGGATCTTCTACCTCGAGACTGACAATTTTGCAATTATAGACATCTTTAAATATCTGTTCCTGACACCGTGAAGCAGATTTTAAGCTACATGGCTTTGAGTGCTATGTTCCTGAGTAAAACACTGATCTTGGAGAGCTCAAGGTTTAGGGCTACCTCTTTCTTCTCAAAGAAGCTCTAGAGAGAAGAGGAAATTAAATTTTGGTTAATTAAATGCTGGTTATTTTTGGTTTATATAGGAAAAAGTGCAGAACCAGAAGGCTGTGTGGATCAGAAGGCCATGGAAGGGGAAAAAAATGAAAGCAGAACAAAGAAATCTGAAGAACCTGAAAAGCCAGAAGAAAAGAGTGACAACCAGGGGGAGAAGGATGGTAAAAACAAACAATGTAAACACAAACGAGACAAAGAACCCGGCGAGCAGGGGAAGCCTAAGACAGATGTCCAGGACAAAGATGAAATTAATAGTAAGGAGAGAGAGCAACCTGAGTACTTCTGAGATACTATACTCATTGAACTTCATAACAAACTAAACGTAGTAATGACTGGAGTCAAACTACAAGAGCCCAGTAGGCCACATAAGGATAGCATGTGACTGCCAGAGCTAAGCTCAGGAGAGGCACTGACTCTCCCAGCTGCCCCCTCACTGATTCCTCTACATTCATAACCCCTTAGAATATTTTAGCCACTGTACAGGAGAGTTGCCTTCCAGAAGAGCACTGTAACTTGGGGTTTATTGAGCAAATGCAGGCTGTTTCTATAGCAGGTTAGTGTTCATGCTGAGGGAAGGCTCAAAGACACGTGCATTAACCTACAATTAAACAGAGCCATGACTTCAATAAAAATCCTTATGCTGAGAGGAAAGTTCTTCTCTCCTAGCCCCCTTCTTCCCCTCCCCCCTCCTTTTTTTAGTGGGCCTTGCATGTATAGGGAAAGGCTGATTTCAAAGGGATTTATCTGAAGTGCTCTGTGTGTCTGTCTGCAGCCTTTTCTGGTGCTGACATTAGCTGCCACCAAAGAATTCCTGAACCACCTGCCTTATTTTCAAGACCCAATGTTGTCTTTTGTGGAGAGCCAGAGGAGTTTTCTGTATGTGATGCTCAGAGGAATGCATGTGGATTCTATAGCAAAAGTAACTGCTACAGACAGCTCTGGGCCCACTCTGACTCTCTTGAAAAGCTAGAGATAAAAGTGGGGTCATCAGAACTCCTCACGTAGGCACTGAAAACATGCATTCAGGGTGAATGGAAACAGGACAGGACTTCAAAAGAGAAAAGACAAGCAGAGGGCAAAGGTTATTTCAGCCAATCTTCTCCTAATAATGCCTTATCTATTTGGTGCTGTACTCGTCAGCTCCCAGGTTCCAGTTGCTCTGTGCCACAGAGGAAGGGCTTTGCCTGTCACTGCACACAAAAAAAAGCCAGCCTTCCCTTTCAGCCAGCCGCACAGGGACTGGGAGATATGTGAAGAAGCCAAGAGCAGACCTGGCATGATTCAAAGACAGTTTCCAAAATGGCTTCTTGTAAGAGCTAGTGTTTTGTGTAAAAGAAATGAGATTAGAAAATGGAGAGTAGATCTAAAGGCCAAAATCTAGTCCAATACTAGCATGGGTTAACAGAGCAGGGCAGACACATTATAAATCTGTCCTAATTGTTTGATACGTCTTAAGCAGAGCTTTCATCAAAGCCCTAGCCACATACCCCACAAATGCTGCCACCTCTGAAGAAAGACCTAAATGGCCTAAAATTGCACTGAGGGTATAGGATCAGAAGGAGAAATAGGAATCACAAAAAAAGGGAGCTCCAACCCTCTACCAGTGTGCAGATACTGGGGGAAAGAAGATACTGGGAGAAATAATCAGGCAATTGGCCTCAGAACTTGTCATTGAGTCTTGCAGGCAAGTATGAGTTGAGCTTATGATATGTACAGCACTGAGGATGGTTCTTCAATTGCCGATGTATGCAGAAATGTTTAGCCAGACTTTATGTGAACTTTTATAAAGATAGGGATGTTTGTATTTGGCCCAGTAAGGTAAAGGAAACCTGGATTCCTTCACAAAGTAAAATTAATGTGTATTGCAAACTTCGTATTTGAAATAAAGTTCCCTATTCTAGGTGAATTATTTCAGCTGCTCTGTTGTATACACAGCTTTATTGTGTACAACATATTTGTGACTTTTTCCCTGAGTATTGTTTGTAATGACAGTCATACAAGCCACTGATGAAGGTGGGGCTGGTTTCACCCGGATGGTGTTGGCTGTTCTCCACACAGGCCTGCTGGGTACTGAACAATTTAAGTAAACTGCAATTGCAAAACAAGCCTCCCTACAAAGCCTTAAGCATTCTGAGTAAACAAAAGTCGACAGGGTCTTTAGTTTAAATTTCTCTACTCCCATAATTCACATTGCCCAAGGGCTTAATTTACTTCAAAGGAAGTTTGTTTTGTCTAGAAGCTGATGCAATAAAACATCCTGATGGTGCTATTTACAATAATGCATTTTTAATCCTGAGAGATAGCCATCCCATGTAGTGCTCATGTTAGGCACTGCCTAAATCTTGAGTTGTCCTCAGCAAGGGGGTAAATGTCACCTACCAGGATTAAAGGCAAATGTTGGGTTTTTTAAAGCATCATGGTAAAAGAATGCACAGCTGGGCAGATGATTTGAATGGCAGATTTCAGCCTGGCTCAAAAGGAGACCTGCTGCTTGTTTAATGTAATCTCTCAGCCTATCTAAATATCTGCAGACACCAATGCCAAATAATCTCTCTACTACACAAAGAAAACAGAAAGCATGTTCAGCTTCACCTCAATGAGTTACCTCTCCACAGACCCACTACAATTCTGGGCTCCACTTCTCCTGTCATTGATACGTGTGTAAATCTAAACAAAATTCCCTGCAGTTGGAAATCTTGCCTCAGTCTGGTAGTGGTGTGACTGGAGAATCTGGCCCTGGCACATCATGCTGTGTTTTACTGGGTTTATTCTGTTGCTTCTGCACTTACAGAGGTGTCAACATCAGAATGGGGATAAAATGTGTGTTTTTATTATTTGTTCATTCTCAATTTCTTGCCTTTCAAGTAAATACCTTCTTTGAGCCTGAGCCCACAGGACTGATTCCAGGCGTGTGCATTCAGAATCTGGTGAAGATTTTTGCCAAGAGGCCCAAGCCAGCGGTAGATGGGATGAGTATTACTTTTTATGAGGGCCAGATCACAGCCTTCCTTGGTCACAATGGAGCAGGAAAGACAACCACCATGTAAGTCTGCATTTTAGAAGCAGTAGATCCAGGGCAGCGCTCTACCGCTCTGCCCCAAGAAGCAGCCTTCTCCTTTCACTCTTTTATCTCTACCACCCCTGCAGCTAGCTCCATGCACAACATCAAGCTATTTCCAGAGAGGAAAATGCTGCCCCTAGGCAAAGAGAAAATATCCTGGATTAGCTAAAACCCTGAGAAAGAGGCAATGCATAACACAAACAAGTGAAATTAAAAAGAGAAGGAAGTAATTCTGTCTCACATAATTCGTTTCCCATGGCCAAAGTCCCAATATCTGAGGAGGGGGGAAGGATCTTCTGGCATAGAGCCAAAGATTTGAAAGCCATCACACCCCAAATGTTCTAGGTTTCTCTGTCAAATTGGCTTTCTCAGTCATGCTTTTTGGTCTTTGTGCAAAGAGGTATAAAATAGAGGCCCTCTTTAAACAAAATGGTTACATGTGTGTAGGATCCACATCCAGATTAAAAGATTCCTCTGGTCCAAGAAGCCCGGCATCTCAGGAAGCTGAACTTTAGGAATGTTTACTTGTATTTATACAGAAATTTAATTGGCAAAATAGGATTGATTAATTGGTGAGGAAGCATTTCATGAGGCTGTGTCAAGTTTAACAAATGTTTGAAGAACCGACATGTTTCATTATGATGTTTCTCAGCAGAACACTTAATTTTTTTAATTAAATACTATTATTTCAAATGCACTTTAAATTGCCTTTTAATTTTTCAATTGTTTTGCAAGAAATAATGTTTGACCCAAAATAAAAGCATTCTAATCTGTTGAAATGTTTTGTAAATTTGTTTTTCCATTCGCCTGATAAACCCAAAAATTTCTATTGAAAAATCCATTATCCATCCAAATCCAGCATCAGGTTCCACCCATTTGCAGCATAACATTTGCCCCCCTTCCATTTTATAAAAGATAAAGGTGTAGGGCAGGAATCAGAATGTCTGGAGACTTCAAACTGTATCTTGGTCCTAGTGAGTTTACTTTCAGACACACCTGTACATGGGTGGTCTAATGTGCTGAACAAACTACTCTGAAAGAGAGTAGCTGACTAAAACAGGCGTTTATGTGGAGCAGAACCATACAGGCAGGTGTATCAAAAATTACGTTAATAGAGCTACAGGATTCTCACCGTTGCAGGGTGAAAGCAGCTTTTCACTGTAGTTGTTTCATCAAGGCCATAGTAAGAAGTCAACATGCTCCATCTAGTGGAATCCTGCAGTGCATCTTCCTAATCTGGCACAAAGACAGGAGAGAGGGAATTTCCTCTTTCTTTTCCCAGGTCGATACTGACAGGCCTCTTCCCACCCACCTCTGGAACTGTGCTGATTGGCGGCCTGGATATTCAGACTCACATGGACTCTGTTCGGCACAGATTAGGCATGTGCCCTCAGTACAACATTTTATTCAATCAGTAAGTATCATTCCATACTAGCTTTAGGGATAAGGATCCCAGTCTCATGCTTGACACATCCCCAAAGCCTGTGTTGTTTGCCTGTACTGTCAGGAGATAGATCTCAAAGGCACTTCTAAAGATCTGTGATCCAGCTCTTCTTCCTTTAGCTAGATGGTATAAATTTATTACTGCTTGAGAAAAAATCTGATTATTCATTTTAAATGTCTTGGTACCTTTCTGTCTGGTTTCACAGCCTTACTGTAGCAGAGCACATCTTGTTTTACTCTCAGCTGAAAGGGAGATCCAGGGATGAAGCTGAGCAAGAGTTGGAAGCAATGCTAGAAGACATGGGCCTTGCCCATAAAAGGAATGAAGAGGCTCAGAATTTGTCAGGTGCCCATGGGATTGTTCTAACTTGGGGGTTTTTTGCTGCCTTTGTCTTTGGGCAATTGGTGTTTGAATTGCATGGTTAAGGCCATATTTCTGAGACATCACTGTGCACTGGGGATGTCTTTCATTGAAAACTGTATAAAATAAAGAACCATAGAATGTGTTAGGTTGGAAGGGACTTTTAAAGGTCATCTGGCACAACCTGTCCCTAAAGCTTCTGCTTCTTACAAATATACAACAAATTCAAATATACTTAAAGTTCCTATTTTTAAATGAGTATATAAAAATAATCTGTGACTGTAAGAAAAAACTCACAATATAATATTGTGTTATTTCAAGGCAAATTAAATATTGCACTAACATGATGCTCCACTGTTTGGATCAGTGCACCATAATACTGTATTATTGGGTAGGAGTAATTTCTTTCATTCTAAAGGTACGAATGAACATAGTGTATTTGAACACAGTTAACTTAAGATTCAAAAGCTGAATTGAATAAACAGTCAGGTATTATACTACTTTGTCATGATTGCAACTGTAAAAGTTAACTAGCTCCCTGTGAGAATGTGATATCTCCTCTCTTCCTGCTATTGCTTCTGGGAAGAAGCAGAAAATACAGCATGTGGATGCAAAACAATTAAAAAATAATCAAATAAACTGTTCTGAAGAAAACTGTGATTGCTTTAATTTTGCAGAAATACTTGTCTGAGGATATGTTTTGTTTTACTTCTATCAGTGTGTCTCCACACTGAAAAGTAGTGTTAATTATGTCCTTACCACTTACCTAACTCATCTCAGACTTCTGGATATGTCTGTCCTCCAACAGGTGGAATGCAAAGGAAACTCTCTGTTGCCATTGCTTTTGTGGGTGAAGCAAAAGTGGTAGTCTTGGATGAGCCCACTTCTGGAGTTGATCCATATTCCAGGCGATCGATCTGGGATCTTCTGCTGAAGTACCGCTCAGGTAACAGGTTTTAGAGGAGGAATTGGATTGTTGGTTTGTTTTAAAGAACTGTCAGACATGCATCGCGTGCCTCCTGTATAAATTGTCACGAGTAGTGGGATACGAATACAAGAAACAGGATTCTTTGAACATATACCTGTGGATGTGGCTCTGGTGCAGAGAATCCCCTGGATTAATTGCTAAAAAAACCTAAGCATGGTATTGAGTTCCAGTGAGAGTCCATGCCTTGAACATTCCTCCTTGTTTTTTCTAGGCAGAACCATCATCCTCTCAACCCATCACATGGATGAGGCAGACATCCTTGGAGACAGAGTAGCCATCATATCCCAAGGGAAACTCTTCTGCTCAGGCTCTCCTGTGTTCCTGAAGAACTGCTTTGGGTCTGGGTTCTATCTCACTCTTGTTCGCAAGATGAAAAACGCCAAAATTGGAAGGGCTGCAGTAAGTGTGTAGCTCCCTCCCTGCACATGTAATCCGAAAAATTCTTACGTCCCTGCAGGGAACAGAGAAACAGCAGGAGAATCAACTTTTAAAAAGGGTAGTCAGTGGCAGGACAAGGGGGAATGGATTAAAGCTAAAGGAAGAAAGGTTTAAATCAGATGTTAGAGGGAAGTTTTTTTACAGAGAGAGTGGTGAGGTGCTGGAACGGGCTTCTCAGAGAGGTGGTGGATGCCCAGTCCCTGGAAGTGTTCAAGGACAGGTTGGATAGGGCCCTGGGCAACCTTGTATAAATCCAGGTCTGGAGGTTGGTGGCCCTGCCTATGGCAGGGCGGTTGGAACTCTATGATCATTGGGATCCCTTCCAACCCAGACCACTCTATGATTCTATGTTTCTATGTATTTGTGCACTGCACCGAGGTAGAAAGCAGTTAAGTGCTGCTTGAGGCTGTGTACAAAACTGCCTTCATAATGACGAAGGCAATGAGAAAATTGGATGGTATAGCGTGTTCTATGGATATGTGAGTGTCTCTGTGAAAATCTTCTCCAGTTTTATAAATATATATTCAGACAGGTGAAAATAACAGCTGGAAATGAAGCAGTCAGTGGTCAATAGTTCACTCTTGTCAGTTAATTATGTCTAAACTTTTACCCATCGTTTTGCCTTTGTTCATATACAGGTCTTTCTGATGCTTTCTTTTGCAGTTCATTGGCTGTAAACATGGTGTAGTCTAGTAATTAGCTCAGCCATTAGAAGCGTCTACATTTATTCATAGCTAAACCAACATCACTAAGCGTGAAGTAAGGATCTGGATTCCTTTTGCTCTTAGTAGTGCTTCCAGTCTTAGTAGCAACATGATCTGTATACTCATGGCCACTGCTGATCACATTTTGCATGCAATTTAGAATGCACAGATATGCTTTCCACAGGTGGATTTATGTTTTCTGCATTGCTTAATCTGGTCCTCAGATGACTTTCAGTATAGTATGTTCAGGATGCTCCATAAATGACATTTTTCACTGACCAACGTCATTCACAAGCTGAGAAGCCTTACACCCTGTTTTGCATGCATCTGAAGCACTTTCATCTTTTTATCTGTTTCTTGTCCATGCCAGTCATTTTGCAGCTGTGGATCTCAGTGCTCCTGCTCCTGCTCTAGCTGTGCACGCAGAGACAAAGAAGGAGATCCAGAGCAGGAACTGGATGGTAAGAAACGGGATGGTTCAGCATTCCAGCACATAGTTATGTCTCCTGTTATGCTGCAATCTTGATTTACAGATCAGTGCTGCTGAGGCACACTTCTTCAGTACTCATGTCTCACTCCTGTATTATGTTAGAAGATGAATGATAAAGTTTCTTTGTGGTTTCGCTTACTATTGCTCTTTTTTGATGGATATGTGGTCTCAGGTACAGGTGATGAACTAGAAGTTTATTTACTTTAGAAATATAGATTGAATTTTGAACTACTCTGCATCAAAATGTGTAATTTTATTGAAAACTGAAGCATACCTAGAGCAAATGAAACTGGCTTTTCTACTTAAGAGAAGAATTTAAGTAGATATTCCTGAAGATTTTGTTGTGCTTTAACAGACCTGAAATATTTTCCTGCTACATGGTTCTAGATCATAGTTAGTGACAGAGCTCAGTCTAGTAAGGAATTAACTGAGATATCTGTGAGTTATGTAATAGACCAGTCCCATTTTGTATAGTGCAAACATCAGCTTCTGAAATCATGCTTAGCATAGTTAAATATTCATTCTTTGAACACTGTTCTGATTTTTCACAGGAGATCTGAATGAGCTAGCAGAAGTCATTCATCATCATGTCCCAGAAGCAAAATTAATTGAAAGCATTGGTCAGGAACTCATTTATCTTTTGCCCAATAAACACTTTAAACAACGATCTTATGCCAGTCTCTTCAGAGAATTGGAGGAAACATTGGATGACCTGGGACTCAGCAGTTTTGGAGTTTCAGACACACCACTTGAAGAGGTAACAGACAGATTAAAATATCTGCTGACCCTACTATCCATCCTCAAAATGTTTTCTGAGACAGTTCCTGTTCTTAAACATGTAATCTTACTAAGTCCTAATATCCCCTTCAAAACCTAGTCCAAGCATTACTTCATGTTAGCCATGTGGAGCATGACTCAGTAGCCTGAAACCTGTCTGTCTTTGTAACTTGGTTTGACCTTTATTTTCTGAGATATTTCGTAAGAGATGTCCAATTAATGAGCAGGGATACTGAAAAGATATCTAATTTTTTCCCTGTTACACTGAAGGATGATGTGTTATGTATCAGAGATCAAGTTGTTGTCTCTGTTCTACTCCTAACCAGGAATGTGTTTGTCTGTGGCAGGTTTTCCTAAAGGTCACAGCAGAAGCTGACCCTGGAATGCAGAACGCAGGTATAGGTCCATGAGTCAGGATCTGATAAACTGTTCTCGGGACTGTTCTGTATGGTGAACGCCAAGTGAAGAAGAGCCTCAGAACTTTCAGTCTTTCTATGGTGTTCTTGCCAAAATAAATTTGGTCAGCAGATAGCGGGTTTTTGAGCCTGACATGATACCTGAGAAACAAGATGAAGTAAGCAGAAAGACTTTTATTTAGACAGGATTAAGTTCTTAACTATATAAATAAAACTGGAGTGTCAAGGCCCCAGATGTCAGTGGTTTTAGTAGATTTGTAGAAAGTACTTTGCTGACCATTAGCCCATAAACTACATACATGACTAACTTGTTAGTCCTGCTGAGTAAGAGGAGTGTTAATCTATGATGCCACTAGATACAGCCACAATACAACAGCTGCAATTAAAGCAATCTGGTGATGTGATATATATATATAGTCAGTAAAATCTGGAGCTCATTAAAACGTTTGTGTTACCTTCAGGTATGGAGCATAAAGTGTCTTCTCTGTCCCTGTTCATCTTAACCTAGGAGACACTCAAGAAAACGGTTCTACTCCTGGCAAAACTTCAGCTGAGAACAAACCAGATGAACAAAGTGCACTGAAAACTAATGACACGTCTCGAATGCCAGTGGGCATAGCAGGAGATCAAAATGCAGGCAAAGGGTCCCGACAGTATAAAGGTTTTCAGCTTGTACACCAGCAGATCAAAGCACTGCTCATCAAACGGTTCCACCATGCCTCCCGCAGCCACAAGGACTTCATAGCCCAGGTATTGGGTTCTCAACTCTTTCCCACAACATTCTCAAGACTCTCTTTCCCAGCAGTGTCTCCATGCATGCAGCAGAGTTGCTGCAAATGGGTCACAGTGTCCCTCACTGTTCTAATTATGGTTCCAACTCTTCTGCCTTCTAGTTATTTCTGTCTAGAGTCTTTCACCTGCACCAGGTTCAATCATTACTAGCCCAGCGCTTTATCATAATGGTTTTGTGACAATAAGAATCTTAAGTGAAAGCATTGGAAATTAAATTGTTGATGTTCAGGAGCTAAACTAGGTTTAAACTTTTGATCTGTGTGCTTCTGCTGTTACTCTTTTGTTCTTTTTTTTTTTTAAGTGTGTGCAGTGATATGCACTCTACAATGCATATCTAATAACCTAGTGGGATGTTTTCGTGTTTCCTACAGATTATTCTCCCTGCTAGTTTTGTGCTGCTGTCTTTAATACTTACAGTCATTATTCCTCCATTTGGAGAATATCCCGCCTTAACCTTGCACCCTTGGATCTATGGCCAACAATTTACTTTCTTCAGGTAAGAGGAAACACTTGAAAAAGTGCATCTGTCACATATACACTTTTTTCTCCCTAGCACTTAGGATCATGGGTCCCTGTCTTACTGGGCTTTTCTCACTCTGTGGTAGAAAAATGATTGGGTCCACTGGAATCAAGAGATTTGAAGTAGAATGAAATTGGTGCAAGTGGAGAAAGAGTGGCTAATCTATCTAACCAATAGCCCTTCAAATATCTTGCTGTCTTTGGCACTCTGCTCTTTCTGTGTAAATTCATGACCTCAGCACTTATGAAGTTACATATCCTGACAAACAGGATGTCACAGACAATAAGAAATCTGACTGTTTCTGATAGACCATTGGACTACTGTAATCATCTTAGAGCAATGAGATTCAAGCCTATCTACTGACCTGTGGTATATTTATTTGTAGTTAATACAGTATTTAGGTAAAGTTATGGAAACAAGATGAAAGCAGAGACTCTTAGGTATTAATGCAGCTGCTTAGCAGTTTCTCCCCATGCAGTATCCTTTGGCTGAGTCTGAATATTTTTTTTTGTCTACTAGTGCTTTGTCTCCTTTTATTCCTCATAGAGCCTTTGGTTCTGTTCTGTCTAGGTCATTGCACAATTCCTCTGTGCTCTCCTGAACACTTGCTTCACCTTCACTTCCATGTATTCCAAGGCTGAGGTTGCACCAAGTCAAAACATGTGCAATGCAAAGGAAATTTATGAACAGCCTTTAATTCCTAGGCTAGATCACAACTGACAGAAAGCAACAAAATGGAAGGCAATAATTTTGAAACATTTCCTGGATTTTAATACTGAAAATTCACATCAAACTTTAATTTACACATGTAGTATATGGGGCAAAGTTTGATATTCATCCTTGTGTAACACTAGACACTAGCAATATTGTGTAGTCTAATATCCCTAGGTTGTTAGTTGCAGACACTTCACCATTAACAGCATTGTCTCTGCCCTCAGCAGATGAAAATGCAGAATATGTTTCTCAACTTCAGATTACTGAGTGTGAAGGGCTGAATGGGTAGACATATGGATTCAGGTCGTCTTGGAGAATATTGCTATAGGATTATGTCAGAAATCATGCTTTACTTTTTGGAGAAAAGGACCATTGTGTTATCCTGTTAACTATCTTGGAAAGTTCTGGGGTTTTGTATAAATAACTAAATAATTGATTTATCAGCATTTGAAGGGGTCAGTTGAAGAATGTATCTATCAACATTTGAAGGGCACATTCTGCCATGTGGCTATCCCCCTGTTGCTATTCATACTCCAGCACAATAGTTTGAAAAAATATTCTAGAGAAAGTCCTATCTTATTCCCTTAGCAACGAGCGTCCTGGCAGTGAGCAGATGGTGTCCCTCACTGATGCTTTCTTGAATAAACCTGGATTTGGAAATCGCTGCATGAAGAATCAGCCTATTCTGTAAGTTGCTAGCTCATCTCTCTTAAACAAGATTCTAGCAGGGTGTATAACTCGTGGAAACAAGAACGAATTGACTTGGCTTTTCTCTAGGGCAAAACTGTCAGATATATTGCTGGCAATATTACCTACTGTTGGGTCAAAAATAACAAACAAGCAGCAAGACAACAATGCCACTGGATTAAGAATGATTCACAGTGCTCAGTGTGACAAGCTGGAAGCCAGCTCATGTAGTCTTGTAGTAAGAATTAAGCAAACATGAAATGTATGTCAGTAGGCCAGCGGGCTCAGACCCAGATCTTCACAGCTTCCCTGGCCCTTTCTGCATGAGTCCCCTCAGGTTCTTGCAGTTCATACAGGTGTGTTTGGAAGCAGTAGCTTCAGCAATTGCTGAAACTGTGAAGTAGCGACAGGACAGTCTCTGTGATTTGAAGCTATTCTAGCTATCCTCACTCTGGAGAATAATGTTAGTAGAGCTCTTTAATGTTTGTTGTCCTGTCCACTTACCCTGCCGTTGAGTCCTGCTTTGAGAGCATTTGTTATTGTCATGTTGTTTTGTCATTTTTTCCTTTGTTCCTTTTCTCCTGTCAGTCTCCCAGTCATGGTACCTAGCAACTTGATTATTCTGGCTGTCCTTCCCTCTCTCTTCCCTTTCCTTTCCTCTGCCTGCTACAGCAGGAACTTTAAAAAATAGAGGAAAAAATATTGCATGAGCAAGGAAAAGATATGTGTCCATTGGGTCCTACCTGCAAGTGGGACCATCCTAACGGGTCAACCTGCAAGTTGAAGGCAGTAAGCTTGGCAGAGGTGTGGGGACAGATGGTATTTATTCATGCTTGCCAAGTACACTAAAACATTCTTAATATTCATAACTCACAGGATAAAGGCTGAGGGGAGAATGTCTGCTGAGAGTAATTGTGATTTTCTGGATTTGTAAACTCTCATGAACTGTATCTCTGCATGGCTTAAAGTGTCTATTCCTCTACACAGGAACTACCCATGCAATAACATGCCAACTGCCTGGATCACACCTGCTGTTAATCCTAATTTAAGCAGCCTCCTACTGAGCCAAAAGTGGAGCCCAGAGAATCCTTCACCTTCCTGCAAATGTAGCACTCACAAAAAACTCACTATGCTGCCAGAATGCCCTGCAGGTGCAGGAGGCCTCCCACCACCACAGGTAGTGTCCCTGTGCCATAAATCTTTGTAGAAAAGTTTCATGGCAATTGCTGGAAAAGGGATTAGTATGTAAGTCCCTTGCTGTGCCAATATGCATGGAAGGAATGGAGTATAGTTTTTTAAGGGAGCAAGAATTGCTGGGATTTGGAATTCCGTTTCAGAAGTATTGGGAAAGCTTGTACATTTCAATGAAATTTGGTAACTATTTTCATGCAAATTGCAAACTTGCTCATGTAAAAGAAAATCACAAAAAATTAACAATGTTGGTTGGCTTTTTTCTCTTCAAAGAACAATTGTTTAGACAATTGCCTTTCTTTAAAGAGGGGATGGGAAGGAGTGAGAAAAAGGAAATGAAAGAAAGTAAAACCACCATGATTTTGAAAATCGTATAGAGGGGTCATCTTATTGAAGATGGAAGCATTAATATGGAGTGACCCCGAAATAATTGTTTTTACATGTGTTTTGGTTCCATTTTTAGAAATAAAGTTCTAAGCTAGTGAAACAAATATTTGTATACATGTTCCTGAAGATGAACGATTTAATAACCACTGATGCTGTATGGAGATGAGAGCTGCTCTCCCACCTGTTCCTCACTATGAATAGTTTTAGTCGTACCCATTATAAAACATACTTTACTCTTTTGAAGAACAGTAAATTATAGCCTGTTAGTGTTCATGCTTTCTAAATGTTTTCCTAACAAAGAAAACAGAAATGCAGCCACTCTCAGAGCATTTAATAGCACACTAATTTCTTGTCTCACCATGCACACCATTCAACTATTTGCCAGGCTACACATATTCATATTAGCCAAATGACTAAAATAATTCTAGTTTTAACTCTGTCACAAGCCTAATCAATTTCTGAATCCAAATCCATGACACAATCTCTTGAAAATACTGATTCAGCTTGCTTTAGTTTCTGAATCACCATTCCCAAAACAGCAAAGCAAAGTTTGTTTAAAAATCTGTAGAATTCCTGCCTATAAAGCAAAAAAAGAAATTAATGTAAAGATTTTGTTCTGCCCTTATTCACAGCATCCCAAGTGATTTCTGATTTCCAGGGAATTCCTGTCCAGTGCTGAATTCTACTATTCACATGCTAGTGTATTTGGGAGAGAATTTAATTTAAAACCTGAATTCCAAGTAGGGTGCAAAAGTATTATTTTATTTGTTTCTGGAGACTCTGGTTCTCTAAGGGAAATAGTTGTGACGTGTATCTGAGCATAGACAGCTCGTTTAACGAGGGCGCTATGAGGATGTCACCAGTCTTCCAGCATGTTGTCTAGTACCAGCTAGACATCTGTAATGTATTTTCTGCGTCATCTCGTACTGCCTCTCTGTGGACAAATGTAGGAACTTCTGGGAAGTTCATTAGACTTTCTAGGTCGTTACTAGGTCATTTCAGGTTGCAAACTTTGCCCTCTGAAACTGCTCCGGACCCTTTTTAAGTATACGCAACCTTGGGATAAACTCATTATAGAATCATAGGGATTAGAATGGACCTCGAGATCATCAGTTCCAACCCCCCTGCCAAAGCAGCTCCCTAGGACATATCACTCAGATAGGTGTCCAGACAGGTCTTGAATATCTCCAGAGAAGGAGACTCCACACCCCCCTGGGCAGCCTGTCCCAGGGCTCTGTCACCCTCACTGGGAAAAAGTTCCTCCGCATGTTGGTGCGGAACTTCCTGTGCTTCAACTTGCAGCCATTGCCCCTTGTCCTGTCCCCACAGACCACTGAAAAGGGGCAGGCCAATTCCCCCTGCATCCCATACTTACAATATATATAACCATTAATAAGGTCCCCCCTTAGTCTTTTCTCCAGGCTGAACAGTCCCAGCTCACTCAGCCTTTCCTCATAGGGGAGATGCTCCAGGCCCTTAATCATCTTCGTAGCCCTTCTCTGGACTCTCTCCAGGAGATCCCGGTCTTTTTTATACCAGGGAGCCCAGAACTGGACACAATACTCCAGGTGGTATCAAGTCTGAGGTCTTGCATTTCTGGGTGATTCCATATTTGCAGAAGATTAACAAAGGCATCATGTGGCATCTTTTTCATTACCAAAAAAAGAGAATAATTTTCATTCAAAGTATCTAATATATTAGTGAAGGTGAAATTATTGTGTCAATTTTCACCTCTGCTAAGTCATAGAGAACTACTTTAAATTTACTTAGGATCTCAATTTATTTGAAAAGCTTCCTTCTTTCACAGTGAAGGAAAATCCCTGAGCAACCCTGGCCTTTGTAGCAAATAATTTGTGTGATGTTTCAGAGTGAAGTGCAACTGTTTAGCACCAGGCATCACAAACTTCTGTGATTTCATTATTTCTTCTGAAATCTAAGTCAAGTAAGGATGTTTGGGCCAGAAAATGAATGACCCACTCTCATTTCAATGATACTACAAATCTGAGCAATTCCTCTGAACCAAAGCTACTTTTGCTGATCTCCTGACAAATACTTACCAAATAGCTTTAGAGACTGTAAAGTTTAATATGATTAATGAGGTTTCCTTTTCTTTCCAGAGGGTGCAGCACAGCACAGAAATTCTTCAAGACCTGACCCACAGAAATATTTCAGATTTTCTGGTGAAAACATATCCCACTTTGATAAAAGGGAGGTAGGGATGAAAGTTTCTGTTTTTCACATCCCATATTTTGTATCTGGCTATGAAATTCTCATTTAATAACAAGATAGCACCTGATGTGCCGCAGTACTGTGTAGACTTGAGAATCGTGTCCATATTCCTGATGTAAGAATAAGAAATGCTCATTTTAGGGGATTTAAATTGGTTATTTATACCAGTTTGTATAATCAGGTGCCTCTTTATAGGCAGAGCTAAGTTTCAGTGTTGATGGAATGTCATATTAATGGCAACTGTGTCAATGGTGAGAAAACTGGTGCCTCTGCCTTGTGGAGTTTGTGTCCCTGAAGAACTGCAGCCACACCAGCAGACCATCTGCCTGAGTTAATCATCACTTGCTTCCCAGAGGTGTTAAAGAGCCAAGGACAATGTTACACAGATGTATCTGTCCTCCTGATAGCTCCTCAGTTTGCAGGCATGTCCTGCATGGTAATTATCTGTGCAGTCCCCATGGCCTCTCGTTTCTGATTCAGGTCTTTGCTGCCTTGTCAATTCCTGGCAGAGTTCTTGAAATTCCCACTATACTAGTTTTGTGCTGGCTGCCTTTGACTGGTTCCCCTTAGCACTTGTCATAATTGCTGTAGATACATGTTTTTAAATCAATTCGTTGTGGATTTAGGATAGAGCCAGTATGTGGCACTTTAGAAATCTTGCTTACCTGTGTGTGAGCTGGAGATATGACCCATGTCAGAAAACAAAACAAAACACAACTGAAAACCTACTGCAGGGAATGTCAAAAGTCCTGAAAACTTCACAACTCAAAGTAATCAGCAGCAATTAAAAAAGAAAGTGAATTTAAAAAAAAAACAAACCAAAACTGTAGGGGAAACAAATTTAGATCTGCAAAGCATAGGAATGCACCTTTAATTTCCATTTAAGCCTGACAATACCTTTCACTGTGGTTCAGTGCATTAAGAGAGAGGAATCTTCTTTTCTGTTTCAGCTTGAAAAGCAAATACTGGGTCAATGAGCAAAGGTAAGAAACCAATTCACAGATTATGGTGGTAAATAAAGGAACAATGAATTTCTGTTTAACAGTGGAGCCTCACAATGTTTCTCTGAATGGAAAAGGGGAATTGTGTCAGATAGTGTAGAACAAAGAGATGGCTTCAGTGGGAAATAGGTTGGGGGTCAACAAGGGCCTTATACAGACAAGGGGTTAATTTGTTTGGACCTCCCCCACAAAGATGAAGGCCAGAGGCACACAATGGAACTATCACAGTTTTATTATGTACAAAGTCAGACTAATGGCATCTGTGTGATGGAAAGTTGCAATACAATTCTGCACTACATTGCAATGTGCTCTGATGCAGCTCTTTCAAAGTAAAGCTGAAAAATACGAGCCCTTCTAAAAAAGGACCTGGGTAAGATGAAACCTAAACACCAGCTGATGAAATACAGCAGTAACAACAGCGACAACCACAATGCCTCATCCCCACTCTGAATGTTTGCAGTACTTATGAAACATATTCCACTAGGGCAGGTTTACATAGAGGCATCAGCTAACCCCAGCGTGGTGCAGACACTGAGCTTAGAAAAGATGACTGATTAGCCTACAGAAAATAGTTACCTGGTTTTTCATCAGCAATAGGAATTAATTTCAGAAGTAGCAGCTGGGTGAGTGGCTCCCTTTGCAGAATATCTGCTTGTTTGTGCACAAACATCACTTTCTATGGTACTACACTGCTCCTCTCAGGGCAAATGCAGTTTTAACTGAGGTCCATGTTGTCTTCGGTCCTCCATGCTGTTCAAATAGTTCTAAATACGTCAGTTATCTTGATCTAAAGCATTTGCACTGTAGAAATAACTGGGTTTTTTTCCAAATCGTCTATCTACTTAATAATTATCTCAGGATGCTGGCATGAACCCCTCAGAAACTCATAGAACTTCTACTATTTGTAAGCCCTATAGAGATCTAATACAACTTATTAGAAGAAATGGATGTTGTTGTGCATGAATCCTGCAATGTGTAGAAATCAAGCTTACATTAAGTGCATTTTGAATTTCCCTGTCAATGTGGAGAGCTTGGGGTCTGTGCTACAAGTGACTGACAATACTGTTCTTTCTGTTAGATATGGAGGAATTTCTATAGGAGGAAGGCTTCCAGTCCTTCATGTTTCTGGAGATCAAGTTGTCAATTTCCTAAGTGATCTTGGCCGAATGATGAATGTGACAGGAGTAAGCAAGACTTCTAGAATTATTTTTTTTGTTCCATTACTAAAGAATTCTTACAAAACTGACAACCTGCAGCAGCAGATTTTACCCAGGCAGCTGATCTCTAGCCTTTTCTTTTCTATTTTAGGGACAAACTTCACTGGCTGCTGCTAAAGAAATGTCTAGTTTCCTTAAATACATGGAAACCGAAGATAATATTAAGGTATTTGACAGTAGTAGTCTGCTAACTCGCAGTCTTTCTTGACATAGATTTCAGATGGTGAGAATATTGCTAGTGGCATTCTCAGATGCAAGAAGAGCAGAAATACTATACCTATAATATTAATGGAAAGCTATTTCTAAAGAGATTTTTAAAACTATGTTACTGGTACTTCTTGCTATCCTAAATACTTCTGAGTAGGACACATTCTGTTACATTTTAAAATGTGCTTCTATAATAGCCCGTGACAGTGGTTGTCCAACCCTTTTAAAAGCATAGTCTGTGAGCTCCTCCTGCTGGACTGTGCTTAGGAGCTATGAATTCCTGGTCCTGGATTCTTCCCTGGTCACAGTGCCCACCAAAGGGGCTAGAAGGTAGCCAAGTTTTCTCCTGCAGCTCAGGGTAGTTAGTGAAGGCTTCTTAAATGAATCTGTGCTTTCTGACTCTTCTAGGTGTGGTTTAACAATAAAGGCTGGCATGCTATGGTTAGCTTCCTTAATGTAGCAAATAATGCAATCCTCAGAGCTAACCTGCGGACTGGCCAAGCCCCTGAGGAATATGGAATCACTGCTGTAAACCATCCTTTGAACCTCACTAAGGAGCAACTCTCTGAAGTCACGGTGTAAGTCTGCCTGTGCTCTGATGATGGCTCTTGCCCCTGTCTCTCCTGGCAGTTTACTACCACCAGTGTACTCACGCTCTGAGGAGAAATAGTTTGGTTGACACAATGTGGAGACCTTTCACTGGAGTTTTACTCTAAGCAAGAATTAAATATACAATCTATTTTTTGTGTCTCATCATATTCCTGTAAGAGTTCAACTGTGTCCTGTGCAGGAGCTATGACCATTCATCATGCACAATTACATGTTTTTGTTGATTCCCAAGCACAAAGATTCTGAAGTATCTGTTCATGCTCCAAAGCCAGTAGATCTGTTTGTGAAGTAACGCAGAGATCATAACAAAAAAGGAATCAGAAATTGTCCCTAATTGACTGCAGGTAGGCAGTAGTCAAAAGCCTTGCCAGGGACAGCACACAGGCAGATTATTGACAGCATGAAGTATGGTTGGTTCCACAATATGAAGATAGAATTGCTTGAAAAAGACATCCCTAAGAAGACACAGCTTCCCACTCATGTCTCCTGCTAAGTTGAGAAGTCAGTGCAACCAAAAACTTCTTCCTTAGCACAGAGGCATGGTCTGTGTTTCCTCTCATTGTCTGAAACTTGTTTCTGTGTCCCTTTTCCTGGCTTCCAGAGCACTTTGACTATTGGTATTAATGTCTGATTTGAGGCACAACATACAGGAAAGGCTGTCAAAATGAGATAGAGGAGTTGAACTGTTCGAGGACATGAAGGCAGTCAAAAAATCAGGGAATGGTGCCACCAAGATCCAGATTTGTTAGCTACAGTCCCCAACACAACTTGGGAAAATGCACTCATACATTTTGAAATTGGAAGTCTACTTTCAAAAGAACTTTGCTACTTCTATATCTTAAATTCTCTCCAGATTCTCCAAATGCTACTATGGTGCTGTGTCCATTCCCTCACAGGCCCTTCTTGTGCTCTGTTTTAGACTGACTACTTCAGTGGATGCTGTTGTTGCCATCTGTGTGATTTTTGCCATGTCTTTTATACCAGCAAGTTTTGTTCTGTACCTGATTCAAGAACGTGTAACAAAAGCCAAGCATCTACAGTTCATCAGTGGTGTGAGCCCTGTCATCTACTGGCTAACTAACTTCCTGTGGGACATAGTGAGTAACTGCTGCTCTGATTTCATAGCCTGCAAATATTCCTGGGTTTGCATGAACTGGGGCCTAATCTGTGAGTTGAGTGATGGTGATTCTTAGCGTTGCAAAGCACATTATTCAAGTAATGAAATTGTTGTAATCTTAGGGTTTCCAGTTCTTATAACTGAGAGTGTAATAAAGTACAACTTAAGATAGCAGGGAGAAGCCCACTTGCCTGATGCTAGTCACTCCTGCCCTCCAGAAGAACCATAAGATGTTCCAAGATACTCAGGAAAACTAAGTGGCAAATTCACAGACTGCTTGGAACAGTAGCTGGAGGCCAGACAAAATACTCTAGGGTGTCCAAACAACATAGAAATGTTTGCTTAGGTCACTGAATCATGTTCACTGTTTTTCCAAAAGGCTTTAGACTGCAAGCCCAGGCTTGCTTAGACAGGTCTCAGCTACCCTCTCATTACTCCTCAGGCCACTTTGTCACAAAGGAGCAAATTCTTTGCCTGGTTGAGGCACAGCAAGGGGCTTGTTTTCTAGCCCTGCCTTCTCAACAAAGAGAGCAGCCAAGGGCTTATGCAATAAGAAAAGCATGAACATGGAGTTAAAAAAAAAGGGTAGAAAAAAATAAATTGAAAAGCCCAAAACTGTTTGGGCTTTGAAAGGTGCTTGCAAAGAAAGTAAAGCAAAGCATTAATTTAGCAAATGAGAGAAAAGAAGCAGGTATCTGCAGTCCTGTCCACTGCTGGTCACAGCAGCCTCCCAGCAACTTCCTTGACAGGAATTCTGCTTGGCTGTGGCCCTTGACAGCATCATGCAATGGTATTAATTGGTGTTAGCAGTTCTCTGAAACACCACCTTCCTTGCAGTAGACCTGTGTTACTAATACTGAACAAAGAAATTTAGAGCAGTGGCCAAGCATACTCACTCTAACCTCCTCCCAGGAATGTGGCTCAGATAACTAGTTTTTTCCCTCCTACACAGCCCTTGCATCACCAGAAACTCTACTTCCCTTGCATACCCACGGCCTCTTTCTGAGGGCAGCATGCCAGCAGGAACATGAAATAATTGGCTCCCAAATTATAATCTAAGAAACCACGATATATTTTGTATTTTTGATAAACAGTTTGATAAAAGCTGACTCAGAGAAATGTCAGCTGATGCCATGGACCTGTTGATCCAAAAGCTTGAGTGTGATGAGTCTAGCTCATAAATCCCAGTGTTCCTCAATACAAAATCCTTTTGGAATAATGTGTAGGATCTGGGTATGTTTGCAGACCTTCTCAGGGCTTACACATTGATCTTCACCCTGTGATGTGACAGGTGAATTATGCCCTGAGTGCTGGAATGGTTGTGGGTATATTCACTGGATTCAACAAGAAAGCATACACTTCTCCCACGAATCTCCCTGTGCTTGTTGCCCTGCTGCTTCTGTACGGGTGAGTGTTCAGGTGGTTCCTGGGGGGGGGGAGGCCCTGTGTTCCATATGGGAATTTTCAGGAAAAAAATATAATCATGTGGCAGTCACTTCAACAATAATGTCATAGTTTGCTCCTGGAAAAACAGAGGGGAAGGTAAATTCACAGACTCTTATTTTAGCACCCAGTTGCAGTCACGATAGGGAAATTAAGATGATTCTTTCTGACCTCATGTGTATGGTCCTTTTAAGTAATTCAGATTGTTGTTACTAAATTCATCCTAGTTAGACTAATTGTTGCTAAACATTTGAAGTTTATTCCAGAAGAATACTCTTGTGTTGCTGCATGTGCATTTGCTATGTCCCAGAAATCATGGCACAGAAATCTCCAGATCAGGAGTAAAAAAACCAAACAATGCTAAAGGAGTTAAAAAATAATATAAAAATGTACAGTTTCTGATTTATTTGAACCATTCCAAAGGCTGGGGAGTATGTAGCAAAGCAATGCTGTTTATTTGTTTATCTAACATTTCTTTGTTTCTCCCTCCTGGTGTGCGGTCCAACCTTGCTGGCATTAAATTTTGTCAATTTTACTGGTTCCTATTGCCCTGCATATTAACAGAAAAAAACTATACAGGAAAAAACCTTGTTTTCTAGTAACCAGGAATAAAATACTCTAGTGGTGTCTCTGGTTACACTGTTTCATTGCACTTGGGATAGGAAGAAAGCTTTGTGTTTTCATTAGGCAAAATGACCTGAGAATCCTGAGTAGCCATTAGGATCTATTTGTCTCTTTGCATGCAGATGGGCAGTAATTCCCATGATGTACCCTGCTGCTTCTTTCTTCAGTGTCCCTAGCACTGCTTATGTGGCGTTGTCCTGTATCAATCTCTTTGTGGGGATCAACAGCAGTGCCATCACTTTCATCCTGGAGTTATTTGAAAATAATCCGGTATGTAATTGTGTTCTTGACACGTGGGTTTAAGGAGCCTGTGCAAAGGGTGTCCAAGGGGAACCATCTCTAACAGTAGCTATCTTTACCTTGCTGGTTTTTGTGGCAGTGAATAAGTGGGGAACTTAATGAGAATTGCAGGGATGGGTGAGCAGTACAAGCTAGAGAAGCAATTCAGGGCAACTGATATCATGGGCTACACACCTAAGGAATGCTACTCAGTGGCTTTCATCCCTATTAGCAGACTTCTGCACGCTGTCACAGCTGGGCTGGAGGGGACACAGCACTTTGTGCTTGTTTCTGCAATTTGGCTTGTACAGGAAGAGGTAGATGGTAGAAAATCATAGACTCACCACTAAGTAAGAAAAGCTAACTTACTCCTGCTAGTCATTGTCTTAGAGAAGGTGTTTTCCTTATAATAGGATTTTGAGAGTTTCTAAAAAATTGTTTAATACCACCTGGAAGGTGGCAAAGTACAAGAATAGACAGAATACAGTCAATGCCACCATTTGTGCTTAGTATAAGAAATCAGTTTATAAAACACACTATTGGCTCATATGCACTACTGCTGCTGCCTCTACAGTTGCTGGTACTCTGGCCGCTGAGATTGACACCCCTTCTACACCTGACAGCAATCCAATTAGCTCTCATTACTCGTGATGTTTGAAAATGCACTATGTGCTCACCAACCATTGTTGTTTGCTGGGAAGGAGAAGCAGGTCTTGATTGAGTTCATGGTTTCAAGGGCCAGCTTTACATTACTTTCTGTCCCCGGTGTTCATGCATTCTCAGCCATGCTTCTTGATAGCACAGAGTTCAGTGGCATTCAGTCTGTGGGACAGCAGGTCAGTATTGTTACCTATCTTTGACAGTATGTGTCTGTTGTAGAATTGTGACTCCACAGGTAAAATTGCCCTTCTCTGGGTTCAGTGTTGGTGCAGCTAGGCTGCTACTGGCACTTACACTGGTTTGGGCATCTCCTCATTGCACCAAAGTCTACTGTGCAGTTGTGCCCAGACATTGGGCATTGGTATTTTTCAATATTGGCATTCCTGATTATGGAAATATTCCAGCTATGAATAAAAACCTTAGGACAGAGGATACCACTCTTTCTTGTTGCTCACAGTTTATAATAGCTGGCACCAGAATTACATTACCTCTGCTACAAAGAGAAATGCTTCATCACACAGATTAATTTCTCCCCCTGCTGACAGTTTTCCACAAGCACACTGTCTGGTGCAGTGTATGCCAGTGTTCTGCTGGGCTGTGTTCTAAGTTGCAGGTGCTTTGGGTGTAACTTTATGAATATTCTGTTTTCTCTGCTGCAAGAACAAAGAATATCCGTTTTTTGTGGCATGACAAAGAACTTCTCACTCATGTTGCTGTATTTCCTTATAGATGTCTGGATTCAACTACTTATTATGTTGTTTCTGTTTCTTATAGTCTTTGCTGAAGTTTAATAAAACATTGAAAAATGTGCTTATTGTCTTCCCACATTTTTGCCTGGGCCGTGGACTCATTGACTTGGCCATGAACCAAGCTGTGACTGAAGTATATGCCAGGTTTGGTAAGTGAAAGCCAATAAACAAGTTATTTCCATGTCACATGTCCTGACCTTGGATGAGATGGCTGGAAGTTTTATCAAGGAAAATTAGTGGCTATTTCTGATATTCTCCCCTTTGACATCATCAGGTGGATGAAGAGTAGGAGAGTTCAGTCTCTCTGAAGGTGTCACTGCTTTTGATACAGCTGCCAGAACTCTGTGGCCCAACCAGTAGTCTGTCTTGGAAATGAGCCCATTTGGTCAGTGGCAGACTCTGGTGTCTTTTTATCATTTTGTCCTGAGGCCCTTAGACAATTTCAGTAAGAGATGTTATTTCATAGTGTTGTGGCCCTCATGTTAATGTTTGAAGTAGCTGCTGTTCTTCAAATGCATTCTCTGGGGATATGGATGTCTGATATCAGACAACTTACTAAAAAAAGAGTCATAGAGCAGAACTCACCTGAATTTATTCAGAAAATGTATGTTTTCACATAATCCATGTAAATTTCATGTTAGGATACCCAAAGCAGTGCATATTCAGAGAGTTTATATGATTTTTTGCTCCCATGCAGCAGCTGATCTTAGAGTATATTTTCTTAAGAATCTGTATAAGACACTGCAAAATGGAGACATTGCCTGATCATGATTGAATAAAGTACAGATTTTAATCCTAAATCATTATGATTACACCTTGTTCTGAGGAACAATGTTTTCTTTCAGCACTATTTCACCTTGCTTTCTGGTGCTTTCTCCACAGGTGAGGAGCATGTTTCCAATCCTTTTCAGTGGGACTTTGTTGGAAAGAACCTGGTTGCCATGGCAGTTCAAGGGGTTGCATTCTTCATTCTGAATCTCCTTATGCAGCACCGTTTGTTCTCCACAAGATGGTATGTCTGAAAGCTTGTGTTAATGTTCCTTTATTAACAGAATGTCTTGTTACTCTTTGTTCTGCTTTTTCTTTTTCTCTGAATTTTCACTTTTTTTTCTGTTTACTTCCCTGATTTCATCTTCATTTGTTGATGTCCAGGTTCAAGAAAGCCTTTACAAATGTGCAGTATCTTAATAGGATTTAAGAATATATCATTAAAGAAATGCATTTTCTTGAATTAAGACTTCAATGTAACATTTTAAAATTTTTCTTTTTTTTTTTTTTTAATTAAGACACTGTAATAGTGAGATTGTAAAACAACTTGAAAAGTTTGTAGTGTCATAAGTACTGGCATGAGGTACTAGACTGACATCCCAAGATGGGAATTCTAGTCCACTGCACAGGGCAGTTGCAGCCTGGACCCTAAGCAAGCTTCCCCTCTCTGCTTTACAGATTGCCTTTACCACAATGAAAGCAGCTACCTGCCAAGCGTGGGTGGGTCATTTGCTCCTGTTCAGGCTTGCAAACAGGAGTATCAATTGGTACAACTATGAAAATACTGTTTTACAGCCCAGTCTGCTCGAAAGATCTGCAGGAGGACTATCGCTAGCTTCTGAAGAGCAGCTAAACAGCAAAAGCTGTGGCTGATGGGTGGGTTATGTCATATGAGTAACTGACAAGGCATGCTCTTTTGACCAAACCATTTCCTCCCATTTTAGTATTTAGAGATTAACTTTCAAAGGTCAGGGATTCTCCCAACAGCAGGAATGCTTCAGCCAGTGTCACATTGTGAAGCTAAAATCCTGCTGCTTCAACTAGTCACATTTTTGGCATTTGATTAGCCATTGTTTTACACTGTTATTCTAAATGCAGCAAGGACAACTTGCTGGTTTTGGGTTTTTCCAGGTTTGCTGAGACTGCCATGTCACCTATTATTGATGAAGATGGGGATGTTGCAGAAGAAAGAAGAAGAATTATGAGTGGAGGGAACAAAACACATATCTTAGAATTGCAAGAACTGACCAAGGTAATATTTAGAGAAAAATGAAACAAATGAGTCTAGTGTAACTTTATTCTCTCAGAATGTGTTTCAGCTGCGGATTCAGATGGTATTATTTTCAAAGTCAACTTTGTGCTTTAGAAAATATCAAACTTTTTGGAAGCCAAGACTTGAAATGTTATTTGACTATTTCCTTTGATTAGAATTCAAATCACAGAGAAGTCCACCAAGGAAAGTGCAAACCTCCCTGCTTAAGTTTCGTTGGTAGTTGTTTTACCTCACATTGTCTGACATGACTGTTACCTATTGAGTGTCCATTATTACAACTAGTCTCTTCTTCTATAATGCTGGGTTGGGTTTTTTCCATAGGTGAGTTTCAATCTCAAGTTAATAATTTGGTGGTTTTTACATTGAGGGCTATAGTTATTGCAAATGTATCTTATTTCCAGACGTTGAAGGTGTCTGAGTTATGCTATCAGAATACATGAGCTACAGAAATACAAAGATTACACACATTGCTGGGATGAACACAAAACTAGAGTCTCACTCTTCAGACAATCTTGCTGTACTGTTCCATGTTGGTTTTATATGTCAGAGATACTTTGTGCCAGCAAAGTATCCTAGTGCTAAAGACATGAAGTAAAAGTCTGCATGCAGTAAAACTGGTATTTTTAGGGGTCATTACAAATTAATGTAACTAAATGTCTGACTTTGTCTAATGTTTACACTTTCTTTTAAATTTTTTATTTACCTCCTGTCTTGATTTTAAAGTTGACTCATCCCAATAGCATTCAACTAAAAAATTCAGAAGACTTTCTTTGCTGTAGATGTATTGCAATAGGATTTTTCTTTTTTCTTCCCTCAATTTAGATTTATGCAGGTAGGCACAAGCCTGCAGTGGACAGACTCTGTGTTGGCATACGTCCCGGAGAGGTAGGTTGTTCAATAACACTAGATTACATTCCACAGATCAGTTCAGATTTCAAGCCCCTGCTGATTTGCAAGTTGGAAATACTAAAGAATGTGATAAATTTTGTCATTTAGTGCTTTGGTCTTTTGGGAGTGAATGGTGCTGGCAAAACAACAACGTTCAAAATGCTGACTGGAGATACCGGTGTGACATCTGGAGATGCTGTAGTGGCTGGCAGTAGGTATGTATCTTAAAAATCTGTGACAGTTCATTTACTGGGGTAGAAATGCTTAGATGATAGTCTCAGTGACCCAGCAGCTCTCTTCTGGTTTTACGTCGCTGATAGAGACCACAGCTAACACACACTGGCACCTCATACTTGTAACATTCTGTTGTAAAATCTGTGGGAAAGTTATAGTAATACTAGCAGTGGGACAAGGCAGTTGGATCTAGTGGCAGGAGCTTGCAAACATAAGATAACCAGTCCAACAGGGTGCTTTGATCTGAGCTTTGGGACTTTTCTCTGGCTGTTTCTAGCATCATAGTTTACAGAGTACTGGTGTGATGTCATAAGTTAATACAGCATGATCTGATATTCACTTATGTTAGTTTAGTTCTAGGTTGTGTGGCTTCATTTGTTAGGCATAGCTGGGATTTGATTCTTTGTCCATTGATGTGATTTGAACAATAGCTATTTTGCTGCCAGGATATGATCCTGGGCAACCTGTTGTAGGTGACCTGCTTGAGCAGGGTGGGTGGACAGTGATGGCTTCCAGAGGTTCCTTTCAGCCTCAAACATTCTCTGATCCTGTATTTCTGTTGTTACTACCAATGAAGCATTAGCCTTGTGTCTTGTCAGCCTGTGCCCAGTGATGACACTCGTAGATTAAATTGATTTTTTTTCTTCTAGAAATAAACACCATCTGCAAAGAATGGTGGCTGTTCAAAGAACATCTTGTTATGTCAGGCTATACTTAAACAGGAAAATGAGTGAGGGGAAGTGGGCTTACACTCTTAACCAGGACTGAGCTGACTTAAATGAGAATATATTCCTTGCTGTTATGTGCAGACAGATATTTTTGTAGGATGTTGTATCAGGCAGTATTCATTCTCTTACAAGTTGTTGCCCTCAAAAAGGAAGGTTTTATCTGAAATGTTCATCTCTGTCTTAAAGCTAGTATTACAGATAAAATGCCCTTTTCTTTGTTTCTCCAGTATATTGACCCACATTTCTAATGTCCATCAAAACATGGGATACTGCCCTCAGTTTGATGCCATTGATGACCTGCTCACAGGACGAGAACATCTCTACTTATATGCACGACTGCGGGGGGTTCCAGCAGAGGAAATCAAGAGGGTAAAGCATTCTTGCTTTTGACTGGTATATAGTTATATTTGTGATGTTTAACAGGGTTCATAACATGCTATGGGCCAGAATTTCCAAAGTGGGCTTTGTAACACACAGGATGGCATCCTGGGAGTGGTTCCTGTCATTTGGACAGTTGAGTACAAGACTGCACTATAAAATGACATTAATGGTACTTGCAAAAACTGAGGTGTGAATTCTGGAAGGCTGAAGATGTGATTGCTATGACTCAGAACTGCACTTATTGCTGTTTTGTTCTTGTCTTTTAAGTTGCTTACATAGAAGTAAACATGGTGAAGATTCCAGAAGAAAATAATTTAAATTCTTGCATAGACAAGAAGTCTACAGTTCAGGCTGGCTTATGGCTTTCTATCAAGTAGCTAGACTTCCCCTCATCCTCATAAGTTTTTTGAGCTATCTTCCTCTAGCTCTAAAATGAATGTACTGAAACCCAGGGGACTGCCATGGCCTTGCCAGAAAGGGGATGTATCAGCAATCCTGCCTGTTACGCATTAGCTGCTGTGTGAAAAAGATGGCCTTTCTCATAGGTTGCTGAGTGGGGCATCCAGAAGCTGGGACTTCCTATGTATGCAGACCACCTGGCTGGTACCTACAGCGGTGGCAACAAGCGCAAGCTCTCCACTGCCATTGCACTGATAGGCTGCCCACCACTCGTCTTGCTAGTAAGTGTCATGGTAATGTAGCTCTGTGATAGTTCAAGGTAACAACTCAGAAACCCAGAGACATACAAGGATGTTGATGCCAGCCCTTGCCAAGTTCCTTTCTGTCCTCAACTTACATCTACTTCAATGCAGTTTTGAATTCCTTAATTTCAGGAATAGACATTAACTATGTTTTCAGTGGACCCCAAGTGATTCTGAAAGAAAAATCTTCAATGAGCAATGGTTTGAGAAAAAAAAATTATAATCCAGACAAATGGGAAGTTAAATCCATGTTTGGTTCCTGTCTGCCTTTTCTTGACGGAGTGTAACAACTCATGGAAAGCATGATCTTACTTTGCTGCTTTATCCAGCAGAGCAGAGGAAGATCACAACCCTTTTGCAGTCTTTAATATCTTTGGAATAAATTATACAAATTTAGACTAAACTATACAAATGCTGAAGTGTACTTCCCATCAAAAAACATGTTATAATTTATAATTTTTCCAAGGGAAAATTCTAAATACAATTACTACAAAAATTCTTTATTTAGATTATACTTTACCATCTTAATTTGTAGGCTAAAAAGAAACATTTTAATAACATTTTAATAGCATGACTCCTTGTGACATTTAATATGCCTTTACATGTATTCTGCCTGTACATAGTAAGGAGCCAGATAAAATGTTTTCTAATAATTTCTTATGACAGAATTTTGAATGAATTTTTTTTTTCTTGAAGTTTTTTTTCAAATTGTTTTTGTGGGCTAACTGATTTATGCAGGGCCAGATCCTTAACTGGTGTAAATCAGGGTGACCTCACTAGCTTCTTGGGTTGAGGAATGTGTCCTATATGTTTATATAAATAAGAAAGTTACTTGGGGAGAACTTACTGTCATCTTATGTGAATTGTAGCCCCCCCAAAAGGAAGATTTTATTTGAAATGTCCATCTCTGTCTTAAAGCTAACATTATAGATGTAAGATTTGTTTGTTTCTCCAGTTTATTGACCTTCATCTCCAATGTCCATCAAAACATGGGAGCCAAGCTTGACACAATTTGATGTAATTCCTTCAGCATAAGCCTCTTTCATTTATTTCTATTTTGGGTCCTAAATGTTTTTATATATTTGCTTAGGTTTTAGATATCTAAGACCCTAGAGTGGGGAGTGCCTTTGTCATTATGGTCACTGCATTCCCTTCCTTGTATCTGTGCCATGCCCAGGCAGCATTATATCCTTACCTGCACCTTATGTACTTGTTTCCTCAGTGCCCCGTGCCAAGAAGTACATCAGTACCCATTCACTCAGATGCTTCTGGAGTTGCATGTGCTTTCTCAAAGCACAGATTTCAGTAGGGAAGCAGCTGCATGCTAAGACCCAAACACACAGTGACTTGATTCTAATCCACTGGTTCTCTTACTTCTCTGACTTTACGTTTATCTTCCAGGATGAACCGACTACTGGAATGGACCCTCAGTCCCGGCGCCTCCTGTGGGACTCTATTGTCAGTGTGCTCAGAGATCGGCGAGCTGTGGTTCTAACCTCACACAGGTAAACATAGTTAAAGCTCAGAATCCCAGAGCAGCTGAAATTCACCTGCTGGCTTTTATCTTAAGTTTATGTTCTCTGTTTTGTAAGTATGGAAGAATGTGAAGCCCTCTGTACTCGTTTAGCCATCATGGTAAAAGGTACCTTCAAATGCCTGGGCACAATTCAGCAGCTAAAATACAAGTAAGTAGAATATTTTTATGGTGTTTTTTTGTTTGTTTGTTTTAATGGGAAAATTGTGTGTGATGTTTACCATTTTTAATACAGCAACCCAATGTGAAAAGCTGTTGTTTAAACAGACCCATTTCTGGGTGTTCCCAGGTTTGGAGATGGCTACATTGTCACTCTGAAAATCAAAGCTCCAAAGTCTGGGCTGCCTCCAGATCCTGCACCTGCTGAGCAGTTCATACGCACGCACTTCCCAGGGAGTTTACAGCGAGAGAAACACTACAACATGCTGCAGTACCAGATCTGCTCTTCCTCTCTGGCCAAGATTTTTCGGTTAATAATCTCCAATAAGGAAAACTTGCATATTGAAGAATATTCTGTATCTCAAACGACTTTAGATCAGGTGAGTGAAAAATAGAGCATCCATGAGACTATCTAATTCTCAGTGGATAAGCTATGCAGTGAGGATGTATCCAAACAACTGATGGACTGAACTGTTCAGAGTAGAGAATTATCTCACACCTTTTTCTCAGGCAAAATTCCAGGACCCCTTGTCAAAGAGGTAGATTAGATGTGAAATCTGTAACTAACTCCCTGTGTAAATAGATGCCACTTGAAAGATGGTAAGACAGTGTTTCCCAGGTGCCAGAAATCAGACAACCAATTCCTTCAGGAGCAGCAGTCTGAGCAAGGTCAGCTATTCAGAATGACGCTGAGCTGGGAATAACATTTTATTTTAAATAAGAGAGTTGGACTGTGTTGTGTCAGAGATACTGTGATAAATGTTTATATGTCTCTGTCATGTGCTTTTATACAGTAGCAATTAGACACACAAAACCTGGAAAGTCCGCTGGGACTCTTGGCAACACACACTTGCTAGAAGGCATTAGCCTCATCTGCTTGCTTTCCTAAGTAGCTGAGGGTCCATATATGCAAAACTGGTTTTGGAAATGCTTGCAGACACATTCCTGGCAGCCTTACAGCTCCCTGCTAAAATATTCTCTCTTCTCCTTCCTATTGCAACCAAACTGATTTCTGTTGTGCAAGCCATGCAAACCTTGCTGAACCTACCTCCTTCTTAAGAAAAAATAGGATTTTAACTGCAAATGTTGCATCCAAAGGAAATAACTTGCAAGGAAGTTTATAAAAGCAAAGGAAGAATTAGTGATCCCTGCTGATACACTGTGTCTCAGATCATTTCATATCTATGAGTTCCCCTTTCTGTCTCTTCCCTGCAGAGGCCAAGAAGGGTGCATGTGTACACAGGCATTCCACTAACCCATCTCAATGGATGAGATGGTGACGTTTTCTGCTTTTCTCACACAGGTTTTTGTGAACTTTGCAAAACAAGAGATGGAGGATGAGGAAATTCCTTTGCATCCCCGTGCAGCTGGAGCCAGCCGAGAAGCAAAGGTGTCCCCTGCTTCGCATCAGCAGGCGGCTGCATAGACAGGTCCCAGTCACTAGTGCTTAGAGTGTGCACAGTGCAAAGATGTGCCATAGCAGAGCAGTACAAGTGTAAAACAAAGGTTCCCACACTCAGTATTATACTGATTTTTTCACCTTTCTGAGCACTGTGCTCACAACAGCCCTAGCAACAGCCAGTTTCTACTGCTCTACCAGGAATACTACATGCTCAAAGTGTCAAGGAAAGGCAGGCCCTTGCTTGAAAAAAATCTCCCTCTAAGATAAACTTCATAAGATGTAAGAAAAGAATTATCATTCCTCTTTGGCATGTAAAGAGCCAGTTTCTCTTTCTGGTCCTTTCAGGCTGGCAGGTTTTTCTTGTTTAACTCTTAAGTCAACTGTTACCAGTCAGCAGACAGATCCTAAGGCAGAGAGAACTGTCCAGCTTAGAAGTGGGTTCCTGCCATCCTGAGTGCACAGAACTACCAAGGTCAGAACATCAGTGCTGGCTGATAGGGCTGGGTGATGGGAGACTGCTTCACTGTCTCGCCAGGCTGCCACTGAAAACAGACAGTTGTCTCAGCAAGAATGAGAAGAATTACTTCAGAACTTAGACCCAGGCAAGACATTTACTTGGAAAAAAAAAAATTAACAAATTAAAACCTCAATGCTCATTATCTCCTTCTTATCTTCAAGTTTCTCAAATAGGAGCAGAATGTCAAAATGGAGATTAAAAGGAAAGAGTCTGTCCAAACCTGCCAAAAGTTTTGTTTACTCCTGGAGGCCTGGAAAGGTATCTTTGTTACTAAATAAGAGCAAATTTTTCTTCTTTCTTGTGACTGGACCTTAAGTGAGTGTATAGTATGAATAGGGTATGTGCTTTCTCTATGCTCAGAAGGAAATCTTCACCCTGCTTGTACTCCACACTGCACTCAGTCAGAAGTCATTTGACATTTAGCTCTTTTCTCTGGTTCATGGTTAAATTAGTGGAATATAATACTGACAAAACGAAAAGAAATGCATAATGATGTGTTGCTTCAGTTATCTACCAGATCTAAGCATTTCTAAGAAATCTTCTCTGAGATATGTTACATGGAAAAAATATCTGGGTCATGGTTTTTGCTTTGTTAAGTTTTTTCTTCAATTGATGTAGAT
The DNA here is from genome assembly GCA_022605575.1 of Laterallus jamaicensis coturniculus. Classification (NCBI taxonomy): domain Eukaryota; kingdom Metazoa; phylum Chordata; class Aves; order Gruiformes; family Rallidae; genus Laterallus; species Laterallus jamaicensis. The sequence goes on from JAKCOX010000007.1 coordinate 16,875,856, forward strand.
TTTTTTTTTAATATAAGGGCATTCTTGCTTTGTACTGTACAAAACATTGTGAAACTTCAGCAATGAGTAGTTGTGGTCTTTTGCCATAATTATTTCAACTGTATTTCAAAATAGTCTAGAATTTATTGCATATTTCACCCTTACAAATAGTTGCAAAAATCTTTCTATACATCCATTATAGATAAATAAATTAATCATGAAACAAAACAGTATCTATGCATTCTCTTCATATTTTAAAACAGCTTTTTAAAAATGTCATTCAGATTGATTGCAGTAGTCTCTTTTTAGTAATTTGCACAAACCCCATCTAAGTTCCACTGAACATCTTGTGAAAAAGAAAACACAGGAAGTCCAAAATGTGGCTGATTTTTCTCCCTGGCTCTGCAGATAGGAAGGGAGCTAGTATTCTGAGGACTAGCAGTTACTCCATGTGTTTACAAAGTGTATTAAAAATTATTCAGAGAATGCTGACAGAAAATGCTAGGTAAAAGGTCCTTTAGTATCATAAGGACTTACTTGCTATATGAACAGGCCCAATATCACAGACACAGCATAGATCAGATCTTCTGAACCTTATTTACTTGTATGCAATTTACTAATGAAGACTAGACCCAAATGAACTAAAACCTCATCCACACAGGATGTTACATCCACAAATACCTCTTACTTCAGATTTTTTTTTTTTGTTTTTGCAGATCAGGGGTTAGACCCAAATTAGGTACTTCAGATATTGCCTATTTCTTTATTCCAGGAACTACCCATATTCTTTGGTAATGTTATTTGTTACAAAGCACGAGCCTCCAGGCAGCTCTCACTCTTCTTCAAGTCAAAGAAGGCAGATCATGCAACTGTCTTCAGGCCAGCTGGCCGTGCTGGCTGAGCTGAGCTCTCTTGTAGTTAGCTGGTATGTCCTCGTTCCAATGTACTTATGTCTTGCAGAATGCCACTGCTAAATTTGGAGCTGCTTTTCAGCACAGACTTCTCAGTATCTTTGATCCATCCATCTAAATAGACTAGTACAGGAAAATGTAAGTCAATCAGGTTACAGTGAACTGTAGGGGCTTTTGACTACCAGTTGTGCAAGGAAGCCTTATGTTTTTGAAGGCGCTTCTGAGTTGAGAATTCTTCAATGTAAAGGAGTGTAGCTTTTAAGTGCATACAGTTTCCCTCAGCAGTGCAGATTCATCATGCACCAAAATCATTTAATTCAATTATTTGGCAGGAGATTTATGAGCTTTTTCTTCCTGACTTTTCGTGCAATATTCAAATTAAGCCTTTTTCCTTACAACAAAAAGGGAATAATTGGCATTCGCAGACTTGGATAATCCTTGAATTCTCGTAGGTAGGTGCAGTGTTTATCCTTTGCCCAGATTGTCATCTGAATGAAGCAAAGCAAGGTGAACAGTCCCACTGGAAGGGAGAGAAAGATACATCTCACTATCAGATTAAAACCACACTTTCGTTGCTGACATCACCTTGGGGTGAAATACCAAAACATTACTCACCTGGAACACACTGAGTCATGATAGTGAAACTGATCCAGGTCCCCACCTGTTTTGGCCAAGGAAATTGAAAATATTTCTGGTGACAGCATTTGCATTTATGTCTCTATTGATCAAAAACAACCTTGTCCTAGTGTAGGTAAATAAAAAAGCCAAGGTCAGCCAGATCAATTTCTAGTGTTAATAACCTCTAGCCAAAAAGGTGAACAGTGCCATATTATCACAAACTAAACCTTCATGTTTGCTTCCATAGCTTTTATATGGCAAGATTTTAAGCATTACATCACAGTGACCTTTCCGTCTCTATGCTCGGTATTTGTCACATCTCCATCAGTGCTTGGAGTGGTAACTTTCTGAGGCCAAATCCTGTTCTCCTTAATATATGTTAATCTCCACTGAAGTTAAAACCTAATGGCATCCTTCTGTGTAAGAGTGAATTTTAAACTGAGTTGCACTGAACTGATTCAAGCTTCTGAAGCAGTCACCACCCACTGTACAGCTTAAGAAAATGGGGAAGATGACCTGGGCCTGTTTCCCATTTTCTCTATAGCAATATCTTCTATTCATCTATTTCCCCATTTTCTCTCCCACAATATCTTCTGTTTGCCTGCCCACTATCTTCCTGGGCTCTGCTATATTATAAACCCACCAGATGCCCCCATCCCCCCATTCCAACACACGTTCAGTGTTCCTTTCTGCAAAACTTCACTGCTTTCAAGTGTGTCTGTCTTGTCTAGCAGCCACACTGAAGCGTAGGCCAGGGTCTGGGCTCTGTGTGTAAGGTTGGCCCCCCCTGTGTAAGGTTAGCCTCCCCCCTCTGCCGCAGAGGAGGAGAGGAGGAACAGACAAGTTGTTCTTTGCAATCTGTTTTCATGGGGTTTAGGGCATGAGGGGGAAATGTGTTGAGCTGAACTGTTGCAGAGATTTCTTCCATGTTTAACATTCCAAAAGAAATGAAAATATATTCAGCAAAACTAAAATCTTGTTTGAAAATACATACCTCATATGTATAGTTAGGGCAAGATACAAAGAAAAACAGCCATGTGAAAGGATTCTTTGTTGGATATGGGATCTTACGGGTTTTGGATCCTATAGATTAGAAAACAAATCACAAAATATTCACACTACTAAATATACTGTATCCTAAAAAGACAACCCAACTCTGCCTACTGCTGTGTCTCATCATTGTCAGAGGGACAAGCAGGATGTGGGGAAACAGATGTCCTCAGGACCCATAAGAAGGAATAGGGTAACTGTGAGGAAATGTTCTGGGCATTAGAAAGTCATCTATATACATCTTTGATCACAGTGGTTCCTGTAAGAAGAGGTACCTCAAATTTTAGATTTAGAAGTTAAAGGTTTTTCCAGATTGTCACAGTCATAGTTGACAACTGTAAGGTGCTTGGCTCTGGCCTGCACAGAGATCTTGTGGCCCCTGTAGAAGCCAGTGAAATTACTTTCCCTTGCTCATGAAAGCATAGTTTATGCTAACCCTATTTCCTTTTGTACTACCAGTGTAACTAAACATAACTGCTCCCCACAACACAATCTGGCTCTAACCAACAGAAATCACAGTAAGGTAAGATGTGTGCTGGTTTTGGTGTTGGGATTCCTTGCACTGTCTGATCTCCCCTAGAATCCAGTTTTAGAGCTCTGCAACCTGCTTTCCCACAGCAGTTAGCTGTTGATTATCAATGCCCTCCAGGATCAGGTCTTTCATGAGGCAGAGCAACTGCAGAAGTACTGAATGGCTGCACAGAAGTGAAAAATGATAATACAACTTTTACCATTTCTCCGGAGGTCACTGAGTGCAACGTGAATGGAAAAATTTCCAGCTTCACACAGCTGCAAGAAAAGGTATGACAGAGTTAAGCATGTGCTTTCCTTTTACCTATTCTTCATCCTTTTTTTGTTTCTTGGGATACAAAAAGAAACAAAGAAAAAAAAAGGGGGGGGCGGAAGAGTCTATTACAAGCATCATAAATATCCTTAACCAAGATTGCTGTCTGACAGGAGAATGGGATGTCTCTGTTCAAACATGAAACTATATTGCACTCTTCCTCTTATATAGTTACTATGTGGCAGCAAATACGGTGCCCAAAAGTTCAAACTTACTACCTATACAATCCCTATGAGAGCTATAGGCAATAAACCAAGGGGAATAAAACTAAACCTAGGAGACACTTTATTTTTTCTGTTATTCTAGATGGATTTACATAATTTTGATTTCTGAGAAGTTATTAAAATCCCAAGGAAGATATGGCTTGGACTCTTTCTTCTCTAAAGTATAATTGATATGACTCATGAAGTATAATTGATCCAGCTTCCTCCACTGGTTTTAAATAATGCTTCACCAATCAATTATGCAGAAAGTATATTGAAATGACCCATTTATCAGATTATGGACAGTCTCCAGTGTCTGCAAAGCACAACTCTTAAAGCAAATGACTGGTGGTTATTACTCCTGAGTTTTATTCCCAGCTCTGTGCCTTCAGTTTGTAATCTCTCTAAAATGGGAATAGGTTCTGAATTCACAGAATTTCCATACTGGGAAACTACTTAGACAATTTTTTTTGAAGTGAATGAACAGCTGATGTTCTAAACAAGTTACATGCAGATAGGAAAAATGGCTACAGCTTTGCTGGCTACACTAATGTTGCTTCTGCATGTAAGAAATGTTCCTAGAAACTGTGAAAATGAACAGACAGTGACTTAAGAACTGTGCTTCATAAGAAAAGCTGTAAAAAGTTTCTGAAGCCCAGTAAAATGAACCTCTATCCCTGGAAATTATCAGCAACTTTCTTAGCTGGCAAGTTCTCTGAGTTTTATGATCTGTAGTGATCCTTAACACTCACCAGTTTATAAACCAAACTTCCTGAATCTATTCAGTGTTACAAAGTAGTAGTTCCAGGATTCTTTTAAATATGAGAGATTATCCCAGCAGATAAATATCCTGGCCTTGGAATGGGTACTGAATCAACATCTTTCCTTGTGTGCAAGATCACATTAAAAACTGACAGATTTATTAATGCTGCATGCAAGTGGTCAGCTTTAGTAATGTCTGAAGTGTTCAAGTTCCAAGTATCTGCTTTATCCTACTTGCTCCTCCACTTATACAACATAAGAAATAAAAACATGTTTTAGCATTTTATAAAAAGAGCAAGAAACGTACCAGAAACATGATCACAGCAAAATTTATCTGTTTTTTCCCATAAGCTATTAAAAAAAAAAGTTGATATGTGATTAGTACTAATATACAAGCACATATTTGCTTACGTCATATTGAGGGTTATTTTGCTACTTACAAGGAGGAGTGTAAAGAGGATGATTGATGTAATAAGCAAGCCAAGCTGCAAATCCCCAGTAATACAAGCAGTTCTGAAAAACAGGGAATTATTCTTTGATTTAGTACAATCCTCTAGGCCAGTGTTTTCTGGAAGGACCATTGATAACAATGAATTGGGTTGATCCTTCAAGTTGCTCATAATACAGTGGGAAATAACAGGAAGGAAGAAGTGCCCACAGAGTACAATTTCCTCTCAGATATCTTGGAGACATTAAGTTTAGAAATAATTTAAAGAATTATCATCATACTACTGAAAACAAATTTATCTTGTCTGGCAAGCCATGTGGCCAAAGATGAAGGGCCATACAGACTGTTAGAGACTTGTTTTGTTAGCCCCTGAGACTTTGTAAAACCAGATTTAGGCACTGTGCTCTTCCCTGCTTAATACTTTGTGTTGCTCAATCTTTTGCCTTTCCTCTTCTCTGTCACCCCATCAATTTTCTTTCTTGACAGTTTTTTAACTTTTCTTACCTAAAGTCAGCATGCCTGATGCTTTCCTTTGCCCTTTCACTGTGATATCTGTAGTTTGTCCCTTTTGCTGCTGATCTTGGCTTTCTGTGATCCAGCCCCCATTCTTCAAACTCAGATAACGTAGCTGTCACTAATGGCTGTGCAGACTCATTCCTGCCCAGTCTCAGAGCTTGTTCACAGGCTTCATCCATGAAAACTACTACTTACAATGACAGTCTCTACCTTGTGTTAGGTCTTCCTGGCCCTGCCTCTTGCAGTTTTTCTTCTGACACTCATTGCTGCTTCTTTGGGACAGGTTTTCTTCTCCCTTTACATATCTGTAGGTAGAAGAGAGGTTCCCTTCCTAGCCTATTCTTCTTCCTCTGTGCTCTCACCTCTGGGCACCATCTCTTGCAGACAGACTTTAACCTTTGTTGATAGCTCATAAATTTGCCTCTCATCAGTTAGAATTTTATGAAACCTAGTGCCTCAAGTTTTTAATAATTTAGGGCATGTTTTGGATTTCAGCAAGACCAAAAATGAGCCCTTTGTTTTCCTTTCACCACTTCCATTCTTTTCCTTCACCTTATCTTCTCTCCTGTTTTCACTCCTGAGTAAAACAATCATCGTCTTAACTTTACGGTGATGCTTTTTTCTTGGTCTTCTACAGGCTCTTGGTCTTCCTTAGGCATTTCTAGGTCTGTCTGTTTTCTCCTTCACAGCTTTCTTTTCCTGCTCACACAGCCAAAATTCTTATCCAAGGCTGCATCCTCTACTGTCCTGACTGGTTTAACTTTTCTCTTTTTTTTGCTTCAAATGTTGCAGCCTTTTCTCCCTACATATACCAGAACTGCACTTCTAGCAAGAATGCCCCAAAAAGTGATTACCTCAGCGTCTGCAGCCCACACTGACTGCAGTGTCTGATCATGTGTTTTCCTGAAAATGCTGGTGAGGGGTAAGGCCTCCCCCCTAAGCCCCAAGCAGCTGTATCCAACATTCAGTTGCTTTTCCACTTTCTTTTATGAGTTAATTGAACTATTGAAATGCCCAGAGACCTCAGACAAAATGGACACCCTTTTGGGTATGCTGTAACACAACCATGTAGTATATCCTCCTTGCTCTGAGGTTATGTATTAATAGATAACCAATGAGAAAGAACAAATTATTAACCAGTAATTACAAATTGGGTGGGACAAAAGAGCAGATATTAAGTAATTTCCTTGTGACAACTTCCCTTTTTCCTAGGAAAAGCAGCAGAGCCAGAAGAATGACTCCAGTGAGGATCAATCTAGTTTGTGTCCTATCTATAAACTACTCCTTCCTCCCTAACAGTAGCTTCTTCCGCCATCACCTACAATTTAGTAACAGCTTTACAAACTTAGATGGAAACAGTTTCTTGTAATCTTGGAATGGCATCTTATGAAAACCCTTTCCTTAACTTTGGGTTTGGCACAGGCTGGATCATATGGCAATGGCTTTCACTTAAGTAAAGTTAAATCAATTAGCATGGTTCAGCTCCCCACAATACATGGTGTAATTACACTGAACAAGTACTGTTCATCCAAAGGACATGATTTACTGCAGGAGTATTCCTCAGTTATGGGAAAAGGAGCTTTAAGATGTGTGGAGTGTGCCACTGCTGTGCTCCTTAGCAGTAACACTACAAATGTCTAGCTGCCACTAGAAGCCTTATTGCTCAAACAAAGGCCTCCAGTGAGGTTCAGGTAGGCAGAGCAGAATACATGGAGACTTTGTAAACTCACTTTGAAAGAAAGATTTTTTTTTTTCTGTGAATGTTTCACATTCTAGGTGAATAATCAAAATTTAAACCAATATCTTATAAAAAGATTTTGTGGATCAAGTGCAGGTATTGCAAGGATCTCATAAATAAATTTTTCTTAAATTTACAAATCAGGATTCTCTACTCCAACCAGTGATCCCTTTGATGATCAGAACTGTTTTTTTAATACTGTGCCTATGTTTACTCATGACCAGCATGTATCCTTCTGTTTCTCTCATTAGATTGTCTTCTCATTTAAATGGTGTTTCTTTCAGTCTAGCATTTTCTTTCCTCCAGGTGTTTTTATAGAAAGCAACAATACACCTTCTGTTTACCCATGAAAATATTCAGTAAGGCCAGTCCTAAGACTAATCTTGGAGGCATTCCACTGGTACCTCCCTGTTATTAAAGGTTCAACAGATCCTTTTCTGGCACAACCATGATCATTACACAGGGTTTTATATTAATCCCTATCTTATTCACCCTGAGCCAGTTGATTAGTAAGTCCAGATAAATCTATAAATTCTACCTTTGCATTACCTAGAAAAATCATGTAACTTGGAAAGAATTATACTGTGTTAGTGTACAGCACGAGCTGCTTTTGGCGAACCTCTGCTGCATTTTATGGAATCATTTATTCCTATTTCCATTTGGTAAACAAAGCATGAAAATCACAAATCTCATCAGTTTCTGTCTCTGATCTCTGCTTACTGAGACTGAAGTGTCTCTTGTTAAAGGCAGCTTTCCATTGCACTTAGCAGGTATTTGGATAGCTTATTTCTTACATACATGATCAAATACAGAGAAAAAAAGCTTTGTCTGTCATCTGTATATGAGACAAAAAAGGGAAGAGGATGTGATATTTTTCTCACTGGCACAATTTTGGAGTAACACCACCAAAATCAATGAAACTATAAAAGCAAATCAAAGCACTACTAAGCAGGTAGAAGAACTGTGAGCAACTTTACAGATGAAACCAAGTACCATCAACCTGAGAAGGTGGAAAAGTAGAAATGATCAGAATGACTGGTACAAATGTCAATTTTAGCAACAAGAGTTTGTATGGTCTGAAAGGAAAGAGTAGTCAGAGGTAGTAGTGAGAAAATGAAGATTTATCACACTTTCTTTTTCAAAGTAAAGTTGCTCATTTATCTGCTGTTTAGCATGCATTAGCTACTATTGTGTCAAGAAGAAGTCTAAGAGATCTGCTAGCCTTTTAACCGTTTCTGCCCTCTGCTGCCGCAGAAAACACAGTAAATTGCTAGGGAGGATTCTTTCTGAAGGCCTCTGCTCAACTACACACCCTCCTTCTATTTAAGAAAGTGTGATGCTATGGCCAGAGCTACCAGAGATGCTGCTCAACTCTAAGGAGTTAGCCACAAGGTAGAGCTTCAGCCACCGGCAGCATCACTGCCACAACGCCAATTCCAAGGGGCTGTGTAAATACCAAATGTGGAATAGCCAAATGCTGATACTCTAACACATGCCTTTGCAGTTGTAGATAGCAGTCTCGTGTCTTCCTGAGTGCAAAGTGTATTTTGAATACCAGTGTGTACTCTGTTGCAAATCTGTAAAACAACTGCAGCCCCTGCGTAAGGACACGGCCCGCTGCGCTGCTCTGCGGCAGCAGCGCTGCGAGCATTAGGGAGTGCTCCTGACAGAGAAGAAAATGCAGAACCACCAAGCTGCTTGGTGCTAGATCAAAGGTAAATTAGCAGTCGCTTGACAGCAAAGAGTGTTAGAGGCAAAGAAGATGTAAAATTAGTTACAAAAGCAGATTTAAAAAAATTATTTTTTAAAAAGCAACCCTCGCAACACTCTGCCTGCCTGTCTACCTTAAAGTTAACATTGGTATTAAAACCTTCACACCCAAGGAGGTGGCATAGTGAAAAGGGCATGCTGAAGGTTTAAAACTATTAAAGACTAATGAAACTACTATAACATGAATAACAGTATGGCAACATGTGGGTTATACAGTACTGAGTTTAAGAAATATTTTGAAAGAGCTACAGCTTTATGGGTGAGATTTGCTGTGCATTGCTAAAAAAGCCACATCAAAAAATATGTGCTGCAGAGGCAGAGCATAGGTTGGCTAGGTTAGATTTGTATGGGGGGCTATGGATAGATTCTGACACAATTTACCTTCACAATATTCCTCAGTGGCATAGTCCCATGGGAGAACCGATGAACAAATACTGTTTCAATCAACCTTTTGATGTAGTGGAAAGAATGGCAGATACATGCCAAGCTAGAAACAGCAAGACAAAAGCATTTAAGAGTGCTTTAAATACCAAGTGTGGCAAGACATTTGGAATAAGACTACAATGCTAACAAGAAATACTGCTCAAGCCTGCAATCGGACTTACTTAACTACTGGATGCGGGCTTGATGTAAACCTCTCATCCAGTCCATAGACAAAAGGCATGCGGAAATAAAACAGAAAATAGATGAACAATGGGCCTGTATATTCTATCAAAAATACCTGCAAAAAGAGAAAAAATAATTAGACAGCTGAATTAGATGGTGGTTTTGCTTTGGTTTCTTTGTAATAACTCCTGCAGTGAGATAAACACCTCCACTGACCCAGGGTGGTATTTAGAGAGGCAGGGAGGGAGTAGCAGATTTGGTCTTGGGCTATGAAACTGGGAGACATGCATGTAGATGTTTTGCATTGCATTTGCCTAAGTTGCATACAAACAGCCATTGCCAGTGCAGCTGACACAGTATGGGTATGAAAAGATAATAATGGCAGCTCAGAGATCATGATAAATATGCATGCATGTTACATTTACACAGCTCTCACCCTCCTCTTGCCCTCAAAAACTGTTGCTTTATTTTGGGTTAAAATGAAATTTGGTGAAGAATTTATTTTGAAGAAAGAGGAGTTTTGTTTCTAAGAAATTAATTTTGTTTAAACTGGAAACACAGCTTGTAAGTGTTCACAGGTGACCTCCTCTGTATGAACAGTTCGCACAGCAGATGTCCCAGGAATCAGTCAAACTATTCTATGTTCAAGCAATCTTTAATTTGAACACAAAGGAAATCAAAAATAAAAAATAGAGGAAACCAAAGAAAACTATTATCTAACTTAATTTCTTTTCAGATAGGTGTGCCTTAGGAACATCATCTTAAACAGAAGTTAGTTTTGGACCAAACATTAACAACTGATTTTTCCACACTTCTGTAACTGAGATAGGTGGGCCCAAACCTCATTTGTGGAGAAAGAAAGGATACTGATTGTACTTATGTAAAAAAACCCAGCAAACCCCAAGAACCCCAACCCTAACCAAAACAAAGCACTGCTTTCTAATGTGTTCAGTTATTTTGACACTTAGAAAAACTGTGTTACTGACTTCTCTAATAATCAGCATTTTCTCTGGGAAGATCAGATTTGTTTGTAGATAAGTTTGGGTTTTTTATTTTATAAAGTATTTTTTTGGCTTACATTTGAGTGAAGTAGCTTGAAGGGCAGAAAGAAAAGAATGTAAAGGAAAGATTATGGAATGGCAGAATTCTGGTGTTGCTCTGCACTGTGGTATTTTGGTATAAATTTATGCATGTGTGTCTTGGAGTCTGCATTGCCATTAGAAGATTTTGCCTCTCGCTGGTTTTTGGCTTGTGTAATAGCTGCCTGTTTTATCAGCATTCATCCAAAGCAATGATGTGAAGAGTCAGTTTTGCAGAACCTTTGACTTTATTTTACCTCCTATGAATGTTTTCTTTGTTATTTGTTTTATTGATGTCTCAGAGGTAAGAATGGTAAGTGTGCCTTTAGATTACGGGGTACTTTTTGTAGTGCTGTGCTGTTTCATTAGAGCCATGTAATATGCGCATCATGGACCTTCCAAAGAGCTGGAGGGGTCATTGGTCATCTCACTGCATAAAGAGCAGTGCTGTGCTGCCTGCCAATGAGTTGTGACAGAACTTGCACTTCAGCTAAGACAGTAAATATGCGAGGGGTTTGTGGATGGCTGCTAATACTGCCGAAATTATCAGCTGTCCTTAGCCTGACACTAGCATCCTGGGATGCAGCCACATACAGACAGCTACCTGATCTTACTTTCATGCATTCTCCTCTTGAATTACACATGAATTACTGACATGTGGAGTTGCTCACATGTGTCTTTGCAGGACAAACTCATAGGAGTATAATCCTGATCTTCGTCAGGAGCGTTACACAGGCCCTGTGAAGCAGATCCCCAAAGGCATTTAGACACCTAGCTCCTAGTGATTTTGCAGTAGACATCTAAGTCCATTTGAGAACCTGCACCTTAGTTAAGTAGAACCAACCTACCCTGCAGCAAGTTTTCCACTGCTGCTCTCCTGGGGAACCAGGCATTCAGAATATCCTGATACTGCTTTCCCTGATTAAATGAACTGAAGCAATGAAGATTCATTGCCTGCATCCACTACCGGAGCAGGCATCATGCAGAAATACTGGAGAGAGATAAAAAGTGATGTAAGTTTTAATTATGGAAAAATAGCCACTAAAATGGCTCAGACTTGAAGCATAGCTCACCGTAGTCCATCCTATCTGTGGCCCTAAATCTTTAAAGTATAAGGTAGCAGTTGTGCCAACGGGGAGGTGCTGCAGGATTTCCTCATCCCTCAGGGACTTTCCTTCTGAGAAGGAAATAAGTAATTACATCTCAGTGAAATTCAAGTCAACTTTGGTAGCATGCTAGCTTTACATCTTGCTTTAACCAACCTATGAGATTCTTTGACATAACTTGGGTTTATTGGAGTCTCGATAAACAACTAATATTTATACTTTGATTTATCCCTGTAATCACGTACAAGCCCGGATCCTCAGTTCACACCAAGACAGGAGAATTCTCAATCCTATGTGCCAGCCTAGTTTAGTAGACTTGCTCCATCACTGTTACAGCTGAATTTGTTGATGGGTCACTGCCCCTTAACATAGTTCACTGACCTAGTCCGCTGCACCTCCACCTCTGTTCTCGTTGGTCATCATCAGCCAAACAGCAGCTAAGGTAAGCTGAGATCAGAAGTCTTTCCTACAGAATTTTCATTGCCTCCTTTTTTCTCAACCAACAAATCAGGAGGTGATTCCTCACGACTGAGCTACTAGTCAAGGGTTTAATGCCTAGATTTGAGGGAATCTCCTGCATTTTCTCATGGCACGTATCATAAGTCCATGGATGAGTCTGACAAGTTAGATTTTTGAAGAAGGAAGTATAATACTCATACACGTTTTCCATGGACAGACTCTACACAATGAACTAATCTTCACCAGCATACTTTTAAGGGACTGTTTAAATAAAATTATGCTTAATGGAAGCAAAAGAAGAAAGTGCTACATTTTATACTGAATGCTAAGATGAATTAACACAGCTTGGCAGTTAGACATTTTTGTGCACCAGGCCATGTACTAAGAGGCTTCTTGTAGCATTACCTACAACTGCATTAATGAAGTCAGCCAGCTGGCATCAGCTTTGTCAGCAAATCCTACATCCACGGCAATGTGTTTTGCATTAGCTTACCTCAAAAGAACTGTAATTCCTGCCTGAAAGCAGAGGATTATGTGAATTGATAGCTCTAACTCATAGCCCTTTTTAGTACTCCCAGCTGAGCTTCACTGTGGAGATCATTTCACTGCAGCTAGGGGAAATTAGTACCTAGATTCTGTGCCGCCTGTCTTGAAAGCAGAAGTGCTCAGTAGTTAGAAGGTGCATTGGAACAATATGCAGACTCCTGAGTTAATTACCAAGCACCAGGCACATGGATGGAACTCTGCTCAGTACTTTCAAAGAATTAAATTTGTTCTGGATTCTCTTCAGCCATCGTAGTGCTAATTAACACAGCTGGAAACTCATTCTTAAGAGTTAATTCCCATGCAAAGTACACCTTTTATGCCAAGCCCCTGCTCAGAGCTTTGTCACTCCAGATCTCATAAGTACTTACTTGGATCAAGTTTTATCGATTGCCTTGCTGGATACCACCGAGGATCTGTAAGACCATACAGAATTCTGTGATATACAATGTTTCAGAACATCCACCATAATAATCAATGCAACACAGTGAGACAAGATTTGGTTAAAGATTTTTCGGGATCTGTGTGGAATTATGCAGCAAAAAAAAAGTAAAAAGGTATCAGGATAGTATAAAAATGATACTGAAATATCACTGTGCTCCCATTCATGTGCAGCTTACCTAGCATTCTGTGTGTGTACATCACATGTTTCAAATTCTGTACATTTTCTCCTATTTGTATAGTGGATATTCTGATGTGATGTGAACTGCTGCAGAAGTTATACTCACATAATTTATGGAACATCAATCTGATCTCCCTAATTGTGGCATTTGGTTCCACCTAGGCAACAACACAAAAAATTGCACGTGTAAGAGATGTATTTGGAAAGACGATTACTAGATGTAAGATTATTCAAGTAGAAAAGTGACAGCATAGCAAAGCAGCACTGTAACTTTCTTGCAGATGGCTAGGATCAGCATGGGTGATTCAAAGTACTTCTTACAGGAAAAAGGAAGGACAATTTGTGACATCTGTTTCACAGGCAGCTTCTCTAGCAGTGATCAAGAGTTACTACAACAGCAGTGAAGGTTTGACAGCTTATGGGTGAGTACAAGAAGCAGCTGAAGTTCTGCTCTTTGCCCAAAAGGCCTTCCAGAAAAGGGGTCGAGTAGCCTGTAGGCAGTATGAAGTTGCCTCTTCAGTGGCTGAAGAAAGGCTTTCAGGAGATGATGAAATACCTTTCATAAACACTAAGTTTATTTGAGAAAAGCTAGAAATGTTAAAACAGTCACCTAGCATTTTAAATAGAGTTTTGGTTTACCTTATCTAAGAAGCATAGCTGTTCCTTCGTCTTCCAATCAAGGATTTCCACCTGATAGGACACAAAATGATAATTACTAATTATTGGCTAATTAATCTCTAAGCTGATTTGATTCCCAAATTCACTGTCACTATTCAGAGCAAGACACCAATTCTCTCTGACCTGTAGACTCTGTTAAAAACCCTTCTGATGTGCTCAAGAGATGGCTTTAATCGCAGCCAGGTTCTCAAAGCACTCAACTTGCAAAAAAATAGTATTCTTGCCAAATAAATTGTCTTCCTGGACATAGTCATAAGCAGAGTGACCTAACTTACTGATCAACACATATTGATCCAGGGTATTTTCTTATGCTAGAGCAAGAGGAGCAAGTAAGGGTTAGTGAAGTTTCACAGGAATCCCTAAGGAACAGAAGTTTTATGAGTTGTAAAACTAAAAACACAGTTTGAGGGGAAAAAAATTGAAATGTGCATATATGTATATCTCTATATATGTGTGTAAGCAAATATTCTGAGTACATACAGCTTGAAGATGAACGTGCATTGTCCCCAGGGTATTTTAATTGTAAAGAGAGTAGAAAACAACAGCAGACCTAATGAACAAATGCAGCTAAAGATCTGGACTTCACAAATCCTCAAGAGGTTGCTATAGGCATATTCATCGTTACTCCTGCCTCTCAGGTCACCTGTATTAGTAATTACATGTTACCATTTTATATTCCAAGCAGTGGTTTAGCTACAGCTCTGAAAAGGAAAAAGTAGTTTATTTCTGTGATCAAATGGCACTTTGACAAAATGTTATGATTTCAGTTAACAGTCAAGCAGAAAAGTCCCCAGATATTTCAAAGGCTGCTTATAGCAGGCTAGCAAACCCTACAACATGGCGATGGTGTTTTAATTTGTTCTTGTCAAATGCTGTAATGAACTTTGTGGTAGAGCTAAGAGTTAAAGTCCAAAGCTTATTTGTCACACTAAATGACTGCAACTATCATTACTTAGTACTGAAAGAGTTTGGTGGGGTTTTTTAAATAAATATGTAGTATTAATTATGTTTGGTATTAGCTGGCCAAGAGGATAGATTAACATTGGACTTTAAATATGATTCCTTACTAAAAATAGGAGTCACGGTCCAGTATCTTTCTAATTGGGTTGCTTTGAAGAGATCAGTTGGTTAGTGTATCTTATTTCCTTGTTTTACTTGGCCCAAACTGTTCTTTCTCTATTGATGCAGCAGTGGAGCACTTCAGCTCCTACCAGAATTATCAAATCTGATCTCCACAAGGGATACTGATGGTGGTTTGTGTATGTTTCTGACACTTAAGCTCTTTTAATTGGGTTATTCTAATTATGCACAAGGCTGGACTGAAAATTATAGAGTATTTTCTTTTGCTCTGTGGTTTTCATGGGAATGGCTGTACAGAAATTTAGGTATTTATGGGAACCTTTGGAATCAGTGTGGAAAACAATCACCCAAGATTTTCTATACTGTTATTTGTTTCTAGTCCAGCATGACTCTTTGAAGTGGCAAACTGACATACCTGCCCATACTGGCCTGTTTGCTGAAACACCTGAAGGGAGCCTATAGAGATGATGGACCCAGACTCTTCTTGAAGGAGCACAACAATAAAGTGAGAGGCAGTAGACAGCAGTTGCAATACAGGAAAATCCAGTAAGATACAGGAAAATGTTTTCACTGTGACCTTGGCCAAACATTGGAACAAGTTACTTTCTGTTACTTGAGGGATCCAAGCAAACATCAAACATTCCCTCCCTTCTCAGAAAGATGGATGGAGGAACACAGCTTTAGATTCCACTCTAGTGCATAGAAAGTTGTGCAACTACAAGAGTGAAAACAAGGTGGCTGTTTCTTCTAATTATCACGCCTCTTAGCTGCATCAGAACATCCCCCAGTGTTTAGATGTTCCCTGCATAAGGGACAGAAAAGCCTGATCCAAGGCAAGAGATGTTATCTTTTCTGAACATAACGGCCAATCCTGGGAACCCACGTAGCAGTGAACAGAGTGTTTCCAGTCTTCAGGCGCAGCACCAAGTCAGTTAATGTATTGGTTGGCAACGGTTTTTAGATACCCAGCAATCTGTTCTTGGAACGCTTACTGATGGGTATCATCCCTTTCAAACATAAATTGTTTGGCTCAGAGAACTTTAATTTCCATGTGGTTTCAGAGCATTTAGCACAACAGGACACTGCCTGTTGGCCTGCATTAGAGCAGTATGACTTACAGTCCACTTATTTGGAGAATTTTTATAGGGATTTTAAATTATGGCTTCTCTGAAACTATTTTGAGTAGGACTTAATAGGCAGATTTGTGCAAGATAGCTATGTTAAAACTCTTGTAAGTGACTATAAATATGTATTTTTTCAGCCTTCAGAAGACAAATTTGTTCTAGTGCATGCAGATTAAAGATTGATAGTGTCTTAAAAACCGAAAATTTCTTTATTATTGTTTAGAGTGGGTCGAGGACAAAGAATAATCAATTCACCATATAAGCAGAGAAAAGTACATGCAACTCTTACACTTTTTTCAGAAAATAAAAGGGGGAAATAAAAGGGGAAAGAGTTTATTCATAGGCAAAAACCAGTTGAACAAACAGCATTTAAGAAAGATTTTTAAGATGTAGTGTCCCTGCAATAGGATTACAAAAATATACTTGATCAAATTCACAGAGTTTACAGCCATATCAAATGCTCAAGGATCAACAGATCTTCAAAAATTAGGTGATTATTATGGAAATCCTGACACACTCACTGTGTCTGTGCATCTTGGAAGTTTTATTTGCAGCCATTTGTACTCAGCAGATTCGGTAAGCTGTAGCTGAGTGAGATTTTGTGAGCACTGACATAAGCATATATTGTATTGATTTCTTTTGAAATTACTCATTTAAAAAAAAAATTGCTTATTTTACAATCTAGGAACCAATCAGCCCAAGAAAGAGTAATGCAGAATGAATATTCCCTGAATTGTCAGAGTCCTTGCATAAGTTAACTTCCTTGAATTTACACTAAAAAAATTAAATTATTAAATCCAGTGGTTGGCCCAGTACTAGTAAAATCTTTATAAAGACTATTTTTCCCTTTGGCTTAACTCTGTTATGACTGGTGTGAGCACACACTAAGGCAAAGGGGAATTGCTGTAAGTGTACATACACTGAAAACTGTTCGTGCTGCTGCCACTACGAATGATGTTCAGTCTGAAATCTCCCTAGCTCAGGAATGTACAAACTGCTGCAGAAAATGAGTCTAAGGAGCCATCTCTAGTAGTATCTTTCTTTCCTGTATGGCCAGCAGGCGCCTCAGAAAAGTAATAAAATAGGGCAACAATGTAGTGCCTGGATCTAAGAGAGGAGATTGGACAGGGACTGTGATTTTCCTGCACCAGAAATGCTGCCTTAGTATTCAAAAGCTTTTCATGGATTTTTTTCTTCAATTAGTTTATCCACTTGTCTTTTAAACCTGTGTAAACGTTTTGCATGCACAGTGTCCTGAGGCAGGGAGTTCCACAGCTTAGCCACAA
Organism: Laterallus jamaicensis coturniculus; assembly: GCA_022605575.1. Classification (NCBI taxonomy): domain Eukaryota; kingdom Metazoa; phylum Chordata; class Aves; order Gruiformes; family Rallidae; genus Laterallus; species Laterallus jamaicensis. Next base: position 16,893,278 of record JAKCOX010000007.1, read on the forward strand.
GCTGCATGAGGAATTTCCAAAGCAAAACTAAAAGTGAATTTTATCGTCTTACCTGTGGAGTGCTGTACCTTATTCTGTAAGTATTGCAACCAAGTAGAGCCTTAGCTCTCTGAAGCAACTGGCTCATATTCATGTGACTAGAATCTCAATTACATTATTTCACTGTGTATAGAGCTAGTGACACCCATACTCAAAGTGTTTTATACAACTGCATTTCACTTCTGTGGAGTTTAGATAGCTAACGTTTGCAGGTTAACAAGACACACAGGAAGTACTTTCTCCTCAGCTTCCTTATTCCTCAGCTTCCTTACTCCTCAGCTTCCTTACTCCTCAGCTTCCTTACTCCTCAGCTTCCTTACTCCTCAGCTTCCTTACTCCTCAGCTTCCTTACTCCTCAGCTTCCTTACTCCTCAGCTTCCTTACTCCTCAGCTTCCTTACTCCTCAGCTTCCTAAGTTCTGCTCCTGTGCAAGGCAGTGAGCACCAAGCTGTGCTGAAACTCACTGCACATTCCACCGGTTTGATTTGTTAGTCTGGCATGCTTGAATCTAGATCCTCAAGGACCTTGATCCAGCAAGCATCTCTATCCAAGGTCAGCACAATGCACAGCCTGTTTCTGAATGAAATTAAACTGTCAGCAAAGGAATCTATGTAGTTGTTCATGCTTTACATGTAAAGATTAGACACACTGCCAAGGAGTGGGAAAATTACTTCAGACTGTCTTCTGCCATTCCCCACTCCTCCCATTCCTTGGGCCACCAAGCAAAGAATAAAGGACTCAAGACAGACCACAAAAGTACAGGCAGGACAGGGCAGAACTGTATTCCAGTGAAAAGGACAGTATCCTGCCAAAGAGAAATCCTGAATTCCCATTTCTGGGCTGCTTCAAGCACTGCTCCCTTCCGTTGATGTTCCCCTCAGCATTTCCCTACAGTGGATATCCCTGTAGGGATATCCTTCTGGGATGTCACACAGTGAAGGGTAGAGTTGACATAAACTTGGACACCTTAACCAAACTGTCATATCCACTCTTGGAGGTGGGTGCTGCCCTGAGGGCATGGAAACCCCAAGTCGGTTTGTAAACCTGGACCTGAGGATGGTAAGAGGTGTAGAGCTACAAATGGTCATCCTTCAGGAAGATAAATCCATTTGTATGATTGACAGGTGATAAAATGAGTAAGAATGGTCAGGAAGGCAACAGGTGTATTCCCTTAAAGGGGGAGGGTGCTTTATTTTTCTCAAAATGGAAAGGCTGTTAAAGATCTGCACTTTCACAGTGAACTCTTTAAAGCCTAGAAAAGCTTTCCAGCTTTTACAAGCATGACATCTTCCAAGGGATACACAAGAGGGGAAAGAAACCTACGCCAGTTAATACTGACTCAGTGGGTATTTACTTACACTGGCTAAGACAGAGCTGCATGTTGGCAATTTCCCAGGCATACTGAGGAGTCACATCATTCACTGAGTATCGCTGTCACCACGAAGCAGACTGGAGTGTCTCCATCTGAGAACCTAAGCCATTGACTTGACACTAAGTAGACATCCAGTTTTTTCAACACCACTGTGTAGCCTTTCTGATGCACAACAGAAAATATTCATTGACCCAGGGCTTCAGTTTATGGCAATTGTGTTCTACAGTGACAATATTCAGGTTGAAGAGGTTTAGAATGTCTTTGTGAAATCCCAATCATTTATTTGCATCAGCAAATATTGATTTGAAATGTTGAACTTCAGTGCTTAGAGTTCCATTACCACTCTTCATGGGTCATTTGGTATATGGATGTCAAAATCTACATCCAGTGTAAGTTTCTGACATGGAATTGGAGAGACTGAAGGAAGATTTTCCTTTATTTTACCATAGAGGTACCAAGGATGGGTCTACCATCTTTTGGACAGGGCAGGAAGTCCTGGGAAGTTCACAGCCCTTATACTGACAGGTGAATTCACAAGATTTGTATTCTTTCTTTTAAATAGACTACAAAGAAGTCTAATTTTTTTCTAAAAAAAGACTTTTGATTTCACATGTAACCTTCAAATTCTAAGTAGCTCCAGGTACTTCCTGCCAAGTAATGTTTTACTATCATATTTTCCTACACAAAAAAGAAAGCTTCTCTCTCAAGCTCCAAAAGGACCAATTGCTGTCTTTTAAATGAAGCAGCACAACTGACTGTAGAAAGTGTTGGTAAGTGTGTGGAGAAGGGGTGAGGGAGGAAAATGAGATCATGTTTTTCCCTGTCTTCTCATCACTTTCTGTGATGATGTGTTATGAGAAAACAGAGCAGTTTTCTTCAAATAGCAGGGCAATTTTCATCAGTGTCCCCTTAAACGACCGTTCAGATCTCTCATATGTGGCCTTGTCTTGCTCAGGCAGCTCTTGGAGGATACAGAATCTTAAAATCCTCTGCAGTCCTGCTTTTGGCACTTGCTCTCAGTGCTCTTGATGAGGCTTTAGGCAGCATAGCTCTGAGTGGGAGAAACCTTTGTAACAGGAGCTGTGACATCTCAGCAATGAAAGCTAGGCAGCAGTCATCCCCCCCTTGCATTCAGAGAGTTTTCAACACAGTCAGAAGGGGGAGAAGCTTTAAATGCCAGCAAGGGGGGCCAGTACGTTATTGCTTTTAGACTGTACAGCACATGTCAGTTCAATCTATCCTCAGGGAGTGAAGGCTCCAAAACATTTTGGATTATCACTGCTCACGAAAGGCACTCCCCAGCCAAGCCAGTTAAAGAAGCAAAAGTGCAACCATGGCTCTTATGACACTAATCTTCTACAGCACCAGTGTGTTTGTTGGGAGTGTTTCTCCTCTAGGAAGCCAGAGTCCTGTACTATTTTCTTTATATGAAATGCTTTTGAAGACCTAAACCTGTCAAGTAGAAAGAAAGAGTAGAATTAATTAGCCTAACTTCAGAGCTCTCTACCAGTGACACATCTGAGCATGTCACATAGACATCCTTTGTACGGAAAGAAGAGAAGCAGGCACTTTTAGGATAAACTGTATCATAAGCTCTGAAACATATCTAAAATAGGTCAGAAGAGTTGTTCTCTAATCAATTTGGTGAAATGAGCACTCCTAGAGAATATTAGTTATCTAGATACATGTCTCTATCATGAATCTCTACATTTTCAGAGGTGAATCTCCTCAAATTATCAGGTTCAGTACTTTCAGGAATGCACATACTTGTTTACATTGTTCTTGCTAAACTTCCCCATAGCTATTCATGATAAAAGAACTGAGGTGAAATTAGAAACACACCAATACCTGAAGTAAACAAGGCCTATTCTAGCATTATTACAGAGTAAGAACTGTGGAGAAAGCTATTAAAGCATAGCTCCAAGAGTACAGAGACCTGACTTTGTGTATCCGTTACAGACATCTCAAGTAGAGGGAACTCATTCAGCCACTCTGGTTTTTTGCTGCCCATCCATTAGGTCCAGCACACTTTGGCTTAATTAGGCAGTTGCTAATAATTCTTGGTGCTACATTTGAACACAACAGTTCAAAATAAGGAGCTAAAGGTATTACCAAAGCTAAATCTGCCTTTGACTAGCTTCCTAATAGTCACTGAATACCATGTTGCCTGATTTTTTAACATTGCTGTCTGGAGCTGTGCTGAGAAAAGAGCCTCATCACGAAGGGAATCAACAGCCGGTGCCTCAAGCACTCACAGTCAGGCTGATGTTTTTCCAGGGAGAGGACCTTCCTCCATACCCAGGATCCTATGAAATTGTTTGTGTGCCAAGCATGATCAAATCCACAAACTCAACAAAACAGGAAGAAATATTCCACCAATAAACCTCTCCTAAACTTGTATCAGTCATATTGTAAAAAATGGAGACAGAACTATACAGTGTCTCCAAGAGGGAATGCTAACGTTTGTAGCACCAATTCTACCCACAGGAGCATTGGAAGAGGTGGGACACTTACCTTCTCTCTTTTGACAGCTCAGTTTTGAATGCATGGTGGGGAAATGCAATTCAATTAATTTAAAACAGAAATTAGGTCAACAGGGAGAACAGCGCAGAAAGTGGTACACAACAGCACTGCTTGGTGCTACCTAGGCTGTCTCTGTCCACATCCTACAGCCTGAGTCAGCTCAGACACACACTGGGTGAGTGAGGCAAATCTGTTTCCACCCCTTATATGCTGTACAGAGGAACAGACTAAGACATACAAGGCTGACATCTGAATTCATGGGGCATTGTGAGTTCAGATTAGTGATGCTTAGACAGAGGATCTTGGTATAGGACTCAGAAGACCTGTATCTCTTGCTACTGTTACGCCCAGCAAGACAGAGTGGGTTATTTCATTATCCTGTGTTTCCTCATCTGCAAAACCAGGTCATAATAACGATGTCTGTGCTTTTGAGGTCTTAGAGTAACAAGTGCTGCACAGAAGTTCAGTGCAGCTAAGGGAGAAGAGCAAACCTGCAGACCAGACCATGACCACATCCAGGAGTGTAACACACATGTGCCTGCTCCTGCGTTTGGCTCTCACAAGAGTTTGGGAGGCTGGTAGAAATGCAGGAAACAGTGAAAAGCTTCGTTGCTTTTCCTAAAAAAAAACAGGGAAGTCAACACCCCCAAGGAAAAGGCACTGTGCAGGTGCCTGCCCTGAAACCCCTAAGGTATGACACCTTATCTTGCTGAATGTTAATAGCTTTGAAAAGCAAAATCTTTAATTTTAGGTCACAGCAAGTAACTAGAGGAGCAGCTGCTTTTCCGAGTGGTTTGGATTCTGTTGATGTTGTAACGAGTTTTGTTTTGCATGGGGTGAGTGAGGAACTGCATTCATTTTCAGACGAGTCGTGCTGGAGAAACCAGGTGCGAGCCTGCAGAACCGCGTTCGGATCGCTGCCCTTCAGCCCGTACCGGCCTGGTTGTGTGACACAAGCCCCTCCTGAAGCATTTTTCTATTAGACAGCCTAATTAATTCTAGCAAAAAGTCGGTGTGACCGTTTATATAACTTGATGAGATACGTCCCCAGGTGCACCTTACTCTGCACTTTCTCTCCAGGCAAGGACCCGACTGTACTGAACTCCGTGCGGGCGTTTTCCCTTCCCCACGCAAGACTCGAGCGCCCTGTACTAGCAGCGGCCCGGTGCTGCGGCCCGGGGCGGGGGCCACGGGCACGGCTCGCCCTCGCTCCTCCCCGCCGGACAGCGCGGGCTGCGCCGCGCCGCCGAGGGGAGCCGGGCTGGGAGCCGGGCTGGGAGCCGGGCTGGGAGCCGTCCCCTCGGTCTGAGCACCAACTCCTTCCGCCACTCCGTGCCGCCCCGCGGGCGCTGCCGCCCGGGGACACGCCTGCGCCGGGCCGGCAGGCTCAGCGGGACGGCTGTGGGCGAGGAGCGCGGCGGCTGGCGACGGGGTCTTCCAAGAAGTTAGGGAAAGAAGGTGCCGAGAACGTTCCTCGCCCGTCCCTCACGGCTGGGATGCACTGCCAGACCCACGCTGGCAGGCTGACCACGGCATTACCCTGGAGAAGCCGAGCCCCTGATACGGTGTTTCCACGGGCCGCCGAGAGCTCGCCTGGAGGCCGGGGACCCGCCCGGGGACCCTCCCGCCCTCTCTCCGGGGCCACGTCCGAAGACCACCGGGCACACGGGGCAGGGAACAGGCGAAGGGAACGTGCCCGCGGAAGGGAAGGACGGGACGGGCGGGGGCCGCTTCTGCCCCCTCGCCCCGAGGAAACCACGGCGAGCGGCGTGCCCTCCTCGGCTCCCTCCGCCCGGCTCCAGCCGCCCGCACTTGCCTTGGCAGAACCGGGAGCGGGCGGCTCCGGCTCCCTGGTGTTTCAGTGCAGACGGAGGGGGGAGAGGACTCCGCCGGTATCCCGGGCAGCGCCGTCCGCCGGCAGCAGGATGCTGCGGTGCCCAGCCCGAGCTCGCCCGGTCCACCCCTCACTCTGCCCCGCGGCGCACCCACCTCGAAGAAGCCGGCTCTGCCGCCCATCCTGCGGGCTCCCGCCGCCGCGCCGCCTCCCGCCGCCGCGGCACCTTCCCCGGGCCGCCGCGCTGCGGCCAATCAGGCGGCGCCCGTCCCCTGCGGGGGGGGTTCCCGGCGACAGCGCCGGGCCCGGGGAGGCGGCGCCCGGACCCCCCGCCCCGCCCCGGGCCGCCGCCGCCGGCGGTGCGCGTTGGGCGGCAGCTGAAACACTTCCATGTAAAGCCAGCAGCGGTCCCGCGGGCGGGCTGCGGCAGTGCGGGGCACCGCCGGTACCTCGCATCAGCCAAGTTCTGCAGCCGCCGGTGCTCACGCACTGGGGCCGGAGAGTCGCGTTCACCGGCCGCCCGCAGCGACCAGTCAGTGGCACGTCGTTCAAACGGGTAAGTGATCTGTCTCTGGACATCGCTGGATGACTGCAGGAAATCAATCACGTTCCGAGGGTTTTGCAGATCTGGAGTAGCTTAATGAGAGTGTGCAAACCGCAGGGGCTGGAGCCAGAAAACGCCCTCCGTTCCTTCTCTGATAGTTTCCTTGCATTTCAGGGTGATGGGACTGACCAGGGAGCTCAGCTGAGACCATTTCTTCTCCTGTGATGTGTTTCTGCCACTGCTGAGAATTAAAGGCATGGCATGAAACAGTACAGAGGCTGATGCTATTTTGCCTCCCAGCAGTCTTCATAACATGATATCCTTTTTCTGGAGCTAAGGTAATTAAATATCAGCAAATCCTGCAATGCTGTAAAGGAACATTGCTTTTTCACTGCCAGAAATCCCATTTATGCTATATGCTGTTTGAAAATGTTCTGCAATCCCCAACTTTAACCCACTTTCATAGAATCATAACCACTGAAGCTACTTAAACGGAACATCAGAGAATGAACTTCACCAAAAGAAAAGGCCGCTACTGGAGAGCCAGAAGGCCAGCGTGAAGGACCCAGCAGGACAGAATTCAGAACCAGCATAAATATGAGCAAACAGGTAAAGGCATATGGAGGTGTAGGCTCCTTCCCAAGCTCATTCAGTCGGAACGGTTACCCTTTGGGCTAGGGTAGACCTTCTGGGTTGTCACACGAAAGAAAACAATGTTCTTGCTTTCCCCAGTAAGCTGACCTTTCAGTGTGTTTTACTTCCAGGTGCTCTGTATTCATACAAGGAGGAAAACGTTTCAAACACGAAGGTAACCCAATACAGAGAAGTGACCAGAACACAGAGATGAGGCACACTGGAACCAACCCTCTTTACCAGCAAGCGATCAGGCTTCAGCCAGACACAAGTTATGCAAATCGGTTTCCGTATTACCGCAACACGCAGCCTGGGGAAGGAAAACCTGTTCGGAACACAGCTCAGATCCCCTGCCGACCTTACCCTTCCCCTGGGCTGGAGCTGGGGGCGAGGGGGAATACCCCAAGAAAGGAAAACATCCCGCCCTGGGCTGCGCCCGGCAGAGGGAGGGGCCGCAGCGCCCGGCAGAGGGAGGGGCCGCAGCGCCCGGCAGAGGGAGGGGCCGCAGCGCCCGGCAGAGGGAGGGGCCGCAGCGCCCGGCGTGGCTTCCCAGAGCCCGCCTGCTCTTAAGAAGGAGCCCCCAAGCCGCACCCCTTCGAGTTCCACCCGGTGTGCCTGGGCCGAAGTGGGGGTGGCAGGAAGCCTCACCAGGCCACGACCGCGAGCAGCCGAGCCGCGGCTCTCCTTCGCCGGGCCGCTCGTCTCTCAGCCCTGCCGACGACCGCTACTTACTGCCGGAAGGCGGGCGGTTCCGCCAGCGTGACCGGCCCTGCAGAGCGGCCGGGGGAAGGCCGGGCAGGCCGAGCGGCTCGGGGCGCCGCCCGCCGCGCTGGGGGGGCCGAGGCGCGGAGGTTATCGAGCCGCGGGCCGCTCTCGCCCGGCAGAGCCACGTGTACCCCGGGCGGTCCTCAGACTCCTTCCCCGGCCTGGCCACAGCGCGGCCCTCCGCGAACCCGCCCGGGGCGCGACGGCACGTACCGAGCCGGCCTCGACCGCCGCGCCGCTCCTCCCGCCGGCCCCGCCCCCGGAAGGCCCCGCCCCGCGTGCTTCGCCGCGGCCGGCGCCCTGCAGGGGGCGCTGCCAGGCGAGGCCGTGCGCCTCGCTGGGGGCGGCGCGCAGGCGCGCGGCAGGGCCGCGAGGCGGTGCTGGCAGGGCGCGCGCTGGCGCGCCCCTCCCGCGTCGGGCCCGCCCTGCCGCTCATTGTCCTGCTGCCACGTGACCGGGACGGGTACAGAGCATCCCCCCGCCGCCGGTATTTGTGCTGAGTCACGGCGCGGCGTCGCTCGGAGCTGCAGGTGTCGCGGGGGGTCCGGCAGTAGCGCCAGGTTTCCCCATGGGGACGGACGGCGCCCGCGCCCTGCTGGAGCGGGCCGGGATCCTCACCCTGCAGACCGGCAACCTCCTCAACTGGGGCTGCCTGCGCAAGAAGTGCCCGGCCACCCCCGGCGAGGAGGTGAGCGGGGCTTCTCGCGGCGCTTCCCGCCTGGGCGCCGCGGCGGGAGCCGGCCCTGAGGCGGCGGGCGGGCTGGGGAAGAGCCGGGCACCCCTCCCGGTCGCCCGTTGCCTTCCGGGCGACTAAGGCTCTCTCCGGTGTTGGGCTTGTTTTCCCGGCGCCGGGCGGCCCGGCCCGGTGTCCGTCACTGAGGCGCAGAGGGCTCCGTCGCCTCGGGGCCGCCCCCTCCGTCCGTGCGCGCCCTGGGGGCACGGGCGGGGCGCGGCAGGCCGCGGGGGGTGGTTAGTGCTTCTCCTGTCGCCGTGTTCGCTCCCCGCGGGGCGGGCGGGCCGGCGCATCCGGCGGAGCGACAGCGCGGGGCCGGCCCCTGGGGCGGCGGAGCGGCCCGGAGGCAGCGCGGGGCAGTGGCGGCCGCGATGAGCCGGGTTCGCCCCGTGGCCCGGCTGCCGCTGTGCTGCGCCCCAGCCGCCTCCGGGGGAAGCCGGGCCGTGTCTCGGCATTCGGAGCCGGAGACTCGAAGCGCTTGCGGGTTTGAGCGCTGTCCGTTATGGCAGCGGCGGTCAGGGACCGCTCTCCAGCGAGGTGGGACGCCAATAGGTACGAGCTGCTGCTACGGAAGGTGGAAGTCCTCGTTTCTCCCCTGAAATCAGTTTATGTCCGTGGTGGTGACAGGCCTCGGGCAACCGGTCCTTGCTGTCTTCTTCAAGGGGTTTAGCTGTCGTTCTTTGTTAACAAGCCGATGGAATCGCCGCTCTGGAGCTGTTGGGGTTTCTGTTGGTACATCGGTCCTGGTGAGAAGTCTGGAGACCCCGCGGCCGTGAGCACCCCCGGGCTGGCTGCGTGAGGCGGGAGCCTCGGGCGGCCGTGCCCCGGCCACGAGAGCTGTGGGTTCGGGCCGGGTGTCGCGATGTAGCGGCGCTGTTGATAACCGGGAAGCAGATCGATTGCGTGTTAGTCATGGAAATGGAAGGAAAGGTGACCGGGAGGGTGATGTAACAACGAGCAGAAGTTCATCATGCCGCTGTCGCGGTAATAACACGTTTTTATTATTACAGCGTGCTGTGACCTGCGGGAAATACGGCTCGGTTCTGTAGCAAAGAGATCGCTGTATCGTAACGGGCACCCTCCTGTGGGTGGTTCCTGCAGTGCTGCTCAATGAAGAGTGGCCAGTGGGCATAACTGCTAGGTTAAGGTATTTAAATTCGCTTGATTACAAGGAAATCTGCATTTAAACATGAGGCTGATGGCTCTCCAGAGTTGCTGGAATTCCAAAAGCAAATAACTTTAACTGTAAGAAAAAAAATTGGCCTTTAATTCTTCTGTTTGGTGTAGTTACTGTGTGTGTAGTTCTCAGTGACAGAACATAAGCTAAAGTTTTGCAAGCTATGAGCCCTCACATTAGGAGTTCAGGATGTAACTATTGGAAAAGCTGGTCAAAGCGATCACATGCACCTGTCGCTTTAGAGGCAGGGGTTGTGCAAACTAGTATAAAAAGCGTGACAGTGACAAAGTAGCATTGTATAGAGTATACATACTCATCACTGTCTGGCTTTTCCTCAGAAAGGAAAAGGTAACACTGCTGGCTGCATCAAAATCGTCTAAAGAATTCCAGGATAGTGGACAGCTGTTTGGTGGGGGGAGTCAGTTCTTCCCTTTTGACTCAGTTATTTTTTTCATGCCCCTTTAAATGACTGGGATAGAAGGTATAAAATTTGTGCTCACAAGGTATTGTTACTGTATTATGTCTTACACCTCGATACCCATTTTTATGGTGGGTGGTGCCTCTAGTTAGTGCATGGTATTATGAGCTCTCTGAATTACTGTTAGGTGACATGGGAAACTGCTTTTTAATGGCACACAAAGTATGCATCTGCAATGGTATAAAATATATTGGTAAAAGTGCAGCAAAGCAGCAGCTTGTAAAAGTGCTCCCACCTGTGGCAGATGCAGCCTTGACAGTAGGTCAAGAGGCAGGGTAGTGACTCCCAAGATGTATGAGAAGGAACCTAGAGAGCACTGGTACTGCTGAAGCAGTGGTAGGATATGCAATTAATTAGCTGATTAATAAGATGACACTTCTTAGCTGTGTCTTACAATGTTCAAAAAAAAAATCTGTCACCCAGATCCTAGTGGCTGAATCCTGAAGGCTTCCCCTTCAGGAATGAAGGGCTTAGAAGCATTAGTGGTCTGGCAGAGTGGAATAAATAGGCAGAAAATTAAAACGGTCAGATGCGTCTTGGAAAGAGAAGTAATTAATATAATGAGTATTTAGGGATTGGTTGTAAAGTCTGGTTTCTAACAATGTCATGCCACATACACTGTTACTTGACTACGTTGTATCTCCGGAATCTTCAAGCAAAAGAACCAAACCCCCACCCACCCTAGTTCTTGCTTTGCTTTGTTCTTTGCTTTAAAGGTGGCATTGGTCTAAGAAATAAACAAAGTAAATCATGTGTGTTTATTACTAAAACTCTGTCTCAAAGAGGAGAGAAAAATATGTAAGTAAACTAGTTTGAGCAAGTTTCAGATAGAATCTGTGAAGGAAGAGTCTTCTGTGGTTGAAGGAATGGCGTCGCTAGTTCCTCTGCACAGTGAACATCAGCCCTACACACCTGCTCTATTTCTGTGCAGCCACAGTGTACGTACACTTCAGCAGGACAATATCTTTTGCAGGTGCGGGACTGCATTCAGAAAACACTGACTGAATGGAGCTCAAAGGTTGGACAAGACGTAAATCAGGTAGGGGAGGTGCCCTGCATGTTACACCTGAAAACAGAGAAATGTACGGCTGGCTACATATTTTATAACATAAATTAATCTATTGCATTTCTGTGAAAGTATTTGCAGCTCAAGATGTCATAAGAGTATTTCTTAAACCCTTATTTAAATTTGGAAATGCTGAAGGAAAGAATCGTATTGATGCCAAATAAGACCATTCTTAGCTAATTGTTGTGACAATCACAAAAAAAATAAATCTATGTAGCTTAGAAGTTTGCTAGCATGCTTGTAAAAACTCAGTAGAGAATTATGTGAACTGTGGTGGTGATAACCTGAAGATCACCCCATTTGGAGGGGAACTCTGCAGTGTAGCCGTGGTTGTGTCAGGAGTATTTCTGAAGATGCAGAAATGGCCGCTTTTCCCACAACAGCTAAAGACTTCCACATCGTTCTTAAAACCACAGTTATGGACATCTCCCATCAAGGTCTTGGTGTATGGGCATGCTTCTCTTGCACTGTTCCTTCTGAAATTCAATAAAGCAGTAATAGGTTCCCACTAAATTATTTGCTCTGTGAAATATGAGCCTGTTTCATTTAAAAAGAAAGAAAAAGGGAGTGGGGGTGGAGACACACCTGAAACCTTAAAGCCTCTCCTGACTCTGTCTTTGGGGTTTGTTACCAGTTCTTGTGTAACGGTGGCATCAAGTGCACGTTGCTGCATTCCACCCTGGAGCGTGGGGAGGCAGCTATTGCTGAGTGATGTGTGGAAGACCTAATGATTGCTCAAGAAGAGAACATAAATAAATACCTGTCTTTGTAAGATACAGTGATCCACATAAAGTTAATTGTTTCATGTAAGCCAGGCTTTACTGTCAAAGCATGTTAACTGGATCATTCAAAATTCTTTTGTGAATTATCTTGGTTTCCAGTAATTAAAAAACCCTACCTTGTGTTTAAAATGCTGAATGTATGAAATAACTCAGACTGACTTGAGGATTTCTTGGTAAGGCAGCAAAAGGTACCAAAGGGCTCATGTTTGGGAGTGGAGTGTGTCTGTGTGTGTAACACAAAATCCCATTTAGGTGAAGACTTGGTCACCTTGTGCCAGCTGATGTGAGCTGTCAGTCAGCCTAGTCTGAACGAGGTCGGGGTGAAATCTCTGAAAAAATTTACCTAATCTTTTATTTCAAGATTATTGTTTTAAAATCTGTGTTTTACAGCACTGTGACTGTAGGATTTTGAGAGGCTTCACTGAAACGACAAAATACTGGCATGCAAGGATGCTCCCACCCAAACCCCCTAATTCTGATAGCATGGGTCTTTTCAGCTGGTCATGAGGCTTTTCCTTAAGGCAAGGCAGTTTGAATTGGCACAGGGTTCTCATCACATCAGGAAATGAGAGCACTCCAAAATCTTATTCCAGTAATTCTTACCAGTCATTTTTTGTTAGGGGTATAAGAAAGCTTTGTTTCCTTGACTTCTCTTCAGAGGTCAAGAAGCATTGGTACATTGGTACTTTCTTTCTGTCATTGCATTTTATACTATTTTTCGTTTCTAACTGCCATGAGGCCTTTTTTTCTTCAGGAACTTACTGTCTCCTCTTGATGAGTTGTTCCTAAGTCTCATGTACTTACTACAGGAAATACTGGAGGTTCTGGATTGCACTGTAGCTCAAGCCATAGAAAAAATAAATCCTGAAGAAAGGGATGAGCTGAAAGTATCAGGTAAGAACATAGTAAAAAAAATCCAGGGGATTAAAATGGTTTCATATCCAGTCATTAATAGGGTGTTGATATATCGATGTATGTTTTTCCACTGTATTTTGTAATTGCAAAGTCAAGTGACATCAGTGCACACTGTCATACTTTGGGTAATCTAGAAGTTGGCTAAGAAAGACTTTAATTCATATTTTGGGCTTTAAAGCAGCAGCTTGACGTTTTTCTACTTTAGCCCCTCAAAGTTTTAAATGTATTTTGTGAATCTTTGTCTTCTTTGAAGCAAAATATTACAGATAATACTGTAGTTGAGAGAGCATTTGAAGGACATTCATTTACATAAGCTTTCTAGGCTGAATATGATGAACTTGAAAGAGGCAGTCCAAACTAACACTAGTACATCTTGGATCTCAGTAAGTTGTGAAGAGGTCTGTATTATGTTTGGGGGTTTTATGGTTATTGCTCAGTGTCTTGATATTGCAGTCCTAGCTTTACAGCTTATTAGATCATCTAGCTGGATGATTTCTTGTTCTGAGGCTGTACAACTTAGAAATTTAAAAGCACAGTGTCCTTATTGGGCAGTCACCTTTCAGATGGTTGGCTTTTTTCCAATTTTTAAAGTAATTTATGTATATTCCCAGTACACTTAACCCAGAACTCATAAGTAGTGTATAGAGCAAAAGTAAATAGCTATATATTTAACAGTAGCTATCTTGCCTAGTTACTGATTCCAGTTTCTTTGTAAATAGCAAAACTTTTCATCGTTGGATCAAACTCTTCATCAATCAGAGATGCAGTTGACCTGGGTAAGTGCATAACTCAAACTTCTGGTAGGGTTTCTTTTTTACTTTAGCATAAAATTTGAACCTTTTCCTTCTAAGGGTTATGTTAAGTGACTGTCACAAGTATATCCCATTTTCCTGTTGAGAGACTGAAGTAACTGACTGCCTTTGCACATGAGTTCAGTCAGTAAATCTCATAAATGTGGATCACTGTAACCTTGGGTCCACAAACTCAAGTCTGATGCCTTGCTCCAAGCAGGAGCAAGTTCTTTATTCTCACACAACTTGTTGAAAAGTGAATAGCATGTGATGTTTTAGTAACAGTGATACAACAGTTCTTAGCAACTGGCAACTAACAACAGCTGTTTTTCACATGATGAACTTTACTAATTGTGCAGTATTTCAGAGATTATTTATCAAGTAAAGCAATGCTGCAAGTAGCTGATAAAATAGATAAACTTTATTGAAAATACAATACAGTGGCTGTACTGATATGTAAAGTTTCAGTAGCCTGAACGTAGCAGTAATTGTGAGCAGCATTGAACTTTACCACTTTGGAAGACTGGGCATAAGGGGTTACCAAAGAACAAAGGGTCAGGTATCATTCTTTTCAATCCTCCTCCAGAAGAAAATTATTTAGCTACTTTTTTTTTAATTCTTCTTGCTGTGCAGACAATGCCTCATGACTTTCATCTTTCCTAAAGTTCAGTAATACCCCAGGACTTGCCACTTCTCTCTGGCAATTTAAATGTCTGTATTCTGTGGGCTTCTGTTTTAACTTCTCACATATATCAGATAGTTCTCATGGTCCATGCCCTGTACTTGAATTACAGTTCAGAGTGAATATTACAGATTTTGGAAGAAATTGACAGTGAAGGAATGGAGAATTGTATGTGACCGCTGTCTTCAGAGAAAAATACAGTATTAATATTAAAAAAGATAAAAAAGCTTCATGCTGTGTTGGTGGATGGGGGTTTTTGTATGTCTTTTGTTTGTTTGGGTTGGGTTTTTTTACCCCCTACCCCAAGACCTACAATTGAAGCTTGGCCTGCAGCTGTGTATTAGAGTCTTTGCTCAAAACACTCTGTTACTGTCCTTGGGTGACAATACACTTGAAGTTTCAAATGGTGAATGGGAAGCTAGTGGAGCAAAACAGGAGGTGTGGTCTTTTGCTGAATTTGGAGTCATACTGGTTGTGTTTGTACCTTATGAAAGATTTTGCAGTGTCTGTTCTTTTTCCTCAGCATGTTCTGCCCTTGGAGTTGCTCAGTTAGACTCTGTCATTGTTGCCCCACCTCCTGTTGAAGATGGAACTAACCTCTCCTTGGAGTATTTGCAACCTTATTGGCAGGAACTTGAAAATCTAGTTCAAAGCAAGAAGATTGGTGCCATAGGTACCTCTGACCTAGATAAAGCACTGCTGGAGCAGCTGTATGTGTGGGCACAGGTGAGAGCAAGCTTCCTACATGTGGCATTTCTAGGACAGAGTAACTGTTGTTTGGTTGGCTGCCACATTGTGATAAACTTCTGTTATAAATGGGTCTGTATGCAAAATGTTGGTTGGTCCTGTTGTTTTCAAACAGCATCTTATCAATAGTCATAAAGTTATTCAAGGTGTGGGAGGCTCAAAGTGTGACTGTCACTTGTTCAGTGATCCTATGTACAGACCAGCAAAGGCTGGAAACCACAGGTCAGCAGTACTGGAGGTTGGAGTTTTGAATGCTTTTATATTTAGGAAGGAGTACAAACTGTACTCTTCAGCTTCAGATTTATTCCAGTGACTCTGGACACACAGCTGTTTCCTCTTTAAGCTGTGTTAAGCATGGAAGGATTTCCCCCTTGGAAAAAGCAGTTTGACTGCTAAACTTAAATGTGAGAGGGGAAGACAGGGTCAACTGAAGTGGCCTGATACTTTGTTGTCCCCTGTGACTAATTGCCTCTTCACAGTTGAGTGATGGCTGGCTGTACTGGCTTGTGCCCATGCTCATGTAAGCTTGTAGATCTACACTTTCCTTAATAGTTCTTTAAATATCCCTCTTATGACACTTCTTTTGTGGTGTGTGAACACACTGTATGTAGTATCTGTATAAGGGGTTCTGCTAAGAGTCCCTACTTGTGCTCCTTGCTGTTTTGTGTATACTGAGAGGAGGATAATTGGGGTGATTAATGACCACCTATATGGTGATCTTAAATGTAGCTCGCAATGAGCGGAGAAAGAGTCAGTGGAAGAGCATCCCTTTTAACTTGATTTGGTTTAGGCACTTACCTGAAGGGATGGGAGCCTGAAAACTGTGTATCATTAAGAGAAATTTATTTGGATTTTTTTAATTGAAGTATCTTTCAAACTAAGGCCCCTATAATGTTTTCAGTGGGGTGTAACTCCTGCTGCTGTTTAGGGAGCACAGCAGACAGGAAACCAGTATGGGTTAGTACTCATCTTGCTGTGGCAGCACCTGAAGTTAGATCCTGTTTCTGTTCTGGGCTCCATGCTGCAGGGAACTGCAGGTTTAACAGTTGCCTGTTGAGCATCATGTGGAATTAATTAGCCTTGTTCAGACCTCAGAGCAACGGTCAACTGTTCAAAGAAAAATTTCTGTTGTAATAGAGGGCATGGTGGGAACAACTAAAATAAGTGTATTAGGGGTGGGTTTTTTTCTTATAAAAGTATTTGCTACTTTCAGGTAAAACCCAGTAGTAACCAGGTGAACCTAGCTTCCTGTTGTGTGATGCCACCTGATCTCACAGCATTTGCAAAGCAGTTTGATATACAGCTGTTAACTCACAACGATCCAAAAGGTAAGGCTTTGCCAGATAAGTTAACTGAAGACTTATAAATGCATTTATTCAATACAAAATCAGAAATAATCTTTCTCTGAAATTCAGTCTGTTACATTTGAATCATGAACAAAGGATTGCAAAAGGTTTTTTATAAAACATTTCTATTAAGTTCTTTCTTTTTCTTCAAGAAAGATGAGGGATGAGGGGTGGGGAAGGCAATCTTCCTAGCCTTGTCTAGTTTCCTGAAGTCACTTTAATCTGAGAAAAAAGGTAAATAGAAGAACAAACTACTGAGAAAATTGTACTACATATGTTCAGAAAAAGCTTTTTTTTCCCCCCAAAACATAGAACGACATGACAATTGTAATGCTGAAGACAAGTAAATTACAAATGCAAGTCCACTTGCCCAGAACTTGTCTGTGAAATAGCTTGCATAGAAATGTTGGTGGTCAGCTAATGTTTGAGTAGTTTGGTAATGTCAGACATGTAAGGGTATTATGCTTCAAGCAAGATTCTTTCAAAGTTCTGACTTCTGAAAATAATATTATTCTGAAAGGAGGTGGTGTAAACTCTGTATTTGTTCTGTGGAGTGATTCGGTTACTAAATGATTGAAGGACTTGGAGGCTTTCCTTTAGACTGTAGAACTCTGAGTTACCAGGTCCCTAGAATATTCCAGGACATTAGTTTCTCTCAAACATCATCCAATCTTCTTCACTGTAATCACACCTTAAATATCTTGCTGGAATTGTAAGCAAGAAGTCTTAATATTTAGTTAATTCGTTCTCTGCATTCTTCCTTATGACCAACTAGTCATGATGGTCATGCTTTTCCTCCCTTCTCCTCTCTTCTCATTCCCCTGCAAAGGGAAAAAAAAAGAAACACCCCACTATTTATGAAGCACATGCTTTGTCGTACCACTGTTGCAACTAATTAATTTCATCAGTCCTTCAGCATGTATCACCACTGCTCTGGCAGCATGCAAGATGAATTGTCACTCAATCCAACAATTTCCATGTCCTCTGAAGGCCAAAGTGCAGCTTGCAATTTCTTAGATACTCTCTATTAGGAGTCATGAAAAGAGGAGCATTTGGATAGAAAACAAAGGGAGTAATGATTCCCTTATGTGTTGCTTGCTAAGCTTAACTTTTCTGTAATGGTCAACCAAAGAGACTCTAGGCTGTTCCCTTGACTGACTTTCTGGAGGAAGCTAGCAGGATTTGAACTTGCCTTCCTTTTCCACTTTGTGGCTTTCAAACACCTTTTTTTCTGAATGCTTTCTGGGCTTGTGGTGGTTATGAGGCCAGTCATGGGAGAAGCTGTAAATGCTGAGCTTCTGATGACTGCAGAGGTAACTGAGAATGTGCAGCACTTAAGCTTTACTCACTTCTGGCTTATCTAGCTAGCTTCTCAAACTTCATTTTCAGTTTTTCCTGCTAATGGTTCTACTGATCAGCTCCATTGGATATTGTAGAAATCTCTGATCAGTTTTGTGCAAAGTACTTGATGTTGGGAAAAAAAAGAGCCAAAAGCAAGAAAAAGCCAAAAACCCCAAACAAAACACAACACCCCCCATCCAAATAAATAAATAAAAAACCCAAACCAGCCCACAACAACAAAGTGTCATGAAGATTTCTTCTGCAATATTCATCTGCTTTTACTCTATGTGCATTCAGGAGGAGTGGATCTGTGGAGTGTCTGGCACTGCTTAAAGCTTTTGGCTGTAGGAAAAGGATTCTCTTAGTAAAGTGTTGCTTTTTGCAGCTGTTCACATGACATTATTTAAAGCATGAATATCCCTTTTTAACTTCAGAATTACTTTGTGAAGCAAGTTTCCAAGAAGTTCTTCAGGAAAGCATCCAGAACACGAAAGCACATGAGTGGATTCCTTTATGGCTTCTCCGGTATTCAGTCATTGTTAAAAGCAGAGGAATTATCAAGTCCAAAGGCTATATCATGCAAGCTAAGAGAAATGCCTCTTAAAACAGTTTTGGGTTTTTTTTTTAATGGCTTACTGTTTTAATTTTTTGGGATGGGGGAGAAGATTGCTTTTTTTTTTTTCCCTTTTCATATCAACACTTTTACAGCATTTGTAACAAAGACCAAAAGATGTAATTATTCTGTGTGATGTCAGCAGGAGTGTCTGCAGTGCTCTAACACTATTTTTCTTAACCTATTGACCAGTTCACTTTAAAATATAAAATATTTTTGGTTTATTTCTAATTTAAATTACCTATAGAGAAACAGCTTAAAGTATTTTTCTTTGTATGACCAGTTCACTGTAAAATTATCATTATATTTTATCTGCCATAAGGTAGTATAGAGAAACTTATATATTTTTATTTTTTAAAAAAATCTCTTTAATAGTTACTTACCTGGTGGGTACATAGATTTCAAGCATTCAAGGACTAGTTTTTATAGAAATTTGTCATCTTTTATGAAAAATTACCCCCCAAAATTAAACAGGTATCTCATTTCTTGGTATGTGTATATATAGAGTCAGCTGTTTAATTTCTGTGGATGGGAAAATTGGTTTATTTTTAATATAAACCTCAGATTTAGAAAAAATGCTTCTTCCAAATTACTTTTGGACTGCTACTTGAATTCCTCCTGGCTTCTTTGTGCCTCAGTATGGTTTGTTTAGTGTTTCTGCAAGTGTGATGGCATCTCTACTGTTTGAAATAGAAAATGTATTATTGTGTGAATGTTTGAAATAAGAATTGAAAACAAGTGATGAAAAAAATCTGTCAATCAAATTGAATTGTGCCTGTCTTCTCAACTGTGGCTTGTATTTTTGACACTTGTGAACTACACTGTTAGAATTGGCCAAGTCAGAACAGATAGTAAGTGTACGAGCTGTTCCCTGTAGGACTGTGTAAAATGATGGCTTCTTTTGGGGTTGCCTAGGAAACTTGAGCACCCTTCAGAAATTATGTGAGCTGGGGTTAGCCTGAAGTTAGGTGTATTTCTGCTTTGCAGTAACTTAGCATGCTGGCTTTCAAATCCTAGACAAATTGCTGGAGTAAAACAAGGTTTCTGGTTTAATGTATTCTTCCTGTTTTAAAGGCCTTTTCATTTCCTTGACCTTTAAATCGAATAGTTAGAAGTTAGCTTGATACAGAGTGTCTGAAATACTCATTTGCCTTTTGATTTCAGGCAGCAGCAGAGCTTTATACTAGTAGTACTCATTAACTGGGATGTACATGTTTTGATCTTTGGACTGTGAGGGAATCAGTTTTCACCAACATCTTTCCAATTCCATCATGTAGGCAGCTAGTAGAATTTGAATGCTTCTAGGCAGTGGCTACAGTGCCAGCTTCCTAAAATCCATTCCGCTAAGTTTAAAAAGTTAATCTTTTTCAAAATGCCTTCTGAGTCTACAAATACATCTCTAGGTGGCAAATCCTAGGAATTTCTGGGCTATGTCGGCTCTTCCCAGAAATGAGGGAGCAGAGGAACTGAAGTCAATAAAAGTGTTTGTGTATGGTTGGTTGGGGTGTTTTTTCTCCTAATCAAAACATAGTCTTTTTTAAGTGTTGGGTCAGTATCCGTTTAAAATGAGACTTTTGAAACCTCCCTTCCAGCTTGGAGTTGTGTGCTGCTGAACCACTCCCTGTAAGTTCTGTGCCTGTGTCTGGCTGTTGACATTCTGTATTGCATTAGACTGACCTGTGTGCTCAGTTTTACCAAGTCCAATGCTACCAACCAAGAGTTGTGCTAAAACAACGTGTCGGCTGCCCTCACAGGGTAATTATTTATTTCCTTTCTGTAAGCCGATAGCCGTTTGCTCGCTGTAGGAAACCCCCTCTGAGCCGAGATGGTCCTGCCGTGCTCCTGGCACGGCCCATGGCCCGTTACCTGTCCCCCTGCCCTGCAGCCGTCGGGGCGAGGCGGGCTTTCCTTCTCGGAGAAGCTTGAACGTTCGAATTAAAATCTGGCATTCTCGTGGGCTTCTCCTCCGTGCGGTGTGTGAGTCGCAGCGCCCTGATACACAGCGCCCCCCCAGCGCTCCCTGCCGCCGGGCCCTTCGCTGCCCAACCGGCGCGCCGCGCCGATCCCTTTGCCTTGGTGCCCGGTCGCTGCTTCCCCCGCTCTGACAGCCCGACGCCGGGGCCGCGCCTTCCCTGCGGGGCGGAGCCGGCCCTGCTCCCGCCCGTGTCCGTCCGCGCGCCGCCGGAAGCGCAGGCGGAAGGGGCGGGCGCGGAACGGGGGACAAGATGGTGGCTACCAGGCGGGCGGCGGCGCGGGGCCGGGAGCGCCAGGTGCGGCCCGCGAGGGGCGGCAGCAGCCGCAGCCCCTCCGAGCCCCAGCGTACTGACGCGGCGGAGGTGAGGAGGAGCGGGGGCTGGGGGTGCCGCCAGCCGGGCGCCATGCGGGGCGGTGGCAGCCATCTTCCTGCGCGCACGCGGCCTTGCCGGGCGGGTGCGGGTGCCCTGCCCTGCCGTGCCGTGCCTGCCGCTGCCGGGGCGCGCAGCCGCCGTGGGCCGTTCAGCAGCGGTGCGGGCTCCGGGCTCGGGCGGGTTGTGGGTTTTCCCTGGCTGCCGTGACTCTACGGCGTTTCTCCGTGGGTGTTGCAGACGCGCGAGCGCCGGCGGTTCCGCTGGGGCCGGGTTTGGGGAGCAATACCCAGCGTGGCGGTGGGTGCGAGGCCAGGCTGTCCTGCGGCTGGCCTGGGAGGCCTTGCGGGGCGCGCCCTGCCCGCCGCTGGGCTCAGCAGCTGGGCAGCAGGAGTGCCGGGTTCTGGCCTCGCGTCCCGGGCAGCTGCAGAACGCTGCAAGAACGAGAACGTACTTGTTCATGTTTCTTCACGAGTGCGTGTTTCTTATTGGATGGGTGCGTTTCTTCGGCCTCGACACAGACAAGGGGTGGTTTGTCAGTTTATTAACGCTTTGTTCTCATCAACAGGGCTACCTGGAGACGTGTGTATGTCAGCACCTTTCGTTCGGAAAGGTCGTTAGTGGTTCGCGTGTCATTCTTTTTATGGGGTTATCTGCCAATAGCATGCTTCTTGTTTTTAATCCTCTTCTAGATGGCACCTGATGAAATTACTACTCCCGTGTCTGTGAGGGTGACTAGAAGAAGGACTAGATCGATGCATAAGCCAGAGATAATTCAGGAATCCCAGCCTGAAGACATGGAACAGGCAGAAACAAAGTCAGACATCAGTGATAGGGTAGAGATGCAAATTACTAGAAATGAGAGCACAGCTGCTCATGCGGCGCAGTCACAAGCTGAAGGGGATGTGTCAGAAGCAGAATCAAATTGCTCTTCTGTATCTGGTCTTCAGACACCTTTGTTTGTAAGAGTAACGAGAAGACGACAAATTGTAGTTCCTTATCAACTGGATTCTCCTGACAAAAAAAGACATGACAAGTCATCTTTCCTAAAGTTAAGCAAGATTCTGGATGAGGACGATATCTCTGAAGCTGAGTCTTGTTCCTCTGCTGTCTCTGGAGTTCAGATGCTTACTGTTACCAGAACTACAAGAAGCAGGCAAAGCAAAAAGAAACTGCAGCCAAGTACAGTTTGTGAAGCCCAGAGTGAAGATATTTCTGATGCAGAGTCATGCTGCCTAAGTTCTCATAGGAAACCGTCCACCACTACCAGACGAATTACTAGGAGCATGCAAATGAAATCACAAGCAGAAAATACTAAGCAGCCTGAGAAAGGAAACAGAATTGTCTCAGAAGATGAACATTTAATTCAGACCACTGTTAAATCTGAGACAGTAATGTCTGATTCTAGACCTGCTGCAGAATTTGTCTCTGATACAGAAGATGCTTCTTCCTCTGTCACTGAAGATAATAAAGAACCCAGTTCACCTAAAAGCAAATGTTCTCCCAAATCTGCCAATACAGCCTGGAATAAAGATGTCAAAGAAGAGGTTTTGAATGATGTGACACTCAGCAGTCCTACAGAAATGAAATTAAGTGACACTGAATCTCCTAGGAAAAAAGCAATTAAAAATACGCAGTCTGTGTGGGTAGATGGTTCAGAGGAACATCTTGGCCAAATACAAGAACAGAGTGAAATACTTGTGAGGGAGAGGAAACTAGAGCGTATGGATCTTCCTTTGACTGACTGCACAAGCCCAGAACAGGTTTTAGAATCCCAAGGGCAAATAACACCAAGTGAAAGTAGAACAGTTCTGGAATGCAAGAGAGCAGATGCTGGGGCAGATGCAGAGGAGTCTTTTGCCCATGCTGATAAATTGGAAAAGGGTGAGCAAGCTAGTGCAGTGAGCAGCCCACAAACTGACACAGCTGTGGCAGAAAAAACTGGTAGCGTTGGTAGTTGCAGCACGCTTGAAACCAGTGTTGACAGTGAGGAAGACCAAAGAGAATATGCTGAATCTTTATGCCACAGCAGTGGGGGGTCAAGCGCTGAAAACGATTCTGTTGCATTGTCTCTGAGCAAAGGTGGTGAATCTGGAAATTGCAATGAGGCAGACAGAGAAACGGTTGAAGAGAATCTGTGTTACAAAGATGCAGATGAGAGGACTCCTTCCCTCAACAAATCTTTAAAAAACAGGTCACTGCATGCTGAAGGGCTTTTTGTAATTGATACTGAGCCTGGCATGAGTTCCAGCCAAAAGTATTATCTGGATCAGGTAGACCAAGACAGTGATGCTGAAAGTGAGCATGAAGAAAGTGAAAAGGGTAAAGAATCCTCAGATTTGGAAGAGGCTGAAGAGGAATTGATAGATGAAGAAGAGAAAGATGAAGATGATGATTTGCTGAAAAATAAGATTGATGTGTAAGTATTTTTTTAGGAATAAGTAAAGAATCTGCATTTCATTCAAGTGTATGCTTAGCATATGTACATTAAGTGCTAAATGAAGTGGATTAAGTGTAAATTATATTGTCACAGAAAACAGGGTTGCACATATTAAAAAAATACAAATACAGCCCATGAATTCAGGGTCTGTGTATTTTGTATATACCAGAACAGAACTGCTCTATATTAGGCAATATTTAGGCATCTAGAGGCCTTTTATGTGTTTGGCTTGACAAATAAAATGCTAGACTGGTCAGGCTGACTTAATTCTTTATTCAGGTCATAGTTTTCTTAATTGTTTATTTTTTAGTTTGGATATAAATAACAAAAAGCTCAGTAAATTCCTTACATGTTCTGTAAGTAGAACATGCTTTTTATTCCTAAACAGTTGCATAGACTTTTATGTTTTCAGTTCTTGTGCTGTGGGATGGTGACACTGCAGGTGAAAACAGCTTAGCATAGAATCATAGAATAATTTAGGTTGGATGGGACCTTCTGAGCTCTCGTAGTCCAACTCCTGCTAAAATTCCTTCATGTGTTTAAAGTATAATACTGTTCTGATTGGATAAATACTTCTTAATCTTCTAAAAACCTTCAGGTAGGCTGGAAGGCTTACAAAACCTTTGCCAAGCCTTCAGTGTGAAGGCATTATAGAAGATTGTCACAGTTGGAGAGAGAGTTGTAAAAGGCTTGTGTTCATAAGCATTTAAGCTACAAGTACCTGCAGTACCTCTTTAGATATTACCATGTTTCTCCATAGTACTTCATAGCATTTAAGTGTTCTTGTCATCAAAAACCTCCTTTTGAGTCAGCCGTAGTACAGTGTTTGCACATACATTCCTTTGCCTGTCTGAATGAAGGAAAGAAATGTCAAACATAGTAGCTTTGAAACGTTTAATAACATTATTCCTGGTACTGTTACACAGACAAGGACGTTCCTGGGATGAATTCTAGTGTCTTCATACTTTTCACTAAGAGCTAACAGGTTTTTTACCACCCACATATTTGTGCTTTTGTGGTTTTTTTGTTCTCTTAGCTAGCAAGATTCTCAGCACATACAAGGAGGATACTGGTCATGAGTTCTTTTGATAAGATTAAACAAATTAAGATTTCGGTTTTATAGAGGATAGTAGTATCTAAGATAAGAATACAGTAGTAGAGTTGATAAAATTTTTTGGAAACTATTCCAAAAAATTGGAAATTAAAGTGATTAATAAACTTGCTTCATATAATGGCATGATTCCCCCCACCCCCACCCCATCATCTGTCACCTCTAAATCACGCAGAACTGAACATAGGAGGGAAGAATAAGAAAGATATTTCTCTGTTTGCCTTTCTAGAAGGACAGTAGAAGGTTTAGCTGCTCCCTTGTTACAGTATTCTAATAATTAACTATTCTCTTTTAGTTTACATCTTTCCAGCAGCATAGACCCTGGTTTGAATATCAAGAAGCTTGGAGGTTTATATATTACTTTTGATGCAAAAAAACAGAAGCCTAGACCAAATCTAATTAAACAACTGAAAGAGAAAAAGAAGGACCAGGTAATGTATGTACAATTATGCAGTTACCTGTGACTACAGTAACAGAAAGATGTTAATTTACTAAGATTGGTTTACTTGTTTTTAACAAAGTAGTCTAGTTTTATGGTTTGCTGAGAACTTCCATTCTGTTTGGCCCAAGTGGGGGTTTACCTTTGGTTTTAATGGTAAGAATTGAAATATATGTGACACTGAAAAGTAGTGCAAATACCAGCATTGTCTTGTAAAATTAAAGGAAGGTGATTATGGATGCAGTTAGCATGCTGTTTTGTGTAATGGCACACAAGCTAAAGGTCTGCTGATAAGTTACTTAATCCATATCAAGAATGAATTTCAACAAGTAAAGGTCTGTGCTCACCCTAACACAGAATTAGTAGTTTTATTTCAAGAGCGCCCATTGAGATAAAGGAAATGTGTTATTTTCATTGGGACTGTTTTCTTAGACTCATGCATGACAGCCCTCTCTATTCTCACTTCTTCCAGAACTAGCCAGCTTCTCTCTGCTGTTGGCCAGGGTTCTGTTTTGCAGATCCCTACTACTTTTGTTGTAGATTGAAAAAACCTCGAGTGTTAGAATGCTTGCTTAGATTCTGCAGGGTTCCTTTGTAGGTTGTGTAAAAACAGTAAAGCAGTAAAAGTTGTATCAGTGAGATGTCTTAATATAAAAACCCTCCTCTTATCAGCTCTTGCAGAAGAGTATAATAACTCCAGATTTTGAAAAAAAGGAATGTGTGCCACCCTTCAGGGAATCACTTCACCAGCTGAAGAAGCAGCGCAGGGTAAGTGAAGAACTGATAATGCCTCAAACAGCAAGTTTTGGTAGGAAACGGTGTGTTGGGACTGTGTGCCTGCACAGGCCTCCCTGGCAGCGGGGTGCTGAACTGCAATTCAGTGGCTGCCTTGGGCTGTCTTGTGGAAAGCCAGCCTTGACTTTTAGGACAGCGAAGGGAAAGATCGAGTGCTTGGATGGTACAGGTCTGTCATTAACACAGTGCTGATGACCACCTTCTTCTGAGGGTCATAAAATAGACGTTTTAAAGGTGGAGGGTTATGCTCTAAGTGCTTTATCTGTCTCTTACAGGGAGAGTTCCCTGTTCTAGCCTGTCCTAGCTGATGAATGCAAATTTTCTGTTCCTGTTGTTGCATCCTAGGCAGAGCGAGCGAAGACGACAGGTGATGGTTGGTTTGGCATGAAAGCCCCAGAAATCACAAGTGAACTGAAAAACGATCTTAAAGTTTTGAAAATGAGAGCTTCATTGGACCCTAAGCATTTTTATAAGAAGAATGATAGAGATGGTCTGCCCAAGTACTTCCAGGTAAGGAAACAGCAGAAGGTGGCATTATACTGCTGAAAGTTTGAACAGCTATTCTTGCTCCCCGACTGTTTTGTAGGTAGCCTCTTTGCTGATTTAATTTCGTAGCTCAATTATTAATAAATACTCATTACTAGGCTGTGTTTACAACTACTTAACTCTGTATTACATACGTGTACATGTTTTGGTTTTTATTTTCAGCTGATTTCATGGTACTGAATTAACATCTGATTTAATCCATATTCTGAACCTCAGTGGACTAGATTTTCACTGCTTTTGTAAAGTATTAGTCTTTTCTAACAAGTGTTCAGAAAACTATCCTGAATCATCAGAACTGGCTCATGCTCTTGTTGGAAAAAACGTAATGCATTCCAGGACAAACCCTTCTATTAGAGTTGGAATAACTGCTGTGTAGCCATCTAGCAAAGCCACCACAATGACAGAGATAGGAAACTAAGTTTAGCTGTCTGTCCTGGCCAGAACCAGGAGAATGTCATAGGAAGTTCCTTTCCCTCCTTGGGAAAATGTTTAGAAGTTAAGAACAGGAATTATTTTTGTGAATACAGGTGTTGGTTGACGCAGCAATCCAGTGTTGAAAACTGGACAGTCTTAAAGCTCAGACCCTTCTCTGTGCACTTTCCATGAGACAAGAAATTGCATTCAAAACATTACCTATTTCTTCTGATATTTTGCATCTTAAGACACCATCCTGCTTGTCTCTGTAGGTGTCTCTATACTTGTTGTGAGGATTAACCAAAAAAAAAAAAAGGGAAATGAATCAACATTTTGCAGTTAAGTAAGAATGTTTTCATTTCTTGTTTTCTAGGTTGGAACTGTGGTTGATTCTCCCATAGACTTTTACCACAGTCGAATCCCTAAGAAACAAAGGAAGAGAACAATTGTTGAAGAGCTGCTAGCAGATTCTGAGTTCAGAAGGTATTTTAAAATAGTTTTCTAATTCTAACATCCTAAGTAAGAGGGCTGTATTTTTATCTGTATAACTTTCCTTCTTTTTTTATTCATATTCTATGTTTTGGTTGTTGGGGGGTTTTTATACTTCAAAGAAACTTAATCTGTTTTAGCACTTCAGAAGCACTGCCTTGAGAAGATCTAAAGGACAGGTGGTAACTAGACTGAGACAGCATATTTCCAAAATAAGCGTCTGTACAGGCTTATGCATGCACTTTGTTGTTGTTTGAAGGCTTGATTATTTTTTCTTGGCATAATTGATAGAAAAGTGCTGATTGTAATTCTATGAAAGTTGGTGTGATTTCATTTTATAAGCATGCCAGTCTGCCATCTATCATAGGAATCAAAATGGCACCAGAAGTTTTACTTAAAGAATGTTGATTGGATAAATTAATGTCTGCCTAACCAGCAGTTTCTGGAGTAGATCCCTTAGTTGATCCATTTTGATATTGGTTATTACATGTTAACCTGCATTTCTTTTTTCACATAATGACATGTTTTCTTGCAAATAGTATATAATTTAGGATTATAAAGCTAATGTTATCAGGCTTGCAAATTAATTATTAGTTTTGGGAAGGCAAGTTAGTATAGCTATTTAACTAGTTTTCTAGGTTAACCTGATTTATGAGGTAGAAGCAATTTAAAGGCATTAATGTATTTTAAATTTGATCAGTTAATTTATGCTGTACTAAGGACTTTAACCAGATATTTCAGCATTAGTGCAGATATTTGTCAGGTTCCAGTCTCAGCATTGCGAGCTTCCATACTGCTCAGTGTGCAGTTATCCATGGTGTTAATTGGCATAAGTACTTAAGGATCTGCGTTAGAGGAGCTAGCAACTCATATTCAGGAAGCATATCCTGTTCACTGGGTAGTGTTAATGTCACCTCAGTTTTCAGTCTCGAATAGGATAAGGTTGGTTATGTTGAGTTGGCTGAGAGGGTAGTATAAAAATGGGTATAATTTTTCCAGAGTGTTGTCAGAATTGATGAGTCTTCCCACTGTGAGCAGAAACAGTGCTTCAGCAAACTCTGATTGCATATGCAATGAAGTGTCTGTCCCCCCAGTGACGCCAAAATTAACAATTCTTCAATCAGATTTACTTCCAAAACAAATTTACCTGCATTTATCATTAATCCCACTGTTGATTTCCCTTTACCTACATGTAAATGTACATAATTAAAGAAATCTGACTCAGGAAACATGAGAGAGATCAGTTTGGCGAGTATTATATGTAGAGTACTTTCCATGTTATCTTTTCCTGAACTTTGGTTTACCATGCTTAAAAGTAAATTATCTATTTTGTTCAGATATAATAAAAAGAAGTATCAGGAGATCATGAGTGAAAAAGCAGCTTTTGCAGCAGGGAAGAGGAATCGGAAGAAGAAGAAATTTCACAATTAAGACTTGAAGAAAAATAACAAGCTGGAACAACTTACCTGATATAAAACCTTTTACAGAATGCTTTGCTTGTGCTGTTTTTTTTTCTTTTTTAAGATGTGCAAATTGAGGTTTAGGAAACTTCTTGCAGTGACAGTTTGCTAGGGAGCTTTATCAAATGATCATGTATCTAAATTGAATTCATATTCTAAAGTTATTTAATGTTTACTTAAGAAGATAATGATATGAAAACACACTGTTAAATCTGAGCACAAAACCCAACTTCATTGATTGTGGTCTTTCCAGGCTTCAATCTTTACATCAATAAATCAGTAAATTCAGTTTAAGTTATGTGTATAATTCACCTTGGAACCTGTTATATACCAAAACATATTTTTCCATGTCTTGTCAGAGGTGCTGCTGGCCTATTCTATAATAGAAGGTAATAAGAAATACTTTGGTTTAAAGAGTTTATTTCAACACTGACCATAATAGGATTGAGAATGTCCTGGAATTCAGCACGTTTATATATATATATAAAATATATAATTTACAAATACAAATAAATAAGATCTAAAATACATATTGTTTCATAATAAATATTGTAAATAATGTTATTTATGTATCATATTTAACATTCAGTCATAAGTTGTTTTACAATTTGAACATTGTCTAGCAATCTTTTTGAAAATAACTTGATAATTGGGTCCATAATCTAGGGTGTAGTGTGCTGACTGATCTGGTAGCTGTCCTGGAATAGTTCTACAGGTATTGACTAGAGTGAGTTTGGAAGGCCTCTGCTACCATTCCAGAACCAGAGATGACATCAGTTCGCTTTCAGTGACCGTAACTTTCTGTGATTGTGGGAGCTTTTGTGGTGTTTATTTGGGTTTTAATGACCTGGTTATTCTGTTGCTGTTGCAGTTATTGTAACCCAGTTACTGCCTAAAGGTAGCAGAAAAAGCAGATAATAGAAGAAAGAAAACTGACGCTACATAGTCTTAGGTGGATTGGATGAGAAATGTTTTGACGGGATTATCAGAGGACTGGTGATGTTCATGGTTTTCTTATCCCATGAACATTGAATTACAAGGTTGCAGATTTTAAGCAAGTAGTGTGCTCTTGACTAGTGTTTAACCGTGAAATTTTCTACTACTGAGAATGAGAAGTAGTTGGTTTTTAAGGATTAGCTACTTGTGCTGAGAATAGCTGAAATGAAACAAGCAACATACTGTTAAATCTGAGCACAAAATCCAACTTCATGGATTGTGGTCTTTTCAGACTTCGGTTTTTACATCAATACTGGATCACCAACTGAAGCTTAAAAGAAATTTGGGGGGGTTTATATTTTTCTGAAGTTGACTAATTTTTTGTTACCAGAGACAGCAAGGAGTCTAGATTCATTTAAAAGCCTTGACTGCCTGGAGACGAATAGTGTGCAAATTGAGGTGAATTCTTGAGGAAGTATCAAACACATACAAGTAGCACCACCTACCCCCAAGTCTAAACTAACATATAGGTGACATTCTAATACAATTACATGTATGCTAATGACTCAATTCTCTGTAAATGATAAAAAAGCCAATAAAACCAACTACGGTATCTTGTTCTCTGGATGAGGTGTGGAAGGCCAAAACGTAATACTGAGCACAGGCAAGAAAACAAGTTACCACAGACGTTGTCATTCTGTTGCATCTTGAGATGTTCAAGTGCAAGTTTGGAAAAGCAGCATACAACTCTGAGAGACCTTAAAAGAGAAGTGCAGGCTTTGTTAGTGTTACACCGGAAGCAACAACGTGTTGCTCAGGCTGCTCCATAGCTAGGTACAGAAGCTACTTCATACACAGCACAGCTAGCAAGAGATTTGGTTTATGTTCTATATTCTTTTTCATCCTTTGATTTTTCTAATGTATTCTGGTTTGCCACATGCAATACATACAGATATACAGACAGCGTGTGCCAGGCCACAGGGCTGTGTTTGCCAGCTTGCTGGTCAGCTATTGCCTGAGCTTGAGCCTTAGTCAAGGCATTAGCTTGCCTTTTCTTAGCCACCAATTTTTAATAAAGCGAAGGTAAGTAGGGTTTTGGACTCCTACCTTTCATTAAATTTGGTTGAAGTCAGCATAAGGTTTAAGTTGCTGGGTAGAGAGTGAAAACTAGAATGTACCATGTGATTGCATAAGCTTATCAGATTTCTCAGATACTCTGACACCTCAGAAAATTACCTGTGGAATACCAGCATTATATGCGAAACTGCCTGTGAATTGCAAGTGATGCTTTGAAATAATAATTGGGCCGAAACACATTGCTGTAGGTGCCTGAACAAGGAGGAGTGGTTTTGTCTTACGTAATTTTGTTTGGTTGCTTTTTATGGCGTTAATCTAGAGAGGTTTTGGTATATATTTGCAAATTCTGAGGCAGTTTGATGTGTCTGTAAAGGGCTGTATACATTTGACAGCTAGGTGACATTCCTGAGAGGGTTACTGTGCTGCAGAACAGCGACAATTCGTGTTCCTGGTGGTGTTTCATTTCAATTCAATTTTTCCTTTGTTGCTTGTAAGTAAATATTATTACAGTATGAAAAAGAGGCCTTAGTCACACCTGCAGGGTTAAAAATAATTCATAAAAAACCCCACAAATTGAATAGTCGGGTAAATTTATCATTTGCTCAATCCTGAGCAAATAAAGGTTTAGCGCTGCTGCTGTTTTGTGTTTTACCACCCAATCTTATTTGATTGCTGCTGTTAAAAATGCTCTCCTCCTTCCAGCGATAGGTGCATGGAAGGTAGGCAGAGCAGTGGTATGAATGCAAGCGTGAGGTGCTTCAGTTCTGCCTGCTGCGTTTCGGGGGCTTGCTTTGTGATTACCACTGACGTGCCTCCAGGAGGACACGTTACAAGTAGAAGTGCATTCCGAAGGCTGTCCTAGAAGGCTCAGGCGCCGGTCGGCTGGCTGGTAGGGACTGGGGGATGTGTCGGTGTGGTTGCTGTTGCAGGGCTTTGCGCGGTGGCTTGCCGCCGGCCGTGCCCGCTGTGCCTGCTGCGGCAGGCTGCGGCAGCGGCCGCGCGCGGGCGGCGGTTGCTGCCCTCGCGCCTCACCGCGCGCGGCCGGCAGCCGTTGCCTGAGGGCAGATGATGGGGCGGGGAGGAGGAGAGCCCTTCTCCCGCCGGTTTGGGGCCAGACGGTTCCGCGCCGCGGCGTCTGTCCTCGGCCCTCGGCTTTTTCGCATCTTGATGCCGCCGCAGGCTAGCGGAGGTTCGAGCAGAGACGGCTGGTCGGCTGCCGCACTCGATGGAGGCTGGCGCCGTCGTCTCCGCCCGCTCCCAGCCTTCACTCCGTCAGGCAGGCCGGGAGGCGGACCCGGAGAGACTCGCTGACGGGAACCGGCCGCCGGGGAGCGCCAGGTCGGTCGACCGGATCCTTCCGGCTTTGAGGTAAGAGATGAAAGAGTGGCATAAAAAGATTTCGGCCAAAAAAAAGGTAGGAAAATGGAAGACGCGACTCCGCCGGGACTCGAACCCGGAACCTTTGAATCCCTTCACCCTCTAGAAGTCCAATGCGCTATCCATTGCGCCACGGAGCCACCTGTTGGATTTTTTGCACACCGCCCATAGAGCCTGCGCGCGACGCCCCCCCTGCCAGGGCTTCGGGAGGGAGTGGGCCCCGAGCGGGCCTCGAGCGGGCCCCGGGTACCCTCTTCACGCGTAGGCGGCTATTAACTCTTTTTCTCACCAGTAGGATTAGGTTTAGTGAATCTCGAAGCAGCCCTTACGTGCCTGTTGAGCGCTGCCCCCTGCCGGGTCCTGGGTCGGGTCCACAGCTCGCCGTGAAGTGCTTGCCGTACGGCGATGTCACTACTTCCTGTGGGAAACTGGATTTTCTTTCAAAGTTTATCAGTAATCGAGATCTAATAATTGTATTCACCTTACTTGAGCCTTTTTCAATATTAATCCTTCTCTTTGGGGGAATATGATTATGCTCTACAATTGCCTTGCATTGGGAAACTGTTCTGCCAAGTTGTTTTAACTAGAGATTTCTGGCATTGTAGGTTCTGAGGAACAGTCTAAACACAGGAACCCAGAAAACTGTGGTTATGTTCACTGGGCAGCCCATGCACTGTAGTGTTTTGCTGGATTTCCAGACCCACATGAGACTAGAAAAATAGCATGTGTGCATGTGAAAGACAAGACATAGGTGACAAGTGTAATTGTGTCCATGCACTCTCTGCTACACACAGCAGCAATTTACTGTGAGTTGACAAGTGGGGAAATGGGATGTGGGAATCACACCTGGAAATTAGTGTTTGAGAGTATTTTGGAGAGCTTAAAAATCGCCTTATAAATGGAAAGAACAAAAAATATTAATGAAATAATATTCTGTTATATGACAATATTTTCACCGCAGGTGAAAACATTATGGTGTACTTGGACCATTGGTCTGTGTACTGTGAGCGCCTATTACTAAATCCATCGAAGGGAGGAATGACTGAACTGTATCTCTTCTATCATCACAGTAAAAACCCCAGTGGATTCAGTAAAACAAGATTTTTCCCTTAAAAGCTGTAATTATGATGTCATGGTTTAGCAAACCCAAACACGGCCAAAACATATGGTCTGAAACAAGTCTTTGATGTTTTTTTAAAATCAAGAGTAGGCATATTAGAAACCCCAAAGTGTCGGACTATGAAGTTATTCTTTCTTCAATGTGCCCCAGAACTGAATTCTAAGCTTGGGCAAAGCCTATGGCTTCCTGCTGCTGAGGTGACTCCTGGCTCAGCTCTCCTGCAGCTGCCATGGCCACTTTTGGGAAGGGGGCATAGGGCTGCCAGGCCCAGGTCATGCTGGAGATCTTGGGAGAGTGAGGAGGCAGCTGAGGCGGGAATAGGGAGGGCTGGAGATCTGCTCTGCAGTGCTGTGGTCTAGGTTATACAGTAAAATAGTTTTGTGAGAATCTTTTGCCTCACTTCATAATTTAAAAGCATCAGTATCTGTAAGAGTGGAGAAAAACCTGAAAAAAAGTGCACCCTAAAATCTGAGAAACCAGGAAACTGATCAAAGTGATGTGAAATAAATTGATGAGGACACACAATCCACTAGCTGTTGCATTAAGGGCTGAGATATTGAGTGTAATGAATAACCAAAGTGACTCAGGTAATGAAGGCATACTGGCAATATGCCCCATGATTCCCATAAAGTCAGCTTGAATGCGTGTGGCCAGTGGTGAGCCAAAGCTCATGAGCTGGCTAATTATTAAATAGCTCTTGCAATGCTGCCCAGAAACTGGGGGGGTTACCAGAAGGATGTGGTAGTTACAGCAAGTGCCATATTGGAGGTATTCCCCTCAAGCTAAGAAAGTCTTGTGGAGCCAGAGCAGTTGTAAACACAAACCAAGAATCACCAAGTTATGCAAGATTCAGAGTAGGTCCAATTGAATTCACAGGCTCTGAGTGGTCTGGCCACAACTGTTTTGTTACAGTTGCAGTGCTCCTGATAAAGGAATGCCAAGATGTGGGAAGTTTAAACTGAGTCCTCAGATTGTAACAGCTCTGTTTAGGCCCTGCACTGCACAAAAGAAACAGAACTTTTAAGAATTGAGTTGATCTTCAGAATAATGACCTTAAATATATGTTGGTGGAACTGGAATATTCCACTTTCAAGTAACTATGAATCACCATAAGCATTCTGTAGTTTGTGAATACCCAGCATGTTTATTGTGGGGTAATGAGAGTCAGGCCCACACCAACAGGATTTGGTAATTTGGTACCTTTGGACGGCACAGACCTAAATGACTGCAGATAATGAAGAATCAGAGTTTGCTGTGCAAAGACTAGTTTTGAAGGTGAATGAAGAATCCTGACACTTGTATGATTGTTAATTCCTCTTATATTTTCATATTGGTTACTTGTTTTACACAGGTAGGGAAAGGCTGGCAGTTGGATCCATTTATGCAGGAGGACTGACTGGGGAAGCACTTAGAAATTTTCCAGAGATACTTCACATTATTCCTGTCCATTTCCTTTTTTATTCTGTAAATGTAGTCCCAATGCAAAATCCACCTTTCCTTTTGGACAGCAGATGGAGCTGCTGCATGAGAAACAGGACAGCTTACAGTTCATGAGTTAACGAAATGTGGTACATTAGCTAAAAACAGCAGATCAGATTTATCTTTGCTGGCATCTGGACTTGGGTCGGTCCTTTGGACTTTCCCTCTTCTGGGGCAGGCTGAAGTCCACTTCTGTTGCAAACTGGCTTTTATCTTAGCTCCTCTTCACCTTCATGCTCTGTTTCAGGGAATATAACTTCTTTGAGTACAAGTTCTGCTTGTTTTAGTTACTGGCACCAAACTCAGCTAGGTGCCATTTTGCTAATTTTAAATACGAGGAGAAACTGAAGTAGGAGTACCTTGATATAAGACAAGTACATCGGTGGCAGGCCAAGAATAGACTGACCCGTAGGGTTCTTCAATTGATTAAAAATAAAATATAGAAATTAAATGGAATTGTTCTTAGAGATACTTTTTATGACTTGGGCTTCAGCATTAACTTTTGTCATAATTTAAAAAAGCACCACTATGTAGTGTATATCCAATTAATTTAGATAGTCTAAAATTTGTGAGAAAGTCAATTTCCAAATGTACAGAGCTTCAGCAGGTATTTGTTGGGAGTATCATCATCAATCTCAAAGAAGAGATTGCACTTGTTGAAAGCAAGAGATTGTAGCAGGCTACACGGAAAGAGGTTGTGTGTAGAGATTATCTAAATGGGACCTTCATACAAACTTTATGTTTCAAGTTCTTTTCTTCCTTGAAGTGAAGATTATTACAACCTTACTGCTGTAATGATTCACCTGTGTAGTGCAGCAAGAGAAAGTACTATCTGAACTGGTGGGGAAAATGCTGGGATGCGTGGGGTCTGAGGAACCAAAAAATAACTGTTTCAGGTAGGGTTTCTTTTGGTAATTTACAGTTTGATTTTAAAAATTTCCTTAATATGAAGATAAATACTTCACATTGTAGATGCTTCTGTATCTTTGTCTTTTCCTCGCGGGGAGGGGGGGGGAGGGGCTGTAATCTCCCTGTGATTATTAGGGCGCTGGAGAATTACCCCTCATTTGTTTGTCTTCCAATTCTTTTATGGCTGTTGTTAGAGTAATACATGTCCTATTCTCTCAAGTACATTTGAGTTGGTAGGAGTAATTCCCAAGGGCATGTACCTTGGAACTTGAGGAGTTGGGGGTACATGAGCAATCATGCCAAATCACTCCTACAAGGGAGTACAAGGTTAATTCTACAGATCGTGTTAATTCTGTGTAGCTGTATTAACAGATGAGCTGCTGCAGAGCTAGCTGTGAAGTGAATACAGTCTTTGGATGGAAAAGTCTGAGCCCCTTTCCTCATGTTGCAGAGGTGATTTTTTTAATACTAATTTTTAAATACCTGGTGCACAGTCCGTAGATGTCATTGTTGTCTGTGATGATGCAATTGGTGATGAGCTTAAGAACTGGTTAGAATAGTATCACTTACAGATCAATTGTATTTGCTCAAATTCCTTCTAATACCTTCTTTTGGAATAAATGCCAAATTATATTTATATTTTAATCACTCTTATTTACAGTTTTATTATATAATGTATTGATATATCACATGTTCGTTATTAATTTTTATTGATTTATTAGTTAGTTCTAATATTTTAATATTTTATTATTTATTATTGTATTTTCACCAGAAAGCAAACTACAGGTGTCTCCAGTGACTTTATCTTTGTGAGGGTTTTCCCCCATGTTTTTCCTGCTTCCTGAATATGTACATTTGTAGGCCAGTCGCTGCAATGGTATAGACTGATGGTCAAATTAACACTTTTAATAAATGCAGATTATTTCAGCCATGGTCAAGAGCACTTTCTTCATATCACACAAGGATGGAAATCATGACATGAAGGTGCTTTTCATCCTTAATTCCCACTGATGTCCTTTGTGATA
This sequence comes from Laterallus jamaicensis coturniculus, assembly GCA_022605575.1. Classification (NCBI taxonomy): domain Eukaryota; kingdom Metazoa; phylum Chordata; class Aves; order Gruiformes; family Rallidae; genus Laterallus; species Laterallus jamaicensis. The sequence continues at coordinate 16,929,621 of JAKCOX010000007.1, forward strand.
TGGCTGTTGACTGCTTTCACTGAAAATAATGGGAGTATTAGCACCTTGCAGGGGATCCTCAACATGTCCAGAAATCCATTTCAGTAATGACATATACAGATTTTTACATGTATGTATGTATGTATGTAATTATTTCCTCCTTCCACCTGCCCCACCCCGTAGGATTGAAGTGGCAAATGCAAAGTCATGTGGAATCTCTCTGAGCACTGTGACAGGACATTCGGAGAATTCCCAGCTAGTGCCTCTTGCCAGAAGTGGAGCACATCTGGCTTCCAGAAAGATGGAAGTCTGTGTCAAGGTTATTTCAGCATTTTCAGTTGTTAATTGGATCTGTTTTTTCATTAGAGCATATCAAACCTTGTTTCAGAAATGCATAAGATTTGTGTCAAAGATGTCCAAAGTGCTTGCTTTCACTATACAAAGCTACTCTTATAAAGCCCCCTTTTTTGTTATTCTTAAAGTCACATTTTATGAGTATGTCATAATTGTATGCTTGTTTTCCAGTGGGATTTTGCTTTGGAGAATTGCTTGTTTGGTTGATCAGCCTTTTCTGCTTTGAGATTTTCTGGTTTAACACTGAGAATTAGCTACAAGCATTCTTTTCAGTGGAGCTGTAGAGTTCTGCATTGCACTCATCTTGTATTCCACTGCATTTCAGAAGCATAAATTTTGTGCATTTCTGTTGCCAAAGGAGAGCTTGTCTATGTTGGTCTGAAAAAGACAGAGTTCTGCTTTTTGTGATTATTTTAGGTTTGGTAATAAGCCCATGTTTCTCAATCCTCAAACTGTTTCTCATGCAGCTCTCTTCAGTGCCCTTTTTGTACTTTCCTCAAGTTGTAATCTGTGCAAGGTACTGACCTGTGATGCATTTTGGATTAATTTTCTTAACTACAGCTACCCTTGATCTTTGTCCTCCCTGTTTATGTTGCAGCTCTTCATTTCTGTTGTGCTTAGTTCCATACTCTGTGTGTGTGTGTGTGTGTGTGTGTGTGTGTGTGTGTGTGTGTGTGTGTGTGTAAGAAACCCTAGACATGTGATTTCATTCACCTTATTTTTCCATAAGCATTTGTTCTTATTTATATTAAGTTTGTCTCTTTGATATTATCAAATTTTTTTTTAGTCTCTTTTTATATTATTTGTAATTTTCAGAGCAAACAAAGTGATAACATTGATTTTTGTCTCAAGTTAATTTTCAAATGTATGGGGAATACATGTTGGTTCCTGAACTGCCAAAGCAGTCTTAGAGGCTATGTCCTTAAGTTAATAATTATCAAAGGCAAAGTTGACAGTGCAAAGTTTTGTTCTTGCCTACATTTTGAAATCTAGGTGTAACCATCTGGGCTTTAATTTTTTAAAAATTAACATTAAGCCTGCAAATATTTGCACAGTTAAGTTGTTCCTTTAAAGCTTTGCAGATGACACTATAGCTCAGCTCCTCCTATGCAGTTCAGAAGAAAAAATCATCTGTATAGTGATTTAAGTCTAGTGATTTAATCCTGAGCCGCTGGATTCTTATTCCAGCTGTGCACCTACCATGCTGTGTGCCTGGGCAGTCTGCTCCATTTTCCCTTCTGTGAAATATAGACAGTAGATGCTTTATTATTCCATGTGTCGTTATGCAAGTTAGTTATCTGCAAGTTAACTAACATTTTGAGATGAAACTTCCTCTGGAAGTGCTGTATTATTGTGTACCTGATTTTGTTTGTCATGTTCCACATATCAAACCTGTATTACAAAAGAGATCCAAGAGAATCTACCCAGGTAGCTTAGCTGCTTTTCGAAACGTTTCCCTTCTTCTTTGTACACTTATACTAAATGCTATTAGGTGATGGGGTTCTCCTATTGCCTGTTTATTTAGTTGCTTCCTCAGATCAGTTACTTGATTCTTCATTTTGTAAGAATGAAGCAGTTGTATTGTCCAGGTAAAGTTGAGACACAGATACCGATTATGCTGCCTCTGCCAGAGTTTACTTAGAAAACAAACATTAGAAAACCACCAGTGAGTACACAGATTTGGTCTCAAGACTTAAAAAATCATTGAGCAGGGTGGGACATGTTTCTCTAGCATGCATATTCACAGTGAGAATATTAGTATATACATTTTTCTCATAATCAAGTATGCAGATCAAAAGCAAGAATTTGAATATACAATTAAAAATAATTTATATGAACCAATCTAAAATAAAATCCTTACCTTCTGCACTCTATAAATGCAGTATTTGCTTTCTCTCCTCACCCATAGGCTCTGGGTATTCAGTGTTTAAGGAGTTCAGTCATCTGTTTTGGTAATATAACAGGAATGTTTTATAAGGAAAAATTCTGGGTTAACTTCTGCCTTGATTTGAATAATTCTGAATCTGAATTAAGAAAACCATGACAGTGGAGTTATTTCAAGGCTATTATCAGTGTTATTAACAGTATAACTTAGCCCAGTGTGCCTCCTTTTTTGTAGTGGAAAGAGTTGGCACAATGCTCACTTTGACAGAGGACATGTAAGTAGGTGATTGTTGCAATCTTTTGTTTGGAAATTTCCCTGGTTAATAAATCCAGGCATTAAGTGTTGTCATTACCTTTCTTTCAGGGAAAAAGTGCTTTTGGGACTTCCTGTGTATAGAGATAGGAAGAGAAATGGCAGCAGACTCCAGTCTCTTTGATAAAGGATACTTTCATATGATGGGATTCATTGCTCTGTATAAATTTCCCAGAGTGTGGCAGTAGTACTGTGTGGACTGTTTTTCTTGACAGCTAAAGTTATTTTGTAGTCAGCATTTGCATCATTGCTGGATACTAAGTGTGTCCCTAAGGTTGTATGTAGTCACTGGAAAGAGCTTGCCAAGCATTTTCTAGAAGGTTGAAGACCTTAATTCTGAAATTTTGCTTTTAACTCAGTTGTGATTATAAGTGACTGATTCAACATTGAATGTGAATACTGACTCTGATATAACTGCAGAAACAGTATTTAAAAATCATGTCCTTTTGTCAGCCTTCTAATTACAAATATTACACAGGCCAGGAATCTTGCATCCCCACCTGCTATCTGCCAAGTGGGAAACAAAGCTTACCCCCTTTTACAGGAGATACAGTAACTTAAGATTTACTATTTGCAAAAATGAGCATTCTCTTCTACAGAAATCTAGTATCATTTTTATAGTAAGCAATCAGAGAAGACTTCAGATTTTTTCTGATATAATGTATACTAGAGTGTAGATCAGAGATGTACAGGAGTAAATTGAATCTTCTAGGGGCAAATAGAGACCCTGGAGGTTATGCATAGGCTAAATATGAATGTGATGAATGGTGTGAAGTAGAAGTGGTTAGTATAATGAAGAGGGTGATACTTCAATGAAAATTATATAGACATAATAATAATGATAGACATTTTTGATACTTTGGGTAAATGGGTACAAAGAAGTTACAGATTCATAAGTGTGTGATATGCACCATATGGGTTAACCCTGAAATATGATTTTCAGATTTTATTGTTTATTATCCACAACAACACTGCCAAAAATTCTCGTTGAAAATTTACAATTGTATTACAGCTATCTTTTCTCCATGGATTAGAAAAAAAATTCACATATTGGGTGAAATAAATTTACTACATTATGTGTGTTTTTCAGAAATAACATTTTTTATGTCTTTTCCCCTTTTTAAGATAACTGGAGATTATTTGCTGTGTGGGTTATTGGTAAAGATAGGCAGATGGGGAAGTTGTGATTTTGATTCAGGTTGCAGTCTGCTGTAAATTCTTCTCTGATGAAAATGGGAGGAAATTCACTTTAACAGAATTAAAGGCTGCCAGCCAAATGCTTAATTCTAGCTGGCACCGTGACCTGAATATAAAGAACACAATCAGCCTTTCATGTGAAAAGGGCATGCCTGCCTCTTTTCCTTTATGTACAAAATAATTGATGATGAAATCTTGTAATGGGAATATATATTTTTGGGTAAATAATATCTCTCTTCAGTTTTCTACCATAACTCCAGCATGCATAAACAAGAGTTGTACAATGATAAAACATTCTGTAACAACTTTTATCACACTAAGGTGTACATATATGAAACATAAAAATCCCAAAAGACTGAAATCCATACAGATTCCCCACTGCCATCCCCAAAAGCCTTGGCTTATGTCTCTGTGGGAAGAAAGAGAAAAAACTTACATGGTGAATACTGATAGAATGGATCTCAGTCTCTTGGGAGAATTGGAAACTTGTGTAGCACTCCAACAGCATTGTTATGAACAAGGTAGTTGTGCTCACTTTTATTTGGAAGGTTCCCAAATTCTTTTACCTGGTATCTTGACCGTATACGTAATATATAACATATGACATCAGCCTTTTGAGATCTAACGTAAGCAAATACAATGCTGAGTGACCATGTGGCCGGAATTCACTTTCTCATAAAGAGAAGTGATGACACAAGATCAGTGAAGTTGTTCCATATTCTTCTGTCCAAGTTTTGCCTCATAAAACCAGTGATTGAAGTTAATGCAACTTATCACCCTGCAGAAGTTACAGTATGAAGAAACAAAAAGCTACACATCAAAGGCTCTTCTGTGCAGACACAAAGGCTTCTTTGTGAAGAAATGTGCAGTTAGCTCTGCCACTCTAAATCAGCAGTGAATTTTCCCTTAGTTCTGGCATTGAAATCAAATAATGTCCTTTGTTCTTTTACGGGGCTTTACTTCTGTTTCCAAAATGCTGGCAGACAGTAACCATTGACTTAATAACCCCAAACATTATTTTTTTTCCTCTGCTTAGATTTGTGATATACATTTATGTAAGTTTATCGTGGTTTAATTAAATTAGTAATAGGTACCAGTCATTGCTGCAGCAAAACTTACAGAGTTAGTGATATCTGGGAATTATAGGAATCACTGATAACAAAATTTTTTATTTTTTGTCATCAATCTCCATGGAAATAATGTAAATATTATTATAGTAGATGACTGTATATAATAATAATTCTTTTTGGATATACCTTGTCTGCAACCAATAGAACCTGGAATCCAGAAACATAGTCTGAAAAAAGCCAAAAGAAACACTGTCACAGCCCCCATCACAAAAGCTATGGGTAGACAATTACACCCAGATAGAGGCTCTGGGACACCTTGGTCAGATTTTTATACAAATGGCATTTATTCATTAAGATTGCTGCAAAATTATCACTTGCTTTTGTGAGTTTTGTGTTGACAAGTTTTACTGTTGTGTGTGTGAAAGTGGGAATGTGGTTTCTTAATTTACCTTCAAGCACTAATTATATTCAAAACTAGTTTGGAAGGGAATTGAACACTTTTTCTATTTGGTATTAATTGCTATGTAATTGGTGTAACTTACATAGAGGCCTTATATTTTCTGACCATCAGGTTTGGATCCTGTTTTTCAGCAATAGAGTTATTACTAGAGACAGTTGTGTGTTTTATGTTGCTAATCAGAATGAGAAAAGAATGAAACAGCATTTGGTGAAAGCCTAAGAAATGGTATCTCTAGGCAGGCTGGACAGGTAACATTCAGACAGTTCAAATGGGTTAGCAGAACCTGGCAGAGGAGTTACTTTGGAATCCCTTGAAGATGCCAGACAAACATCAGAAGGGGCAGAGGAGAAACATAAAGATCTGGACTCTGGTGAAAGAGAGTAATACTGATGATGGTAATCAAACTTTGATAGGGGGTTGTCTTTGATTTGAGATTGTTTACATCTGCAGCGCAGAATGCGGTTGAGGTGAGTGTGCAGCCAATCCCAAGTAGAAGATGATTTTATCAGTCCCCAACAGCTTGTACTAGTTTCCTTCTTTGTTAAATCAGAAATTCAATCTTTTTTTCAATCTCTGTTGTGGCAGAGCTTGTGTGACATGCATCCAGCATGGGAATTTACAGCTGCAAGCCATATATAGCTCAGCTTTAATATCACAGAATGATAGGTGTTGGAAGGGACTTCTGGAGATCATCTAGTCCAACCCTCCTGCCAGAGCAGGATCACCTAGAGGAGGTTGCACATATACTTACATAAATGATGAAATCTCTCGTTTTCAGCTCATAGATTTTAACATTCCTGACATTATACCTCCATTCCTTGTTGTTATACCTAAAAATAATCTAGTCACGTCTTCTTTTGAACCAGGAGGTGCTGGTTTGTTATAGTCCCAGTAAGAAAGACATTCAAACTGTACACTATTGCTTAAAATACCATTTATTGTAGCTAGCACTGTAAAGAAAACCAATAGTGTATATAATTTTATCTCCTTCAAGATGCTGAGTTGTGTTGTATTGAATAGGTCTTGAATTTTTGGGTGTATTTTGTAAGAAATATTTTTTTAAGAAATAGCCTGCAAAACTCACAGCTGAAAGTAGAAACTTCTGTATTTCATAACAGTTCATTGGCAAGTAGTTGACACATTTCTCACTTTGTGGAAAAGTAATTATAATAATTTAAAATAAGGTGTGAAAAAGTTCACTCAACACAGTATGCAGTTTCTCCTTGGTTTAGGAAAAATAACCAACCAACCAAACTCACTGCTCAGCTGTTGTTACTGTGATTCATCAGCTGCTGTCTCCTAGGCAGCTGATTGGGCATAAGACTTTCAAGGTGTGTCTTTTGCCAAGAAGCTTTTGCATTTTAAGAGTACATAATAGACCACGATAACTTTCTTCTCTGGTAAGAACTGTTCTACATATATTTATTAATCTGCAACATCTTACTGTTATGAATAGTGCTCACTGGTTAATAACAAATAATTTGGTGTGCTAGCAGCACACCTAACTTTTTGTGAGCTTAAAATCTGGAAAGGTCTTAATCTTGAATCTTAATTGTAGCAGTTATTGCTTAGTATGCTAGTATCTTTTTAAAATTCAGAATGACAGGAAATGTGATTATATAATAGTAAGGGGTGTTCTCAAATCCACAGAGAATAAGATAAAGAATCTTCTTTTTAAAAATGTAATATTTTGAGAGAAAAAGGTTTATAGTAAGTTTTTACAGGGTCTGCATTTTTTGTAAAAATTGTTTGTGTTAGCTATTTGCATGTTAAGTAATACAGGGTATCTTTCTTCTAGTGTTGTATAATAATCAGGACAACGTTTTTTCACATTCAGACATCTGAACTGATTTGCATATTATTTTTGTCAATTTTATCAGTCTAATTTGTTTGAAAGCTAAAGGTTTCTTTATTTTAATGTATCTTTTCAACTGCTTTTTGAAAAAATAAGGGAGAATCTTAAAAACCACAGGAATACGTTGAATCAATTTTTGGTTTGTAATTTGTAGTTAGATGTCAACTTTCCTATCAAATTAAAAGATGCCATGATTGCGTTGAGAGAGATACAGAGGGATTGAAGAGGTTTGAAACATGCTACATACTCAAGTTTGCAAGTAACTGTCTGATCTCTGTTGGAGCATGGTAGAAAATGCTTTGGAAAACAGCAGCTGTAATGCCCAGTCAGTGTAATGTCTCCTTTCCCACTTGTACAGCAGTAGTGCTTAGAGCTCATTTCACATGACTGTACTTGTTTCTTCTCTTGGAAAAATGTTGCTGTCATGGCACAAGCATCAGCTTCTTTGTGAGGGATGATACTGGTAAGCCATACTAAAAAGTGGTTTTCATTTTAATGTTGCAGTAGTGATAATATTTTTTTTTTAGCAAGTCTAGACCTGAAAACAACCTTTTAATAATAAATGACTAATTTTAAGCAAATAAATATTTAACAAGTAACTCGCCAAACTGTATCAAAAATACAAGTATTTCCTTAGATACCCAAAGATTTCTTAATGTTAAGTTACATAGATTGTTTTTTACTGCTTCTTCATATTTCTTATTTTTGGAGCACCAATTTTGTTCTTTACACACATCAGGAGTTTCTCCACAGTTAGTAATATCATGGCATGGATTTTTTTCCCAGAATTTTAACTCTTAGCACCAGTCACCACCAGAGGGAACCCAAGTGCAGTACAATATTCACAAATTCCTAGTAAAATAGTGTTATAGATAAATAATATACCTTTTCTAAACATTGCTGGTTTAGTCTCTCAGCCTTTTCTTGCTGGCATGTTCACCACCATGATACTGTAATACCAGAATGCCCCTGATTCTTTGTTCCCTTATGATGACAGTAACACATTCCTGTCACCAATGGCTAGCACTGGCAAAGTTTTTCAAGCATGAGGATAAACTTTACTTAGCTAGAACAGTAATTTATGTCATGTCCTTGTCTTGCTGGTTCTGGCTTTAGGTCAACACGCAGGCATCAGATGCTGTGGTTGCTATTTCTATATGCCATGCTATCAGCAAGGGAAGAAGTTAGTAAGAACTTTGAAACACATTAATTATTCTTAGGCAAGATGTCATGTTGCAATTAATTTTATAATTCCCTTATGTCCTGTTTTTGTTCTGGCTGAAGCTTTTAGGACTCAACAGTGTTCCTCTGTTCAAGCTAATTTCTTGCAGCTATCACGTTTTAACACAAGGGAAATGGAAATGCAAGGCACTTGCATTTTATAAGCTTAGAAATTTTACTTCAGAAAATGAAATGTGCCTTTGTTCCTTAGATGAGAAAAATTCTAAGATATGCTGCCTGAATGACTTACACTTTTAGGTTGTTTCTACTTTCAAAAGATAAAAAATACCATACTTTATCATCCCTATGGCTGAAGAACTGCAGTGTATTTCTGAAGTTGGTTTTAGTTTATGAACCAGCTAAGGGAAGATGTCTCTGGCTAAAGAATATGCTCAGACCATGTTTGTCTGACTTGACTCAAGAAAATTGTTCAGCAGTTTATGATCATTATAATGATGGACTGGATTAGTGAATGTCCTCTGTGTGCATGTGCATTTGAACAAGTGCTCGTAAATAAGGAAATGCTTCTTTGTGTCCTCTTTGGTCATACTCAGTAATAAACTGAGTTAAAATCATAAACTGCTACATCTAAAATTCTTGAAAGCAAACATAAAATTCTTGAAAGCAAACATTAAATTCTTGCCTATAATTTTTTCTGCCACAGCAGCAGATTGCAATCACCAGTGCCAATGTTTAAACACTTACCTACCTCATTAGTTGCATTGAAGATACGTATCTAAATGCATTATTGGTTCCTGTAATAAATGACACTTCCAAATTGTGCAAGGATTGCAGTGGATTATATGATTTGAATTATAATTAGATGCCAGGATAAGAACTCTTTTTGTGTCCTAAAAGGGTTTCTGAAGAGAGTGAAAATAATCTGGTCTCTGTTGGAGTCTTTTCTGTATATTTTTAATGAAAGGCCTGTCAGTTTATTTGTTGGAGTAGTGTCATCAAATTAGTCCTGCTTTCTTAACTGTGTCTAATCGTGTTTGATTCAAGCATCATGGAATTAAAAAAAAGCAATCTATTATAGATTTGTAATAAAGGAGGAGGTTAGCAAATCTGTAAATATCAGTTCATCATGTTTAATTAGCTAACATTTTCTGAAGCTATTAAACAGGATCTGAACTAGCAAATTGGATAGAGGCATATTCATTTATAGGGAAGTTCTGGTGTGGAAGCTGTAAACTTCAAGTGTGACTCCGTTTTCCTTTATACAGACATGTGATTTGTTTTCATTTAACAGAAATTAGAAAAAAGTTTGTCTATGTATTTTTCAGTCGCTCCTTCAATAATGTGAAGTGGTTCTTTTAGTCCTCCTCTACTAAGCTATGAAATAAATATTAATATTTTTCTCCATCTTTGGATCATTTGCAGGAAATAAAAGATCATAAATAACTCAGAAATTCCTCTACATATTAATATATCAAATGCAAATCAAGTGAACTTTGCAGTATTAGAGCAATGACCTTCAACCAGCCAAGAATTTGTGTTTCCAAGGCTTCCCATTCTTGCTGAGTATTTCCCTGGCATAATGTATGGATCTTTTGTGGTGTGCTGTTTGCTGGAGAATGAATGAAGGCCTTCTGGCTCATTTATCCTACTGCTTCACTTAGGATTTAAACTATGTTGCCAGAAAAGAAAGTCCAGTCCACTTAATTTCAATTTTAACCCCTTCATCATTATGCTTTCTGTAGCAGTTCCTTATTGCATGAATATTTTTTTGAGTAAGGAACCTAGTGATAGTTTTGAAGAGTCAGTAAAAGATGAGTGGTTTTAAACAACAGCTAACATTTACTGAATATTGGGTGGCCGTGCTTTGCTTTCAAAGCTCTCAATCATCATAAACATCTTGTATCTTAGAATGAGAAAGAAGATATATATATATTAATAATTTCATTTCACTTCCTCCATACAGTTTTCAGTTTGGTTGGTCTATTTTTGTGTCGTCCTTGTCTCAAACCAGTTGAAATTAGGGCTGACTGATTGAAAAGTTACAGTAGACTGAAAAGTATTGTGGTTTGTTTTGAGGGTTTCTTTAAGGGGGTGGAGTATTAGTAGGTCCTCTTTGTTTGTTAAAAAGACTCACTTTGCAGGCAGATGCTGTCTGAAAGAAAAGTACTGTTATCAAATATAACTGTCTTGATTTCCAAATCAAGGAAATAGGAGGTTCCTTGAAATAAATAACGGGGTTTCTTGACTATGTGAGATATTGATAAGAGTTTATACATGCTATTAAAAGGCTTTCCTTTAAAATTAGCAATTTAAATTTATAATTAGACCCAAGATGGGATTATTTCAGTATCTTCATTGAAATTTCACTTAGGTTCTGGCTTATATTGTATATTTATAGGATAGGTACACTGAGTTGTGTGTGAAGTTCAATTTGTAGATCCAGAAATATGGGTAAACATCTGGCTGGTTTTAGCTTCTGTTTTGTTTGGGGTTTTTTTTTCCCTCTTTACTGCACCTTCCATCTCTCTGGGCTTTTCTTATCAATATGGAGTTTATTTCCTATTGTTTGAAAATACTTTTAGAAAGGCTTCTTAGAAGTGGAGGAGTTTATAAACCTGTAGAGGGAAAGTAAATAGTAAAAGGACAAAATGGTTTAAGGAGGAGGATAAAATAGAGTTGTTTAGTTATACCTAGAGAGAGAATTATTTCAGAAAAACTGCAATAAAATAAAAAATGTAAAAAATCAGAATTAGCAAAAGTTTATCTAATCTCAATCATTTCAGTGAAGGAATGAATACCCTTCAAGTGATTTTTTTTCATACAGGTAGGAGGCAGAAGTCCTCAAGAACAGTGTTCTTGACTGGTGCTCCGCCATTTCCCTTTGTACAAACTGTACACACATAGAACTGAGAGCAGAAAAATTCCTTACGATGTTAAGTAGCTTGTGGAACCCTTGTGGCTTAAAAAACTTGGAGACTTTCATGTAGTCCTCTCACAACTACACACTGAGCACAATGATTACTGTGTTAGACTGGTGTGCTACTTCCATGAGATTTCTGGATGTATCAGTTAATGTTAGCCTGACTTTTAAGGTTGACGTGGATACTTGTGTTAATAAATTACAGGGTTTACAGGGCAATGCTGTTAGTCTTGAAACTTGCTTACCCTCTTGTTCCAACAGACCCTCCCCCACATGAGCCTAATCTAGGCTTCTTTTGAAAGTCAATTCATTTAATCAAGTCCTTCAGGATAAGAGATGTACCCCTAGGCACCAGTTTAGTTTCATTTTATGGAATACTACTGCTGATGCACAAGTCTGTGTTACTTTTGCATGCAGATTTACTGTTTGTATTGTAAATGCTTAGAATGTCTTTGAAATAGGTGGAGTATAAATGGAGGAAAATATATCAAAGGAGTGCTGCTGTTACTACTGCACAGTTGCAAATGATCTGTCTTCTTCTGCTTTTCTAATGAGAATATGTAAAGCTTCAGGCAGATACCAGAGGAAGAGTTTAATATGTTAAATTTCAGTGCTTAAAAGCACTCCTTTTAGTACTTGAACTTGACAGAACATAAAATTTGTGATGACTACTTTATCCAAATTACAGACATAACACAAAGGCAAAGTACTACTGCAGGTAGAAACCCAGTGCTTCACCTGCAATGCATTGTGATTTTAATGCAATCTAAGATACACTTGTGCCACTCAACAGGTGCTCAGATATTGATTCAAATTAATGGCTTGGCTGAAGCAATTAAGCTTTGTGCTAAATCACAGCTGAGTTCCTCTAAGTTACACTTAAGAACCAGAGTTCTATTTGATGGTGTCCTATACTGCAGCAGTATGGATTATCATCTCTCTGTACTGATGCTCCTATTGTAGCAGATTGCTGCACAGCATGGTGAGGCAAGGCTGGAGAGCCTTCTGTTGGAGAGGCTTAGCATGTAGTATAGTTTTGATGGAAGTTCATTATGAGGAATGCCACAGTACTGACGTCAACAGGTAAGGAGAGCTTAGTGGTGATGACTGAATTCCATTGATTTCTCAAGCTCAAACCTTCTTTTAAAGGTGGTTCATTACTTGAATGCAGTAGGACTGCATCAGGGAGTAGGAGGGAAACAGGAAGGGACTGGAAAGGAATCCTTTGGGCTATCTACAGAAAGACCAATGAAACTGTTGAGTAGACAGACTTGGTAAAGCATGAAATTAGCTACCACAAAATTAATCAAAAATACTTTGAACAAATTTGAATTGGCATCACAAGTTTAGACCGGCTCAGCCTTTTGTGTTATCTGCCTGTAGTGTTTTTTATCTGGCTCTAGGAATCCTGGCACTGCCCTTACACCATATCTTCAAAGGGAGAGGAAATAGTTCTTTGTTTATCAGACTCACCCGGGGAGCGTTTTTGCAAGTAAACTCAGTTGATTTAAAGAAATTCCTGACTCATCACTGATCTTTTCTCCAACTAGAACTCAAGTATCATAACAATTCAGCTAGCTAGCTTTTTGGGTCCAAGGATATAATGGAAAAATAGCATGCTTTTTGAACATATGATCAGATGCTAGAATTTAGAAAGTAAAGAATCTGACTCTTACAGTTAGATTGACTTAGTAGGAAGGTTGATGAGATAGGGGGTCATAATCTTATGGCTGAGCTCCTCATAAAGCAGCTTCTGAACTGGTGCAATTTTTAGCCCAAGTTTCAGTGATACTCAAACTTTTTTTATTGCAAGCTGTCTTACCACAAGTTCTCTGGTCTTGTGAGTTATAGCCCCCAGTGTCATGTATGCAAGGACATTCAGTTTAGAAAGGGGAGAGAGCATCAACCTAAAATTAAAACAGAATTTAGGTTAAAACTAATTCTGTTCCAGTTTTGTTTCTGGTGCTTCGCAGATCATTCTTGCTGAATACAATAGTTTATTTTAATAAGCCTGCTTATTTGGACTACGTAATCTTAAAGGTCTATGACTATATAGTTATTGTTCATCTTCAGGAAATGCACACTTTTTCTTTTCCTTTTTAGTTATAAGTTGATCAAAAAGAAACACATCTGTGAGGGATTTTTACTTTCTGTGGAGGTTGAATTTACAACTAAATTACTTTTCATTTCAGACAAAGTTAATTATTTCTGTTAATGCTTATTATGCAACCTTATGAAGTGTATCAGGAGGTAGCAGCTAGTATGTTAAGTCCTGCTCTAACCACCTGAATAGTTCTTATCACTTCATTATCTTTGCTAGGTAACCAGACATTGTAAGCAGTAGAGGTATTCATCATCCCCTTGCTATGTTTTATAAGGAAGAAATATTTTAGTTTCAAAGTAATTTAGTGTACAAAGTTACAAAATAAGTCTTCTATGTTCAATGAAAGCACCATTACTATAGCAGGTATGTATTTTTCCTGTTTGCCTAGATCTTACTCTTAAGTACACTTTGGTATTTGGATTCCTTTTGTTGGTTTTGTGAGATTCAGCATATAATTGGAACAGTTATAATCTAAACAATAAATGTGAAATATTTTGTCTAGTGTTTTTTCCTCTTAATTATTTAAATAAATAGAAGTAATTTACTTTAGGGGTTGTACTTGAAATTGAAAAAAAAATGAATAATGAGTATATAAATGGTAAGCAAAACATACTAGGCATGGGATTGCATTTTGGGATACCAGACTAATGGGGAGGAATGAGAGGGAGAAAGAAAGAAAGAGGGAGGAGACAATTCCTGGTATTAACTACACAGTTGAAAAGTTTAGAGCAGCAAAGTAGTAAGAATGCATGTATATGAGAGCAAAGGCAGGTTTCAGAGAATAGGGGCCCAGGATTACTAAGCTGTTGCAGAGGATGAGAAATGAGGCTCGGAAAATGGAAAATTCTAATCCACTTCAATGCAAAATCAGTTTTAGTGTCTCAAGCTAGAAGGACTGATCTAGCACTGGCATCTGTGAGGAGTGCCAACATAGTCCTTTTGTAATGCTGCAGGGTAACGAATAGTGAAGCACACAGCTTGAAAAGAGAGTATGTTTTTTTCCTTGGTCATAAATTAGCAAGCACACCTGTGCTCTTGCTTTGTTGTTATTACTGCTGCCAGTTTATTTTTTGATACTAATCTAATTAGGTGGATTAGATAGCAATTCCTAGAGTTAATTGATCATACGAATACCTCAGCCTTCTATAAAAAGTTACATTATTTGTGAAACAACTTGAAAGACACATCTAAATTTACCATAAAAGTTCAAGCACCAGAAGACAAACAAAAAGCATACTGCTAGTAAATAAAAAATGTGGGGCCTGAATCGGGAGTTCTGTGTGTATAAAGTACTGTGTATGAGCCTGTGTTTTCATTAAAAAAATACAGCAGTGCTACTATGTCCTTCCCATTCCAAAGGGCAGAAGAGGTGAAGACAAACCTCTGATAAAAACTTTTAGAAACCTGTTGCATTAGTAACTAGCAATTAAAGAAGTTGAGATAGGCTCTTTATTTGAGTGGTCCTGGATCTGCACATTTTTTAAAAATGCACACTTTACTGGGGGTCTCTTGTTTTGTAAATGAGGACCATTGCAGGTATCCAGTTTAGCGTTTGACCACACAAATGGTAAACTTGGTGCAAAGGAGGTTGGTAACTTCTGGGTTGATAGCTAAGGAATTGAAGGGACCAAGACTAGATTGTTTTAAATTGTATTAGTCTACAGTGAAATTTTAGCTTGGAATCATAGCTGTAATTTCACTTCCTCTTGATCCACTTTCCCCACCTGCTAGCTTTCACCAGATTGCTGATTATATGGCACAGGTGTTTGCAGTCTGCTCCTGTTGGGTGCATTATAGGCTTTGGCTGTTCAAACTGAGAAGCAGCTGTGGAATCTTTTCAACAGTGCACGCTGGCTCAAGTTCAGCATTACACTATTACTTATGCTGCTTGTGGTTGACTTCAGCTGCAGGTAGAATGAATTCCCACCTAGCTACCAAAGACCATGTAGGCATTCAGAAGGAGGAAAGGCTTACAGGACTGTAGGGCTCAAAACTTTCTGTTGAAGTGCTTGATGATCTTAGTTCTATTTTATTTAACTAGAGTCTGTGTGGCTCTAGTTATAAATACTATTACAGTTAGCACTAGTCTTCAAAATAGCTGCTAAGTTGCATGTACTGAAGGCATTTAAAGATTCATATTAGTCTTTTCAGGTGAGATGCTAGGTTTGTTAATACTTGATCACCTGATTGCAGTCAGATCACCTGTGAGGGCAAACCTGACCTCCATCAAGCATGAACATTTACCATTTCTGTCAATTAATAAGCATGCATAGTATACTATTCATGTTAATGTTAGACCAGTTATGGCAGCATGAACAATAACTAGTCTGGTCATTGACCAATATGCTAAAACAAGAGTTGTTAAAAGTCTGCAGGGGCAAGGTGATGTTTTCAAAATTCTTTGAACTGATTTGCACTAGTTGAGCAGGTTTGTGTCACATCTGCCCTCCAAGTGAAATGCAGGAACACCTGTATGGAGTCAGACCAAAAGTGCATCAGTCTCTTCACAGGACAAGCTTATGCTTATAGAAGTGTAAGAACAGAAGTATACAGGGATAGCTATTGAACCAGGCTATCCCACTGCTGCTGGTAGTTGATTAGGGATTTTCAGAGATTTTGGTTATCCCTGTGTCTTTGTTTTAAATAGTTTTGTTGTTTTGCTTTTTCTTCACATAGTGTCTTTTAGGCTTATTTACACTTTTGCTGTTTGGAACATCTGTGACTATGTTCTCTATTGAATAAGATTGTGTGAAAAACTGCTGCTGCTTTTTTTGAGTTCCAGCTTAATAATTAAAAATATGTTGATGTTAGGAAGTGGAGAAAGTTGCACTTCTGTTATGTAAGGAAGGCAAATGACAGGTGCTTAGTCTATGTCTTCCATAAGAAGCACATAAAGAATGATGAACCGCTGTCTGGGTTGTTTCTTGTAAGCTGCTGGTGATAGCTTTTGGCTACCTACCAACTGAAAACACCTGAAGTCTGACATAAAGTAACTCGGTGTTCGTGGTGTTATCTGTGAAACGTCTAGAAAACAGAACAGTATCACAATGAGAAACCCAAATATAGATATTCCATGTAACTGAATTATTCTGACATAACAGTCTGAGGAGACACAGAGGCACACACTTTAATTAGCTGTGAATGCGGTTGCTGAGTCAGTATGTACTTAAGTCCCAACTGTTATTTTGTTGACTGGGTAGTTTCAAAAACATTTTCCAGAACAGCATATACAAGTTGAGCATTTGTTTTGTATTTGTTGCTGTGTAGTCTGTAATAGATTTACTAAATGTTGTACTGAACTAAAAACCCAGGTTAGAAGTGTCACTTTAGTGCCTAGTCTGCCAACAGTATTTATGCTAATAGTTTCTTTTCAAAGAATTCAGTGTTCTTAAGTCCTTCACAACAATTTGCCAAAAATTTAGCAAAAATATTTTGATTATGATATCTTGAAACAATCATTTGAGCAAGAGAACATGAAGCAAATAGAGGATTAAAAGAAATGAATGAAAGTATTCATAGCCCCTGCTCAGTACATTGTGTGATACTGCATATTCTTACTAGCTCTGTCTGCTCTGAGCTATTATTGTAAAAAACCACTCCTCTAGTTTCAGACTGAACAGCATGTGTAATGTCTGTAACAGTTTGAGCCCTTGGAGATGGAGTTGGTTGAACAGAGTGGTCTATTCAGATAAATGCAGGGGATTCATTCACATGGAAATCATTCCTGGCAGAGTTGATACAAAGTATGAGTGAAAGGGGAAAGAAAAAGGAGCCACAGAGGGCTGCACTGCCAGCACCAGTAGATCAGTTGAGCTTCATTGTTCATGATACATGTAAGTTACTTTACATCACATCAGTCTCACCCAAAATTTTTAGAGCTAGATCTACAGTAAAAGATAACTTTAAATTAGTAGGAAATCTGTTTCTCATGTCTAAGATAAACCATGTCATTCCTCCTTGCACCAAACTTTGAAGTGGTTTTCATCTTCTTTGAAAGCTCACAGGTCTTTTTTTCTATAGCACTGAAAAGCTGGATGAGTCTCATTTAAATAGAGGGTAGAAAAAATGCAGAGCTACCTGGTACCAGCAAAAACCTGGTTTTATAAGTAAGAAAAATATTTTTTTTTCTTAATTTTGCTGCCATGGTTCCACTGGGAGGGGTTGTCATAATATGCTGTAAGAGTATCAGATTTGTGTTTAATTATGTACCTCATTTGATGGGTTTATAGTTACCTATAGTTGCAATATCTATAAAGTTCAGCAATATCTGACTAGCTTGTTGTATTTACTGCTAATTAGTATCAATATAAATCTGAAAGGAAGCTTGCAAATTGTGATATTTTACAAGCAAACATGTCATTTGCATTTAGGGCAAAAATTGTGAATAGAATTCATTTTGACTCTTGTGTTTTCCATAGAATATTGTGATAAATTGAGAATTTTGGAGTTTAAATCTATGTTTGAATGGTCACAGTAATGGAAAAGGCTTGAGATGAAATGCCAGAATGTCTAGTAAGCCCAAGAAAGAGGCAAGAGTGGAAAAATTTACATCTTGTATGTGCACAGTCTTAGGGGTTTTTGGTTGGGGTTGTTTTTTGCTTAGTTGGTTTGTTTTGCTTAACATGTTGTTTGTAAATACTGATTATGATTTTAAAATGGGGGGGTTAGATGTTCTAAT
Organism: Laterallus jamaicensis coturniculus; assembly: GCA_022605575.1. Classification (NCBI taxonomy): domain Eukaryota; kingdom Metazoa; phylum Chordata; class Aves; order Gruiformes; family Rallidae; genus Laterallus; species Laterallus jamaicensis. Next base: position 16,947,617 of record JAKCOX010000007.1, read on the forward strand.
GGGACATGCTTTCACTGATATTTTAAATTTATTGTAATATAGTTACTGCTTGAATTTAAATGCTTCCTTTCTGTTTGCCACTCTAGTATTGCAAGGCAGCAGTATTCTTGGTGGTATGTAGTTTTGCTTTGTTTCTCATTCTGTTTTCCAGTACTCATCTCTCTTCATCAAATAATGAAATATGATTCTAGTAAAAAGTGTTTTGGTAGCTTTTCAGTAATACAGCTTCTGCGTAGATTCCCATGGGAAAAAAGAGACAGACACTTTAATCAAGCCTGGCATTTCATTAAAAGGGGACATGTATCAACTTTGTCTATTTAAAAGACTTTCAGATTGCTCCAGAGCAAAAGAAAACAGATGTTTAAACTTCTTGGGTATCACAAACCAGAATGGAAGTTTTCTGTGCACTTTTACTATTCCTCTAGTCTAAGGGCCTTGTTTTTTGCACTGAATCAAACAACTATAGTGATAAACCAGTGATAATTATAAAATGTTAGAGATTAGGTCTTTTACTGCTGTTTTTAACTCTGCATGCATACATGACACTGAGCATAGTTGTATGTTAACAGCTGATTCATAAAGTCCAGAATGCATTATTGGTTTAGGTCCAAACTGTATGGATATAATTGGCTTTCAGGAGAATTTAAGTGTGCACTGCACTTCACTAGGCCACAGATATTCTGAACTGAAATTGCATGTCTTTCTTTAGTTTTGAATAAAATAATTGGATCATCCCCTTTTTTCTCCATGATTTTTCCTCCATGTGTTTTCTACATGTTCTTTGTTTTATTGTTGAATCATCTTCACTATTAGACCATTAGCTTATTTTTTAACATTATGTTCTTATGCTTTCTTTTCCCCTCTTCACCCTTGGTGCCTTCTGCATATGATTTGTACATAGATCTGTCACAGTTTTGCGTGGCTGGGTCCTGGTGGTGAAGGGGGCTGTAGGGGTGGCTATAACCATCCGTGACACTTTCTTATATAGGTAATTATTAATAAGTTTTTTATGCAAGTGTAGAGACGGAATCTGATTGTAGTAATTAGGGCATGATGAGTAGCTGTCACCTATTTTTCCATTTCATGCAGTTAGCCAAAACTTTCAAGTTTTGCATATTATTCCCATCTGAAGACAAAAACCCAGTGGTAGCTTACCCTTGATGTCATACAGTTTATGTGCAATGCACATATGCTCTGTTACTGTGAATACAAGATAATTGATACAGTAGAGCAAAGAGATTTTTAGTCATAGTTTCTGACTCCTTTCACCTACAGTCCTTGGCCCAAGGAGTGCTTTTGCTGGTCTGCCTAGTGCACAGTGCCACTATTTGATCAGTGTCTGATGCTTTGGCTCTGCTGACAGATTGTTTTTCAGGTATTTCTGCTGCTTCTGTCTCTTGCCCTGTCTTGTAGATGCCTTTCCCTTTTTCCTAGCAGAAAAGATGGAGATGGCTTTATAATATGCTGGTTTTGATCAGTGTATTACCAACCCATAGCATTATTAGATTTGGAGAACCATGCTCAATTCTCAAGTAGAAAATTTCTGGTTTTCATTTAAGGCAGGAGGCTCGAGCAATTCTCACTGAAATGATGGCAGTTTATTACAGAATCACAAGGTAGGAAAAGACCTTTAAGATCATCAAGTCCAACCGTTCCCATCCTAAGCTAAACCATACCCTTAAGTACTTCATCTACCCTTTTTTAAAACACATCCAGGGAAGGTGACTCAACCCCACCCCCACCCCCCCCCCCCCCCCCGGGCAGCCTGTTCCAGGCCCTGACAACTCTTTCAGTAAAAAATTTTTTTCTAATATCTAATGCCATTTCCCCTTGTCCTGTCACCTGGCTGAAGAGACCATTGCCCACCTCTCTACACCCTCCTGTCAGGTAATTGTAAGCAGTGATAAGGTCTCCCCTCAGCCTCCTCTTCTCCAAGGCAAACATTCCCAGCTCCCTCAGCCATTCCTCATAGGATTTGCCCTCCAGCCCCTTCACCAGGCTGGTTGCCCTTCTCTGGCTCGTTCAAGGACCTCAATGTCCTTCTGATGGCAAGGAGCCCAGAACTGGACACAGCACTCGAGGTGCAGCCTCACCAATGCCGAGTACAAGGGCACGATCACCTCCCCAGACCTACTGGCCACACTATTTTTGATACAAGCCAGGATGCCGTTGGCCTTCCTGGCTGCTGGGCACACTGCTGACTCATATTCAGCCTGCAGTCAACCAACACCCCCAGGTTCTTCTCTGCCTGACAGCTCTCCAGCCAGTCTTCCCCAAGCCTGTAGCACTGCATGGGGTTGTTATGTCCCATGTGCAGCACTCTACACTTGGCCTTGTTAAACCTCATCCCATTGGTCTCAACCCATGGATCCACTCTGTTCAGATCCCTCTGAAGAGCCTCCCTACCCTGAGGCAGATGGACACTTCCTCCCAGTTTAGTGTTACCTGCAAACTTACTGAGGGAGCATTCAATCCCTTCATCCAGGTCATTGATAAAGATGTTGAACAAAACTGGACCCAGAACTGAGCCCTGGGGGACATTACTCGTGACTGGCCTCCAGCTGGATTTTGTTCCATTTACCATCACCCAGCCATCCAGTCAGTTTTTAACCCAGCTGAGGATGCACTTTTCCAGGCCAGTGGCAGCCAGTTTCTCAGTCAGACTGCTGTGAGAAACCGTGTCAAAGACTTTACTGAAGTCCAGGTAGACCACATCCACAGCCTTCCCCTCGTCCATTAAGCAGGTCACCTTGTCACAGGTGATCAGGCTAGTTTGACAGGATCTACCTTTTGTAAACCCATATTGACTGGGCCTGACCCCTGGCCATCACACATGTGCTGCATGATAGCTCCCAAGATAACCCTCTCCATGATCTTCCCCGGGACTGAGGTCAGACTGACAGGCCTGTAGTTCCCCGGATCCTCCTTCTGGCCCTTCTTATATATGGGTGTAACATCTGCCAGCCTCCAGACAAGTGGAACTTCCCCAGTCTGCCGGGATTGCTGGTAGATCATGGAAAGGGGTTTGATAGCATATCTGCCAGCTCTCTCAGTACCCTCGGGTGGATCCCTTCTGGCCCAATTGACTTGTGGGTATCTAACTGGCCAAGTAGGTCACTAATCATTTCCTCCTGAACCATGGGAACTTGGTTATTCTTCCTCTCCTGGTCAGCCAGTTCCTAAGGATGAGTGCTCAGGGAATATACAACTTTACTATTAAAGACTAAGGTAAAGAAGGAATTAAGGACCTTGGCTTTGTCCTCACCCCTTGTCACTAATTTGGAAGTACAATGCAATTAAATTTTGCTGAAGTAGAAAAGGCGCGATAAGAGAAATTACTTTCCAGATGAGATGAAATTGCTGACTCTGATAGTTCACCTGAGTAACTCTGGTGGGGACAGGGTTATAGCACAATACGTATCTTGCTCCTTGTCATATTACAGCCTGAATCCCCAAGGGAGATTGAAAAAGGAGTATGACTTGTTGTAAAGAATACTTACTGTATCCATACAGTGATTTTTGAGTTGCTTGACCTTGGTGGTTTTGTAATATGCATATATGATCCACTTTAAAAAAAATGACAGTGAAACTAATTTGATGAAACAATAACTGAAATAAGAGCCTGGTATTACATATCACCTTGTGTCTGGAGTATAGTAAACCAACATCAGCATCTTTCAATAGTTCTGCAATATTTTGATAGAAAACTAGTGAGTTATCACTATAGTAAAGCACTGAGGTATGAAGAGTTGGGTGTAAAAGTTACGTATCAAATACCTTTGTGCTTTTACTTCAAATATGCCCCAATATGTATCACTAACCATGAGTGTGTTTTTAACATAATTCAGAAAAGCACTATAAAAGTTAAAGCAGTAGTTAAAGCAGTTCAGTAGATCAGCATACCACAGTAGGAATTTCCTATCTTACCCATTTGATAACTTTTTGGCAGAAACTTAATTTCATAAAAGCTTCTGAACAGCTGGTGTTCAGAAACAGAACTGGAGAAACCTAGGTTCGATTTGAATTGCTTATTTTGATGCTAAAAAAACCCCAACCCACAAAACAAACCTGAAATGGTATAAATGGTGTGAGTAGTGCTGCAAGACTTCCCACATAAGGATTTCAAAATACTTCACTCTTTAGCTTGTTATGTAATAACAAAAGAAAAAGTTTCACTGAATAAAAAGAGGCAAGTCATGGAACAAACATAGGGTTTATACCACAAAAATCTGGTGACCTGACTAAACCTATGATGATCTCCTTATTGCAGGAAACCTGAGCTGTACAGGAAGTGACTGTTGAGAAAGGGTAAATAGAACCTAGATCTTGTATTGCTCTCTAATACATGCTGTCACCTTATTTTAGGTTTTCTCCTTCCTCTGAAAAGGAAGGATAGTAATTTCTCAATGGGGAAAAAATATGTGCCCAAGATCTGCCACACACCTTGCCAGTGTGTTTATTGGATTGTATTTTTGGATGTTAAAAAATGTTGTCATTGCCTGCCCTAAGTAAGAGTTAATTCTATTTTCAGAAATTAAAATGAATATTTTAAAAGTAGAACAATAGGAAACTCTTTCTGCCTAAAACTAATTTTCATAATGATGTATTTATGGTATTTTACAATACATTTTGCAATTCTATGTAACTTGTTCAGGCTCCAAATATATATCTCATGTCATGACCACTAGGTTGTACCCTGCATCAAATTACCAGCGTAATATTGGTTAAATAAGAGCTGTTGGAGTTAACGTTGCTGTTCTCTTCTTCACCAAAATTACCATTAGCAGAAGGATCAGAAAGGTAGTTATCTTGAACTATTTTTTTCCTGCAGTTGTAGGAACAATTCTTCATTAAAAGAGTCAACAAAGACATAATAGCACTTAAGTGTGCCATAAAATAATCACATCCAAAGGTGTAAGTGCAGTACATTTGGAAACAATACATCTTGTATCTCTTAATATCTTGTCGCATAAAGTTAATGTCATTTTCTGCTTGTGCTTGATTTCTTTTGCTATGGGGGTTTGGAGGCAGGGTGGTTAGTGGTGAAAATTTTGGGGGTTTTTTGTTTGCGTCCTGGTTCTGGCCAGGCCAGTCAGCCTCCCCAAGCAGCCAGCCCAGGTGAGCTGAATTAGCCCAGGCTGTTTCCTCGCCACCTGACATTACTCCCTCATAAAAGGGGCTGGTTGGGGAGGGGCACTCCTGGGTGCTCGAGGGCAGTCCGAATGCAACCGGGGAGTCTGGTCGGTAAGGTACTCTGCGTTATCACCGGGTGTGAGTGTAACTGGCCGTTATTGGTTATTGTTCTACACTCACTGTGCTTTTGTCAGCAAACTGTCCTTGTCCCGACTCACGGAGGCTCTGTCTCTCTCCCGCAGGAGGGAGTGAGCAGCGTGTGGTGCACAGCCACTGCTTGGGCTGAACCACCACAGTTTGGTTGTTGCTTTCTTTTTCCCCTCCCATTGGTATAAATTAATAGCAGAGCAAATGCAGCTGGTCAAGTAGATTAGATAGCCACTGTTTATCACTATACTGCTTAAAAAGAATGTTGTTCTGTGGAAATTCTGGAATTCCTTTCATGCTTATTGCAGAATTTCTCCTTGTTCTAGAATGACATGTGGTCACTCTCCACCAATTCTTGTATATCTTTTTAAATTGTCATGTACTGCCATGGAAGATAAATATTCAAAATGAAATATAAAATGTGTACTCTTAAAAGGTATATTGCTAGTGAAGTTGTTAAACAATTTTGACAAGTTTTTTATTACAATAAAAAATAAAGACTGAGGCTGAATTTGAAGTATGTGACCCAGAAAAGAGCTATTTGTCCACAGTTTTACTAATGTTCTAATCAACTAGCTGTGTTTTCCTTTTATCTCTCTGAAAAGCTATGCCTTTTATGCCAACTACCTTGCAATCTGAAAGTATGTGTTTAAAGCAAGCTAATAAATGATAGATTTCAGTCGCTGAGCTTGTCCTTGCCTCACATATGCATGTTCTCTGTGACTTCATCATTCCTCAAAATAATCTTTTGTGGTGAGTCCATTCAATCCTGAGATTTTTCTGGTCAATGTTACTCCAAAAGATGCTTTTAGTTACTGTAATGCCACCATTCTTTAGATACATACTTGGCATTCTTGGCCTGCAATATTTTCACAGTAATAAAAGATCTGCAATAAAGCAAATGATGTAGTAGAGTATTCCCATGGAGGATAGAGGGATTTCACAGGATGATTTAAAATCAGCAGGTTTGTTCTATAACAGATCATAAAGTGCCAAATTCTAGGATTGCAGCTTCTGCAGTGTAATGGTGTATGTCTGTGAAGTGTAACCATTTTGACTTGTTTCCAAGTCTGACCACTGAGGCAGAATTCACAGTGGCTTCCAAAACAACACCTGGCCAAAAACATTGTATATCTTACTAGTGGTACTTGTTCTAATTTAAATGCTTTAAAAATATTTCTAGGAATGTTTTGTCCTTGAACACAGGTAATACTGCTACTGTGGCCTACCTTTCTGTGGGACAGTGGTTCTGGTTTTGCAGTGTATATTTAAAAAGAAAAAATAAAAGCTTCAATGCTTTTCCAGAATTATAAAAGTGACAGCTTTCTCTATCTGCCAGAAAGAAACAAAACTGGCATTTTGACCATAACCTGTCAGCCTTTCGGCAGCTTCTGTCACATACTCAGAATAGACAGATGTGTTGGAGCAAGTCATCTGTGTCTGGAAAGTTGTCATTCCAGTTGGTTTATACAGAGCTAATTAGCAAGTACTTTTCCTGAAGTATAGATAAGAGGAAAATCTTCAAATAAAAAAATGCTTCAAAAATATGTGATTAAAGAAACTACGTCTGAACATGAGCATTTCCTGCTTCTGGCATCAGGGCTCTGATAGGAAATGTTCAGGTCACAAGTTATAGATTTAGAATTGAGCTTCCTTGAATTTATGTAGGATATGTTCAGACTTGCAGATAGAAATCTCTTCACAAACTCAGCAATTCTTTGGCATCTCAAGTATTTATGTCAATATTATATAACTTCTTACATAGAACAGTGATGTTTGGCGAATGTTTTATGAGTCTATTTTTTTTCTTCCTATATCTATCATGTGGCCATCTTAAAGTCAGGGTTTTATTTCATTGTAGTAAATGGGGGGGGGAGGGAAGTATCAAAGTATCTTTTTTTACAGATAACTACAAGTCAGATGACAGAGACCATGTTGTAACAGTCTCTCAGTTGCTTCTGTTGTAGAAATGCTCAGTAACAGATTGACCTTACCTATGTTCTCATCTTAGACAAACACCTACCACAGAATCTTCTTTCCTTTTGACTGTCTTACAGAGTATGCAGTTTCATTCAATTCCTTCGTGTTCCTACAGATAACAGGACTCCCATAGCTATTTCTCTTAATTTTGTACATTTTATGAGGTGTTAGACATGTAAGAAGAATGGCATTAGCCCTGAATGAGTGTTTTGAGGAACATTGTCATTGAATGCAGAGGCTATTTTTTGATACTACAGTATTGAGTGACCCTGATTTGTTTTCTAAAAGATTAATTCAGCTGTGAGACCTAAACAAAATACAATCTTCAACATAACCTGTTTTTATAAGGATTACAATGAAGCAAAGAATTAAATATAATAATCTTAATGTATCGATAACTATCTATTACCAAATTGACAATAGTGTTGATCTCTTTGGCCATAATGGTACAACTTCTATGCTATTAAGTGTTTTCTGAGTTGTTCAGTCATTTAACAATCCTAAGCAGTAGTAGTTGTAATTGGGTTTTGGTTTTGTTTTTTTCTTTCAGAGTTAAAGGCATTGTGAGGTGAGGAAATAAATAATGAAGTGTCTGCCTATTTCTAACTGGTTGACCCAGCTTGGTCTTGAAGAATATTGCACGCTCTTTGAACAGTATGATGGTGTAGAGGTAAGAATTGGCTTTTTCAATAAAATTATTGAGAAATTGTTAAACAAGAATATAATGCAAGTGATTAAATGTCCTGTGATACGATGTTGGAGCAATAAACCTAAAGGCTACTGGTTTGCTTTTGTCTTAGGGAAGAGGAAAAAAACCCATGTCTTTTCTAACTGCATACCAAAACTCTCAGAGAAATAGAGTAACTCAAATGTAAACAAGATAAAATTAACATTTTCCTGTTTCTAATGCTGCTTGTCCTGCATTAGTATTCATTGTATCAGACCATAATAAATGGGCATATTCATCATAGCAAGAACACATAGGTAAGTTTTGTTCTACAACAGTTTAACAGACACATTTCTTTCTTAAAATTCAGAACTAGAAAAAAATTAAACTTATGTACCATTTGTTACATGAAATTGTTTAAGGGTAAGTGGCTTAAAAATCTCTGTTGAGGAAATACCACATTACATAAGGACCTTATATAAAGTCATCTTGAAGATCCCTAGAAATTTATTTAGAAGTTCTTTTCTCACAGGTCTGTCTGTTTTGATCAAAATTGACCGATTGCTGCCTGTTTTTATGTTTTCAATTCTTGTCATTCATGTACAAATTGTTGATACTTGCATAATGTATCATCAGTTATATGCTGCTTTGATGTGTCTAGTTTTCTCTTGCCGTATTCCTAATTCGGAAATAAATGTTGAGAATTCAACTGGCTAATCTAACTCAAGATGGTATTGAATTAACTTTTAAACTATCTTTTTACATCACTAATCAGATTAAAGGTTTATGAAGTGGCATTGAATGTTATTTAAAATTGGCATCTGCATTGCATCTGTGATCTTTGTATATCAGAGTTCTTAGTGAGTGTCATGGTAATCTCATTATCCAAGCAAAATATAAATTAAACTCTTTAAAATTTATGTAGAATTTGTCACAACTAAGAAAAGGACAGCACTTCACTTTCTACTTTCCAAGACTTAGAAGTACATTAGAGAATGTTATGTGTTTTACGCTATCATTGTAATACGGAAGACAGTAGTATAGAACCATAGGACAGCTGTTTTAACAGTCAACAAACAAAGTTTACTTATCAAGCCTGAAAACTTCCCATAAACATCTTTTGCTGAAGTGCAAAACCTAAAAATAGGCCTAGTGCATCATTCTGGATATAATAGACTTTTTTAAGTTCAGGGCCATGAGTCAGAATTTCACTTCTGCATTATCTGTAGATTACAAGCATTATATTTTGTTCAGTTCCTCGGCCAAGCTAAGTATTTTCTTGAAACAAAACTTAAAATTGAGAACACATCTGGTTTACTCTGACTTCAGATTCTTACTAATCTGCTTAACACTAGGCATACGCTTAAGCAGCATATTAAACCAAGCTTCTAAATTCTTTAAAGTCTTAAGTAACTGCCTTTGTCTTCTGCTTTTAAAAATAATTACTAATAACAATTTCACTGGGGTTTTTATCTCTGCAATAAGGTTATATCCTTTCTGCTGAGGAGGGCAGTGATGTACATTTTCTTGAAGTAAATTGTTCTTAGTGAACTGGTAAATTCATGGCGCGAGAAGACAGAGTTCTTGGGGTTCTGTCAACTGCTGTAGCCAGATCTGAAGTGAGACCAGAAAGTACTTATGATCTTAAAGGAAGAAAGAAAACTTCAAGGAAGGAGGCATCTTCCTGACACACAAAATTCCCACATATTAGTGTTGTCAGCTGTAGAATGCACCAAGTTCTTTAAAGCTTCTTACAAAAAATCCCTGAAATGTGTCTATGAAAACTCCTACTGTGTTTACACAGAGCACGTGCTGTTCAGTACTGGAGTTTACCTACGTTTTTTGTGTTCCCCCTTGCAAAATTTTGCTAAAGGATGAAGAGCAGACATTGCATTTATAGTGTTCTCTCTGTGTGTTCTTGGAGAATGATTTAGGTTTTTAGGGAATAAGACTGTTGGGTATTTTTCAGAGAAACAGAGAGAAACTCTATCAGCCAAAGCTGAAAAATCCTTTTTACTGAAATGTTAACTCATGATTAGTACTGATTTTTGCATTTGCATAAACCTAGAAAGGGCTAAAGTAAGACAAATAACTACTCAGCTCCCTTCTTTCATGTTATTAGATACATGAGAGTTATCATTTGAGAAACAATATGGCATTTTCAGTCATGGCTAAATTTCTTTAATAGCTTTTGAAACAGTTATAGCTAATGAAGTAAAAAAAATGAGGGTTTCCACAATTGGAGGACTACTCAGTCTAAATCGAAAACTGACATGCTTCTGCAGTGGTTTTAGTTTGAAAGAAAGATATTAAAATGAAAATTTCAAAACCAGTAGCTCAGAGTAGAAATCTGTGTCAATTGTTTTATTTACGTGGTGAAACAATGATTTTCTATTTTAGGATCCTAGAACCAACTTGTCAAATCTCCATTAGAAAAGGCCACCCTTAGTAATAAGACTTGCCAGTAACAAAAGGGAGTACATCCTATGGATTTCTTTTTATCTGCTTTGCAGTGAAAATTCAGAACAATAAAAATAAAAGGAAATACATTTGATCATAAATTTTCTGCTTTGGATGCATTTTCTTTTTGCTCTGAAAGATGTAATCATTGAATGAAATTGTGTGCATACTTAAATCATTATCAAATTGAATTTTTTTGCTGCCTTGTAATGCCTTGAGTTATTCAGCAGCTTACTTTGAAAATGAAATAGTAATGCTTTTGTGGCAAGAAATGTGAATAAAAGAAAACAGTTTGGGTTTGCTTACCCAAATGCATTATCTGAAAACTCATGTTCTTCAATACAGTGTCCAAAACCTGCATTGATTATCCAAGGCCTTCCTTTACAACATAATTATGTCACTCAGTTCACTCTGAGATTTTTCTTCCTTCATTAGCGTAAGTGCAACTGGTATACCAGTACTTTTGCATTTGGATTTTTTCTTTTTGTTGAAAGGAGTCATAGCTTATTGAAACTGTCCAGCTATCTTGACCAGTTTTGTTTTGAGGAAAAAATGTAGAGACAGTGAATCTGTGTTTTAAAAGAAAAAAAATCTTCATCCTTTCAAAGGCATAGCTTATCACAATAAAGGGGCTTCATATAGCATGTTCTTAATGTTTACTGTTACATAGCTTACAGTGTCAGAAACAGCAGACCTGTCTGAAAGAAATCTGAACTCTCCTGGACTAACCTGTGTGGTATATTCCTTACTCTGGTATTTGCTACAGGACTTACTCCATCTTACAGAAGTTGATCTTAGAAAAATGGGAATTGAAAATCAAGTCCACCGAACACACATCACTTCCAGTATCTTGCTGCTTCAGGAGGTAGGAAACAAGAGAGGTAAGACTTCTATGTTGTGTCCCCAAGACTAAGAGAAAGAGTTAAAGCAACCTGAGCTTTCTCATCACAGACACATGGTAAACTAAAACTCTGATTAGTTTATCAGAACAGCCTATGATGTTGATCTGAATACAGATCACAGCAGTATTCTTGCTAAAGGAGGCTGCTCTTGCAGCCTTTAGCTTAACAAGATACAGTATTGTTAACAGACCATAACTGACAGAAGACAATCCTGATGTCTTCCTCACTTGGAAAGATCATATCAAAAGGTCTAAACCAAGGAATTTGTTGTATATGGCAGCTCATCTCTAATGAAGAGAGAGGAAGAGTGTTTATGCAGTCAGACCTGACCCTACTTTTCCATTTGGGACTTTGCTCTAAACTAACTCCATCACTACATCTTTTGTTGCTTTTCTGGTGTTTTTATCACTTCAGTGTCAAAGTTCAACTGAAGTTTGTAGGAGCTGGAATAAGGCGTGTAAGACATTCTGTTCTGAGTGGAATGTTATAGTGAGATGTTATTGAACTATGACTTCTTGTACAGGATATTTTGAGAATAGTTAACAAGATAAGTATAATGCAGTCTGCTTAGGAATTCTTACGATCACTGCCTAAGGCTTTTACAAATTTAATGTGAAGCAGTGATTTACTTGGCTAATGTTCCTGCTTTTGCCCTCTCTTGTTGAAGGTAAAAAGACTTTTGGAGCATGAATAGAAATCAAATATTCATTAAGCATGTTTAGCTACTTTGACTTTCCAGAAGAAACGAGAACCAGTTGTATACAAATACCTCACCATATTTCCTCAATGTTTTCTGAAGAGTTCAACATTGGTTTAACTGTTAGATAACTTTCACAATTCATTGGTTTAAATTTCCTAAAATATGAATATAAATACAGCATGTTTGTAACTGCTACAGAGAACAGATTAGGGAATTAGTCGAGTGAGGAATATATTGCAGTTGCCAATGTAATTCCCTCCTCCCCCACCCCAAGGAAAGGACTGTTCAAACTGTTATTCAGATGGTGTATTGATTTATAGATAGTTGTGTAACATTCAAATCAATTCACTGGAATGTTCCAAACTCTATTACTATAGCTACAACTCATGATTGTTCGGCTTCAGATTTGTTGAGATAAATCTAATTTTCCATACTCCTGGTGATTTCAATGAATTTGAAGTCAAACATTTTATCTCCAAATTGGAGTGTATATATCATTTTTTGACCTCTGGACATATGTCTTGCAAGATAACAGCACAACACCATTTGTGTCTTTATTTGTTTGGTTGATTTTGGGTTTTTTTGGGGGGTGTGTGGTGTTTTGGTTTTGTTTTGGCAGTTAAGTGCTAGGATTCTTTAAGATAAATTCTAGTAAAAATAGTGGTGGTTCATATTTTTTTATGGGCATTTATCTTTGAGAGCAATTATTTTGTTCACTCTCTGGTTTTGGTTAATGAAAACTATTAAGTGTATAATTGAATTATGTGTTTGAAAAAATAGAGCTAAACTGATCTCTGAATTGTTTTGTTTATACCAGAATATTTACATCCTAGCTAGCTTTGATTGCTGTATTAAAGAATTCTGGGAAGGCTGTAAAAGAGATGAGTTCAGTCAGTCATACATGAATGCAGACTGTTTTGTTTTCACAGTACGGACTAACAGTTGTTATCTAGTCCCCAGCCTATTATGACATGGTTTTGTTTTGTGTCTGTCAGAGTGCTGTGTCTAGGAGCAAAGTACCTAATCAGTTACACTGTTTTCCAGCACTGAACTATACTGAAGTCAGAAATTAGAAAAAACCCTTTTAAAAAAACTTTCATACTATCCAATAAATACTAGTGTCCTACTAATTTACTTCCTAGTACAGAGTAAAGGCTATATTATTCTGTTTGTTGTTATTTTGAAGCTTTAAACAGCATTGTATTTGTTGCTGGTTCAACAGTTTCCAGACTGCTCAATGTGATAAATCACTTTAATATGTAAGCATTTTCACAAGATGAATTTTGTAGGACTAAGCATTTCTTTGTACAGTGAAATTAAGTTTTGACAAATTTTGTAAAAACATTTTCTGTTTTCTAAACTGTTAACTGGTTCTGAAACAACTTTGATAGAACATGTATCAGTACACTGAGATTTGGATTCATCCTGACTAATCCTAGCTACTAGAGCTGTGTTTCCACAGTAATTAATACCAAGATCTGTGAATAGACATAGTGCCCAGCAACATATTTGACCTGGATCAACATGGTCCGTATCTGTTGAGTTAGCAGAGTACACAATACAAAGTTCACTACCTTTATGCTTTTATGCTATCTCTTATGCCAGCCAATGGTAGGAATGTGATTAGAATAACTAGTTTGACATGAGTAGCATTAGCTGATCAATAGAAAAATAATCATTCTAGATTGTTAAACCATTTCAGCAGAATGAACTGTACAGTGTATTAGTGCTTTCAATAGTGGGGCTCTGATAGTTTTGATCAGTATTAGAAAACTGAAAGACTGCTGTGCCATTGACTCTTGACCTTAATTGAAGCTGAGGTTCCAAAATGCCAGCCTAAACAGTCTATAATGTCTTCAGCTTTCCTTTATCTGCTTTTCCCCACCTCTGCATCATTCTTTTTGTTGTTCATAAAATTCTGCAGCTGCATGGTGAATTTATTGGGAAATTTATCTGCCTGAAAAACAATTTATTTCACTTTCATCTACATCAACTCCCCATGCCAGTTCACTGTTCAGCTACACAAACATGTACAAGTATGAATGGCCAGGGAAGAGAAAGCAGAGGTGAGCCCTGATGGCTGAAAACGGCCCCACTGCCTAAAATGAAACAACAGCTGAAGGTGCTCTCTAAGGGGGCAGGTCACTCTGTACTCCCTCTAGGGATGATTCTTCCTCAGCAGACAACTCAGTCCACTTTCAAGGTGAGCTACCTTATGTAGGTATTTTTTTTTGTTGATTGTAAAGTTCAGGATAACTGACATCCTGGTGATCACTCAACAAGTAGTGACAGCTGGTGGAATTAATTCAGGCCTAAATGCCACAACTGTGGTTAGCTTGGCATGCTTTATCTTTTCTTTTGAGCGTGGCCTTCCAAATTTCAAGAACACATTTGTTTTCTTTCTTCTAGATCCTGATGAACTCAAATATTTGCTCACAGCTTATCGCTGTATTTAATTTCCTTGCAAATCACAGTACACAAGTAGAAAAATGTTTCAGGTTTCTGGAAACTTTCTTCCAAAGTGCAAATCACCAGTTCTGAACACACTTCCTACCACTGTTTCAGGAACAGTGAGTCAAACCGAGTGTTGCTCATGTCCAGGACCTCATATCAGATAGTGGCACAGTAGATGTGAAGTGACATATGAAAGAGTACATTAACCCACTGTGGTCCTTTCCCAGAATACTTTCTCAGTCTGAGACTTAATCTAACAAAAATGAAGTTCTAAAAAGGTATGAATGTGGAGACTCATAAATACTCCTTCCACAATCCTTTTGTCTGTATCTTGACTTACTTTTTGATGTGCACTGCAGCACATTCTGGATCTTGGTGTCCTGCCATCTAGACCAGTATCCATTCATGTATTCAATAGCATGCTGTGACTCCTTTGAGATGTACCTTTGTTTTCAGTTCCCGAGAAATTTGTAGAGTCAGAGGGTGGGGCCTGAAACTTGCCTGGGCTTGTCCCAGTATGGAATCAAAATGCATCCAAAATTCAGGTACTAAACCACTCCCAAGTAAAGCAAAACATGGTCTGTGCTTGTAAGAATGTTCTCGACAGCTATCTAGTACTTTTTAGTAGTCTCAGAAATGTTTGCTTGGCATGGTAGAGAAGCCAAGAAATAGAATATCCTCTTCTACTACCTTCTTCTACTGTGAGAGAAATTGATGACAGATTAGGTGTAATCCGACTCTTCTATTGCACACAGAAGTCTTCCTTCCCAGAGCATGAGGCATAGCACTCTGCCCTGTAACAGTTGGCAATTCAAGACAGACATCCTGAAAGCCATAGTCCAATACTTAGGGTAGTGCCCCAGGAAGGAAGTGTGTGTTTTCTCAGTATCCTCTAATACAACTAAAGCAGGATTTGATGCTCTGTGGGACTGGGACACTGATATTTAATCTTGTTGCCATATTGTGCTGCAGTCTTTAGGAGTGTGGTTTTATTCTGATTTCTTATGACTTGATATAATAAACTGTGCTTCAGATGTCTTGAGGAATTCCAGCATAATGTGACCAGTTCTTTCAGTGTAGTAGAAATGCTATCTACAGAGAGAAATGTAAATATATTAAATGCACATGACTATTTTGATATAATAAAAAAAAATTGGTTATTGCTAGATATGAAAAAGATTTCTTAGTTCCTTTATAACTATGAATTTAAATATAGAATTATTTTGAAAAGCTTTGTGTCATCTGATTATTAAAATTTTGTCTATGTAAGTATTCATGATGTACATATATATATATATGTATCATTGGTTGAGCTATGAGTGGAAAGATATATAGAAAGCTGAGTGACAGTAAGTTTGGGAGGGTTTTTTCTGGGGTGTTCTAAGAGCTAGAACTTTGTTTTTCCAGTACCTCCTTTTACTGAGCTGAATTCTGATTAATAGCATTGTATGGCTTAAGGTGTTATCATTAACATCTTGTTTTCCTTTCAGAGGCTAAAGGTATAAAGTATCTTTCTTTTTTGTCTTGTACAAACTTTGTTATACAGAGAGATTGCAGTTTTAATAGGATATATATTTGGGTCTCTCTTAAATTTATTTGTCATACAAAGAAGACCAGCCTTAATGGATTTAAATAGAATATATGCAGTGATATAATTTATTCTGTGTGAATATAAAATAATATGCAAAGCCTGAATTAGAATATTGATTACATTTAACCTCTAACTTCCTGCTTGTGGTAGGAGAAAGAGGTTTTGTGTTTAAATTCTTACAACATATGCAGAAAGATTTATTTCTTGCCCTGCTGCAGTAGTGCAAAGTTAAATATGAAGTGCTTTCTTGTCATGTGTCTCCTATTGGTTATTAATTATGTTAAAGACCGAAGATGTGTGCTGTTAAGAAGGAAGATGAACATGCAGTACAGATCCTTGCTTGTGCTTGTGACAATATAAATAAACAAGTCTGTACTCAGGTAAAATAACTGAAGGACTCTCTCATGGCCAAAATAATTACCATAAAGCCATAACTGGATTTGCCTTGTCAGACCCAAATATCTTGTCTTTGTCATTCTCAGATAAAGCATGTTTTTGGGTTTTTTGCTTCTCTTTGAAACATTGCAAACACAACCAGAATGGTTTGGAGCAGTGGTATGTTGTGTCAACCTGGCAGATTCCTGACTAGTGCTAAAATATTCTAGTAGCTTTGCCAGTAGATGGAGAGGAGGCTGCTTTGAACGTTTTCATCTGCATAACAGTTAGGGGTGGTATTGCTACCTGTGTGGTCTGTTTTACCCTCACTGAGGGATATAAGTATTTGAAGATTTTTGCTATTTCTATTTAAGGTCAGAAACTTAGATGCTCTTACAAAGTTGTAAACATGCACCTACTACTGTATCATTTCATCTGTTGAAAGTTCCAAATTTGTTTATTGCTTGTTTCTGGCCTTCAGTTTATCCTTTTCTCTACATCAGTTATATGTTAAAAATTCCCCAACATCTGTCACAAGCAAAGAGAGACTGTTAATTCTCTTGTCTTTTCAGACTTCACACAAAAATGTGGAAAACCAGGAGCTGACAAGGAAATCTTAGGTCCATAGTAACAGGTTTTCTATTGCTAGAAGCAGAGAGGAAAATAGACCCCCTAGTAAAAAGGAACCCATAAAACCTTGTCCAACATCCTTCTGGTATTGTCTTCCAATTCATTGTGTCATTTACCAAAACTAGTTAATAGTCCAATTTTACCCATGGATTTCAAACTTCTGAAAAGGTCTGTTTATGCCAGCACATGTTGTTTGACATGACTTTCTATGCTAAATTGAAGGTGGAGGGACAGAGAGGGTGACCACACAACATGTTATTGTCACAGAATATGTGCAATAATTTACTTTTACTGCTTTTTTTACTGCCAAAAAACCTTTTTGTTACAGATGATACTCAGATTTGTTGTATTATATCTGAGGGCTGTATTTAGGTTTCTTGCTTCTAGTAGTGGCTGATGCTAGCTGACTCATACATGGAATTCTGTAACTCTGAGAACTTCTAAAAGTTTTGGTTTCTTTCTGACTTAGGACTTACAATAGCAAGCTGCATGCAGATTAGAGGGGTATAACAGCAAACCAGTTTCTATTTGAAAAAAACGTTCTGTCAGAACTAAAGTTTAT
This sequence comes from Laterallus jamaicensis coturniculus, assembly GCA_022605575.1. Classification (NCBI taxonomy): domain Eukaryota; kingdom Metazoa; phylum Chordata; class Aves; order Gruiformes; family Rallidae; genus Laterallus; species Laterallus jamaicensis. Next base: position 16,965,218 of record JAKCOX010000007.1, read on the forward strand.
AGGCAGTAGTGAATGAGGATCAGATACCTGGTATTATACATACTTGGTTTGCATTCTTGTAGGTCTGCAAAAAATGTGCTGTATCCAGAAACTTCAGCAAGACAGAGCATGTTCATGCTCCAGTTTGTCACTTGAATGAGCTAAGGTTTATGTAACTCCTCAAACTCTCTCTCTTTACTTCAGTGTTACTTCTGGGGTGACCAACTATCTGGGGTGACACTTCTGCTGCCTGCAAACTTTTCTGAGGCTAGGAATTGCTTCTTGACTCTGACTCATAACAGAGAGTTCTTTGGGAGTTTCTGAAAGGCTCCTGTCTCCAAACCTAAGACCAAATAGCAAGACTGGATGTTGGTAGCTTTATTATCAAAGTCTGGGTAGCTGCTGACTAAATTTGTCTGTTTCAGTTGGCATCCAGGAGAGACCTTAGAACCAGAGTTGCTATATGTCATAGTTTTCAAACAAAATATTGTTATATTTCAAATCTTGAAGCATTTTTTCACTTTGCATTGTCATTCTAATTTGCCTGATATGTCTTTGATTAATTTGCAAATTACCAGCAAATAAACTTGATTTCCTAGCCAACTATTATGCTGATTTTCTTTTTTTTTTTTTTTTCTTTCCCCTGCATCATACCTGTGGGGGTTGAGGGAATGTGGCCTTTTGCTTCTTTGGGTCCTTTCTCTTCTAAGACAAGTCCACAGTAGAAACTTGCATGACTCTTGTTTATCAGGAAATCTACAAGAACTGCTGTGTGAGCAATCCGTGCATACCATGTCCTCCTCTTGTGTAGTTACTTCTGCATTTTATCATTGCAGCTGCACTGTAGTGCTTTTAGAATAGATGTATTTTCTCCTGGCTATTTTAGGAAGACTGGAATTCTGATGTTTAAGGTCACACTGAAAAGTTGCAGTGAACCCTCTTGGTTTGTCCCATCATCTCTTTTGGTACCATAAGCCAGGAACACTTTGAAAATGGTACTTCAAGAACTGGCAAGTACCCAACTCTTGACACAAATATTGTGCACAAACTATAGCATCACAGGTCTCGGGACCTATGTCCCAGTTATGGTTCCTCCTCACTTCTATTCAGATAGCTGCTTGTATAGGTGTTTTTTGTACCTAGAACAGGTGGAGAGATGCACCTGTACATACTTCCTTCCTTCAGAAAATGGAAGTCAAGGGTAACCACAGAAGGCCACAGCAGTGTGTAATATGTGGCCAGCAGTTGCTCAGCACTGCTGGCTTCTCAGCCTCCCCTAGGTTGTTCACAAAGGACACTTCTGTGGCAAGGGGATACACAGACAGCATGATGCCATATAAAGAGACCATAGAATCACAGACTGGTTTGGGTTGGAAGGGACCTCAAAGCCCATCTAGTTCCAACCCCCTGGAATGGGCAGGGACACCATCCATTAACCCAGGTTGCCCAAAACCCCATCCAACCTGGCCTTGAGCACTGCCAGGAAAGAGGCAGCCACAGCCCTTCTGGGCAACTTGTGCCAGTGCCTTCCCACCCTCATAGTGAATAACTTCTTCCAAATACTTAATCTAAATCTACCCTCTTTGAGTTTAAAGCCATTGGCCCTTGTCTTGTCACTACACTCCCTGATAAAGAGACCCTCCATCTTTCCTGTAAGCCATGATGGTTAAGCCCTGGCAGATCAGTGTGTAATAATGATGGGGAGGGCTTGACAGAAATGCTGTGTTTCTTTCAGGGCATTGGTGGTGCCAGACTTCATCCCATCTCCAAAACCCATTTCCAAAGTAGATACCAAGTATGAAAACAAGGAATCTAATCTAGTTTAATTCAGAATAACAACTACTGTAGCAAGTGTAAGCAGTCCTACAACTTCATTCTTACAGGTTGCAGGCACATTCTTTTTAACAGCTTTGTATCGATTATGTACAGGGATGGGTTGTGTAGTGTAAATTGTCATAAGTGAAGACAAAGACCAACTTTTTTCATTGAGTCAGAATAAATCTCCCAAGATTAGGATGTGATGACTCATGCAAGAGTAATGACTGTTTATGCAGGGCTGCCAAGATACCAGTACCATTGCTCAGTGCCCATCTGTACTGCTAAGGAAATTACTTATCCTTTTCTAGTTTTTAGTCATAAAGCATGACAATGAACCATGACATTACTTCCTATGTAATTCCTGTGCCTGAAAAAATGAGGTTTTAGAATCCTCTAACAGAGATCATCTTATGTTCTAACCAAGCTGAGGTCTTGGCATGCTTTTAGATGTTTTTTCTTGAACTGTGGAATGTATGATTTAGAGATGCAAGACTTTTTCCTTTATACAATGAAACATAAAGGAACAATATGCAATAACGTGTACTTCTGTAGCATCGTCCACTTAATAAGCTGATAACGTGTTATGCAGCCTTTCCCATGAAAAATACCACTGTGATATATGTTATAAAAATGTAAGTAAGGAAGTGGGTCAGAATACTAGAACTGAGAATGCATTCCAGGTATCTCAGCTCCTCTTCTGTCTTCTCACTGTAATTCCGTTTTTCTTGCATCAGCAAGAAAAAGATATTAGTGACACATTTTGGTGTTCAAGATGGGTTCATGATCTGGTGAATTTTGGTTCCTTGCTCCTCCCCTCCCTCCACCAGGTACATTTTGAAGAAAGATTATGCTTGAAATATCCTACAGGAAATCTCCACAGGCTGTTGGGGCAGCAAAGTTCTGGAATCTGATACTGTGCCTAAAACAATTTTGGTACCTCTCTAGCCTCAACTTACAAAATTGCTTTTGCACAAATGGCAATGACAAAAGCAGAGTGCTATCAGCTACTCTAGATTTTCTAGCTTTCCTAGTTCATCAGTAGCTCATTGTATTTGGGGAAAAACTTCATTAAGAAAAGATTGGAATGAGGTTTTGTGCATTTATGCCTCACTTTATGTGAAATTGGTTTGAATTTTTGTCCTAGCACCTGTGAAGGAATCCTTTAGGAGACTGTTGTCTTTCGCACTTACCTCAACTGTTCTGTTTTAGCAGTTGTTGTTATAAAAGGTGTGTGGCAACACCAACAGTGCTAATGCTCACCTCTTGCTTGTGCCTGCCTTAAGGAACCAAAGTGGAGTTGCTGTAAGAAGAGGAGCAGCAGTCAGAAATGCCATTGAGTCTTTACTTCAGTATATAAGATGAATTTAATTTTCCAATCCTCTTATTCTTCTTCCCTCACTGCATATTTGAGCACGCTCTGCCTTTTACTTTTTGTGTCTCTTATTTTGTCTTATGTAATGACTCAGCTCATACCTAGGAAAGTATCCATACTTTTTGGAGGGCTTTTCTCTCCTGCTTCTGCAACATACATGATAGCTAAAGAATCTTGGGGTTGGTTGTTTGGGTTTTTTTACATAATTTTGGCATAAGATATTTTAGATAGCTCTGATTGTGAAATTCAGTGTTCTGGACAATGCATAAAAACTCAAAACTACGAAGAAAGATGTCCCAGTTCTACCCAATACCCAGGGAACTGTCACTGTGGTAAATCACTGTGTGGAATTTCAATCCTGCTGTTATCACTGGATGTAGTTTAACTTGTTTGGAGTGAGAATACTACAGTTTGGTTTTGATGATTTTGATGGTTGGTTTGATAGTACAAAAAGGTCCTGGAGGATGGGTAATCTCATATTTATTTAGACAGTTTAGGACCTCAAATATGTCAATGCCACATGGTCATGCTCTGAAGTAGATCTATCAGCAACAGCTGTTAAAGCTAGTCCTGCTGAAAATGGAGAAAGAGTGTGAAAGGACTGAACATTAGAATAAAATTAAAATAATGTGTGAAGAGGATCTCCCAAAACAGAAGAAACATACAACTAGTAGGGGTCAAATATTTGTCAAAAATCAATTAAATGCTTGGTTAAGCAGAGAAATATTTGCCTCTGGAAAGCTTATGCAAATAGGATAGCTGGGAGGAGGTTTGCAGGATGTTGGTTTATGAATTCTGACGAGAGGGAAAGAACTGAGTTCTCAAAACTGCCTTGGACAACTGGCACAACTGCAGCAAAACCAGAGGAATATTGGCCAGGCAGCATGGGGACGGCTGAGCCAAGGGGGAAAGGACTAATACAGCATTAAAGAAAACTTGATCTACACTGTGCTTTAATTGTCAACTGAGTCGGCCTTGTTTTCTATTTAAGCAACAGCCCTTTGCTTCAGTTAGTGGTTCAGTCTGAAGATGCCTCAGGTAATTTGTTAAAAACTGCTCAATCTATAGTTTTTGTTTAGAAAGGGATACGTACAAAGGGATGGTAGCCAGCCATGTGCATGTCTCCATCCTTTACAGCTCTTTGACTGGTTTAGAGACTGTGTTTTGTTCCTCCAACCTGTTACACGTGAGAAGTCTACTACTCAAGTAAACTGTGTGTATAAAGTGTGGAACAGACCCTCAGTTATCCCTGAACAGGGTGGGTTTAGGAAACTTTTAGGAATTATTTTTTTTTTTCCCACAGCGCTAATTTGGGAGACGAAGTGATGGAAATGCGCGGTAAAGGGCAAGGGGAGGTCACTGCGTGTAACCGGCTGGTGCGCCGGGCGTTCGGCGAGACTCAGCCTGAACGGCCTGCGAGGGGTGTGGTTCGAGAGCCGTAAATCACGGCTCGGCGCTGCTTGTGCTACTCAGAGCGCCTGCGGCCGCGGCGCTGCCTGAGATACTGCACGCAGCGCACGGCCGCGGGGGGCTGCGGGGGCCGGCCGACGCCACCTCCCCGCGCCTGCCGGTGCCGCGCTCACCAGGTGAGGGGCGCCCGGGAGCCCGTCTCGTTCGCTGGGGTGAAAACGGGAGTCGCGGAACTAGGTCCGTACTTTTCGCGGCCCGGGCGAGTAGCGATAAAGGCGCTCCTGGAAGGCTCCGGTTGAGTCACCCTTAGTTTAGTGATCGCGAACTGCTCTTTAGGGCACGTTGGGGCAAGTGTACGCGCCGGCTCCTACCGCGGCACAGCCGTACCTTGGGGTCTCCCCAGAACGTACTACTTCACTTAGGGGAAGCGCACCGGACCCCTGGTTGTGGCGGGTCCTCCTCCCGTCCTTCCTTCCTCCGGCCCGGCTGCCCGTTTCCCCCCACCACCGCCGCCGCGGCAGCACTGAGGGACCTGGAGGGGACTCACTGCCAGGAGATCGCTTGGCCGGGGCGAAACATCCGACTAAACCCCAGAAAGAAGCAGCGGGGATCAGACTGGTAAACGTGAGAGCGTTGTTGTCTCGGGCAGGGAATGAAAAGCTGCTTTTGTGTGCGTGAGAGTGTCCTTCTGTCCCAGCACCTTTATCGGGGCGGGCGCCGGTGCAGCAGGGTGAACCAGGACCCTGGCGGCAGTTGACTTGGGGACCACTAGAAACTCCATACCTGTGGCAGGAACTACCGAGAGGTTTGATCCAATGCTTAGGTTTTGTAGGAATGGAGCCCATGGAAAGCTATTAAGTACTCTCTAGATATAAAGCATTGGGGTGTGATCGAGATACTTCATTGAACAGAGAAGTGCTGTGTCCTCTTTTTTTGTCAGTTAAAGATGATCATTTATAACATTGCTTTCTTCTGACCCAATGTGCAATTTCTGTCAGTCGGTTATTAGTTCAAAATAATGAATACTTACTACTGAAGGGTTTTTAAAATGCTTTATTTTCAGTTAGAGTGGGTTGTTTTGTGGCATTTCTTTTCAGTAATGTCGTGGGAACAGAGGAGTAGGCAAAGTAATACATTGCTTCCTATATTAGAGGAAGAACAAAAGCTTGTATTTTGAAGCATTAGGTGAAAAAATGCTTAGATTTGACTGTAACCTTGGTGAAGTCCTCCATTGCTGCCAGGAAAACGGGGAATGTTTATTTCAAGTCAAGGCTTCATACCATTCAGGATTACTGAGCTATCTGGTTGGGCACTTGAATTTCTGCAATAATTTCATAGTATAGACCAAATGAGGTCTCTACTTAGTGTTTATTGAATCCTCTCCAATGATCACTTTTTCACAGCATTTTTATAGATATCAAGACCTTCTATGTGTGAAAAATCGTGAAGAGACGTGTGGGGTTTGTCTGTTTCTCATCTTGAAACAGATGCGTTTCAAAGATAAATTATCCTGGTCTGTGCTTTCTGTTGCCTGAAAATAATAGTTACAACAAACATTTAAAATAGATTGTCAGATTACAGTGCAAGGAGGTATGGAGAGTGAAAATGATATGACATGTAAAGAGAAAGAGAGCAAGAACAGTTTGATAGCACTTCAAGACCCTCTGGAAGCACTGACCTGTTTGTAATCTTGTGGGGAGTTTTTGATGTTTGACAGACTGGTGTTTTTTCTGATAGTAGCTTGAAGCCTTTGAACTGTTGCATTTGCTTTCTCAATCTGTCTCTCCTTATCATAACAGGCTGTAGGTTCTCGAACCTTAATATTCTTCTCAGAGTCCTGTGACCTGTTTGCTATAGCAGCTACTGTATCAGTTTCTTTAGTTTTAGAAAAGTAGAAAACACAGGTTGTAGAAAGCTGCCACTAAGCCATTTTGGGGGCAGGAATCTTCTCTTTTTTTCCTTTTTTTTTGTTTTGTTTGGTTTTGTTATGCTAATGAAGAAGATTACATAAGACTACATTGTTTCTAGGGAGACAGTTAATATGAAATCTACCTTGAATTCATAGTGACTATAGCTTGAAGTGTCTTTCTTCCTTTGGTATGTTAACTTTAGTGGCTTCAGTCATGTTTTTTCTGTTTCCCTAGCTTATTCTCTTACTACACCAAAAATAAATCCAAGGAAATGGATCTGGATTTCGTCTTGAACTTGACTTTCTTCACCATTAAGGTTGATCACTGTCATTATTTTCCCTGTGCATCTGCATAGTGCACATAAGGGTGCCAAGTAACTTAGCAGGGATAAAAGAGTATTCTATCTCCTACTCATCATAACTTATTGTTACTGTTTTTGAGGGAAAGAGGTTGGAAGTAGATTGTGAGGAGATTCGCTGTGTCAGAAGCAAGTAGAGTTTTTCACAAAAGTTTACTCCATCTTGTAAATACCTGAGAACATAAGGCAGTTGGATGTATTAAAACCACATTATGGCTCTCTTGGGTTCAATGCATATACAATGATAAAGATGTGGCAAGACTTTAAGTATTCCACCATTAGTGATATGATAACTGCAGATCAGTAGCTAGACTTTGAGAGAAGTGTGAATCCAAAACTGGTTTAGATAAAACTCAGAGTTTTGAGAGAGCTTTAGAGTCTGTTTTGGAACTCTGACATTGCTTTTCTGTTTCTTTGTACGAGGTCTCCACTGGCATGAGCATGTGTAGCTTTGGACTGTTACGCCTTTCATCAGTCTCCAAGGCCAAACTGAAGATTTCCCTTTCCCTCACTTTCCCTCCTCCAATGTCTTGAAGCAACAAAGTAGCAGACATTGTCACTAGTCTTGTACTTGTATCAGGTTTAATAAACCATCACAACAATTCTTCAGGCTGTGAACATCAGAAAGTTTTCATGAAGACAAGCTGATCTGGGAAGTTTGTATTTGCATGCCAAAGCCAGGAAGGCATGAGAAGAAGGATATTTTGCATGCTATTTTGGGGAAGTGAAGGTTATTTGTTTCATTGTTCATGTGGTTATTTTTTGTTTTGAGCAATGATGTGAAGAGATGCACGCTCCACTGGATTAGAGCTTGGTGCGTTCTTGGTCTTGCCCATCAGATATATATTTTATTCTATATGCAATCTCATACTGTTTTCCTAAATGCCATGTTGATTAAAAAACTTCTGTGTATTCCCTCCCATTAGTAATAAAAAGCAGGATATGTCAGCAGTTACCTGGAAACCTTTTGGCCCTCCAATTCTCTGAATTCACAATCTGACTCCTATCAATTCCATTCCTATATACTTTTCCAAATTACAGACTGAAGAAAGAGAAATAGCACTCTCTATATAAGTACAAATTTACCTAGCATTTTAACGTTATGTTGGCATGACTCAATCTTATTTGAATCTAGTTATAGGAAACTTGTATGACTTCCAAAGTGCTCTGTTTTCTTAGATGCTGCATTTTGACAAATAGGTATGTGTACCACTATATTTCAGTTCCTTTTGGGCTATCATTCTGCTATGATGGTGGATGTTCAAAGCACACTGTCTCTTAGGAGTAAAATTTTCAGGGTTTCTATATCTAGTGAAGTCAAACATTCTTTGAATTATATGCTAAAGTATTTGAGACATTCCAGAGTCTTCAGCTGAAGAGGCTCCCTCCTTGCAGTATTTACATTCAGTTCAAGAAAAATATATGGATAGTTTGGCAGGACTTTTGTTACAGAGCTAATTGTTGTAGTTCTTGGTTTACATTTATGAAGTAAACATAGTACAAGAGCAGATAGGCAAACATACATTTATGGGTAGAAGTTAGCAGATCTGTTGTTTCAGAGTTTTTTCTTGGGTGTTTGTTTTGATGGGGTAGGGGATTTTTTTTTGTTTTTTAGTATTATCAGGGTACAGACATAATCACAGCCAAGTGTCTTTCAAGTTCCTGAATGTAGGTGTTTTGTACTAACTTTGGAACTCTAACTTCATTCCTCTAAACAAAACTTTGGTGTGAATCAGAATTATTGAATTTGTAAATCTTGGGATGTTACTGAGCATGACTAAAAATGTGCAATGATTAGGGCAGAGATGAGGGAGTTTGATTTTATTTCTTAAGGGCTTCTTTGGAGGGGAGAAATTTTTGTTTGTTGAAAATTCTCATACTGATGGATTAGAAGCCTACTGGACAGCTATAATAATTATCCTGTGATTTGGTTAGGAGAGATAATTCTCAGCTTGCTTTGTGGATATTCAAACCCGTTGACAGTTTGCTGTAATTGTAAACCTATCATGGATTCACCTGGTACCAACTATTAAAAGGAAGTTTTCATTGGTTTTGATAGCTACTTGCATGAAGTCGTGCGTCCCATTTCAGCACAGCAGTAATGTTACAGGAAAACCTAACAAAGTATCTCCAGCTGGATAACCTGCACTTACATAGTCAGAATTCAGAGATTTGAAAGCATTTTTTTATAACCCAATAAGAAAGTATGATTAAGTACAGAATTTCAGCAGCCCCCAAAAGAATAATGTATTTGTGCAATACAAGCAAGATAGTCTCCAAGCTTTCAGACTCTTTATAAATGGTGTTTGTTGCCTTACTACAGTAAGCACATAAAGTTGGGGGTTTTAAATTATTATGTGCATGCTAAGAAGGCTTTTTCTCTTCCCCCCCCCCCCCCCCCTATCTTTTAAGGTAGTTTTTTTCATTCCTCTCTAAAAATAAAGCAGGATTTACTGGAAACAAGCTCTGTCCGTTTTCATAACTATGGGAGGTTGTAGCTTTGTGGTAAGCATTTGCATTTTAGAGCTTCCTATCTCTGGACTAGTTGTTTTGCTTAGAACAATTGTAATGCAAAACTGATTCTACAGCACTTTTAAAAATTAGCTTGAAAATAATTATGTGATATATTTAATACTAGATAGCAGAAACTGTCCTCAAACCACATGACAGATGGAGAGATGATTTAGTATTTCACATCAAGGGCCCATATGGAAGTTTTGGGCTTTTTTGAGACTGTTGTTTGGTTTCTATAGGATATAAATTTCCATTTGGATCTCTGTAACTAATAATTTCAGTTCTTAACTTTTCAGCCATTTCCTACATTTTTCACCAAGAAACCTGATCAAAGTCAAACAGAATCTCTCTGGGCAGAGATGCTATTTCCAGAGCCTTTTCTACTATAGTACATGGTAGCTGAGCACAAACAGAGCACTGGCAAATATAACATTTAAATACTATTTAGTTTTTATTTTTTTAATCGTCTGTAATTAGTGAGCATTTATTAGGACCTTCAACAAGGGAGAAACAGGAGGAGATTTGTTGTGGAAGCCTGGAAACCTTGTTCAGCCTGTGAATCTCTGCAATGCAGCTGACAGGAAATAGCAGAATTCTTCCATAAATTTGAGATCAGCTCTAATGTTACTATAAAACTAAGCCTGTTATGATAACCTCTGAGTAACAGTAGCCTCAGTGCGGCAACACTTTGCTAGTGCCTGTGATGCGGCAGCTGGTGAAGAACTGGCTCTGTAGTCCTTCTGCTCCTTTTAAATTTTAAATGTAAAAATTTAGAAATTAAAAAATTTCCAGGGAGCAGGAGGACTATAGAGTCAGCTCTATTTTTGCAACACCTGTGCGTTCCCCCAAAAGAGAGGAATTCTTGTACAGCTGTAAGCAGCTGACTTCCAGGCTGCTGGGCCTCCAGGGTGCTACTTGTATTTTTCAATATGAAACTTGACCAACATCAGAACAGATTCTCCCTGTCCACAACGGTTATTTCCCAAATCTCTTCTGGTTTCTGATTTCTTATCAATCTCTGCTGGTCCTGTGGCTTTTCCAGTTTTTACAGGGGGCACCAGGTTGACTATCACCTAGGCTAAATAATGTAGGACCGGCTGACCTTTTGAGTTTGTATACAATCTATAGAGTGACTTTTGCAGGTGAATAAAACTGGATAGGATGAGGCAGCCTGTCTTCTGTAATATAACAGTATAAAGTGAGCACAGGACAGTATTATTTGAGGAGCAGAACAGCAATCTGTTAATGTCCCTGAAATGTTTGTTGATTAAGTTATGTTACTCACAATAACAGAAAAACCTGTACTGTATGGCACCCTATAATTGATTGTACAAGAAACTGACAGCTATGCAAATCCCTAATGTCAACAATGATTTGAGCCAGCAGGCTATGCATGCTGAAGAAGAGAATTCCAGTAATCTGCTCCTGCCCTTATCTCTTGAGTAGAGCCCTTTAGTTTACAGCCTGTTAAAAGTATGTGACCAGTTTTCTGCTAGAATTACTACTTGAGCAAGATTCTTCAGAAACAGTTTTTTCTTCACAGTATGCCAACTACTGAGTTTATAAATTTATTCTTCCAAACCAAGTTGTAGAGTGTTTTTTGTTTTTTGTCAAAATGTTCTTAAAACTTTGCTTTTTGCTAATGGTTCAAAGTCAATGTCTGAGTCTTCAGAGAATGTGAAGGAACAAAAAAAGAGGATATTTGTGGATGAAAATGGAGAATTGCTCAGGGCCTGCTCTTGCCCTTGTGTCCAAGTAGTGACTGTTCACATTTATACAAGTTGAATATACACATGTGGTTGACATGCAGTTGGGAGCAACGTGTCTGGATTATAATACAAACTACATCTTGAGGTATCTGGCTGCCTCAAAATAAAGCTGAAATTCAGTTCTACATGCCTTTGTTAATTGTGCTTTTTAGTTTCCATTAGAGTTAAGGCTTTGATGATTGATAAATCTTGGTTTTGTTTTTTCAGCACCAAAAATGATAGCTGCAGGAAAATTTTCAAGTCTTCCCAGAAATGGTCCAGTGAACCACCAGTTCTCATTAGCTTCTTCCATGGACCTTTTGACCACTAAACCTTCACCAACTGAGCATCGTTCCGACTCTTTTCAAGAGATCTCTATCCATGGCACTCTCCCCAGGAAGAAGAAGGGGACAATTCCCATTAGGTCTTGTGATGTGTTTAGCCACATGGGAACATTACAATCCACCCGAACACACTGGCAGCACCCACCACTTGTACAGGATGTTATAGAAGAGTACCCTCCACTAAATGGGAAGAGCAGCAAACTCCACGCCAGGTACCTTGTAAAACTTTAAATTACATATATTTTTGTAGCAGAATTATTATGCATTTTTCTAGACCTCTAAATATGGGCACAGCTGTTTGTTATAACTCTGCATTCTAAACAGGGGTTGATTTTTCTCACTAGTACTCAATTTAAGTTTTGATGGAAGAAGCCAAATGAAAAGCAGTATAAAACATGTGAGGTGGGGAGAGGAAGTAGTGACACATAGATTTTAGGAATTCTGAGAGTTTCTTTTTTTTTTTTTTTCCACTTACTGAATAGCTCAGGCTTCTAAAGATACTTTTCTTTTTTCATAAGTTCAGTCAGTATATGGGCTATTAAATGCTTGTGCCTGTTTAAAATGTCCTTCCATACCACTCTTTGTGCTATCTGGTGATTTGGATTTTTAGTCTTTCTTTTAGAATCTTTATAGTTTTTAAAAATAATTTTTAAGGACTAGGTCTTGCCTCTGAATATTTAAAGGTATAGCATTGTATATACTATCCTTGTGTGGAGGAAACATAAAAGTCATTGTATTGCTTTGAAGTGACCCTTTGCATTGTTCTAACAGAGCAGTTTTAACCAGGAAGTCAAACTGGTTAAACTTGGTTTTGCTTTGAAATCAGTGCTTATGTGGATGGAGTGCAGAGGAAAAAGAGTGAGTTGTGTTCCAGCTGCCTCCAACCTAAAGCTACACGTGAGCTGTGGAATCCAGTGTACACTGAGCTAATGGCAAATTATCCCTGCTTATTATTCTTGCCTGACTCCGTGGTTATAATACTCAGGACTCGCAAGAAAGAATTATGCTTTCTCAGCTAGTGTTTCTTTAGAGTTATCATCACTGATGATTACTTGCTTAAAAAGTAATTAGTTTTATAGATGTTCACTTTTTGTGCTCGAGGTACATAAAGTTGAAAGAAAAGTCCATCTAACACAAGAAAATTCCAGGTCACGCAGTGGATCAGTTAATGGCACCAAATGACTGTTACATTGCTTGGCTAACAGAGTTAAAAGTAGAGAGAAGAGCCACACGACGGCTTCTGAATTTGAATTTATAGCTTTCCTGTGACCATCACTGCAGGATTTCTTGTTCTCAAATCTTGTGAGGGACAGACAGTTTAAATGATTTTTCCATGGTTAGGAAATCTGTAAGGTTTCTTCCTACATGGATCCCCTGACTAATAAATGTTGAACCTTGTGCCAGTCTTCCTCTTAGCAAGTTGTCAAGGAGGAAGTGATTCCTTCTGCTGCCTCTAGCCACTTATCTTCTGAAATTAAAAGAAATAAATATGTTTTTGATATCCCAGTGTCAAACAGGTCAGTGGTTCAAAAGTTGTTTTGTGGGGAAAAGTAATGCAAGTGGTATGATAGTTTCAGGTTAATAAAGATGTGATCTTTGCAATCAGTTTTATAGCATGATAAAGGCAAGAAAAGGGGTGTTCCTTTTGCAATACTGGTAATTCCTCTATTGCTTGCAAAGTAACAGAGACACCCCCCCCCCCTGCAATCTGTATTCCTGTTGAAACAAACAGGCAGGATGTGAAATTTCAGGATGGATAATCTAGCACAGTAGCAAAATTAATCACAGTATCTTATGAACAAAGTTATTTTTCATATAGTTTATAGGGTAACATGCCTGGTTAAATCTCTTAGTGTGTCACATGTGTCCAATTCAGACTTTTTAGTAAAGACACTTGGCTGATAGAAGTGTGTGTATGAGACATTTAGCCCTTGATGCAAAGATTAGTTCATTTTGTCCTTGCCCTGTACAAGGAGTATGGGATTCTTTGAGTAGTAGAGCATTGGATATTTTAGCAGAAACTGTATAGTCACACATTTGCATTAAATCACTATTTTCCCTCTGCTGACCCTCCCCTAGGAAGTGTACTATCTGCCAGAAATGGTCACTCTAAGTCTTCATGCTAATTAAAGCCTCCAAACAAAGTTGACATTAATTTACACTGACTGTTTCCTGTTGTACATGATGTTTGTGAATATATGCTGGTTTAATTCCTGTTTACTAGCTGTATTTCCAGTAAGCATTTCATCTGTTCACACTTTCAAAGACAGTGTCTTGTTCAAATACCTTTCTTTGTCTATTCTGACACTTCAGTAATAGTCACTGACAAGCAGTAGGACTGTACTATTGGAACTGCCGAATACTTTGTACGTTTCTCTAAATTATCTATAATGCCCTGGATGCTTTGTTCTATCGCTGTTGCTGAGAGCTTCTGACCTACTCACTGGTCAGAATTAGATTTCCTCCCCCTATTTTTAAAGCTTATTTTAACTGTCTGTATATTTAGAAACATATAGTTACAACTACAGAGCTTTAATTTTAATCTTTTTCACTTTGTCTCCTGCCTTGATTTGGTGTTTGCAAGCCTTGTTATATTCCTGGCTGTGCTCATAGTTCTGAGTGTGATTGTAGCTACACCACCACTTCTCTTTTTATTGCTGTGGCTATAAACCATTCCGTTTTGTAAGTAGTATGGAGGCATAACAGCTGCTTTTTACTCTACCAATCTCAGCCATGAACTGTTTGTATCCGATTTTTTTAAGCATGTGTCATGGTTTAGCCCCCACTGGCAGCTGAGCACCACGCGCTGCTCACTCACCCCTCCTTTGGCGGGACAGGGAGGAGAAAATGAGTAAAGGCAGGCAAACCAAGGGGTTGGGATAAGGGCAGTTTACTGAGTCAGCACAGGGAGAGGGAAACAACAACAGAACTTATGACAGAATACACAAATGATGATAACACAAAGCACTCTATTGACCCAGTGAATGCTCAGCCCATACTCTGACTGTCCTGGAGCCTTGTGGAATGGCCGCTCCCCTTTTATGGGGAGCCTGATGTCACACAGTATGGAAAACACCTTTGGCCAGCTCAGCTCACCTCTGCTGGCTCTTTGTGAAAATTAACTCTCTCCTACCCAAAACCAGAACAACATGGTTTAGGAAAAACCATGAAAAAAAGAAAAATCTAATCTGGTGAGTGTGGGAAGAATAAGGGGGCAGGCTGTAATTATCTTGGTTCTTTCACTGAGGAAATGGGCAGTTCAGTAGGTCTAATGTCTTCAGGTGATCACTGAACCCTGTTGCAAAAGATCAAAATGTGGTAAATAACCATAAACTAAAATATATTTTGTAGACTAGCCTTAAGTATGTACATACAGATGCTAAGAATGTGCTTAATCCCAGTGTATATTAAACTAGACTTAAGCCTCTTAGTTTGAGTACTGGTCAGCAGACTTTTTTTCCCTTTTGTTTTTCTATGTCAGCGCTTTCCCCAGTTATTTCAGATAAAGTGCTATCATCTCACATTGGGCTTGTTGCAGCAGAGACATATTCTAGAGTAGATTAGTTTATCTGGTCATTTAAGATGTTCTGTACTCTTTAACATTTTTGATCTTCAAGGCTCTGTGTATGTTTAGCTGGTAAGACTTGCATCGTTGTCTCAGCCTACATAACTGTCCAGGAAAATAAAAAGTTCCATTTTAAACTTGGATGGTCCTGCTGATAGTGATAGGATAACTTCATCAGCATTAAGTTAAGCAGGCTCAGTGTTCTCTGCAGGAGCTTGTCCTTGGAGGGCAGTACATTTGGAAGTTAGCAAAGCATTAGACTTGAGTTATAAAGCCATTAACAGCTGGATTCTGAATATAGATAGGATATAGAATGCAGTGTAGTTCTGCAGGTATGAAATTTCCAATATTGGACATTTTTAAACCCCAGTCCTTTAACTTCTGAGCAGAGAAAATGAAGTACTATATAGGATTGTCTAAGTTGTGTCATAGTTTGAAATGAATTATTGGATCAGTACCTTACTGTTGATAAATTACTTTCCAGGTAAACTTGGACCCAAATTCCTCAAAGCCCAAATAAAATTAAGGGTTTTTTTAAAAAAAACTTCCTGAAAATTTCTATGTTATCAGGCTGTTTTTTCTTTGGTCAGAGGATACTGTAATATAGAGGAAAGTTTGTTGAACTTTACATTCATTACACCCAATGTTTCTCCCATAGCTGTTCTCTTTACTGGTCTCTTTTCTAAAGACTCTGGAGAGCCATACTCACTTGTAGAGAGTACGGTGTCTTTTCCACAGCTGACCCCCTGTCCACATGTGACCATTTATTTTCCTTCCCACCCCTTTTATGCCTTAAATAAAGATGAACTTTCTGTGAATACTGCAGGATATAGCAAAAGTATGTTGCTACCTGTGTCTAATAACTAAGAATCCTGCAGAAAAATGTGAAAGTAACTATTTCCTTTTCAGTCCCTGAATGAAGATAGCTAGGAACCATGTAGCAAAAAGGCAACTATGATTTTAAAACACCTTTTGTCTTGCCTGTGCTTGGGTGCTTCTAGCAAACAATTTTCTTAATCAGAGCAGCAATCATTTTAGAAGCTGCCTTCTTAGAAACACAGTCAATCAGAAGAGACTATGACAATATTGTACTAGGATAA
Source organism: Laterallus jamaicensis coturniculus (assembly GCA_022605575.1). Taxonomy (NCBI): domain Eukaryota; kingdom Metazoa; phylum Chordata; class Aves; order Gruiformes; family Rallidae; genus Laterallus; species Laterallus jamaicensis. Next base: position 16,981,336 of record JAKCOX010000007.1, read on the forward strand.
CTGTCCTTACAGTTTTAGATTATGATAGGCTACTTATATATCAAAAGTTTTACCAGCAATATATATGCTGCCAGGCACGTATTAATCCATCATCTTCTGTGGGAAGCTACCCTTTACAGCTGTACTTCTTCCTGTCATTAAGTGTTAGCAAAAGATATCCTGCATTGCAATTTCTACTATACTGTGGTCTGCTACATGTTTTTATGGTAGGTGGTGAGCTACCTGCTGGTCTCTGCAAGCGTTATAAAAGCTACATTCAGTTCTGCCCAACTCTTCTGCTTCTATACCCTTGTTATCCTTCTTAATACCTTAAACTGCTCTGTTACACTTCACAATTTGTTCTTGGAGGCATTTTTGGTCTTTCTGTTATGTAGCTGAAAAGAAGTGTAGAGTCAGTGGATTTTTCATGTCTGTTCTGGTAGTAAGACTTCCACATTGAAGGATTCCAGCTACTGCTGCAGAAATCAGTTCATTTAGAACAGAAACATACAGATGCATCAAAGTAAAACTTAAGTATCTTAACATTTGCTAACCAGCTCCAATAAAGGAGCAGTACTTCTGTGCCTACTTCTGCTACTTTTATGTAGTAAGGTTGTAGATTGAAGGGCTAACTTTGCTATAGTTCAGTACAATACACATTCCCAAAAGAAACATCAGCCAAATGACAACTGTGCTTTATGAACAAGCTGCATCTTGACTTACATGAATTTCAGATGAATTGGAGGAGTTTGTGATTCTATTGAGCATTTGTCAGTCTTTTGAGAATGCCCATATTCAGTGTGCAAGGTTAAATTATTTTTGAACACTTAAAAATTCGTGAAACTAGATTTTGAATAACTACAGCAACTTTAGCACTAACTGTAAATAAAGCATTACCAGCTGAAGGAGTAAGTCAGCAAATGACAGCACATATATGAAGAAGTTTGTAGAAACACTTAGCATTTTATATAAGCAATAGTCTTGATAACCAACTACTACTTTCACAACATTGTAGCAGTCTTGGGAGTAGAAGACTGAAGAAGGGCTTTGAAGAACAGACTTTTCTCTCTGGATCTCCTAGATGTTAAGGACAATAAGGGCAAAAGAATGAGGGTGCCTAATCTGAGCTTTTGAACAGGTCCTAGAGACCGGTACTGTATGTGGTGCAGAAGTAAAAATTGATTTGGAAAAGGTAGAAAATGGGGTATATTTTCTGCTGTGACAGGTAAAATGGGTTAAGTGGAGAGATGCAGAAAATTGAAGTGGTAAAAGTAAATGTCTGTAAAGTTCTCACTTATGGGGCATTCTGAACAAATATGAATGAGTTGAGATTTCATTTAATTCAGAGAAAAATATATTTTAACTTTTCTTGTGTTTTAACCACTGAAGTGCCCCTACCGTTCTTGTGTGAACTGCAGGTCATTACACAGTTAGTCATAGCAGTTTGCACTTGTTTCCACTGGTGCTTGAATGACTCATGTCCATGGTGGTCTGCAGTTGTAGTAGGGAGGAATGGCCTTTGTAATGTGGTAGGAGTGTGTTCGAAGCAGAAGCTGCTGGAGGATAAAATCACAGGATCTTTTACTCTGGTTTACAGTACAAATAACATCAGTCAGCAGTACATATACTTAAACACACTGTGTCTAACATGCTCAAACTTGCACCTTCATACTTTAGTGGTAGTGTATTTCTTAAACCTACATAGATGGAGAGATTTCAAAGATGCAAATTGAAGAAGGCATTTGATCCCATCTGGTCTCTTTATATCAGTTCTGTCTGTGTAAACCTGATACGTTTTCAGTTTCTCAGGCTTCCTCTCAGTCTTCACTCTGATTTAGTGTCGTCATTGTTGAGAAGATTGTTCTCAGGATCATTCTTTCAACCTAGTAGAAAGGAGATGCTTTTGAAAACATCCCCAACAAAGGTCATATTAAAATAAACAAACATACTTTCATACATCAAGTACCAGCAATTTTCTTCCCACAAGTACATTTACAAAATGTGGAATAGCACAAAGCTGCTCCATGGTTATTCAGCAGTTTCTATCACTGTAAGATTATGTGATACTTGAATAATGGGGAGGCTTTGGACATCTCTGATAATACTGTTGTGTCTACACTTAAATTTTGTTGAAGTTATCACAAGTAATTTATATTTGCTACTGGTGTGCTTGTGAGGATGCCAAAGCCCTGGAGAAAGCAGATGCCAGCTTTAGCTGTATCTTGAAGGAGTCTGCATATAGAGCTAATTCCTATTTTCTGAGAAGTTACGCTGGCTTTCACTGTTCAGAGGTATCAGTACTTGCTCACAGACAGTCACTTCCACCCAGTATGACTCCAAACTCTTCATTGTTGCAACACATCCTGTTTTGGGGAAGAAGAGGGGAGCAAAGAACACAATTTCTGTTCTCTTGTCATCTTCATCTTTTTGTAGGGTTGTTGGAGCTTCATGCCCAACCTTGAAGGTCTATGTATTTTCTTGGCAATGTCAACAACAAGCCCATATATGCAAAAGACCTCCCACAATTCTAATAATCTTGTAGCTGGACTGAAAAGAAATTGAGTTAATTTCCAGGAGCAAGTAGGAGACATTAGAAGTTTATATGACTGCAAAATCAGCCAGCAGAGAAGATGGTGTCTGATATCAATAGGGATGCTCTAGAAAGAATATGTTTTTGGCTAGGCCACTCTCACATAGGTGAATGTTAAAATTGTGACTAAGTGCTTTCTTTTAGGGAAACAGAGGATTTATGTTCCTCAGAATATTGGCTTAATTACACGTGTCAAGTCAGGTGCTCTTTTGTACCTTTTTATTCTATGAGCAAAAAGAGCTGGAAAGGGATTTTGTTTTGTCATGAAGAATTGATAATGTTTTAGCAACATTGAATATTCAGAATGGATGTGGGAGTGTGTTTGCATCCTTTAAATGTTTTTCATCATTTCTGTAACAGAATGAGTTTGAAAAGAACATGAAGTCAATACTGTGTGTGTCCTGCTGCAGCATTTATTTAACACCTTACCTTGAGGTGTTCTGAAAATTTCTCTATTCCAGATGACATCTTTCTGCACTAGATGTTCTTTTTATCTGAATTTAAGTCTGGCTTATCTGATTATTAGGGAGCTAAAATGTGTAATAAAACCTATTCTGTGAACCTACAGTTTATACAGTAATGGTTGACTTGTGCAGACTCTAATGCATACGTATTGCAGGTAGACAGATGCAAATGAATACAGCTGTAAAGTCAAGCTTATTATGAAGATCAATATTAGCATTACTTGGAATGTAATCTGATGAAAGATGAAGGACTTAGTATTATTGAAACAAGCTTTCGGTTAAATTGATTGCAGAGACACCAGAGACTGCAAGTGCCTTTGATCTGGTAGTTAGCTTAAAGTAGTAATTTTTTTCTGCAGATCATTTAATACAAGAAGTGTGATTTTGAGTTTACTATTTTTATTGAGTTTCCTTGAGAGGGAAAATAGAAAAGTGCTCTGTATTTTTCCTGACATTATATATTTCCTTTGCTCGGAGCATATGGCATAAGGGAGCACGACATCGTTGCTAACAGAGAGCTGAGATTCAGGAGTCAGTTCTGTGATCTAGTTATTTGGGCTGCTTAATCTGGTTTTCTGTATATAATGTGGTACAATCAAGTGACAGGAAAGTGCAGTGGTTGATCTTTCCTGTTACTGCACATCAATGAGAGTTAACATCCTTGAAAATAACTTGAAAAATTTTTCATAAAGATGAAGATTTAGTCAACTGGGGAAGATAGGAAGAAAGGGGTCAATCTGGTAGGACAAAGTTATCTGAGGTCAATAGGGGTACAACATAAACATCTTAATGTATAACCTGTACTTGTAAATCACAGTTTCCAACATTTTGTTGTGTAACAGCCTACCAGATTGAATATTACAGCACTGGTGGAGAGGCTTGTTGCACCATCCATTTCCTAAAGCTAAAAGTTTCAAAGCGCTTTTGTCATGTGAATGGTGAAGGAAATGTAGGCCACTTTTTTCCCCTCTCTCTCCTGTTTTTCCTGCTTTATACAGCAGTAAATAGACTCTTTTGTCCTGAAGCTTTTCTACGGTTTTCATTTTGCTTTGACTTGATCTGTCCTAAAGATCTTTTGTCTTGTACCTGATGGTGAGAACAGCAGAGTCCCTATCAAGGCTAGTCTGCAGGAGTTTGTAAAGGCAGACCATAACAAAATGTGCTCACTGCCTAAGCAAAGGAGTAAACTAGTTGTTATCCTTAGAGCTGAGATTCTTTCTTTTGGAGTGTGTTGCATATGCAGTGCTGGTGGACCCTTTGACCTGCAAGATTCCACGGACAAGTGAAGAACTGAAGTGCAGAGTTTTTCAGAAGCATTTGGTACTGGCACAACTTCCCACAGATCATTTGAATGTGAGAAGAGTTCAGTCAAACTTAATGACTGTGCTGAACTGATTAAGAATGAGGTTTCCCCCGTCCCCGTCCCTCCCCCCAGTCAAAATGCAGAGTGTGGAGAAAGAAACCTCCTTTTACATTTTCCTTTGTGCCTGCCACCCCTGTTTCCTCTGGTATGCTTGTACATATTTTATGTGCAGGCAGTTCCCAAGCTTCTTGTTCCAAATGATCCAAATTCTATTTCCATTGAATCTGGCAGCGTTGTTGTTGGGTTTTTTTACACTAAGTTGGGAATGGAACTTGACCCTTCATAAATATTGGGGCAGTGTGAAACAGTAACACATCCTACAGCCTGGATATTTATGGGTAGGACTAAGAAGTGGGAAGACCCTGGTTTGCCTCTGTATACGTATTCTGGATAAAAAGCTGTTAGCAAAACAGACTAAAAACTGATTACAAAATAGTAACTTAGTTTCAGATGATATACAGTTCCATTCAAAACAATACAGGGCAGTTAAACTGTATTCTGGCTTGGTTGATTCCTGTGTAGCCCCATTTCTAGATACCTGAAGCTGTTTAATAGGTTTCCAGTGTTACAGCATTGTAACAACTTCCACCAAACAAGATTCTGTTTCTAAATTTATGGGGCATATGTTGTCTGTGTGACAAACTTGATTGCTGTAAGAATGTCCTGATTCCTCTGTAAGTTTGCAAGGTTTTCATTGTGCTGGTTACATCATTGCATTTAATGTAGCATCATGTATGAATCCCAGGTTCTGCAGAAAACATCCAGTCATGTACTGCAAACTGTTACCCTGCTAGTTGTGAAAGCCAAGTATGTAAAAACTTTGAAAATAAATGTTTATTTTTACTTTTATTATGGAAAGACTTGCAGTTGATCACAGGGCTCTTTGCTTAGGCTTCTGTGCTCTTTGCCATCTGTATGCAAAGAAAACCTGCAAAGAAATATTTTCTTTTTAATATAGGGTAATGACTTGATTATCTGGCTTTCAGATCATAATAATTTGGAGAACTTTTTAGAATAGTGCAAGGACCATATTTATTTTTTCAAATAAAAAATAAAGCATTCTACCATTACATACCTAGGAAATTTTGTTTGATATGAAAAGTGAATGGTTTACTTTCTGTTTTCTTTGGTTAGTAATGCAATGGTAGCAGTGCCTTAAATGAGAAAACATGCAAGTCATGAAATAAATTTAAAAGCCTTCTAGAGAGCTGTCTTTGAAATTGATTTCAAATATTTTGGCATTATATAAGTTTTTTCAGTAATTTGTTAAAGTTTCAAGATTGTGTTTGTTTTGCTTAAAACTTTATGATTAACTTTATTTCCCAAATTAACTGCTAGTAGCTCCACTACCTGACCTTTTAGAGGAAATCAGTGATTTATCTGTTTGCTGAAAGTTTGTTAAAGAATAGTGTAGGCCTTTTAACTATAACAAACTGTTTTTAATGACCTAGTAGCCTATTGATCATATGAATGTATCTCTTCAGTATGAGATTATATTTTGACTCACCATTTGGGTTTTTTCTTTATTTATTTGTGTCTTTTCTTCTTCCTTGCCCCATTTTCTTACAGAGATCAGAATATTCTGGATTCTACTTTGGAATATGTTAAGGTAAGGTACCATTTCTTACCCTCTGAATGTTTTATTTGGTGTATAACTAGAACTTCCAGAGCATTTCCAGTCATTTGTAGTTCAGTATCATTTCTAGCTATCTTTTGCTACAGAAAAGCTAATTTGTATATGTCAGACTATTTTTTGCATGATTCAGTGAAATACTTGTAGGCATTTTGGTTTATGAGTAGGTTTTTTTTTATACTGGAGTTTCTTTTCAGTTATATGGTGACTATAACTTTACCTTTGTTAACAGATTAAAAGAATCCATATTTCTTGCTTGTACATCTCTGGGGGAGTAAAGGAACACATCTGAAAAGATAACAAAAATGTCAGATTTAGGTTTATGGTTTTAGCTATACACTTACTAACGTTAATGTTGCAAATTCACCCCTGGTCCAAAAAGTAACTGGAATCTGGAAAAACTGTAAGTTATGTTTTCTTCTGTATAAGATCAGAGTGCTGAAAAAGTATATACACGTTTGTTTTGTTAGAGTAAATAAAAATTACTCTAGAACATTCATAAATGTCATTCAGAAATCACTCCTGAATTAGAAACTTTGGAAGAAACTTTTGGGATATGATTCTGTACTGAAAATCTTTTGCAGTGCTGTAATTCCCACTGAGTTATTACCTTTCAATATGTTTCATTTAAGTTAATGTTATTTCTCAGAACATTGAAAGAATCTGGCTTCTATGTCATGTCTCTCAACAATAGGTTTCTGTAATTACTGGGCTTTGTTCTCTGTCTTTTATAAGGCCCTAATCTTCTGAAAAGTGTTTTATAAACACAGGTTATCCTTGAATGTAGGGTATTTCCATAGCTATTCGTGTGGACAGCCTGAATCCCTCAGACACCTGAATTTCTTCTTCAGGTTCAGATGAGGAAGAGACTGAGGAGAGCCAGTCAGCTGGGTTCTACTGCTAGGATTCTGTCTGTGGGTGTTTGTAGTTGAGGGAAATGGAAAGGTGTCCAAATTTGGGTTCAGTTTGATTGAAACAAACTAGGACAATCTAATGCAGTCTTGAGAGGAGACTGGCACAGAAAAGTGCTGTGAATTAATTTGCCTGAAAGTGTGAAGGGGTCCTCTGCTGGACTTTCTGCCTAGGGTGGGGGTGGAGGTAGGAATTAAGGTTTGGAAGAAGAGAAGAGGAAGAGTAGTACACTAAGGTCTGTGAAAAAGGGCCTGCAAAAGAACTCTGAGGACTGCTGCTGGAATTCCACTCTAAGCCGTTAGCTCAGTGTTGCAAGGTCTCTGGCCTCAATCCCAGCCTAAAGTTGGGATGTGGCAAAGTAGCTGAGACAGGGAAAGTCAAGAGCCTTCTGAAGAGTACTGCAGAAGATGGGAAGCCAGAGGCAACAGAGTGGTGGATGTGTTAATTGCTTTAGTTAATTTATTGTGTATCCTTACACTATACTGTACAGAGTATGTTACAGTTTGAATAATATGGCCAAGTATAAGGCTGAGGTTTCATGTGCCAATTCATCAATATGTGTCTTGTCTTGTTGCAGCATGTTCTGTGTCACAAATATGGTTTCTGGTCTTTTCAACTTTTCCAGTAGAAGCTTGTCTTGGACTCCAGTCAGTAGCAGGGATGCTAAGCTTAGTTACTAGAACTTTAATGTTGGGGACGAAACCTTGGGGAAAAGACTCTTAGAAGGGAGAATGCAAGGGTTACCATCCTCTTCTTTTCTCCTTCCTTTTTCAGTTTTTCCTGTGTATATCCCTACTTTTAGTGAACTGTGAGTTTGGTTGCCAGTTCAAGGGTATCATAACAGAAATTCCATACAAGAAATTTTAAACTATGACTTGGAGAATATGCAGACATTGCTTGCAGATAAGTATAGCCGCCACCACCAACATCTTTTGGCTGTAGACATTCAAGTTACTAACAAAACAGACTCCACAGATGAATTACTGCACAAAATATTGCTATGACTGTAAAATATGCCTGAATTCGTAACAACAGCATCTTGGAACCCTCTTTGTTGGCTTAAATTTCAGGAAGTATGTATTCTTTGTCTTCTATAACCTACCTTATGAGAACTATTATATTAGTGTTTATAAATTGTACAGCTCCTAGCTTATGATGGTAGTGTTATTCAGGTATAAACTGCAGAACACTGACCTATTAAAGTTACACAGCTGAAAGAAAAGATTTCTGCCGCATCTCTCTATGATTATTTGCACAGTCTATATGACATCTAATGTGCATATTTAGTTTGAGCAGGCAGGGTTGGTGCCAGTTGGGTAGCTTTGACAGGTGCTGCTTAAGTGGTGAAAAAAAATAACTTGAATGATGAAGAGGTAGTAACAGAAGAGGGAGAAAATAACACGAGGACTTCTAGGAATCCTGTTTTGTTGATTCAGGATACCAAAGTTCTGAGAGAGATCCTTATATTTCTGATGCACTGGAAAAAATAATTACTATTGTCTCTAGGCAGAGAAGTGTTGATTGACCAAAAACCCATATAGACTTGAGTGTTAAGCATGTATGATGTCAAACATACATCAAAACTAACACTAGAACAAGCTAATTGTACACAAACTCTTGATACTGATTCTTGTTTCTCTCACTATTCAGACTGTTAAGAGAAGAGAGACATTGGATTTATCTCCTTTGTAAAAAAATGGCTTTATTTTTAACATCGTACATGGCACAAGTTTAAGTTGCATTAGGGTAGTCTGGCTGCTGGTGGTTTTGCCCAAGAGTTACAGTCCCAAGCAGTGAATTATGTGAGAGCCTGAGCATCCAAATCACAACCTCCACCCTCACGCACTGAGCAAGGGCTCCATTTAAGCTCAGAGCTGGGCATTCAGACCCTGCCTGAGCTGTGTCTTGCGTGTGCCTGCCCCAGCCCTGTTGCTGAAGAGTTGTGTGGGAAGCCCTGGATGGACTTTGGACCCATTCTGTTGCCACGTCTTGCCCAGGGGATCACTGAACTGTGATAGGAGCAGTTGGTGATATCACCCTGCTCACCTTGCTTGCATCTAGGTGCTGTGGGAGTGCACTGAGTGCATTGCCCATCCTGTGCTCCCAAATTGCCTTCCCTTGTGGAGCAGCTCCATTCTTGCTGCTCTCTAACATCCTAAAGGTAGCCAGCTGTTTTGAAAGATTTGGTATGATCATCATCCTCATAACTGATCCACTTGATCAGGCTGCACAGGCATACCTACTCCAACTCCAGGACAAGCAGGTAGTTTTAAACTAGCTAGATTTTAAAAGTTATTTTAAAAAGAGAAGCTGGGCACAGAGTTGATCCTGCAACTTCACAGTTGGAAATTAGCACTGTTTCTGCAGTGATGCAAACATGCTACTTGAGTTTCTTCTGAGTCCCGTAAGACAGATAATGAATACTTGTTCAGAATCTGTTCCTGCTGAGGAGTGATCAACATCTCTTCAGAGCTGGACTTTATTACAAATGGAATGTGGAAAATTCATTCAGGTTTGAGGAGAAGTGACGCAGTTGGGGTATTTTTTGACTGTGTGCTCTGTTTCACAGTCAGAAGGACATCATAGTGGCAATAGTGACTACAGGTGTTGCTGTATAGGGCAGAGAGACTGATGGTAATCTTAGAAGCTGATTACATCAATTAACTTTTTTTACAAATCTTTCCTTGCTAGAATCTGGTGACTAAAGATAACATAAATAATTCCATGTATTCATGGACAGAGGAAAGGCAAAATAAATTGTGCTTTCTCCTGTTTTATTCTATCCAAGACAGGAAGCATTAATTATAAAATTAATCCTCTGAAGTAATTTTTTCAGAGAATGCTCTGTTTAGATGTACTATGGTTTTTAACACCATCAAAATTTACACCTCACTCAGTGGCAGTTGCCTGCATCTTGAATATTGATGTGTTCTTTCAATATATAAAGAGCACTAATTATGCAAAAGCAAGTTCTAAGGAAGGAAAAAATTCAAAAGTAAGTACTGATTTGCTGGAGTCTGAGTACTGAAGTGTCCATATGGCTTCAACACTTCCTTTGTCTTTGCAGCATTGCTGAAACCATGGTCACAGTTAAATGGCTCTTTCAAAACCCCTTTTATGGTAGAATCGAAAACAAGCCAGACTTCTTTGAGTAAGGCTGCTAATCAAGTCATGAAAGAGATTTACAGACACAATAGCACGTTGTACATTCTGTGAGATTTTTACAAGTTTTATAAGCCAAATAATAGATCCATTGGTAGTCTCAGCAGGTTCTTCCCACACCCTGAGTCTCTACATCCACAGAACAGACTACTGCAGGGGAGAAAAGATCAAGTGCTGGCATCTTTGAGTCTGTCAGAGAACTTCTTGTGAGTCGTTTTGATCAAATTCGTGTGAACTAAAGATAGCTTTCTGTCCCATTCCTATTCACTATAAATACTTCAGGAGCTTTTAATAGAAGTCTGTGCTGTAATCACTAGGGCTGTATCAAGATGGAAAGAAAGAAAAACAGATTTCTGTCCTCTTTTCATGGAAACCTTTCAAGCATTTCCTGTGGAAATAGTGCTAATAATTGCAGAAATACTTATCAGTGATGAATTGATGAGTATTATTATGACTTGTGGCTTTGGAGTTGTATTTTAATGCATTAGCAGAAAAATGACAATTTTTATGACTATTGTTTGCTCAGCATAGTCATGAGCCAAGTTTATTTTTAAATTCAGGTTTGAAAAAACTGAAGAAATTACAGCTGCAGAAAAACATTATTCCCTTGTGAAGTTCTGGTGAAGGACTCTTGTTTGTCTTAGCCCCATAGTGTTCATTTCCTCTATTTTTACTCCTTTGATTTTGTCAGAAAGCAAACTGTTATAGAAGTTGTCGTTGGAGGCAGCAGTATTGAGTCCAACTGAAGATTTTGATGACGTTCTGATGTCTTGGTCATTATAGGTAGCTTTGCAAGAGAGGACAGTACTTTGTGGGTTTAATTCCATTTCAAGGAGCTTTGATCAGGTGATGAAGTTTATTGATGCAAAGTTTGTATAGTTAATTGCACAAATTTATAATATTGCAGACGCCAGTCATATATATCTGTCTCATAATTCTTGGCTGTGCCAAGAAGGTAACATGGTAAGAGTACTATGAAAAGTTTGTATGTATTTTGGGGAAAGTTTAGAAAATAAGTCTGTGTCAGCATGACAAGTAGTCACACTTTGGGAATGAATTCTTCCTGATGACATTGAAATTGCATTGCAAGAAGCCTTTTTAGACATGGAGATATATTAAAGAAATCCCCACCCCTCTGGAAAAGTTGCCAAGTAGAGTGTTCATGAGCTGCTGCGTATCACTCTCCTGTGGAGACTTGCACGGGTAGATGCAAGTTTCGACTCGCGGGCGGAAAGTTTGTTGGATTTCTGCAGTCTGACAGCATTATACACTGAGTGCCTGAGCTTGGAGCAATGCCTGACACCAAGTGATCAGGAGGTTCTTTGTGAATCTGTAGCTCTGTATTTTTTTCTGCAGCAAGGGCAACAGTATTGAAAAAGGTAGTCTTATATGATGGAATGTATTCTGTTGAGGAGAAATACTGTCTTTGACTTTACACTTCTCTTTTTGTCATAACAGATTTGACATCAAACTCACAGATCATTATTTGTGCCGTTGATATTTCAGTTAGAGATATTTACCTTTTTTCCATGCTTCTTTATAGGAACTGAAGCTTCACAAAACATCACTCCACAGCAGTTGTGGGGTTGGGTTTTGTTTGATGTTGTTGTTTTGGGTTTTTTTGTTTTACAGGCCGTATAATGCAGAAAGATCAGATCTTGGTAGAGCTAATGTTAGATACAACGGTTTATCTGTCGAGGAAAACTTGCGGGGTAGTTGCTAGGCATGCACCGCCCTCTGCTGGAGGAGAAAAAATGTGAGGTTTCTAATCAGGTCATGGCTAGTAAAATCACAATTTTCATAATAATTTCGTTGTGACTTTTATAGTAATAAAAATTCTGTAGCCTAACTATTGGAAGTTAGCTTCTTTTCTCTCCAAGAGGTACAGAATGGGGAAAGAAGATTCTTCCCCCCCATCCCCACCATTAAGCTATAGAAATAGGTGCTAGAGGAAACTCAACAAATTTCTTTGTTGGGGTGTCACCAAGGTTGCTATAATAGATGTTTTTCAAATTTTTTCAATATTACATAGCCTCCCAAAATAAGATTACTCTAATAGTCTTTTTGTTGTTACTGTGGAAGTTTTTCCTGAAATGCAACTTCAATCATCTTTTTTGCACACACAGGTGATTTATTTTTTAATCCATCTATTATCCTTCTGTTACCTTGATTTAATTTGCTAGTGGGATAAGTTTTGGCTGTTGCAATAAATTGGACAAATAATCTTTTCTTGTGCTTTTAATCCTGTTCTTGTAGTAGTCAAGCTTCCAGTAGTAGAATTTTTTTCTCATCCTTACACCAAGCTTGGTTTTTACAAAATGTGCCCTTTACTTAGGAAGGGGCAACTGTTTGTTTAAGTATGTATGATAGTTATTCCTGAAAGCTTTCAGCAGATCAGAAGTATTTAAAAAAAAATTTTAAGGAATTACATATATAGTTGAAATTCAGCAACTCTCAAGTAGTTAATTCCCCTAAAATCATTATCAAATATTGCCTTATTTATTTGGAGTTAATGAAAACTTGTTTTATTTTATATAATGCAGATGTCCATAACTAGGGATGGAATCTTAGACCCTAGTTTCACTGTTTTTTCATGTTGAATTTTGTTTGACTAACAGGCTAGTCTCTGGAAGTATGGTCAGAGTTCTATAATCTTTTGGGTACAAAGTAAGCTGGTGTTTGCAGTAAGTATGCAGGAAGTATGATCCTACAGCTTTGCAAGACAATGAGCTTTTCAGTCTGCTGTCCTAGTTCATGTTTTCCTAGCGGAGAGATTCCTGAGATAGTTTGTTATTGTTTGGGGCTTTTTGTTCTTTTTCAGCCCACAATTCCTGAATGACCTTTTTAGGTCCAAGATCTGGGGTGGGAGGGGCTGGGGGTCCGGGGAATTGAGCAGGGAGAGTTTAGGGTTGTGGGGTTTTGTTGGGTTTTTTTTTTTTGTTGATTGGTTGCAGGGGGCGTATTTGTTTTGTTTTTAAGCATACTATGAGGAGGGATGCCATTTCCTGTGAATGATAATCCTCATATGAATTCAGTCAAGTGGATAGTGGCTTTCTAATTTTTCTGGCCTTTATTGTGAGGTCTTTTAGCAGTGGCTATTGCATTCCCTTCTCTTGATGCTGAAATGGAGTTTAGGGTATTTTGCTTACAGAGCATCTTTTGTCATGCTGAGTGTATGCTTTGGTAAATCTTAAAATGTTGATAATTCTTAGAGCAGTGTGCATTCTGTCTGCTGAGGGTTAATCTTGCATCTGTCCTATCATGAATTTGACCCTGTTGATACCTGCATTCTACTTCTTGTGTTATCTCTCATTAACTTTTAAATTAGGTCTGATCTGGAGTAATGAGAAGCAGCTACATGCACTGAGATTCCACTGAACTTTGAGTTGAAAACTGTCTATAAAATGACCTTCTACTAATTTCCTTGGTACTGGTAGTAATATTAGTGGGAGTAGATACTTTGTTGATCTTTTCAATATCTTTGTTAGATGATCAGTAGCTACTATCGAGCCTTATTCACAGATGAGAAATGTAAGCTGCAAAGGACTCAATCTGAAACATAGAAGTTTTGAGATATAAGGAAATATACTTCTTGCTTTCTCTCTAGAAATCTTGTAAAACTTGGATTTAATGAATTCCTCTTTTTCTCCAAAATATCAAAACCTGTGGCTCTCAGATGCTGACAGTTATACTTTGCTATTGATAATATCCTTAAGTCAAAATTACAGTGTCAGTGAAAGGAAATACTAGTAAATGGTGCCATGCATTTCCTTTGCAAAAAAAGGAGAAGCAGAGACTAGCTTTTTAAGGCATTGTCTGGTTCACATTGATTTGTGAATCTTTTTTGCTGCAAACATAATTATTGTATTTTCTATCAGATATGATGACTGTCGAGGTGACTGTTCATTTCTGCCAAGCAGTGCTTTCCTGTACTGAATTCAGCCAAGGTATAATTCTGGACCCATTCCATTGCATTGCAGTAGACACCATATTGCCTCATTTGCAAAAAAATCCCCCAACCATGCCATTTCCCAATGAGGAGGAAAGGAAGGTGCTGAATTACAGTATTGCCATGCCTAATTTTTATCTACGTTATCTGTAGTGAACGTTGGATTGGTCAAGAGCAATCCCATGCATAGTGAAAAAGATCTCAAGATTTGAGTGGAGACTAAGCAGTAAACTTAATCTGTTTGTAATGTCAGTTTTGCTTTCATTTGATGTGGAAATACTTATGTCAGTTGACACAGAGAAGAAAAAAAAGTTATGGTTCTGTCTGTGTGATGGCAGCTGGAGTTCTTAGAGCTTACAGTAGGCTTTTATATACATGTATGAATAGGTGTGTGGTTATAGATGAAAGACACGAGTGTGACAATTTTTACTCCTTTTCATGTGAGATATTTAAACTGTTTAAAAACTAGGAGAGATCTGACAATAGCCTACCATTTTTGTATTGGTATTTCCTTAACTGTTGCTGAACACGCTCTCTCCTGTGAGATATACTTATTTTTCTATTCATTTGGGGCTTTCAGTATTGTTCCACAGCAACTGTGCCTTAAAGATGATCCACTTCCTTCATAATTTTAACAGTGGACTAATAGCAAAAGCTGACTGGGACATTAAAATTCATATTCAATAGCAACGCCTTACCGAAGCTGATTTTTAAGTGTATGTAAACATAGGAACCACAAGGGGGAGTGAGTATATTGCTTGTGGAAGGGAGATTAGTAAGTATTTTGGGTACTCTTGTAGAGAAAGTCTATGGAGGTAAAGCTCCTAATCTCTTTGAGTTGTGTTTATATAAAGTAACATTGGTACGTTGTGTGTGTGTGTCTGTACATCTTCCTCTTTTTGTAGATACAGTTTGGCCTGCAGAGAGGGCAGCAGAAGGAGCTGCTGAAATCCCAGTGTTTCAGTTGGGATGCCGTCTATTAATGCGTGCAAAGGAGTAGATTTGTCTGAGACTTTTGTACTTAGATACTATTAGGAACTGAATGCCTGCACTAATAAGGGAGTATAATATTATGTGGGCTATCTGGAATACCCAGAGGTCAATTAGTAAAATTGTGAAAGGGAAGTATATGAACTGAGATGATCTTGCTGCTTTGGCTTCATCCAAGTGTATCATGCAAAAAATGTATGAGGGAGACTGACCTCTTCAAACTTATATGTGCTGGTAAAGACTTGAAGAACTGAGCTCAGACGGAGTCCCAGTGGCCTTTGAGGTTTATTTTCAAGTGCTGCATATGCAAAATCTGCTTTTGTATAAAGGAAAGTAGTTTTGGTTATTCAGGACTTTATACTTTGACAGGACTGGGGAGGCTTTCAAAATCAGAAATCTGAAGTTCAATTGTGTTAATAGCCTCTTAGATGTGAGAGAGCTTGTGTATGCTGTCCAGCACAGCTGGACTAATGACAACTAAGTAATCAGGAAAGAGAAGTAAATATGAGCCAGCAGTGGTGAGCTAATTCTGAACATAAGTATATTCATGCCTTTTCCTATTTTCTTTGTTGTTGGGGTTTTTTCTAGTCCAGATAGTAATTTGAAGGAAAGACAGGTGAGACTACAAAATTGTTTCATGTTTGTACATGGGTTGGCAGACAGTAGATGGAGCTCAAGAATATGTGTATTCGTTCTTGGTAGAATCAAGAAAACCTTCTGGTAGCTTCTTAATAGCAAGATGACCAGTAGGAAAACCAGGCCTATTGCCAGATGACTTTAAAGTTTGTACGTTTTAGTTATAAAAGATTAGATTTTTCAAAGGTATTTTGATGTCTTAAAGTGCAAGTTTAGAGCTAGTAGGATGATCATAAGCAGGCCAGGCGCTTACTTCTTGTAGCTGCCAATCTGGATTTTTATGAGTCAGATTTTCAAAGAGATTTGTTTAAGCAGCACTGAAAACAAAAATAGATGCAAATTCTGTTCTCTCACTATTCCTGTACAACCGCAGTGTATTTCTGACTCTGCCTCATGGAACTGTGAGAGAGAGGAGGAGGAAACGACGCTGACCTCTCCCGTACGGTGCTCGTGCAGTGTAAACACAGGTAATTACAGTTGCAGCGCTATCTATTGATTTATAATCAGAAGCTGCACCAACAACAGCCTGCAGGAAGTGAGGTTATAGAAGAGTCAGTTCTATTAAGAATTGACACAGGAATGGTAGGACATGAGCTGGGTGGCAGGACTTCATGTGCCCATAGACAATCAAGTTAGGAACAAATAAAAGTAAGCAAAACTTTCTGAGTGTTGTCATCCTCTTTCTTCTACTTATTCTACACCTTAAAAAATGTTCAGCTGTAAACAGCTGGGTACTACCTGTATTTGGAGACATCCCTCACAGAAATTTGTTAGAGGAGATGTACCATGTTGGAAGGACAAAGTGTCTAAATAGTAGTGTGCACTCTGAAGTTGATGTTTGCATGGACAAATTTTGTATCAGTTGTTGTCCCCTATTTCCTGTTTTTTCTTATAT
This sequence comes from Laterallus jamaicensis coturniculus, assembly GCA_022605575.1. Lineage (NCBI taxonomy): Eukaryota > Metazoa > Chordata > Aves > Gruiformes > Rallidae > Laterallus > Laterallus jamaicensis. Next base: position 16,997,909 of record JAKCOX010000007.1, read on the forward strand.
TAAAAAGAACCAATAAGTAGTTCTAGAGGAAAGATTTATGTATTAAATGAAGATTGTTTCAATCTGAAGATTTAAATGCTTTGATTTTCTTTGGGTTTTTTCTTCCAAATTTTATTCATATTGCACTATATTTCAACCTTAGAGGTGCCATTTTATAGCCATAGGCACTCACATATGCACTGTGTAATCAGGATGTATCTGTATTCCACATGATGTCATTAGTGACGGCAGCTTGCTCTGGATTGGCTGCAAGCTGTATCAAATCAGATTTATGTTGTTGACCCTTGTACAATACACCCTGTCTTCTTTCCTTTACAGCTGGCTTTCTGCCTGGCTTGTTTACTTTTATTTAGTGAAATCTAAAACTTTACATGTATTTCACTGAATACTGTTAGGCTGATTTAAACCCTTAAATGATTTGTTCATATAATAGTAAATAACAGTGGCAAGCCATCAATCCCCTTACCCAATTTAGTCTGAAATAATTTCGTTGTAATATGAAATCACAAATCATAATTCTTTGTGTGAATTATAAGCACTTTCCTGAACTTATGTGGTATTTTGTTCAAAATAGCTTCTTGGAGATCTGCAGGCTACTTGTGAGTTTTTGAGTTTGGATGCTTTACTCAAGCCACTTACAACTTTGAAGCCAAAAAATTTTGTGTTTGTGTGATGAGAGAAAAAGAAACCAACCCCACCTAGAGAAATTGTTCCTACATTCTATTTGTTTAACCTGTACAATTAAAGCAGCCTAAGAGGATCCCTCAGAGCAGGTTTACACTATCCAGTATGAAGGCTTCAAACTCCTGTATATCCAATGTACTGTAGGTAGTGCTGCCCACAGGTAAGGCAGTCCCAATATGTAGCCCTACGTAAGTGTAGTTTAAACTAGATCATGAAAACACTCCAAATAACTCTAGAGGCTTTGAATAACACAGGTGGGGTTGGCAAAGACACTTTAATTTTTCTTCCTGATGGATGATTAGGAACACAAGACAGAATATTTGATCGAGTGTCCTTAAATTCATGTGGCCTTGAATTCTATTAATTTAGAAATTCTTTCTTAATAAATTTAGTTATCAAAACCACTCTACCCAGCTGTCCTTAGAAAGAGATGAAGGGATTATCAGATATTTTAAGATTATTGGCAAGAATCTTTGAAAACAAAGAAATTAAGCTTATGGCTGGAGAGCATTAAGAAATCCATCAATAGGTTGACTTAGCAGAAAAATTGTATCTGATGTTTCTAAGGTGCAAGAGACAGATGGTTTATTTCTTATGTGCAGAGTCTAAGAACGGAAAATATCAGCAAAATGGTGCAGGACAGGAGAGTGAAAATGTGTCTGAACCATTCTTTGTTTGTCTGAGTCAATATTTACAAGTCTAAATCTTATCTACATATGAAGTGTAATTTGGAACAGCCTGAAGGCTGTTCTCAATCATGCTGCCTGAAAACGGCTCCATAATAGCCAGCAGTGCAAGAACTATCATACTGTCACCCAGGGGTTTCTCATGTGCTCTTTGAGATTCCTTCCAGTAGTCTAAATTTTCAAAGTGATGCATCACAGTGTCATGCAAAAGTTTTTGTTCTGACTCTTAAGAATGTGTCATTCATTCATTGAATAATATATGCAGAAGTCATGTTAACTTTTAAGAAAAAATTCCCATTAGCTTTTGTTTTAAAACATATTAGCTTCACTATCTAAATAAAGCACCCTCTTTCCTGCCAGTTGTACTGTTGTTAAAAAGTGTCAGCAGCTGCTGTATGAAATTGTCCAGTATTTTTTTAAGGTTCCTTATTTCTGGCATTCTCGCAGCATACATAATTTTTGATTCTTACTCTATTACAGACAGGAAATAAGGAACTGGCAATTACCATGTGTAATTTATGCCCTGCTGTTCATCTTGAGCTGCAGATTTAGCACTTAAACTTTTTCCACTGCTGCTTAGTAACAAGCCTTTCAAATTAAACAGACACGCCCACATTGATTACGTATTAAGCCAAATTTACTTTCCCAATTGAGCTGAGCTATTCCCATTGAAGGGAGGAGGTTGTGCATGCAATCCAGGGAGTCTCTTGAAGATAGACCCATTATGTCCCTTTGTTCTCAGTAGGGACATGGTTAGATGGGCAACCTGTGCCCTGTTGAAAACATTTGGAAACATGATCTGTACACAAGAATGCCATTCTTTACCTCCTTTGTGTTTTTACTACTTGTTTTGGGGGAGGAAACCATTTTTCAGAATTGTAGACTAACAGAACTATACCAGTAGGTACCCTTGGGTAAACAAGTCATACGTGAATTTGCAAAACTAAGAGTATTTCTGTAAGACATGAATGTATGTGTAGAACTACCGAGGCCTGGAAATACATTATAGTACCTATTGAACTAGGTAATGTTGTTTGGATTTGCAAGGTAGAATTTGACAAGGTGGGAAAACACAAGTACACAAAGGATACTCCATCCTTTCTCTTGTCCCAAGTAATGTATCATGCTACTATGGGGACTCAGTTGCAGGTTTTTTTCCTTTTTATAAAGTGCTTCATGTTGAAGTCTATTAGAACTGCCACTCCATGCCTCAATTTTTTGGAAAGTCGGGGATTTTTATTCCTGGTGATGAGAGCCATTGTTTGAATTCCAGCGTAGGTTTACTTCTTGCTAGGTAATAATACTTCTTGTCCCTTTTTTTTTTAACCACGTAAAGAACTCTGCTCCTGTTTTGAACTTAGTTTTGGTTCTTTTCAGAGCCTAAGTGGCCAATCTTATTTTGCATTGGTAAAATAGTTGGTCTCTGCTGCCAAAATAGATCAGTTGCCCTAATACCCCTTCTTGTCATCTCCTGTAGTTTTGAGTTATTTGTCTTGATAATTTCTGTTCATGATATTCCAAATTAAACCTTAGTGTATTGTACAATGATACAAACACTTTCGTGTCATCATTATAAAGCAGAAATGTCTCAACTAATGCATTCTTGAATTTTATTTCCCTTTTTGTATGTGTTGTGTCTTTTATGCATGTGTCCCCACTGCTGTAAATTTGGTTAGGGTGCTCACATAAAAAACTTCATGATTAAGATTCTTCCAAAATATAGTCCTTGATGGGATGTCTTCCCACAGTACCAAAAAACCTCCAGAAAAGAAGTTGCAGTTGTGACTTTTGAGTTTGGAGTTCTGCAGAGCATATTTTCGTCCTATCTTCTCTGGCTACCTGCCAAAGCAATCCTTTGAATTTCCTCAAAGTGGGAAAAGAACTCTGCTGCAACATGGAGTAGAGAGAAAAGGAGAATACTTTCACATCCTTGTATTTTATTTCCTCATTCATTGTATAGTTTGTAATAAACTACTTGGAGAGGCGTTTCTTCTCTCCAGATACAGCAGGACTCCATCTTCAAAGTCATTATTTTCTGCTTCTTTTCTGAGCCAATTTTTCATCTTTTTTCTTGCCAGTGTAATCACTTTTCAGTCCACCTCTTGCTCTCATCTTTTATTACTACAATTTTTCCTTTTCTCAAAAGAGTCACAGGCATAATATCTCCTACATGTGGCCAAGTAGTCTGACTAGCTTTATGAACATTCTGGTTCTAGTGCTTAACTTGGTGCTAAACACCTGCAAACCTTAGGTGGTGAAACACATCACATATCCTTTTCCTTGTTAGCAAGACACTTTTCGGATAGGCTCTCCATCCCACTTGCCTTGAGAAGCAATGCACATTTCATGTTGTCTTTGCTCAATGCTGCTGCTTGATTTATATGCCAAGTCCCCTTGCTTGATGCAGGCACTCACTGAGAGCACTTCACATTGTCTGGTCGATGTGGGAAGGAAGTACTCTATTATTAGTTGAGAAGTATTGCCTTGCAAGTAATACCTGAGGACATAAATAAGTATTTAATATTTGTGTCTTCCTAATTACGGAAATATGTTTGTTGCTGATGAAGAAGACAAGTAACTCTTCCTTTTAACCACTCCTTGGGACTACTTTATTCGTAGTCTGAGATCTAAACTACCTGTGAATTTTGGACTCTTTGGTGCCATCCAAGTTATAAATGACCAATGTCCTCAAAGATTCTCTTTTCCAAGTGTTACAGGCTTTCTTGAACCCCCCAGTCCATTTTGTTTCCTTTCACTGAGTCTGTTACCTGGGTTGCTATGGAGGTGAGGTCTTGTCTCTAACACCTATTATAATTACTGACGTTGTTTGCTTTTTTTGCCTTTGTTAATGAGAGGGCCTTGATGTCTGTACAGCAGATTCTTTGCTGACAAACCGTTTACTGGTCGGTAAGCTATAGACTGAGCTGTCCAAGAGAATAGAATCTCAGATGTAAATAAAGATGCTGCTTTTTTTTTTTTTTTCTCTTCAGTGTTTGTTTTTATTTTGCCAAATCAGAGGTGTTCTTTAATTCAGTTCTTCCTTTCTCTAGCAGTTTGCACAATCTTATGGGACCATCGCTGAGTCCCTGGATAGGTTTAAATACTAAAAGTACCTTGGTTGCACCACTAATGCTGACCATGCCAACAATATTGGTTTCTTGCTATTTTTTCCAAGGACTACTTGCCAGAAAAGTCCTAATTAAAAATAAACAGATTTATCATTTTCCTTGTTTACCTAAGCTCTAAGGATGTAATTCTTATTTGTGTATGAAGACTAACAGTCATCAAACAGTTATCAACTGCTTTTCCTCTTTGCTTTTTTCTGTTACATGTTTTATATGTATATTAACGATGATGCAGATAGAGACATTGCATGATTGAGCTGGAGCAACTGATTAAGCCTTTATCAGCACAGGGGGACAGTCAGGCATGGCATCTCTCATCAAGAAGAGAAGTTTGCCTTGAGCTGGTGGTTTAAATACATCTCAGAGCCAGGGGATACCAAGATAGAAAGAGGAGGTAGGATTTCACTGGTGAGTGAAACAGATCACATGAGGATTCTGGCAGTCTCTATAAGGCAGGCTGGAAGCAAGTATGCCAGTGTCCACTGAGCTGATAGTATCAGCTTCAGCTGTGGAAAGTGTCCTGGATTGATAAGCGAGTGGGGGTGTAGCAGCCCCGGCAGGCAGCAGTGATACTAAAAAGCTTGCTAAACCTCTGAAAACTGCTCATAGTAATTGTTTATCCCGAGTCTCACCCACAAACACCAGAACTGAAAATGCCGAAGGATTACAATGTTTTTCAAATGCTGATTGCAGCACTTTGCTGCTTTTATCATCGTAAGTCTATTATCAGAGTCAAGGTAGGTGCCCTTTTTCAGTAACAGTAAATACACAGTGTGCTAGTCAGTAATGCCTTTAGTTTTTTTCAGAAGTGTTTGTTTTTATAACTGTGGTTGGGTACAGTGTGTTTTTGTTCTAAAGAACATCTTTAGAATCCACCATTGTCTTGGAGAGAAGCTTAAACAACCTTCAGTTTTATGAGCCTGAAGCTGACTTTAGACACTAAATTAAAAATGCCCTGGTTTGGTCTTGCTGAAGAGCATTTTAGCAAAATTTCAAGCTTTCAGAACTTAATGGATCAGACTGCTTGGTTCCCTAACTTTTTCAGCTGCTTACAGAAAACATAGGCTATTGTACTCAGGAGCTAAGTTGGATTTTTTTTAACACTTCAGACAATTTTGGAATTTTCCTATTTTAGAACTTTTAAAATTCAAAAATACACAAAATTATATGTTCATAGAATCGTTTGGTTGGAAGAAACCTTTAAAAATAATCTAGTCCAACCCTCCTGGACTAGGCAGGGACATCTTTCACTTTATGTAAAAATGCACTATATGCAAAGAAAAAGCCTTTATAAACATTTTGAGCCACACTTAGGGAGGTGTGTAAATGACTCGGGAATTGAACTGTAAATAAGGTGGGATATCTAATTACTTTTGAGGATCCATGAGCTGCACCTAAGCTTTTACATCTTTTTATTTAAGATTTATGCTTGAATTGTTCTCTGAATAATAAAGTGTCAGCTTGCTAAGTCACTGTGCAATGTGTATAGATTTTCTGGTGCCCTTGCAATGGGAAAGGATGTGAAGGTTGCTGTCTTCTGGTATGTCAGCTTTCAAATTTGGATGGAGGCACTTTAAGTTGGGAACAACTACCCCCCTTCTCTCTCTGATGATTTAGCCTTTTAACTGTCCATTTCTGAAAGTGGGGCGTGGGGCTCAGTCTTTTGGGCACACTGAAAAAGTGACTTTCATCAGACTGTCTTCTCTTTCTCACTGGAACAAATGTCAGAAATTATCATCAGAACTGAGAGCTAAACATGGTCTTCTGTCACTATAGTTGATTTTCATTTTCATTCTTATTTTAAGTATAAGGGGTAACTCTTCTGTTCTGAAACTTTAAAAATTACATTGGGTTTTATTGTTGGCTGTCAAAACAGTTATAAAACTGTTGTTATTGACCATGCATGCCCTTTGTTTAACTTGGCATGAATTTCTAATACCTAAAATAACAGTGGTGTTGTCATGGCAGCTTTCCATTTAGTCTGATCCATATAGTCTCTAGAGAAACTGAAACATTAATAGTGTTTGGTGTATTGAGGGTAAAAAAATAAAACCTTTTATGTAGAAACAAATTACAGCTGGGGTCTTTCAAAAATAAGGTTCTATTTAAAGAGATTTGCAGCATTTAAAATAGATTTGAATGCATGTGTTCCAGCACGCGGATTTAGCATTAGTTGAATCTGATGAATTGCTATTTTAAGAAGTTCTGATGGTAGGAAACTGGGGTGCGTTTGCTGAAGAGAACATGGCTGTAGGTATAGAAACAGTGGATGGTCAGATCAAGCGAGGTCTGTACCTTGGGGCCAAATTGTTTACGTTCTGTGATGTGCCAAAGGGTTTAGGATGGCATGAACACCTGAGCCTAAATCATTGTCTGTCTTAATTTGTGAAAACATACCACTTCCTGCAGCTTGTGTAATTAGGTAAGATTGATTCTTAGCTTTAATAGTAATTGCAATTGGAATGAAATACCAAATCAATCCATAATAAACATGCTGAAGTCCTCAGATACCTCTGAAAGATTAAGATTTCTTCTGCACTGAGATGAATTCATTGTAATTATGTTGCCCAACTTGATTGAAAACAGTAAGCGGCCATCAAAGCACAGCAAACAGTACGGCACTTGAGCACTCGTGTTTTGTTGTGCTTAATTTTAGCCTGTGAAATTAGGATCTCAGTAGCAGATGTTTGGTTGTTTTCTCATACAAAATGTAATGATCAGCACAGAAGATCTGACCTTGGATCAACTCATTCTTCCATCATGATGTATCAGTGCCTTTTATATCCCATTTGGTTTTAATAGCTGTTTATAGTTAAGGTCAGCTTCTATATTTGAGGAAAATAAAGGGAAAGATCAAGGCAAGGGGTTCCTGTTTGTTGTTAAAATAAAATTTAAGAGAATATTCAAATTGTGACTTAAGCCACTTCCAAGTGAAAATACTGTTCTTGAATATTTACATTTTTGGAAGTTAAGAATTAAGTCTAACTCGGTGATAAACTGTGACTTAAAATTGAAAAGAATCTAAATTAATAATGCTAACTGACACAAAACAGGGTTTTTTAGTTCTAGGTAGTATGGTTGTCATGATCAGAGGGAAAGACCTTGAAGTTCAAGTATTTTCATTCTTTATTCTCTGCTGTGATTCCCCCTCAGCTGAAGCTGTGTAAAAGGAGAAAGCCACTCAAATTATCAGGACTGCCAAGTTTTAAAACTTCCAGCACGCTGATCTACCTCATTACTGGGTGATGTACTAATGCAATGAATGTGGCATGCGTAAGAAGCCTTTTATAAGCAGCTACTTATTGCAAGTGCCATCTCTTATCTTTGGCGACTTACAAACACTTTTTTATAGATAGTAGACCTTAATTAATATTTCTTCAATATGTGATGACCTAAATTTGTTTCACTGGCATCCTTTGGGCTTCATGTATCCAGTTTCAGCATGTATGTGGAGGCAGTTGGATTTGACAATACGAGTTTACAAGTCATCACCAGCCAGCATTATGACTCTACCTTTTGAGTTGTTGGACAGGGCTAGACAGGAAAAGACTGACTTATCAAAAGTATCTGAAATTTTGTATAGCTCCCTGAGCTTTGATTCCCTGTTGTCTTGCTGCTGAGTTTGAGTTTGGATGAGACTTTCTACTATGTATCTTTTTTCAGTTTCCCATGGTAGTTTCACAGTTCATCAACCTTTCACTGCAGTATGTCCTCTATTATAAATATATAGTTAGCATAGGGATAGCATTGGCAGTCAATCTATGCAGACTTTTATCATCCATTTGATACTTCCCATTACTTAACATAATACTTGTGTACTTTGTGCACCTTGGAAGATTAAACTGCCCCTGATGAACGTTGCCATAGTTCATAACGTCCAAGTTAATCAGAAAATGGTTCCTGAATTTAGAAAACCCCTTCTTCCCATTAGTTCTTTCTCAAAAAAGCTTTCAGAAATAACTGTGTCCACGTGTTCTTGTCACTTCAGAAGTTCTTGGCCAATGATACAACTATTTTGTACAGGAGAAAATAAAGACAATGTTTTCAAAGAAACTTCGACTGTCTGATTCCACGTAGGTATTCTTTTAAATGCCTACTGCAAAGCTGTTTGTTTTAGTGGCCAATTAGAGAGTTATAAGTGAAATGAAATACATTATACTAATTATAAATAAAATAATAAAATTAAAGCATATTATAAACGGATGTAACTGTATATTTTAAAATGCTTGCATTCATAGTGCCAGATAAGCAGTCTGATCAGGATCACACGAGCACAGGGTTAGAGTCTTAAGGGTTCTCTGCAGCCAGTGAAGTATATCTTAATCCAGAATTGGAACTTTGACAGTAAAATGTTCATGTTCTGTATGAATAAGGTGATTGCTCTCTAGTGGTTTGGAAGCAGAAGAATTCCATTAGTTGTTCACTTTTCCAGATTTTTTAGTGTCCTGTGGTGTGCATCTCTTCCCATCTTTCTCATTTCATATTTTTGTCTTCCCTTTTGGTATTTCCTGTCTGTGCTCCAGCATCCCTTTCATATTTTCAGCTGATTGGTCTTTCTGTTAAATTATCCACTTGGCTAAAAGCTATGTGAATTTCACAAAATTTCAGTTTCTGCTTAATCACAAAGTATCTTCCATCTCTCCTGATTTATTTGGAGATTCTGTAGGCCCCAGTGATTTTACAAGGTCAGAAGTTTATGGTGCAAGTTCAGAGCTTATGGTGCAATTAAACAACTGGAGCAGGCCTTCAGTTTTGGAGAAAAGATAGATTTGGGAGAAAGCTGTAATAGATTTGGTTTACATTGATACATTACAGTTATTAAGAGCTTAGGAATCGTACTGGCTTGACTTATTTTGTCAGATCACACTCCAGTTGTTCTCATTTATCCTATCTTCCTCTCTCTTTTCTCTTTCTTTAACCTTCAAGGCAACAGGAAATAATGTTTCCAAGGCTGCCAGTTTGGCTTATAAATGTCAGTTATAGAGCTGTGCAAAGCTCCGGGAAATAATTGAGATTGCATGGAAGTGTGCCCACCTTTAGTCATGTACCTGTAACAGTCCTTGGCTGTGTTTTAAGTAAATAATACTTTGCCAGAAGGATATGAAGAGAGGTGATAAGGAATCCTGCATTATTGGAACTGAAGGAGATGAACTACCATGATGGATTTTTTACTACTTCCAAACTGTGTCTAAAAAATAAAAGTATTTCCCTTATAATTGAAGCTTTCAAAGAAAAAACAACCCCCCACCAAAACCACACCAAAAAACCCAGAACAACAACAGAAAAGCAAACAAGAAAAAAAAATCCACTTGATCACCTTAGAGAGGAATTAACAACTGGGGTAAACCATAAAAGCTAGAACACATAAGGCACGACTTTGGGTACATATTTAGAAACCTGTATGATTCTCCTCTCAGCTGTTTTGATATTCCATTGGTAGATGTGCTTCACTGGAGTTACTGCAGATATGAATTGAAGAAAGAACCTACTACTAGTAGGCAACAGAAATAACCATAGGACTTGTTTTTGTTTGGCACAGAACTCATACAGTAGATGATTCAGCATAATTAAAAAGTATTCTAATGTAATGTGATAAATTCAGCTAGGATGGTTGACACAAGAGCTTGCTTCAATGGGTTTCCTTTGGAGAGTGCCAGATGCTCAAATGAAAGCAATCCTTTGGATGCATAAACAACAGATTATGGTGAGAAATTTCCATGGATAGGTATTCATAAGTTTTGTAAGTTCAGCATATAGTAGTAGGTCACGTCCTTTTCAAATTGACCCTAAATAAGATTGTATTTTGATGTTTTAATTTCTTAAACTTTGATTTTTTTTGAGGTTTTGGTATGCTAGATTTAATATTTTCCAAAAAAACCCATAGAATAATACGTAACATCAAGGGTGGCTTGTCACATCTGTAAGCACAGTCTGGTTTTAGATAATGGCCCTGAAGTAGAAATGCTTTATGAAAAACAACAAACTTGCATGGCATTTATTACCAACATTAAAATCACTATACTAACTGGAATAGTTTTCTCCTCTCCTATTGTCTCCTGGTTTTCCATTGGGTATGTAAGTAGGATTGAGAGCTTTTGCTGGAGGTTGATAATATTGTATTGCGAGATAGTTTTATTTGAAAGACTTGTTCGTAAAAACTCATCATGGCAGGAATATCTTAAAATAGCACCAGAACTGGAAACAATGCAACTAAAATGTGAGCAAACAGTTCTGGAAAGCACCTACTTAGGGGGAGTTCTTTGTAAGTCAGTAAAAACCTCTGTATTTGAAAAACATTCTGCTGACTTGCCTTGCCTTTATATTCCAGGGATCTCTGACAGGGTTGTTACTTATTGGGAACCTTAAAGAATTTAAACTGGAAGCTTCCCTGTGTCATTTCAACTGTGTTGTATTGCAAAATATCTGAAGTTTTTAATTTTTACCATAGGTTTTTGGGGTGTTTTTTTGCCATCTACTTCACTATCTAGCCATCAATGTCAATTCAGGTTTCTCTTTGTCCTTGTGTAGGAGCCAACAAAGCATCTTAGGAAAAGGCATATACTGAGGCATACTGCTAAAAGTGAAGGGTAGTCATGATGAAGTTAGTGCAAGTTTACAGCATACCATTACTGCCAATTAACTTTTGGGTGCTATTGGGAAATGAGGCTGAAGTATCTGCATCATGTTGGGCAGTTTCTTTTTAAAAGGAAGCCCACTGACAAAGCTAATAACGCTGTTCTCAACTTACACTCTTCCTTATTTACGGATGGATGTGTCTGTGCAGGCAGTGCCTGGAGGGGTTTTTGAGCCGTTACTTGCATGATGTTCAGTGTATGCAAAGTTTCTTGTAGCACCAGAGGCCTTGGGTATAGTGTTTATCATAGAAAGGCATAGGCTGGCATGACAGTTCATTGGTCACAGTTCTCCTTTAATGGACGTAGGTTGTATAAGAAATCAGTCTCAGCAACAAAAAACTGTCCAGGAAGACATGCTATTACTGAACTTGCTTGTGTAGGCAGTTTTCTCCCTGTGTATTTTGGGATTTGTGGTAGCTACAGGGGTTCTTCCACTAAGTTCAGAATTGCATTGGAATTATTTAAGAGTGTTTGCCTCATCTCAGGAGATGTTTGACCTCTGGCAATCAGAGTATGCTCAGTGTGGTATACCATGATGGAGAGGATTTTTAACAAACCAATAATCATGAATGTTAACAATTTAGTTGGTTTGGATTCCTTAAATGTTTTTTCTTGTATTGCTAGATGTAATTCAAGTGCAGTATGTATCTCATTACATTCAGTCAAGTAGTGAAAATTCCATTTAACTCGCAGAAGAAATTCTAGGTTTCTCTGCTGTATTTATAATTCATGTGCATTTGTAACTTGGTGAGCCTCTTAAAAAAGATAATTTGTATCATTATAATGTATTACATTAATCTGTACACCAAGACCTATAGCTCTTTTAGTTGACCAAGAATCTAGCTCTCCTAAAAAAATTCAGTTAGTGCATTTTTATGCTATAGCCTGTCCCATTTATGGTAGTTTTGCCTGTGGCTGAGATACAGTGAGAGGTTTTTGGAATGATGGTAACAAATTGTACAGTAGTTTTGAGGGGCTTAAGATTTCTATTCAGTCAAAGGTGTCCTTCAAAAACTTAAATACAATTCAAATAAAAGCAGTAGTTCCTTTTAGAAGTTCAGCAAAATACACAGCTATGAATGGAAAAGGTTTGTATACCATTACAACTAACTGAACACTGTTGCTTAGCTGGGGGCTGGTATTTTAAAGGATCTCGAACCACTTCCTTGTGCAGTCAAGTGAAAGGTGTGCTTGAAAAGTCTGCCCTCGATTTCTATGTTCTTCACTCTACCTTCATGTTATGGAAAGGCCCTAGTACTTGCTATCAGTCTCTACCATGTGGCAGTGAACTGGTTAACTATTAATTCTGGAATCAATGCCAGTCAGCTTTAAATTGGTACCTAGACGTTTGAGTTGGTAAATAAAGGTGACAGGCCTGTGTCACTAGTCCTTTAGCTGTGTTAGTCTGATAGGTTTGGAGTGGGTGGGGGCTTTTTGTCTTGACTATGATTTGATACTTTAATACGCTTTTGGACTTGAGTCCTCAGCAAGCCTCTCCTGTGACTCTTTCTACACCCAGTAACTTAATGTCTTTATGTTGTACATGGTTTTGTGAAAGCACCCTTGCAATGAAGTTGTAGGGGTTCCTTTTGGTTTTATTTATTTGTGGGTTTTGTTTGTTTGGGGGTGGGTTTTTTGTGTTGGTGGTTTTGGGTGTTTTTTCTTTGTGTTGTGGTTTGTTCCTGCCCAGGCTTCTCTTAAAGCCTGGGAACTTGAACTATATTTGTATGGCTAAATACTACCCTATTATGGTCCACAGAAGCAAAACTGACGAGAAAAGTGATTCTTTACCAGGTTGTTTATATCTGTTGCCTTCCTGTATAGCCTACTACACTCGTTTATGTTTGTCTAAGAGAAGCCTTAATTTTCTCTGAGAAATGCAGAGAGGAGAGGAGAATTCATCTCAGAATTTCTCTGGGCTCCCAGCATGTTTTAATAGTCTTGGCAGCAGGATGTCTCTTCTGGCATTATTCCACAAAAAATCTGCTGTCTAGTAATGTGTTGTAATTTGGTCTGCTTGAAATTGCAGGGAGAATTGTTGAAAGAAGTGCTAAATGTATGCCACCTGCTCCCATGGTTAGGTGCTGTGAGTATTCAGTGTGAAGAAGAAAATGTTGTATAGAGAGATGGAATAGGATTGGTGGGCGAGTGTTCCCACTTTGTAAATAATGTATGTGTGGCATACTGACATCATTGTGTCAGTGAAGGGAACCTGTGAGCTTTGGTTTGTAGCCAGAGCTGAGGAAAAAAATCCATATCCATAATTAACTGGGGCAGAATGTTGCATTTTAGAATGGTCTCCACCTGGAGGGCCCTCTCTCTTTTTAAAAATATACTCTGATTCTTTGATCCTTGTAGAACATGTTCCCTGTAACCAAACTGCTTCTCTTTGGTATCTTGGGGTTTTGAAACTCTAAAGCACCAGAAAAGGTAGGCTGGAGTCCCCAGAAAATGTAAAGAAGTCCAAAGGACTTCCATCCACTGAGTGCTTATGAGAGACATAAGTAAGTGACAGCTCTCCAGAGAAGATGCTGCACCTTACTTTGTTAGCAATACTGCCTGCACAGGACTAATAAGACAAAGTGGTCCAGCATAGAAAGTATGCTCCAAAAAGAGATGAAGATGGAAATTTTCCAGAAAACCTTACAGAAGTTTTATGGTGGTGATGGAGATACTGCCAAGCAGATCTCATGCTTTTTGTGCTAATAGGCATCAAGAGCTTTTTTCTCTTAAGGGAGCATCTTGGACACACAGATTTAATGACCCTTAGAAGTAAGCCCTATAAGGTTGAATATTTACTTTGGCAAACTGTTTTTTAGTGCAACAGAAATACTGAACAACTGTGATTAGCCTGTCCTTGGAATGTGCTTAATTGGGTGAGTTCAAGGAGTGGGGGGAGAGAATCTGAATTTAAAATAGAAGTTTAAACAGAAGAAAAAATAATGGAGCAGGGCATTCATGTCCAGCCCCACCCTCTCTCCCCCTACCCCCCTTTTTTTTTGTGGGGGGGTGTGTGTATAGTTAGACTTGTTAATGGGACAAGGAAGTGAGAGCAGTGACTTTGTAGGCGTGTCATTACGCGCATGGTGAGCAGACAGAATGCTTTGCTCTGTTCCCTGCAGTAACAATCACCTTATCTCACTGACTGCTGCATTTTGCAAATACAACCTAGAGCGCGAAGCCAAACCAGTCTGCCAAATGGAGCACCTGCATTAGACTGGCTAGTGCAGATCATGTGATGGAAGTTATGACCCAGGTAAAATGTTAACCACTAAACTTGGCACAGTTGAAGCTTTTAATCTTTTATTGCAGTTTTCTAGGGAGAGGCAAGTTATGAACAATAGTCCAGAAAAACTGAAGAAGGAGTTAGAGGAAGAACTGCAACTAAGTAGTGAAGACTTGCGTAGCCATGCTTGGTACCATGGACGTATTCCTCGGCAGGTAGGTGGTCTTTGCCTTGCTAAGTGTCCTAGGAGCTTTTATAGACAAGTGGAATTGTGCCAAAGTACTACAGACATCTCTGTTATCTGCATTAGTTTAGCAGAAACATGTTTATTTGTGTGAAAGCTATGGTATTTGTCACAGCTTGGCATAAAATGAGGCTGAGGAAGGGTTCAGGGCAGACAGCAGTGGAAAATACATACATTTCAGGATTTGTGTGCACTGAATAAAGCCACAAATGTAATCTAAGTTTTGTATAATACATATTGTTCAGACACACATTAACTTGATTCAGTATTCTTAACCAAAGTTAAAATATTATGTTTATTATTTTTGTTTTATAAGGAAGTATGTTTATTTTCTTTCTTGCACTTGGAATTTGGGAGGCAGAGGGGGAGAATCCCACAACAAAATATATGCAATAACTTAATTTTGAGCCTCACGAACGTAGTTGAAAATCTGCTGAAGTTGTTGGAGTTTCGGTTCCCAGAGTACCTGGAGCTCCCCCTACGGGCTCCCCTCCTGTAGGTACCCAGCCGTCACCAGAGCTGCGAGCTGCCTCCTGCCCTTCACCTAAACAAGGACGGCAGACACAGCAGCCATATACAGTACACTTAAACTACACATCTAGCAGTTAATCTTACCTCGTGGGAGGACTAACTCGCAACAGAAAAACAGGATTTCCCTGACTCTTCCTACTACCATGCAGTATTCACAAAGAAACAATAGAAGAAAGTTGCTGTCATTTAAGGTGATAATGAAAGGATAGTTTCTGTAATGGCTTCTAAACTTCATTGTGGCTCTCTTCAGATGCTTTAAACTCTAGAATCCTGAGTCACTGCTTTCCTTTCATGCCTTGTTTTCTTATAGCAAGATAGAAGAAATACATGTGCAAAAGTGGGTCGTGCTTCTGGCTGCTGGACATTTTCCAACATTTTTTGCTGTGGGATGAGCTCTTAATTTTAGAATTGGAGGCATAATTCTTCTATCATACTTCATGCTTTGCTTTGTATTTATGGTTTTGTCTGTCTTCCCAGAGCAGCCAAGCAAAGTCGTATGTTTAAGACTATTCTGTTGCAATGTGTTGTTTGACTACTTGTTTTCTGATTCTGAAAGTATTTATATTGTATGATTTGTTTTCCTCAAAGGTGGCAGAAGGACTAGTTCAGAGAGATGGAGATTTTCTGATTAGGGATTCTCTCTCTAGTCCTGGGAACTTTGTTCTTACCTGTCAGTGGAAAAATACCTCTCAACATTTTAAAATCAACAGAACAGTTCTAAGACTCAATGAAGCCTACTGCCGTGTTCAGTATCAGTTTGAACTGGAAAGTTTCGACAGCATCCCCGGCTTAGTTAGGTACTATGTTGGGAGTCGCACGCCGATATCAAAGCAGAGCGGAGCCATTATTTTTCAGCCCATCAACAGGACTGTGCCTCTCAGGTGTCTAGAAGAAAAGTATGGAGTAACCCCACTTCGACAAAAAGAGCCAAGTACACCTGAAGGCAAAATGGAAGCTGCCAAAAGGCTGAGTCTTGCCATATCCAGCATGCAATCCCCGGAGCAGAGCATACCCAGAGGAAATCTTTGGAGGTACTTTGAATTTGTTGTCCTGAAGGAAAATGAGGTAGCTCTATCAGCTCCTGCTGTAGGCAATGTGAATTTTCACTCTAGTTTTAGGAGGAACTCTAGATGTGAGCAATTGCCTACAAAAATCCTTTCCTAAAAATCAAATCCACAGAGTGAGAGCAAATGTAGATTCTGGAAGCACAACAGCTGTACAACTTGTTCTTTAGTGATTTGGCAAATCTTTACAAGTATAGGACAAAAATTATTAAAATAAAATCTTGCTACTGGTCCAGAGAAGTCTGTCTTTACATATTTGACTTAGGCAGTAAATATACTAAGTGTGGGATAATGGATCCTAATTTCAGTGTCCAATTAAAACGTTCATAGAATCACAGAATGATCTGGGTTGGAAGGGACCCCAAGGGTCATAGAGTTTCAACCCACCTGCCACAGGCAGGGCAACCAACCTCCAGGCCTGGCTCTACACAAGGTTGCCCAGGGCCCCATCCAACCTGGCCTTCCATTAAAGTCCCATTAAAAAGTCTTGACATTCAAAGAAACACCCTCACAAAAGCTGCAGGATCACACATATTATAGCCCATTTCATTGCTACCACAGCAGCATGAAGTAGCTTTTATTCTTATGAGATGCCCAAGTGCAAGCTAATGATTGTTGCAACGTTTATGATATATCCTGGCAATTAGGTATATATGTTTAGAGTGTTGGATATATTGATATGTTTGATGTTTACTTTTTTTTGCTCTAGAAACAAGGAAAAAAGTGGTAGCCAGCCAGCTAGCTTGGATCATGTTCTGGAGAAAAGATTCCCCTTAAAGGCTCACCAGTCAGAGAGCTATCTGCTAACAGGTATGTTTTGTAATTAAATGTTTCACACTTAGAATCTGCGTGTGCTCAGGTGGTCAGTCACACTTCAAAACAAAGTGTCTCAAACCAAAGACTCAACGCTGTTGAATGTTCTCAGTATGTGCATATGCAGTTATATTTAATGGACAATGTAAGCTGTGTTAGCAGAATACTTTCTCTTTAAGTCATTGGAACAAATTTTTTACTTATAGTGCACCAGCTAGTTGATTACCTTAGCACACAACTCAACAGGCTTCCACACCAAAGCAATAACAGCTACAGTTGGCATTAATATTCCTTTTGATGGTACTACCTTTCCTCACTTGTGCTTTGCAAGAACTGACTTGTTCCACTCTCCTGACAGAAGTCTATTAAAGTAGAAGTGGTGTTTGATGGAAATCCTGGTAACAGCTTTTTCTCAGGGTGAAGCATGCAGATGTAGTAGTGTTCCTCACCAGGAGACAAGCACTGCCCCACGATCCCTTTTGCTTTGTGTTCTTTTTGCTGCTCTCTGGTTCCATGGCCACTGTCACTGTCTTCCTGCAGCCACACGAGAGGCACCAACACTTCATCAGTTGCTGATCGTGGCTTTTTCTTTCTGAGCGATTGTTTCCATGGTACCGTACTGTGTGAGGAAGCCTGCCATGATACATTGAGTTCCACATCTAGTGTTTGACTTCCAAGGCTGCTACTCATTTTGAATATGGTAGCTGTTAAAATTTATAGTGCCTATGGTGGAAAGACTTCTCAAGACAAAGATAATATTAAGTATTTTTATAGTGAGACTGTATTTCGATAGAAAGGGTCTGCTTCTATTAACAGATGGACATTCATAAACCAAGTTTCTATCCATCTGTAGTTGAATTGGAATCTTATTCCAATCAATGGCTGCAAAAACATGTATTTTGGTACTGTAAGGGTTAACCTGAAGAGTACTGCTGTGCACTTTGTCATGGGGTCTTCCAAGGAGGTTCTGGTATCGTACTGCTTATGAACAATCACAGGCTGTGATTTGCATATTTTGTTGTCTGCATAATTTGAGAGCCAGCTGGAAACAAGCAGTAAAGCCCACATGATGCAGCTGACCATTTAGCTATAGATGCCAGCAAATACACTGAGAACTGCAGGTTAGGTATGTCTGATGCAGGGTTCAGTCCAAGGTTAGATGCCAAGGATTGCATATGCAATGAGTACATTGTGTGGATGTGTTTCTCCAGCTCTTCAAATCAGCTACTGTTTAGCATCCCTGAAATTCCTTCCTTCCATACCTTATTGCAGGTTCAGGCTTGACTTTGAGAAGCTATTCTTTCATCTCAATCTTGTCATTCTTAGAAATGACTCATCTTCTGTGTGGTGTGACTGGAAGTTTCTGTTTTTTATAGCTTAGATCAGGTTACAAAGAAACCTCCTATTCCAAGTCATGGAGACTATCCAGCTCTGACATTATAACCTATGTATGCAGCTGGGACTGCAATTATTGTCAGCATCACCACAGAATAATATTATGGTGCAGCTGTTCTGTGTATTTGGGATTTTTGGGAGGATCAGCAAGTGAATGGAATTTTCTGGTTAGCTCATTCCTCAAAATATAATTTAATATACATTTTTGTCATTAAATATTCAATGTGATCTGACAGTATTTTCCTCAGGAAATAGCACTGAGAGATGAACCCTGGGACAGGCATCAGGAGTTGTATGTGGTTTGGCCTTCTAAAGCACCATTTTTCTCTGCAGGTTCAAGACACCCGTCTCGATTGCCTGAAGCAGATGCAGACTCCTGTCCAAGCTCTCCTGCATTTAGAACAGGCAGTGAACCTTCTCTAAGCCCCACAGTTGTTCAGAAAGTCACTTTTGAGTCACAGGTAGGAGACGCTCTTAGAGGATCAGACAGTCAGCTCTGTCTGAAGCCTCCACCTAAACCCAGCAAAGCACCCCAGATGAAGCCCCCAGACTCTCCTGTAGCTTCCCACAGTTCAGAAGGACACTACTGTGAACTAAGCCCTGCCAGGGATCCTGCAGGAACAAAACAACATTTACGCCATAAAAACAGCTATGTGGAACGTCTGACACAGAAGGAGAGGGGAACCCACTCATTCAGGAACTCTGAAACAAGCTACTTGATCCTGGAAGACGACCCTACAATGAACTCTGCAGAAGCTTTGACTGAGATGGCTGAAGAAGACAGCATCTTTTATGCACCTGTTTTTGAGATGGTATCTAGTTTTAAACCAAATGATTTTGAATCTAAACTACTTCCTCCTGAAAACAAGCCGCTGGAAACATCAATGTTAAGACGAGTTAAGGAGCTTTTCACCACCAACAACCCAAAGATTATTGCACAGCATATTCTTAGAATGGACTGCAAGGTAAAGAAAATAATTTCTTGCACTTTATATAGTGCAAGTTTAGTCTTTTTAAAGAATTGGTATGAAAATATTAATGGGTGGATGTGTGCCTAATGTAATAAATGTATTGACATGCAGGAAATTTTAGGGTGGGTTTTTATGTGGTTGGTTAGTTTTCATTTTCTTTATTTGAAGAATGAGAATGTTAACAAATCCTTTGAGCTAAAGGTCTCACGCCATCCTTGGCTTTAGACTCAGATTCTCAGGGTTCCACACATCTCTCTAATCTCCTATTAGTTGCTGTATATCTGTGATTCAGCCTTCCTTCTGCACTGGAGGAAGAGCTATCTATGCTGTAAACCACTGTGGAAAGAACTACTCGTGACAGGAAATAGCTAGTTAGCTTGCAAGGGCAAAGAGTAGACAAACATTACCTGCTTGTCATACTGCTGGCTGTAATACGAGATGTTCAATGGAACTAAATACACTTAAACTTCTAAAACTAGCTGCACTTCTAATCTTTGTCTGAGTCTCCTACAGCTGCCTAGGTGGTGTGGGAAAATATCTATCAGGACTTCTGCATCGTTTCTCTCTTATGAGAACTGTATTGTTAGTGGAATTGTTTTGAAAGACGTAAAGACACAACTGTTTTTCACAATATAGACTTTGCTCAGCTGATGGTGCTGTGGATCAGAAATAGGGAGACAGGAAGGAGAAGTCATGGGATGACTCCATGTAATAAAGGAAACAACTGCAGTTCAGTCTGCACCACTTTGCTGGGACAGCTGAGTGCTGTACCTGCCACAGAGCAGCTACAGGAACCCAGTGTCATGGGCTTTGTTGGAGTTCAGTTGGTTGTTCTTTCAAGAGCAACTTAAGAAACAACATAGGTTGCTAATTACTGGGCAACTCCATTGCAGGCAAGAGGGGAAATGGGAATGGTGATGCTCCAGAAGAAACAAGTCTATAGGACTCTTCTAGTGCTGCTGCATTGATTCACATCATAGACCTGGGAAGGGGTCAGTTCACTGGAGCATGAGTGTGTGCCAGTGCCTGCCAGCTGCTGGGTTCCTGCCAACAGCAAACAGCTTCCCTCCTCAGCAGCAGTGCTGGCTGCTGCTAAGTGAGGCATCATCCAGACTGGTGACTCGGAAAAACTCGACTCCACAACTGTGTTGTCTTTTCAGAAGTGGTAGACCATGGTTTCTTTTACTGTGGTTTCCAGAGAACCAGCATTCTAGTTTGAAACATTTTAGTTTCAAAATTCACCTTTTCTTCCATCAACGTAGTAACAATATCCAGAATGTCTTTTCATGTATTGTTGAAGAGTATGTTGCTTGAAGGCATAGGATAAGCATGCCTTAGAGAAGTATTAAGGGGTTATATATAATATTCAATTAGCTAATTATTAATCTCCTTATTTTAAATCCTACGAACTTTGGAATGGGGCCAAGGAAACTGGCCTGCTAGAAGTGGGGGAGTCTGCACAGTTCAGAGTCACAGGAGTGTTCTAGAGAAACAGGTATTTTTTAGATTTTGGAGCAGGAACAGCAACTAGCAGGGACGTGGAGAAATCTATTTTATGTGAATTTCCCAGTGCTGAAAGCCAGACTTGTCTATTGGTAACTTGTTGCACACTACTGCACCAGTAAGAACTGTGTGATACAGTGAGATTGGCACATGAAGTGGGCCAGAATAAATGCTTTGTACCGAGATTTGTGATGAAGCTGAAGTTGGTAGGTCAGTGTGGCATCAGGAAAGGCCACTGTGCGTGCCTGAAAGGGCTCTGTTGATGGCGTAGCAGTCATGGTGGCTCCAAGGGCTTCCTATCACTCCCGTGTCTTAGACGTGAACCAGGTTTCTCTACAGAGTTAGGTCTTGTACCAGTGTGAGTTGTTGTGTGGTCCAGATTGCTGTCGTATTTTTATAACCAAGAAAGCCTGCTGATGGGTGATTCAGAATAGCAGACAGGTTTGTGTATGTGTCAACATACAGGCCTTAAACCAGCAGATAATCTCAAATTATCATAATAATGTGATCTTGCTAGTAATGAGCATATGCAATTGTTATTGGTATAACCACTAGATAATATGGGATGTTTAAAATTACTAATTGGTGAGGGTGTCAGCTTTCACATATTGACTTCAGTAGCTAATCAAATCCAGTGTCTTCCCTAAAATCCTTTTACTGATTAATCCTTTTGAAGACCCACTCTGTGGTGTAATCCAAGAACAGTCTGAGCCGTTATCTTTCTTAAAATGGAGATGGTGAAGCAAAGGTGTACAACTTCACGGCTGAAGAACAGTGCCACCCTGATGAGGATCAGGTTAAGACAGCAGGCACTGTTTTCCTGGAGCATGCACATGAGTCTCCTGGAAGCAGAGGATGGGAAGTTTGCTAAAGCATTTCAGTCACACCTTTTATATGGTTTCTGATGGCTGAGTCATGCAAAAATAATAATTAAAAATAAATTGGTCTTTTTGTTTAAGGCACCGAATGTGTAGAAGTGAAGTTTTTCTTCCACGACTGTATTCTAATGTCACACTGTGCACTTAGTTCTATAAGCTCTGCACTCAACTGGAGGACTTCTACATGGCTGGGGGTTTTCTGAAGGTAGTTTCAAGTCACGCACAGATTTTTGCACTTGACAGGTGGCAAGGATACTAGAAGTTTCTGAAGAGATGAGGAGAATTATGGGTGTGAACTCTGGTCTTGAACTGATTACCTTGCCTTACGGACATCAACTGCGTCTTGACCTAATTGAAAGGTAAATGTTCCCGTGACTCATTTTGAGGGCAGATGGTCAGATCAGCACATTGCTACCTTGCACTCTACCTGTCCTCCAAAAAATCTCCTGTACATCCTGTTGGAATTCATGTGTACAGAAGGTAATTTACTGAGATGGCATAGGAAAAATTCCTTAAGGTCATGGGGCAACTCCCATGGGAAAGGGGAACTGTACTGAAAGCAAGGTCCTTAGAGATGCTGAACACCCTCAGCTTTCCTTTAAGAGCTCAGGTGACCTATAATCTGAGCATGTGTTTGTGCAAGAAACTGAAGGCTGTAGTAGCCTTCTGCACCTGGGGAATAGTAAAGGAAAAAATTATCAGTAAACCCTTCTGTAAAACTTACAAGGAGGAACAATTAGGGTCATCTATCCCTGATACAGTGTTTCTGCTTCACTGCTTCGGTAGTTTGGTAGCTGAGCTCTAGGGGGAAAGTCCCAGGATTTGACTGTGCAGGAGAAAGGGAAGCAGGACAATTTTCCCAAAACTCCATTGCTTCAGCAGAATTTTGTATAATAGTAATTATCTATTACATTAATTAAAACACAAATTCAAAACCTGTGTATGTGTGTTTATATATTCCATGCAATAACATTACTGCTCTTGATACAAAGATGTTGGAAAGAATGAGTTTGGGCACACTGAGATACTTCTGTGAACATCTGTACAGTGTAATGTACATATTAATTTAGTATTTTGAAACTACTGGTATAACTTGTATCACTTACAGGCACAATACCATGGCAATAGGAATAGCTGTGGATATCTTGGGTTGCACAGGAAATCTAGAAGATAGAGCAGCAACATTAAACAGGATCATCCAAGTCGCAGTGGAGCTGAAGGACTCGCTGGGGGATTTTTATGCATTCTCTGCCATTATGAAAGCACTGGAAATGCCACAGGTAAGAATCTGTTTCTCTTGATGTTCCAAATCATGGGGTTGTTTGATGGTTTATTTATTTTATACCATTTTTCAAGACTAGAGAGATCTTCAGAACTTCATCACTAGCAATGTACTTTTCCTGTGAATTGCTATGGCGTCAGTAATGGCTATTCTGTGTTGCATGAACAGGTCGCTAGGCTAGAACAAACCTGGACATCTCTAAGACATCGTTACACCCAGACTGCCATTATGTATGAAAAACAGCTGAAGCCATTTAGCAAAGCTTTGCATGAAGGACAAGATGAGTGGAATAGTGAGTATGAGTGACACTGGTTTCTATTTAGCCTTTTAACTCTCCCCCACTAGGGATTTCCTGTGTATGGAGATGAGGCAGCTGCTGTTTTGATAGCTGTGCATTGTATCTTAAAATGACTATGTGGATTTGTATAATGCAGCATAAGCCAATGAATTAGAAGGCAACAATCTGCCAGCCAAACGTCAATATATGCTTGCGTGCATGTACCTGATCAGGACGTAACATTCTGCCCAAACCCACTCACACCATCTTGCCTCAAAGACAGGAAAGTATCTTCCTCCTTCCTCAGAGAACTAATTTCTGTCAGATCTTGCTTTGCCTGTTGGATCAGAGGATGAATCCCCAAATACAAAGAACGGGTTAGTCAGATAATTCCTCCGATCAGATGAGGTGCTCCTGTATCAGATTCTTTGCAGCTCATCTCCAAAGCAGAGAGAACTTTTCTCTAAGTGGAAACGTTTTTAGCCTCACAGAATTCTCTTGTAGCAAATAAAAGTTTCAAACACTGACTTGGCCTTCTCCCCCAACCAGTTCACTGGAAACTGGCAGGACAGGTGCATGTGAGGTAAGGTGCTGATTTGAAAGATAGAATACTGCAGTTGCAATACCTTCTTTAATCAGCAGGTTAAATGATGTCTGATATGATTTGTTACTGCCTATTCCAGAGACCATCAGTGCTCCACACAGCGTAACAGTGCCACTGCTGATGCCTCTCATTACCTTGATGGAGCGACAAGCTGTCATTTTTGAAGGCATGGACCTGTGGGAAAGCAGTGATGAAAGCTGCGAAATAATGCTCAAGCACTTGGCCACAGCTCGTCAGATAGCACAGAACGCAGAGATGTACAGCCTGACTGCAGAAAGGGTGCTGGAAGGTAGGGAGCACTAGGAGAGACTGCTGCTCATTAACAGAATTCTGTGGGTTGTCTGAAGAATAAGGTCTCTGCATAAAGAGCCACTAAAAGTCAGTGCAAGAAATTCTTGTCCTCTTTCATTGACAACATCAATACCGTTTAAAAGCAGACAGTGCATCATTCGTCACTGCAGTTCTTCAGTAGCAATAGAGCATGTATTTTTGCTAAACTTACTCAAAAGTTCTCATGACTTAATATGGTGATCCTTCTAGCAACTGAACAGCTTTAGTAAGGACTGTAAGATAACCTCTTCTGGGAGAATCCTACTGATTTTTGTGAATAAAACATCACCTGTCATGATAGGATTCTTTACAGTAGCACAAGATGCAGCACTGAGACCATAACTGCTTGCTGCCAGAAATCAACAATGTATTAAGAATGTGAGTTTTTATTTTAAATTTGCAGTGAAAAGGGTAGAGAAATACCTTCTGCAGGCAGCATGTATACAGTAACTATATTTAGGGTCAGGCTATGACAATTCTGGACCATTTGAACTGAGCAAAGGATAGCCTTTCCCAGTGTCCCTAGAACCATTTGTGCTGTAGAGTGTCACAGGTGGAAAGGACTGTCACTGTCCTACTAGCTTATTAAAAACCTTGCATGCTAAAGCTTATTTGGAGAGAACACAGTGGAAAAGCCATTTCTTCTGATTAAGAAACTTGCCTGATGCTGACAGTGTGGGATTCTTTTTACTTACTAGGTTTCCAGCCAGATGAAGAGATGAGTGAAATCTTCAAGACCGAATTTCAAATGAGATTGCTCTGGGGCAGCAAAGGAGCACAAGTCAATCAAAATGAAAGATATGAGAAGTTCAGCCAGATTTTAACTGCACTTTCCCGAAAACTGGAACCTTCTCCAGTGAAGCAGGTGGAACCATTAAATATATAAGACTCAGTAAACACTATTTAATGATATACTTGAAATAACCTTAGCTTTTGGCAATTTGATACTGCACAAACCTCTTGCATTTCACAAGATGTTTAGAACTTTTAACTGCACAATGCACACTTGTTTTAAAACTACTGATTTCTAAACAAATTATTTATTTACTGTGTCACAAAGTCATTTAAGGATATCTTTAAACTGTTAGGTTATCCCTGAAAGGTAAGTCTTACACCTTTCTGTATTTCCCCAGAGTTGTAATATTTTGATAATGCCCGGGAGTAAGGGCATTGGTATCTTAATAATAAAATGAAGCAAACAGTGTAAATAAAATGATAGATTAAGTATGTGACATTGCAGAAAAACTGTAGAATATTCCTTTAATGAATATAAACCACTGTGCATAGAATTGTGAATCAAAGTGTACCTTTATGCAAAATAATTTGCAGATTGCAGAAATGCTGCAGGTTGCAGAAATGATCCTTTGCCTGTGACCAGGCAGATACCATGCAATACATGAAAGCAGAGTATTAGTTCTGTGTGTCTTGGGACAACTTATGTGTTTGTTTTGGGGTTTTTTTTAAGACAGCATCTGTAGTACCTTGGCTTTTGCTGGAGCATGTGGAACAGTTATGCTGCCAGGAATAAATGAAATAGCAAGAACAAGCGATCCAGACAATTAAAATGCTTTCAGATATGAGTAAATGTGGTTGTATGTATCAATTAAATTTGCTTCATTTACTGAGGTGAATCAGTTTGGTAAGTAGTTCTGGGTTTTTATTCCTTTGGATGAAGGCGAAGTGTATGCTGGTAGAACTCTTCATAAGGCATCAGCATGCATGGTGCTCATATAAAGAGTGCTTTAGCAGCAAATTCTGCTTTGTCACATACAGAATTGGTGTATAAGCATTATCTTCAGAAATTGTATAAACATTTAGGCAAGAACATTTAAGTTAGGGCTGCAAGACACTAAGCTTGTTTCTAGAGTGAGATGTTACTTAGGGCAAAATATTTGAGTAGCGTTAGGACAAAACCAACACCAGTGGCATTTACCTGTTCTCCCATCTACAGTCACAGCAGGGGTTCTACCACCGCACCACAGGGTACAGACCTCAAGCTGAAGTCGCCCTCCCTCTTAACAGAAGACAAATGGGGAAGCTAAGTAATTAGACCATGAAAAGATTTTTTTTATTCCATGAAAATATTCTCAACAGAGAACACTATTTTTTAACAAAGCATTTAACATTTAGGAAATCAACATGTGCACAAAAAAGGGATTAAAATTTACTGGAAAATGTAAGATTGTTTAAGACAAATCACGTTCAGAAATTTAGAGTAAGTGATTTATAACTAGCTGTGCAAGTACAAATGTCTTTTTCCTATGTTTTAATAACCCTCATACAAGTTGCACTATCCCTCATGAAAGCAACCTGCCTCCCAAGGAAGCAAATCCTGGTTTTAGAAAAACAAACAGTAGCGTGAAAAGAACATTTAGTCCTTTACCAGGAAGTGTTATTACTGACCTGCAAGGCTGTTAGCCAGGCAAACCACAGGCCCTTTAGCAGAAATACACAGATCACAGGATTTTTAAAAAAACCAAACCAACCAACCAAAATAAAAAAAAACCCAAACCAAAACCCCCATACCCAACAACCCCACCCCCAGCCCCCAAAAACTACCTAAGTAGTTTTGTCAGTATTGAGTAATGTCACATTATTATATAAATAACCCTGTATACAAGCTCCAAAAATCTAAACTTTAGAGTTTAATAGCCCCCATAATACACTAGGTCAAGCTGTGTAATAGTGGTATACATAACAGAAAGAATAAACCTCTACACATCACTCATTCAGTTTTACTGGTAGTACAGTTCCTAATAACACTGAAATTAAAAAGAATCCAGCACTGCTGCATCCAAATATTGCTTCAGACCCCAGAAAAACAGGATGTTTTGATTATTATTTCATTTCACCAAACAGCAAGTGGCTGGCTTGACAAGCTTGCTTCGATACAAGTTTCCCTTCCCTCCCCCCAACATCTCTAGTCTAATTCTTATCACCCTAATAAATCAGATATGATGTATTTATTAATAGAGCCACAAATGGGAGGCAAGACAACATAAGCAATAGGGGCACTGCAGACAACTATATATACATGTATAAACATATCCAAATTTCAATTGTTTACAAGTAAAAGTGCACATAGATCATTACGAAGTATCACTCAAATTTCAACTGGTCCATACAATGAAGCATCACCTGGAAATGGACTAGCACTGCAATAATTAAAATTGGAGCTTCATAGTGAAAAACTAAAAGACAGTTTCCATAAAAATATTTTAAAAAATATTTAAGTCAAATGAAGAGATACACATTTCAATGTATAAAAATCATGATGTACCATGTATCCAGTAAAGTAGAGCTCTAGAAAACACCTACCGTGGCTACCTCAGCAGCTGCAGCACTGTGAAAAGAGCTGAGACATAAAGCCCTTTGTGGGATACTGTAAGTGGTAGTGTTGGCAAACAACAGATTTAGGCACTCTCGTTTAAGGCAGCATTTGAATGGCAAGTGGTTGACTTCTGAGAACAGTCATTAGCTTGCAGTGGTGAATTGTCTCCAGAGGTGTTCTAGGTTTTCAGTGCTTGTAACAGGTTACTGACGTGCTGAAGATGGACCACAGTTCCAGGAGTTTCATCGGTTGCATTGTAGGCTAGAGCTGAGATGTATTATTTCCCCAAATCAACACAAATACATTATGGTCTCTTATCAGTTATGCCAAAAACTGGAATGTAATGATGGTTGCAGTGGTATAGTTATAGCAGCATACATGGATACTGGGATGAAACTAGTGCTGAAGATATTTAAACAAAACGATTTGTTATGAAATAAGACAAGCAAGGATGGCAAAGTGTTATGCAGACATGCCTGACTGTCCTAGGCATGCAGGAGGAGGTTAACGGCGAGCATGGAGGTGGTACAGGCAGACTGGTAACTGACATGATTCTAAATGACTGCCAATTAAAAGGAGTTGGAAGAGAGCATAATTGAGATAACCAAAAACAAAGCACAAGCTAAAATATAGTTTGTGCATCTGGGACAACCTAGGACAATGAAAATAAAGCGATTTTAGAAGCAGTAGCCTTTTCACTCTGGTAATTTTCCTGCACAAATTGAAGAATTTGTAATACATCCTTACCTATGTATGGAGATGCTAAGATGTTAGTGACTAAATGTATGTCTGCATGCATTCATGCAACTAGCTTTTCCCCTTGGGCCTTCAGTCTAGTACCCCCACCCCCCACCCTCCCAGCAGCTGCATGTAACCTCCTTCAAGATCTCGCCCATTTTCTCAGAAACCCGCTTCAGGAACCTGCAGTCCAAGAGGAAAAAGAAAAGAACAAAGTTACTGAAGGCCTTTAGAAGCCAGAGAAGCGTGCTCAGTTCTAACAGGCCATTCTCAGTGGCTACACATTATTAGCCTTGTACTTAATTCCACAAACTCTCATTAGAAATGAGCCACAGCTTTTAGATTAGCTTTTTTGGTTTTCTTCTAGTAATGGAGTAGTGCAATGCAGTTTCCAGTCCTCTGTGATTTAAAAGTGAGGGGAATTACTGCACATTTAAGACCTTGATTTCAAACGCAACATGACACAATTCAAAGACAGCTTACAGGCACACAGATTAAGAATATAGCATCATTCCCTTTCCAGGAGCAGAGAGAGTTCAGTAAGACATCAAGCATTACATGTAGTCTCTTTTTTTTGTTTGTTCAAGGTATCTAGAGCTAAAACAATTAAGTTGTGTCCTATACACAACATTCTACATTACATGTACTGAAAAGGAAGGAGAGAGGCAGGTCAGTGGACTTTCTGTACTTCTTAATCATAGTGTTTTTTCCTGAGTATTTTTGTTGAGCTTTCAGAATCAGAAAACATTTTCCTGTTTAAGAAGTAAAAGCTGCCAAGTATTTGCTTAGGAAGGAAGTTAATTCTTTTCAGTTACCAAGTTCAGTTAGTTAGTTGTTAGAGGATAAAAATCCTCTGTTTTAAGGGACAACAGTAAGTATTAGACATCTTTAAAACTAAATAATTTTTCAGTTCTCTATAAAAACAAAGTATTGTACAGAACAAGCAGGAATCTTAGTCTTAAGATTTAACAGCTGAACTGGAATTAGTGCTTGGTAAAGCAGGAACACTAGATCAGTTAAACAAAGCAGCAGACATTGGTCAAAATTACAGACCAGTGTAAGACACATAATTTAACATGGTCATTTCTGAAAACAAAAGCTATAGCAAGCTCACACTGCAAACAGACCATTCCTGCCTTCTGAGATTCACACACTTTCCATGAACCTCTGTGACTTACTACTTTTCCGCTATTTTCCCTGGGGAAGGTGTAACTGAAAGCTGCCAGTTTACTGTTAGATATAGGTTACTGCACCTTTGCTGTTTTTCTCTAGCGTTACATCTATATATGATGTCGGCACATAGCCTTCCTCTCCATTATGTCTTCGAGCTCTTGTCCACCCATCTCCTTTGTCTTCCTCAATAATGTACAAAATTTCCCCTTCTTTCATGGCCAGAGTGCCTTCATTATGACCTGGGAAAAAGAAAAAGCAAAGTCGTCTCAATGTTCAGACAGAATTTCAAGTTGTCTTTTTCCCAGGGCATAGTTTCCAGATTTATATATAAACAGGAAGAACCAAAATTCTGTGCAAGAAAACATATGGTCAGACAGGCTTACAGACAAAAATCTGGTCCAATCTGTAAAGCTGAATATTTGCCAATAGCTGTGCTAATATTTATCTTAAACCAGCACAAAAGTACTGCTCATGAATTAAAGTGATTTATACAATATTTCCACCAATCTTACATGCAACTAGTGGCTCATACAGATTATTTACTTTAAAACCTTTCACCTGTCTTCTCTGTAACAAATAATCCATGCGTTATAGTCAGTCAAGGAATCAGTGTATGTTGTTAGGCTTACCATCAAATGGATATATGGCCTTGCAATGTCCTATAGCTGGCAACGGATCGTCATCTTCAAACTCATCATCAAACTCATTTGGATGTGCATGTTGCTGGGGGGGACCGCGAACTTCCTGATTTGCATCATCCGTGTAACTCCCTTCGGGGCTGCAATGCAACGACTGGAGCATGAGGACACAACTCCCAACATACGTGTACTGCAGCAGGGGCAGGCCCTGGGTGCCGCCCCAGGAAAGCCTGTCAGCAGTTTTTGTATTTACTGCCTGGGGGAATTTTCTGAAAATACAGATGGATCAAAGCCTTGGCCTGGATTCTGTGCTACATAACAAACAGAAATTTGACATACCTGTCTCTACAGAGCAGGGAAAACAGGTGAGCCTTAGGGCAATGGAGTAAGATGGCTTTAAAAGGGGATGCTGTATAATGAGTGCATATTTCAGTTAGACTTTTTTATATTATATTATCGTGACATGAAGTAACCTCTAAAATTCAGAACCAGTAAGACTTTTCCTTCAGAAGGACATAAACTTTCAGAGGATAAGTAACAACAATCACCAACTGTTAACGATCAAAGAGCTGCCTTGATTCTGGCACACGATATAAAAGCAGTTAAGATAGAATAGTGACCTCTCTCTGCCCTGCGTTACAAGGTGGTTGATATCACTGCTGTGCCGCCTGTCGCTTCTGGCTGCTACTTTACCTTCAACTTCAGAGAGCCAGGCCTTGGGGAAAGAAAAACAAACACTGGTGTCAAAGAAAACTTGATTCGAAACCAGCAACTGCCACTGAACAAAATGCACTTAAAGGCATACAGTTTGCTTGTCAGTACAGCCACACATTCACATGTGACGTCTCAAAATTACTTCATGTGAAGCATGAATCTCTTCCTCCTGCTTAGCCCATATTCCACAAATATCTTTAATCACATCTGAATTTCAGGGGATGTTACTAATAAGAAATGATTCTAATCAGTTTATGTGTCAAACAATCTACATCCTTAATCCAAGCTAGATGAACGTACTTGGAAATATGCCACCTCACAAAAATCAGGAGTGCTTTCTTTAATCAAATAGTCTTTCTCTTCTGGGTGCTGCATTTATAATCCATAAGGCAAACTACAATTTTACCATTCATTTACAGTTTCCAATGAATTGTGTCAGAGTCTAACCTCATTCTTATGTATTTCCATCCGAAGACGGTCCATGTTGCTCATAGTCTCCGTTAATTTTGGTTGCAAACTGCTTGGATCACCCATCTGGGGGTTTTTCTCATAAACATCCTTCATCTTGATGAGGGCATCTCTAAAAACACATAAAACTCAACAATAATTATAAAAATACATACATTGGTACTGGTTTGTTATAGATAAAACAATGTTTATGTGTATGAGATCTCAACCTATTATTAGATACGAAGCACAGACAGGGAACTACTGCTCCCCACACCACACAATCATTTCCCCATTCTGTCATCTTAGCATTCTGCCTTCCTTTCTTGTGTCATGCACAAACACACAAGGACTCCAACTGTTGACTGTTCCTCTATTGGTCTCAATACTGTTTCTCATGTTTGCTATACAATTCCCAAAATACCAACACCATTCTTTTTTTTAATGCACAAAATTGCAGCTCTCTGGCTGCACATACACAGACCTACATGTTATTATTTGTTTTTCAGTGCAAGCTTTTGGATCCATTGTTTCTTATGCAACATTAGGATCAAAATGTGTATGACATCAAAGCAGAAGGAACCAACACTAAGAGAACCTACGTCCAATAAAACATGAAATTTAAAAATGTAATAGCCTGGACTAGTATATTCCCCCCTGAGCTTCTGAGCACTGTTGGCTTAGGACTTCAAAAGGAGCAAACAGTCTCTGAACCATGCCAGAGGTTAAAAAAAACCCCAACCAGCACACTCACTTCTGGTCTGTTTCCTTCTGTAGTTCTCTGTTAAGTTCATCGATTCTCTGTTGCAATTTCTTGCGTCTTTGTTCTGGAGGGAGATGGCTGAAGTCTTCTAGCGCAGGGCCCTGCAAGCAGAAATAGTCTTAAACAGGTAACAAGTGCCTATCAGGCAGCTGAACTGACATACCCACACACGGACAGCGCTCACTGGAAGCAGGATGGACCTTCTTAAAAAGTCTACTTGACACACAGCTCTATAAAACACCGCAACAGAATAGATACACGTTCTTGCTGCCAGATCATGGTCATTCACTCAAGGTCTGTTCTGCCTGCTGTAACAGCTGGCTCACACATGTAATTCAAACTCAGAGACTTAATTATTTTTCTGAAAAGCTGAGCCTTTTGTCTCCTCTTACATCCACTGCACTTAAAGCAGATTTAGACTGGACAGAATTAATTACTACAGAGTAATTTCAGAACAAAACCATCTAAGATGTGTCTATAGTATTAATATACATATGTAATTGATTCTTTCCCTGGAGTGTGTGTTCTGTAGCAAATTCGATGCTATCAAAAGAAACATACTGTATTTTGGATCTTCAGTTCTCTCCCGGAAGTTCAGTAATCTCGCTAGAAAACATACTAAAACTGGCAAAGTTCTGATGCATTTTACTTCAAGTAAAACTAGTTCATAGAGCAAAGAAAAAGCCTTTATAGCATCAAAACTCTGACTTAAACTTATTAATCTCAATAAAAACTTGCTCAAATATTCCAAGTCACCCTTTTCATTATATAAAGTTTTAGGATGGGGAAAAAAAATCTCTCACTTTCAAAAGCTTTTTAAAAATATTAATCTTTTTTTAGAGTTAAGCCCACCTATTATTATGAACCCAACGCAGCAAAGGCTTGATTGCAAACTTGCGCCAAGATTATAAACAGGATGGAAGGAGGCGGGTGTGAAAAGCATGGAAAGAGATTTTTATGTGTTTCATGAGTTTGCTGTAAAACCCCTTCCCCACAGGGTGACAGACACCGATGGCATTAAGAAAAGTACATGTCTTAGTAACAGAAAGTTATAAAGTTACACTATTTGTGCCCAGGTTGCCTTAGAAAGCTGGTTTTAGCAGAAGAAAACTGCCTTGCCATTAGAGTAACCCTTCATGGAGGCATAAACGAGCTGGACTGTTTCTTTTGGCAAGAGAAACATGACTGTCACAACAACTCTGACAGCAGCCGCCTAAGGCTCAGGTGCCAAGTTCCTAACCCCCCTCTTACGATCTTCTTCTTGCCCCTCAACTATTTGGTTCTTTTGCACTTGTAAAATCATGATCTCACTGCTTTGTAAGAAGGGAATAAAAGACACCATAAAAGGAGGGAAATCCAGATATGATGTTTCCAAAATAAAGCAGAAGTGTCTCTTTCTGGAGGAAAAAAATAATTAAAATCCTTTCAGATGTTTTTTACACACTACAAAGTTAAACACAATCACATCCTCTGTATCACTCTTCTTTTACAGGTCAGTTAAAACCAGAGTATCCTACAGCAATAATCAGAACAACAGAGGTGTCTGAATTTTTACTGACTTGCTCTATAAAACAACAATATTACAGTGTGCTTTTGATTTAAAACAACAGCTTTCTAATAGTCCTAAAAATAAAATCACCTTTTGGGGTTAAATTCAAGGAAGTTAATTTTGTGATACTCAACATTCCTCCCTTACATGAGATTCACAACCTTTTATGCTGCTTGAACAATTTTCCTGACACAGAGATATCACCAAGTATTTCCACTGTGACCAACTCATGAATACTGCTCAACCCTCAAATTCCAAAATTGCATACTTAGTTGCAGCCAGATCACAAGTCTAATTGTCTCACATTAAGCATGGATGATTAAGAAGACCGTGTATATGAGTGGAACATCTGAAGATGTGTTTCAGCACCTGACTTGAGCAGTTATGATATGGAAACACTTTCAGAAGATTACTTTCATGCTATCTTAGCAGAAGTACAGCAGACAGATCAGCACACGGGCTTACCATCTTCACCGACCACTGCACAGTTCATTTGAAAACAGAAAGAAACGGGAAATTATTCACATGCAATGACTAGTTACAAATATGCTTCATGCCTAAAACTATATATTTAAAATAGTACTTAAGGATTAAAATTTTAATTTATAAATAAAACATTTTACTATAAGTGTAAGAAAAACAAAATGCAACAATCAGATATGCACTTCTGCTTTAAGAATCGCTGATAAAAAAATTACTAGATGGTAATGGGTAGTTTTAATTTAACAAAATGCCAATACACAACTTCATTAAACTACTTTAGAATTTTAGTATTTTGTATGCAAAAATAATAATATGCCAACGAACTTCTATTGTAGAAGAAACAAACAAACAGCCAACATTGCACAAAACAGCAGAATTTGATGATGATGAGGGACTGGTCAGCCATATATAAGTAATTTGTCAATTACAGCTAACAATCCACTGCTTTTACACACATACATTTTACAGTGTATTTCTAAACAACAGTAGAACTACAATAAATGAAGAACTTTTTCAAGTTTAGAAATCAGTCATTTTACTTTCTGAAAATAGCGTTTGGGTCACTGCCGCTATCCTGGAAATGTTTTAGTCCAGATAAAGACATTTAAAGTGTAAAAACCTTATCCTTGGAGGAAGCAAATAGAACATGGGATCGCCAGTCGTCATATCTCAGGTTTACCATTCACAGCACTTTGAAGACCTACTGTGCTTTCATTCTTTGGATAACCCCTTCCAGAGAAGCATCACACAACTTAGAAGATAGGTATCTCTGGCATCATTTATGACCCTCAGCAATTGTAAGGCTGTTGTCTTGGGCAAACACACAAAAGTAGAATTTCTAGCAATAAAGAAAGCAAAGCACCTTCTCAAATGGTATTTTGGTAGAAATCTCAGTGAAGTCCATAGATGTAAAATGTCTTTAGAATAACCTCCTTGTTTCCTTTAGAAAGAGTCTTCCAAGTAAACAAGGAAGGTTTACGTATCGCTGTTGATGATGCATCTGTTTACATATTGAGTGGCATGGAGCAAAGACCTCTCTAAGCGCTAACACCCTTTGGAAACATGAAGGGCTAACGAGCAGCCTGTACCAGCGGTACTAACCAAGTGGGACTTGCTTACACTTAATAACCTACTCTGTTATTCTGTGTGCTGCTTTCACTCTGCATCACGATGGGGAGATGCCATGCGTGAACCAGAGAATTATGGATGTCTGGTTTTGTGAGCACCAGAGCTGTAAAGGCTCTGCACAGGGCAGGCTGAATGAAGTACGCAGTATGCTATCTGTCTGCTGTGTGCACACTCATGGGTAAAGCATGGCAGCAGCACAAGTCAATTAAATACCATTCGGTCCTTCTGCAAGTCAGTACCACTCAGGCATCATTCTCCAGGGATAAAGCTGTGAAAACAGCATCATGTACTAGCAACTATTAAGCACAGTATTGAGATACATTATCAAGACAGGACTGAAATGTGAGATAAAAAAATAATCTTTAAGAATTACAGTATACAGTTACGTTGGAAAGGCACTTGGTATGTGGTAATATGGTGTATGTTAAAATGCTTGCAAAGGAATTTCAAAATACATAAAAATGTTCATCCTGAAGATTTATAAATTATTTGATATTGTGGGATATTTGAGTTAATCCAGAGTTGCAGAATACTAGTGATCCTCGCTAGCTCTACAGAATACTGTTCTCTATTAAATTCATTTAACTTTCGTAACATGAACAACAAATTGCAAGAATGAAAAAAACCAGTTAAGAATATGGTTTCATTTTCCAGTGGCATTCTGTAGTTGTCAGGTATCTTTCGCTTCAGTAAGATCTTCTAGAACTACTCACACTACAAGATGGCAATTTGTGAGCCAGGGGTGAATACATTTTATTTAGTGATCAACAAAAGGGAGGTGTAATCAAGACCTGTGCCATTTAAACAACTATCTAATCCAGTCAGTCCCTCACTGAGAAGGAAAGGCAGCAAACTATCTGCATGACCTGAACAAACGATGACAGAAGGGACTCAGAAGGGGAAAGGAGAAAAACTGTCCTTCCTCCATAAACAGAGGACCACAAGCACTTTCTTAAAAATGGTGATGGTAGAAAGGGCATTTCCAAGATACCTGGGGGTCTGAAATAAGGTGCCACAACATGTCCTAAAGAAGTGATTTTTAAGTGTAACTCATCATATTTCAGAGTGGCAGCTACGGAGCCTCCAAATCATCAGCTTTATGGCAACATGATGTTATTATACTTTGATCACTGTTCTGTCAACAGCAGCGTACCTTTCCTGACGCGCATGAAAGTCAGTATTGTTTTCAAATAACAGAAAATAATGGATTCTATGTAATCAAACACATCCATATCATGTCATTTTTAAATCAATAAATATCCTAAAACATCCAGTGGTCTGCCTGTGTTTCACTGAGGTAACAGGGAAGTGCCAGTACATTTATCACTAGTACTATACATGTTGCTAGGAAACCACTGAACATTTCCCTTTTTACTGTCTTCCAGACAAATTCTGTCTGCAGAACGTGCCACTGGAGAGGAGTTAATGAAGTGCCATTTGGTAGCAATTTTTCAATAATTTCACCCAAAAGAACGTCAGACAAACAAGAACAATTTATTACTGAGAAAATGTGTTAAAATTGTAATGTTTCAAAAATCAGTATTTCAAGATCTGCAAGCACCATGTGCAGACAACATACACAAGAAAGGAAATGTTTCCCTTCTTGGTTCAGTGGCTTGCAATCAACTATTATTTCAATTAAAATCCAGCAAATAAGACATCTCATCTGTCAAATGTGTTCTGTAGTGACTAGATACCAAATGATAAATTACTGCAAAAATATGTTAGGTGATGGTAGGGAAACATCTGTGAATGTGAACAACAATGAAGAAAGGTATCAAACGCATGCTGAGCACCCTCTTTATAACACCTTTCCTTTTCAGCTCTGGTATCTGGAGTGCAGTAAGAGTATTTTTATTTTCGTTTAGAACTGTCTGCATAATCCCAAACTGAGTGTCCTACGAGTGACCTTATAGCTGAAGTGTTACTTTTAACACACCAAGTAAGCCTTATAATGAGGGTGAAGAGCATCAGAAAAGCCACATCACAAACACACTGTTCATAGCCCATCATGCATTTCAACTTGTTAGCAAACTTACCCCTCTTTTGAGGCTTCTGAAAGAAGGAATTCTGGGCTTCCCTGTTTTTATGTCACTCATGCAATAATGCACTGGTTCAATGGAGAATATGGGATACTGGGACCCATTAGGAGTACTGGATGTGTATAAACTAGTAGGGGTTAGGGGTGGGGATTGTGGCTAATGTGGAAATAAAGAAAGCAATAAATAAGCCAAATGTTCAAAGTGATTTTAAAATGAAAATTCTGTCTTAACAAAAATAAAATTTCCATCTAACAGACAAACTGCTTGTAACGTTGCAGACACATTTACCCTCTAACTGCACGGGCTTTAAAAGGCTTTGCTCATGAACTAATCTTCAGATTCAGGCTGTTGCAGAGAACGAAGGCATACTCCGAAAGGCTTTAGATTCAACACTTCCACAAGATCCCAAGGTTGCCCCTCTCTTTTCTTAGAGCAGGAAGTTCTGCCTGCACAACTTCAGTCACAGCTGTTTGGGACACGCCTGTGCATTCCTGCTCACTGTTTCTTCCTCATTCTGATGTACCTTACCAGGAAGTGAGCTCATGGAGAACAAGCTAGATGAATACAAGGGCTGCCTGGCGTTCTTTGTTAGTATCATCACGAGAACTTCATCCACTTTCTACTCCCCCTTTTAAAAAATTGCCTCTCTCATTTTTTGTCTCTCATACCTCTCCTGCTTTTTCCCAGTTTGAGTTTTCTGTACTAGTTCTCTGCTGCTCAACTCATTCCCTTCCAAAAGACTTTTACGTCTCTTGACAACATCAAGAATAGGTAAATGGTCAAGACCAGCAATAGTTTCAACTAAAGAAAGGCCCAAAGGCCACTATGAATATCCCAGCTACAATAAAGCAGCATGTTTTCATATTACAGCTAATTTAAGAATATCTTTTAAAACCTGAAAATAGCATTTGGAATCAAATAGGGATCTCCTGAAAAATATTTTGCTCCCAGCTGCTGTTTTGTGGAGTGTCCTCCATCCTCTCCAAGAACAGCTGTAAAAAAGGGACATAATCTTCCATTGCCTCCAGGTCCTTAAGGAAGAGACACATGCAGTATACATACCCATACGTGTAACTGTGGTTCCATACAGGAAACTCTACAGCTGACTATCTGAACCCTACCTATAGAGCGCACAAACTGGTGAGCAGGAGGAGTAGGGAAAGTCCTGTCAGCTCTCTTCAGCTGTCATCATATGAAGGATTTTCTTATAGCTATGGCAAATGCCACAGTCCAGACTGAAAGCCAACAGCTTCCCTCTCCAAAATTCTCAGGAAGATGTCATCTTGTCAAACCAGTAATCACGATCTGATTTCAGAACAGGCTGAATCTCACCCATCTCTGCAGCTAGATGCAATGAAATATGCTAATGTATTAATGCATTTAAACTATTATCAATTACTAATTCTACTGCATGAAAAGTTAGCAATCAGTTTTTACTTGAACACACAGCTGCAACGACGTAACATACTGAGGCAGGAATAAAGAACTGGCCATATCCTTTCCTGCTGTAGATCTGCTCTCCTGGAATACTATCAGACAGAAAACAAATCCCACCACTAACAAGCTCTGAGAATAGCTTCCTGTAATAAATGGCAGAAACTGAGTTGGAGCATTAAAAGTACTTCATGAAAATCTACAGGAATCATTAAAATGACTCACTGATGTGCTCCAATACCAAATAAAGACCTAGCATAAAATTCAAGTAAGTATATTCTTTTTTATTCATTTATATTGCTAATGCATGTATTAATCCTTTTTGTTGATCCATTAAGGCAACTTGCACAGAAAATGGTAATTAAACTCATGAAATAAAACCAGGAAGGTGTAATTTCTCTGCTTTTTGAGCACAGGAATATTTTTACCAATTTCATAGTAATGTTTCTTCTGTAACATTCACCTGTATGGTGCTTCAGCAGTAAGTTTTACCAACTCTAATGGTATGATCAATTCTATTGTTTTCAAACCTCTGAAGTTTTCAAAACTAGGAGCAGGTGCAATAAAAATCTACATAGCATTCCTACATAGAAACATCTACAGAACGTGGCGTTTTAGAAGGGGGATGCTTTTTGTAGTAGAAAAGAAGGATGGGAAG
The DNA here is from genome assembly GCA_022605575.1 of Laterallus jamaicensis coturniculus. Classification (NCBI taxonomy): domain Eukaryota; kingdom Metazoa; phylum Chordata; class Aves; order Gruiformes; family Rallidae; genus Laterallus; species Laterallus jamaicensis. The sequence continues at coordinate 17,037,255 of JAKCOX010000007.1, forward strand.
TCAGCCTGATTCCAAAACATACTCCCCCTCCTCTTACTTTTACATTCACCTCTTCGATGCAACTGCAGGAAGTCTTTACAGATACTGAGAAACACTGCAGAAACGGGAAGGTAGTTTTATAAAATAACTATAAAAAACATTCCCAGGCACAAATGACAGGAAGAAACATTAGAAAAAATTCCCCCCAATGAGAACTTGATTTTTAGTGTTAAGTATCCAACCCTACTCAAACCTTCAGATCTCCTTACACATTTTAATAGCAAGGCAGGGGAAGGGTATTAAAAAATAAATGAAGTGACGCTACAATGCCCTGAATTCAGATCATCACATTTGAATTTCCCAAATAGTAATTTCTTAATTGTTACCTTTGGCTTCTTTCCAAATAGCCACAGCTTTCCTTTAGCTTTGCCCACTGTAGTTTTTGAATCAATTCTCATTCCTTCCTGCTTTGGTGTACTGATGGTCCCATCAGAGATAGTTCTGTAAATATTCTGACTGTAATCCTCAAATGGAAAATCTCCAGGAGGTTCAAAACCGGATTTGAAGCAGTCTATCACTAGTTGAGAGTCCTAGACATAGGACATCAAGGAGTTTAAAAAGCAAAACAAGCAAACTCATCAAGAACTGACAAGAGAGCACCAGAGACACATAGGTTTTTCCCTTTAAATGCAGGGATGCACAGATGGGAAGTGCGAGCGAGCTCAAAAGGCATGCTTTGGGTCAGACGGAGTTATGATCACGGCTGTTCTTCTTTCGCAGCAGTGTTAACACGAGTGCAAATCAAAGCATACCCTACTGTTCAGGATCAAGCAAACACGCCCCAAGGGTTATCACACATGTAAAACAGGAGACGCTTTAGGGCCAAACTACTACTCCACCTCGAGTATTAGTGTTATCTTCGGGTCAGCACTAAGAAACTAGGTGTAGTAAAATATAATAGGAAAGAGCCCGTGTTGGAAGGAGTAAGAAAGTACTGCCAGGAGCTGCCATGAAGCAGGACACAGAATGGTACTTTGTTAACTAAACACCCTTTATAGGATTTAACGTTACATACTGGAGAAAATACCAACCATGTTGGCAGTCCAGGATGTTTCAGGATAACCAAAACAACGTGTCCAAAATCACATCCAGTGAGAAAGTGCCAAAGATCTTCAGATCAGAAGAGAGCAATGAAACAGGAAGAGAATAGACACCGAAAGTGGAAGCGACCATTTGGGCTAAAACTGAAGTGACAACACTTTTCAAGCAGACAACTATTTAACACAAAGACAAGCGTACAGGGTAAGTCCATTTTTCCCCTCTCCACAGCTTCTGCATCAGTTAAATTGCTCATGCACATTGAAAAAGTTGCTCAATTCTACTTACTCTATGTTCATCAACTGATTTTGCTGCAAGGATCATCCCTTCTAAACATTTAGAGATAATGGGAATAACCTTGCGCTCAGAGTCAGCAAAGCCTTTGTAACATTCACTAAGTTTGATGGTCCTTCTTTCATCCATTTCTTGAAGTTGCTGTAAGCACAAAGATAAAACAAAGCTTTTATCTGCAATTTTTTTTCTTGTTCCTGATGTAAGCAGTAACTGTCATCATTACAGTGTAGTAAAGAATTTCTGTGCTTTACCAGCGTTCTTGTTTGCGTAATGAAGTAGAATTTATTAATAAAATTAAAACATCAAGTCACTTCAGACACAGACTTAAGATGCCCAAAACAGTAATTACAAAGAGTTGATACTCTTTGACTTAAAAAAATTATGTAAAAGACTGGACTTCCTTCTCCTTATTCTAAAATGTGTACATATTTGTTTCATGCAAAAATGAACACTTCGGTAAAGGAATTCTACTGATTTATACATCTCCTTGCTCTCTCCTAGTTCCAAATAATTTCTCTCTGGTGATAAAATATATTTGTTATTTTCCAATCAATACCAATGATTTTGTAAAAAGGAAAAATTAGAAATATTAAAATTCTATGCTGTTTAGACATGCTCTCTGATTTGAAATACAAACCATTTCCTTTAGAAGTGTGCAAGAAAATAAAGAAAAGAATACCGTTATGTAGTTTCTAATAAAAGTCTACTGGAACAAATTAAAGAGAAATATTATTAAGATAATAGCCCTGGACCTTTCACCCAATTAAATGTGGGGGGGAAAAAAACAGAAGAAAACAAAAAGCAGTAGTACACACATGAATAGATATCAGAAACAGGAAAGGAAGCTGGATCTTTCTACTCAAACAAAGGTAGGTAGCTCAAAGAACATCCAATTTCATCTCTCCAAAACAAAGCAACAATGTAGTCATGCTAACAAAGTCCCATAGTATGTTACCAAAGGTTACCAAGGTTTTCCCACAGAAAGTTACAAAATATTTGCAAGGAAACAATAAAAATATAGTCCCAAGTGAGAGCAGGAAGGCCTGGTCCTGCTTTCTCTTGGGAGATTTCAAGAAACTGTAAGTGAGATCTTACAATGATAATGGATTTTAACCCTAGAGAAATAAAGGCAATAAACCCAAACTCTGGTCCAAGCTACAAAGAATGATGATCAAACTGTTTCTCTTGGGAGCTGATTGCAATTCCTCCATCAGTGTGCTAATGTCAGATCTCTAGTGCTGCTCAACAGTTAATATATTATAAAATTCTTTAATAAGCCAAGGGAATTTTATTCTGTAACTCCTATAACTTCTAGTGTTTTTATTTTTTAATATGAACTCCCTTGTGCTTCTGGAAAATATCACACATTCCTAAGTTGGTGACCTTCAAATAAAAGTACTGACTTGATTTTCCATTTCCTCACTCCACGTCTCGGAATCAGTTCCTCCAGTCAGTCCTCTCCCAAACGGCTGAACACACATGCCGATATACTCCAAACTCTCCCTCAGCTGACACCCCCCAACTACTTTAAACAAGTTTTACAAAGTCTCTGGGTTTGAAAGAATCTTAAGAAAAAAAAAAGTTATATGAAGTACCTTAAGAAATCCCCTTCTGAGATGAAGTAATGATCTAATGTGGCCTTTAACTTTTAAAAATTATTCTAGAGAGTTCATGGATTGCTGGTAATACTGATGAAACAACAACCAACTGGGGAGGGGAAAGTACTGCCTCCAACCCACCCACCTTATACCTGTACATGAGATACATTAAACTGCAAAGTCTTGCAAGCCTGCTTGCCTTTATCTCTGCCAGAGTCACAGCATTCACATGCACAGAGAGCAAAAGAATTCATGACTGAGCCCTATTAGAATAACTGTTTTACACGTTTGTTCTCTCTCAGATGTCTCAAATGCTTATTGTGCTGTATCTCTTCAGCAGTATTTAAACAAAGAGTCTGTAAGATATAAAATCTTCATAGAAAACACAACAAAATATTTTGAGGACAAGTCTAAGTATAATCACTCTAAGCAGTAAGCCTCACGATAAAATACAGATTCTGTCAAGATTATGCTAATTTCTTGCTAAAACTATCCATTATAATCCCCAAAATAAATTTTTAGATTTTAAAATCTACTTCTCCTTTGTAAGAACATACTTTCTCTGTTCATTATTTTACCTTATAAATCTGAGGAATGACAATGTAGTAGTGTTTGTGCTGTTCTCCATTAAAATTCTGTAGTTGTGCAGCATATTCATTTTTGTTTTCATCAGCCATGTGTGTGCGCAGGTTTAACTGTTGCTTAGCCTAGTAGGAAAGTATTTATCAGTTCAATTATGTCTTGTGCTTTTCAATGACATACAGCAGTATTTTATTTTCCTGACTATACAAAACCACTAATCACAAATCATCAATGCTGACATCCTTATAACTGAAATAAAAAGAACATGAATGTCATACACAGTCTACAGCCCCAATGTGTTTGTATATACAGAGAGTAAGGATCATCTTAGCTCCCTTAGCCACTTGGCTTAAACATGTATCCTAAAGAAACATGTAAGTGACTGAAGTTCCACGAGTACCACCAAGTACCAGGAAGTCTGCCTGTTTAAGGAAAATGGTTATCATCTCCACAGCATCACTTCAACACTAGTGAAGCATACCCCCATCTGTACTGTCTTATATTTTACTGTAACTTTGATTTTGAACAAAATAAGCAAGCATATTTGAACACAATATTATACAAAAAAGAATGCTGTTCTGGTACTGACAATAAACATGGAAATAAAATGTTTTTATAATAAGGAGACAGTAAAGAAAGAAATGGGTCCACTCTTACCTTCTCAACATCAGCTTTTGTCGCATTAGTGTCATTGTCCAGTCTTTCGTAGCTTTGCTGTGCCTTCTCTGCCTCTCTGCATTCTCTCTCAAATTTCTTTTTGCTCTACAAAAGCCACAAACTTAATGCTTGAACAGCCACTATTCCCTTCTAGTTTTGTACAGTAATTCTGAATATTAAAGCTTTCATTTAAGTATCTTAAATTCACTGGAAACCTTTAAGTAAAACCATTATTCTCTCAGCAACCAACTCTCAAAAATGTTCAATTTTTCTATGAAAAATGGTCAATTTTTCTATGTCTGTAATATGTTGTTCTGTATTTTGATTACCTGATGTTGTAGACCATAATTACAATTGTTTCCTTGCTGGTACTTCAAGGAAATAAGTTTTAGTTACAGACAAGTCCACTTTGTAACCTGACTTCAATAATAACCTAAATAAAATCAGGGGGCAGAAAACTTAAACCTGGAATCGTATGAGTGAAATTTTCAAGTTCCCTTCTTCAGACATTAATTTTAATCAACAAATTCAACAGAATTATCTTGAAGGTGGTCTGAAGGACTTATCTGCATTACAAGATCTCAGCATACCCACCCATTATCATCAGTATTCGTATCACCTGGCATAGCTGGAAGCAGCACAGACAGCAGTACCGAATGCACTTGCTGTTCAACATACCCAGCTGTTGTCAAGACAACTGCTGTAGGAAACATGCTGCTGCTCAGGAAGTCACTAAGTCTAGAGACAAACTGGCAACAGAGATTGCGTAGGCACTCTTCTCCTGCTTCAGCACAGTCAGGCTATTGAGGTTAATGTGTCCCTTAAAGCAAATACAGTGCACAAAGCTGGTAACTCCCAGAGTTCACCTCAAACTATCTTTGTGAAGGGCGATAGCGTATGAGGAGCGGCTAAGGGAGCTGGGGATGTTTAGCTTAGAGAAGAGGAGGCTGAAGGGAGACCTTACCACCTACAACTACCTGAAGGGAGATTGTGGACAAGTGGGTGATGGTCTCTTCAGCCAGATGACCGGACAAGGGGAAATGGCAAGAAACTGTGCCAGGGCGGGTTTAGATTGGACATTAGAAAAAAAATTTTTACTGAAAGAGTTGCTGAGGCCTGGAACAGGCTGCCCAGGGAGGTGGTTGAGTCACCTTCCCTGGATGTGTTTAAAAAAAGGGTAGATGAGGTATTTAGGGATACGGCTTAGCTTAGGATGGGATTGGTTGGACCTGATGATCTTCAAAGTTCTTTTCCAACCTTGTGATTCTGTGATCTAAAACCACTGCTTCTACTCTGATCTTCTGACCATGAATTAAACTCTTTGACACGATACTTGAAGCAAGACATTGCTTATCTGGGTCCACAAAAACAAACATCTCTGCTACTGCTTCACAATAATCTGGATCAAAGATATAATAATAAATTTCTGAGACACAAACCCGGCAGAATATTAGAATGCATATTGAACACACTTGGTTAAATTTTCTATTTTCTCTCTAAAAGCAAGTCTCAAGAAAAAGGAGCTTTATAATCTGTTCTAGAGGAACTCACTTCCTGCATTTCCCTGTTAAAAAGTAAAACTGTAACAGTGAAATATAGTGACTTATAATTTCTTCCTCATATTATTAATTACTCTCTAAACAAAAAGTAGCCCACAGAGAAGCAACTGAAGAAGCCCAAGCCCCCGTTAGAAACTGATTCCTTCACACTGGATAAAAGCCAAGGCTTTGCTCAAACATACACAAAGAAGCAGTTTCCAGGAGAAGTTTTTTAAATGCAGAACTACAAATAGTAACATCCAAAATATGGTTCAATGTAAGTCTGATTTAAATATTTAGTAATATAGCTAAACAGAAAGTCTAAGACAATGACAGTTCCATTTACAGGCTGAGTTACAAAGTTTGAGAAGAAAAAACCCAAAATACAAACTCACATTATCCATCTGTTTCCAGCACATGTCCAGATACTGTTGAGCTTTTCGCCCTTCCTGAAGATGCTAAAACCACCAGAAGTATGTTAAATTTACATTATCTTTTTAGCATAATTACCATTAGTCTCTGCTCTAGTCAACACAGTACAGCATTTCCCAGTACTCTTTGGAAGACATTACTAATCGTGTAAGAACAGCAACATATTAAAATCACACAGGCAAAAATGGGAGATAGTGCTTTACCAGTAACAAGACCTACATTTTGAAGTTTAATTAACTGTAGTAAACCAGCGAACATAAAACACAGACCAACCTTAAATGTGTGTTTCATAAATGTATCACAAAACCTACTTATCATCAAGTTCGTTAAATTGGGCAAATACATCAATTCATTAAAAGACATACCCATTTTCATTCCCTATTATCAAATCAAAATATAAAAATTACCATTTTTCTCTCCGTTTTTAGATCATGAGAATATCTCATCAACTCTCCATACACTCTGTGTCCCATTTCTTCTGCAACTACTTCTCGTTGTCCTGCATAGTCATTCAACTCATTAAGGATGTTAAAAAAGGCAATACACGAAGTAAACCTAACGAAAAGCACACACACACAAACATACACATACAAAAAGTGAGACTTTTTTTAATGAACTTCTCTTACTACAGTCTGTACTCCTGGTTAATAAAAACCCATCCATATTTTACGATAAACCGTATCTTAATGCTAATTGAATTATAGGAGAAATACAAGTTGGGAAAGCCTACTTAAAGCCTAGCATGTACTATATGTTGCAATGTTTCTTCAAAAACATTTTATAAGAATATGGATTTTTGTGGATGGAAAAGAAAGAAGAAGAATACTACCTGGAAAGCCCTGTAGTATAGTGGTATCTCCTAAGCTGCCAAATGAGAGGCCTGAGCTTGGGAACGGATACATACGTCCCTAGGCTCGGAGGCTGAACTTGCTGCAGAGATGATGTGCTTGGTAGTCTTGAGGGTGGAACATGCCAATCATACCACTCATATGCATCCCGATGGATGATCTACAGAACAGGTTTGCTATCAGCTCTGGAGACAGCTGCCTGTTTGCCTGCCCACCTCTTGGCTGGAAGTAAGGTGCCACTATGGCTGGCACTAAAAAGGGGGGAAGAGGAGGGGCAAAGGGTAGAAAGTGTGTATGGAAGGGAGGAAAGAAAAAAAAACAACAAAAAAAAGAGGCACCGCATTAAAATACACATCTTTCTTTTTAACTGTGGAATATTGCCACCTCCATAGGCTTGGCTCTGGGGAATTCAAATGCCACCCTAGCACTACAAATCCCATTCCCAGTGGTCCAGGATCTTTAAATAGTCAAAAGAGCTAAAGGAAATCATAGCGTGGATTCTCATGCACTCCATGCATGTGGCATGTGCTCTGGCTGCAACCTGAAACCTGTCCACTTTCCTTCCTAACAGCAACTCCTAAAGAAAAAAAAAATGTGATTTTCTAAATAAATAAAATATGGCTATGGACAGCAAAGCAAGTACCACTCTGATTAATAATCATAAAAGTTGTTTAGCAAAAATTGCTCCTCCAGAGTTAAGATATTCACTTATTTTGTCACTCCAGAGTCAAAGCAAGTCAGCAGTTTAAGAGCTCTTCTTTGCCAAAAACATGACAATTTTGTGGACAGTCAAGTCTCAGTTGCCATATAAATGCACTGAAAAAGAGCAAAACACACAGCCTAAGGACACATAATTACTTTTCTATTAAAAGTAATACTAGACTATATGCAGCATAATAAACTTCTGCCTTCAAATGTTCAGCTACCCAAAGATTAATTTGGAAAGGTGCAAGTACTACCTGCCACATTTACTACTTTAAAATACTAACGGAAGCAAACTCAGGTTTCATGCTTAAGAATTACAGCAGAAATAGAAGAAGCCAAGCAGAATTCCACTGTTTGTCTTAATCAATTAAATACTTCATACTAAAAAAGAAAAAAAAAATCCATAAAAGGACAGAGAATACTGTAGTCTTCATTTCTTATACACAGAACTTGAAATGCACATTTTTACCTGGGTTCTTCATCTTTGGCTGAACGTTTAGGACAGTACTTCTTAACCAGATTTCTATTAAGGAAGAACAAAAAAAGATGGCTTTTTAGAATCTCTTTTTAGAAGACATACACACAGAAAACTCCACAAACAAATTATTTCTTTCTAATGACTTCAAGGAACAAACCTGTTCTCTATGTCATCTTATAAAGGTCCTTTAGATAACATAAGGCAGAAATCTATGACATTTTCAATGTTTTAGTTCACTTTGATCTAGAACAGTGTCATTTTAAAGCCTCTATTGCACAATCACTAGACATTAACTAAGGAGTTATTGAACATCCTTTTCACACATGCAAAAGCAGCTAGCAGACAAGAAAAAAGCAAAGGTATGAATGCTGTGTAAGATACAGACAGTGCACACTGTATGCTGTACCCGTGAGCACAGAAGTCCATGCCTCAATTAAGCTCTCTGACTGTACACTCAGTTCAAAGGTTTTAACCACAGTATCTCCAAATGTTCAATAAGGATATTTCAAGAACAGAAGGGACAACACCTGTTTTCAGGAAAGATGTTACATTTTGCCTTACCACCAGTGTTGTAAATATCAGGTTCTTAAAAAACAAGAAAATCTCTAAAAGACTGTCCATGGGACCAGCACATTACACAGAATCACAGCCCAATTTCTGAGAACACTGCCATGAACTCATTTGCTTATCACACAATGCAGAAACAACATCTTAAGAAACATACAAACCACTTCACCGACTCTACACCCTAGAGAATAAACAACACAGGTATATGCTGCTTACACAACCAACCACAAAATATTTGCAGTGACATATATTGCTACAAACATCCCAAACCCTGTGATGAATAGCAAATGAAGCAATACAATTTTTCAGACAGGAGGGTAAGAAGAGAGGATGTCCAGTGATTTTTCAAATTCTCATCTTCCTGTATGTCAAGTTCTGAGTACACCATTTTTCCAGCACAGCATTCTGCCTTGACTTACAAAATTGCTTTCAGACAGCAATGAGGTCTTTTGAAATTCTTGAAATATAAAATGATACATTGTTGCCTCAGATTAAAAAAAATTTTAAATCCAGAATTTCCTTATAATTTTTAGCAGCCAATGTTCATAATATCAATTGATTGCATTTTTCATTATACCCATTTTCAAAGTTGACTGTTTTTTCCCATGAAACAGAAGAACTGAAATTCTAGCTCTACTACAGTTCTTTTCCTCTCCATCTGACAGTTTGTCATTTTACAGCAAATAAAGCATGAAAGAAAAATACAAAACATTTTTCTCACTTGCTTACCGTCAACCTGTGTGCCTTTTAAGGTCAGAGATGTGAAACATCTCCGCTGCTGTGTGTTTTCAGAAGTAGCAAACAGTATTTAAAGAGCGATCTACTACTCTAACAGACCAGTAGTTAAATACCAATGCCCACTCTCACAAAAACTCTCATATTTTCCAAACATCAGAACCACTTCATTGAAATTTTGCTAATTATGTTTAAACTGTAGACCAGATTGACTTATCTCTCATTTAAACTAATGAAGTACTATTTTTAAGTATGAATTAAGATCTCAGCAGAAAAGAACGCGTATCAATTATTTGCTTTACAACCCACAAGTAGAAGCAACACAATGCTGGCAATTTCCCCCCCCGCCCCATGTGTCTCTTAAATAATGATACCTTCCACTTAAGAACAAAATACCCACATAACAAAACAAGTGCAAGGAACACTTCTGCTTTGTAACTGGTATGGAACAGGATTAATTCAAACTTCTGCATGTGTACTGGGATGATATTTTGCAATAAAACTATTTTACACATCCACCTAAAGAAGCAGCATAAAACAAGAACAGTCCAGTTCAAGTTAAGTAGTATAGAACAAGATAGTCAAGTCCTTTTTACATCAATATATACTAAGAAACAGAATAAACACCGACTTTTTAGCATCCACAAGTTTTACAAGAACTTTCTCACTGAAGTTAAAACAAGAAACTGTATTCAGTATCACCAGAACCCACTGTGAGTTGTAAAATTCTACCTGGTAGGAATTAAACATAAACATTTTGACTGGAAATTGCATAAACCCAAGTAAAAGAAGAAGAATAAAAAAAATCATCTTTGCTAAGTATCTTTCTCATTTTCCCTTATTAAAGAATAGTAAACTCTGAAAATTCTCATTATTATTCAGAAAGTGAAATGCATAACAAGTATATGTTGCTGTAGCTAAGCAACAGCACACGAGCATTTTCAAGGGAAGATTTTCAAACACGTTAAACATGCAGAAACAAACCCTTTGGTAGAAACCATACAATCTAAAGGGGCAGAAGGGAAGGGTCACAAATGCAGATTATATACTAGCATGCTGTTCTGGTTTTATGTTTTAATGCAACTATTTACTATTTCTAGGAAGGCAAAAATATATAATACTTTCTCCTAATAGAAGTCAATCTTGTCCACCTTGGGATCACAGGAACATAGAGTTTTGAGACACTGTATGATCAGATTTAAGGTTCATTAACAGCACAAGGTACAATAATCAAAGCCAAGAGATATGAAATGACAAGCAAACACAGAATTTGAAGTTCAAAGAGAAAGCCAGTGCTCATGTGAACAATGAAGCATAAATGGCCTTTCTAAGAAGTGAATACCAACACTTCCATAAAAACCAGATAAATTGGATTTAAATCTTTTAAAAAAATAAAAAAAACCCCAACCCAGATGACAAGCAGCCTCCATGACTGTGGAGCCCAGTGACACTTTAAGGAGGCATAACATTTCAAAGAGGAGACAGTTAACACTTTAAGAGGGCATAATGTTCTTTAACATTTTTATCTAAACGTGTCTACCCTCAAGATCCAAATACAAATCTAGACTATTTCAGAAGACAACTGCAGAAGTAATTGCAGACCATTAGAAGTGAACCAAATCTATGGAATAAATTGCTCTGTATTTCCTTAGGAAAGTGTAGACTGGTGACACTTTGATAGTCTCTGGAATTACAATTTAGGCTGCTTCTACCACAGTCTGTTTTACAGCCATGACTAAGTTTTTTTCAGTCAAATAATACAGAACATAAAGAATAAGAGCACCATCATCAATACTGTAGAATTTATATTCAGGTAGCAGCTCAGGTACTCTGGCATTTGCTTACACTAAATCCCTACAGCCTCTACATCATATTACAAATGAGCCTGGGAACAAACTTTGAAAGAAAATTTAACTTAAAAAAATAAATAAATGCAGTAGGTACTTAAAGGCATTTCAAATTTATATGTACATTAGTACTTCCAAAATGGTTTTGATAGCTTCAGTGATTGCATATCAATATTATGGACTGCATGAAACAATGAACTATATTTAGTAACATCAGAAAAAGGTTTAACTGAAGAGATAAATCTTAAAAAATTGTAACATGAAATTTGAGTTTGTAAACTTAATCTTTGGAACAGTTAGGAATGCACATGTTTTGGCTTGCACATATATTTCAGTAACAACAACAGAGGAAATTCTCAGCTCTAATCAAAGGAGGAGAGATTTGAGACATGAACACATATGATAATTTGCGCCCCCAACTTCACATTTGAGCTTACACCCATTGTAAATGTTTCCAAGATTCTGCATGTAAAAATGTGATAATTATGTCTCAATTTGACTAGACACATGCATATATTAATGTACTTAGAAAGGACCCGCTTGTACACCATAGTATGCAGTAGGAACATGAAAAATTTGGTCAGATTAATTAGAAATCTCCAGAGATCAGTGTATAATTTTAAAGGGAAACACGCAAAATACTTCAAAAAAACCCATTGCTGTTATGTTTAAACTGACAACAGAGAAGCTGACCAAGTTCAGAAATCTTACTCTGCATGGTAGTTTCATCTGTAACTGCAGGTATAACTTGTATTACTGCCTGACATCATAGGAGGTAGAACTGCTCTGTCTTCTTAACTGTCATAATGCTTCAGACAGAAAAAAAGGGAGTGAACCTCCAGAACTATTTTGTGTGTGATGGTGTGGAAACAAACAAAACAGACCTTCACCTCACCCCTTGTAAGAAACAATGCTGATCAAAAACAGCCTCTGAGAATTCAATTACAAAATTCAGCCAAGAACCCTGTAATTTGGCACATACTAAACCTACTTTTTCCAGGATAAAATAAGAACAAATTAAACAGTCACATAATTAAAATGAAATCTGCTCAACTACAATGCATATTGCAATACTATTCGCATCCCTGTAACTCAGTAACAACAGCTTTAACAATCAGTAGTGTACCATGTTAGCTGAAATCTAAGCTACACAAAACTTAAGAACTTCCTTTAAGCTAGCTCAAACAAAACAAAAATTATAGTTGCTTTTCTTCCCCCCCCCAACATACTGCAGACAATGACAAATTCTCTAGCTTTTTTTTCCCCTTGCAGACATTTGAGGATGCCTCAATGTTTTCAATTTTTTCTAATGCTTTTCCTCAGTATCAAGAATTGCCTATCACAGAAGAGTATCAAGGAACGACCTGCAACCTAAAACCAGCATTTGTACAGGATTCTCACACGTTATCATTTCTGGAATTACTCAGCAACATAAGTAACTGCATACAGTAAGAATATAGTGAGTTCACTCAAACAGTTCCTCATGTGCTTGCTATACATGCATCACTTATCATTTAGAAGACTCAGAGCAGCTATTGTACCTGGGAAAGTCTCATCACTAAGTTGTGACAGTACACTAGAAAAAAAATTCTCAAAATGCGAAGGTACACACAAAGTGAGTATGAATTTCTGCCAGGACACAGTCTTTAATTAGTGAAAACTGTTATGAAAAAGAAGTCACTCAAGTTTTCATCCTTGGGGTTAAGTCTACGAGAATATGATCCATCAACAATCTCAACAGAATGTTCATGGACCACGCAGAAATCAAGACAGAAAAAAAAAAATACTACCATACAGCACTGGCATTATCTCCCTGATCAACTTTTTCCTTTGCCTCCTATCCAAGCACTGAGAGCTGTAGAACCACCAAGAGGTGACCACTCACCATACTGTTTATACATCTATGAAATGAAACAAGGACATAATAAACCTCAGTTACAAAGTTCATTACGAAGAGATTCTCAACCCTCTTTTTCTGATTATATCTCACTACAAAAGGAAAAAAACATTCATAAGCTAGTAATTTATATCAAGGATATTAATATCTATCTCACTGGCCAGCCATATGCTGTTAGCATTAAATTCACAAGAACCATAGTCTATTCCCAGGATCACCTCTCAGAACTTTTCAGGAACAAGATGCAGGATGGATATCTTCTGGAGGTGAAAATTTTGGTTGATCTCAATCTCCCTTGGGGCCTCATGACCACTTTTATGTGGCTAAAAGCAGAAAGAGTCCTCAAGGGCAAGGACGGCTAAAATCAAATTGTGATCACCGAGTGTTTACTAACAGTCAGTTCTCCCCCAAGGAGCACGCAGGCAAGAATACTGAAGAGTAGCTTCACGAGCTGGTCTACTGGCAGAAAATCAGTCAGTTTCTCATGTCAGTGCTGTCTAGAGCCTTGATGGCAGGCAGGAAGTGCATGCATGCACTGTACAATGTGTGTGCAGCAAGACCTGTGCTTCCCAAAACTGTCATACTTACTGCATATGGGCAGTCAGTCCGGTCATCTGACAGAAGGGGTACTCAACATAACTCTTTCATTTTTGAAAGACTATGAGAAAAATCAGTAATTTTTCCCAAAAAAGAAGATCTACTTTTAGTCAAAACCTGAAGCGATAATGTGATGTCTCATCTTGCTAGCTGCAGAATGAACCTTTAAATACAATTAAGGAAATGGCATTTGTTCATACTATTTAAGGAAAAGACCTGAATAGATCCATGCAAATAAAACATGTTTCTATTTTCACAGACAACTGACAACAAATCAAAACTGGGCCGTGAACTGGTGCTGTGCATGCTTCAAACCTTCCTTTACCTCCTGAAGTTCTTCTATGCCAGCTTTGGAAAAGTGGTATTTATTTCCTTCCTTTTAAGAAAAAAACCCTTCAGTAAAACAATGGAGTATTTATGTTAGGTGAATACATGCAACTGGATCGAAGAAACTCAAAAAGGAAATAAACAGCCTAGATTGAGAACATGCCTACCCTTACTACATTCATGAGGATTCCTCAGCTCAATCTGGTGACAATCTGATTTGCCAAAGATGAGATGATGAAAGACACTACAAGAGAGAAGTTGCTATCTGACAAGGGCTAGGCAGCAGCTCCAGCACACCTACTTCAAGTACACAAGGTGTGTACTATTTGGTAAAAAACAATCCTGCTTTATTCCAAAGAATCTGCTTCTCTGCCACTTTATTGCTGTTACTGTTCTTGTACAACTCCTGCTGCAATTCCTGAGGAGAAATTCCTATTGAACCTAAAAGATATTTCACTTGGCACCAAGAGAAAGTAAACTGGAGAGGTAAGACAAAGGGTGGTTAGGTTACGGTCTCACTCAAAGGGACAAGACCAGCTATGGAAAGGGCATGCTCTGAAGACAAGATGATTTCCTGCATTCTCAAGTTCTACTCAACAACTTCAACCAGATTTATTAACACAGCATAGCGTAGCTCTTGCCAATTCAACATGAGAAATTAATTAGTAGTGGAGGCTTGAAGCTGTTTGAATACACAAAAACTTAGACATGGATAATGTCCTATGCAACAGACATGCTAATAGTCAGTTGCAAAATATTATCATGACTTTGTTTTGAATCTCAAAATCTTAAAAGGATTTGAAGGGTGGGTGGAAATAAAGGGATGGAAGAAGGCAAAAACAAACAGGCAAGTGCACACCCAAAGACAATTATCTCTATTGGACTGATAAAGAAAAACCTGTGTATAATAAGAAGAACTAGTGATCTAATTCAGTCTGTAAATAAAAATGGTTATTAATCATGACATTACATACTTGCCCATCATCTAATACAGCAATTTAAAGTAATGATTCTGTAAAAAGAACACAACAAACTAAAAACCTTACCTTAGTTGTTTTGCATAGTTTTGCTCAATTTCTATCCTTTCTTTTACAAATTTTGCATATTTCTCCAAGAAGTCAATGCCCCACTGTGTATGCTTGTCCAAGTTATCAAACTGATCCTTTAAAAACAAAAGGAAACAAAAATAGCCAGAATTAGTTAAGAATCACAGCAGCACCAGAAAGGGCATGCAATTTATAAATCGTTCTGTGAGGGAACACTTGCTACCTGGACTGAAATTACCCAAGTTATAAAGCAGTGAAGTACCTATTCCAGAACAGTAAAGTGTATATGCAGACACAGATCTATCTCTTTCTGTTAAAACCAGCTCTATATACTTGCATTTAAAGTTGTATGTGGCCTTTGATCACTTTCACAATGCATGTGTGTCCTTTTCCCTCCCCCCCAAAAATCCTTTAAAAGTGGATCCTTCCACTGAGGTAACAAAGACGTAACCAAAGATCAGCACTAGGTAAAAGACTGCTCAACAAGAGAAATGCTTGGCAGCTCTAAACCACAAGAAGTTGTCGTTTCACTGGACACAAAGATTACAACTACCTATTGAAATAAAAATAATATAAATCCTGGCTGCATGACTACGTTGGGTGGAGTCCACATATCAAAAACATTTATTAAAGCAAATCTATACACACAGTTAATGATCAGCTCTAGCAAGAGATTCCAAAGAAAGCAAACATGTCCTTAGCCTTTAAGAAAGTTACAACAAAGCAAAGGCAAAACACTCAAAAACCCCCTACAATCCAAAAAAGGTTGGGGGATTCTTAATACATTAAATCATCTTCAAAATAAATTGTTCCCTGTATTCTGTACTCATCAACAGGTGGAGGATACAGTAATTAGGACAAGTTGAAAATTCAAAAAACAAGTGGAAATACAGGGATTAGGAATTAGGCAGGAATGAATAAAGGTACAAAATACAGCCTAGCAAGTATTTTTTATCTAGCACATATTTGTATTTTATGCTAAAAAAATCTGCTGCAGTGGAAAAACTGAGCATTTTCAGATTATGACAACATTTACTGTAATTCAAAAAGACAAGGAACTGCAACATTCAAGTTTGTAAGAAAGCATGTAAAGGCAAAATTTATTTAACCTACACAAAAAACCAAGGGGTGTTTATCAGAAGCTGTGTCTTGCAAATTCAGCAACTTGCCTGAACCTAATGAATTACATCAACCTTTAGGATTAGCAATTTAAATTCAATTTCAACATGCAGTAGGATGACCTGATGTTAAATTTTAAAAAAGCCATAAAACGCCACAGGGATGAAGACTCAAAGAAAATGTATTCACTAAGAGAGATCCCGAGACAACACAGCCATATAAAACCAACAAGAATACTACAACAGAACGTAACAGGATTAAGGTTGCTTTCAAATCTTGCCTTGCAGCTCCCAATATCCTACATCATGGCTGTTAGTGCCTTGCACACTGTAATCCAATGGCATAAATACTGCCAGCCAAAAGCACCAACCCAGTTCCACTGCCAGCCATGTGCTCCTACCTCTGCATCACTCTCCATCCAATACACAACCACTTCCCCTGATCTGTTTCACCAGAGAACCGTATAAACAGAGAAGAGACAGAAGGACTTATGTATTTGGGAAACCCTGGCCCATACCTCATTGTTCTGATGTGCACCCTTGACACCGACTGGGTATTTCCACACGAGATACCTTTTGTCATACAAAGTGTCATTCCCTTTATTGTTTTAAGAAAACCTGCATATGCATTGTGTGTGGGAAGGAAGAGAGGGTTACCATACTTTAGTGTCACACCACTGTTGCATATATGCATAAAAACACATTATCAATCTCTAGAAGCCTTTCTTTCCTATATTCTATTCATTTTTGCAATTACTCTGACAACATTAATCTGGGTGCTTCTGGCATGGAGCCTACATCCAATACCATTAAGAAAAACTGACTTTCTCCAGAGCACAGCAGAACAAAGCCTCTGCTGTCCTACTTAGGCTCTTTTTGTCCACAGAGCTCTCATTAGCATTACGGAACACCACATTACTTATGTTTCCAAACATGTAACCAGAGAAGATGGCTTTGCAAATAACGTTGTTTAAAAAAAGACAACTCTACTGCTCAAAATTAAGTCTTTGCCACTAATATGAAACTGGAATAGAAAAAATTGAGTACATTTGACATTATTGTCTCATGCTTTACTAGAAGTATTTCATCACTGACCAAGTGCCAAAAGCTCTTCCTTTCCTCAATTATTCTTATCTGATTCTACAAACAGTATGCTCTGTGCAAAGACAGCTTTGTAGGATTATCCCATAAGCCCCTCAAGGGAAGAAAGAATTTGTTCCCTCCCTACATGAGGAGCTTGCCTAGAACATACACTGAACAACCTGAATGGAGTAAAGCCAGTGTAAGGGAAAAAAAAAAAACAACCCAAAACACAGACCAAAACCCCACTAGCTATCCTCACCACTCCACAGACCTTGATGTTAGTCCAGCTCCTTCACCACTACTGACGTGAGGAAAACTACTCATGGATGCATTTATGAACTCCTAGACAAAGAATGGAAATCCTGATTTAGTGGGCCATTAGTCCACTGTTACTGGAATTTTAAAAAAGCAGTAGTACATTCTCACTCTCCTGAAGAGACAGCCTCACAAAGTCAGTTCCTTCACTGCAATTTTTGGTCAGCTATGTACTATGAAGCATACCATAAAAAAAATTTAAAAACAAAACCCAAAACCATACTTCCAGGAAGTACCGAAGCAGTTTTTGAAAACTGGCTTACGAATGGCCAAAGGTGGATATAAAAAAAAAAAGTCTAAATTTGTGCTCAAAATAAAACTGCTTAATAAACTCTCACGTAAACATTGATGTCTTGTGTCAGACACAATGAAGTCTTAAGTTCTCTGTAAGTCAAGTACATACTGTAGAACAGAGCTCTCAACTACAAGAGATCTTAAGCAAATATCAGCTTCACAAAAATCATCTTACACTGCTCAATAATGACCCTGAAATAAATGAGCGAAAGACAAACGCAACATCAGTGAATAAGCAGAAGATAATGGCTTTTTCAGAAAGGCTTATAGAGCTGAGTCACAAATTTACTCATGGTCCTTTCAACTTCTCTCCACAAAGAGTTTCCTCTTCACCTAGGAACACCAACAGAAAATCCTCTACAACGCTACAAAGGAAATACAATTAATGCACTGAGATACAAGCCAAGTGATACTCTGATTGGAAAAAAGAGCAAAAATCAGGCAATACTGTACAGAAGAGAAAATGGACCAAATAATTGCAGTAACATTTAAGCCTGGAATTAAAGAAATAATATACCCATGTACTACTTTGGCTGGTTCCTTTATAAGAAATGTGAAACCTGCATCAACTAAAGATCAGTAAAAGGCAATTAAAAAAACCCAAAACACCACCCAAAAAGCCCCACATCTTACAATATCTGGCTATATATTATCACCTTGATAGCAAAGTATGTTCTTCACGGTATACCAAGGCAAATATATATGGCTGTTTGTCCTGTTTGTTTAGTAACTCCCCACACCCCTTAGCAGCTGAGCAGGCAGTTTTTGTAAAGAACTTTATTGAAACTGCAGCTGAAATAACTAATCAGTGTTAAACTGATTAATGTCAGCTAATGGATGGTGGCTCAAAGCAGAAAATGCCCACTCAAAAGCTGGAACGTAGTCCAAATTTCCCACATCATAAACAAACAAATCTGACACTTCACAAAGGGTTTGTAGTAGGTCAATATAGACTATTCCCAAAGAAATGTTACCTCCCTAAATTCTACTTCCAGATTATTTACTGGAACCACAGATGAATGTTACAAATACTTCAGGTATGCAGTTCTAAACTTGCCAGGTTTTTGCAGAGACAAGGAAGCGTTACAATAATAACAGCAGCTGAAGCACCAAAGCAAGGAGCCAAGCTGGATCAAATCTGCACCAAAGACAAATAAAAACATGGAGCATCTCTTCACAAGGATGAGCATGAAGGAAACGCTACAGCAAAAATACCAAACCTTCAGTCTTCCTAAAGCTATCAGTAGCTAGTCCAGACACTGTTTATGTACAAGTTTAAAATAAAAAGCATTGAACAGATTGAGATTTTTAAAGGGTTCATGTTCCCAGCTTTCACTATCTTTCAAAAGCATTTCTACTTCCATCAAAAATGGATTATAGTTTCAAATTCTGTTTTAAAAAAACAATAAGTCCATTTTGCTAAATAATTCCTTTACAATAAACTCTACTGCATCAATATCAAATAGCTGATTAATCATTTCACTGATCACCATCTTGATCATCTCCAGACAACATAGCTGAAAGTCTACCTCAAATAATTAAATCTGCAATATTGTTAAATTATACTTAATAAAACATTTTATGTTAAATCATTATACTGTGCATTAATTCTGCTACCATCATCTTACTCTCTTACACTACACGGTATATAATTATTTCCATACTTTCATTTGATCCCAATTTTAGTCTGCAGTTACCCAAGTGATCTTCTTTGCAGTTTTGAAGCAAAGTGTTTTTTCCTAATTCTTTGTTCTCCAGACTGCATAGCTTGACCAGTCAATAATTCCAATTTGATGAGTGGGAGATTAAAAGCTTAATTCCGTATTTTGCATTCTGAATTCTTAACATGCCATCCAGTATAAGGAAATACATACCATACCCTAATGAGATCACACAAAGAAAGTGTTCAGAGCACAGAAAAGCAGGAATCAGGTCTTGTTCAGCAGAAAAAAACCCAAATCTTTGGCACCAAAAAAGCCCCATTGCATTTGTGTATAGAAATGCTGTGTTTTATTATCACTTTAGGGAAAGCAACAAATTACTTAACCATACAACAGCAAGTCTGCAGTAATCCAACTGAGAAAATATGACTGATTATATAACTCAACATTGATCGGAGCAGTTCTTATTTACTCCATTAAAGCCCATGAGGGTTTCTCAAATGAACATAAATTATGGATAAGTCTAAATGATAGCTTAAATTCTGCATAATGTCCTTCCTTTCCTTATTTGTCTTCAGAACAAATTAATTCTAAGATTGCATTTTATTTAAAATACGTTACATGGATCTATCTACCTTTGAGTATTTGTTTTTCTGATCTTTGAAACCTCCTCAGTGCCTTGTTTTTGTTTTCTACTTTTGTCTCGATCTTCATGCACTCCTGCTTCCTTTTCTATCCTCTTCTATTCTACTGTCTGAACTCATTACAATTTATCTTCCTGCCTGTTTGTTTTCATCATTACCAAGTTGGTTTTCTGGCCTTTCTCTTTTCCTTGCAACTGCCATGTGCTTCTTCCTAACAGGCAGACAAGAACTGCTTCCAGCTGACCAGGAGTTTTGGTTTTTTTTTTAAAAAACAACCAGTTAGTTTTACATCTGAAAACTAACAAAGAGCTGTTTCTATACCAGGAACAAAATAGGAAGCGTCTTGTTTTTCTGCTTTCTATGAGTTCTGGACTGTAGTTTCCAGACTAACCTGCAAATTACACCTCATTCCTCTCTGAAAACAATCTAGGCATTAAAGCTAAGAGTGTGGAAAAAATGTGGCTGTGAACAAATTTAAAAGGCTAAGCACTTTATAGATAGAAGATTAACATCAATGAGAAGGTTCAGAGCAGCATCACTAAAAGTCACAGCTATACTGGAAATAAAGCAGAGGCACTCAAGAGATTAAGATTTTTTTAAAAGTTAAAGGTGCATATAAACTAAACAGTACTTCACATTTTAATTTCGTATTAAAACAAAAGTGCAGCAAGGGCAGAATAGTATGAAGAAAAAGACAGTATCTCTCTTTTGGAGAAAGAAAAAATAGTTTCTAAAAAGAACTTCCGAAAACAATTTGTTAGCTGAAGTTTGGGACGTAGAGCTATTTTGTTTGCAAAAATTAAGACACTGATGTTAACAATAAACTGTATGTCACAGCCTGAAAACAGCCGAGAAACTCTGCTAGAAATGTATACCTGAAGTGCTTAATATGTGAAAGGAAAATAACAGGAATTTAAAAATTACTTTTAGCTGGATGAAAGACTACTTTGTTCTAAGGAATTGCATGAAGGCTGCATGAAAAATCCACTTGCCTGTTAACCTTTTATGTATGTTCTTAAAAAGCAGTAGCACTGTCAGTGTTGATTATAAAGTCGATAACTGTGATTAGAGAAATCTTCCAATTGATGAAGTAAGCAAACAACAGTGGTGCTGAACCGCTGGAGATCTAGCCATGTCGCGCGGTAACACATACAGCAAGTTAGGTTTCTGAAGTGAAGCTAAAAATGGAGCATCATAATTGAGGAAGATAAATACAAAGTCTATATACTTTTCTCTTTAAATCTCTTCTCAGACCAGCAGCAGAGGAACCCGTTAGTAAGTTTTGATGGAAGTCAGGTCAGGGGATGTCTTGTTTGGCAGCTAACGTTTTCACAGGTGTGACAGACATTCATTTTCTAGGAAAGGGCAGGACTCTACCACACGCAGGAGTAGAAGCATTTGTGACTGCTTTTGGGATGAGCAGCCAGAACCAGCACAGAACCAAGTTGTGCATCAAGTGATAAACAGATCAGCTGAAGGACATTTCACACTGGTATGAGAAATTACAGCTGTGCACTCCGGTTCACCCACACCACTAAATGTATATATCTCTTGGACTAAGGGTTAGATTTTAACAGTTTTCTACCAGCAGAGCAATCTGAAACAGTTCACAGCTGTGACACTAAACACTCATGTTAAGAGGAGAGGAAATTAACTTGCTGCCACAGAGGGCATCTCAACAGCTGCTCCTATTTGTCCAGGTAATCAACCACCTCCAGGTTTCTTCAATTAATGGGTGGGCACCTCCATATCAACTAAAACAGCATATTCACCTCACTGTACCAGGATGCAAACTTAAAGAGACTGAGAAGTTTCTAAAGTTTACCAGTGGGTCTGCTTTCTGTTTCTCCCAGTGGACTCACACTCTGTCTCCCCATGGCAGGCTCACGGCTTGCCTCACTGCAGGGACAGTGGCTTCCTAAATGCACCATCTCCTTCTACTACTCTTCCAGAAATTCTAACAGAGTGCCTAGAGGCCAGAATGTGGTTACAGGCATCCTTCCTTTCTACTACCCATTCCAGCCTCTTCATATTATGGGTTGTGTCAGCTTTAATTCAACATCTTTACCTACAAGTTAGTAAGGAGGCAAAATATGTGATCCCAAGCAAACAGAATGGACTTCCTTACCACCACTTCAGAAAAATACACACACTTATATAAAGCTGGTATCACTAACCATATACTCCTGCTCGTAGAATATAAGCATATATAAAATATATACCAGAAAATTCTACTTGGAAATCTGGATTAGAATCCAGTCATCATATTTCAAAGAGCCCCTTAACTCATTAAACTTTTAACTGGAAAAAAAAAAATTGTTTTAATAAGCAACTCTTGATTTAAAAAAAAAAAACAACAGATTTTTTTCATACACATCCTTTATAAAGAGTTTTAATATACTGGGGTCTTATCTGCATTTGAATGAAAGCTTAATTCTCAAACACTAATTCTCCACTTAATTGTACTTAGGCTTAATTCCTACTTTAATATACCTCAGACCACTTTCAAACAGCTCTGTCCAAGACAACAGCAGATCACAATCATGTGTTTGGAAGCATTATTGGATTAAAATAGTTGCCACTTCAACACAGAGACAGCACTATGCTTGCCTTGTATATAGAAAGGACATAATTATTGTTCATTCCACTAAATACCAAGGAATCTTATTTTCATCACAGGCAAGCCAGAAAGCAAGCACCTCCTGTTGCTCATCATAAGCAATACCTGGAGAGAATCCCACCTTTACAGCACCACTGGAATAACACAGTGAAAAGCAGTGAGACTGTACATCAATAAAGCAGCAGAATGCTGAATTCCCTGTATGACCAATAGCCATGCAAGACCTTACATGAAGCACAAGTTCAGTACGAAACCAGCACATTTACTAAGTAACATTAGCCTAGAGAAAATCTGCAAGAACTATGTATCTGGCTTGGAAAACAGTGCTGCAAGTTTCTCACTATATATGAAAAACTGCACAAAAATTAATTTAATTCTTCAGCTAGAAAAGATGATGAGACAGTTTGATATTCGGTGTACAAGGTGAATATTTTAGTGTGTCACTAAGAAATCCATTGGTGAAACTGGTAATTTAAAAAACTTTAACACACCCCTACAAATTACAGATACTTCCATATTATTATAAAAAATGCATCCTCAGGAGATCAAATGAGCAAGCAGCCCTGACATTTCCCATTTCTTGCATACATGACAATTTATTTTTGCATCCTAAAGAACTGTTTTCTAAAAACCTGTAAAAACAGGAAGGAGATCTTACCTACTGCCAATTCCTGCTCCGGCCAGTCTGGCACAGCATCCATCTCACAAACAGGCTATGCACTACTTTTTTCCTCTGAACACAGTATGGGAGTGAAATTAAAACACTGTGCTCAACAGAAGGGACTGGTATCAATGTTACAAAACTAACGGGCTCCACCCCTAGAGTAGAAAGTTCTACCCTTTAGTTACAGTGACAAGGAGAGAGATAAAGAAGAGGCAACAGGTGAAACCTAAATGTTTTACAAATAGAGTGTTACTACTGAACACCCAGATGCCCTACATCAGAAATTCAGAAGAAAACAAGGTTCACCATTTCACCAGCTTTGCTGCTCATTCTGCTGCAATGAGCCTCCATCCACTGCTTTGGTGGACACAGTCACTGCTTAACCAAGGTACCCCTCCACCCCTTACCTGTACAAGCAGAACTCTGTACAAGCTGTAATACCCTATGTCCCGTCGCTCTACCATGCAATTCAGCTTACGCTGCACTATTTGGTAGGAATACTAGAACTGTGTACTGAAGTGAAATGTGACATAAGTAAAACATTAGTTTGTGTATAACTTAGTTGCAATATATACTATATATTGTTCAGAACTACAATACAGTCATAGCTCTGAACTCAGCAAAAAGCCAAGATATCACAAGCAATATAAATTTAAAACAAGGAAGTACTTTCTGCCAGCTGAGGAAGGGAAAAAGGAAGGGAGAGCATCAACTTCTCTGTCATCCAAATATCACTTCCTTGTATTTATCTGCTCGGCTTTTAAGTAGTCCGTTCTGAGGATACCATCTTAAACTGACTTAAAAACCATGAAGTGTTTAACAAGTAGTGTGCACAAATCCCATGCAGAAGAGTCAATGTGGTCTGTTTCACATTTAAGCCTTATCTCAGTGGAGTAAGGAAGAAGAAAAAAAAACCACCTGTTTGGTATGGCCTGAATCATACTGTTTATCATTCTGGCAATTTGGACAAGCATAACAAAAGTATCTATACAGAATCCAAGCTCTGCATACCAGCAGCAGAACTTCACTGTTTCAAAATGCAGCGAGCAAGGTATATCCCTTGCAATGTTCTTCATTCATATTTCAAAAAGGTGCATGTTATTTAAAATATTAAACTCAAGGCAACAGTTCCTTACAAAAAACGTCCTTCATGGGACTGTTTCTGAACAGTAATTGGAGTAAACTATGAATTCACAAAACATAGCACAGGAATAAAACAAACATATCCTAGTGTTAATTTCTAGATCACTTCTCACAGTAAGTGCAATTAAAATTCCCACTAAACCTATATGAACTTGGTACTGAAATAACACACATTGGATCTTCTGGTAAACATGAATCTTTTACCATTAAACAAAGACAAAGATCCAGGCAGAATCTCCTTATTTAGCATAAGCTGTTTCAACTAATGTTCCTAATGCAGGTACACTGTAATACAGTGAATTCAACTTGAATATAAGAAGGTGTTTCCTGATGCTATTATCAGCTAAGATCAAAGAGATTTACAATGAAGGCATGCACCTTACATTTGTTCCTTCTGGTATACAAAAGATACATCTGTACTGCACAGACTATGAAAAAGTATATCTTCTGATCATTCAGAGTTAAGACATCCATACATAGCTACCATAATCAGCTCTTCAATTTTACTGAAGTAAATCATTAGCCTCTTCTTGGTTAGAAAAGGCTAAAAATATTAACAGAATTATTCACAGACTCTGTTCTGAGCACACACACCTTTCATTAAATGGGAGCAGACACTGTTCAGTGCTTTAGAAGATCAGATGTCACTGAGAACTGGGTAGGTAAACAGCTACAGAGCTGAAAAGCTCATCTGTTAACTGATTCACCGTACGTATTTGTTTTTGTCAACTCACTGGACTAGGGGATTTTTCTATAAAAAGTCCTACTCTAAGGTGAACTTCCCTTTTCAGTATCACCTGTGATAGCAGTCAAGAGAAAAAATACAAGCCACCTTTTTTCCCATTCATAAGTGTCTTGCAAAAACCAGCAAATACTTTCAAACTTGATTATAAAACCAGATCCACACACTTAACAGGTAAGTAATATAGCAACAAGTTAGATGCTTCTTATCTCCTTTGGAACCCGATTTCAGATAAAGATAACACCCTGGTAGGAATCAAACCCACAAAATTCATCCCCTATTCACAATGGAATCTACTGCACTCAATTGTTTTTAAAGGAAATTTCATAGTAACATTAACATAACTGAATAACGAATTTAAACTAAAAACAGATGTTGCTGCTGGCATCTTCAAAACAATGGAATGTTTCAATGTTCTGTGATTCAGATAGTATTAAAATGTAACACAAGAGAGAGGTGGTGGATGCCCCATCCCTGGAAGTGTTCAAAGCCAGGTTGGATAGGGCCCTGGGCAACCTTGTGTAGCTCCAGGCCTGGAGGTTGGTGTCCCTGCCTGTGGCAGGGGGGTTGGAGCTCTGTGATCCTTGGGGTCCCTTCCAATCCAGACCACTCTATGATTCTACAATTCCGCTATGTGTCAGCTTATCTCAGAGTTTTTAAGAAACAAGCCTAGAAATACAAAGTCCCCTTCACAACAGATTTCAGAATCCTAACGTGTCTTCTAAGAATAACATTAAAATTATTCATAAAACTTTTTTTTTTCTAGGAGAAATGTACTAATACAGTAATACAAACACAGACTGTTCCACTTCCAGATTAACAAACTACTCTTCCTTCCCAAATACCTCAAATTACAATTGAAATCATCAGCATGATGTAACTTAACAATAAGCTTATAAAGTCCCATTACAAAAGTTGCATTTTTTTATGGTAAAAAAACCCTATTACATACATTCAGACACTGAAGTTCTACACAAAAAGCTGAGTGAGTACAAACTTCAGTGTACTGCAAAAAACACCCACATTTTTGAACTGTCATTGCTATATTTCTTGTTCTTTCCAAAACATACAAACTCAAAACCAGGTGAATTTTATACTGTTTCTGTGATCTGGTGTGGCAATCACATCAGTAATACAAAGTAGTTTCCACACCACTGCAGTTCAATATTGAAAGAAAGCAAATCTATAGTGTAATTAGTGCAAGTATTTCTGAAGCAAGACAAATAGTACACACATTTGGGCAGAAGTAAACATGGAACTACAGGGTCACATCTGGCAATACTGATACGAGACTGGATCTAATCCTTTTTGAGGAGCCAATTTCTTTTTGAGAGCAAATAAAATAGTCAATGTAGAAATCAAAATACTTCAGCTGGGGCCTACCTTCTGTAGCTAATTCATTCTCACTAAACTAATAAAAATAAATTGGCAATCAGAAAGGTAAATGTAAATATGCATTAAATCTAGGTATTTCGACCTGTGACTGAAACAGGAGAGTCTTGCCCACTTTTTCTTTCTCATAATTTCTCAGGATCAGTTTTTAATCAACTTAATTTTTTCATCTCCTGTCCACCTACTGGTTCCCTTTTAATTTTTTCTTCAACCCTCTTTGGCACAACCTATCCAGTTTACTCGATAGGTAGATACCATGGATCTTATCTCTGTCCTAATCAATAAATACTTTGGGAAAACAGTTTAATAGCAACATTTTAAGCACTATGTTAATGCTACACTCCACACAAATCTGCATGTTCCATTGATGTCAGCCACAGAAAAACTGCTACTGTAGTAAACAATTAGTATGACTTTCTTACTAACTTTTCAGTATTACCACATCAGAAATACAGCAAATCAGTAAAAAATAACATACTGGAGATACAGTTCAAAATTCAATTGCAGATCAGCACAGAAACTCACTACAAATCATAAAGCTTCCCTTTCAAAATCTAGTTCTTATCAAAGAACCCTATCAAATTAACCCTCCTTACTATGCACTGAAGAAGGAAGTGGCACAGTGTTTTTCTTGCCTGAAGATGTGGAACCTCTTGTATTCTATGTCATTGCCACATCCCATTCTTTATGACCTATATGGAAAACCCAACTATTTGTAATTTCATTATTCAGCATGAAATGCTACTCTTGTCTTAAGCTCTCACTTCACTAAATCTTCAGGGAATTAAAATAGCAAAATATTAATATTAAATGATAAGTGGTAAATCTCAGTAAATAATTAGTTCTAGGGATTGCCATAAAATGCTAAACAAATTCTAAGAATCAGCCTCAATTATTGAATAAAACATGGAATAATGACAAAGCCACAAAACGGTTTATTTTACACTGAATAAAATGGTTATATTTTATTGACTATAAAACTGAAACCATCTAATTGCATATGGGAGTTCCAACTTTGTTTTTAACATTATCAGCTTGATTAAAAAAACACAGAAAATTGATGTTTCATATCTGGGGAACCTTAACACTTTATATCCAAACAAAAACCATTTTCAAATCAGTGATTAAAGCATGTCAATATGTAACCAAAATCACACCAGGATTCTCTGGTAGAAAAAAATGCTGCAGCAGTGCCTTTCCCCAAAGTATCTCTCTATTTCATAAACCATTAGCTATTAATCAGAAAAATCCATGCCTACCTTTTAAAAAGAAAATAAACCAAAACGTAATCATTTTCTTATCTGTGTCAGTACCTGAATTCACTGCATCTTTATCATAGGCTGGGAAATTAAAGAAACTAAAAAGACACTCCCCAGCCACTCATTTTTCTCACGAACATTATTTGGAAAGGAACCAAGAAAATCTCAAGAAAGTAGTTCAAAGACAACTACACAGCATTCCCATCAAGGAAGAGAAGACTTATAGCTACTGTCCCCGGGAGGTCAGAAAAGGACTAAATACTTCAAATCTCTGCAAGATCACTTATCAAAATATATTTGACTAAGTTTTGCATTTCTGTATCACATATGATACCACAA
Organism: Laterallus jamaicensis coturniculus; assembly: GCA_022605575.1. Taxonomy (NCBI): domain Eukaryota; kingdom Metazoa; phylum Chordata; class Aves; order Gruiformes; family Rallidae; genus Laterallus; species Laterallus jamaicensis. The sequence goes on from JAKCOX010000007.1 coordinate 17,065,754, forward strand.
AGCACTCAAGTCACATGAAGGATTTTTTCTCAGGTGCTTTAAAATGCTTAATAAGAAAAATTATTATACTTCTACAGGGGCAGAACAGGCAATTCACATTAAAAAAAAACAGTTTATTGGGATAGTAAAATTAGTTTTCAGATGATTAAAAAAAAGCAGAAAAAGTAATTAGCTGATGAATTGAGATATATCACATTGTATTTTATATGAAGTTATCTCCACTCTCCAGCTTCAAAGTAAATTAATAAACCAAAATAAAGGTAGCAAAAGTGAATCAAGTAGCAGTCAAGAAAGAATATATTTTCATATTTAACTGTCAGCAGTATCCTGAAACATCTCTTTAGCAACTGAATCCTCAATGCATAGTTTTTATTCAGAATACTAGATTTCTATTTCTTTGCTTCGAAGCTACATCACCATGAATGGAAAATAACCTTCTGCAGTCCAAAAAAGTCTAACATGGGGAGATAAAAACAGAAGAGAAAGAATGCTGCTTACAATTTGATCTTCCAAACCCAAGTCGTCACCCAGAGAGCTAGATTTTAGCCCAAGTCATTTAAATGAATATGACCCTGATAATAATGTCACAAAACACAGGTTAATTCTTGGTGTTTCTGAAATTGAGAAAAGAAAGCCTATTCTGCATTAATATTTATTTCAGCTCTGAAAGTTGGTTGCACTTTTTCTAGCTGAATTAAAATCATGATGAGCTACAATATACTAGTTTCTTAGTAATTATACTTTTAATTAAGCCTATATAAAGTGTTTTGATTGACAGGAAAAACTTTGTTGCTTTTAAGTACTGCAAGCATCTTATATCAAGGATTCCAAACTCAACAATAAACTCAAATGCTAATTAAAATGCTTTTCCCCATGCTGCAAAATATTTTTCACCATTTCAGCAAACAATGGGAGAGATTACACAATACACTTACCACCACACCTGCATATTTCATCTCTGATTTGGAATCTGTTTTTCTTAGAACGAACTCTATTTTTACAACTGTTAGTGTAAACTAATAATAGCTTTTTTGCAATAAAACAGATGTAATAGTTAAAGAACTCAAATGGAAACAAGTTGATTCCCAGTAACTACAGCAGGATACCAAATGGCAATAAAACTGGGCCACAACACTGATAAACACACACCTAGCAAACACATACTGAAGTGCAATCAGGCTTATTAAATCATGGAAAAATACTGAATAAAGGTATTTTTCTCAAGGTATAACTCAGGATTCCTAATATTACTTCAGAGTAAAAGCATAAAAAATTTAATTCAAATAAAACTGTTTCCAGGCAGATGACCATAACTGGACCAGCCGTATTACCTTCTGTGTCAGCTAGTATTAAATACAGCTTTCCCAGATATGTCTTTTCAAATATTGTCCCTAAGTTTTCAAGTCAAAAGAATAAAAAGGCACAAATCAGAACACATGCTGTACCACAAAAGATGACCTTACACATAATTTTACATAGCTGGTACTTCTTCATTGTTAATTTGCCATGCCAGCTCTTAATTCTGCTTAGTATTCTATTTTAAGAGGAAAGAAGAAGACAGACACTAATGCTGTTAAAGAAACTGTACGAATTGTAACTCTAAAGAGATAAAAGATTAGGAATAAAAATAACATAAGAAGGTAGTCAAAACAAACTAAAAATGAAGCAAGTATATTTTTAGGAATGTCTAGCAAATGAAGATCATACAATCATAGAATTGTAGGAGTTGGAAGGGACCTCAAGAGATCATGGGGTCCAACCCCCCTGCCAAAGCAGCTCCCTAGGACATATCACTCAGATAGGCGTCCAGACGGGTCTTGAATATCTCCAGAGAAGGAGACTCCACCACCTCCCTGGGCAGCCTGTCCCAGGGCTCTGTCACCCTCACTGGGAAAAAGTTCTTCTGCATGTTGGTGTGGAACTTCCTGTGCTCCAACTTACAGCCATTGCCCCTTGACCTGTCCCCACAGACCACTGAAAAGGGGCTGGCTGATTCCCCCTGCATCCCCTGCTTCAGATAATTACAGACATTAATTTGGTCCCCCCTTCGTCTTCTCTTCTCAAGGCTGAAGAGTCCCAACTTACTCAGCCTATCCTCATAGGGGAGATGCTCCAGGCCCCTAATCATCTTTGTAGCCCTTCTTTGGACTCTCTCAAGGAGATCCCTGTCCTTTTTAAACCAAGGAGCCCAGAACTGGACACAATGCTCCAGGTGGGGCCTGACCAAGGCAGTGTAGAGGGGGAGGATCACCTCCTCTGACCTGCTGGCCACACTCCTCCGGATGCACCCCAGGATCCCATTGGCTCTCTTAGCCACCAAGGCACACTGCTGGCTCATGGCCAACCTGTCATCAACCAGGACCCCCCAGGTCCTTCTCCACTAAGCTCTTCTCCAGCAGGTCATCCCCCAGCCTGTACTGATACAGTCGGTTATTCCTCCCCAGGTGCAAGACTTTACACTTGCACTTGTTGAATTTCATTAGGTTTCTCCCAGCCCAGCTCTCCAGCCTGTCCAGGTCTCGCTGAATGGCAGCGCAGTGTTCCTGCGTGTCAGCCACCCCTCCCACCTTTGTATCATCGGGTACTTGCTGAGGGTGGATGCTATTCCCTCATCAAGGTCGTCAATGAAGATATTAAACAGGACTGGACCCAACACCGAGCCCTGGGGAACACCGCTACTCACAAGATAAAAAGAAATTGTTTTCAGGAAAAAGAAAATCAAAATCTCATGGCAAAAAATTGCTCAATATGTTAGGGTGCCATTTCCTGGTACAAACTTAGTATTTCATTAGTTTAATGGTAGAGAATACTGAAAGGATCAAACTTCAAGCAAAGACTCAAACCCTTTACTTATAACATAAATATGTAGATTTTTATTTAGATTTTTCAAGTGTCCTCATCAGCTCTCTACAGAACATAGTAACATCTAAAAAAATATATATTCTTGCAACAGGATTAAATTGCATACTGTACTACTTTGCAAATTTTTAATCCGTTTCCAATTGATTTTAATTTTCAAGTATCTCAAAGTGCTCTTGAAGGAATGCTCTAAAACATCACCTGAAATTACAGATGTGGAGAGATGCAAGGTGGCTTTGGTATGTACATGCAGTTGACTGGACAATTTGTGTACTTAAGAACAGAAGCCCCTTTACAGCATATGAAAGACCTGCAAGTGTTCTTGCCTTTCCATGGTATCCTCATGACCAATAACAAGACAAAAATTTACAGAAGTTTAAAAATATGCATCACTCATTCTTCAGTGTTTAACAAACAAGATATATAGCCAAAACCGAAGAGAAAGTATTCTACAACAGACATACAGTGAAATTAATTACTGAAAAGTCACATATAAATCCACTGAAATAATTACCAAGTTTAAGGGTATGTTGTACTGAGTAAGGGGATTTAACAACCTAAGAAAGGATAGGAAGAAATGACATTATGAAAAGCTATGCTGTCTTCCTAACCAAGTGACTAGTACTGGTCATAGAAGTATCACAGGCAGTATCTAAACAACTGTCAAATTAACTTGGAGATGCAGGAGCATGATCCTCATCCCACAAAAGAACATCAGCAAAAAACTAAGTCTCCTTTCCAGCGACCTAAGGAAGAAAAACAAACACAAAAGCCACAAGCTTCACGTTTGACTTACAGTCTGATTATGTCTGCATGAGAAAAGTTTGAAATGCTATGTACAAACTACTATGAATCGTCTTTCAAGATTACAAGAAACATTTAAATGTTTAAAGGTCTTTCTCAGAAATTTACTGTTCTCTGTTTTCCAGCATCCAATATAGGTAAACTAACTCCTACCTAAGGTCTGTATAACGATGAAAAAACAGCTCTCCTTTCAGAATTAAAACTCAGGATTGGAACCTGTGTGTGAAACACTGATACTCTACTGCACCTCATTACTGAAAAAAGCATGAATGCTGGCCATTCAGTACTATCACTTTCAGTCGATTACATAGTTTCTCAAAAATTGCAATGATGTCAGTATGTATTGGTAACACAGCCCACAATCACAGCCTTGCAGTACAAACCAGACTGAACATGGAAAAATGTCTAATCTCAGAATCACTAAGCATCAACACCAATGCATCTCATCTTCAAGACTATTCCAAACCTCAAAGAAAATTACTTCAACTATTGAAATTTCAGTGAAACTAAATGACATCCCCTCAGAAGCAAAGTCACTGGAAGTCACTGGGTGCTAAGCTATCCAAGCATAAAGAGCATACACAGCCTGCCCTTGGTTTTACTTGTACCATTCTTGGTTTGACAAGAAACCAATTCAAACCCACTGGTAGGATGATGTTTCTTCTGGTAAAAGTGTAGTTACACACAACTTCTCCTCCACCTATTTCCCTTTCAGGAATACAGAAGATAAAGCTGAAACTCAGGAAATCACACTTGTATCTCTCAAGTGCTGGGCTAGCACTCAATGAACTACAACACTGTTCCTGGAAAGAGATAATCATTACACTCCCTACTACCAGTATCAAAGTAAAAATGTTTCTTAAAAAGCTGTTTAGAAAGAAGTTGTCCTTGTTACTAGAGAGATCAGGAAGGAGAAAATTACTCCATATTAGTTGTGTCTCAAACTCAGGGACATAAATGTAAAAGTTCTAGGTTATATGAAAGCAATGTTTCAGCAGGAATAACAACAAGGAACACAAAAGGCCTCACAGGGTTTAACAAAATAAAGAACAAATAACCCACAGCCCCTATTTCCTTAGTCTCAACATAAAGACTTAATCAGATGACCACACCTCTAGCTACAGGAATAAATATTTGAGTACCATGCTAAAGAGTCAGGGTACCTCACAAAACCGCTTGTCTCTTCTCACGTGGTGACATTACCCTTGCATTACTTAAGAAACAGAACTATCCCAGGCATTTTAATTTTCCTGAGAAGTAACTATTTATTCTCAAGAAATACTGTTCTCTTTTAAACATGACATCTTCTTAGATGCGAGACCTAACCAGATATTCCAGTCTGGTTTTTTCTTGCTTTATTACAACATTAACCTTCCAAAATAAGTTCCTCCTTTCCCTCCTCCAAATCTGAACACCTTCCTGACAACACTGCAGAGATCTCAAATGTCATCATCTACTATTTAGCAAATTCCCCAGATAATAAGTTAATAAAATGTAATTAATTCTAAATAACTTGCAAGTAAAATTTTCACTATTCATAAATCCAACTAACCCATATCTTTGTTCTAAATCCCAGTTTACAGCAGTCAAAGTTTGCAAGTCTGAAAAAAGATCCCATTAAATTAAATAATTAAAGAAAATAAGATCTCATTCATTTAAATAACACAGTGCAGCAACTAGAATCTACAGGTAGAGTTGGGAAACTTAGATACAAAGTGGTAACTCAGGATATACTGCACATTCTACCACAGAAGCACATCGGAGGAAATGGGCAAGGCGAAAAAAGACAGCCTGAAGAATCCATCAGTACTGAAATATCACTAGAGTATCTGCAGATATAATCAGCTTTGCAATTGCCCCCTCTTGAAAATACCTGTTTTGAAAAGTTCCTGATACTTTGTCTCCATCACATTCATGAGTTTCACTGATTCTATGAGACCTCTGCTCATAAAGTGAGTAAATACTGGTAAAATTAAATCTATAAACAAGTATCTGCACAACTACAATCTACATAAAAATAAACCTAAAGGGAATGGGGGAAACTCATACTTTTTTATTAGTCCTCAATAATGAGCCTTCATACAGTTCTCCATTTACTAATCACAAATTTGAACTTATTTTCAGAGAAAAACTAAGATAAGATGTATTTTATTAAAATCCAAGTGATGTGTATAATTTCTTACCAACTACTGCACTTTTATTGCTTTGACACCTTTTATAAACTAGGGCCTTAACCTTTAACTTTCACCCCAGCATTTCACTTCTTTCCTGAGTCTCAAATCTACACTCTTACCAACAATTGTTGATAGAGTTCTTAACACTTCTTAACAATTTGTACATCACTATTTGAAAATCAGGCTTTTTCTAACCATTCCAATAGCTGCAATTTTTATCCATTCCTTACCCATCTCATTTCACAACTTCCCATCTCATTTTACTGATCTCATTTCTCAATTACAGCAACATCCTCTTCTCTGGTATCAACAGATTATCATTTCACCCACATATGCTTGAGTGTTATTTCTCCCTGTCTCTTTGCATCTTTCTCTACTGCATCAAACATTAACCTCTAACCTAATTTTCAAGGGCAGTGCTGACCGATTTCAGCTCTATTACCTCCTTATACCAAAGGATTACTGTTTGTTTTCCATGAGACTCCAACACTCCCTTGTACATTTCAAGGAGTATTTCCTGCATTCTTTTAGGTTCCTTAAGTGCTAATCCCCTGCAAACATGACAAAGGTCCACCCTGTTGCTACCCTTCCCTTGCAAGGCTTACTCAAAAGAAACAGCTAAGATACTGAAAGTGAGATCACTCTCAATCATGCACAACTCTTTTTTATCAAGATCAGTAAATGACCTATCTTCAGCTGGAATCAGAATTCAACTGAACTGGGGATCACCTTTACATTCTGTCTGCATAGAATCCAGTACAACACAAGCCCATTATATGACCAATGGTTCTAGGCACTAAACACATATAAACATAAATACACTCCAACTACTGATATATCAAATACTCTAAATATTCCTCTAATTTGGCTGACTTCATATAAATATGGGGGGATGGGGAGGAATTACAAGACAATTAGATGTCACAACAGATAGCTACGAGAGGAACAATTTATCCACTTTTAGGAAAAAAGTGCTGAGTATTGGAAACATTGCAATTTCCACTACCACAACATTCTTCTACTGCAAAGAAAGCCTATACAGAGAAGGCTACTGCATTGCAGCATAAGAACTGTCTTAGGTTCATACATATCAATTATTTTCCTACTCACAACCACATGAAAATAATATGCCATCTAGAGTAAATGTTTATTTGAAACCACTATTAGAAAGGTAACCCATTATTTACCTCTTTTAAAAGTAATGAAGCACTGGGGGGGCGGGGGGAGGGGGGGGGGCGGGAACAACACAACACCAACATGTACAAGAAGCACACCCACATTCAAAAAAACACTGCCAACCAGAATTTATGAGGTTTTCACATCCACTTGAGTTTGGCACCCATCATGAGAAACAATCCAGCAATCCTTTCTAAAGAACTTCGAAAGCAGAGAAAAATGCAAGAGACACACCCTTCTTCATCACCTTCACTCACATCTGGTTCCTCCAAGTATGCCAAGACTGCCTCTCAACTCTCCAGTGCAATTGCTGTCATATTTCAGAAGTTCTTCAGTACTTAAATAACACTCCAAACTCAAAACAAGTGGATGTCATTCTATTGCACAATGCTGAAAAAATACTGTTTACCTAATATGGGACTACAAAAAAAACCCCATGTTGTACTACTCCTGGTGTACCAACTGATGACAAGAAATTTGCACAGTACCTGCCTCTTAAACAAATACTTGCTCACCATAGGCATTACATGAATAGATACAGTAAAATGGTGAACGTTTTTCTAAGTTCATGGCAGATTTTACCCAGTCAAGTGTTTTCAGTGGTTACTTCAAGTAAGCAGTCTGATCAATGGGAATCAGGACAACCTACTAGAACTTGTTGCTTTTTGTGTTTTGCTTCTAACATTTTAAACCACCGTATTACTTTGCACTTATTAAAGAGTGTTGACGCATTCTACAAATGAAAGCAACATTACAGTATTAATTTGATTTTTAAAAAAGCAAATAAAAACCGAAACCAACCAAAATTTCATTCCAATTTTACAACCTGAGACAAAACATTAAGTTCAATTGTGCAAGAAGGCACAAGAGTTCCACAGCAAAACGTAAAAAAATTTCAGGTCCTACATTAGATTTTTTGCTAACTGTAAGATTAGACTTCTCCTTTGAAAGATGTAAACAGTAACAAAACTAAATAGGAACCACAACACCAGAAAGCAGTTTTATCAGTCTAATGCCCTTTTTATTGTAAATTACAAGGTAGAAGCAAAGTTATGGCTGAAAGAAAAAAAGAAAAAATCAAGGAAAAGGTATTAATCTCACATGTAAATATTTTAAATTTCAATACTGCTGAAGTTAGCAGAAACTATTAACTATTAAAACTAACAGAAAGGCAAGTACACCTGAAATTAAGACCTTTCTGTTCTTGTCATCTAGCAGTAAATACAATACTGCTGCCACTCTTGAAATAGGACTTGTAGCAGAGAAAAACCAACAACTTAGACAAACAAATTGATTGCAGATAATTCATAAACAAAGTTAGTGTAGAGAGTGAGCATTTTAATGAAAATCAGAAGGTTTTCATTATTATAGTACTTTTTTTTTTTCTTTTCCTCCCATCCAGCTGAAGCACTGACATGCATCTGAACACAAACCTCTCAACTTTCTGCCAAGACAGCACTGGGACTGGGCTACACAAACTCACTAGGGGCAAAATGAAACAAGCTGATTGGAATTTCAGCTTTCAGTGAACAATCTGTTCACCAACACAAGGAAAAAGCTGAACATATCTTGACTTCGGGGAGTTCTTTTTCTAACAAAAAGAATTCAAATTGCTGAAGAAGTATGCACATGTGTGCTATGAACAATGAAAATTTTATCTGAAATGTGTTTAAAAACTTCCTCTCAATTAAAAATAACACTAAAAACGACCCAAAACACCCACCTGTGTTACTCAGTTACTGGCTAACAAGCATGCTGAAAAACTGCTCTACAAATTTAAGGACTAAAGTATTTAACTACTGTTTTTTTAATAAGAGGGTCTCACCCAGATCAATCCAGTATAATAACTAATTTAAATATACAAATGAACTTTTAGACTTCTTTCAGTAGGTCTGCAGCATCAGTGATAACTCTACACAAACCTCCTGCCTTCTAATACTTGCAAACTACTGAAAGCACAAACCATTATCTACTTGGACATCCCTCACAAAGAACAGAAACCCGAACACACTGACAACAGACTTCTTTCTATCCCAAGTTCTGATGGGATTTTCCATCACAAAGGATCATTACTTTGACAGATACACTCTTTAAAGAAATTCTCTGCTCAGCTGAGATAAAGGTTTTTGCAATCTCAAAGAACCTCCTGCTACTCTCACTCAGGAAATCACACTGCCATCTATGGCATTTAGAATCTTGATATAGGCAACTCAGATTTTGTATTATGAATAAGGACATTACATGTATCTTTTAAAAGACAAGAAGTATTTTCCCAGTGTTCAGCATTTCCAGATTCCAGACTTTCTGTCCTATCTATGTTTCTACAAACTTCCTTGAAGAGCATAGAGATTTCCAAGTACATACACCAGCAGGGCCACAAATAAGAACAGATACCATCTTAACAGGTACTTTCTAAACAGATATCTAAGTGCATAAACACATATGCACTCTTAAATTACATTATGTTCAACATCAAACCCAAACTGATAAAAGTCTCAAGACAATGACTCACCCCTTCCTGGAAAAATCAGTAAAAAGGTCAGATGTTTATGAACCAGACAATTGCTGGAAAAAATAGGGACAAACATTATTTCTAACAAAAACTCAATACAATTGTTTTTGTTCTGGAACCTGAAGTAACTACACATTTGATAATCAAGTACTTAATCCTTACATAACTTTCTAGCTGGAAACCTCAAAGGCCTTCAACAAGCATGCGATAAGCTGCACAATATTCCTTGTGAAAAGACTGTAACCTCATAGAAGTTAAAACGGTTTATGCAGTATTTTACCCATAACAGAGGAAATCTATGGCTATCCCATGCATCTGGAAAACTCTGTAATTTCATACTGTAGCCACAAGACACATTCCTTGCACACATTTGCAGACCACAACAGCACGAACACCGAAAAGAGAATCCATACATAGCACTGCTTATAATCTTTGGGTTAAGTTGAAGGAGAAATTGGGAAAAAAATATTGAGGTTTCATCTAACAATCATTTATGTATTAAATAGAATATTGCCTTTAACAGAGTAATTATTAGCACACTGGAAAAAAAGTTCATGAAATATTATGGTTCAAAAGCACAGAAGATCATCTGCATGGGTTATGGTCTGGTACTTGGAATAATATTTTTTTCCAGTGGTTTTAACTATTTGAATAAAAATAAACCCCAATTTACCAGCATTAACAATGCTAGTGACTACATAACCACCGCCATACTAACTGTAGGGAAAGGTTTCTTGTAAAAAAAAAAAAAAATTGGCTTTTTAGCTATCAAATTTTCTAATCTAGTGACCAAAAATATGAGAAATCATTACAGCACAAATATGCTAAATAATACTTAGCTACTTTTTGAAGTCAACCTTTTCATATTTACATTCTGTATTTTCCATACGATTAAACTTGGCAACTTAAGATTAGACAACATTACCACCAAGTTTATCTCATTCTATTAAATATATGATTTTAAAACAAGAAGAAAACGATGTCTGAAACAGGCATCACAGATTCATAGAATTGTAGGGGTTGAAAGGGACCTCCAGAGAGAGAGTTCAACTCTCCACTTCAGAAATTTTTTAACAGCTTTACTGATGCAACTGAAGATTATTTACTTTTTTTTTTTTTTAACAGAAACTTGAGTTTAGGCAGGGAATTAATTTTGTTTAAGGAAAGATTAAAAAGAGCACATCACCAAATATACTTTGATCTTTCTTTGGTCAAACATAACTCATTTCTAAAATAGTATTCCATAGTGTCAGTGGTTTCTTAATTATAAAAGATGGTGTGCTTCTGGCCCCAAGGAGTTCACAACAATAGTATCACTAAATCTTCTATAGCCTTTTTTTTTTTTTCTTAATCATAAAATCTTAGCACAAAAGCCCTCAGCAAAACTTCTGCTTTAAATATTTATCAAGAGGTGAGAAACAGATGGCTAGACTGGTTTTACAGACTGAAAATGTTCTGACGTGGTATTCAAACTCTTCTTCTGCCAACTACTATTAAAGGGCTCCCAGAGGTTTGAAAGACAGAACATGCATAAAAAGTTGAAAAGCATCCTTCCTGGTTTTTTTTAAAGAGACAGCACCTACTCTCTAATTATTTTCTAAGGAAGCCACTTGAGAGCGCCAATCACAGTGTTTCACTTGCCTCCACTCATTAAACCAAGAACTTCATTATCAACCACCCTCCAGTTTTCAAAGGTCAGTGTGCCTTTAGTGTCTGAGCAAATGCACTACATATTCAATTTAATTGAACAAAAACCCCAGATGACAATAACCAGATACATTTTGCTAAATATTCTGTTAACGTTACTTCAACCCTTTATGACCATCGCAAAACCAGCTCCAGATGCATGAAAACATACACACAGAACAGATGCTCGTGCTGAGTAGATCTTCTAACACTTAAGAATCTGATTTTTATTTACAAATATTGCAAGTTACTAAAAAAAAAAGACATAGTTCCATTCATCTATTCTTGCCTTGGATATTGCAGCATTTGACAGGGGCAGTCAGACAGGGGCGCGCTGTTAAGCAAATATGCAAATCTGGCTGAACTTTCATGTGTAAACCCTCTTACTGTTCATGAGTGGAATGTAAGTATGCTACATTTGAAAAAAGCATTTTTTTAAAAGCTAGAACTGTGCAAAGCATCAGTTTTCTCTTACTAGTGAAATGCAATAATGCTAATTTACAGTTATGTACCCCTTCCATCAGATGATTATTGCTTTACAAATATTACCTAGAAAAAAAAGTTAAATATTACAGATAGGAAAATTTAGCATACAACAGTCAAATTATCAGTAATATGATTTCAAGTGGATTACAGAAGGCTGTACTTTTCAATTCTCACTACTGTTCTAACCATTAAGAGAATACTATCACTCAAAGAAGTCCACTGAAATATCTTACTTTTTGTATGGATGTACCACAAGAAAAACACTGCAGAGTGACCATAAAGAAAAATGCACTGAAAAGAGTAAAATTAGTTGTGGAGCAATACTTTCCAAATTCATAACATTTTTCTGTTGCTGAAAAAAAAAAAAAAGCATACAAAGGGAGACAATTCACACAGTGAAGAACACACTGTAGAATTAAACAGTTCTAATGACAGAATGGCTTATACCAATCAACATCTATAGTACAACTATTAAGTCACATGTCACATTATTCCATAAAACGTTGTCCAAGAAAATACATTCTTAAAGGGAAGCAGTAACACAACAGGAAGTATGCTCCTCAGCCAAGACATTCTGAAAAGCACTAACTTCTGCCTACTCAAGGCATACATCTGTACCAGCCAATGCACACCTAACTTCAGAGAATGATGGGGCACTTATAAAAATGGTTGATGAAAGCCAAAAAAGTCCTTAATTCCCAGAAATAGCAGCTAGAGAGTGTAAAGAACTAAAATGAATACTGGCCCATCAAAGCAAATCTTTCCCTTACAATGTGTCTGATATAGCTGCTTATTAACATGCATTGTTTCAACACCAGAACACCCATATTAAGTAAGTACCACATAAATACCAGACATGAGTTGCTTTCCTAATTTTAATTCTGGCTCCTTATTTGTTTCTAAATTCATCCATGCACACTTCTTACTTTAGCATAAAGACTCTAGGAAGAAAAAAAAAACCCATCACAATTGTGAATCAGCACAAAATACCAATAATCAGTATGAAAGACAGTTTGAGAAGGCAGGGTTGTGGAGACATTAAAACACTTCACAAAATAATCAGATTCACCTCAGTGAATCAGCAAATCCTACATAGGTATTTACTACTGTTCTGAAAAGCTATCATCTGGATATCAGTCTTAATCCTGAAAAATTCTACTTTGTGATCACAGGTGCAAGCACTAATGAGGGAGAGGTTTAGGCTCAACAAGGTCTTCAGAAAACCTGTGCAGAACAACACTCTGCACCTGAGCACCCTGAGTTGCTAGTGCCCTGCTGCTGGGAGCAAACCCAGGATGGCTCGGGCTGCCTTATGAAGCTGCACTGATTGGGAACAATGAAGGAAAAGCCACAGTAAGAATAAAAGTACATTTAATAGTTTATTTACTCCTTTTTCAGAGCCCTGCCTTTGAAGCACCACAAACACTGTTTGAAATCTAGGTTTAAGGTAGTTTTAATTTTCTGCTAGACTGAAAAAATATTGAACCTTTAATTGTTTTAACAACTTGTGTTGGTGCAAATAAAGAATTGTTTAATCAGTAATATTTTTCCAGCTGAAGAACCAGCTAGCATTATAGCTCTAAATAGTGTTTTTAAAAAAAGTATCAGATTCAACAGAAAAATAACCCATTAAAAAGGTATGCTTTAATGTAAAAATATGTGTGGTCAGTCTAGTTGTATAGTTACAAACAGACCATTTGGTATATAAAGTTACCTAGTTAGCATAGAGTTGCAGGTATCTCCTGGTATCAAGCAAGAATGTATTAAATTTTGGTGAAGTAAGTGCACTGCTATTTTTCACTTAATGAAATGTCTATCATTAAAGAGATGAGGGTAAAATCCTCCTTTTTGTACATATTTCTTAAGCACCTAAGATAAACATTAAATATGAGATAGACTACAAAACCTTAACTGTCATTTAGAAGCTGAACAAAGAAATTAAGAGGCTGACAAAATGAACAAACTAAGCTAAAACTGTTTTTTAAAGCAATACATACTTAAGTGCTTACAGAAGAAAATCCGGTGCCCTCCTAACACTTAAACCCTCACTCTACCAAAACACTGACCAACAACCTCTCATCTGAAACATATACAAGCATGAGCTACAAAGACACACTTATGCTGCCAATATAAATCATGGCTTTTACTTCTTGTGTTTCAGTTTTGTTATAGTGCTGTCAGTACTTCACAAGCGTTTTTATCTGAATTCTCATCATGCCTACAAATTAAGTACAAGGTACCAAACAACTCTAAAGTAACCCCTAAGTATCTTTAAATCAGGCTTCTCCACTTGATGCAACGCTATTACGTCTTCATTTTGTATAGCCAGACACGACAGTCTACAGGTGGCTTCAGGACCTTCACTGCCCCAACTCCTGTACCCCACCCACACAGCCCGACTGCCACGCCACAGCCTGCCTTTGACTGCCCAGCTCACTTGGGCAACTCAGCAAGTTGTCTCGGTGCTGAGCAGATCTTTGCTCCCCTAGAAACTAATCGCCCTGCACTAGAAACTACTGATAAAGGAACTGAATTCAAATTAAAAAAGAAAAAGACTAATAATGCTAGGTCCAAGAAGAGTTCCTGAACAGACTTCAAGTTGCAATGTTCAGCTTTCTGTATTTTTTGGTTGGTTTAGCCTTTGGTTTTTTTCCTGGGGGTACGAGTCTATGTTTCAGCCTTTGGTCTCGAAAAGCACGTAAACGAAGGGACACGGCATTTAGAACAGCGACGTTAAATCCTCCTTGGTACTATAATATTTTTTTCGTTGCTGAAGCTTTCCCACGATCAGTGTCAGCTCCAGTTATAGCAGCAACAGTAGGAAATCTGACAGAGAAAATAAAACATCCCACAACTGCCTGCAGCAGCCACCGCTGTCCTTCGCTCCGGCAGCTCCCCCGGGAGAAGTCCCTTCTTTACCGCTCCCTGCTCAGCCAAAGACCCTTCGGAGGAGGAGCGGAGGGTTAAGAAAAGATCTAACGCGGCACAGCCACTGTCTGTCTCTGCCGATTCTTCGTATTTAAAAAATAAGATATAATACACTATCAGCCAGCGTTCTGCGGGATTCTCAGGCGCAAAGCTCTGGAAGAGCTGCCTCCCATTAGGGGCGAGCAGCTCGAAACGCTTTACTTGTCAGCGCGGCCCGGTGGTTTCTGAAGGGGCGCAGCCCTGCGACCGCCCGGCACCGCCGCCCAGAGGGTGCCCGGTGCGAGCCGCTGCCCCTGCTGCGCCGGGACCCCGCCCTGAGCCACCCCCCCCAAGCAGGCGCGGGCCCCAGCCGCCTCTCCCCAAAAGCCCTCCCCACCTCCGTCCTCAGAGGAAGACCGGGGGGCGCACACAAAGAAGCCCGACCTGCTGCGACCGTTACCGGGCGAACGGTGGAGGGCGAGGCGGCGCGTGCCCCGCCCCGCCACAGCGGTGAGCGCCATGGCCGCGCGAGACGCCGCGCGCGCACCCACCCCCCCGGCCAAAGCGCTCTCCGGCCCACCGCCCCTGCCGGGCGCCCGCCCCTCCATTCTCCCCCTTCGGCTCCCCCTTCCCAAGGCTTACGCCACCTCCCTCCGCCGCTTCCAGCGTCTCGCTGCCGCCGCCGCTGCCGCCACCTTAACCCCCCTGCCCGATCCACCCCCCCATCCCACCCCCCCAGCTCGGCGTCCGCCGCCCCAGCGCCGAACAAAGCGCCTCAACGGCCGCCTCAGCTCTGGCCGCGCCGCGCCTCCCCGGGGAAGCCGCCTCAGCAGACAAGGGGAGGCGGCGAATCCCAGACACAATGAGAGCGCGAGCCGGGACTCACCCACAGCTCCGTGCCCCAGCTCATGGCTGCTCCGCGGGCAGCGCCGGCTCTAGCAGAGGCGACGGGGGGGTTAGGGGTTGGGCGGCGGCCGGAGAAGGGGTCCCGCCGTGCAGCGCCGGTGCCCTCGGTCACGGGGGAAAGAGACGACGGCGGCGGCAAGAAACGACGCCGCTCCCAGCTCCGGCTCCGCCTGGCTTGGAAGGGAGGGGGGGGAGCCGCGGAGGAGACTGGGAGAGGGGCGGGCCTGGCTGAGGCGGCGGGGGGACGGGACGGGGTGAAGCCGCTGCACCGCGGGAGGGAGCCCGGGCGCCGGCCTCGCCTCCGGGTCTCCCTGGGCAAGTCGACATCTGGCTTCCTTCCCGCGACGCGAGTCCCGGAGCTCCCCCAACCCCGCGGTGCGGAGGGGTGTCACGGTGTGGCGCGGGTCCCGCGGCCGGCAGCGTCGTCACTCATTAACGAGGAGGGGGCGTCTGACGGGAGGACGCAACGAGGCCCCGGGTCTTTGTATCCCGGCCGGCCGCGAGGCCTCCTCTGCCCCCCGGGAAGCGCTGACTCACGGCCGGCAGAGGCGCACCCTCCTCACCTGGCCCGATGGCGAGGAAGAGAAAGAAATAGGGAAGGATTTTATTCCTCCCCATAGACGTGTACGTCAATAAATGGAGCAGTTAGGAAATCCAGGCTGGCACCTGACGAAAAATAATCTATTTTTGCTAAAGTAAGTTGGGTGAACCATGCCCTCGAACCGCTGTTAACAGGGAGCTCCCTCAGAAACTAGGAGGGGTATTAAATCTTGTCAAAGATTATTTATTCCAGAAAGTGTCTGTCATGAAGCTACTCATAGACATCAAAGGCTTTGAAAAACACCTGGATTAAATCCCCTTTCTCAAGACATCAATGTGTTGATTTTCCTCTCATTTTTACAGACTGCAAGGAGTGAAAATACCGCTGCCTTAAGTCTCTATGTCGTGAAACAAAAACTTACTTAAATCCAATTGTGTTTCGTTATTTCCAAGTCACATCTCAGGTAATGGTCTTCTGCGTCACACTTAATTTGGGTTTAGTCCCATTTTCCATAGGAAAGAAAAATGCAGGTTTTTCTGGGTCTATATGAAATTATTGAATTAGAATAATACTAACATCAGAATTTATTAAAGTAAGCAAATTAGATCCCAGACCAAAAATGTAATTTCTGGAGCAAAGCGTTTAAGCTAGGTCACGTTACACAAGAAATGTGTTTGGTCTGTGGGGATCCACAAAATGAGTAAGTGTGCCACATGCTGTGGTGGCCTACATGAATGGTTTAGTGAGCTGGTGATTAAAACCCCCCAAATTTTAGACTGAAGATTGAAATCCACAGTTGTGCACATTCCAGTTGAAGTCTGACATGAACTCAGGTTTTCGATTGCATGCATTACTAAAAATGCTCACCAAACAGAACAACCTGTGGAGGATTCAGGTAATGAAGCAGTAATAAATTAATTATAACTATGATGAATAAATACCTATTTGAATTAATTCAACTTACATGACTTCCAGGATGAGGAAAATTTCCATCAACTGTATGCTTCAGCCAACTTTTTACATAGTTACCAGTTCACCATACGACTTTACATGATTCTTCAAAAAATATAATCAGGTGATACAATGCAATAACCTGGTTCAAAACATAATTAAGTAAAAATTAAAACAATTTGCTAATGTTACGCACTTTTTTAATGTATCTCAATACCTATGCTAACACTTAGTACAAACTTAATAGTCTTATAAATGGGATTTCAAAATCTTTAATCATGGCGTTAATCCACACTCTACTGTGTCCTAACCAAGGTTTATAAACACACCTAATGATCTTGGGGCCTTTGAGTTTGGATGCCTGATTTGGCACTTTTTTTAAAAACAAAACAGCGTAATTTTGAGAAACAAATGTACTCGGAACCTTTAAACACTGAGGACGAAAACCCTGTTTGAAGTGATTAAGGTATTTGCTGCTGGCTTCAGGAGAGCCAGGATTTTTTACTTTCTAATCATTTCAGGAAAAACTCACCTTTCCAATTGTTTTAGTTTAGATATCTAAAAATGAACACAAAAAACCAAATCACCTCAAGTTAAAATTTTTAACTTTAGAAACTCCAGTGGAGCACTGAAAATTAATCTACTTTAATTAATTAATGGAGCCCAAATTCTGGATCTATGGATCCAGAAGCTTTGAAAGTCAGGCAATTGCTTGGTACTGATATTTGAAATACTGACCTTTCATTGCATGAAACATACATCAAGTGAATCTCCAAGTGTTATATTCATATATTTATATATATTTATACTTGTGGTTGGTTGATTGACACCTGATTGACACCTGAAGCCTCAGATTCTTTTACTTAATTTTTAATTTAGGAATTAACTAATTACTCCCATTTCTGCAAAATGTGCAAGGCCAAAATTCTAAACATGTCAGGATTTGTTTTCAATACAGAACAGTATAACAAAACTGAATGTTTTATGGCGATCTCCATCCATTTTAGAAGGAAAATACAAAACCCAGCCTCTTGGTAATGCTTAAAAAGCTGAATTCCAGCTAATGAGAATGTTTCGCAGGACAAACCATCTTATCAGCTGTTGGGTAAAGCAAGCATCAGGAGCTGGACAATGTGGCAGAGATTCTGGGCAACTTCACCACCTCCAGAACAGGTTGAGAGACTGCTCTGAAATACTGTGTAAAAATCACAGGTGTTATCACAGCAGGCTCTGGGCTGTAGCTAACCTTTTGAGAGCTTATGGACACTATAAAGAGGAGCAATCAAAAGATGCTACTGAACAGGTTTTGAAGAAGCTAGCACCAGAATAGGAAACTGTGTCATTGCATTAGAGTACTGCCACAGTCTGGCCAATTATTCGGGTTCGGAGGTTAGCAATTAGATTTGGGAAGTAAGGCTGGTTAGGCCAGGCACCGCACACGTTAGCATACTGTTTCTGTGTGAAAGCATGATGAGCCGCTTCGCTGTATCAGTTCATTTCACAACTAGCTCGTATCTTGGACCTTCATTATGCAACACAGAAAACACCCCAAGAGAATAAGCACAAAATCTGACTCAAAGGATCTAGTTCACACTTACCCAAGATATTGCTGATAGCTGTGGCTTCTTCACGTAAAGTAAATGAAATATATTAGAGAGGGTTGGATGATGGACACTATTTACATTGGGAAATGGAGGAATGATTGCTTCTGATACTCCTCAAAAGGCAATAAATACTCATTCATCTATCTGGAAATATTATTTTAAAACAAAACAAAAAAAAGATAAGCTTTTAAAGTATGTGTGATTATAGGATAAAAGCCTCCACAATGCCTTTTACTGGTTTCATATTACAGGATTCTAAAATACTCACCTGCAAAACCTCTTGCCAACAGATTTCACTGGCTTTATTAGTGTTTTAATTGAAATATAGGGCACAAATATTTTCAAGATAGGTTTCTGATTTTTAATTTGCTTTGAACCCATACTTTTTCCAAAATCAGAAGTACATATATATATATATATATCAGGAGCATACATGGAGATGTGCGTTTCACCTTTACTTCAACTAGGAGCCACCTCTTCATCACTAAAGAGAAAATTAAAGCTAATGACTAAAGGTTTTCAGTTTATTGTAATGGATTATGAATTAAAAGACAAAAAGCATGTACCTAAGTAACCACAGACCCTCGAGTTCACAAATCATGTATTAAGACCATGTGATCAAATTAAACTTTAGCCCATTAAAAATAAAGCGTAGGTCTCAGCAGCATAACACTTACCGGTTCAGCTTAGCGAGAAGTCTGACATCAGCCACCATTAGGCCCTTTTCCTGCTTGAGTACACTCTTGCTTTAGGAGATTCCCATCTATGTACTGAGCTACGCTCTCCTCCACTTTAACAGTTCAGGATGTGAGATGACTGAGCTGTAAGATGAGGGGAAGAGTCTCCTGCATCTTTACAGGATGTTGCCAGAAATGCTGTAATTTATCATTTAGAATTTTGACATTGTTTCCATTATCAGGGACAGCAATTGGCCCTAGGCCTAGAAGTAATTAAACAAATGTTACCCTACAGATTTTTATTTTTCTAGTCACATCCTTAAAAACATTAGTCTTGTGGGAAAGAAGAAAAAAAGTCTCACTAAAGGGAGTCAAGAATACATTAAAAACATAAGTAATTATCAGACACAGCAAAGCCTTCATGATATATTGCATTGTTCTAGTACCCATGTAAATAATTAGCAATTTCTGGAAGATTATGAAAACTTATTTCCAGCTTGGAAAATGTACTGTTATATTTAGTTGTTTTCTCCACCACTAATTAATGCAGGCTTTAAAAGAAATCTGCCCAATTTTATTTTTAGACTGAATCCACATCATTCCAGTTATTACAATAGTTCTATACTTTGTTAATTCTGTTCACTTCTCAACAGAATCTACTTGAGTTTACAAGTGTACCTAAGGATATTATCTTGGCAGAACAACAATTTGCATGATTAATTTGGAATGGCAGAAAAGCTGTCTGGCACTCCCTGTGGGCACACTTTCTAAAGAGAGAAGCAGCTTAGCTCTCCATTGCCACAAAAATCAGCAGGACCAAACAAATTACTTCCAAATATCTCTTTCTCAGTGTGAGGTGCCATTAATCCTTTTCTCTGCTAGCCAGCAGCCTCTTTGTCATAGTAAAAATTGGACTTTTACTCCACAAAGAAAATGAAGTGTAGCAAAACCCCTAAGTATTACCTCTTCACTTCAAAACCAGAAGAATTTAGTTCCCTCCTTTCTTTAGACATATATTTCCCCCATCACCGGCACTCTTTAAGTGCTCTAATTTTTAAATACTAATGTTCATAACAACTCCATGCATCCAGAGGATAATCATTACTTTACAGCTCAGGAAATACTACTCTGAGACAAAAGAATAGGTGTCTTGACACTTCAGCTTGTACTGAGTTCACAGACTGCCTCTGTCCCCCTCAAACTGGTTATTTAACCATAACCAGCAGTATGCAAAGAGTCTGTAGCTGTGCATCTCACTAGAGGCTTGATTCCATTTGGTCCCTCTTTCAACTATTAGGGAAAATAAATTTACTGTTTTACTCCGATTACTGATTTTTAATTTTTTCTAAAACATAAAATTACCAGGGAACTGTATTAGACATACTACACCACCCTTGCTTCAAGGCAGAAGGAAAACACCTCTTGTAAGTGCAGTCTCTGCCACTGCCTAAGGTGACCTAATTCTAATTTTTACCCCCCCTCTGAATTTTTGCACGAAGAACTGTACCCCCATCTTCTCCAGTCTGCACTGAAATGCATTTTATATAGCAGAGGGATGTTTTCTCTTTTTCTTTTGTCCAAGCAAGCTAAACAGAAAGACTTCACCACTGCTAGGATACCAGAACTGAACGGACATTAGTTCCATCAGCTATAACTAGAAGGAAAACAAGAACTTAATCTGCTTTTAGGAAATGTCTTCTGTTCACTCCTTTTGCCTGTACTATAAGCAGGAGTGCATCGTTCCATGCCGTATGCAGTGGAGAAAATGTGTCAATCAGCATCAACTAGCAATATTCTAAGTACAAACAGCCTCTCTTTTTCACAGGAATTTCATTTTTTCCAGTGTAGTAAGACCATCCCATGATGATAACTTAGCATTTCCCTTTGATAACATACAACGGTATCCCAAGCTGGAGACTGGACAGCTACAAAATAACAGGGGATGTCCATGAATCATGATCCTAAAACATGATTTTCAATTTTGTCTGCTTGAATATTATAAATCCGTTTTCTTTCACTACAGATACTTTCAGAATTCTATCAAACCATAGCCGTGAACAGCAGCACTTTGCTACCTTAATGCCCAACAACGTCCAGTTCACCTAACCCCTGTCTCCTCCATTCTCCCACCAGCCCCATATCCATCCATGCACATTTCCTTACATTAAAAGAACACTTAACTAAAGGCATTGTGAATTACTGTCCTATCTACAGGCACAGAAATTTTTAGTTTTGAGATGATAACCAAAGACTTGAATAATCCACATCAGTTACCTAGCTGCTGTCAAGCAGTGTGTGAACTAACATAGTGTATCAATATGGAAAGATGGAGAGTCTGGCATGGTACTAATTCAAGCTGCAGAAAAACGAATAGTGGATGAATGTGTAGCTAAGGATCTATTTTCAGACTTAACAAAATATTCTACTATCATTTGACTTTGCATTATGATCAGAAGCACAAATATATGGAGTTGTGCGAAATCTGACTTACTGTTTCAACATAATCGGTATCCTGGGTTACTGGTTAATCTCCTTAAAGGAATTCTAATTTAAAATTGCATCATGGATTTTTACCACATACTCGTTTAAGATTCAGTTAACACGTCTTCAGTAGTTTCAACGCCTCCAGCCGAAAACCATTTCCTGAACTTGACAGCCACCTGCTGGCAAGCAAACGAACAAGCAGGATGACATAATGCCAACCCCTTTCTCCTGTAATCAATCAGATCCTGTTTCATTGAATAAGGTATGAGTTACATTAATTTGAAAGTGAGAAGGCCAACGATCCCTTGATTGTCCTACCTGCTATACCTCTGCATGTCTTGACTCCTTTCCTTTAAAGGATTTCATTCAGTGGTCAGTGGTTTAATTTCAAGTGTCCCTCCCTTATTTTAAATCTGTGGTGGTTCCTCCTTTTCTCACAAGAAAGCCAACATCCGTGTTGCACAATACCACATTTAATGGGTGCACCAAAAACTGTCTTAGGATCACAATCTGAAAGGAAACTCAAGAGTAATTCACACATCTAAGAAAACTCCCTCCCACTATGAATCCCTTCACAAGAACAGGAATCGGTAAATAAATCAACAGTGGGAATAAGAACACTGCACGTTGTGCACAGGATAGAGATCCCACTAAGCACATCAGTTACCTTCCTATGTCCAGCTTGCATTGACAAAGATAGCTGCACCTCTGTTTGTTGCATGGCAGATCTTGACAAGAGACTAACTGCAGGCATTTTCAAGTCATCCCAAAGCAGCAAAACAAAAAATAAAGAGTTTGCTTGTTTGGGAAGGAATTTTATTTTTGACATTACAGTTTTGGAGCTCTACTTAACTAAATTTCAAGACCAACACCTGCTCTTTGGACTTAAAAGGCATATAAAATCTGACAGGCAGTGTTGTTCCCCACCCCACCCCACCCCCCCTTGTATATTCTTCACTTTGAGACAAGATGAGAAGAATATACAGCATTTCTTAAAACCATTCTTTTCTCTCCCTAACACACTCATCTTCCCCAGAGGGTTTTCCCTTTGGACTCACTGCTGCCCTGGGTATTCACGTCCAAGTCTTCTTAGTTGATGAATGTTTAAAAATTAAATACTCAGAATGTAAGGGTTCAGTTGTATTGCTACTACTACCTTTGTGTCTTTAACAGCTAGTCCACAAGAAGAAGTTAACATGTCACTATTTCCTATGAATTTTTTTCCAGACTAAAAAACCCACACCATTTTCAGCACCAAGTAAAAAAATCTGAGTGAATTTCAAGACTAAACTGCTCCTCCAGGTTGGGATATATGTACCACTGAGACAGGCTACAAAAAACTTAGCCAGGCACAGATACATATGGAAAAAAAAAAATCTATTTCAGCATTCAGAAGCTTTATTGTGCTTTCATAAAGGAGAAACTTTAAAAAAATGCTTTTATAACATGCTCAATACCAGAGATTTCATTTTAGAGCAACATCCAATTCTCAATCCCTTTTTCACACCATTAAAGCAAAAGCACAGTTAAATTAAATGCTCTCTCCCTCCAGGCTTGTCTGCTGCTATGTTTCTTCCCCACAGAACTGTGTGATTCATGCCCTAGATCCTTTTCATCTATGAAGAGAAGCCTATGAAGGAAGTTCATTTTCCCAAGAGAAAACTGTGAGGGGTGATTGTTGTCTCACAACGTCAACTAACACTTTCAAAATACTTAAAACCAGCATTTTTCCACATTTTTGAAAAGATTACCCACTACCAGCAGTAGCAGTTTAGCCCTGTGTTCCCACATCCTGCAGACAGAATAAATTACTTTTTCCCAATCAAAAACTGACCCTTTCATTTTCATGATACAATATATTAAGATAAACTAATTAAATTTGTTTGAAAGGCTTGAATGTTCTTTAATTTTAATTGGAACTATATTTTTAAAGACACATTCATAAACATCTCCAAAACTGTCAAATTTTTGTGGAAATTAAGGATTTTTTTCCAGCTGTTTCAAGATTCAAAACATTAGAACATACTGAAAACAAGAGAACAAGTTACTCATAACTTAAGGGTAATTAGTTTAGCTGCATACAACTTACCCAGCAATCCCAGACAGTTAAATTACCATAGGTATACAATACACAACATCCAAGAATATGGAAGATGCAGGCAAGTGCATATTTACAAAGCAGCTGTCTATGTAAAAGTTATGGTTTTTACCTGCTTGACATTTTCTAACATTTTTAGAAGTCTCCTTTGCTGCAGGATGGTGAAGATTTTATTTTTTATATTACTAACACTGCCACTTCCCTGTTCTTCCACAGGTTACGCTGCTGCCTGAGAAAACAAATTTGTACCTGAAACAAAAAGGCATTGAATTTGCTTTCTAATTCAGCAATGTTTTTTCATTCTTTAGTGACAGAAGGAAACTTGAACACATTAATGAAGCCAAGTCCTGGCCCATAACCAGCAATCCCAAGCGCTGTGCTATTACAAATAAATGCTTTCATCTCTGACAATGACTTTTGTAACAAGCCTGTTTGTTTTCCCAATTACTTGCTCTCTAGATGAGTCACTCTTCCATGAAGTCTGACATGAAGATAACATCTGTTTTCCTCTACACCACCTTTTAGTTCTGTAGCATGTGAAAGTGTTCACTTCAAAGCACAGCATGGACTGTTCAAACAGCGACACTATTAGACTGCACAGTGTAACATTGCCTAAGCCTAATTAATGCTTGTACAACACTTTGAAGACACAAAAGTTTACAAGTACTGCTAGTAGCTAATACTAAACCAGGCCTAATTTCTACTGAGATGAGTGTGGAAAACATTCTAGAGTTACACCATGCAACACTACTAACTTCAACTGCGTTAGTTACACTAGCTGGGGTCTAAGGGGGAAAGGGGTGGGGAGAAATCAAGCCCAGATGTTGTGGTGTGATTCTGCCTTTCATGCAAATGAAAATAGAATTCAGTATCTCTAAAGTTTAATACCCATGACTTTCTTTGAAACGAGGAAAAAAACCCCAACACATCTCTGAAGTATTACAAAAAACAACCACATGAACCATCAGCCTTAGAATTAAATGTGATCTTTGCATAGCTTAATAAGCCTCTTCTAAATCTTCACCCCATATATGTAAACCATAGTAGCTCTTCACATTTAAAATTCAGGAAAAGGGAAACAGGTTGTAGCAAATACTGACAATCTTTACTTGAATGTTTGGTTCAGGCTGTAGAGGTTATGTTGTATCTCTGCAGTTTATGTGACAACAAGTCACAGCCATGAAGAGTTAAAATTGTATGTCCCCTCCCCCTACATATGCAGGAGCATTATCTGTTACATATTTCTATCCTAGGTTATTCAAGTTAAGGTTAGACTCATTCACACCGCAAAACCCCCACTTCAGGGAATTATGATTGACGTATAGGATCTGGCATATCCAATTGGATTCACTAATAGTTTTGCTGCAAAACCTCTGCTCCCCAAGAATTGTCTCAGTGGCATCCCAGTACAATACCACAGAGAAGAACAGCCCCCAATTCAAGCATTCATTGTTTCTGTTTCTTTCTAGGAATGTACAGCTCTAGAATACTTGTTGCCCAACGTACCCAAGAACTGGGATAACTGCTTCCAGTGCCATTATTAAATCCTACAGGTTACTCATTTCTGTAGCTATGAAAACCACTCGTTTCAGTCAGGAAAAAACCAATAGATTCAAACAAAGCACAAACACCTTTTGAAAAGGCACCTATCATTCTTGATTGCCAGCAGAACTTAACCAGCCTTACTCTAAGCCTCACTGATATGCACATTCACCGAGTAGGCTGTTAGCAAGTCCAAGGGATCAAAGTGTGATATTGTCTTAATTTATCTGTAAGCAAACTCTGTTTTAACTTTTGCCAGTATCTCACTGATAAGCTGCAAAATAAAACTTTTACATCTTAGATCCATACTGTAATACCAACAAAAAACCTAACCACAGCATTCTTAACCTTTCATACTGCACTCCTGCTTCCAAGCTGTTTTGTGCATGTACTACGTCAAATGGCCCTCCAACACTGGGAGACTGAAATGAGATGTACATTTCAGAGTAAGGCTTCGTTGTGCCACAATAATCATTAAGTCACTTTATGCCCTTGGCTCAACACTGGCATTATTACACAGAGCTCTCCTTAACGGAGGTATTTTACGAAATCTGAAGAACAGCGTTTACAATTGGGGCTTTCAGAGACTTACTCCATTCTTGCAGAAATTCCTTTCCAGCGTTTCAATACCAAACTCAACTAGCCACATTTAAGTAGTGATGCTCAAATATCATTTCTAGTATCTGATGCCTAGAATCCTTCAGACACATCCTTAAAATGTACCTCAGTGCAGTAAATACAAGTATATGAATTGTCCACAATGTCATGCAGAGATACACTTTATTAAAGTAACAGAAAAGAAAGTTTTAGCAAGAAAGTAGCTTAGAGAAAGGACTCTGAACAGACTGTCAAAGTAATTATGGAAAACCCACAGATAATCTCATCAATTCAAAATGTAAGAAACAGACAAGTCCTGACACATTTCTTCCTGAACAAAGTAACAATACAGTTCACTAACCAAACTTTATATTTATCTGGTGTATGAAAAAAGAAATCACAGGTACCACAAATTCAGAAATCTCTTGCCTTCACTGCAGTTCATACATGGAAGCACAACAGGAAAGCAAAACAAAATCCTTCTTTGTTGAATGATCAGTGAAGATTCTCCCCCTGCAACTGCCAGAGCTTACTTTTCATACTTAAGGTGGAACAGCTGAATAAGTACATGAAATTAATTAAATACATGACATGAATTCCACATGCAATTAACATATATTCTTGTTTTCCCAGCCCCTGCATGTGGTCTTGCACTTTGTTAAACTGGAAGTATTTCAGTGGGTTATATCTGACCTACAGGGATTTTGTGCAATTTATCAAGTTAAGAAGGTCAGGCTATAAAAACACGAATACACAAAATGCAGTTCCCAAAAGGAAAGAGAGCAGGCCAAGCCCAGAAATACTGCTTGCAGTATTAGCAACCCAGTGAACAGCAATGCTATCCAACAGCACTCAAGTTATAGACTTTGGTCACAAGACATGTTCAGTGGGTCAAAATAACAGCAGAGTTTAAGTAGTCTTAGCTTTCTTCTTTATAAATGCAAAGAAAACGACAGACAATTAAATATAAAAGCAATTTTATAAAAACACATCAGAATTTTATTGCTTGAAGAATACAGCATATGAAAAAGCACAAGAATGTTCAAAAGAAAGGTCACAAGGATCCAAACATATTACACCATACATACCAGATGCAGTAAAATGTTAACCTGAATTCTGCATCAGAAAAGAAAGGTGTGAAAATATACCTATTATTATTTAAAAGGAAAAGACTCATTTAAAATAGAAAGAGTGAAGGTGTTACAGTACAAATTAGAAAAGCCAACACTGCACATTAACATTGTATCACTAGACTAGATTTTCTACCTTTGGTACTTAAACCTTTACAGAAAACCACTTCCTCCGTCAACCCTTGCCTAACACATTTCATATAGCATCCATGAAAGGGTTTTTGTTTTGTTTGTGTTTTTTTAAACTTAAACACTCAAACAAATACTTCTCTGACTTTTTGCTGCATTAATGCATTTCAGGAAGTGTTCACACTTACTCAATATGCAACTTAATGTATTTCAAATTTAAATCAGAAGTCACTATGTGACAGCGATATGTGCCAATTGTGCCTTGCTCAGATCTTTATGTAAAAATGGGCACATAGTTTTCTGTTTGCAACCTTATGTAAACAGACTGCTGCAGCACTCCAAGAATTCCAACTAGAGCAACTTGTTGAGGACATAAGTTAATAAAACAATCCACGCTGTTAGAGAGCTATGGGATCATCTACAGCAGCATGCAAGTGGCTTTTCTAGTCTGCTCAGATTAGTGTACCAGAAGATATGCCAGTATTCAAGTAACACATTAAAACTCAGCAATGGACACTACTGTGCTTTATTTCAACACAAAGAACAGCTGCTCATCCATTAATCAACAGAACTTTCAAATCAACTACCAAAAGGACTACTACATCATTTCTGTTCCATGTACTGGTGATCACTCTTGGGGCCTAGTTTATCAAAAACCTGGACTTAACTATGATCCAATTTCAGTGAAGAAAATGTTATCTTTCAACAAGGTACCTTAGTAATCCAGTGGCAATCAGTCTGGAGAATGTTAGCATTCTGCTGACAACAATGACTAATCAAGGTTAAATAAATTCCCTCTTTTATGATAAGCATGCTCTTAGCTTCAGCTTTGCCTCCTTAGGCTTGAATACTTAATCATTCCCAGCTATGTCAGTGGAACTAAAACAATTTTGTTCCAGCTTTTTATTTCAACAATATGAAGAGATCTGGACTACAAAATACCATCAACAACAGTTAACATTAAACTGGAGTGAAATAACAGAAGAGTTAGTTCTTCAAACCAGGCAGTCTTGAAGTGATATACTCAGTTAGGACTGTCAAAGGATGCCATAATAAAACCATGGGTTTATTTTTTTTTCCACCCCTATACAAAAAAATGACTGAATTTGTACAACTCCTATTAGCACATACCTTTTCCTAGCTTGGCGAAAATGTATCATTTTCAAATTTTAACAAGTGTGGTATTTGAGCATATATAATATTTATTGCCATATACATCCTCATTTTAAAAAGAACTAAGAATTCAGACTCTACGATGCCGAACTCTTGCTTTTTTCCCATTAACACATTATGTCTACTGTACCACTCCCCCAAAAAACAATTAAAAATTCTAAGTATGATTTTATAGTTTAGTTAAAAGGGAAGAAATGCAAATGTGAATTTAGAGCTTTTTGTATAAATCTCACTATATCTTATAAACTCGTTGTTTATTGTAACACTGTTTATTGATCAAATAAATGACGCACTGCTATCTAAAATTTCCATATACACCATTAAAAATTCAAAGTTGATATGATACTGAACTTGAAATCTTCAAGAGTTCAAAAAAAGACAGTTTATACATGTACAGCACACAACAGCAGACACCCCTAGAATACCAACTGCCAGTCCATGATGCATACAAACTTACAGGTAAGCATTCATTTCACTGTTTTCATTGTGCAGGAAAAATATTTTGTAGTAAAGATAAACTCAGCTGGTGAACTTCAGATATCATCTTCATCATCTTCATCCTGAGAGGATCCTGCCTGATTGGATGCACTGGCTGAGGCAGCAGCAAGCTGTGCCTGTTGAGCTGCTTGTTGCATCTGTAGCCATTCCTGCTGCGCCAGTTCTGCTTGCTGTTGTCTAGCCTAAAGACATGAATTCAATTGTTAAGGCCATACATGGCTTGTGAAGAATCTCTAGAGCACCGTAGCTTTTTTTTAAAAGCCCTTTTATCTGTACCTACAGATTTCTTTTGTATAATTTTTATTAACTGCACATATAGAAACACATCTAGAAGTACCTTAATTATTTCTACCAAGATGTTTAGCTATATTCTCTCTTCATCTGAGGAGATCATCACTTGAAGGATTTACAGTTGCAGAAACAAAAGGCAGGAGCATGTGTACTTAAGTTCCATTGTAATGATTGTGCCGAACCACTTCCTAATGGAAAAATTAACAGTGGCAAAGCAACTGAAATTTTAGGCTTCAGTTTCAAGGACCTTAACATTTAATCACACATCAGGAGATAAGAACAGCCCTACTTTGTTGTTTCATAAATATTACAGCATGCAATTATAAAATCATCCAATCATACCACAAAGGCACACAGTATTACATGAACAGAAAGCAAGCCATCATCTTACTTTGCTAAGCAATCTTGGAAAACAGAGCAAACGCAAGGCCTTCCCAAGGCAGGCATGCAGAACGAGGATGGCTTTGCTAGAGCAAGGTAGTCCTTTACTGAAAAGTACATGATATTCTAACACAGTTTAACTGATGACCTTGGTTTTCTATCTAGGGTTTTCACTTGTTTTGCAGCAGCTACTATTTATTTCAACGATCTACTAGTCAACGTCAAAGTTAAAACTTTCATGTCTTTTGAGTGAATGTCAGGGAAAATTCCTTTAAAATTAAAAGTTTTCAGCATTATTAACTTGAACTTTTACAAGTCAGCCCTAAGACTGTAATGGTTTCCTTGCTACACTGAAAGTATCAACAAATTTTACAGCTTTGCAAATTTCAAGATGCCAAAAGATGATGTCCAAACCAAGTCTGATTACTAAGTGATGTGAAAAAAAAGGGAGTCTTCCCTTATTATAAGCATCACATTTCCTCAGTCTGTGCTAGCACTAAAATATTTTAACACAGGTAGGAATCTCTTCTCAACAAATACCAAACTTCAGGTGGAAGTGAAGTTACAAGGGCTGGAAAACAAGACACTGGAAAGTTTTAAGCAAAGAAAGGCAGCAGCACCTGTACACACTGGAGAGGCATATCTATTTGTCACACACAAGATAACAGTAGGGCTCCCTACTACACCCAACCAGGCAATACAGATGCACTCAGCAGGAATTAGAGGCTCAGCACTTCACACTGGACAGATCATTTTGTCACTGACTACCTTCACTGGCATATTTATAAGATCACTCAGGCATTTCAAAAAGGGGGAAAAAAGAAAAATTCCATTGAATTAGATTGGCTAATTAGTTTTATAAGCATCTGGTAAGCTTAACTCATTTTTTGCACACACAAACTGTGCAAGCCATTCCAATGACTTCAAATATTTACAGTCATCCAAGCTATAGTTGTCAAAAATTCATAACATTAATGCTGACTTCTTGCACTCGTTTTAAAATATTTGCCTGTTAATGTCATGCCCTAGAACAGTAATAAAATTAGCTCAAATAAATGAACATTCACTGGTGTAACTATTTTAAGAATAACTATGGTGCCTCCAACAACAAATCACCACTAGTACTTTTGAAAAATAAGACTGCCCTCTTTGAATCTAAGCTGAGATTTTTCCGTATTACCAAAAACTAAAAAATCATATATACAGTCTTGTCAAGCTCACCATGCATTGCCTTAATTTAGACATTAAGGCACAGTATTACAGAATTTAAAAAGAACATACCTCAAGGGGTCATTCATTAGATGAAGTGTGGCTTGCTTAGGGTGGCCATGGTTTCAGCATGTTTTTTACATTTTTTGTAAATGTCACTCAGGAGTTAGTACTCCGTTAACACACCTTATCTCTGCTGCTTTTTTATTTTGCATACTGTGCTAAATTATTTGAACAAAATATAAGTTAAAAAAGGGTATCAAACTGACTATTATTTGTAAACCTCATCCTTAATTCAGAAACAAATGTATTAGTCCTTCTATGTTAGTACAGTCAAACAAAAGTTAGGCACGCATGAACTTATCACAACTAGTTCACTGCACGCTAACAATGACGACATGGGATGCTGAAACTTTAAATGCCTTAAAATTCACCATGCAATTAAAATAGTTGGCATGTTGTAATATGAAAAACAACAATTATTAATTGTTTTGGCAAGACACAAATGCAGTGAAGAGGAAAGAAGGTCATCATAATCAGGCATGATAACATCACAGTAATCAGACATAACACAGAACTGAATAAGCATTTTCAGGGGAAATAAAGAGTAAACAAAGAGAGAAAATGTTTCATCGCTTGTGTAAGAAAGAAATTCAAAGTAACTTTCACATCACTTAGTTCAGAGAATGGTAGTCTTGTCAAAAAAAAAAGTTAAGAGAAAGATGGCACAGAAAAGCAAATAAACAAAAATGGTTTTTAGTGATGTTAGCTTGGAGATGTTCATAAACTATCTGGGAAAGCTGGGAGGGGGGAGGCTGAGATGAATATGTGTGTGTATGCACAGTATTTGCAGGCAAATACTCTTCCTATGCCTCAATTGCCCCTTTAAAAATTTATGCATGAATTTACTCAATTAGAGTCTTGCCAAGAATAAAGGAAGATGAGAAAGGACAAATTAGAAATTCTGAACAATTAAATGTTTCTTTCAAAGCCTAAGAAATAACATATGTGCACTGATGGCCAGAAAGACAGCACTTTTTAATGCATCAGAACGGGTAATTTCCTGGAACACCAGCTGTCATTCTTTTATTTACACAGCCAAGTAATTCATAATGTAATCTCTGAAGCAGAATGGAAATACCTAAGTAACAGCAAAAAAACCTATGCTTTTTAAACCTACTGTATGCAAACACATTTTATACTAAGTCCTGTATCCTACAAGTAAGGAGTAACAGGTAGCAGCATGTTATTTGTTACCTTTACTTTTGCCAATTCACACAGGACAAGGTCAATAGCATCTTTGATTCCTCAGCAATTCACAAGGAAGGGGATGCTTCTTTGGGGTGTGCACATGTATTTGTGGCACTAGATCTGCAGCATTAATTATTGCAACATCTTGAGCACAAGTATTGCTTCACTTACTTTTGCAAATAATTCCTGTTGCTGCCTTAGAAGCTCTTCTTCCGGAATGCCGAGGTTCTCCAAGCGTGAGCTGGCCTTTCTTCTCTTTAGTGCTACTGTTTTGCATTCTTGTAAGACTTCTTTTACTTCACTGATATAGGAGCCAAACCCCAAACTTTCTAGTGCTAGAAAGGAAGAAGACACATTAGTTATCCTTTAAAAATTTTCTGGTAACACTGATTTGTTAAAGACATGAAAAACAGTTAAAAGTTTGGTCATTTTTCTATTGTCTGGTGACAAAAATCTGTATCCACAATGAGATCTGACAGCTATTTGTCCTGTCTCTTCTCCTATGTCGTTCAAGAACACGTTTTCAGACTAGAAAAAATGAAGTTTAGTCAAGTACAACCAGAAAAGTCATCACTTCCAGAGCATATCAGAATCAAGCAGAATCGATACAACTAAGAAGTCCTTCCTAGCTGAACTGTTAACCTTTAATCTCTCAGGGATTCTATCTTTCCAATTTTGTTCCAAATCTCCAGTGGAAAGTGAGTTAGCAACCTATAATCGCAAAAGCAATGCACGTAAAATGATCCCAGACACCTGAAATAATTAGTATTAGTTTAGCCCTAGGAATTCCAGCTTTGTCTTTTAATATTGATTCGTATTTCAAGGGCCAAGAAGCTAAAAACACATAGCTCACACACACAAAGTCATATAAACCTATGTATGAGCTCTTGTTTCTCAAGGGAAATAATTTTCTTTATCTCCACATGAAAATGTATTTAGAATTAAAATCTTGCACTTTTATCTGCCTGAAGAAATCCAAAAGGCAGCTGTATCCTGCAAAAATCAGGGCTTTTTTAAAAAACACAAGTAACAGGAAGGATTGTAAAAATCCAGGTAGAACATGTGATAAAAGGCATGCTCCGATTCCCAATTCACCACTTACTAGGATATGCCTCCATGCATACACACGCCCCAGAGTAGAACCTATTACAGAATATGCTAGAAATATTACATAAACACCACTAATACTGGAAACCCATCTCAGTTTAATAAAACATTTGGCTCACTTCCAGTATTTACACAAAGCAGATATTTCTTTACAGAATGATAGTTGTTTTAACCCTTATCTTTATTTCAACCTATGCCACAAGCTATTCAATAGCACCAAAATAAAACTGCACAAGAGCAATCAAGGTGTTATACACAAGCTCTCGGTTACACTAGCTCAGAATATATTCTAACCTTAATTTTATAAGCAGCTTTTTCCTACCCATAATTACTGCAGCATGACATGGTATCATATACCTAAATAACCCAAAGGCATTCTGTAAGTTTTCAGCATCCAAACTGTACTCCAAGAGCCAAAACACGGTCTTCAATAGTGTAGGGCAGTACAACACAGCTGCCTAGTCATGCAGGACTACCATTCCTTTAACAGAGAACGTACACCACGTGTATTTCTGAAGGAAAATAAAAGTGAAAACACAAACTGGTTTAGAGATAGTCAAACTGTTTCAGAGACAGTATGCCAGTTCAGCCTCAGCACGTTCACAGACACTGGAAACACCTTCTTCAGTTAGCCCACAGTTACTAAAAGGATTACCAAAATCCTTCAGAAACTTGTTTATTCCAACCTCAACAGATAGGAGGCAATTGCACTTCATGATCCAGAAATGTTAGCTAAGCAGCCTATAAATATTTAAGAACTCATTCAATTTTAAAACGTACACAGCGTATACAGTAAACTAGCCAAAGCCATAACTTTTTAAGCAAAGTATAAAATTTTAAGAACTCTACCAGTCTAACACCACTAAGACAAACTGTCATAGCAAACACATAGGTGATTGCCAAAAGAACGCTCACAGTGATCAGGGCTGGCAATGTGCTGCCTCAGAATACGAACGACTGCCCAATCTGGATTCAACAGCAAGGTATGTTTTTACAGAAACGTTAAATGGACCCTAAAGAAAATAAATCAATAAAAAGAACTTACAGTTGTGTACTTAATATAGCACACTAAATACATATATAAACACACTCTGAAGAAAATGTGTGGTATAACCAAGAGAGACTCGTACAACTGTTCAACGGAATGAAGCCATGAAAAGCCATAGGCGCGCCACGGGTCTCGCACATCGATTCTGCTGTCTGTGAAACAACTGAAGAGATCTACCATTCTGCTGAAACACCTCAAGGCTTTGCAGAACATGTGCGTGGAAGGAATCTGAATCCCCTTTCTCAAGCGTGGCGTTAAAATGCAGGCCAAGCATTCACTACTTTAGCAGAGCTCCCATTCCACCAAAAATCAGTCTTTATTTCATGAGTCTGAAAGCCTCACGTCTACCCAGATCGCTGAAAACTTGGTATCTTACTGAGCTTCGAATGATCCCACATTTCCACAACTGAATCCCAACACACAGCAACTTTTTTTTTTTTAAGGCAGTGTCAGAGATGGAACTTCCCATATTTACAAGCACCAAATCACAACCACCCTTTCCCCAGTTTCCTCCCACTCTTAAAAGACCGCATGAAGGTGCAGACGGCTGATTAGTCGGTTAAGCACTATGGGTTCTACACTCTTTTTATACAATCAAGTCATTCATGTCTGAGATTTTTAACTTTTTATGCTTCTTCCAAACAAAAATAACTCCCAAGGTAAAAGCCCAAACATTAATAGTTATTAGGGGTTTTCTAACATTAAATGCTACTGTAAACACTGTTAGTACAGTAACAGGAAAAGAAGCTACAGGATTTGCCATCAATTCACAGCCTACCTTACGGCACAACAGTTCTACCAAATGATCAACCTCATAAAAACAGTGATTTAACACCATGCCACTCTCAGAATTCAACGGAAGTTTAATTCATGATAAAAAGTAGCATGCTTTGTCACAGCTCACATAACTACCCAGTTGGGTATTTTCTGTTCCAGGGTGGAAGGGTATTCATTTGCTTATTAAGAGTCTCGACTCACAGCTAGGTTCCTGATGGTGAGACTGAAGAATAAACATGCGGACTATCTCCACTTATGACTATTACGTAGCCTTGATGCCTTTGAGTACTCTCCAGGGAAGCTGATTTGTGTGTTATCAGTAGCAGTGAGTGCTTGGCATAGTCAGAGAACATCTACCAAGTCAGATCTCTCATGGGACACAAGAAGCCTCTGCTTTCCTTTCCCTATGCTGTTGACAGCACGTGCCAGCCAAGTGTTTATGCCACCACACAATGAAATACAGCATGAGACTTTGTCTATCTGAAGCATAAGCCAGCGGTGGAGGCAAATAATTCTAGCTCAGGCTGTGGGCACACAGTGCAATAAAGGAGGGGTGTCTTAAGCACCACTGCTGCCAAACACCTAAGTACAGTGACAAGTGCAGTTTCACTTTACCTCTAGCACAGTCCAGTGGCACGATGTCACCAACTGCAGTGTCTTGCCCCTTCCTCCTCCCTGTGAAATACCCCTCCTGCTCCTTGCTTCCAATCTGGTAACTTCTTGTTCACAGGAACAGTCAGATCAGTAGCTCACCTGACAGAAAGCCATACTCCTCAGAGAGCTCCCCCCAGATTCTCGAAAAGAACAGGGACAGCTGGATCAGCACTTACTAGATCCAGCTCTAGGCAGGGTACACAGAAATTCCTCTTGGCAGCTGCCTGTGTTTAGACTGGACCAGATGTGATACAATGACCGCTGACCTCATTTTACTTCTAAATAAACTGTTATAAGTATTTTGATGGATCATCTGCCAACTGATCAGCATCTGGAAGAAGCACAGGCACTTCCCTAAAGAAAAGAACAGCACAAAATCCAAGACCACCTCCTCCCATCTCTAGGGCATTACAAAAATAGACATATCTCCAAAGTTTTCCTTAGCAATATTTAACTAAAACAGTACAAGAAAACTTGCTTTCAAATTAGATCTAATTCTAAAATCTAGTAACACTAAGACATAGAACCCAACAAAATACTTGGTTTGGGAGCATGTGCTGATGATATGCATGTGCATAAATACAAACATATATTTTGGATTGTATTTGGTTTCAGAAAACCCCCAGACTAACTCTAGAGCAGCAGTAGGCGAAATCTGTTCCAAGGACCACCACTACTGGCAAAAAAAAAATGCATTCATACACGAATTCTTTACTGTCCCCAACCTCAAAGATCATGTCTATTCCTGTATTAAGAACCCAATTCGTGTGGTCATCTGAAGAAACTATACATGTATTTAGAAGTATCATACCCAAAGTGCCTTTCCAAGTGCAAGCATAAGTTTCATTCTTTACATCCTGCACTTTTGTGACGGCATTGCTTTACTAGGCTTCCAGATTTACATGTATTTTATCTAACATTAAAGTTTATACATGCTACATATTTTGTTTTGCTGAAGTCAAGGAACTCTTTCAACTCTTATGGTGAGTAAACTGATATAAGTCAATGGAATAAGATTTTGCTTCAAACAGAGAATCATTACCAAAAAATCATAGCTTTTTTTAAGCTACCTTAACGCCATCACAGTCCTGAAAATACCTTTTACTGCAAATGCTACTGTTGATATCTTCACCAAGCAGCAAGGTCCTCTTTCATTGTTATTGCCATAAATTTGTTTGCAGCAGACATTACTATCAACAACCTTTGCCTAAGCAACAAAATGAATGGCTCCTGAAAGAAGATGCCTGTTACAGACTTAAGGTTGAGGCAGGAAAACTCCCTGTCTGTGGCAGAATTTATAAGAAAAACATGAGAGATAGAGAGAACCCTCCTTTAATTCAAACAAGGGGAAGTGGAAATCGACAGCAGAAAAAGATGCGAGGGCACAGATCACGCTTAAATGTCCTCGATAACAGATACAAAGACCTAATTTTAAACAGTCAGACCTCACAGACGTACCTGGAGGAATATTTTACTCTCTCTCTAAGATCCTGACAGGACGACTCCGGATTAACGCCAGGGCCCCACACACCCAACCACACATCTTTCGTTAGTCTCCAATTAAAAAGAAACCACGCTTACTAACCGCAGGATCTTAAAGCATGCTGGAAAAGAAACCTGCACGTCCATCGGAAACAGCAGACCCCGCTTCACAGGTGACTTCACCCGAAGCACCACAGGCTCCCCGGAACCACAGAACCAAAGCTGGTCCTGAGCGCACTCAGCTGTCGCCCTAACCGCACAAAGACAGCCTCCCCTCGCAATACGACTGACAAGCCCGACCACACAGAGTCTCCTCCAGACCCCGCCTTTTGTCTTCCACACAGCGACAAGGTGCCACCGAGGAAAAGTCGCCAGGGGACAGGAGCGGCTCGCAGCCCGCTCGCCGCCTCCGGGAGCCTACCTTGTATGACATGCTCCGGGGAGATGGTTTTCTTCTCCGATTTGTTGCATATCTCGTTGGCCTCAGAGGAGATGAGGTGGATGAATTCAGTGCAGCAGTTCACCACCAGCTCCCGGGCATCGTTTGCCACGCGGACGTTGGGGAGCGTTTCTTTGATCATCTTGTTGATGGCAGCCCTGGGGATGGTGAGGTCGTCGTCGTTACCCGACGACGAAGCCATCCTGGCTGCCGGTCAGCTCCCGCGCTCACGGGCTCCCCTCAGCTCCCGCGCGGGGCTCCAGCGCGCGGGGAGCCGGCGAGGGGCGGGCGGTGCCGCGGGAGGCGACGCTGCGGAGGGGCGGCGCCGCCGCTGGACGAGCGGAGCGGGACGGGGGCCGCTAACGGGCCGCCGGTGCGCGGAGCCGGGAAGCGCCGCTCGGGCTCAGGGCTGCCTCGGCCGCGGCGCTTGGCACTGCCGCCTCCGCCACATCCTCCAGGCGCCGCCGCCGCCGCTTTATGAGCGGCCCACGGGAAGGGGAGCCGCCAAACGGCCCGCGCGCCGCGCGGCACGGCTCGGCTCGCGCCCTCCTCCTCCGGCGGCGTCCGGCCCGGCGGAGAGAGCGGCCGCGAGGCGGAAACGGTCTGACTGCGGGCTCGACCTGCGAGGACGTCGCTTCCGCCGGAAGCCGGGACAAGCTTCCGCCGCCTGCTCCGCCCATCCGGGGAGCGCCGGAAGCGGGAGCGCGCCGCGTGCGGAGGTGCCGCGAGTGGGGGGTGGCAGCGGCGAAGGAGCCGCCGCGGGGCTGGGCTGGGCGGGAGCCGCCCGCCGCTCCCTGCGTGCCCGCAGACGCAGGGGACTTACGCCCCCCGCGGGCTCGCTCCCGAAGTAGGACGAGCGGCTGGTGCTCGGCCCCTGGGCGCGGCTGACGCCGAGCTCAGCCGTCGCTGGGGTGGCTCGGGGTCCGTCCCTGAAGCTGCGCCCCTGCCTTCGTGCGTGACGCGCCGCGCCGGTAGCTGCGGGAGGCCGGCGGGGTCCTGCGGCCCTGATCGCGCCTCGGCTGTTTGTGCCGCGAAGGAAACGGGCGCGGTGGAGCAGCCCAGGCTGCCGGCCGGAGAGCTGCTGAGGCGCTGCAGCTCCCGCTCTGTGGGTGTCTGACCAAGCTGTCGCCTTGCGCTGACCCTGACCGCAGTAGGGCCAGGGCTCTCTGGCTGCACGGCCACGCTTCCTTCAGCCCTGCAGTGCCCTGCTGCTGCGTGGTTCCTGCCTTCCCAGCGGCAGCCTAGCCACTGTTGCCACCTCGGTGCCATCCACACACCGATGTTGGGGTGCAGGCACCAGCCTCGTATTTGGGAGAAGGAGGTGTGTTACAAGGGGAACAGATGAGACCTCTATCTGTGTGCAGAGCACCCCCACACCTTGGGCCACACCAAAAGGGTCATGACTGCAGGGTAAGGCAGCTTTGCCTCAAGGGCCTGATACCTGCAGGAGCTGCCAAGGACTGCTGCTTGGCTCCTCTGAGCCTTTGGGGACAGGCAGGGCTGGGCCAGAGCAAGTCCCAGCATGATTTTCAATTTAAGCTTAGTGAGAAAGTACTGAGGGAAAGAGGAAACCATTTCCTGTATCCCCAGTGAGCTCCAGCTGGGCTCCCTTGAGTGTAACAAGGACCGTGGCTGGAACATGCTCAGTAACTGCTGCAGGAACAGTGCTTAGAGAGATGCTGTCTTACAGGGGTAGGATGAGAGAGAGAGGGAAACTCCTTCATACCAGGAGTCTGCTTTAACACATGGAGAATAGCTTGGAAAAGGAGACCCCTTTCAGCCACTGAAGGCATTTAATGGATTTAAATAATTTAATGATAATATTTTGTTACTTTTACAAAAATGAGTACCCAGACAGAAAGTGCTTTTAAGAAACATTGTCCACTATGTATACAATATGCCAGTAACCACTGCATATGAAGGAAGCCTTCAGAATGCTGTAACATGTATATGAATAATAAATAATCTAGTTGTGGCATTAAAATTGATAAGACTTTCTTTTATGTTACTGGTAAATAGATCTGATTTCTGAAAATGAGAATACTAATCTGATTGAGGGATTGATATACTAATTTACTAGTAAGTAAAAAAAATTATGATACTAAGACTCTAAATAATTTACATACAGTACACACTTCAGTATGCATTACATTCCAATAAAAGGAGGGGATCAGATTAATATTGAATATACAAACATCAGTCAATGTTCATGTTCCCATGAAAATGGATTTCTTTAAAAAGCAAACACTAAACAGAACAAACCTATAGAGGATTTTAATTTCAAGGTCCTGCAAACCATAGTTACAAACTATAAAAATAAACATACAGAGCTAAGCTCAAATAAACATCTTGAATACCTTTTCAGAACTACAGAGCAAAGGCATCTGAATAACAACATGCTGCGTTATCAGTAGCTGCAACAAGTAATTTGCACTGTATCTCTCATACTTATTGTGAGGGTTTTCCCAGGTCAAAGCTCTTTCTGCTTCTCCACCTTAGCAATTTGATAAAGTTAAGACTTGCACTGAAGATTTTGTCATGATGGAAAACCATTTTGTAGAATATGTCAATGGGTAGGTCTCCATTGGGATCTGCATATTTCAGAGTTGTCATTGGAGTATACAAGGTGTTTGTCTGATGGCGAAAAGGTGGGTTTTCTGCAAGAATTATCTTCACTGTATGCTGGCAAAAAGAGCAATACAATTGCTAAAAACCCTTTACCAAAAGAACAAAGTAAAAGCCTAGTTTTCAGTTAAGCAGAAGAAAAGCAGAATAAAAGTACTACAACTGTGTAAAAGCCTGCATGTATTTTTATTAGAATTTCATTAGAAATTTTTCTTAAAAGTATTTTTAAGGCCATAAGAAGTACTTATTTATTCTTAGTCTCATTTCCATTTATCTCTTCCATGGGGATGGATACTTACACCTAAGCATCCTAAATAGTCCTCAATTATTATGTCTACATGTGCACAATACTATGTCTCTATGCCCACAATACATAGAACCTGTCTGTTAAGAGTTCCTCAGGAAAAGATCAGAGCAGTGTGTGTTGCAGCAAGATCTGGGAACCTTCAGTTGAAGCTAGCTATTCCTGAAATCACTGCCCCTTTCCTAAGTTTAGAAGCCTAAACTTGTGTTCCCACAGGAAACCCCGAGAGCCAAAAACTACGTCTATGTATCTTCTGTTGGGCTTTGGTGGTCTGGGGTGGCTGACCAAACTTCCTATTAGCAGAGGGATTACTAGTGAGATGGAGAGGAAAGCAGCTTCTACCAACAGTGGGGACTCTGTGCAGGTGTATGGTAGCACCACACAATGTTCAGACTACACCTGATGATGATGCAAGTACATCTAATACCTCAGTCTGTTTAAATTACAATTCATGGTCACCTTCAATACTTCGAAATAAACATGCTTTTAATGTTCTAAAGGGCTCTGTTTAAAACTCTTTGAGTTCTTATAAATAATATTAAATTGTGTAAATTACAATTAATTAAATCTAATGCTACTACCAAAAAAAAAAAATCAACCAACCCATGCATCCATAAATTACAAATTTTTAAAAAATTGAGAAAGAAGATAGAGGATTGCTGATGACTTACTTCAGCAACATCTTCAGCACTTTGTCCCAGACTCTGGAAAATTTGTTTGTAATTTTTAAGGTAAATGTTAGTAAACATCTCAGCTGTTTCCTCATCTGCAGCTGAAAGATCCATTTTCATTCCATCTTCAAACACTTTCCTTTCAAACTCTGTAACTACTGGGCCCGGTTCAATCAAACTTAACCTGTTCAGAAAGCAAAGATGTACTGGTTATTGATTGACTGTCCTCTGTGGGAAATACACCTCTCTATCCTCAAAAAAGAGCATTGAAGAGTAGCACTGTGAGTATATGTTAGCAAGCAATATTAAACAGTACATTCTGTGAAAGCAATCTACTCATAGTCCTACCCAGATACATAAAATCTGCGTAGTTTAAGTTTCAGAGAAGTGCTGTAACTTCCTTCATGGTAAAAGGGAGTGCTGTTGTTACCCGCTGTCTCATAGCTGTGGAATCTAAGGATGATTTATCCACAAGAACTTATACAATATTAAAAAAACTTAATGGATCAGAACAAAATCCATTACTTTCTAGACAAAATTTGCCAGATTTCTTTATTCTGCAGTGTGAAAAATGTGGATATTTTTATGTCTTTAGTGATGTACAATTTCCATAGGTTCCTCAACCTCTTTCTCCTAGACAGCAGCAAGCTTTAAAAATACGTTTGCCAGCTCTGGATATAGTTAAAACTACCTAAATTACAATTTATACCAGTGGATCAATACTTACTGCAGTTTGAACTTGAGTGCTTGTATAGCTAAACTTTCGCAGAATCCTTCCACAGCAAACTTAGATGCAGCATAAACATCATTAAATAAGATACCTGATGGTGCAAACAAAACATCTTGAGAACGTGACTGTACTCAACATACTAACAGTTTAGTTTTAAAAACTCTTGTATTCTCCCAAAATTTCTACAGTCTTGCTGGGAAAACACTAGAAAAATCCTTCTGTATACAGGATCTAAACACTCATTTTTTGCATATGCTCTCAAAATTGCTCATTCTAGGAAAGGATGCATGACTAGTGCTTTTCCTCCTCCTAGCCGACGCTGTGGTCACTTTAGATGATATTAAATATTTTATAGTAGAAGGTATGAAGATGCCTGCACATAAAACTCCACCTGCATTATTTATAAGCAAGGCTCTAAAAGGCTGTCAATGAACACAGAAACTGAGTGCAAGAGATATAGCTGGCACCCCAGCTTTTAAACAAAGCACTACAACCTCTTTAGGTGGATGGCAGGTATTGTAATAAACAGTAACAACATCGGCAGTTTAACTGAGGACCCCTGCTCAACAGAACAACCCAGGTAAGAATCAATGCCACTGTTGTAATAATTTACACAAATACAGCTAGACCGGATGGAACACAAAAGCAGGAGCACTGTTATCTGTTGGTAAACTTCGACTGTGGAATCTTATGAAAAGAAAACTTTTACAAAAAGGTGGTGCAGTTGTGCAGGATGTTTGGATTTTATTGCAGTATCAGTGTGTAGAGCGTAGTAGGCATATTTGCCTGTCCTCATAATCTTTTCCAATAGGAAAGAGGAAAAGTAATGCTACAAAGCCCTGTTTCCCAGATAATTAAAATAATAATCTTTTTTTAAAAATAGTTTCAGTTAAAACTCTAAAAAAAAACCTAGTCACACTGCAGGTTTTGTGGTTAAAATGCCTTCAGAGTAGTTGTGTAATAACAGACTACCTACATGCATAAAAAGCATCACTCTGATGTGGGGTTTGTAACTGAAGCTTCATCATTACAGAGCACAGTAGTTATATATGCTGATAAAAAGAGGTAAGCTTTAGATTTTGAATACTGAAATCTTAGTCTAAATGAACAAAAACCAGAAAACAACTTTGCCTTGTATTCCCATAACACTACTTATTATAACTATATGCCCGCTCTTTCGCCTCTTCATGTCAGGCAAGATCTCCTTCAGGAGTCGAACCAGTCCAAAGAAGTTGGTATCCATCACAGTTTTCATTTCATCTATGGTCTGACATTCAATAGGTCCAATGAGCCCCATTCCAGCATTGCTAACTGCACAAAAAGGAAGACAACAGTGAGCAATAACCTCCATAAGCATTAATGTGTCATCTGTACTGGAAAGCATTTGAAAGTAAAAGGAGTATTAGGGATTAAATGATCCTTAAATAAGCCTTAAAGAAAGGATTAAATAAGTTATTCTGTCACTAAAGCTTTACAAATACGTAATTTTTATTTCTAATTATGCTTTTAATCAATTTAAATTAGATCTGATACTTTGCATTGCAACTAG
The DNA here is from genome assembly GCA_022605575.1 of Laterallus jamaicensis coturniculus. Classification (NCBI taxonomy): domain Eukaryota; kingdom Metazoa; phylum Chordata; class Aves; order Gruiformes; family Rallidae; genus Laterallus; species Laterallus jamaicensis. The sequence goes on from JAKCOX010000007.1 coordinate 17,109,206, forward strand.
TTTATTTCTGATTAGTTCCTTTTCTTTAAAAGGATTACAGGAAAATGACCCAAAAATGATTTGCATTTGTTTATAATTAAGAATTAGAAGCTATAATCAATACCCATACGAATGAATAGAAGTCTGCAGTTTATTTCAGAAGGTGATGGAACAAGCCATTGGTCTGCTTTTTGGTTATTAACATTCACATATTTAAGGGGGGAGAACAAACCTAACAAAACCTACATATTTCCATTGATTTTTATTTGCCTCCTGGGTATTTGTTAGTGGGGAATGACTGATAGAACTGGCATTCTGCACTGCAACTAGTGTGTCAAGTAGGACTCTAACAGTTTGCAGAAGCAGCTTGTTAAGCAGTACTTTAGTCAAAATAAAGGCAGGTCCATAATTTTACATTAAAGATTTAATAATGATGGTGTAAGCAATTTCCATCTTACCAAGATATTAATATTTATTTTTAGCAAAACAGTATGAAAACACTACTTGTTGAACGATCTGTATAGTAGAATTACAATTCTCAGTAGAAAATGGGAGCAACCTTACTTTTTTGTATTGGCTCTTTTCCTTGCTGATAACCAAACACTCTGTTGCTTGCTTGGTACAGAGAGCTGCTGCCTTCACTGCAAACTGGGCTATGCTTCATCAGCAGGGCAGGGAGTCTTGTACATCAAGATGCCGATTTAGGCAGAAGTTCTCTTCTCACATTTACTAGAAACTATCAGCCTATCCAAGACACTTCTCTATGCTCCAGTTTCTCCTTTGTAAACAGGGAAAACAAGGTTCCCTACTTCATAGAAGCACAGGTAGATTTAATCCACTCATGTCTGCACAAAGCCTTAAGAACCTTGAAGAAAATATACTATGTAATTATTACTTGTAACATTAAAAAAATATACTAATGAAACTTCTCCAGGGTATCTGAGAAGATGTTAAATAGAAAACTGATATGTGTTCATAACATAAGCATCCTGTACTTGCCTAGGACATCAATCCTCCTGTCAGGGATGCTATTCACACAAGCTTTAATAGACTGCTCATCACAGACATCCAGTTGTTTAATTTCAAGGGTTTTGCCCAGCCTGCGACCCGCAGCTTCCTCAAGTGGCTCTTTCTTGGCCAGATTCCGCATCGTGGCATACACTGCAACACACCAGAAGCAGCAGTTACCAGAAAGAAAACTTCTCCTGTGGCAGTCTTACTGAGAACTATTAAAGAATATTGCTTTAACATTTGTAGCTTAAATATCAGGACAGAACCCAAATAAAGCCTTAAAGCAGAAAGGTGCTCTTTTCCAATATACTGCCACTGATTTCCAAGAGTCTGATTCTAAAATCTTCAAGAAATTCAAAAGGGAGAATCAAACCACTATGCACATGAAAATCATGCAGCATATGAAGATAATACTATTACCAAAACTTTAACTAATGGGTATCAAGTTATGCTGCTATTTTGAGTTACCTAAAATCTAATTTTGCATTCTAGATAACTTGTTTTAAAAAAAATAAAAATCACAGTCAACACATTTATCATAAGAACTATAATTTTATTAAAAAGTGGAAGACAGATGCTTCCTCAGGTTACAAAAACATCTTTTTTTGCAAGTTACTTCTCAAAATAGAAATTATTGTTATCATGGCCTAATTACCCAGAAAACTATGAATCTGCATCCAGTCAGTTAGCTGTAAAATACTGTGAGAGTAAGGGTGAGAAACCAAATTACTAGGTTGCTATTACTTGCCTTGCCACCCATTTTCAATCCTAGCTAACATGCCATTTTGCAGCAGGAAGTCAAATCCCTGCCCCTTTGTTCATTCTCTTATGCCTACACAGGGTGGGAATAATGAAACAAGCCTTAAGGAAAAAATTGCAAATTTGAATTGTTTTCCTAAATTCAATTCTTTCATTCTCAAATAAGTATGCAAGTTTCATTCAACAAAGATTTTAGTAACCAGAAGCAAAGCTAGCTACAACTGTGAATGTACATTCAAGGCAGCATACTGTAGAAATTTTCAGCCATTTGTTTTTATACTACTGTCATCTTTTTTAAACTATTCAAGTAGCTCTTCAGCTTCAGTACAGGTACAGAAATAGTACTGTATTTTCATGACAGTAGTAGTAGGAAAACTAACAAGAAAAAAGTCAAACTGACTACAATCACCTGCTAAATCATATTGGGAAAAAAAAGTACTGCACTGAAGATCTTTTTATAAAGAAAAATGACAGATGCATTGTTACCTTTAAATCTTTTCTGTTCATCATTTGCCATTTTCACAGCTAAAGCCAGTCCAATTCCTGAGGAGCAACCTGTAATGAGGACATTTCTTCTTGCCATTCTTTCCACCGGGTGGCTCAAGCAAGAGTTCTTGTTCAGATGAGCAACCACCTAAATGCAGCTACAGTATAATGTCGTTGGCCTTTAATGTTATCTCCAGCTCTCCTGAGTCAACAAATCTGAAAATGCACACCTGGACCCTACACGATTAAAGGATAATCTCTAACCAACAAAAACAGCAGCAGATGCTTCTGCATGAGATTATAATCTGCATTGTCAACATGGTCTATATTTAATACAAAATTTGATTAATCTTTAAAACAAGATATTTGTAACATACATTGATTTTTTTTTTTTTTAATAGTGGAATAAGCAGATTGCATGCTACTGGCAGAAAAAGCCTTGCCAGTTACAACCACTTTTGTAGTGTCAAGTCCTCCATTAATGTTTAAGTAAACTACACCCAAAACGAGATTGCTCTGCTAGAGGTGCTCAGACTTCCTACACTTGCAGCACTCTCCTCATTCTTTTGCAAAAGCATGACAAACAAATTTCTACCTTCATGCCTTACTATTATACAAGTCCTGACTGGCTTTACAGAAAAAGTAAACTAAAAAATGTGATGTGGATTTGGAAAGAGGCAAGTTGTTTTAGACAGATTCCTCACTTTTTTTTTTTTTGGCTCTGTTCCTAAACTAAAGTAAGCAAGTACCTGGCAGCAGAAAACAGCCAGGAAGATGTTGAACAGATGAGCTTCACTTAGCTCCAATTGACAAGTTAAAGAAAAAGAAAATAAAAACCAGAACTAGCATGATGTCAGATTCAGTTTTAGTTTTGGAGAAAACCACCTTTGCCTAGAAACTCTGAATTCCACAGGGGGACATTTGGACAAGCAATCTGATGCCGTTCACATGTAACGCATAGTAACTGTAGGCATACTACATTCAGAAGTAAGAATCAGTCTCTTGTGAAATTCATAGCCTGAAAGAGACAGAAAAAAATCATTTAGCCTTCTGCACAGAATTCAGCTAATTGCAATTACACACAGAAAAACGTTTTCCAAGAGTCAGTAACCCCAGGTTAATGCAATGCAGTTCAGAAGGACAACCTCAGCCTTCCAGAATCCACGTAGATGTAGCTCAGTTAGTAACTCAAGAAAAGTAGGTCTCTACAGAAACATTTAACTGAAATTAATGGGGAGGGAAAAAATGTCCCTCCTCTCCAAAACAATTATATTTCACTTGAATGGTATAACAAGTGGAATCACTAACTTCTCAGGCAAGCAACAAAATAGCAAGACAGCATCTAAAGTTAATGAGAAAAGGAAATTACGATTCTACCTATTTACCAGGTCTGATCCACAGATTTACCAGAGAAGTTAGTATCCAGATACAGAATTCTAGTGCAAATGCTGTTCAGCTGATTCAGATATTAGGCAAACAGCTTTTGCTGCTCATGCACATTTATATTTAGTGCATGTAGGCGGAGCAAGCAAGGCTTTATGCAACACTAAGTGGAATTCCCCTTGTGTCGTGATACAACTGTAATTACAGATTGGTTGTATTTTCCACTTGAAATCCTCCTTTCAAGGACGTATATGTTTCATTTCTTTACATCTTCCTGAAATTCAATGCCTAGATTTCTATGCTGAAGACAAAGGGTTCTGTCTAAGAGAAAAAAAAATAGGTAGTTTAATTTTTTTTTTCAATTCTTACAACTAATTCCAATATTTTAAAGTTACTATTATGTAGAGGAAACAAACAACTTGATTTAAAAGATATATTTATTTCCATAAGTAAATAGTATTTGTTGCTACAATGCAATTTTTGTAATAGTAAAATAATCAGAATCTGCATAAATACTTTAGATGAGAAACTTTTGATATTGTCAACAGCAGCAGAATAAAAGGTTATACAAAACCAGGCACAAAGTAGAACAGTTGAATCTGTGGTACGCGTTTGCATAAACAGTAAAAGACTGACCTACTACCCAAGGAGTTTAGCACACTTACACCTGCAGAGCTGCTGAAAGACAAATAGATTTGTTGACCAAAATACACTTTGTATATTCAAAACACATAACTTTGGCCTAATCTGTAAATTGCAATACCTTCACAGAATCGTAGGGGTTGGAAGGGACCTCGAGAGATCATTGGGTCCACCCCCCCGTGCCAAAGCAGGTTCCCTAGGACAGGTTGCACAGGTTGGCATCCAGATGGGTCTTGAATATCTCCAGATAGAAGGACTCCACACCCCCCATGGGCAGCCTGTCCCAGGGCTCTGTCACCCTCACTGTGAAAAAGTTCCTCTGCATGTTGGTGCGGAACTTCCTGTGCTCCCAAAATTCAATTCTCTTCCTCTGCATTATTTCAAATAACTATCAACTTGATTTTCTCAAATATGATTGCCATAAGTTTGTTGCACATAAATTTTGTTTGCATTAATTAGGCTCAGATTTGAGCCTCATATATTTATATTAGTGTCAGAACCTGCAAATATAGTTAAGTGTTAGAAACTTGGCTCCCTAGCTATTTGTACTGTGCCAATTTGTAGTACTTTTGGAAAACTGGAAATAACTAGATATAGAATGCATCAATGGTAACTTTTGTATGGATTTTGGTTTGGGGAAAAAGTTCAAGCTTTATGGCCCCTGTCCCACAACCCTCTGCATTTGAAAGACAGTGCTCGGAGTAAAGCAAGCAGGTATTGCCAGTGTCTGTGATCAAATCAGTGTCCTAAACCACCTTACAAGCAGGTGAATTTCAGTAAGATAGTATCTGCAATGTCATATGTGTGCAAAAAGAGAAAATATTCCCACACAAAAATTGTTAATGGGATAATATCACTGTGCTTTTAACTACAAGTTAGATGTGAAACAAGTCCACAGCTTAAAACACTTGGGGAAAAAAAAAAGCTGAAACATATTCTGGCAACTCAAGATATTTAAAAAAATAAAATTTATTTCTCACAAATAAATTAAGATTAGTACAGTAAGATAATAAAAACAGTTGGAAAAATAAAAAGGTAATTTGCATCAGTATAAAAAACCACATTCATTACAAATACAATGTTAAACTTTCCTCTTTGCATGATTTTGATACTAGCAATAGCATTCTTGGGCTGCTGTTGGTCCAATAGGCAACATTCCTTCCTTCACAGTTCTTGCCCCTGAAACAAAATATCTGTGATCAGAACCTTCCTTTAAATTTACCATATGGAAATCCATTTGTACCAAGAATTTGCTTTTCATTATTAAGATTTATCTTACAAGTTCAATACAACTAGCTGAAGTCCATGTCTTCTTTCTCAGATTTTGCCCCCAGAGAGAAGTTAATGCATTTTTGTTCACTGTTCTTGTAATTGAAAATGAGCATAAGTTACCAAATTTTCATCACATTTTAAGTTCTAACAGATCTTTAGGAAATATTATGCAGAATATTTTCAAGAAGAAATCTTCATACATAAATCCCTCTAAAAAATTTGTAGAGTTTAACTGAGCACTGTCTTTTGAAATAATTCCTCTGTGTAAGGCTTAAGTTTCACTCAGAACTGCATTACTGCATTTAAGTTCCAAAAAAATTAAGCTTCTAACAATTCAGGGAGCATTTGTAAATCCCTATTAAATGTGTCAAGGTATGAAGTTTTAGGAATAAAACAGCCTTTGATTTCTATCAATATAAAATGAGGAAAAATTTTATAAATATTAATGTAGTACTCTGGATTTTCTACAAGGGTTTTTTGGTTGGTTGGTTTGTTTGCAAGATTTCTAGGGGCTTAGCCATAACACCATTCCCTCTCCCCCACAAAAAAAAAACCCAAACCCCAAACCAAAAAGGCTTTCATGATGGACTTAATTATTTGGCAGTTCATTTATAGGAAAAAAAAATGAACAGGAGCACAAGGTGATCAACAAAATGGTCTCTCTTGATTATGCTACATTTACATTAGCCAGTAGTGTGGCACAACAGAGGCTTTATCAGCCACTAACATTTCGTAACATCACGTTATACTCTGGCCCTTGTTATTTATGAAGTGATTATGTCATATCCATTCATGTTTAGTTAGATGCTTATTCTTTATGAGGAATGTTATAAATAGAGTACACAGACATCTGTAAGTAGCACATACTAAACTTACAGCTAATGAATGAAAGGTTACTACAATAACTTCTAATTATTTTATGCTACACATACTTTTTAAAAAACATTGTAAAAAATTACCCTTAAAAAAATAAATCAGTCTTTGTAAGCACTATTTTTTTTTACCTAATTTACCATTTTTAACACAATTTTTATATGACTGAGTAGGTCTATTTTCAATATCTTTCTTATATCATCCTTGGCCTCCCCCTACCTGGTTTCCGTAGGGAAAATTACAAGGCAATTTGTCTGCAAAGGAAGGATCTAGTCAGGAGTTACACAGGGGTATCTAGGAAATCCTTTCCTTCAGAAAGGACTGTCATAAATAACCTTTAACAGAAATAAGGATGGAAGAACTGACAGAGTTTTTATTTGCCATGAAAGCCTTCATATTCACTACAGCACAGCTAATCCCCCATGATCTAGAATGCAGATGAAATGCCTGTGGTGACTACACAGAAAGGAGAGTTCTCCCTTATCTTACCCTAAGGAAGATGAATTCAGCATAATCAGAATGGCAGGAGCCATTTCAGTTTTGGTCTTTAGATCTAGCTGGTGAGCATATCTGAATGAACTTACACTGCAGAAAGCCCATTCATCTCAGATTCAATTTGTACTTGTAATGACTGACTCGTGCCTGAAACCAAAGATTTGTATAAGTCACTAAGTAAAATTAGCTATCTTTTCTAGTGTACCTGTATGCTCTCATTAACTATGCAAAAAACATCTCTCCTCTCATTCCTATATGCATGCTAGATCTTTGTGCTCTTCTGATCAATTATTTTCCCTAGATACCCAAGTCACAAAAAGCTCTCATCATAAAGGTTATTGTCTTATTTCAAAGACCGTGCCCATAACCAGAATGGGTTATTAAAGATTATTAATATTCACATTTCTCCTCAAAGCAGACAAATAAGAGTATGCCATTACATCTGTAATTAAATCATTAAGCCGCTTTCACTTTAGAGGATTAAGATTCAGGATATAAATACAATTACTTGGGGAGAAGTAATTGCATTTATTCTAAAGAGACCCCATATTGTTCCTTTTAGTATTTTTGGTAATGGCATTAAAACTTCATAATTTGTTGGGTATCCAAGGAAGATTTTACCTTTTCAAAAGCTTCTAGGCTCTGTTGCTTTCTTCCAATCTTTTCTTCAGCCAATTTATTTCTTGATCTCTTTGTAGCAACTCAAACTCTTTTTCACGAAGCTCATCTTTAGAATGCTGGAGTTTCTTCTCTAAGCTCTCAATCTGAACAGAAAGGGCAATTAAGTCAGAACAGACACTTTATTGACATCAGAATAATTGAAAAACTGAAACAACCAAACCAAACTTAAAAATACCCCCAAGTACTACCTCTGACTTTGGATTTGCTTGTCCATTTTTTAATTTTAATTTTGTCAAGATTGTCCTTTATTAAAAGAGTACTTTGAAACCTGTATCATACCTAATAAAAAAATTATATATATATACACTGTGTCCCAAGGCCAGACTTTCTCACAGAATTAGCAGCCCTTTGTTAGGGAAACTGGGTTTAATTTTAGCAGGAATTACCTGTTTATTGCATTCCTTAATTTCTAACTCTGACTTCTCTAAATTACACTCTAATCGAATTATTTGTTGTTCCATTTCTCCCCTCTGTTCACGAACTGTCATATCCAACTGTGTAATCTAGAGGAAAAGAAAGAAAGGGAAACATTTTAGCTAGAACTAGTATGCAGGTTTTAAGTAGCAATATTACAAATATCACAGCAAAAGGAATGAAACTAATCTTTTGTAGCCTTAAGAACATTCTCTTGAGTAGTCAAGACAAAAATGCACCCCAGCTATCTCACTTAAAAAAATAGGGGCCAAACACAACAAGAAGGCAAAATAGGGAAAAGTCTGTAACTGAATGTTTGGGTCTTTCAACACACAGAATGCAAACCTAGTGCTCATTTTAAACAGAATGTAATGAATAGCTTATTATACTAATCCATATTGTTACAAAGTGACAGATTTTGCCAAAGGAAAAAACATTTAAAAATCCCATCACTTTGATGAGTTCCCAGTGCAGCCCACAGGATACTGCAGCAAAAATATATTGGGAGGTCTGGTGTAGTGACAGCCTTGGCTCCTTGAACTGATTTTTGGTTTTTTTTAAAAATCAATGCAGATCCCTTCTTTTCTCTGAGCCTCAGATATTCTTGGATACAAAGGCTAGTAACTCCTGCAGGAAGTGGCTATTACAAGACAAACTACAAGTGACACAAGAATATTTTTTCCATGATGGGTATCAAAACCTGAAGCCACACCAAATGACTGGAAAATATTTTACATTGGCTAAAGAAATTGATTTGTATGAAAGATAGTTTCACATTGAGAGGTTGCTTCACAGCTAATCAAATATGGCTCATAGAAAGAAGGAAAAGAATGCATTATTTCCTGAAGCACACTTCAGTGTAGAACTTTCTTTTGTTGTAGAAGACATCAAGATGACAATAGTTGTTCTGTAACTTTATCACTAAGAATTATGTGACAGGTTTTCACAAGGCTTCTGTTCTACCAAAACAATAGGCTGTGGTCCCTTAGGGAAGTACAACCTGATTTTCCTGGGGCCATAAAGCTCCAGAAACATACAGCTGGTTTTGAGGTTGACACCATGGCTACATTAACAGTACAGTTTGGAACAATACGTGAAGGCAATTAAACCTAGCAGGCTTTTTATAAGTGATCTACTACATAACACGAAGAACTGTCAGTAACATACTTAAAATGATCTGACCTGAGCTGCTCTTTGTTTCAGTTCCCAATTCCTTTCTTTCAATGCTTGGTCCATGTCAAGAAGTTCTTGGGTTTTGTCTTCAATTTCTCCCTTGCGATACCTGAAATTCTCATGTTTAATTGCTCAAAGCACACTGAGTTACTTAGCTTGAAAAATCAAGAGAACCACTTACTTAAAGCCAAATTACTGTAAAATGTGAATCAACTCCTTGGTTGCAAAGAAAAAACGCCAAATGGAATAATTCTGTTAACTAAGATGGACATTTCCCAATAACTTCATTATTCAAGATATTTAATTGGTTATTAGGACATATTCTTTAAAAAAAAAAAAACAGTACAGAAGTAAGTGTCATTAATTTATGGTCAGAAAGGAAAATGGACAATTTCAATATAAAAGACACCAATTCCCCTTCCAATTATTTCACAGCTTTGGGACTGAGAAAATCATTTTAGCAGATTTTAAAACAAAATTCCTAGAAAAGAATTCAGCACCACTTTTTGGCATTGGAAGTGAGGTGAGGAGCTACTGTATCAACATATCTGACAGCCACAAACTGCCTAAAAAAATACAGGGGTTTTTATTTAGACAGCTGCTAAGAATATAAAAACGGATTATCCAAACTATTTGCTATTCCTAAGGAAAAACTAGCACACCTGACTTTTCAGGATGCAAAAGGTAATAGCTTACCTGAGCTCAGTTGTTAGATCCACGATAACAGTGTGCTTTTCCTCCAGAGAGGACTGAACATTCTGTAGAGCTTCTTGCAATTCCTGAAACTGTGTTAGGGTGGTTTTTAACTCTTCATGGGCATTCTGTAATGCAGATTCTAGTTCTGCTATTTTCTGTAAGGCTTCTCCATGGCAAGTCTCACTTTGAATCAGCTTATCTTCTAACTCATTCACTATTTCACACACAGAAACACAACACAAAACAAAATCATCAGTAAGTCGGGGTCTTCACGTAACACTGCTGCCTAGTAGCATTTGTGGTCAAAAATACTGATATTTTCAGTATCACTGTTTTTAGGAAAATTAGAAAACCAGTAACTTCTGAGGTCATACAACAACCTTTTCATAGCACCTAAGTCTTTCCTGGTTTTATTCACCTTATAATCTACAATTGACTTGAAATACAAGGATGTATCTAAAAATATTTGGCTGAGGAGAAAGTACAGGGACAATGTAGTAACTGAATATGTAATGCTATGAAAAATGCAAACAGAATTGCTAGTAAGCTTCTGGTTTAAAAGAAAGGCAAAATTAGACAGAAGAGGCAGGATTGGACAGTTTGTTATTTCCATAGACTCTTATGGGATTTTCCATTTGTTTTTAAAAGGCATGTGCCCTTATTAAATCTGTGTCTCGTTTCATCACCACATTAAGAATCTGCACTATCAATTTACAGGGAAAACTACTTATTCATTTCATCTGGTATAAAGGTACATCCCACAAAAGAAAGAATTTGCAAACATAGATTAAAAGGAAGGTTCTTGGTTTTGGGGGGCGGGGGGAGTGTGGGGTTTCTTCCTTATTGGTTTTGGGGGGGAATGTTACTGCCCTTTTTTTTAAAACTATGGAATTACCAACAAATTTTAAAAAAAACCATATTTTGACTGATTATAAAACAGGAGAAAAAAGAAAAATGTCTAATCTAATACATTCAAAGAGATAGCACAGTGAAAGGAAGCCTGAGAAACCAAATAGTGAAGTTACCCTCATTTGCCTTCTTATTGAGCTCTGCTCGTGCTTCTTCCAAAGTAATATCCAATTGATTTATCTGCATTGCTTTGTTTTCACCATCTTGTTTTAAGTGAACTACTTCTTTTTCCATACCAAAAAGTTTATTCTTACACAGATCCATCTCCAATTTAATTTGTCTAAATAGTAGAAGCAACCAAAACAAAATGAACCTTGTAATAACAAAAGCAACATAGGTACATCCTTATGTCCTTACATACTCTAAGATGACAAGCATTTGTGAAGAAAAAAGGAATAAAAGGAGTCATGTTAACTAGGCTTTTCTCACAATCAAAAGCATATTCTTTAAGACTACCAAACTCTCCTAGAATCACAAACAACTTGATATATTTATGAATTGAACTGCATTATGTTGTGCCATCTTAAGGCTAAAAATTTGCCAGGACATGTATTAATTCCACTGAAAGACTGTTCCAGAAAATCATGCCTCTGCTTGTTAGAAACTTTCCTTCTGATTTCCAGTCTATGTTCATACAGAGACCGAACTGTATGACTATATAGCTGAATACCATTACAGACAACAAGCTTTCTTACTGATATGTCTATCTGCAGAACGTACCTCTCAGTTATTCTAAACCTACCTGATTGTAATATTAAGTTCATCCACCTTCTGTCTCTTTAAATCTGCTTCCTGAGCAGCTTTGTGAAGCTTCTCCTCCATTGTTCTCAATTCATCTTCTGCATATGCTTTCTGCTTCTGAAGCTCCTGTTCCAAACTGGATACCTAAAATAGTGTTTAAAACATGTTGGCACTTTTAAATGTCCTTGTCTTGCAACTCACATAGGAAGAGATTTCTTTATATTCTAAAACTACATACAATTTAGGACTAGAACTTTGCAATCACATTTGAAAGAAAAATAGTTCCTAGTAAATATAACAAGATTCCCCTTTCTGAATTTTAATACATCTCTCCTTAACTGTGGTCTAGGTTTTGATGTTCCATCTACTTATCTACTGTAACGCTAGCTAGTATTTCTGATAACATGCAGAACCTGATTTAAGACAAAAAAACCTCAGTAAACATTTTTAGATATATCTAAAATAATAGCAACTCACTTATCAAACATTCAAATGTTAAGGGTATTATAAAAACATATATAAAATCATTTAATTATCTGCCTTTATGTAGGCACTTCTCACCACACTATACCTGTTTTTCAAGTTTAATTTGATTATCTTCCAGCTCCCCATTTCTAATAGTTTCTTGCTGTAACATTTGCTGCTGATGATGCAAAGTTTGTTGTAGGAGAATATTTTGTTCACTTGTGTTCTGAATATTCTGATCCTTTAGTTTTATTTCTTTCTGTAAATAATGAATCTGAAAATACATTTATTTTCCATTACAATAAAACATTTTTATTTGTACTTGCATCAGCTATTCTCTTGATTCTTAATGAGCACAGAATCACACCTATGATTGAATAAAATGTCTGGCTCTGAATTTAGTTGGATTACAGTTTCAACATTACATAACATGTCTCAATTCATCAGAGTTTCGTTTTATAAAGTGAGGGAAGTAGTAACATATCAGCCCCAGTTTTTGACTTCTTGCTTTCAAAATACACCTAAACTGGTCAATATTTAAAAAATATACATAACAAGGATTTTTCATTTCTAAATTGCTCAACTACTTCTCTTTCTGTCATTTTATTTCTCAGAAAGTCCTTGTTTTCCCCTTGAGATTTTGTTCTCGGTTCTCCCCTATATTTCTTCCTGCCTCTACAACAATAGTTACTGCAGTAAGAACCAGGAATTCTGAATGCCTTGTCACACATTGAATGATCTGATTTCTCAGTGATAAACACCAAGAATTTTCTGGAGAATAAAGAAAAAAAAACAACCCACAAACCAGTAAGTGCTCACCCCAAAGTGGTAGTAGTGACTCAAGTCACTTATGAAAACACTGGTCACAGCTACAAAATCTCACCTGCTGCCCTTAAGTTTCACATTGCATCCAGCCTCATCAGAACAGATTTTAAGGCTTAGAAAGCAGCAATAACTATCACAGGCTTACACATGCCATAGATTTCCATCCAGTTACTCCTGTCCAGTAATCTCCAGTTGACCAAAGCCTGTCTCTCAACAGGTAGAAAGGCACTGACATAAACACCCTACTATGATAATTACTTCATGTGGTTAGGCATCCTCACAAATAAAAATTCATACTATTAACATTTAAACTTGATTCTCTATTGCTTTCATGTGGTAGCGGCAAGTATGATAAAACTAGCTTGAAGTAAAAACTTTTCTTATGCCCAGGACTTCTTCCCCAATAAGATACCTGAAATACATCATTATGCACACCTAAGTTCATATTGCAATGGAGCTCTCTCCATTTTTTCCCAAGTTAATGCTTTCTTTCATGTAGTTCTGATTCTGTTACTTCTTTCAATAATTCATTTTTCTTGGTACTTCCTTTCCCTAAGCTTAGCCAGTGTTTCTTAGGTACGATTTACCCCTTTACTCTCACAAAAATGTAGTCTTTTGCCAGCTTAGTTCCTATTCGCAGCTCCTGCTGTAAAAGTTTTGTCTCTCATTTCACAGACCAGCTTCTGGATTAAATCATTCATACCAAGTACTCTCTGCAATACATAAGAGTTGTTAAAACAAACTGTTACCTCTTCAGATGTTTTTTTGAGCTGATTTTCAAATATCTCCTTATTCTCTTGTGACTGACTTAAGTACAGTGCAACTTCTTCCTTACATAAGTCTAATGCTGACTCAAGTTGTCTCACCTAGTTGAATGTAACAGATTACTTAAAATTGCATGGTATAGTTTTTATTAACCAGTCAAAAAAAAAGTGTTAAAAAGACATCTTCATGTAAAATGTCTAAAAGCTGCATTTTATCTACGGAGTGAGTATTAATACATACATGGAAGATTATGATACACTTTAAAACTGAAATCAAATTCAGAAACTAAAATTATTTGTGACATTAAATTATAGTATTTCAGACCATGTTTAAATCAGATGGGTCTATCAGGTATGACAAGACATTGCAGTATTTGTCAGTAGCTAGAATTAAAAAGCAAACGTATGCCTAATACCAAACCACTAATCCACCATGTTTCGTTTATACAATGCTTTATGTAGTAACACATATGAGTTGTGAAATATCTTTTTCAAAAACAACAGTCAGATCTTAATACAATTATTCTCAGAAAGCTACTAATCAGCATTTTTTTCCTTTCTGCACCCATAGTGCCTGAGTTCTACCAATATGGAAAGGAAAAGCTTTTAGCTGTGTCGCCATTAATCTTTTTTTACACTTTTACTATTAATTTGGATTTGAGTGATCTCCAACAAGTATCTTACAGCCCCAAACAGATAAAAGTTACAATGAATAAACCCCAGAGGTCCCTAAGCCATAGTACTTTAACTATTTTTTTGTTTCAATGCTAACTTTTCTTAAGAATCATGCTGGATTTAGCTGCAGATTGGCTAATGCTTTCAATGCTATATAGTTTTGTAAACCATATTGGATTACATTCCTCCCCTCTCCCAATCAAGAGCTTTTTGAAGTGATAATCGTCTAAATTATAAATCTCTAGAAAACATCTCAAAAACTGTAAAGCCACTTGGATAGAAAATTGGTCCAACACTAGTTCAGAAAGAGCATGCTACCAGCTAACTCCCCAGTGTTAGGTGATAGCTCTTCTCCTAGTGATCCCCTGAATTGAATACTGTTTGAAATATGAGCATGGTAAATCATCACATGGCAATGGTTTATTAAAATACTGTTGCAAGTGCTGCATGGAAAGTAATTATCAGGCAAACATTAGGAAGAGGTATAGGTGGCTAAAAACACGACCAATATTATAATATCACAGATCATAGTTCAAAAATATGCTACACCTAGAGCAAAAAGCTACATAACAATCTTTGTTAGACAACAATTTACTTTAAGAGAACAGCAAGCAAAAAAAATCTGCCCTATCTGTAACCATAGTAATTTTATAAAGCAATTATGCATTGCATAATCTCTTACTGCAGGTTTCACCATGCTTAATTAAAACAAAAAAAGAAAGGCTTCAGGTTAATGACTTCTGAAATATTGATGTGAGACAAATTACTATCAAGAGGCCTTAATATATTTTTTCTATAACAGATAAAAGGAAATACACCATTACTGCAAACTTTAAAAATATTATTTGAAAGGTACCAAGAGCTTACTAACTTTGTTTGTTTCTTCTGCTAACTGACTTCTCAGCATCTTCAGTCCTCGATCTTTCTTGACATTTTGATCATCCATTTCCTATTTGTACACATTTTTATTCAAGATAACAAAATGTAAATATAATAACAGCAATTTAAACTCACACTAAGAAGCAAGAAAAAGTAATCTAATCAGTATATTTAAAACACAATTGCTTGTATACTATATTTCTGTATATCCTACTCTGAAGTGAATTTGGTTCCTGATAGCTGTGCCTTCATGTGTTGCAGCAGCAGGAATTACTAAAAGGAGTAAAGCATTGCCATAATAGAACATTCTTGGTTTGCCACTTAATGCAGAATGATGCAGCTTTTATTTATCCAGATCTTATTCCTTTGATTAGAGCAAGAAGCCCAAGGTCCAAAAGAGAGGCATAAACAGAATGATGAATAGAAAATAATGAAAGGTGTCTAAAGAAAGTTTCTACAACACATAGTAGTAGCAGCTGAGGACTATACTACATTCAGCCAATTACTTAAAAATTAAGAAGCCAAAACATAAATATCTTTCATTTTCTGCAATTTCTGCATGTTCATACATCTGATTTTCATCATTAGTCACTTGCTTGATTTGCATTTAACAAATTCAAGATTGAATTCAAGAGCCAACCTCACCTCTCTGCTTTCTATCAGCAGCCCATCCAATGATTCAATGCAATGCTGTTTATGTAAAACATCTTGTTGCAAAATAGATATTATTTTCTCTTGTTCCAGGAATTGTTGACGTTTCTTCTCCAGCTGTGTCTGAAGCTGTCCAGAAGTAATTCATGGTTTATTATTTCAATAATAATATAATGTTTTCAGAAAATTTGTGCGTCTGTGCCATTCAGTTCCATTCACCTGAAGAATTCATTCACTTAAAGAATTAAAAGAAAATACATTCCTGCCCTCAGCAGTATTGCATGGTCTTAAAAATACCAAGAAATCCTGGATTTTAAAGCAGCAGGAGAATTGAAGAGAATGAGGGCAGGCAGAGTGTAATCTTCAGTCCTCAGCCAAGACAGTAATACATGCGTACGAAGCTTCTTGAACAGCTAGAAATAGCCACAGTTCTATTTCTAATCACATGAAGCAACAGAATTCTTCTCTAAGGACTGAAAAACCTACTGACAGCTCTCCCTGAGCACAGATGCTCGTAAGACTCAAGCTGGCAGAGGTACAGCAAAGGCGAGAATATTCTTAGAAGCTGTCATAGCTTAACCATAGGAGGCAAGAGAGCTTTACTTTTTGTTTTCCTTTTGCTAGGTGTTTGGAGCAAAGAAAAGCAGTATTCTGCCTAAATCCCTATTTCTCTTCAGTTGAGCAGAAAAGAGGGTATGAGTATCTCAGAGGGAAACCATGAGATTGTGTAGTATTAGATGGAAAATTAACTAAAAGCAGGAAATGCAGAGAGAAGACATAGCTTTTTAATATAAATTTTCAACTGGACATGTCTCAGAAATACATAGGTACTGAGTATATCACTCATACATCCTAGCACACAGGGGAGGTCTTACTAGTTCAATCTGTTTCTCCATCTCTTTGTGCTGCTCAAGGTGAGCCAACTTTGCTTTTTCAAAAGCACAAGTTATTTCCTCGTGTTCTTGGCTAATAGTTGCTTCCAACTCATTAATGTGTTTGTTTTTTCCCTAGGAAACAGTGAGAATAAAAAGGAAATAAAAATATTTAGCTGCGATATAAACCACTATTTAATTTGCTGATCAAGTTCCTAGATTTCATGAAAAACCATAGAAAATACTCAAGTTATATACAGCAGGTTCATCTCAAAGGATGTGGCACAGAATGCCACTAAATGCAGCCACCACACAGAGATGAGGTGTCTGCCCCATCTGACTGCTGGCACAGATCACAGCAACTGGAACAAGGAAACTTCTGACAGACAAAAAGAAATCCTATGTTCACATGGATAGATGGAATCTTTAAAACACAGGCTTTCCATTTAAAAGGGACCACATAAATAGTTTCCTTTTCTAGCAACCTTAGACCACTAAACCTATACAAAGTTTGTATAACAATACCCAGACTGGAATTTACAATGTTCCAATTTGTAGATCACTTTCTTCACTTATTACCATTAGAAGACTTGTTTTTATTCACAGGTCTACATGCATTTCACCAAAACAAATGCTACAGTTGATTTCCATAGGACCAAATTTTCATTGCATATATCATCATAACGAAAAAGAAAGATGTCCACTAATAATTTACCATGTCCAAAAGCAGGAAAAAAGGGTGCTTTATTTAAAGCAAGCTTCAGTTTTCAAAAACTGCAAAGACTGCTTAGCAAATCTCAAAGTCTATCCATCTATCCAACAGAGTAATACTCTTGTAACTTAAACTTTACTTTCAATTTACGTGTTTTTGCATAAATCTGGTTTCACAATGAGAATCTTTTACCCTGAGCTCTTGTTCCAGATGGGTATTTCTTGCTGCAACAGCAGAATATGCAGTAGCCTTTTCTTCCAACTGTTTCTCAAGGGCAGAAAGTTGAGAAGATTTCCTTTTTATCTGAAATTAAATATGGCACAAAACAGTAAGACAACTGTTTGGGGCTTATTCAAGCATTTGTATATACTTTCCACCAATTTAATTTTGGCTACAACTATATCCCAGTATTTTTAATTATTTATTTAGTAGTTTGGTTTTGGTTTGCTGGTTGTTTTTTTAAATTATCTTTTCAACTTTATTACTTATAGAGAAGAATTTAAGATAATTTGCCTTAAATTTATCCAGTTCATAGTAATTGTCAGCACCACCTGAGTGAATTAGCTGTTTACAGAGTTGTAATCTTTATGACCATCCTTAGAAAATACTACAAATCCCATTATGCTGCAATTCAATAAACACATTAGCATCAGAATGCAAACATTAGCATTTCAACTTTCTCAACCAGAGAATAGCTAGCTGAAGCTTAATTTCTTTAATTTGTTGCTTTCCAGTAATGATGCTGATCTCTGGCAACTGTACTAATATTTAATGAGGAAAAGCACAACTGTTCCTTCAACAGCTGTTTCTTAGATTGTAAGTTTATTCAGTCATACCAAAGCAATGCATATTTTCCAATTACAAATCAAAATAGTAGTAGTAAAGGCAACTAACTACTTCAACTTTAAAATGAATTTTCTGACAACTAACAAATTAAGGCTGCTACCTTTAAGTTTTTCTGCTTTGCTTAAAAGTTTCTTTCCAATTTTTCTTAAATAAGCCAGATTTTAAAATAAATATGCCAACTGCAGTTTTTCCCATAACTATTATCATAACTATCTATGATTACTGAACTAAAGAAAAAAAAAATTTTTTTTCAGTGCTGCTAAAAAACTTACTTCTCTCTCTAAGCTAGTAGTTTTTGAAGCCTTCTTCAACAGGTCTTCTTGTATGATTTGAAACTGACTGGCTCTCTGAGCCATGCTGGTCTTCAAAGAAGAATTCTCATCATCTGCTTTTGTCAGTTTAGTGCGTAACTCTTCTATCTCTTTCTGGTACCTTTGCCTCTCCTTTTCAAATTGTTTGCTGATCATTTCCAACTGTTGACACTTTCTCTCCTCTCAAAGTATAAAAAAAAAAATTAAGACTAATTTACAAAAGAACATACAAACCAGCATTCAAGCAAATAATCATACAAAAACTAAGGAGAGGAGAAATATAATTCAATGACAGCTTATTACACATAGAATACTCAGGAACAAGACTGTTTATTTTTTTCCCTCTAATGTAACTGAAAGCTGTATTTCATAGAACCAAACAAAACCCTAACCAACACAACAAACAAAGAAAATAGAAGACAGCATCTTTACACAGGTGCCCTGAAGTCATTTCACGTAGCAGTCTTAATAGCAATCACAGAAGCGACTGCAGAAATTTGACAACAGTAGGGCATAGAGAAACAAATCCAAGAAAACATGGAGACCTTAGCCTAAGCTGCGTAAAGAAAAAACCCAAATGTTCTCTATCAACACAACTCATAGCTTACATATTGCTGGACAAGTAACAAAAATCAGCAAAAGGAAGAATATTGTGTCTAGAGAACACAATTTCCAGAATTCCAAAGTAGCATCAACCAGACTATATCTGTTGGCTGGCAGAGATAAGAGTTTAAAGACATAATAAAATCAATTTAAACCTCAACAAAGAATTCCTAATCTGTGGACTAATCAGACAGAACTGCACAGCTATTTCAGTAAGGTTACCTCCTTGACTTCTGATCAGTTTGACAGGCTCTGTTTCCAGGCCACATAACCTGCTATTTTCTTGTCCTTTGTTATCATTAGGAAGATGCTCAGCTCCAGTACAGATAGTTAAGTTTGCATGAAGCTTCTGAATTTCTGCTTCTTTCATTGCCGGTTTAATGCTATTATAAGGGAAGAGACAATTATTTAACATTCTTTCTATATGCTAGTTCTAACATCCCTTTATTATCAACCAATTCTTGCCCATAATTCAGAAAGTTATACCTTAGGTCTGCAATTAAAGCCTTATTTGATTCACAACAAGATTCAGAGAGAACTTCTTTCATTGAGGAACTGGATAGCTGGTGTTTGAAGTGGCTCCATTTAAACTGCAAGTTACAGAAAACCAAAATCAATCCAAACATCAACTTTTTATTGCTTCACAGTGTGTTATACTCTATACATTTTAAGGCAACATGCCAGGATGTTAAAAGCCTGGATAACTTGGTCTTTAAAGTCCTAAGTGATCGCAGAACACTGGGTTTGTCTCACATTAGTAGACTAAGAGGCATTACAGTCTCCTGACACTGAGACCATTCCTTTAGATAAGTTTTCAGTGTCTGTACAAAGAGAAGTAAATTAAGATTCTACCAGTAAATCCATGTTTTGAACTTCTTACATGTTTCCTTTTAGATTTCCATGGCTGCACTTAAGATTTTTTCCTCAGAGACTTGTGAATATTCCATTAAATTCCTAGAATAATCCCATTTTTTTCCAGAAAGATGTAAAAGCTTTTTCCAAAAGGGCCCTAAAACAATTCTTAAGGCCTTTCAAATAAACATCTATGTTTACAACAGCCAAAACCATAATTTTTTTATGCAAAATTAATGTTCTCTTCAGCAGATGCCACTTTGCCAATTCCAAAGTTGTACAGAAAGCATAGTTTGAATTTTGTTTTCACTGCACCTACTCACATTTATAATTCAAAACCAAATTTGATGCAAACTTTACTCCTGACCTCAAATGTCACTCTAGCCCTTCCTGAATTCCCAAACTGTTCCTCCAGTAAACCCAGAAAGTTCACAATATGGGTTTTTTTTACATGAATCTTCTAATCACTCAGTTTAGTAGTACAGTTCATCAGTACAGGCTCATAAACCAGGGTTCATCCTGGTAAAACAAAAGTTCATTTGCACAGTCAGGGAAGTTATACCTTGTGATTCCCAGCAAAAAAAGATAAAAGGTTCCTACAAACATCTCTCCTGCTCTAATTTCAATCTCAGCAATGTAGAGACATTGACTGGCTGCATGACACTGCGTCTGCCACATAGAAGTATCATACTGTTCTACTGAGAACCACCTCAGCATCATACAATAGGACATCATCATGTTTTAGAGAATATACCTACATCTGAAGAATCAATACACAGAGCAGAAAAATGCAAAGTGTAATTTTACATGCTTGCTGGTTTATCAATTCCAAAGCACCTATTCCTTGATCTTGAACAAAAAGACAGAAGTAGAATATTTAAATTAAGAAAACTTTTAAACGCATGCATTTTGAAAACAATAACTCAGATTATTTCTCATGAACATCACAGGATTTCCATGGAATGTCAGTTAGAATTAAGACACACAATACAATTTGTAAAGAAGTATCAGTTACTGTACCTCTTCAGATGTCCTTAATGACAACTGGGAAATAATGGTTTCTAGTATGTTGAGCTCTTCCCTTGAATCCTCAATTTCTTGATGGCATAATTTCAAGTGGCTACACTGCTGTGCAGTAAGTGCTCTCAGCTCAGCATTTTCACTTATTAGAGCATTTTTCTCTTTAAGTACTATTTCTTTTTCACTAAGTTCACTCTCAAGCTCAATGATCTTCTGATCAGATTGAGTTAGCATTGATACCATTTCAGTGTTCTTTGCCTCTAGAGTCTTAATTTCTTCTTTTGTGCTACGATTCTCTTCCTTTAGTTGCCTAAAAAAAAAGTATATCCATTTGGAAGGTGTAACTCAACATAGAGAAGTCTAGGTTTTTTGTTACTAAAGGTACTAGAAGAACACACCATAACTATAGTTTTACTAGTTTTCTCCCTCTCAAAATCTGGGATTAGTTCAGTACAAAGGTTAGAAAAGTTTTCACCACTTTACTAAGCTTTCACTGTTCCTAAGGTCCAAGATGCAAACTGCTATCAGCAAACAATAGGGTAGAATAAACTACTTTGCAATCTTAAGTAGTTAAATGAAATTTTAAGCACTGTCAGGAGAGTCACTGTTAGGAAACAGATCACGGTGACATTAAGTGTGCTGAAGTCAAGGAAATTCAAGAACAGGATAAAATAATTATACCTAAAATGACAATGGATGGAGATAACGTACTAAGACTGAGCTGGCTGTACAGTATGCTACTAACAAGAGAGGAAGGGGTCCTATTTCTTCACTCCCCTCATACCTGACTACAGTGAGCCAATTGCATTTTTAGCCCATGACAAATTATTCACTTTAAATACCTGCTGATTTAGCAAGCTGAATTAGGTCAGCAAAGGTCCTGATGAGTGCCAAACCCAGTGCAAGTTAACAGAGAAAAGAGGGCAGTCTAGAGAAAAAGACCCCCCCACCATCAGCAGAGAACTGATGGGTGCTCACACACTCCCTACCTTTGCCAAAGTGGCCTAAAGAGCAATTGGAAGAATTTTGGGTGTGGACAGTGCATGTGAATGGGTACCAAAATATGTCTGAGAAGGCACTTGTCTAAACTTAATAATGCTAAAGACAAATGGCTGTTAGTCTTCCAAAAAGACAGTTTTCTTCCCTCATTAAAGTAATGAGGAAATTTCCAAAGACTTCTGAAACAAAAGAGGGTTCAGCTTGAAAAGAAACACAGAAAAATTTGTAGCAGTGGGAACAGAGTAGCAGTCAAAACCTGGTTGCAGCCAGCATCACAACCTCTGTTCAGACCCAAGTGCAGTCTACACATCAGATGCCAAGAGTATTCTTCAGTCTGGCTAAGGCTGACAATAGGATGTGAAACAAGTAGCAATTCCCACTCATCAGTGTAAGTGAACTCATAGGGTGCCCTCTAGTTGGCACAGACACTGGCAGACTGCAGGCAGCAGGACAGGGATACGTAAAGCCATAGTGCCCACATCTCCCACAGAAGCAGCGTGCAAGCAAGGAACCTGTGCTCCCAGGGTTGGTAGGAAGTTACTTGTTACTGTGAATATGTGGAGACATTTGGATTAGAACTTCTAGGGACTGGTTATAGACAAGAACATAGAAATTTGTGTTCTCTAATGTTTATTACCTATTTAGTATTACAGTCAGTCTGCAATTATTGCTGATCCTGATCCAAAATGTTCACTGATGCTGATCCTGATTCGGTCTGAACCGTGCAAACTGAGGGGCACGTTCACAGTGACAATTGTAACATACAATTTGTTCTCAAATAACAGTACAGAAATTTTTAAAAGTCTTTGTGTTACCTTAATTGCTCCTCTAGAATGTCTAGATCCTTTTTGTAGTTGACACACTTCTCATTCAACTTCTCTTTTTCTTTTTCACAATTAATTAAGCGTTTTCCTAAGGCTACTTCTTCAGCTTTAACCTTAAAAAGAATTTTTTTCATTACTGTACAACAATAATCTAAGCTTCCATGGCCAGCTAGCTTTTAAAAAAGAATATTACAAACACTGTGTTGTTTCATTTTTTCTTTCTCTTAAGCCCATAGATAATTCTATAGCTCCCAGTTGAGAAGGAGAGAGACAAGGAAGTTGTCTCATTTTCTGCCATTTGGGAAATAAGTGTCATTTTGGTTTAATATTTTAGGACACATTTATGGTTGGCAATCTGCTTCCACAAAGAAGCCTAATCAAATAAAAATTCTCTGCAAGAGCTGTCTCAGGCCTTTATTTTCTCTTCCCACAAGTCAGGAAGCATTAACAATTTTGACCACTGGAACTCTGGGAGATCACTTAATTTTCATCATAGCTCTCCTCCAGTTCACATTTCATCAGAGGCTATACAGATGGAGTGGAAAAGAGTTCTTTTTAAAGGGTCGCATATTTTCAAATGCAAAATTCTAGCTGGCAAAGGACAGAAGAAATAGCAGCAGTATTGCAATGCCTCAACAATGCATACTGTTCAGACTGTGTGATGACTGTTTAAAACTGGATAAATGAACTTATCACCACAAACTGTTACTTATCCTGTCCCAGACTTCTCCATCAACAAGCAGAAACCACTGACCCACTGGTGAACCTGTTGCTGTTTGCTGCTGCCCTGCTTATTAGAAGCGGCAAAATCCTAGTAGTATGACAAAAGCAAGTGGAGAAAAGATACCTTTTCTAATTTTTCAGTCATTTCTTCTTTATACTTTCTGAAAGCTCTTGTCAGCCTCTCTGCATTCAACAAAGCTTCATTTCTTTGCTCTTCTGCTCTGCAAAGAGGCATACCAATTTTAAAAATCACAAATTTCAGTCATTACATAACTATCTCCTTCAGTTACTAAAACCAACTACTAAATTAACTGCTCAAGGTAATTGCCTTTCTTCTCCTAACTTTCCAAGCACTATATAAAAAAGGTTTCACAAGGTATAAATTAATTTTAAATACAATTTTTGCATATTAACATAAAAAAAATTCCAGTAAGACTAAAAGTGTAAAAATAAACACTCCTGATTCCCCTTGAAAAAGGGTTTGATTCATATCATCCTCCTGTCCTTGCCAGTAAAAGCCTGTTTGAGGGACTGGGATAGTGCACATGATAAAGCAGCAAAAGATAGCAGTGGTTCTAGAAAAGATTTTTGTACTCAAGGGAGCTCGCAGGATGGCAAGACTGAGAGAAACTCGAAGTATAAATTATTTTGGGGATACTGGAGAGATTACATCAATAATAGGAAAGGAAGCTGAGACTGGGATGACAGCTGAGCAACTGTTCAAAGCAGCAATGCAGACCACTTACTATTTGACTCTATTGCTTCACACTCCTGCCCCTTTCTTACTCACTAGGGAAGAAGCTGGAACAGTAACCTCGGAACAGCTCACGTATGCAGTCAGTTCAGGACACCCAACACAGGCACACAAGAATTACCACTGCTCAATTAACATTTGTCTCTCTTCCAGAAAGGGAACCATGGAGACGGGCGAGTGCCTCAAAGTACAGCCTGCCCTCAGATCTGTGTTTCTCAGCCTGAGGACTGAGAGGCCCATTTGAAGCAGGCAAAAGTATCCAGAGAAAAGGATAAAGGGATTTCATAACAACAAACAAAACACCGCTAGCCTAAAGCACTTCAGTTTGCTCAGTCAAAGAATAGTAAGTGGTTGTAATTACTGATTAAAACAGAAATATAGTAATTGTTAATACAATAGAAATAAACACTTATGCACTATTATTCAATTTACTAAAATTACTTAGCTACCTCTTTCCTTGCTTCCTTTGTTCAATTAACTCCATTTTCAGATTTTTATAGTCCTTTTTATATCTCTGCAACATGTTTTCTCTTTCCATTCCTGTTTTCCGGCTTTGATCTAGTTTATCTTCTGCATCTCTACCAAATAAAAAAACAACACAGGAACTTTTTAGTAAAGGAATTAGATTTTTGTTGCTCTTTTCTGCGTGTGTTTGAGAAGTACTAGTCAACCATGCTGCAAATCTCAAAGCTAGGTTTGGAATAGTCATAGTCTTCAGATTCCACAGGAATGTGTGTGCAGCCTGGAATGGTGTCCAAACCTCACCAAGAGGTGTCAGGATTGCCAAGGACCCAGATGGCTGTCTTTGTGTCATGAGATCTGAACAAAGAAACCATCATTTTTCTGGCAATAGGTGTGACCGGTCA
Source organism: Laterallus jamaicensis coturniculus (assembly GCA_022605575.1). Classification (NCBI taxonomy): domain Eukaryota; kingdom Metazoa; phylum Chordata; class Aves; order Gruiformes; family Rallidae; genus Laterallus; species Laterallus jamaicensis. The sequence goes on from JAKCOX010000007.1 coordinate 17,134,361, forward strand.
GGATGCACACGTAGGAAGACAGTCTACAGATATTTAACTTTGCTTTGTGAAGATAACTTATTAAAATACTATTAAATTATTATTTAGGATGAGATTGTAAAAAAATAACAGCCTCTATTTACATTAGTTTTATTTTGACATTTGCTTTCATATATTCATGAAGAAAGAATCCTTCAGACTACGTGATGTACAGTCACGTTTGAAAATACATACACTTGTATCTACAGAAGACACCAAGTCACCTAACAGTCAATCACTTTAGACAATTATACGGGCACATTCATAGAATCATAGAATGGCAAGGGTTGGAAGGGACCCCAAGGATCATAGAGCTCCAACCCCCCTGCCATAGGCAGGGCCACCAACCTCAGGCCTGGATCTACACAAGGTTGCCCAGGGCCCCATCCAACCTGGCCTTGAACACTTCCAGGGATGGGGTATCCAATACTTCTCTGGGCAGCCTGTTCCAGGACCTCACCACTCTTACTGTAAAAAACTTCCCCCTATTATCTAATCTAAACCTTCCCTCCTTTAGCTTTAGTCCATTCCCCCTTGTCCTGCCATTGTCTGCCCTTTTAAAAAGCTGATTCCCCTCCTGTTTGTATGCTTCCTTCAGGTACTGGAAGGCTGCAATGAGGTCCCCCCGCAGCCTTCTCTTCTCCAGGCTGAACAAGCCCAGCTCCCTCAGCCTCTCCTTGTAGGGCAGGTGCTCCAGCCCTCTAACCATCCTTGTGGCCCTCCTCTGAACCCTCTCCAACAGTTCCACATCTTTCTTGTATTGGGGGCCCCAGATCTGGACACAGGACTCCAGATGGGGCCTCACAAGGGCAGAGTAGAGAGGGGCAGTCCCCTCCCTGTCCCTGCTGCCCCTCCTCTTCTGATGGAGCCCAGGATACCATTGGCCTTGTGAGCTCCAAGAGCACACTGCTGGCTCATGTTAAGTTTCTCATCCACTGTGATACCCAGGTCCTTCTCAGCAAGGCTACTCTCCAGGAGCTCTTCTCCCAGTCTGTATCTATGTCTGGGATTCTTCCGGCCCAAGTGCACCCCCTGACACTTGGCGATGTTGAACCTCATTAGGTTCACCCGGGCCCATCTTTCCAGCCGGGATTCATGATTAGCATACTTTATAAACTGGTTTCTTTTACCAGCCTTTATTTTCTCTCCATTTACATTCCCCATACAAAGGTACCAGTACAAAATAAAACTCCTCCCTACTTTTGTATATTGCTCCAAAATGAAAGTTCAAAGCCCAGATTACATGACCCACACAGCACCAGTAACTATGTCATCCCAAAAAAGCAACTGGACTAGCCAGCACACAATAAAATATTGTTTTAAAAATACATTTATTACCTCAGCATTTTATCTTGAGACAAAACTTCTGCTTCCAGGTTTACAATCTGTTCTTTTAACTTTGGAATGCTGGCTAAATGTGTACTTAAAGTTGATTCAAGACAAGAGATCTGAAATACAAACATATTTGAGGTTTCATTAACACTTACATACATACCTTGAGGTGAGATGTAAAAACAGACTACTTACTGAAAGATGCAGTGCTCCTAACCTCACTGTAGATGTTCATCTATACAAAGTGACCTCCCATTTCCTGCTCATGTATCACCCTCCAGTTCCCTAGCACCATTCCAGTGTGATACTCTGTCTAGCAGAGTGATTCCCTTATATGTTGATCTTACCTCTTGCCTTTCCCCAAAAGTTTATAGTCCGTTATTTGTTCTTCCCATGCGAGACAGTCACACATTTTGTTTATTTACTTATTTGTACTGTCTTGGAGAGAAGATTTCTCAAACAAAAACCATTAAGCATAGCTCTGTTTTAACATTACATATAAACCAAATACAAGAATAGAGCTGTCCGAAAAATATTATGCATACAAGTATATATTAAGTCATTACTGATTTTTAGATACAATATTTCCATCAAACTCACCTTCACTTTTTCAAAATAGCAATATTAATCAACCTGAAAAGTCAGCATTTCTCATTTCCTACACAAATGGCTACTGTGCTATCATTATTCACATTAATCTTCATGTGACTCAGACAGAAGTACGTAGTGCTAAATACATTATAGAATTATTTTCTTACACAATATGTGCTTCGTTCTGTGACTTACTAACTTGATTAAACTCTAGAACACAAATATATAGAAGTAATAATTAGCATAGGTTTTCTACTCATGGAAAAATAGATTCCAAACTATTCTGTTACGAGATTATCACTGAATATTATGAAGAGACAGAACATCAAACTTTAAAATGCAAGTATTAAATGTAGATTTTTTTAAAACAAAACAATCAGCATGTTCTGCTTGAAAGTATAGATTCAAAAGACATAGGAACTAGGGCGGGTTTTTCGGGTTTGGTTGGTGGGGTTTTTGTATGAATACAGAAAAGATACATACTCTTCTTTTTGACTGCTTCAATTCAAAGCCCATCGTTTTGACACTGTCCTTTAAGCAGCGGTTCTCAGAAGCCAAAGATGCATTTTTCTCATGAAGGGCATCCAGCTTCTCCTTAAGACGTTCATTTCCTTCCACAGTTTTATCACAAGTTCTGGATGCTGAGTAAGACTAGACATAAAAAACCGTTTTTTACACACTCACTCATTTACATATGCATATGTAAGCAATACATACACCAATGGAAACTCCGCAGAACAAGTGTGTTCAGATCATATCATGTTTAAGAGTGTTCTAAGATAAAATTGCCCAATGCTAGACTGTATCAACTCCAAGCCCTAAAAGCAAAACAATCCCACATTCATAAACATAGTAAAGAACAGAAAAGTAATAACAATAAGTAATTAAGTGCAATATTTACTTCAGATTTTCTTTGAAAATCCTGGCAAGTCGTTTTACCAATATTCTTCTTATGGTCGGAAAAGCCTTGAGAGTCGCAATTAGGCTGAACACGGTCCTCCAGAGTGAAGTCTGCAGCCTCATCAAAGCAGCAGCCATAACGTTCACTGGTACTACTGCTAGGAAGGAGAGTAAAGTTGCTACACAATTTTCTCCCTTTTATTTTTATATCAATATTCAAAAAGAAAAGCACAAAAGTAGCAACATGTGCTAACCCATTACACCAAGACCAATTTGCACAACTCACCCCCAGGACACTCCTACCTTGAAAGCTGCTCTTCCACTGTTCGTAGGCTTTTTTCAGTTCTCGTCAGCTGATTCCGTAACAGCTGCAAACCTCCAAGCAGGTCTTCAGCAGCAGCACTTTTACAGCCAGTCCACACACTATATTCCATTGGGACTACAGGTATGGCTAAAATAATACTTAATATTACAAGCCCGTCAGCAGGACACAAGTACTATTTGCAGAGGACGCGAGTTACAAAGCTGGGGAGGGCGGGGAGGCAGCCTCTGCCACAACAAGAGTCTGCAGATCTGGCCTGAGACGTTACTACGGGAAACGGCCGGGCGAGTCTCCAGCAGCACGGGAGCCGCTCCGCCGCCCGGCTTTGCAGGCCGGGGCTGGGCAGCACCAGGCCCGGCTGCGATCCCTTCTCTGCCTTCGCGCCCGCTCTACTGCCCAACCCCCTGTCCCGCTGACAAACAGCACCGGGCGGCGCGTCTTTGCCGCGGGAACAAGCGGCAGCACGGCTTATCAGCAGCAGCCGCCGCTGCCGCGGGGTCCCGGCGGCGGAGGGGCCGCGGCCCGAAGACCCAGCGTGACGGGGCCAAGCGAGCCGACAGCTGGCAGCGCGGGACGCTCACCTGCCTCCGGCCCGAGTCCGCCAGCCAGCCGCTCGCCCTGGGGAAAAGGGAGAGGCGGAAACGGGCTACCCCTCGGCTCTAAGGAGACTTGTACCGATGACGGTGACACCTCCAAGCCCCCTCCAAGCACACCGCTCCCTCTGCACAGGCGCCCCCCAGCCCAACTCTCACTCCGCTTCAAACAGCGCGGGCCAGCAGGCTACGCCCGCCTTCGCCGCGAGGCCCTTGCGGCGCACGCGCAACCCGGCCTTCAGCCTGCGCACTGCGAGCGGCTGCTGCACGGCCGCCACTCCCATACCTGGGAAGAGGAAGCGCGTCCCTAGCGGAGGTGCAACCGGCCTATCGCATCTCTCCACCGCGGTGCACTGTGGGCGGGCGGAGGGCTGCGCTGCGACGGCTGTGATTGGGAAAGCGGTGTGAGAGGCGGGGCCCGGCCCCGCCCCTCGCTCCGGGGCGGCCGGTGGGCTCCGCGCACGGAGCGTGCTGCGCGCTGCCGGGATGGGGCCGAGGACGTGGTCCCGGCTGCTGCTGCCGCTCGGGTGCTTCGCGTTGCTCTTGCCGCCGCCCGGTGCCGCCGAGTTCAGCCCCTCCCTGGACAGCGACTTCACCTTCACGCTTCCCGCCGGCCGCAAGGAGTGCTTCTACCAGCCCATGCGCAAGGAGGCCTCGCTGGAGCTCGAGTACCAGGTCGGTCAGGGCGGCTGCCGCCCCGGGAGGGTGAGGGGGCGGTTCTGACGGGAGCCGGGAGATCCCGCATCCCGCCGCGGCGGCGGCGCTGCCTTCTCTGGGCCGTGGGCGGCGCGGAGCGGTTCGGCTGCCGGTTTCCTTCTACACGGGAAAGGCTCCACCGGCGGCGGCACCGGCACCTCCCGCCGGCAGCTCGTTCCCGCCTTCCCGGGGGTTTCTCACTCTTCGCCCGGGTCACGGCTGTTGGCGCCTCGCGGGCCTCTGCGAGCGGGCAGTGCTGAGGGAGCACCGAGACCCGGCGCCTCTCCCCGAGCGACGGCCCGGGTGGCCCCGCCGGCCTTCCGCCCGGTCCCGCTTCCGGGCCGGGGCGCGCCCTGCGCGGGGCCGTGCTGTGCGCACTGCGCGCTATGAAGAGCTCGCGTCTTTGGGAGAGAACACGACTTTAACGACCCTTCTGAATCCTTCTGTTACGCTTTAACCTCACGTTGCCATCCTTCACAGCGGCCAGAATGTAGCAAGTTGGTGGCTGTGACCTCGTGCTGTAGCTCTAAAGCAGAACCAGAACTGGCGCTGATGCGCAGACCCCTCACTGGCCTCTCTTCGCCTTGATGTTAAACGTCCTTTATCTCACGGATGTGGGTTGGGGGTTTTTTAAGTCTTATTTAACAAGACTAACGTTAAGGCCTTGATACCCTTCTTGGGAAGACGTGAGCTCCTCAGGTGTCTCTGGGAAAGATCTTGGTTCTTCCCCCCCTTCAAAATAAACACGTCTTTTAGTAGACCAGGCACAGTGAGGGAAGCTGCAGTCGCTCTTTTACCATCCTGCTACCGGCCTTCAGAACTGGCAGGGATTTGTCTCTCCCCACCTTCTCTTCCCCTCCCCCAGCTCCCAAACTAAAACCACAAAGCTGAAATTTCTGATTTTGTAATGCAGAACTGAACAAGAGTGAAAAGCTGAGGTGTCCAAGCTTTCTCCAGAGCCCTGTCTAAGCAAAACAGAAGTTTATTTTGCACTGACCAAGTAGGATTTTATTTTAATCGTAATAAAAATAAATGTTTTATTTTAGAACAAATACTTATAAGGGTGAATTTATTTCTACTTGGGCATAAAATTCTTACTGCTAACCAACAATTCATCTTTCTATTTGCTTTTACAGAAAAGGAGCTCTGGATATCGTTAGAAATACTTTATTTTGTACTTAATAGATGTGGTTTGTCCATAGTTATCCTGAATTTTTAGTGGGTAAAGCATCAGCATATTGAAAATCTTTAAGAATGCAGATCATTCTCCAAAAACATACTGCAGTACTGTGCTGACACAAGGTTTTGTTCCTGGCATGTAGATCATGTTATAGCCTTAAGGGTCTCCTTTTCAATTTGATCAGCTGTTAGCTACCGATTTTCCTTGTCCTTTCTCTTTTATTTGGTAAGTCTCTGGTGTGGCTTTAAGTCAGTGTAAACTTTGTCCTCAATTTCGGCAGCAGCAGACTGCTATAGTCAAATAGCTCACTGGAAAACAAGCAAACAAAGCAAAACAACCCAAGTATAGACCTAAATAATGTCATTCAAATAATTTCCATCTACCCCCTTATGCGGTTACTACCTTCCCCGCAGAGAGTTTCTACAGTGCAGCAGATGCGATGATATAACTGTAGCCATATTATGCAGTTAAAGCAGCACAGCTTTGTGATGCTGTACATGCTTACAAGCTTAGGAAGCTGAATGCCTTCAATTCCTTCTGCCTTTGAGAAATGAGAATGCCCGGGGAGAATTCAGACCTTAAATCTGCATTAAAAGGTGAGGTCTGTGGTACAGCTTTGATTGGCATAAGAAGTCTGTAGTCTCATCTTCTACACTGTGAATTCACCCAACAGAGAGATCCTGGGGATTACACTGCATAGATTGTGTTCTTGTACAAACATAAATGTGTATGCACATAAAGCAGCAGATCTATGTTAGAAAATTTATTTTCTACCACTGAACTTGTGCTGGTACTTGCCCATCAAATTATTTCTGCCATAGAAATGCTAGATTTGGTCATCTGTTGGTATTCTTACAAGTTGTCGAACCCTGCCTGTTGATAAAATTCTTAAAAATGCTTAGGTAAAGGTTCACTGTAAGCCCAGCCTAGCATGATTAGATGATAACTTAGTTTAAGATTTGAAGTGGCTAAAATCCTAAAATTTACCTGTTTCCAGTTAGCTTGGTGTGAACTCATACAGATAGATTCAGCTTTCAGATTCTTTCCTATTTGCCTTTCAGAAATGCAAACAGGAATTCCACTGGTTGGAGGGTTTTTCTGTTTGTTTCACAGGTTCTAGATGGAGCAGGATTAGATGTTGATTTTCATCTGTTGTCTCCAAAAGGTGAAACTCTAGTTTTTGATGAGAGAAAATCAGACGGAGTTCATACGTAAGTTAAAAATGTTCAAACTTTAAAATGTTACCTAAAGTACTTTTCTGGTTTCTTTAATAAATATAACTGAAATCAAGGTTGAGTATTTTTTATTCCTTAGTATTAAAAAAGACTTTCTAATAGAACAGTTTGAGAATAGCATTTACCTTTTTTATAAAGACTGTGTGCTTTTCACATTGATCTTACCATGGAAGGATATTTGTGTTAATGGTAGCTGTTAATGCTCAGTGAAAAAAACACAGTATGGAGTTGAAAAAGGTCTCCATATCTAATATTAAAAGATCTTGTCAGTCATACAAATGGTAAGATGAAAAGTCAGCTACTTTTTCTAGTCCTTTTACGAAAATAGGTAGTAATTACTGCTATTTTTCTATAGAGTATAAGGATTCCACTCATAGCTTGAAGAATTAACAATGATTCAAAATCACCAAAGAAGAAAATGTAAGCAAGCTGTGGTCTTTGTTTTAAAGCTTTAGAGTCAGTGGGATTGTTTTGCCATGACTGCAGTTTGTGTCTTTAGAGGTGTTAGTTTTATATAAAAAACATAGTCAGTTATTTCTAAGTACATTAGTGTCAGAGGAAAGTTTGGTAACAAAAACTCAATTTTTAAAACCAGTACAAAGAGGGTAGCTAATTTAATGACATTTTGTTTATATATGCAGGGTGGAAACAGAAGATGGGGATTACATGTTCTGCTTTGACAACACTTTCAGCACCATTTCCGAGAAGGTGATTTTCTTTGAACTGATCCTGGACAACATGGGAGAAGATGGAGAAGATCAGGAAGACTGGAAGAAGTATGTTACAGGCACAGATCTCCTAGATATGAAATTGGAAGACATTCTGGTTAGTATTTGATCTTTAGTTCTTCTTAATGGAAGAATATTCAGGAAAAAAACCCTCAGCATCATTTAGGCTTTCAGCCTTGGTCTGAGGTATCATCCTGGAACCTATTCCAGTTCCATGTATCGATTGCTTTTACTGACAGATGGAGGCTAGGACCATGAAGCTCTTACTTCCATGCAGAAGCTTGAGACTCTTTTCAGAACAGACCTGTAATCAGCAAGAAACTGCCTAGCTGTCAGGCACTGTGTTTCAAATTCAGCTTTCTTCCTGCTGCTAAAATGGGACATTTTTCACTAATTTATGTATTACTTATATTTGAGGGAGTGTGTTAGGTCATTACACACACCCCTGAATTTTATTTCATCTTTTTAACGGAGAGGAGTTAATCTCTATTACACTGCAGAGTCACCCTGGCAGACATTCCATGAATGGGAATGTTTGCTTAAACTGTATGCTCACCCTGGTTGACAGGATGAAGACTACTTCTGAGCCAAAGCTTTTTAATGTGGAGAGAGGATCATTTGGTGTTTCTGTACCACTGGTTTTAGTGCTTGGTAGGATGGACTAAGACATTGTTTGTTTACTGCAGACGACAGGTATCATTGGCAAACAGAAATGTAAACCAACATCCACAACCACTGACTGAATACACTGGGTAGACAATGTACTGTATTTATTGCAATAAACAAAATTAAGATTTTTAAACAAGAAACAACATTTAAAGTCTCTTATATGTGTGATGTGCTTATGAATACTTAAAGCCAAACACAGAGGCTGAAAAGCTTGCCAATTTTAAAGATCTAGCCATCAAGACAATTAGGAAAACCAAAGTTTATAGGAAAAATTGTGACAAAAATCCTTCTCATAATAATCCCAAGCAATATTTGAATGGATTTGATGTCTACTGTGTATATACTGGTACCACTTCCAAAAGAAAAGCAAATGCAGAACTTGTCTTCAGGGTCCCTGCAGATATAAAATATTATAAAAGTATTTCATGCCCTTGTTTACTTAGTCGAGTTACTACAGTAAAACAGTAGTTTAAGAGAAGTATTTTCTGGGGAAAATGGAGAATTCTGTCTTACTGAAGGTCTCTTACAGCATTGATGTTCCTTATTGGGTAACATATGAACTTTATCTTAAAATTTGGCTTCCAAAAATAGCTCTTTTGAAATATTTAAATATGCAAGAGAGAAAGTGTCAGGACTGGCTTTAACTTTATTTGTAACTTCCTGTTTCTGCACACATCACTCATTAGAAGTGACATCATTGTATCAAGGATGTATGTGACCACTTTGATATTTGCTCTTAGCTTGTGATTATACATTCTGTTGTGGATAAAACAGATCATAGGACCAGGCATTTGCTTTATAAACTAAGAATAAGGAGTTGATCTTGAGGTGGTGTTAAGGCCAGAGCATTCACATATTTCTTCTGGTTCCAAGACACACAGATGTCCTATTTAGGACCTCCAATTGTCCTACTCACAACTTATTGTCAAAATCCTGCTTTAGCATTGAAGCTGAAGCAGCAGTTTATATCCACTACAGTGAAAGCATAAAAAAGTGGGACTAACATTAGTGTACTAGTTTCCTTTTGCTACATAACTTGTTTTGAGACCAGTGCTGTAGAGATCACTGCTTTTCACTTGTCTGAATACCGAGCACCACAGTTCCCGAAAATAATAAAAGTGGTTTAGATTTTATTTCTCTCTCACCTCCTTAGCCTATAAAATGGAGAACTCATATTAACATAATGTTATGTTAACTAAGCCTTTTTAGGTGATATACAATAGGCTAAGCAATTTAATGAAAACTGAGGTATATATTTTACAGTGAAAACTGTCTACTTAGCAAGAAATTAAGACTACAAGTGTTAATACAGTATAAATATTCTGTATGTGTTGCAAGCTATAAAATTATGGTGCTCTTTTTTCTTCTAAAAAATTTTCTTTTGTTACTTGCCAGGAATCTATCAACAGTGTCAAAGCCAGATTGAGCAAAAGTGTCCAGATTCAGACCCTGCTTAGAGCATTTGAGGCTCGTGACCGAAATATACAAGAAAGCAACTTTGACAGAGTGAATTTCTGGTCCATGGTCAACTTGGGAGTAATGGTGGTGGTATCAGCACTTCAGGTTTACATGTTGAAAAGTCTCTTTGAAGATAAGAGGAAAAGTAGAACTTAATATTCAGCATGATCATAACAATCTAACATATGGGGGGGGGAGAGGGAAAGCAATAAACTGCTACAGTAAGGAGAAGAAAAAAAGATCAAGACATGACCTTTCCAATTCTTTTGAGCAGGTAGTAGCCATCAGTTTTTCAAATCATGTTGGGTTTTTTGGTTGTTGTTTGGTGATGGTTGTTGTTTGGGTTGTTTTGTTGAGTTTAACATGAACAGAATGCCTTGCCCTGAGCTCTTCCATGTTTTGCAAGTGCTACTAACATTTTTCTAGTACTTGTAGCATTTGTTAATGATTAATGACTAACTTATGCAGGGTGCACAGGATGCTTAGTGTGTATGTAATGTTAATACTGTTATTTCTTCATGTTAAATTTCAAATGGTAACTTAAGACATTGGTATATTTGCTGTTAATCACTGAGTGAATTTACAGATGTGCCTGTTTACAGGGTTGGGACCTACCAGGGTCGTCTGGTTAGTCATCAACCCTCAGAGTTTGTGTTGTTAAAAAATCTCATATATTGTTCTGCAGTATGATGGAGAAACACTGGGGTAACATTGTGAGAACAACCCAAGAACTTTCTTTATATACTGATGACTAACATCAGCACTTTTTAAAGCATTATCAATGTGAAATCAAATCAGTGTTAAAAAGAATTGGAGAAAATAGGTACAATTCCTGTTCATACATCTTTCTGTCCTGTAGTTACACAACTATTCTCCTTTTTGGCTGTTACATAAAACTGAAGAGACAAGTGACTATATGGTATACAAAGAAATGGGCACATGCACCTTGAAGTATGATTTGGAAACTTGTAGTTACTATAACCTCATGTAATAGATAATTTTCAAAAGTAATTTTTCATATTATTCTTCCTCTTTAATAAAGAGGGGGGTGTGAAAACATTAACATTAATTTATGTAGTCTTGAGATCCCTTACTTGCCAATTTATTTTTTGTCTACATCTATGATAAATGTAACAGGTAATAGGGTGGTTTACACAGGTATGAAAAACCAAAGCTGTTCAACTAAACTCTCCCTTTTTGCTCACCTTCAGGAGTCTTTTAGCTGTTTAAGTACACTCAATTCATGAGCAGTGTTTCCATATCTAGCTAATATTTATGTAAGGCATGAATTACATGAGCAATGAGTACATGCTTCAAATCTTAGGATCAGCTGAATATGTAATACCACTTAACGAGGGCAAAGCTTATCTCAAATCAGTAATTTCTAGATGAAGTGGCTCATAACAGTGTTGTGAGGGTGCAAAGGAGAATTTTTTGCCAAACCCCCTGGTGTGTAAGAATTTTGTATAGTTATAAGTTAGTGATTCTTACAATATGCCAAGTCACTGAGGCTTCCTATATAAATGTGTTTAACTACATTTCATCACAAAAGTGTTCTTAAACATTTTCTTTAAAGACACTTAAAGTGTTTTTTAAGAAGTGTATGGATTAATGTTCTGCCTGTTGTTGGGTCATTTGGGTGTGAACAGTAGAATTGTAACTTTGAGATTTCCTGTAATTAAAAGTTACTTTATGGAGATGAAACAGGGTCAATAGATGCATGAAGAAACACTTTGTTCAAATGAAGCGGATGCTAGCAAGGACTAGAGTACATAGAAACAGCATTTCAGCTTCAACAGCAGACAATGGGTCCTAGCAATAATATTTCTAAATAGTTTTTATAAACAAAAGTAGTATTCCTTACAGAGGGGCTCCAAAGGCTGTTGAGCTACTTTTTCTTTCTGCAAAGCTGTGTCCAAAATAATACTGGTTTTCATTTAGGGTTCTGCATATCTTTTTTCAAGTGATGCTTTCTGTTCTAAACTGCCTGGAATTAGAAAGCTTATTTCCATGATGAGGACAAAGTCTAGAAAAATCTAATCCTTTCTGCTTGAGTGGCAAATAATATTTTTTCTGCCATTTGCCCATATATCTCCCAGTACCAATATACCACGTATCTACATCAGGGCATAAGCCAAAAGCTCACTGAAGTCAACTTTCAAGGGTCAGGACAGGCAAATGTGACTTAAGGCTCTGCCCCTTTCGCTAGAAGATCTATCTTCACTTGGATCACCAGAAGTGTGATGCTGACAAACCATTCGAAAAATGCTGAACCAGCTCTGTGAGGCTGTGAGCAAGACATCTACCTCTTGTTTCAAAGCTACTAGATTTCAGCTTTGACCTCCAGCAGATGAGGTCTGCCAAGTTTTCTAAGGACACCTCAAGGGATTAGGTTCCCCAGCTGCTCCACTGTGCCTCTGACTGTGGCTATACATTCAGCGGCAAAACAGTATGGTGTATTAGCTTAAGCTGCTAATGAGTGCAGACCCCTCTGATCAAAGCCAAGGCTGAACTGCAGCAGTTTCTCCAATTACAAATAGCAGTCACTGGTAGAAGCAAAATAACACAACAATTGTGAGCAGAGTTCATCTGGAAGACATTACTATTTTGTAACCAAGCTCTAACTGTATTTCCTCCCCACTCAAGGTTCACTGTAGAAAAAATAACAGAGTAACTATAAAGGTAACTGTGCTTTGACTGTGGCAGCTGGAATATGTTTACCATAAGTGAAGGATTTGGCATTTAGACTTGCAGCTAAATAAACTTTCATGTGGATTTTGAAAAGGAGGTTGCTTTTGATGATATAAAATTTACAAAGGAGAATATAAATCTGTTTTTTTTCTTAATGTACTTTTTATTCAAAACTAAATGTTTTAAGACTTGCAGATGTTGAGTAAGTTTATGCAAAACTGAGATTTTCAATAAATGAAGTTTAAACCTGTGTTTGTATCCTTTGTTTTACCATGAAGGAAGAATACTTACCAATGCTACAAAAGATCAAGGATGCTAAATTAACAAGAACTTGGTTTTTTAGTAATGCAGCTTGTTTAATTTCTTCTGCACACTGTTCTCTGTAACTGAAAGTCAGTTTTATCAGTGCAGGTGACTTAAGATTTACATAGGCATCTGATCTTTGTAACTTAAAGACTAAATGTATTGCCTGTCCTGGCATCTGGTGACAGAAATCAGTCTTTTTTTCCCCCCCTGTATTGTACCTGCAGTTCATTACGCACAGAGAGAACAGCACAGTTTCCAGTTATGCAGCCAATAAAGCTAGAAGCAATTCCAGGAAGAATAGTAAGTACTCATATAAAATTATAGCAGAGGTCAGCATTACTATAGAGACTAGTAACGTTCTGTGTTCAAAGCAAGGGAGAGTAGAACCCTCAGACCAGCCCAAGTCACAAGAGCTTGGTATTCAGTCCTACCTCTGACTTAGGGGAACTATTCTAGTTGAGTAAATAAGGCCCAAGTTTTCCACCTCAAAAAAAAAAATTAAATAACCCAAGGCACAGATTGTGGGAATGTGGAAGCTTGTGATACCACAGAAAGACACCAGCAAATGGACACTTGGAACACACTTCAGTGCTCCAACCCAATGGCCCTCTGTCCTCACAAACCCTTTTTAGAAAGAATTTTACAGAAGGCCGTTTGTCTTGATACATAGTTCTAACTTGTGTGCAGGTTTGTGGGCTTCCAATGAACAGCAGTACCTAAGTCATGGAGCTGAAAAGAATCATCCAACTTCAAGATATTTTTCAGCACCGTTATCTGATAACCTGTTGAGTGCTTCCATTCTTGTATTTTCCCCCTCTAAAAAATTTCAAAATGTACATATTTTAATATCTGATTAGGACAACATATTAAAAATAAACACCTAAGGAAAAACAGAAAACAGGAAAGCAGCATCACAAAATATCAAGCTGTAGCAGTTAATCCCATAATAATTTACTACTAGTTATTAATATTTAATGATTTCACAGTACTCATAAGAGAATACACAAGATCCTGAATCTAAAAGCTCAGAATTTTAGAACACCTTTTTCAGCATACTCAAGCAATATACATGATAAATCTGAGCTTGTTTACCATTTCATAAGACACTCAAGAAGCCCGTGCCTGCCCGGAAGTCTGCTAACCACACTGCTCAGACAGTGCAGCAGGAACTTCCTTTTTGTACTGAAGTGGGTATCATACAAGACATAAGGACACTGTTACGCTGCCAGATTAGGTAATTAATGGTAGAAGGAGCAGTGGTTTGACTTTCAGAGGTACATGCACAGTGAAAACTATCAAGACCCATTTTGGACAAAGCCATGAGAAATGCATGCAAAAGTTGCCCTTCCTGGTCTCAAAAGTGTGCAGTGTGAGAAGAGACAGCTTCTGCTGTAACTGCTGCCTGCATACAACACTCACATAGCCCAGACTGACAAGTTCACTGCATCACACACTCAGCAGCGTAGCACATACTTGTTTACCTCCGCTCATTTGCCACACTGCAGCACTAGCTTGACAGCCCATGACCACATGGCAGTTTTCCACAGCAAGTACTTGTGTCCCCCCCCACCCCTTTCCTATTTTTAAAATTAATATTTACATGGCAATCTGGCCTAAAGACTCATCAGCCCAAACAGCCAATTAAGAGAGCCTGGAACTCAGTAGATTGAGCTGTATTTGATGTCTAACAACAAGGAGTTCCTGTACCTTTCCTAGTTTCAAGGAATTCTCTGGGATGGATATTTTTTAGAACTTTCAGTGCAGACAAGACTTACAGCTCTCAGTTACTGCTGGAGAATGCCTAATGTGAACCCCTTCCTTTTCCATCCTTTCCTCCTGCTCCAGTAGTACACTGACACAGAAACTCACTATTCATACAAAGGAATGCTAGTACAGACATGAATAAAGCACTGTGTTCACAAATCAATGCCGAGCAGATCTAAAGCTATGCACCTTGTTGTTTTCAAAACAAAACATTTACTTAAGGCAATGGTTATATTTTTTACCATAGGTGAAGATAAAATGGTAACAAAATCATGAAAAGGGAAAAAAATATTGATCACATCTACAGTGCTCAAGCTTCACCAGAAGCATCTGAATTACATCATCTTTTCTCATGTTCTCAGTTGCTACAGCTGAGAAGAGTAAACAAGACTTGAACAACTAGCTCACAAGTCCCTTTCTTCCCTTAAGAGTATACAAAGTTTCTGGAAGCAAAATATCCTTCAGTACATGAACTTGCTGGAGTGAACACTGACCTGTTAGAGTGAGTCCAGAGGAGGCCCATGAAGATGACCAGAGGAATAGACTGCCCCTCCTAGGAAGGTAGGCTGACAGAGTTGGGATTGTTCAGCCTGGAGAAGGCTCTGGGGAGACCTTGGAGCAGCCTTCTAGTACCTAAAGGGCTGCAGGAAAGCTGGAGAGGGGCTGGTTACAAGGGCATGGAAATCAAAGTTGCTAAGGGAAAAGTTCTAAAAGTACATATCCATAACTTCTATCTTTATTTCAACATTAAACAGACCTGACATCAATAATCTAATTAATGTCATTTTTCTGTTGTGCTGGAAGATTTCAAGAAACGGTAAAAAACTAAATCAAAGCAAAGATACCCATGACTGTCCATACAAAAATCTCCTGACAGTTTAATCAAACCCAGCTCCAAACTATTAAAGAGAAGACCCTTGATTACATCCTCTGGAGAAGTCAAGAAAAGGGCAGAACCAGATCCCACACCACTCCAAAACCCTGAGCATGCTTCTGCCATCAATCACACTGCCTTTCCTGAAATCACTCTTGCCAGTCACTTCTCCCGATAGGGTGACACCACACGACTGGGAAGAAAGAAGCAGACTCAGGCACCAAGTGGCCAAACAAACAGCAGCTTCCATTCTAAAGCTCTGCTTACCTCTGAATGATGGCAGGGCAGGTGAGAACCTGCAATATCTGGGCTCATTACCACAAGCAGAGAAGAAAAAGCATGAGGGAAGAAAGCAAGGATTTAAGTTAGCAAATGTTTTTAATTAAAAACTACAGCCCATAAGAGGCTGTCCTTTTAATAAGTGTTTCACAGTCCACTTAAATAATTCTTTAAAAAGAATTGATTCCCATTCTAATCAAATACATTTAAGCGTGTGTCTCAATTTCTCAGACTTCTGTATTTCTGCACATAAGTTACATGTATTTATACCTACTTGTCTGGAACAGGGCAGCTAGCCTTCCTAGTCAGTTTGTCAGAAAGGACAGTTCTGAGCATGAATTTTGTAACAATGCATCATTTTCCCTAAGCAAGGAACTCTGAATTATCAACTTGATCAGTTCTTAGTCCTACCTTATATTCTTGCCCTTCTTAGGCTCACCTTTTCCTCTGGCTACCACAATATATTTTAGCAGCCTGAAGATCTTTCCAATTGTTCATTATTTCCCTTTCCCTGAATTCCCAGCTACTGTTGCTAATCTATAAAGTTACAATTTTCCTGCTTCCCAATTTCATGCAACCACACTACCATGCAAACTATTTGTGAAGTTATGAATACAAAGTTAGAGCAAGCAGGTGAAAAAACACCAAGCATGAAATCTTAGTAACGTTGCTGAGAGGTGCACCTAGCAAAGCAATAAGCTGTCATGTTGGATGGTAACATGAGAATGCAGTAAGAGCCACAGTTCTGTGAGTATTCATTAGGAAATGTCAGAGCACAAGTGAAATACTCTGAAATGGTGCTTACAGAAAAAGAAACTTCATACCAAGATAGAACCATTAATTAGCTTCTTGCTATAAAGCAGGTTTTAAAACAAGTGAGCTTATTGGAGTAAGACTGCAGACATCAAGATTGCAAGTTCATGCTGCCACACAGGACATTAAGTAAACTGAAGACTAGGAAACCAAAACCAAATGCAAGGCAGCCAAAGTCAAACACAATAGCTAATGATGGAAAGAAAACAGAGTATTGTTAAATTCAGAAGCTGGAAATACATTAGAACAAGTTTAAAGGAAATACACATTAGTGAAGTAGTATCAGTGAACTGATTAGAAGATATGAAAAAAACTGTATGAGCTACAGATATAATTTAAAAGCTAGTAGTGGCAAGGCAATATATTTTGGTATCAATGAAAACTAGATGTTGATGTAGTATGAAAAAACTCTGATTAAAAAATAGCAGATATGAGCTAGCTGAGAGGAACATAAGGCGATTCAGAAATGCAAAACAGATAAAAGCATCATGAGACTTATAAAAATCTCATTTCATTGCTGCTGAATGATGGAAATAAAGACTAGCCAAAATGTCAAATTCCAAGCTCATGCTGACTGTGCTCAGCTTCTACCCAAAACTGTCTTCTGCTTTTTTCTATCATCCTGCACTCTCTTCTGTAAGGTAGTTATTCCCCTTTGAACTTTCTTTAGGGACTCCAAAGGATTATCTTTTCCTTTACCTTTCTCTTCTTTACAACTCACCTATAGATGATCCAATTTAAAAATAAATCAACTTTTCTACAAACTTGAGGTTTGCAACACTGATTTCTTTCCTTACAAACTGATTTTCTGACCGAACTAGGATCTAAACAGATCTGAAACCACCACATGGGTGTTCAGACTTCATCAGCTCAAGTTCATCATTAATAAAACACAACTCACCGTCCTAAACCCTTTTCTCTATTTCTAGAAAATACCGTTTTCTGCTATAACACCCCTAAAATAACGGCAGTGTTAGCTTTCATTCAGGCAGATATGAGGTAACTAGGGAAGTGACAATTTAAATGTTACCTGCAGAGCATGTGCAAGATTCATCCTCTTCTCTCTGTAGAAAGAACTGATGCTTCTGTCCAGCTCATCTTAGCACTGTATTCTGACTATTGCTCCGTCTGCAGCCTTGCTGCGTTCCAATCTCAACTCACCAATTTCCTTTTAAAATACAACACTGGAGACCACTTTAGTAGGATGTTTCAGAGACATGACCATTTTCCTGTTTATGCACTTATCTTTCCCCCACTTCCTAAGGTAACAAACTCCTTGTTCTCACCTGCAAAGCCTTTATTTGTCTTCACATTAAATAAAAATATTGACCTTCATTTCACATATCACTCATTTATCAAAACTCCTTTGCAATCTCAAAGTGTCTGTTATGCATAGAAAAGCATCGTTTTTATTAAAAATTCCTCTTGATGTTTGTGTTGAGAACAGTGATTTGGCAAGTAGCTTGCCATGATGACTATTTTACAACTCTAACCAGTAAAAAGCCGTTATTCCTTTGCTGTCTCATTCATGTGAAACATTTTTAGAATCACCTCAAAAAGAGAAACTTTCCCACCTAAATACTACTGTAACACAAAGAATATGTAACAGGAAAATAGTAAATCTGATACACACAGAAATGGTTCTAAAGCAGCGACCACAACAGAGTTGAATTACATATATTTACACACATGCATACATACAATGATCAAGTCATACCAAAATGAAATCGTTAAGTACAGCAACATATGCAGTTTCCTTTAGACACTCCATTACTACATACAATGAAATTCACATAAAACGAGAGAAAGGCATTTGTAGGTGTGCTTTAATTACTACTCTAGCTGTGTTTTCAGCAGCACTATTGCAGCATTTTCCAGTACATGACACCTTGTAACAAAGCATCCCTTGAGCATAGCTGGAACACTAATTAGTGTCTTATGTGCAGCGCAAGTGTCTCCAGGACAGTAATAGGAAAGCTAGAGATAGAGAAACAAGGGTTGGGAGCATACTACCAAATATGCACTTCACAAGAATACAGAATCAAAAGTCATTCTTCTCTCTCAAAAAAATATGCACATTTAATGTCGGTCTTTTAATTCTAAGAAAAAAGCAATTCCAAAAATACAAACTGAACATCAGAGTCAACCACCATAATAAAATGAAACAATGACATCATTCACAATAGTTAAGTCTATGGACAGCTTATGTTTGACAAATACTTTCTCCCCTCGCCCCCTACGCCCTCCCCCCCTCCAAATCCCCAAGTACATTCCAATAATTATCTTTGAATGAAACTTTATGAAAAATACTGCTGGTGTTCAGTTAGAATTAAAGGACTTGGATCAAGTGAAACAATAAAGACAGATACAGATGTTGTGAGTAAGGTTACAAAGGTTTTACATTTTGCATTATCCCGTGATATAAACATTCAAAAATTAACATGAAGTTGCTGTGTTATCAAAATATTGCAGCTATAGGCAAGGCAACATTAAATTAATAGCTGAGGGTGTGAGAAAAAAACCACATATTTTAGTGAAGGTAAACAGAAGTGGCAGTTTTTAATTAGCATTTTTATAAAGCTAGTATTACCTGGCCAGCCATAAACCAAGCTCAGGACAAAAAGCTTTTTCTGCTTCCTTTGGCTACACAGTGACAGAAAGGGAAAAAGTAAAAATCACCTTTTCAAGATGCTCAAGATAAGCAGAAGTCAAATAATCATGTAAAGGAATAAATAGGTACTAACCCAGGCAATACACTTGAAACCACTCTGTCATTTACAAATGTTAAGCAATTTAAATTTGGTGGTAAATTGTAAGCATGTATGAAAACTAACCTTATGCAGTATAGTGAATAACCACCAAAGTAAAAATATTCTTCTGTTTACTCTTTGGCTAAAAACCCCTCAAAAGTAGCAGGCAAAGAAAAAACATCTAATACTGGCAAGAGACTTTTTTTAAACAAGTAAATAAACTTATCAATTTAAAACTTGGTATACTTTATAAAAACTAAAGAGGTAATGTTGTAATAAAATCAGTAATGTTACTTCAAATGGCAACAAACTGTTTGTTGACCCTGTGCAATACACTTCGTTCATACTACATTTATCAAAAAATGACTGGTTCTATAGATATGGAGCAATCTTCTGCGTGACTCCTGTCCACTTAGATAACTGGGACACAAAATTTACAATCCGTGTGCCACAGTAACTCTAACCATTTGAGAGTAATTCCAAAAAGTTCAGATCCTGCATTATTTTTTACCAGCTAGTTCACATGGAAAAGAATAAAATATATCACCTAGAGCACATGAACATCAATGACTGCACCCGTTGCCAGAACACGCTGCACTGCTTTGACACTTTTCCTTAGTACACAGAAAGCAACAGCACCCAATAAGCCTGAGAAGAAATGCTGCTGTGTAAATACTGGCAACTATTCCTGAAAAAAGAATTATGGGATGTATTCTCAGAAGCTGCCCGATCCCATAATTTATATTGCATAGGTCACAATCACACATATATACACGCACAAGTATGTGTGTGCACATATACATATGTATATAGACACACACATGCACACACGCACACACACAAAGAATATATTAAGAAGACAATGAAGTCTGGTCACAGAGCAATTTACAGGCTCAATATATTTTTTTCTTTTTTTTTTACTTTGTTTCAAAGAAAACTTCAGTATTTTACAGTCTTCAGTAGGCATTATATACACTGCACTTATGAAATCTAGAAAGTATTGAAATAGAAATACATTTCTGCAAACATTTGGGTAAGAAAACAAACCAAAATTTTTCAAAGATTTGTGCTATCTACATAATCTTTTCTCTAAATCACAATAACTGTTATCAATGGAATGTTCTCTAGAAAATGTCTTTTCTTTTAAAAAACACCATGCACATTTTTAAGCAATTGTAACCCAAAATATCCCAACCTAAAACAATCTAACAATGTTCAGATTAAAAAATTTATGCTTCAGATCAGATTTTAAAAAGATAAGTCTTTATCACAAGAGCTGTAATGACAATTACATGTTAAGGCTAAACTGGTTTTGTCTTGTTTTCAGAAACACATTTAAAAGACACGTTTCTCTCGTGGCTCTGCATTATGAACTGTACTTACAGATGACAGTGCAGTGAACATAATGTTCAGTCCTACAGTCAGGATGCAGTTGCTCCTTCCCACTCCACAAGATACTGCACCTTTCCATCAAGCGTCACCCGACGAGCCAAAACACGGTACTTTTCCCCACAAGCTATTCTACCTGCTGCACCAAAATAACTAGTAATTGAGTTCTTTAGATGATTGAGCTGTAACTCCTGATCTGCTAAGTTGTTAAGTATCTCTGTATTGAGTTCATCATATTGGTAATCTTCCTTGCTCTCATCATCTTTTACAATCTCTGAATTTTGAGTCTGGAGTGCTTTTCGTGGAAAGCGACCTCTTCTCCTCAAATGTGGTATTGCAGCAGGCCAAGTTCTTCCTGTACGAGTCCTTTTTCTCGAGTCGGATAAACTATTAAAAAACCAACCAAAAACAGCATTAACTACATGGAACTTATGCAAAATACTCGCTCTATCATCAGTTATTTCCATGCAAATTAACTTCTTTGTTCTATTTTCCACTGGCATAAATACCTGCTCCATATAAAGCTGGCTATAAATACAGCATTTGCAAAATTGTTTACAGAAGAAAAAAATTGTACTAATTTAACAGGTCAGGGTTATCTAAATGATATTAACTTATGCTGAGCTATGTTAAGAGTAGTATTTTGACTGACAAAGCTTAATCCCATTCTTAAACAAGTTAAAAAAACAATCTTCAGATAAATCTGCACAAAGTGTGCTTAAATTCGAAAATAAATACAGCTTTATCACACAGGTAAGCCTCCATTAATAAAGCTATACTATGAAAGAGTTTGAGATTTAATGTTACTTAAGACTGCAATTAAACAAATTCATGCATAGTTTTTTTCCAAGCTGAATTTACCTCAAATATATTATTTCATATCTCAATTTTAATGTATTAAAGTCTCTAACATCACTACTTTCTAGTACACATGAATTTCTAGATTTATCATATGTGGCCAGAAAAATATGTATTTGCAAGTCACACAGATTTGTATCTGGAATGAAAAAAGCTTTTTTTGACATTAACCAAGAATCATCATTAAGAGTGTCCACTACATAAATCCTTATGCAGATACCTACATCTTTAATTTGCAGATACTAAAATATGTTTGATAGAGTCCTAAATTAAATTGTATTCAAACTTCGATGCTCACAACCCCACATAATGTATCTGAAGGACAGGATATATTTCTAATATAAAAATAATGGAATAAAGGGCAGAAATTACTCAAATCCTTAGATAACAATACCAGAAGCCTTCAAGTTAAACATGAGTTTGAAGACAGACTATTTGTAGCAGGTAACACGCACACAAAAAAATTACTCATGAAAGCAGCTGATAGCATGAAACAGAATGAGGAGACAAAATAAGTAGATTAAGGATCCATAACTTTCTCTTTCATTGAGGTTCATGTTTGCTGAAACTGAGGAAAAAGTTCAGGTAACAATTTATTTGCAGAAAAACTGATTGTAGTTAATAATTTATTTAGGAAGGCTCTGCCAAAAGAATTTCATGCTCTACTGACTGCAGAAAAATCACAGTGTGCTTACTATTCTTTAAATGAATACACAAGGCTACAAAAACAAAAGCTGCTAAAATTAGTTCAGGGTTCAATTCGGGTCTTTTGTGGCCTTTATTATGACTAAGGTCAGGATGTGCTTATGGAGTTTAATTCTTTTCAGAAAATTTAAGTTAACTGCATACTTTAAATCAACAAAGAACAGTAGTTCTTTACCCTGTGTGTTGGAAGCAGACATAATAAAGACTGAGTTTTTTGTCCTATTTGTCCACTATTTTTGTCTATTTCTTTGCATTTCCCTGTACAGTTTATAACTGAGTCTTCGTTGCTTATTACTCCACATCCCAGTAAACTGCTGTGTCCTCAACATTATGTCCCTTTGCAATATCCTCAAATCTTCCCTATATAGTATTCTCCCACCAGTTCTGCAATACCCTTACCTCCATTTCATCTACTACAGCTGCCTTATGACTTACATCAACATCCTACCTTATCTTCCTTGTTTTGTGAAAACTTCAGCTAAGGAAAACCTCACAACAACAAAACAGCAAGAACACGAAACCAAACACGCCACCCACAATGCTACAGCACTGGCAATGACTAGGCCACAGGTGATTAGAAAATTGTGTGCCTTTAACCCATAACCATGCGTTTCTGGTTTGGGTCTCTCTGATCCAAGCATCTGTCTTCATGAATCTTGTTCGACTCATTTCTTTGGAACTACTTGGATCAGATTTCATTTAAGTTAGCCAAAAGGTCAGAACTGACTGGAAGTCAACAGGTTCTGTTAGAACACAATCATGCTTTGGCAAGATATTTCTTGCAGGATCCCTACAACTTCATTATTAGAAGTAAAGTTTTGCTGAACCAACTATTCTCCGCCCTCTTTCAAAACAATTCTTAAAGCCAATATATTGCAAATATTAATCTTTTTAGATTACAGTAATTGAATAGTTACCTATAATGTCTGGAAATGCTAGATGAGGTAGTTTCTTTCATACTGGCAGCACCTATGGATTCCACATCTGAGGTATTGGATGAATGTGCAGTTCCATCAGACTTCCTGATATGCAAGACAGCAGGGTTGCCATGTAATGAAAATAATTTCACATTAAATACTGAGCTGACATTTCAGAAGCAAACAGCTAAGTTACATAGTATTATAATATTTTACAGGGAGGGTTTGTTTTGTTTTCAATTTACCCAACAGTGCCGGGTAACTCCAAGGCTGGGTTCTCTATCACTGGAACTGGTTCATTATCCTAAGGAAAAAAAGAAACAAGACTGTTTCAATGGTTTCAATTTTGTTAGAGGGTAAACAAGGCAAATAAAATGAATTGGATTAATTCATTATGTTTTTCTTCAAAAATGATAATCCGGTTAGAAGATAAAAGGGGGGAAATAGCAGCAAAACCTTACCAGAGGAGACGACTCTGGAGTTTTATGAATCATTTTTCTTGTATAAGGACCAGGTGGACGACCTACTGATTTTTTTTTCCCCTTTCTTTCTATACCATTACTTAAGTCCCTAGAAAAAAAATTGTAAATTTTTCTGTATTAGTGAAGATCACTTTCACTGAATACATGTTTTCCTTTGGCAATGGATACACAATTAGATGTCTATTGCAAAACATTGCACTAGAAGAGGTTATTCTGGTAAATCAAAATTGTCACAACACTATGTATTTTTGCCTCAAGAACAATGTAAACTGACATAAGATCACCATAGTAGTGACATCACTGAATCCCTAATGTTGAACAAGAACGAACAAGAGTGAGATGTTTATTCACATGGTCACACTTGGTAAAAATAATTTAATACAAGTTACAACTTTACATCACACTTTCTATTTAGAATTCTAGTTAAATTATCACATAAGAGCTCCAGGAAGTCAAGGGATTGTTTCCCAAATGGCAGCAAAATCAGGATATTTTCTATTGTTCTTACTGCTAAATTTCATTTTGGGTTTTTGTTTTGGATTTTTAAAAATGATCCTCACAGAAAGCTAATTAAATTCATAGAGAGATCTTGTTCTCACTACTCCACCTTTGCAGTTAATTTAAAAATACAAAGAACATTTTTGTAAATAACAAAAATAATATACCCAAAGTAGTCCAAATTTACCATCACAGCATTGCTGGAAGGACTGAATTATTTTACCTCACATCAGGGATTGGTTTAGATGATTTTCTGCCTTTAATTTTGAACTCATGAGAAGTTCCTTCTGGTTCTTTCTCAGCCTTAAACGCAGCATTTGGTGGCACAGGTGGAACACGAATTCTCAAGCCGAACAAATGCTTCTTTTTCTTTATTTCTTTTCCAGACATAAACCTAGATGATTTAAAATTGTTTAAGTTCTGACCCCAGGGAAAGCAGCTTTTAAAGCAGTGTACATGCAAAACAACGCAAATCCGAATATTCATTCTAATGCTACTTTATTCTCCCCCTCACTCCCAAATACAGAATGTGAAGTGGAAAGAGAATGGAAGTTAATTTTTTCCCCCTCATAATCTGGGGTTCACTCAAGTAGTTACATAATGTTACAGTCTGAAATAGAAACACATTTAAAATTTAAGTGTTGTCTGCAGCTTAAGTGATTAATAGACAGAGCAAAGGAGACTGAAGATGGTAATCTACATCAGATCAAATAGGCAAACCACATTTAAAACAAGAAGTACTGATAACTTACATGGTCTTGTAATCATTTAATGCCTCTAGCACATGCTCATATCTCTCAGATTTTGGTGTGTCTGCCAGCTGCGAAATTAAGAAATCATTTAACCTGTTGAATGCTTTAATAATAGAAAGATTCCAGTTAATTTTCATTACCATAACTACAGATTGGACGTGAAACATTTATGAACTATTAGCTGTAGAAACTACCTAAACCCAAAGGGTATTAACCATCGTCCCATGTATTCTGTGATTCCCCAGAATTCATGCCAGGATCAAGCCCAGGCCAAGAAATTTGAGTTTTACTTTTAGTGAAATTCCTTGAGATCTTTCTTGTACGTACAGAATGTATTACTAGCTTGAACTGCCAAGACTGCTAACAAGAATTCTTCTGTAGCATTTGGTATTATGTATTCCCAAGTTAATAGAATTTGCAAGTATAAGGTAACTCTACTGACAAGAGCATGAGTTACATTAGTGATCATTTTAACAAGATCCTGCTACGGGAGCATATTCCCGTTTTTGTCAACATTACACAAAACAATGGACGAGGCCCTGAAAAGTCAGAGGTTAGACTGTGTTGTAGCAAAAAAACCTCTCTTCTAGCATCTAAGCTTGAAGTAGCTCGTCTGTACGAAGCTACCAAATCATGGAAGCTTCTTGCTGAAAAACTGCACACTTACAAATTAAGACACATAAGCAGTGTAAGCACTACGGCTTTGGCCAGGAGGGTTGGACTCAATCTCTTAAGGTACCTTCCAACCCCTACAATTCTGTGATTAGTTTTTAATTCCAGTGAAGCTACCGTATTTCCAGTAGCCCTGCCAAAATATTCCAGAACTCATATCCTAACGCCTCTACAGTAAATACATCTTCAATATAACTGAAAGTTTAAACTTCACTGAAGTATGAATACTATGGGGCAGACTGTACAATATTTGCAGCTCAACACCACCCTCCGTCCCCCTAAATACTTGAAAGAATACAGTTCTGACCAAAGAGTACACACAGAAATGCTTAAAGGATTATATCTGCTAACAGGTAAATAAGTTAATAAATATATTGATAAAAAACAACCTTTTATCACAATTTTTGGCAAGTCAGTCTTCCTGACAAGGGAAGTGTTCAACCAAATTTAGCCAAAGAAAGTAACAACTGAGGGGTTTTTTTATTTGGCTGTGGTTTTGGTTTTGTTTGTTGTGGTGGGTTTTTTAAAATACATATTCACCATATGCAACCAAGTACAATCTGTTGCTATCCACAGGTCTTGAAACTCCACAGCGCTAGACTACAGAAAACTACCATGTATTTACCGCATCCTAAATAACATGCTAAAAATTACTAGCTTAGGAGGGCAAATCACTCCACCTACTTTACCTACACCTAAAAAACCTTTCTTCATACTCAAATGTAAGCAGCTTGAGAAAAAAACAAATGGTTGCATATAAAGCGTTAAAGATGCCATGCACATAGTAAAACAACAGTTATATGGACTACTTGAGAAATTTTACAGCTCAGGCAAACATACACCAAGTAAAAAAGCATTCTACTTCTGCCAGGAAATTAAAGTCTCATTATCTAACATTACCTAAATGTTAAGGTAATAAAGATTGAACATCCACAGTAAAACAGTTCATAGGTCACTAACTTTCAGGACATATGTATGAGTTGTCAGGAAAAGAAAACAAACAAGAACAAATACTCTAATTACTTACCTCACCAGGATGCAATCTATCCCAGTTTTCATTAATGTAGGCCATGAGTTCAAGCTCTGAATCAAAGTATTTCTTCTTATGAATAACACTTAGGTTGTAAAGGCATAGATGTGCTATATCTACCCTAGAATTTATAAATATTTTAAACAAAACAAAGAAAAAAGATAACGTATTACAACATAGAGGAACACAAAGCACAACTTAAAACATTCTATGCAGATAACATTATGAAGTGTCCTGTCATTTCTCTTACACAAGTGATTCCTTCTGCTTTGATTCTCACTTTTCATGTCTGCCTCATCTCAGTGTCATGATACTCTTCTAAAGTCCAAAACCGGTCTAAACTATGGGATATTTAAGTAAGTATTGAATTCATGCAAGTATTTCAGTGAATTAACATTTAACAAGTTAATTTCCACGATATATTTGTTTAACATTAAACTGGATATAATTTCTAGTATGGGCTAGTTCAAAGATTTCAAACTACAACTAACCATTAAGCCTCGTCAAGGAAACTATTACTAAATATGTCAAGACGTGCACTCTTGTACTCACTATATTTGGCTTATCTAATAGCAGGAGCCTAAACCTGCTAAAGACCTTGGTTCATATATCTCAAACTACATCACAAGTAGCTCATTACTTTATTGAGCAATCCCAGGAATAAATCTTGAGTACACAATTGCAATCTCTACATTTAAGGACAGATTTTGAAGCAAAATTTGCCCTGTTTACACCAAGGCATAAGAACTCAGAAAACAATTCAAGATAGCAAGCAGACATTTTTGCAAGGAGAATGCCAAAGAGGGATACTAGAAAAAGCAGAGCATGTATTCAATTCTCTAAGTCATGCTTACCATCTCAAGGGTAAACGTTTGAGGTATTCTGGTCCAGAACTGCAAACTGAGCAAATGAATGTATAAAACCTGAAAATACAGAAATATGCACGTCTCCAAGTGGTAGGTATCTGTACACACACTCTTAATGCTTTAACACCCTAATTATGAAAAGAAATTGAAACTTAAGCAGGCTAAACACTCATCCACGTAATATTTGAGAGTCCCTTCATCCTCCACCTTCTCTTATAAATTTCCACACTCTGCACTGTAAACTAACAGGCCAGATAAAGTTGTATCCTGCTACTACTGTTTCATACTTCTCAAATCCCACAACCTGTGACTCCATCAGTGGAGGTGCTGTTATGTCCCCACTCCATTCTCTCAAATGCAGAAACCTGTGTACCCATGTAAGCATGCATTTAAAGCACCCATCATGCATGCCTGAGTCTTAACTCAGTTCCTTCATATAAACATTACAGCACAAACAGCAGCTGGAAGAAAGTGCCATAAAGCGTGAACAAGATGTTTCTGATTCCTTTCTCTAGTTCTCTCTCACCTACTCCAACTTGCTCTTAAAATGACAGCACAGATCAGCATCCTTTTCCCTTTGGCCCTATTCATCTCACATGAATAAAGGATGTAGAGTTCCCCTCAGTCTAGCTATCCTCCCAGCCTTCCCCAGTTCCCTACACTGTTAGTGCAGGAAACCAGCTGTATATATACAGACAGTCTACGTTGGAAAATGGTATTTGTTGCATACAAGAGATTAATTACCTATACAACATTAACTTGAAAGCCATTAACATAACTTGCAGGCCCACTAGAGCAGTCTGCTTTAAAGCTTCTGATCTCCCAGCAGCTACAGACAATGCACTTCCACACAAAGTGGAGTCAGTAACAGCCTGAATGTAACTGCCCATTGGTTACCTCTCTACTACCTACCACTCCACACTCCTTCATTAGAGATGAGCAACTGCATTTTCCTGGCACCAGAACACATGCCTTATTTCATATGAACTTCTATACAGAAGTTACCCCATTTTTGGAAAATACTGTTGCTGTAGAGATGCCTTAATAAAAGCTTCCATGTGAGATGTCCTCAACATTCTACATAAAGATGACCATAAAGTACAGCTTGTTTCTTACCTATCACCAAAAAGCATCGGCTTTTGGAGGCACTGCACACAAGCCTCGTGAAACCACTGCTTACATTTGCAGCACTGCAACATCTTTAGATACCAGCTTCAACAACAGAAAGAAAAACAAAATGTGTTAAAATTACTGAAAGCTGTTCATTACATTTAAATTAAATAGCAAGGGATCTTCCAACCCAAACATTTTTACTGTTAAGAGTATCTGTAGTGATATTTCAGTTAACATTTAATTCCATAAGAAATCATTATTAGAAAAGAATTACTAAAAACAATAAGTCACAGTTTAGTACAAGGATGAATTATTAAATAAAGAAAACTAGAAGTTTAATTTCCTCTGACAACCACCTTCTAATTCTTGATAATAGGAATTCAGTAACTCCACATAAGCTTCTTCTCACATACCAGATTAGCTCCTTCATTATTTTCTGAAGCACAGCACATGTATATCAAGTCACAAACATTTGTTCTGAGGATTCGACTACTTGAATCCTCAAAACAAGCCTCATTGTTTACATTGTTTCCTTATCCTTTTTCAGCTTCTCCCTTGAAAAAAGCAGCTATGCAAGCTTGAAGGGGATGTTTGTCCAAGCCTGCAAAATTTTCTAATCAGAGCTTTGTCCTGTGAGCATAAACTTAAAAGCTTTACTGCTTTGTGAGACTCTTGACTTGCCTTGACTTCAATACTACTTTACTCATTCACTCATCCATGCAGACACCAGAGTATTTATCTCTACCTGCTTATCAAGTCCTCTTTCTTTTAAGAGAGAACCAGCAGAGTACTCCGTAATGTCATAAGAGGAAAAAACCCTTTCCCTGGCCAATTGCAGTCTAGGGGATGATGTTATGGTACCATCAGACAACTGTCTATTCCAACAAAATTTAATAAACTAATCTGTAGATATATTTATATTTGTGACTAATGACAGCTGAGATAACAGCAGAAAAAAAACACCTGCCTAGAACTCCAAGAAAACCAGACTCCAATCTTTATACATTAACAATACCAATGCAAAAAAAAAAATTCTTGCTTGATGTAATGCATAAAGCAATGCAATGTTATATGATAATCACATGACCAAATCAAAACAAACTAAATGATGTGATGGGAGAAGAAAATCTACACCAAGTATTTCCCAGGAGACATTTAAATATGTATAGACAGAGAGTTCAAAATACCACTTTGTATCGAGTTTAATACCTAGACACAATAGAAACGGAAATGAACAGGTTTACGTGTCTACAGGATCAGGGCCAAAATTTGCAGCTGCACTATGGAGAAGACTTCTTACATATCTGTTTACTTACTCTCCAGGTCCTCCACAATAGCAGTAACACTGCTGAACATTGGTTTTATGGCCTGCATCCCATTCAAGTTCTGTTGCATTATACGGTAACGTTTGTTTCATGACTTGCAGTGCTTTGGCATTTGGTCCTTTCTTAAGTGCACCACCCCTCTGGGCCAAAACAAATACATTAGTTTACAAAACCAGAATATAATTTGAAGTTTCAGAAATAAAGAATTTGAAAATAAGAAAAGCATCTATAATCAAGTAGAATATTTTCACCTGTATTTAATACTAGCATTAACTTTAAAATAAATTGGAAGCCAAATATCATCTATTTCTAAAATAAATATTAACTCCCAACAGAAAACATCCATTCAAATCAAAGTCAACAAAAAGAAACTAAAAAAACTCTTTTTAATTTGTTTTAACTTCAAAAACATAGTATGCATGCAACATGGGACGTATTAAGCAGCATTTTTCTATAAACAGACCTTTGTTGTTGTTGCAAAAACGCACTGTCGACACAGCCATTTATCATCTGAATCAATCACAGTGGAATCAATATTTGGTGTGTGACACAGCTGATGATAACCTGAAAAAAAATTCAGTGTTAATTCTGTGTAAGCTTCTTTTGCCACTTTAACTGTATATAGCTTTAATGCAGCTATAAGGCAATATCCACCATTAAGTGCCAAAAATCTGATCAAAAAGTTTGTTAACACATCCAGAACAGTCTTTTAAATTTTTTTATTAGAAAAAAATAAGCTTTACTTACAGAACAGGTGTTAGTGACTTGAACATAGATTATCATTATTCACTGAGCTGTTAATAGCCACGAAGGGCTATAAAATTTAAGATCAGTTGAGCAGTCTGTCATAGCCAGGCAAATATCCTCCTTCATAAAACAAATCAAAACACCTTTTAAAATGCAGTAAATAGAGAAAAAAATCTAGTTACCTTGCCCACATTTATCACATATAACTATTTCATTCGGTGCTTCTGAATACTCTTCCTGACATATTGAACAGACCATTTCCCCACTTTCAGTGGCTCCTAAACAGAGATGAAAGTGTGATTATTTTTTTTTTCAGGTTACATCTGCAGTTGGAATGGCTGCCATGCATATAACTTTTTTTGTAGTTTCAGTTACAGATCCATGCACTATAGAAACAGAATTACAGAGTCTAACTGCCTAACAAATAGGAATTCAGACATTCTGTACAAACTGTATGTGTTACAAATATTTGTATCACTTACCATAGGCTACTGGGTATTTATAGGCTGTATATTACATATTTACTGTGCAGTCCGTGGTTCCTTAACATTAACAATAGAAAATTAAATAATGGAATAAAGAATGTAAATGAAGGCTAAAAAAATATGTATAGACAAATCTTATCTGGACAACTGATACACATGCTTTGCATTTACATTAGTTTGTGCTCCTTTTCATGTAAATATATGCAGAATTTGGCACATATCTTTGACATATCTGCCTACAGAGCTTAATATTAAAGCTCCAACACTCAAACATTATGAATACATATACATTGCCACAAGCATAAAAAATACCATACATTAATGGTAGACCTAAAAAAAAAGTTAGTTTGCTAAATAGAAAGAAGATTACATCTTGCTCCAGTTATACAACATATCAATGTAGAAGTCTGGATTAAAATACAAGATACTTAATCTACACATTATCACACTCCTTCACTAGAATTTTATAGTTATGATAAATAAATCCAAGACCATAAACTAGTACTATACCAAAGGGTTTAAGTTTCTCAGAAATAAAGCAGTTGATTTCTCGCTATTAGGAATACAAAGCTTCTCCTATAAGCAGATCAAGTGTTTAGTTTAAACATCAAGAATTGGTGAGAGCAATACCAGGTTTCATTGCTTTGATGCAAGAAAATCTTGACTTATTTCCAGAAGACATTGTCACCCACACTTCACTAGCATTATCAAAATGCTAGCTACTCTCCAAATATCTGGGGGAAAAAAGCTAACAGACAATAGATGTCTCACTTGAAAACTGCACATTTTTTTATATCACACGAATACTCCAAAATCTGTAGTGTTTTCTTATGTGAAAGAGTTACGGTGTTTCTTTTAATTGTGAACACTCCATTCAAACCTAGGATTTTCCAGTCTTTGGTTTCTGTCCATGTCATGTTGTTTCAACTGAAAACAATAGGAGGACATAAACTTGGTGTAAATTAGGGCCTGGAGCTTTCTGTTAAGACAGAGTATTACACTCTATTCCCATCCAAAAAAACTACAATGTTATTTTTTTTTTTTTAGAAGTGTTCTCCCCTCCCTGTACACACTTATTAGGAAACAAGAACAAAGGAAATGGTAGCGTTATTTCAATTATTCTTTTTAAAATTTACTTAATTTATGATCCTGGGTCACATTCTGGGATACAAGAATAAAGTGTAACTGTCTAGGTTACTGTAACTGTCAAAATAAACAAATAAAATACCAAACAATGACCACTTCACTGAAGTTCTTGCCTGTTTGTATGTCCTTCCAGAGAACCCAGGATTTGGAACTGTCTTCAAATATAATGAAGCAGTTCTGTTTCAGTTTGTTTATCTGAAAAACAAAAATACAGTGGAAGCCTGAGGAAAATGTCTAAACAGAAGAATGTCTGTAATGCTAAGGCAACAACAAGAATACTTAACCAACATAAAATACTGTAAAAAAAAAATTCCAATGAAGTTAGAACATTGTTTACCTTTTTGATAGTTCCAAGATAAAACAAGCCATCTGACCATCTAGCTAGGACATCCTGACCTTCTTCAAATTTACACAGTGGCTTTTTGGCCTTCTGTCCATCACGTAATGACAGCTTGGTCAGAGATGCTGAGGTCTTATGGCTTCGACATAAAGGAGACCGCTTATGGACCAGTGAATTACCCACCGCTGTAGAGTCTCTAAAGAAAGGGAAAGAAAAGGTAAATCAGAATTAGGTCAAAAGCATGAATACCATATATTACTACAATTTACAACTAGAAATCACTTAGCTAACTCCAGAACTTCAGGTAACTAAATTGGCTGTGTTTTGAGACTACACAGCCTCTGCTACTCCAAAAGTCTACACAATTTCAAAGAAACAAGTTTATACAAAGAAAAACAAACAGATAGAGACACACACTGTCCAGCTTGGAGGCTCATCATAAAGTCACCAGAAGCTTCAAAGAATACATCAAAAACAATGAATACAGGATTATTTATGCTAGACTCAAGTCACTAAGAAGCTAAAAGGTCCTAAGCCATTTCTAGGTACATTACCTTGGTAGAAAGAGTAGTAGTCAACAATTGAGGTAGTAAGCACTTAGTTATTTAGAATTAAAAAAATCCCACACACACAAAAACCCCACATACAACACAAACATGGGACAGAGAAAAAATAAACAAAGTAGAACATTCTGTTAAGTTCTGCAGTAACTCAGGTACCTCCAGCACAGCATCATGTTTTGCCACTAAGTATAGCTGTACTTTCCCAGCAGAGGAAGAATTTCCATGTTAACTATCTAACCTAAATTAAGGGGTTTTTACCTCCATAACAGAGAGGAAAAGAATAAGGAAGGAAAATTCAAAAAATACCCTGCAGCCTTTCTTCACACACAAAACTAAAAATTTTGAGTTGCTTGCACGAATAATTTTTCCTCAGACAAGTCCACAATACATAGCCTGTATATAAGTGAGAATATGCCTTTATGTCAGACTAGCTATCAAACAATATACTCCAAATAAAGGAGTAAAATACAAAATAGGTCCATATAATATATAGGGAAGATTCTTCACAAGTCATAGATAGAAATTGAGACTAAAAGTTACCATTTCTATATCCAAATGTATTTTCTCTTTAGAAACTAAACATACATATGACTGATACAAACACAAGGACAGACTGGAGAGTTAAATGGGATATTCAATTGAAAGAGCAAAGTTTCACCTCACTCACAATTGTTTAGGTACATTATCAGCACCAGGAATAACCGAATTCATCACAAAGCATCAACAAAACCAGTAACTGAATCGGTGTCCTGAACAGTTTGATGAGAATTACTATTCATACTAGAGAAGTTGTTCTAAGGGAATTCCTTCTCCCTAAAAAGTCTACTATTTAAACATGAAGAGAAACCTAGAGTTAACAGCTTAAAATAAAAAATATGTACAATGGGCCAACAGTCTTCCACCTTGCACACTAACTCTGGTATCTTCATACCTAAGTGCACCATCAACCTGAGTCCTGCCTTATCCCAAATATAAAAATATCAAGACAGGTGACTAAGCAAGACCAGAGGAACAGACCAAACTTACAACAGCACTCCCCTCCCAAATATCCCATAGGTCTCTTACAGGCTGTGAATCCAAAATCTCAAGCAGTTATGTCTTTGGTTTGTCAGTCCTTAATGGAATTTTCTTCCTACACACTTTGTTGAACAGCACTTCCTTTGGCTTGTTTCACAGGTGGCACCTTGTCACTTCATTTGACACACTTCATCATTGTATCAGATAACAAAGTGACATTTTGCATCTAACCCCTTCACATCCCAGTAACAACATCTAGACCCACCCAGCTATGTTTCCCAGATATGCGAAGCAGCAGAAGTGGTAGAATTCTTTGCAAAAGCTGATCCCCAGCTCCACCCTAACCTCCAAAACATGGGACAGGATACATGCAGCATTCAAGTGAGTTTACTGTTCAGGGTAATAGCACAGCAGTCCAGGCCATTTTTCATTCTTTGCCCCTTTCCAACAATTGCCACACACACTGCAATCAGACATTAAGTTAAAAAAATCAAAGAATTATTAGAATTTGCAGGTTCCCATTCTAACTGCTCCCAGACTACTGTTTCTCCTTCTACTATGTGTTAATTTATTATTTGTTTGCACCAGATTTAATTTGCCACTCCATTATGCAGTCACTCAGTAGCTTGAAGTCCTTCTACACTGTCTATATTTGACTATTTCATCATTTAAACTTCTCTTTTGTACACCACTGCAAGATTGTGTCCCATATCTTGCACAGTAGCTAACATTTTTGCAAGAGTCTCTGAAGCAGGGCCCCAGCCCTTAATACTTGTTGTAACCACATTCCACTAACTTCTTTGAATCTCTGTACAACCATTTATATACATCAAAGAACCAAACAGGCTCAGAAACAAAGGTGTCTCAAGTCAGCCAGTCAAGAGAGGGGAAAAAAGGTTTCATCTTCATCAGCTCCCCAAACCTAATACAGACACGGCCAACTTAGCACAAAGCAAGCAACGTTCAAAGGGTAGACATGCCAAGAAAGTGGTGAAACTATAACCTTTTCCTGGCCAATAATTCTTTCCTTGGAAGTGGTTCATGATTACAAAAAGTATTTAGAAACTTCAAATTACTCTATGAACTTGATCAAGCATATTAAACTGGTCAATAAGTTACCATGTGATGTTCAAAACACTCAAGCAAACTCACTCATGCACCTTGGAACAGTGTAACAAGTGTTTTGACAGGACTACTCTCTTCCAGAGGTTTGAAGATTTTCCTTTCCAGCTATTTATCTTGTTTGATTTAAGAGACAAGACAAAGCATCTGAAGTAAGGAATGCCCACACTTCCTTTCCAGTACTGGAAGAGGTATGAAAGATCTTGTACAGAATAAGCAAAAAGACACAATTAACTATACATAATTGACTACAGACTTCCTTTAAAGAAACCACAAACAAGTATTTTTGAGTTTTACATCAAAACTCTCTTCAAAGCATATGACATTATTTAGATACAGATTTTTGTCCCATAGCTCCATTCAAATAACAGAAATGCAATGTGCATCATTTTCTGACACAAAGCACTTAAATTAGTCTATACATTGACTCGTACAACAGCTTAAATTCACAATGGCTACTTCAGACACTGAAGGATCTTGACACACAGTAAAGGTCTGAGCCAATAAAGCACACATTTCTCTATTGTCCACATTGTCCTCTTTGTGGGAGATAGCACTGCTGAAGTGATGACTAAACAGCTCATGAAGTAGCTCCTGCTGTGGCAGTTTATGGTTTATCTCACACAGACTGAAAATAGGGTTAGTTATCACAATAAGCTGACACGTGGAGCTAGCTTAACAGTTGTTTTCCATGTGGATAGCAAGTTCCTCTTCAGGAAAACATTCTCTCAATATTTTTTTATGGAGATTAAGTGAAAAGAACTACTGTTTTAACAAGTTGACTTTAATTAGCAGGCTGTAAGTTACTTAAAGTAGGCATCTCTGAAGTCCTTTCTGGAAGTGTTGCATAAAAAGTTGTAAGAATCTTTGTGCAGACCAGCATGAAAGCTACATGCTTAAAGCATTAACAGCTTTCTTCTCTCTTGCCACTCTGCTCCACTGTAGGGGAGTACCCAAAAAAAAAAAAAGAAAAAAAAAAAAAATCACACCAACCATTAAAATAAAACTTCTCTTGAAAAAAAGTGAAAATGCAAACTGTTTACTTCTTGCTTGCCAAATGGGAAAGTTAGAGGTTCAACATTTTCCAGAAGATTGCTTTCAAGTCTTCCTGAAAGTTAGTTCCACACCACCTTCCTACCATACCATTTATAGTTACCAACAAAATTAGTAACCTTTAAATAACACTTTCCCACCATCTTAAAAACTTCTCAGTGCAAAATATCCAACAGACATTTGAAGTTTTTCTGAAAAACTTCTGATACCGAAGTCTATCAATTTAACTTGCACAACTAAGCTACATTGCATGTCATGCTGCATGCCCAACGTACCTCAGCTTTACATCCTTCACTCAGTACCAAATGTTGTGGCTATATCCTTACTCAAGCACTTAAAATGCAGACTAAGTACTTATGTAGCCAATACAAGCCTTCAGAGTGGAGTGGTGAGAGTCAGTAGATTATGTCTGCATACTGAAATACTTTTGCCATTTCTTCATAAATTCATCTCATGAAGTAGTGAAAATGCTCACTGACTTCACCTTGGGGTCTAGATCCCAGTCACAGATTTTAAAGCAAGGCAAGGAGAAGGCCATCTATTCATCTACTTAATGAAGTAGTGCAGAATATGCTGTAGCAGCAGGAGATAGGTGCCATGCACTGTCAACAGGAATGGCAAACTCCCTCTGAAGTCAAGATACTCAAAATCAGTCTGAACTGCGGACCATGACAACTTACTATGCAAAGTATTGTATTTATCAAAATCAAACCCAGGTTTGTTACTTTTGACTTTTTGGTAACAAACTTCTTCATTAGGGGTCACAAAATAACAATTCTCATTTGATGCCTCTGACTCCTTTATCTCCACAGGAATCCTGAGGAAGGAAGAAGCAGAAAAGTTGGAGAAAGATGTGAAGAAGCTGGAGGATAGAAAAGACTGAGCACTCTCCCTCCTTCCAGGAGTCTTTTTCCTCGGCAACACTACCAGGTTAAGGTCATTCACACTCCTGTACTTCAGTCTAACAACTGCTGTGAAACAACTGTTAAGAAAAACTCCCTTGACAAGAGTTATTTTTTCAGCCACCTCAGTTCACGGATTTGTTTCACAGAATATTTGTCAGCACAACAGAACAAATGCAAACAAGTGACTTGGGACCCAAACTCCTTCAACTGGCACTGCCAGATTGCATGACTGAACTACAAAGAGTTTCATTGACAATCCATGCAATTTCAGGAAGTTTATTCCAGAAGGGCTGCCTGATTCACAAGTACTGCATCAATAACAGATGATTGTTACCCTAAGTGCAAATACTTTTAGAAGACCAGTTAAAGATACTGAATTTACAACTAAATGCACAAAGCATATAAGAACAATTCTAATCCACCAAGACATCTCAAAAGTGGGACCTACAAATAATTCATTTATTCCCAGTAAACACAAATCACATGAGTTTAGAGAGCCTAGCAGATTTGGCAGAAGGGAATTAAGACTAGAAAAATCACACACACAGAGTATCCTACTGAGACAGCTCACAGATCCTGAAGCTCTCAAAAATTGGAAAATATAGCATCACATAGGAAAAGATCTAATAAAAGCACTAACAATAATTAGAGATCATCAGTTGAAGTTCTGATTCTCACATTACTGTTGATTAATCACAACTGTTGTGTGTGAAGTTACAGGCAAACTACACTTTTATTAAGCTTTAAAGAAAACTGAACTATGAAGAAGGGTTGTAAAATACCAGCAGCCTGTTCTGCTCTCCTTTAAACAGGACAGTTAACATTTCACAGGGAACAGGGAGTGGAGGTGTAGCAAGCACTCAGAACACCCAAAACTCAGAGCAGTTTCACCCATAACTTACCCAATACAGCAGCTTGCTCCCCTCTCACCAGCTCTAGAATGACAAGCTGACTTCTTTTAAAGCTTTCTATTAAATTTTCTTTCCTGTAATATGGGCTAATTTTGTGATATATTAAACAAATTAAATCACCTCCCAGAAAGGTGTGGTGGCAAAACAAGTCAGGTAAACAGCAAGCACTTACAGACAGAAGGCAGCAGCAAAGGGAGTCACAATCTTACCCAACACCACATAACCAAGCCCAAGCCATGCTTCCAATGTAGCTGTTAACCTGTGACTGGGATAGAGTAACTCTGACAGCTAGAAAGATGCTGGATCCCATATGTATGTTTATCATCTTCCTTGCATCTTCTCTGCTGTTTATCACCATGCCAAATATCACTGTGTCAATCACCTCCCTCCCACAAATAAAAAGGTTCTGCTGGGCCAAGATGACAGAATTAACAGGATGCTTTATCCCAAACTGGGCTCAAACTTATGATCACTCTGACCCAAAACACAAAAAGTTGTCTTTCATAATGCCAACTTTGTTAGCAACAGTCACTGTTTCAACTATACACAAAGAGGCTGTAATATTAGTAAACCACCATGAATTTTTCAAGCAGAAGATTCAGTAGAAATCTAGGTTTAGTCTACCCTTTTATGCTACTTCACATACCCAAATGAATATTGAGCTTCCAATGTGCTGCAGAACACCAACAAGATATGCTTTAAGCTTCTTACCCTTATACTATTTTGCATTCTGATATAATCAAAAGCCTAAGCTGCATAATCAACACAGAAGATAAAGAATTCTAACTTGGGCATCCCTCAGCCTTAAATAAAGGGGGGGAGGGGGGGGGGGAGGAAGCAAGGCATAATGGTTGGGGGATAAGAAATACATTCTCAAGATTATTTTCAATTTTGACATTTCTTTAGGTTAATACTATGATTCAGGTATGAGGCAATCTCATAAATTCTCTGGCCCTGCTCTTCTGCAGAATCAGCCATGAGGCCAGACCAGGTGACTGTATCCAGCCAGCCCTTGAAAGCATCCAGCGATGGAAACCACACAGCCACCCTGGGGCCCTGTTCCCACTGCTGAACCGTCCTCATGGGGGGGACAGGACAAACATTGCCACATACACACCCCCCCAGCAGAATCTGCTGTATTTTGGGATGTGTGTTGCCTCTTGTCCTCCTGCCATGCACTACTGTGAAGAGACTACAGCCTGTTGTGAGGCCTCCCTGAAGCCTCTTATTCTCCAGGCTAAATGAGCTGGGCTGCCTCAACCTCCTCTCATAGGGAAAATGCTCCAATCCTGGGCTCAGTGGCCCTAGTCTGATGTCTTCCTTGCACTGGGAGGAACAAAACACAGGTTAGACAGGTCCTGTTTAGTATCTTCTGTGTAGGAGTTGGTCACTTCCCCATAATCTTCTAGCTAAACTTCTTCCCAATGAGCAACAGATTCATAGACCTGACTATTACTTAGCTGAATGGACTCCAGGGACTTACTTAGCTTTACTTTTTAAGTAAAACTTTCTATTTTTGTCAGGGAATGTAATGGATATACTTTTAAAAGCATAGTAGTACTTAAAAAAACCTACACTGATGTAAATATATTCTGTAATTTACTAGAAATTTCTCTAATCAAAAAAGAATTCAGAGTAAAAAAACTGTAGCCAAATGCAAGGTTCTTTCAAAGGATTAGAAAACCCCAACCAACTACTACCAACCCTATTGGGATAGCAAAGTATTTCATGAAAATCACTTAATAACATGATGGGTAGTATTGTATCTAACTGGGTAGAGTTGAGAAGTAGACAAGTTACAATTTCTGATCTTGCTGGTAAGGAGCCAGCAGAGTGTTTGTCCTGAAATCATTGATAGGAGAAAGTTGTTCTGCCTGAAACAATACTTTAACTTCCATGCAGGGTAGATTTGTTGGGCACTGCTTGCTTGAGTGGCCTGTGAATTGGCTTACTGCATGCATTTAAACAAATGTGAACTTGACTCACACAGGCCCATGGGACCAGACAGGCTGCTTTCAAAAGCACCACGGTAACTGTTGTTCTCATGGGGCAGTTCTTTACCACCATGTGTTGTGGAGAACTGTGGTAATCTGCAATGATTAAGAGAATATTAACTGTTACATCTATCTTCAGCACAGGCCAAAAGTTCAACCCAGGAACCACAGGGTGGTTCATCTCTTTTTGGTCTCTAGGAAAATTGTGGAAGACATTCTGGACACATGGAAAGGTGGTGACTGGGAATAGTCAGCAAATACTTACCAAGGTTAGATCATGGCCTAACCAACCTGACCACCTTCCATGTCAAAAATGGCCTGATTTGTGAATGAAGGGTGAAGAGCGGATGT
Source organism: Laterallus jamaicensis coturniculus (assembly GCA_022605575.1). Lineage (NCBI taxonomy): Eukaryota > Metazoa > Chordata > Aves > Gruiformes > Rallidae > Laterallus > Laterallus jamaicensis. Next base: position 17,174,801 of record JAKCOX010000007.1, read on the forward strand.
CACAACTTCAGGAAGGCTGGAGAAGTGGCTGACAGGAACCTCATGAAATTCAACAGAGACAAAAGTCCTGCATCTGAATGAAGAGCCCCAGGCTAAGACAGGCTGAGGGGTCAGAATTGCAAGATTGGCTGGGGGTCTGACAGAAAGCAGAACACAAGCCAGCGGTGTATCCTGTGCGCAAAGGCAAGTGGTATCCTGGGCTGTATTAGCAGGAACAGAAACAGAAGATTGAGGGGAAGTGATTATTTCCTTCTATGCAGAACTCGTTAGATGATCTGGATAGATATCAAGCTGGATGAGTTTGGTGGAGGGCCACTGAGACAGTCCAGGATCGAAGCATTTGCCCTATGAGAGGAAGTAGACACCGGGATGAGCACATTCTCACATCCATACATCTGCAGTAACTTGTGGGTTTGGTTTTACTTGCTCACACACTCCCTCAAGAAACAACTGGAAGGATTTTAATTCTATTTGATATGCACAGTGAAAGTGTTAGCCTTTAAGGCTATTACAGAATATTTCCCCCCCAAAATATTCCATATGTGGGGAAACAGTACAGGGCAGTTCTGCACTGCAAGAGTCATTTGTTTGGTGGATCGTCATTGTTTGTACACAAAGAGAAGAGGCAAAAAAGGCAATGTCAGGGAGAGAACAATGGTGTAAGGTCACAATATTGTTTTTCATATCCTTTCTTCCTTAACTGTATACTTAGCACCTCCTTGAACACAGCAACTGCCTTTTGGGTTTCTACAGTATCCAAATACTCGATGCCCAGCAACATACATAAGGGAAGACATACAGCGTGTGCATGTGCACAAGCAGCAAAAGAGATGACAAGCCATATGCTGACTTGCACTGGCAGGATGGGGGGGCAGGGGAGGATTCCAGAGGTGATCTAAACTCCATGAACTTTCCTTCTTTAAGTCTAGTCCAAAACAAATAAGTGTCCCATAGAGAGAAATTAAAAATAAAACAAATCTAAACCAAAGTACTATTACCATCCAATATATTTAGTGAATTAAGTATGTCCAGGCTCATCAGGAATGCTCTCAGCATTAGCTCGCTGCTTCTCAAAGAAAATGAAGCATCTTGATTTCACTCCTCTATGGAGATTCTACCTTCTAGGAAGAGACCATCAGCTTGGATACTACATTGTTCAAAGTGGCTCTAGCACTTTCACTAACAGGTATCACCCCGCCTCAGAACACTCTAGCAACACCAGTGGTTTAATAATTCTTCTCCTGATGCGTTTTACTCAAAAACACATTTCCCCTCCATTTCCTGCAAGGAAGGGCTGTAAAAAAGGTGAAACCAACTCTGCAGCAACCTCAGAGGTCAATCACACAAGAAGTACTGTCAATTCACAAACTAAGAGAAGATGTGTATTGGCCTAGTCACAGGAGTTTCTTCCCTCCTCAAGTTTTCTCCACCACTAGCATGAGGAGCGCAAAATATGCTTTGAAGTACCTCTAGTACTATATTCATTCACATCTCTTGCCAACAAAATACAGAAGTCCACTCTACTGAATAACAAATTGAAACTTACTGGTTACAGTTGCTCTTCTCATACACTTGACCTGATCTCCTAGTGCAGGGAGGGACAAACAGAAGCTTATATATAAAGCCAGCCTTGATACCACCTACCAGTACGTATAACTTTCACCTATTTAAAATAGATACCTCTCTCAACAACATGCAATTAGTCATATTAAGCCAACTTTTGAGAAGCAACCTATATCTGATTTAAAAGTCCCCCCAGAGTAGTAAAGACAGCTTGCTGAGAAGCCAGACATCTATATTTGACCCAAAAAAAGTTAAATGGGAAAAACATTACTACATTATACTGCCAGTAGAGATCCACATTCCACCTTCGCCACCTTGTAGCTCTTCTAAGAGATCTCTCTCACTACTATTATTACTATGCACCATCTTTCATGTTTTCAATCTTTTATTCCCCCTTATTCTCCTTCCACTTAAAAAGCTAGGAACCTATGAACCTGTATTATAATATTATAGGAACTAAGCTTTTTTACTTCTTTGCACCTCAAATGCTTTCAAACTAGTTGTAATTTGAGCTCTCAAAAGAGACAAACATTGACTTGTTAACTTTCAACCTGATTACGGACCACAACTAAGAAACAACAGGGAATCTGTTTTATTATATAACACTTTCAATCGTTTAGGTAGAAAGCATTGATCGCTTTGTTTTACACTCAATAAGGAGAAAACCATGCTATTGTCCATTAGCACATACGACCTTCAGCAATCACAAGCAAGATCTAATTATCAGAAGTTTAATAAACAAGCATAATATTACACTGCTTTCCTAACAGGCAGGCCCTTCCGTTTACCCAGGCCCTCTCCTTGGACACTTCAGATGATAAACCCCAGTACTTCAACACAAACATCAGTGTCAACGTATTAACAAACTCAATTTAACAGAAAGCATCAACCCATTCTTCCTGCAAAATTCGAACAGCAAAGAACCAAAGAAAATGTGTTATGGCACATCCTTTCAGTCAGCAACACGCACCATGTTTTAGGGGACCAAAACTGAAGCTCTAAGCACATTCAGACCGTCTCGCTTGACAAGAGACTAAGAGTTGAGGCATTGCAAACAAAAAAAGAAAGCAAAAACAAAGTTACCAGCGAACACCACCATCTCCATTGTGCTGCTCTCCTCACAGCCGAGCGAATGCAGCCTACTCGGACAATACCCTTCCACGAGAAGGTAAATATACAGTAGGCGCTAGCCTAATCGCAGGCTCGCCGCTGCGGCACCCCCGCAGACCCCGTTAGATGGTCTGCCTCCGCTCCCTTTGTTTTGGTCACCGAAGAGCACCACTGACCCCTTACTGGCTTGCCAGCGTCGGCCTCGGAGGGAGCTTCCTCCCCCTCCCCCAAAGGCCTCCAGGGCCCCCCGCGCCGGAGCGGGGCCCCTCGCACCCCCTCCCCGACGGGTGGCGCGGCCGCTGAGGGGGGGCGGGGGGGATGAGATGCGGTACCGGCGGCCCCAGCTACGGGGCGCGTCTGCCCCCCCTTCCCCGCGTTTACCCCTCCCGCGCGGGGCTCGCCCGCCCACCCCTCCCTTCACACACTCCACCCCACCCCCCCGGCGCAGCCCAGCCCGGCCCCCCCACCCCTCACCTCATTCGGTCTCTCCAGTGGTGCCAACCGCCTCATACAGGGAAATCAGCGAGCTCAAGAACCTCCCCTCGGCACCCCGGTGCGGCCGGGCCCTCGGTGCGCAGCGGGACGGCCCCGAGCACGGACCCCGCGGCGCGGCGAAGGAAAGGCGGCGGGGGAGGGGTCAGAACGGCTTCACAGACAGCCCGGCTCCACCATAGCCACACGCCATTTTTGTTTCCCGCGGAGGAGAAGCTAGTGCATTCTGGGAGCACAAAGAGCCTCAGCCCCGCCCCAGCCAGCCCCGCCTGCGCCGACAGGCAGCTCCTGGACCAGGGGGCGGAGAAAAAGAGCGCCGCGGCGGAAGGACAGAGGTAGAACTGAACCTTTGCCGCTGGTGAACAAAGAGGGACTATTTTAGGCATGCTTGCCGAAGGAGATATCCCTGCGTTCCGTCCGGGACTCGTTGCGGCAGTGCTGAGGGTGCGAGCTGCTTCGCTGACGGCCGCCTATTGTTCCTTGCCGCACCTGTGGGAGGTCGCCTGGGCAGCCGCGGCCGCTCCGCTGCGCCCATCACCCCGGCGGTACCTCGCCCGGACTGGGGGTTGCAGCGCAGCACCCTGTATCGGTGGGGGCTGGCCTTGGCATCTGGAATGATCTAGGGAGGGCAGGAGGGGAGCCCCACTTCGTGGTCGGCGAGGCGAGGCCTGGCCCACGCCCGGCTCAGATACCGGAGGCTGCCGCAGCCGCCTGGTTGTTTCCAGGGCCGCGGGCGGGACAGAGTGCTGCTCCTTGCAGCAACGGCCATCGGGGTACTGCCATTTTAGGAGACCAGCAGAGCCTCAGTTTCTTTTCCTAGCGGTAGCTGTGTTAGCTAAGCAAACCAGGCTTTTCACTTTCCATCACAGAACAGCCTGATTGAGTGAACAGCTTCTTAGGCTGCTGCTGGGCTGGTCTCCATTGTCCCCGTGATTACAACCGGGAATTGCCCGGCACAGTGGTGACAAACATCCACTGCAAAGCGCATCCTGACCCCGTAAGGGCAGTTACTCGCTGCTGCGCAGGCCTCTGTGCAATACTGAAATGCAAATATTTACTGGATCAGTTCTCACTGAGTGCTGCAACAACACTGGGTGATGGCTGAACTCCCTGAACGGGAGTGAATTTCCAGTTCCTAGCTCTTCTCCTGCTCATGCTGCCTAAGTTCTCAAAGCTTGCTTTCAGGAAAAGCCACTGAAAACAGGACACTGGATCAGTTTGCCATGCCAGGCAAGGGCAGAGCGAAGAAAGTCTGAGGAGACCACTAGAGTACAGCTTGGTCTAGCCAACTCCTATTTATCTCAGAATAAAGTGGTATTTATGATCAAAATCTTTTGTTCACAGTTGGTTTAAATACAAGTTTTAGAGGATAGTACTCCCCGGATGTGCTAACTAGACAGGAGTTCCCTAATAGTGGTGGTCTGCTGCTGAAATCCAGATTTGCACAACACAAAGTCCCCTGCTGCTCTTCACTGGCTTTCACGCACTGTGACAGCAGTCAGGTAACTGCTCACTGGTGCTAAAAGAAAAGGCTTTCTAGTCAGCAACAGAATAAGCCTGATTAAACATCAGTAATTAGCTCCTTCACAACTTTTTTGTGACGTACATGGAGGGTCTTAGCAGCCTTGTCCTGCTGTATCTTTGAAATTACTTAAATCAAAACCTGCCAAGGTAGAATCACTCCCTTATAATGTAAATTGTTTAACTTTCAGCACCAAAAAAAAAAACCCGTACCAACCCCGGAGTTCCTGACCAGCAAAGCACATGCTCCTCTACCCTCCTTGTCCTTAAAATACTTCTCCAAAAGCAGTTTGCATAACCCCACAGCGGAGGGGCAGAGCTGCATAGCCTCATCCTATGATTACTCTGGTTTTGAGCTAGCCAGAATCTTTGTCTGCTTCTGATTCAGTGCTGGTACTAAAACAACCAGTTATTTCTTCTGTTAACATACGGCAAGACTGTATGTCATGACTTCAGAATAAACTTTCCTGCCCCACTTTCTTTTGTGTCTTCCTTTAATCCCTCAAAAGTATTGTAATATAGTCTAAGCAATCTCAATTGTTGTGTTTTCAATTCCATATATATTTTGTATGTACTTTGAGGCAGAGTGACCAAAGCCAAATTAAATTACTTTCCCTCCAATGTCAGTAAGGGCTTTCTTGTGCAGACGTTTAGCTGTCAGATTCTGTTTAATAATAGATATGTTCAGTTTAATTCTATCTCATGTATTTCAGAAAGGAGCTAAAGCATAATGTCTTGACACTGTCTTTACTTCTGTTTCCACACACTGATAGGCAAGCTCTTGCCATAAAGACATGCAAAACCAAAGTCTTGGCTTTTTAAAATCTTGCTGGTGGAGCAGAGAAAAATTGAATTTCATATTCAAAGTATAAGTTCCCTGGTACCCAGTAGAGTAGGATAAATCTGAAGAGTCAGAAACAGTGGTGTTTCCCTTAATCAATGGCTCTCTTCTCAAATGTTAATGTGTTTTTTTAAAGTTTGGTTTTAACTTTATATAGTACTTTCCTTGCCATATAAATACTAAACAAGCAAATCAAAATGCACAAAAAAACAAAAGTATGTCAGCAGTATATGAGAGCACCAACTGCTGCACAGTATTATTTTCCATTACCTTACTGTATCACACATCATGTCAAAATGATACCCTTGAACAAGACAATACTGTAAAGCTTATCCTTGTACAGATGGTTGTCATGACCACAATTCAGTAAGGATGGAAAATTAGATACCAGGCTTTTTTCTCTGCATTGTTTAAGCATGGGAACAGCAAGGAAACTCACCTGGGATCTTCTTATCTTAAATCAAGATAAATATGATACATCTTTTTTTACATAAACATAACTATTAGACAATGCACATATGCTGCATTTATTATGGCTCAACTCAGAAAATAATATCCAATTTCAAAATTTTAAAAATAGGCAAATTATAGGATAAGTTATGAAGAATTTTCTGTTAATTGTCTTTCAAATAGCTAACAATTATAATAAAATTACAGTAAGTATTCTTTCTTTATACTAAAAGTTTAACACTGAAAACACTTTAAAATAGACATCTAAATATTCTTTTGGATAAGAATATGATCCTCATATATCACTAACAGAGAGGAAAATAATATTACTGACTGCAAGGTACCCTGATATTGGTCTTCACAAAGAAACACCTTTTTTCTAGTACAGTTACTTCTGCCATTCCAATCTTCCCACAGATCAGGAAATCCTGGGAAAAAAAGCCCTGTCCTGTATTCTGTCATCTTCTTGTGAATGTCAGGATCTTGCTCGATAGATCTTAAACTGTAAATATCTTTCTAAAAGTGTTCACTATTCTGGCCATTGTTGACCCACTTTAGCTAGTCAAATTATATTTTTTGTGTTAAATTCCATGAGTATAAACCCAACATATTTGCCCCACTAATCCTAAGCAATTATTTATTCATTCTTATTGCCTTAATAGTTAACAACCTACTGCTTGTAACTTTTGAAGATAGAATATTATGAAAATATTGCAGTCCTAATTTTTACTGTGTCTAAAGTGCTTCTGCAGCACGTGCATTAAACAGCAATTATTGTCCTTTACATTGTTCCCTGGCACTATTGCTCAAAGCACCAAAGACTAAAAAACCCACCAACTATGGTTGTTCACTCTGCAACTAATAACAGACACTTCAGATGCTTGAAAAAATGTCAAACAAGTTGCAATTTAAAAAAATCCTTAGTACTTAAAATTGTGTTCCAGATGTGTAACCTTTCTGAATTTACTTGTAAAACGTGTCAGGATTTTGTATGACTGAGTGGTCTTTGGCACTGGATAGATTGTTCTTCAGGTGCTCTAGAGTTCACAATCCAAAGCACTTAGAAGCTATTAAATTTTCACATAATTCTAATATAAGACCTTAGTTACTGCTAATTTGCAGTTCATGGCTGAAATCTCTTCTGCTGGATGTGGCTGTACAAGAAGCAATCTCTCCGTTGACATACGTATAGCAGTAGAAAAAATAGAACTTACGACAGACTGAGATATTCAAGGACTGAAATAGTAAGAGCTTGAGACATAGCATTCATAGCATTTCTACAGTATTTACATCATCTTTGAGTATACTAGCTAAAGAGTGGGAAAGGCTTTTATTGTGAGAGAGTATGTGTCTCCAATCTATCTTAGTTATCCTAACACTTTTTTTGTACCTAAAGACAGTGTGTTGGTGCCAAAGGAGAAAAACTAAGTGCTCGACTAAGCTTAGCCTTGCTGAGGGTGCTCATGTATGAGTTACTGCGTTCCTACTGGTAATACTGTCTTTTCTGCATGGAAGACTTATGAGCCTGTGTAGCATTATTTTAGCTCCAGAAAGCAGCTGTGAGAGAACGGCAGGTTATCACTATTCTAGCTAATGGGAATTTTGTGAATATATGCAGGCGTAGTCCTGAGTAATCTTTCTTCATGTGTTTTTCTTGTGAGACCATAAAAATGTGAGCTCATTACCCAGAGTTGGAATTTAAGAAAGGTTTACTGCTCTCTCTGCACTGTCATTCTACTGCTGTGGTCATATAATCACCTTCTTTCAGAAAACAAACAGCTGCCAAGACTCCAAATGTTGGTTAACTGCCTGGATTAGAAATAGGTTCCGGTTGCCAAACTCCCTGAGAGTTCAGCCATGGACCCATGTGATGCATTCCTTCCCCTACTCTCTAAGCACAGACCTGAAAGCAGTTACTGAAGCTCAAGTGACTAAAGTTAAAATGCATCATCAGCATTTCACAGTTAAAGCTTAAGGAAGCATTTTATTCATTCCCTTTAGCTCTGTTCTGTGGATTTGCAAAACTAATTGCAGTCTCAAATATTCTACATCTTGATGGGTTGTGTCATAAACTTGAAGACTATAGCATCAAACAGTTTCATGGCAAGGTATTGTCCATCAGCATACACACTCCTTTGTGTAATGTAAAAATGTCTGCTAGAGCAGAATTTCCAGCTCTTGTGTGGCTAATTTTTTTAGCAGTACAGACCAGACTTACCTCTTAACTCAAAACTGAAGAAAAAAAATGTTTAATGGCCCCTCAGGACACAGTTACATGGCAAAATACTGCTGTTTCATCTGCGGTGAAAAATCTGTTCTGGACAGCAGTCTGGCCAGAGGGAGAATTAGTACAGCATTCCTTCTGCTCTCCCACCACCTGGAATGCAGTGTGGGCCTTCTCACAAGCTTTCAGGAGACTTGCCAAGTCCCACTCAGATGGAGAGTACCTCACTTTTCTTTTTTTCCCTTGTAGCATCTCTATCTGATGAAGATGGAGACAAAATAGTTTTGAACAGTGCAGCATGACAGGATCCTGCTGACACTTACAGCTGTTCACAATCCGGAAAATTCAGCTACAGGAGCTGAAGATAAGGCAGCAGCACTTTCTGTAGCTGCTGCCAGTCTAAAAAAGCTGCACAGAAAGAACTGTAAGCAGTCCCGGGCCAACACACTACCCAAGTCACCAATTCCATACTTCATTTTCCCACTGCTTATAATAATGATAATATTACATTTGTTAACTTCTATATGCTTAAGTAAAAGGTGCAATCTAAATGTCATTATTTTGGCTAATCTGTTGTCTGACATATATTTTGATCTTTCCACACCGATGCCATGTTACCCCAGCTTGAAAGCCCAGATTCTGTTCTAACAGTGTTGCTTACCTGCATTCAGCTACAAACCAACATAGAAACAGGATTAAAAGAAATTCTTATTACATCAGTCATTTGTTCTCTATTTTGAAATACTTTACATGGTACTGACATACTGATAAACGTCAATGTAAAACCAAAGCAGCAGTACCTTCACTTGCAACTTCATCAGGCTGCAAAACCAGTGTAAACCAGATTGTGCCTCAGTAAACTAGTGAAATCCTTACAAAGTATCAATAAAATGGGGGGGGGGGGGGGGGAGAAAGTCTTATCAATAACTATATTTCTATGGTTAATGTAGTTAGTACAATCTGAGGTAGTTGTAGCATGGATGCAATTATCATTACTTAAAGATGAGTTTGGGAGAAGTGGGGGAATGTGGCACATATGCACAGCGGGCCAAGCAGGCCCCTGCCCTAACTTTTGTAGCCAGGTGAATGCGTGAATTTTGCAAAGCATCTAAACTGAGCTAAGGGCTGGCAGTCCCTCTACTTCTCTCCTGACAGGGAGCTTCCCATGAGCCCACTTGGGTGCTCCTCTGACACTACAGTGAACTGCTTCATAGCACTCAGTAGTGTAAACTAACCCCACAACAGTGGTAAATCATTTTCTGCTGGTTCAGCCCCCTGAGCCTATTCGTCAGGGAGGCCGGGAGGGGATGGGGATGGGGGCCTGGGCTGAAGGAGGGGGTGGGGAGGTGAGCCCCAGTGAGGGGCTGCAAGTCTGGCTCCTCTCTGCAGTTGTAGCTGAGGGTACAGTTTCTTGACCCAGCTTGTCTGGCAGCTGCTGCCATCTAAGGTTGCACTCACAGGGGCTGCTGACATCATATGCCAGGAGCCACATGGATGTGGCAGGTCAGTGAACTGCTCCAGCTGAAAAACATTACTTTTATGCATCTGTGTATACATAACACATATATATGTATAAAATTAGTTTGTTTTCAGCCAGATCAGCTAGCAGTGACTTAATGAGTCTAGGAGCCGACAGTATGTATAGCTTGAGGAAGAAGTATAGAACCAAGGTAGCAAAAGAGGCAATAAAAATACTAATTTTAGAAAATGAAAATGCAAAGAGAAAAGGCTTCTTTATTCCTCTGTTCCCGTTATAGAATGAAACATCTACAACAAGCCATCAGGGAAAAATAAACTGATCTTCAGTATGAATAAAGTCATTGCCTGCCATCTTTCAGTTGGTCAAATGTATGCTCCATGGTCACAGGCAGCTCATGCAGTGACAACTGAAATAGTTCTGATGATGGGACAAGTGAACCGCTACTTGAGCCAGGAAAGCAGAAGTGTGCCAAGCAGGACTGCCAGGTAGACATGCTGGCCCTGTGAATTCACTGAAACTGAAAAGAATCGTGTGATGGCCTCAGCCCAGATGGAATTGAGGACCACATGCCCTCCCAGCCTGAGCAGCAGGAGTGGCTATATAGGGGTCTTGATGGCTCTGCTGTGTTCCATCGCAGCAAACCAAAATCCATCCTCCTGCCCATGAGGAATGCAAAAGGGAATATGCAGACCTGCTGTAAGCAGATGTGATGACAACTTCAGAATGAGAAAGACCACATTCAAAGGGCTTGCCTACATGAAAACACCTTAAAAAGCTGAAACAAATCAAACCTACAAAGACAATGCAGGAAAAGGAAAGCATACTAAATCCGTGAGAGAATTATCTAATGCAGAAGTCAGTCCACTATAGTTTAATTCCTTTTCAAATTACGGCTGTCTATTGTCAGTTTGCTTCTCTCAGGACTTTTACTGTCTCAGATTTCTCAGGTAGGAATGATTCTCCAGCTATACTTGCCAAGAACAGGAGGAAATGCAGCATTTACAAGACACTACACTAGCATGCTGGCAATCGCTGAAAGTAGAACTGATTGTCTTTTGCACTGCCTGGAATTCACCAATCAGACCAAGAGGTCAAGTAGTGATGGCCTCCAAGGACTTTTTAATTTACTGCATGTTATAGGATGTAAAACATCTGTGACAGTGCTATCATAATAGTAAAGATCTACTGCTGTATCAGATTACTGGTGTGATTTCATTTACACTGGTAGCCTGTGGTGAAAAGGTCATCCTTACTTGCTTCCTTGTAAATACAGGTCTTATTTTAAAACATTTTTTTAAACAGAAACAAGTTTAGTATGAGTTAATCACTGGTTGAATATGTAATTTTATTTTGTTTATAATTTACTTTAAAGCATACATTATTACTGGGAAGAGGAATGGAAAAATACGACATGGAAAAGTTGTGTAGTTTCCACTTCGTTCTGATTTTGTAACCATCAGTTTCTGACACAAGGGAAACAATAGTTGTGGTTAGAGTTTGACTTAAAGTAAAAGTGGACATAAACCTATATCCTCAGTTGTGTAAATGAGCCCAAGTTCAAACAATACTGTGCAGAAGGGTTTTTATGTGGACAGTGAAGGATGTGAAGAGGAAGCTGGGATAAAATATAGGTAAAAGGAGGTCAGCTTGGCTGTCAGCACACAGAAAGTCCGTTTGTTTGTGCATACAGAGTCAGTCACAAAATAAGTTGACTGAAAACTCTGCAAATCTCACATCAAAGCTGACCTAAACTATAACAAGTTCTTTAGTATATATCTAGATAAAATAGAAAAAATATATTTGTAGTAATCTGAAACATTTTCAAAGAAATGGCACTAGATGTGTGAAATACAATGACTGTATTGACCAGCCGCCTGTTAACCCTTGCTAGGGGCTAAAGTCTAACAAAGGTTCTCTGTCTTCAGAGAACTATTCAGTTTACCTCACACGATACTAATTTTTTTGCAGGTATGCTCCCAAATCCTACAACCAAATTGGTTTTGTGGGTTGGAAATGTGGGTTTGAGTATTAAATACTCTTTTGTGCAGCTACTTTGTAATACGAAAGATCTAGAGAGGGTGTGATTGCCTATTTGGTCAAAAGAAAATGCTTTATCTGCTACAACTTCTGTCAGGGTGTGATGGTGTTGTCATTTGAATGCTCTGTTTGCAAAGAGGACTCTGAGCCTATGTACAATGAGAACTCAGGGCATGCACAACAGTTGCACTGTTCACCCTAACAGCACTGAATGTATTCAGTTCATCACAAAAGATATATTTCCAATGTGTTTCTTCTGAGCTAGCTCATGCTTTAATTAACTGTAATAGCTTACACATTTAGAAAAAAATTATGGCTATTTTTAATAGACTTAATTGAATATAAAATGCATCCTTGATTTCTTTTAAATGAAAGACAAGGAATCAAACAACAGGATTTATGATACAGATTCATATAAAGCAATCTTAAATCTTTGAGGACTATGTTTTTATAGGCACCGTATCGTCAAATAATGAAATTACTTTAGTTGCATTTTCTTTAGCAGTTGGTCTGGTTTAAGTTTCCACCACAAGCTCCTTCTCAGGCACCCTCCATGCACTGTTAGCACAGGCAAAAACTGTTTGTTCAGCTGTGCTGTGAATTTCATCACAGAAATGATCTGGGTTAAAAATAACCTCTAATTAAAAATAATTGAATACCATTGATGGTCTAGGTTATAAAACTGTCTCAGAAGAGTTTTATCCAGATTGGGGGGTGGGAGCCAGGATGACTGTGACACAGAAATAAAATGAGCTGGGAGGTGGCAGGGGAGAAATAACTTCTACTGTGAACTTGGGTTGCTGAAAAAGCATGTGTGACAGAGCTGGCCAGTGGGAGCTGCGGTGCTGCACAGAGCCAGAGGCAGAGTCTTACAGGAACTGGGCATAAACTTAACCTGACAATATACTTTTATAGTATATTGATCTGATGTAGTAAATCTATGACTGCAGTGATACTCATCTCCCCAAAGTTCAATGAAACATGATAAATATGACTGCGTACTATACTAGCTTAAGCTTGATCATTTACTTACAGTTTTAAATTGTTACTGCTTCAAATTGCCTTTTGTCATTCAATTAGGGAAAAAAGACCCTTTAGACATCCTGTAGCCCACTAGTTACCATGTTGTAATTTGTTATTTTGTATAGATGGATCAAAAAAATCTGTTCAGAAATGTGTGCTATTATTTAGGGAAGAACTCAATATATTTTAGACTACTGAATTTATTCTGATTTGGTATTTTTAATGACATAAGAAAATTTGTATGTGAATGCAGTTTCATACTTCATTTAAACCAGTGTTTTTGCTTTTAAAAAACTAATTATATGTAGAAAATAATTTTACTTTTTTTCTGGTAGTTATGTTTACAGTGGGAATTTATTAACTTGCTGCTATGTTGTGTAGAAATTTAGATGTTGACACATTTAAAATAATTCCTTATTAATAATAAATTAATACCTTAAGCCTACTGGGATATTTCTATCAACAATCCTACAGTAATTTCTATAAAGTAGGCTATAGTAATTAATTGAAATATAATCAATAGCCTGCCCACTCTACGGATCGAAAAAGGCATCTGTGCCAGGAATATACTTGACTGGCTGTTTGCCTCTAACAATTCAGTACAAAATGTATGCATTTCACATAGAGAGATTTTGAATGTAGCAAAACAAGACAAAATGTTATGTTTTAAGTCATTTTTGTCATATCATGAAGATTGTTTGATGAGGCATGCCCATATGTTGTATTAATTCGTGCATACTGGACCAGATTCTCAGCTTTATTAAAGCCCTCAAACTGAAGCAGAATTACTTATATATGATTTAAGGCCTGAAGGAGTGATTAGTTCAAGTAAAATTCTACATAACACAATGATTCATTCACTTTTCCCAACAAATCACTGGGCTGAAGTATATATTTTAAGGAGACATAGGGTTTAGGGCAGATTTGAAGAGCTTTTCTTCATCCCATTTTAAGCAGTTCCTCTTTCTGCTGCTCCTTCCAAATGCCAAGCTATTCCTCCATTTCTTAATATGACAGTCTTTTGATTGGCATGTGGAATCAAACCAGAGAACTGATGTGGCTTTTTTCTTAGTCTGGGTTATTTTTAATCTGGGTTCAGCAAACAGTTCACCGTTGAGTTACACAAACAGTTGCATGACAGAAGGGAGAGAACATCATGGGAATAGATGTAAGTAGTAGAGGATGAGAGGAAAGGGTTTCATATAGCAGCTCTGTTATCTGCAGTTGCTCTTCTACCCATTTTTCTCCTCCGTACCGTAGCTGGCAGAAGGCAGGACATACCTGTACCTCACTAGCTGAGCATTTTAGTGTGAACTAGCATTCACAGGCAATTAAAGTAAACATGCTAGACTGTGAACTGAAACAGTTCTGTTGTGGAAATGTCCTCTGGCAGAGGGGATGGCAGGACAGCTGGGGGTAGCAACGCATTAAACCGTTGCAGCTGTTTTCCTCATGCGCTTAAGTTGGAGGTCTTAATTAAGTACACCACGTGTTGGAACTGTACTACCCTGCTAGGTAATTTCTTCCAATACTGAACTTCCCTAGGAGTTAAAAATGAACATCTTTTTTTCTGAACTGAATTCTACTGACATCTCCTTCTCATCATTGACCTTGTTATGTCAGCATCTACTAGCTTCAGTGGTGGGATTCAGTATTTAGAACCTAAGGAGGATTTCTGAAAGAGAGTTGGCTAGAACTCGGATGTTTCCCAGCTCTACTTATGAAGTAAGGATGAAAGCAGAAGTGCTAATTCAGGGTAAGAAGTTTTGGGAAATGGCAGTAGGGCGTTAAGAAAATGCCAGCTAGACTATATAACTTGGTAATGTCCGTAAACAGGATTAAGTTAAGACTCTTAACATTCTGATTATAAAAATGTTTGGATTTTGTAACAGATGACAGACGATCATGGGCATAAGATAAACAGCACAAAAAGTATTTTACTTCAAGAAGTGTGGACAAAAGTTCATAGTAGATTAGAGCTTTGTGGCAAAATATGCCACTAATTCAAAGAAGGAAACAGCCTGCATCATTAAGCAAAATAATCATGTTGAAAGCTGAGTACATTTTAAAAATCATTTGGCAAAAATAAATTGCCTGAAAATTATAAAATTCCTTCCAAAGTAGAAATAGATTAAAGCTAGCAAGTGCATTCTGACCATGCATTTTAACATATAACCTCAATTAATCTCGAGTAAAATTCTCGAACCTCATAACTCCACCAATTAATAGAGGAAATAGACTTGAAGGCAAGAGTATGTACAAAGGGAACTTATTTTTATTGGTTGATTGAATCTGAACTGTGTTGTCCTTGTAGACTTTGAAACAATGAGAACACAAATGATAACTGTTGTTTAGCATTTGCTTACAATTGACCATTAATGAGGTAATGACTACCTTCAAATCTTTTCTTCTGAGAGAATATTTTTGGAGTTTCCTCAGCCACCTAACATATAAAGGACTGTAATATATAAAGCTTTCTATTCTGAATTTATGAAGACATATTTAATCTAAACATGTTTTGTTATTAAGACCTATTATCTGTATGATTTTCCAGTACATTTTGAATTTTAAACAGTGCACCAGAAAAACCAATAGACATTGTGTCTCTCAAAGCAAGGACTTGTACCCCAAAATAATCAGCATTTCTGAAGGTTTATAATGGATCTAATCTCAGTCAATAGCTAGATATCAGTTGCATACATTTATGTCATGTATCTGACTGTATTAAAACATGATTTTTGACAGAGATATGTTTAAGTAAGAAAAGTTTCAGTGATTACAAACAGCCAGTTTATTCTGGTATAAATACAAACTACTGATGAAGGCAATTGGACTGTCTCTAACCTGACTCAGAGGAAAACACAGTTGATACTAGTTTTAAATTTAAATCCTTGATCTAGTTCTTTATACAACAGCAATGATTGTGCAAGGGAGAAAGTAGGCACCAACTGCAGGAGCAAGAGAAGAAGGTGACACCATCTGCTTCTGCAGCAGGGTGTATTTATGCGAGATTGAAATGACCGTATTTATAAAGCCTTAGAAATTAAACCTGCTGGCTTGGAGAGTCTGTTTCCTCAAATGGATTAATGATTTGTTTATAACAAGTTAAGCCACAAGGGAATCCTTAGTAGGCTTCATCAGCTTTCTGGGCAAGAGGTGGCCTCACCTGTTTATGCACTAGAAGCATTGCCATTTTTAAAGAATTTCAGTGTGATAGGAAATGTTCTATTAGGATAAAATTAACACAATGATTAAATCAGAGTTGACAGAAATTCACGGGAATGGAAGGAAATAGAATTTCACTCTGAAGGGAACATGAGAGGAAGTTCAGGTCTAAATGTTTGATGTGTCCCCAGATCTCCCTTCTCTTCCAGAAAGACAAGCCTAAGGATGTAAGATCTATGTAAAAACAGACTCCCAGACAGATCTCTGAGCAAGCACCTTGGCAGCTGGGTACTATGAAGAGAGAGAAAACTCCAGATTTTTGTAGACTGTCTTTTAGGAAAGGCAAGTGGTTTTATTTTAAATCTCTGTCGTGTTGTATATTGTGTAAAGACATTTATTAAAAGTAATTACAAGCCAAGGTAACTGGCAGATACTAAGGCATTCAATTCCTACTGGTGTTGTAATACTTTAAAAGTGTGGCACTGCCCTGGATCACAGAGCATTTCTTAGGCATATCCAGAGAATAAGAGCGCTAATCCAGGAAGTCATGCTAGGCAGACTGAAAATTGGCAAAACTGCTGTGAAAAAGAGAAGTCTTGTGATTGTTAATATTAGCCAGAGGCTCCCTTCATGTAATATGATGGTGGGGAAAGCGTGTGAGCCCCAAGGATTTCCCATGGAGTCTCATATGATAGCATTTGTGTTAAATCACTATGTAGGTGCAGCTGCTTCAAATAATTGTGTAAGCAAGTCCAGCACCATTGCAGTATGTTAATGTTTAGCTTTTGTTTAATGCGAAAACCTGTATTACTTGCTCAAGTAACAGAGACTTTACTTCAAAAGAAATAGGATCAAATTCTTTTTTATATTTAGAAAGGTGCACATTATACTATCTCAAAGAATTCAGTTTTTTTTTCTCCTTATTAGTCTCCTATTTTCATCCACTGTTATGTCCAGAATTCCTGGATGTTTCTCTGAGTTATTTTTAGTATGTAATAAGTTCCTAGGTGTCGTAGAACTGAAGGTGAACCTTTCAACACCGTGAGCAAGAAACACTGGATTTGTATAATCAACAGTTGATTTCTATCATACATACAAACCCTGCATCACTAGAACAACAACACTCAGTGTTGATATAGCTGGATAGGAAACTTAAATATTAACAGGTAGCAATAAATCAGTGTAACTTTTACTGCTTGGGCTGTAAGATACGCCAAAGTTTTGTCACTGACATACAAAAATGGATAATGCATGAACTGCAGAATGAGAAGGCATGTGTGAATGGAATGGTTGTACCATAAATAACACATCAGTATGCTTTTAAGTTCTATCTCAGTTGCTTTTCTGCATCTGCCCCCTGGTCTTTAGAATATACCTTTGGTTTTGCCCACCCACTGAGTGCCAAGTCAGTGCATGTCATACCTTTTCTGTTAACTGTTCTGGCTTATGTGGCCTAACTTTTCATGGGAATTGCCTCTATCAGGGCTCAACTGGGAATTCTGTGTTTAAATGGTAGCTGAAAAAGGCTGAAATGGATGTACTTTTTAGCATTTAGCAAAGCCTGAGCACAAAGAGTACTTGAAAAAGAACTAAACACTGGTACTGGAATAAAACACCTGCTCTCACAGATGACTAAGATCTCATGTACTAAGTGAAAAATATATCCCCTAATGAACATATGCCAGGAACTATTTGGATCCAGATGTAACAGGAATGAAACATTTAGATCCTTGCCCGACATATGGGAGACCAAAGTTTCATGATTACTCTCAGGCTGTCATTCCACGGGTTGGCATGCAGCGCTGGATGAATGGTTTGAGATTATTCAGCAAAACGTTTTTAAATGTTTGGTCTGCAGTCTCCTCTTGTGTTGCCTTTCCACTGCATGCCCATAATATAGCTGAACCTGTGCAAACCACTGAACTGTAGAGGGAGGTGATGCAGAAAGCCTGGCCATCTGGGCCTGCCTGAATAGGAAGAGAACACCCTTACTGTGAGAGTCGCTGGCTGTTATTGAAGCCAGGATTGCTTTTACAGGACTGCCAAATCTTACTAATTAATTTTCAGATTTATACTTCAGAGTGACTCTGGCAGTTACTATATTATTCAAAAAGCAGTCACAGACTGTTTTTGAATCTTAAAGCACAGGTCTCTTAAAATTCTGCGGTTTTAATACTCTGTGAGCTCCTAACATTTGGTTTCCAGACACACATCTTTCCTTAAGATTGAGCCCTGCCAAAAAAACCTAACTTGTTCTTACAGTAGTATTTTTGTGACCCATCTTTTCTTCAAAGCAGCTTTCTTTGGTAAGCATACTGAACACCAAAATCCATAGCACGCTACGTTCATGTCTTCATTATTTTTATACACACACCATGGCATAATAATTTTGCCCAAATTCTAATGGCCAAAACCCATCCAAATGGGAAACTCCCAAATTCTGACTGTGACTCTGCTAAATGCGTTGCATTAAAAGAAGTCACAAGCCATCAACACTTGACTTGGCAAAATGAAAAATTATGTAAGAATGGCCAATTTAACTTGAAGTTAACAGTGTTCCCACTATCTTCAAACAGGCTAGGGCTTCTCATAGCACATGAAGCATTGAGAGGTTCTCTGGTGAAGGAGCCGTTAATGTTATTTTTTCCCCAGTTTATAAGATGGGTGTCCCTAATCTGTGTTAATAAGGGCCCAGGCAAATGCTCCCTCCATATTTTGAAGGAAATACTCTTCTTTTGGGGTTCTTTGGGGGTTTTTTTAGGCTGTAGCAGCTGTTTTTAATACCATGTCCAGTAAATAACGGGAGCCTGTTCGCAATCATTGGGACACATTATTTATTACCTGACTTCTTCATAATTGTCTCCAGACAGGGCCCAAGTATATTCTGCCAGACACAAGCATCGAGGAGAACTCGGGAGGGTGTGGGGGGAGTTTGTGTGTGACGCTTGACGCTGAGCTGGACGAGCACCATCCCCGCGCCTCATGACCCGAGAGCGGGAAAACGGAAAGGAGCGGCCTCACCGCCCCGACGCGCGGCTGAGGCAGGGGGGCGGGCGGAAGAGAAGCCACGCCCCGCCGCCGGTGGGCGGGGCCTCTCCTCTGCCCACCCACTCCACTCCCCCTCAGCCGCGCCTCGGTCCCTCACGGCCGCTGCGATCCTTCCCTTTCAGCAGAGGGTGGCGGTACGGGCGAGCTTCTGCGTCGGCGGAGGCGGCAGCCGCCCGCCCTTTTTACCGGCTGACAGCTGCTGTCGCTTGGCCGGTGCCTGAGGGAGGGCTGCCGCCGTCGCGTCCGTTCCCTCTTCCCTTACCATCGCTGCCGCCACGCGTATGCCGTGCCGAGCCGGCGGCGCGGCTGCAGCAGCAGCCAGGACAGCGCTCCTCACCGCTCCGCCTCCTGCCGCCGCCTGCTGCGGGGATGTGTGATTGCCATGGCGAGGCGGCTCTTCCCGGGGGCCTGGCTCAGGAAACCCCACTACGCGCAGGTAGGCCGGCAACGGGCTGTCCCCCGCGGCGAGCGGGTCGAGCCGGGCAGGCCGGTGCAGGCACCTTCCTCCCCCTCCCCTCCCCCCGCAAAGTTACCTCAGGAGCGGGCGCCCCCCGCAGGGCATGCCGCTCTCCGGGCGCGGGTGCGGCCGTCGTTCCTTCTTGGCGGCGGACGGGGTTCGACTGCTACTCGCCGTCTTGGCTGGCGGGAGGTCGCGGCGCCGGGGCTGAGGCGGTAACCGCGGCCGGCGGGCCCCTTGGCAGTGGGACTTGGGACGCGGGAGCAGGTGCCGGGCGGCCTCGGGAGCCGGGGTGCCTGTTGCCGTCCCTGCCGCCGGTCGGATCGGGCCTCTCTTGCCGCCTTTGGGTAGCGGTGAGCCCCACGGAGCGCCCTCTCGAGCGGCCCGCGCCGCTCGCCGGCAGGACCTGTTGTTAGGCGGCAGCCTGCCCGCTGGCTCCCTCGGCCCTCTCAGGCTCGCAAGAGACTTTCAGTTGGCCAGCTACACCCGCGGCGTTGCCCGGGCCCGGGGGAGCTCTCCCGCTTTTCGTCACGTCCCTCCTTTACGCCTGTCGCCGGTGCCGTGGGCGCCCATCCCATCTGAGCACGGACAACAGCTTGCATGAGCAGGCTTATTCTTTTCACGTGTCCTGAAGGAATGAATGCCGGGCACTTCTCTTTTGCTGCCCGGTAAGTGGGGCCTTGCATTTGTTTATGTGTTCGTAGACATACCGGTGTACTAGTATATACAGGCACACGGGTGAGTTAGTTACTTACCTGCCTCAGACGGTTCTGGTTCGAAGTGCTGAGGCTGTCAAGTGGCAGGAAACTGTGAAATGTTAGTTATGACTGTGGTACGTTGAGGGTTATTCTCTGGGGTTCCTCTTTAATCTATAGCTTTGTGTTTTAATTAAACTGCCGCTAAAATGAGCATTTGTTGAATTGGAGGAGTTACATATATTGCTTTATATATGCCACTTAGGTTCATCATCTGTTGATATCTTAAAGGCTTTGTGATCATCGGATTTAAAAAAAGCTAAGGTTCATCCTGATGCGTTTTAAAGTCTTGGATGTTTCAATACTTAGTTGTCTGGAACTTTTCCGATCTTAGTCTCTGGAAGTATCTGAAACAGGATTTAAGATCTAAGGAGAAGCATGGGTATAATCCTACTCTCTTTAGTATTTGTTTTATGGTATCGATCTGCAAATCTGGGTCAGTTATCACTTCAATTTTAGATCAGAAAAGATTGCTCTCGATCCGTTTACTGAAGTAGACGTTTGTACAGTATTTGGATTCCCAAAGGAGAAAGGCTCTGATATAAATACATTCATAGTCTATATGTTACCTTAAATTATGATTCTTAAATTGTTTGCCTCCTTTACCTCAGTGGTAAGTCTGTCTCTGATCATTATACAGGGATGTTTGATAACGTTTTTCTCCATTCTTTTCTTCAACAATTACTTTAAGGCCTTTCAAGCAAATTATGTTATTTTAAAGTCTGCTGAGAAACAGGGAGACAACAAGAAGAGAAAAGCCAAAGAAATTAATTATGTGTTTTCTAGAGCACATTAAGAAATCAGTTCAAAAGATTTATTTTTTTATATACTGGAATCTGCATTTGAATATTCTGCAGATTGGTTTTAGGAGATCTAATGGTGGCTTTAACATATTTTTCTGCATTAGACAGCAAGTGTATGTGAAGCATCCATAGAATGGCAGCAAGCTATCAATATATTGGCTTTTCTTGTCACTGTATGTTACTGTTAGTACATGACAAATGTAGTCATGGTTTAACTATACTAATTGCCGAGTGCTTTATTGTGTTGTCTCCAAAGAAGCCGGTGCTTTCTAAATACATGCTAGACCTTTAACTCCCTGAAATGTAGCCATGAGTAAGATGGAAAGACTTGTGTGGTATTGCTATGCAGTAGCACACCAGGGAAGGTGGCTGTACAATGGAAGGTGTTGCTGAGTGACTTAAAATTTTGTTGGCTCGTGTTCCAGACTTTTTGAAAACTCTGTTGTGAAGTGAGTTGACAGAATGTTGTGTTCTGCAATACAGAACTCATTACCTGCTGAAGTAGGAACAGGATGCTATGGGTTGCTTTGCAATTTATACTCAATGGCAAATATTTTATTATTATTATTACTATCATTGGAATTGTTATTATTATATTGAATAATCTTTAGCTTTTAAGCAGAATACTAGATCCATAGGTGATCAGTTGATGATCTTTCTGGCTAAGAAGGATGTGCTGCCAAGTATATAGCTTATGTAAAAGGAGTAGGGTGAACTCTTGGATACCTTAGCTTTAGCCCACAGAGACTAAAACTAGCCCACAGAGACAATGTTCAAATTTTGTCACAAAACAGTAACTCTGAAATACAAATTTTTCCAGTTGCTTAGACTGCAAATCATGGAACAATTGTAAAACAAATAAACCAACAAAGAGGCCCTCAAGCCTGACAAACTTTTAAACGTTACTAAATTCCCCACTAAAAAAACCCCACCCAAATAACCGGTTTTATAGGATTTTACAGTTGGGTGATTAACACTGTTGGGGTTTTATTTATGTTTTACAAGGTGAGATAAGTTTCCCAGATTTGGGAGATACTGTCCTGAGGTTCTTTCTGATAGCTGTAGTTGGCAGTTTTATCTGGAAGCTGAGGGCAAGTCATCAGGGTTATGCATCCCAGTAATCACATACAGAACACTTGCATGCTTGGAAGCTTTCTGGCCTCTAGAGATTCTGGACCAAGTTTACAGATTCTTTAGAGATGTTCCATGGACTTAAGTAATGTATAAGAGACTGTCTTGGAAGGATGAAAGACTAAACGAATTCTAAAGCCCTACATAACAGAAATTTCCTGTATCATCTCTTTCCTCTGAGATTTTAATAATTTTTTTTTATTGGGCTTTGTTCTTTTTTTCTTAATCTTTTAAGGAGAAGCATCCTGTTTTCCATCTTGGTCACTATCTTATTTCAAAAGAGATCTTCAACTGTTTGGTCCCTTCGATTACTCAAGCTACAAATCATTCAAGACACTAGTGTAATCTTAAGCATGCATTGTCTGCTCTTAAAGATAGGAATGTGTCCGCTACGTGGCATCCAAGGCAGCATGGTCTAATATTTTTAGACATCATGTCAGCCTACCTGCAGTTCATCCTATGATTCATAAGCCAACCTGAACAGAGAACAAAACAGCATTTCTAACATGTTCAACATGATTTTTTTTTTTAATTTGTTCTTTCCTATTGCTAATATATAAAACAAATGGAGTGAGCAAGTCAGATTTGGAGATCAGTGTGCTATGGTTATGTGGAATACTTCACAGAATTAAGCTCTCCATACTATTAAACAAAGAAACACTTTGATACTCTTTAACCATAAAAATGTTTTAAGTGAAAAGTACAGTCTACCAAAAAAACTGGGAAGTTGTTTTGCATTTTGATCCACTACTCTCCATATGCTTTGGAATGTGTCCAAGCTTGAGCTGTGCCAGAAGTAGTTCTCCAGTTCAGTTCCAGGGGATGAATGTCTAATTATTATTCAATGCACATGACTTCGTAGAATAGACAAGTGATGGAAGAAGTTGTCTCTGTAGTATCCTTTAAAGCAATACAAGTTCTTTCCTTCATTCTTGTGTTCCCTGGCTCACATTTAGAAGTCTTGATGGAAGAGTGGAGCAAAAAAGAGAAACGGTGTTCCCTGATTTTTTTTTTTAACACCTTCTTCCTTTTTTTTGATCACTTCTGAACTCTCAGTCCTTCTGCCACCCTGAATATGTTGTTTCTAAAAATGTATCCCAGTAGTTTGTGACAATTCTAGATGAAATCTCTGTATGTATTGCTCCCTAATCTGGGTCTGGACTCCCTGCTCGGAAGTGTGGTCAGTGATCTGCATAGCGTATGTGCAGTAAGCCCACTGTATTCAGGGTGCATTAGTGCACACGTGGCCTAGGCACGCTCAGTACATCCGTGTCCCTGCTGCAGTAGTACAGCACGTGCACATCAGTTCTGGCACTTCTGAGATGAAGTTGACTAGGTGTATCTACACTCACACCGATTCTGGGGAGGAAATAGAAATCCGATAGGAGGGCTGTATGGGAAGAAACCAAATCATGATTGGACTTTTTGCTCAATGTGATAAAGGCCTTTTCAGAAAAGTAATTCCCTCTGAATCAAAGAAAGTGGAAGCTTGTGATCTTCTGTAGGCAGATGTATGCTCTTGTCCATGCTCTGAACTGGCAGGATATGTCTCTTCCAAGTCAAAAGCTACGTGACTGCATTGGCACAGTGTTGAGCCCAAAATAAATCTAGCTTCTCTGGAGCCAAGTGTATGTTATAGTCAGATGGCATTTGGGGAGCATTTTCTGTCTTCTGCCTGAGAAGGAAGACAGATTTGGATAAACCCATAGGTATGGTTAATACACTGCAGCGGTCCTGAGGCCAGCAGACCACAGTATACATTTAATACAAAATTGCATTAAATAGTACTTTGGTTTAAAGTTTAGTTTTATAAAGGTTTATGGAAGGAGTCAGCCAGAAACTTTGAGGGATGTGATGGGTTTCTTGTCCCAGAACCTTTAGCTCCCCAGCAGTTTTTATACTTGAACAGCTTTGCCTAAAATTGACATTTATTTCTACTGATCAATCTCAGATTTTACCAGTAGTTTTTTTTGGTACAGTAATTATGTTCTACAACATTAGGTTTATTAGATATAGGGTTTTTTTGGGGGAAAAAAGAAAAGCAAACCACCACCCCACACAGACACCTACACACACCTGTCTCTAAAGGAAATTACTGTATCTTTCAAATAGATGACTGATAATCAATAGCACTTATTTGCTCTAATTCCTGATTTATAGGAGATTCATCTTATATATACATGGGGAAAATTAACTTCTTACAATTTTCAGTAATCTTATTAATATAAGACATTTTATAGCAAAGAGTTTTGTGACAGGTTTTAGGAAGACCATTGTCATAATTGTCTGAAGAAACGAGGCATCCTGTTCCCTGAAGATCTATTTTCCAGGCCAAATGCTGCTGTGAAATACTAATCCTTTAAATATTTTCATCTAGTATCTGTAAATAACAGTTGTGTACTTGTGTTTGATTGTTCATAATAAGCTGCAACCCATGTTTGGGGTTTTTTTAAGTTGTGTGAGCTTCCGGCTCACACAGATGTTGCTTGAATCACTGAAAAGTGCCTGCCATTATGTTCGGTATCCTTCAGTGTTTGTGGGCAGAATTTAACATAATAAAAAAAGTTCTCATGTTACTTTGAATCTCTGAAAATGTGTGTGATGGAGTTGAAGATCCAGAATTGGCTTCTGTGAGCTAGAAAACCCTGGAAGACATGCTGGTATGTTGAAGTAAACATACCCAGAAACTCTGTACTGATGCGATTTTTCTCATGGATTGTTTTGATGCATGGTGTTGGGTACTGAAATGTGGAATGTTTCTCGGAAATCATGCTTCTCTTTGGAGAAATAAAACTAAAAATTGCATTTAAGAGAGAGTGCTTAAAGTTGCCAGAAGGCTTGGTGCTTATCAGAAGAAAGGAGGTGTTTTGCTGTAGCTTCTGCCTTGACTTGATTACTTTGGTTTTGGGCAATATCCATTTTAGAGCAAAAATTTTTTCCCCTTATGTTACTTGTCCCTGGACTTGGATAATTGAACTTAAAGGAAATGCTTAGAATGCTTTGTAGAATACAATATGGGGTAAACTGGGACTTAAACCATATGAATAGATCCCCTGTATCCTGCCTCAAAGAAGCTGAGTAAATCTAACATTGAACCTTTATCAGCATGGTTGTGAGTATTGATGTTCATGCATCTGTTTCTTTGGCACAGAATTTTAGCATTGTTGCTATGTAAGTTAGGTTTCCTTCTGTTGCAAGAATAGATATTCTGGATGCAGTTTGTTTAGAGATAGCAGTCTTGAAAGCAAGGGGGGAAAGAAGTAGGAAATGCTGTAATTGAATACACTTTTTGTTAATTTGAGTCCTTTCCAAGATTTGCATAGTTGGTCCTGCGCTTGTGTTGAAGCCTGTCTTTTGTGACTAAAAGGAAAGAGCCATGAACTTAAATGTTTCAAGTTAATTAAATTTTGCTGCTTGGATTTGAAACATTTTTTTTAGCTTAGTTGTAACTGATGCTTTTATTTACTTTCTGAAATAAATAATGCCTAGACTTATCTGAAGAATGGCACTTCTAGGGAAAGTGTTTCCTTTAAGAATGTGCAGAGGGTACATCAAGACATGAGATAACTTCTGTTAAGATTCAAAAAAGTTAATTTGAAGAAACACAAACTTTGTAAATTAAAGAAACTTGAAAATTAAACTGCATGAGATGATAAAGCACCCAGGTCTACAGCTGAATTCTTAAATCATGATGAGTCTACTATAGTGCTGTTTACTAAAACAAACAAACAAAACCCCAAAGAAACAGAAAAAGCCCACACCCCACACATTTCTGGAGAAAGCTTTCATGTTTAGGAATGTCATTTGTCAGCTTTTCCAGCTGCTGTGGGCCAAGTGCTGGATGGTTGAGGCTACCATTTTGTCTTACTTTATGTAGTGTATCTCAGCAGCTGTAGGCTGAGTAAAGAGGCTGGGAGTTTGGGTGGGAAGAGGACTTACCTGAAACACCAAACAAGGTGTCCCTTTCCCTGCCCCCGGCCTCCCTTTGTTTTTCCTTTTGTCTTGGCAGCAAATATATGTGAAAAACACATACTGTTTAAATACATAAATCTGTTTCAGCTTGAATGCTTGAGAGTTCTGTTGCTAGAGTTCCCTCAGTGTCTGATGCTTCTGTTTGGGATTTACTTATTTTATTAAATATATGATGAAACTTTGAGGTTAGGTTCACAACACTGCACTGGTGGTGTATATTCAGATGGAAAATAGAATCTCTTACATGAGCTCTGTGACAGTGTGCAGTGGCAGGAGTTAAGGATGTCTTAACTCAGCCTTTGCCAATGCAGCCGTTCTCATTTTGGCCTGGCACACATTACTTTCACTTGGTCAGCCAGGGGGCTGAGAACTGAGCTCTGTACAGCATTGCTGGCATAGTTCAAAATGCTCCTCTGACCCCATGCTCCGTTAGCTTACTGTGTATACAGACAAGGCAGCAGAGTGGGCATGCACCCATACCTTAGCTACAGCCACTCATTACTTGTTTGAGTACTGGAGGCATCCAGGGAAAATGTCTTTTCATTAAAGGATGATTCTCAAAGTGTGAGACTGGAGCATATTTGGTGCTACAGACTCTGCTGTGTGGTGGTAACCTTTGACACCTGGTTTGGGTGAGGGAATGGAAGTGGGAATAACGGGCAGCTGTTTGCTCAGTTGACCACAAGTCAATCCCAACAAAAAGATGAGTATAAAAAACTGATCAACGTGCTTCTGTTGTATGATTATCAATAATTGAATGTGATCTATCAAAATATTCTTCAACTACAAATAGCTTGTACCTCTCTTCAGATGCTGCTGTAATCTTATTGTGCTTGCAAAGGGCATTCTTTCTGTTTGATGATGTATCTAGTTACAGAAATGTTAGGCCAAAGTAAAAATAGATTAATGACTCGCCTAGTGAGATAATTTCAGGAACTGTACTACTACAGGGCTCTCACTGGTATTATTACTATGTTGAAACCAGCAAAAAATTAAACTCCAGGTAATGAAACCATGATGTTTTTAGGTGGTACAAGAATAAAATCAAGTAAATTCTTCCAGAAGACATTTAACCTGCATGACTATACTACAGTAGCTCTTATTTGTAAGTGTTAAAACTATTACGTATCATCTGTCCTTCAGATGATAAGTATGAAGGTAGCAAAGAGAAAGCACATTGTGTTCTCCAGACTGAGAAAAATCTGTTTGTATGATCACAACTGATCCAAATCGTGCGATCCCTCAGTCTGTACCTTAAATGTCCTTGATCCACTGGTTTGGTTCACCTCTCAGTTCAAAACTGTGTTTTCAAGAGACCTCTGCTGGAGGGCTGCTCAGGGCTGGTAACCTGGCCTTCCTAGACAGGTCTGCTGGCAAGCATAGGGCTCCCTGGTTTGGTTTTGTGTAGTGTGGGTGTCAGAACTAAACCATGCCAAGAATCTTAACGGCCCTGCTTACAGCTTTCCTTTGGTTCTGGAAGTGAGAACAGGGAGAGAGACACTCTCCTAGTGCTTTGGCATACCACTTCAGTCGCCTTCTGAGAGCTGTGAAATCAGGATGTTTGTAGATAAGCATGTTTTGTACGTGCACAAAGATTCTGAAGTAAGAAAGTTGTGCAGGAGAAACTGAAGAAGTGTTTGAGGCACTGAGTAGTGCTGTAAACTTACTTGATAGTGGAAGCCAGTGGAGGGAGACTGGAACTGAGACCAGTGTAGTAGAATTACATGGAAATAGACTGGAAATAATTGTAAGAAGAATAGCAGGTAATGTGCTCAGGAGTGGGACACTAGGAGTGGCTAAGGAAACAGCTTGAGATGGGTACTAGAAAGAAAAAATATTAAATAAAAATTGTAAATTACTGAATACAGAAAATGGTCTGGAAGAAACAAGAGATGAAGCTGAGCTTGAACTAAGTTTTTTTTTTTTCTTTTTTACAGGGGGTAGTGGTGGGAGAAATGGTTACACACTGGTTAAGTGTGAGTTCTTATTTATTGCTGATACATGTGTAGGATGACTACAACAATTCATCAGTCTGTTTAAGTAGCATCGTTCGTAAGAAAGTTTGATTCTTTATGTAAACATGTAGGTGTGGTGTTTTGCCCTTTTTTTTTTTTTTTATTTCTTTTTTTCCAAGCTAGGAAGTGGCACTAAAAACTGTAATTCTGTCACTTTGGTGGTGTTCTTTCAATGGGAAAGGCTTATGTATGGTATTTGGCCAGTAAGGGAGCTGAGAGCTGAGCTCTGTACAGCACTGCTGGCATAGTGATGTTCCTGTGATAGCCACTTGCTGTCAGTTTTGGGTTTTGGGCACTTTTCCCTACCCCCAGCTTCATCATATGCTTTCTAAGCTATTTCTAAACATGCTGTAAACTGCACAGCATTATTGTCAGTTGGCTTTTGTATTCCAACCAGTGTGTATCCACATTGTGGACACCATGCTTCAGAGGAAATTACTTGTTACTCCAACTGAGGTCTTTGTGGCTCTGAGGAAAATAGCAGAAATTATTCCTGTTTTAAAATGCTCCCAATAAAATGTCGCAAAAGAACTGTTTGAAGGAACTATTTGATCAAGATGTATCAGCAGAATAGAATCAGTTAGTTTTATCTCTCTCTTCTTTTAATTAGGCTGTTTTAAGGTCAAGTCAAGCAAGTGTGTGTGAGGGAGTGAAGGAATAGGGATGCACAGCTGAGGCAAGACTGCAGCTGCATGGATTGCAATCACCTCTGGGTGTTTTGGAACTGACTTTTGGATGCATGCTGGTTATTTGTTGTTTTTATAAGTACTGGTAAATGATTCTGGTCTTTCTAGTGGGTTCTGTTTTGTTTTTTAACATCTGCACGTTTCTGTGTTTCCCTTCCCTTTTAAAGCAAGGTAATATTTACTTTTCTCTGAACCTTTTCCAAACATATGGAATGGTTTCTCCATTAGGAGCAGCTAAGTTAGGACCTGTCAATCTGGAAAAGAAATGACATGGCAGGGAGGCATGTGATGGAGACTCATAAAACGATGACAAATGTGGAGAGAATGGACAGAAAATGGTAACACATCTCCTCCAATACATGAACCAGGGCATCTCAGGCAAAGATCATAGAATGGCATGAGTTGGAAGGGACCCCAAGGCTCACAGAGCTCCAACCCCCCTGCCACAGGCAGGGCTACCAACCTCCAGGCCTGAATCTACACAAGGTTGCCCAGGGCCCCATCCAGCCTGGCCTTGAACACCTCCAGGAACAAGGCATCTACCACCTCTCTGGGCAGCCTGTTCCAGCACCTCACCACTCTCTGTAAAAAAACTTCCTCCTAATATCCAATCTAAACCTTCATTCCTTTAGCTTTAATCCATTCCCCTCCTGTTTGTATGCTCCCTTCAGGTACTGGCAGGCTGCAATGAGGTCCCCCCACAGCCTTCTCTTCTCCAGGCTGAACAAGCCCAGCTCCCTCAGCCTCTCTTTGTAGGGCAGGTGCTCCAGCCCTCTAATAATCTTCGTGGCTCCTCTGAACCCTCTCCAACAGTTCCACATCTTTCTTGTATTGGGGGCTCCAGATCTGGACACAGGACTCCAGGTGGGGCCTCACGAGGGCGGAGTAGAGAGGGACAATCACCTCCCTGTCCCTGCTGGCCACCCCTCTTCTGATGGAGCCCAGGATACCATTGGCCTTCTGAGCTCCAAGAGCACACTAGTGGCTCATGTTAAATTTCTCATCCACTGTGACACCCAAGTCCTTCTCAGCAGGGCTACTCTCAAGGAGCTCTTCTCCCAGTCTGTATCTATGTCTGGGATTCTTCCGGCCCAAGTGCAAGACCTGACACTTGGCAGTGTGGAACCTCATTAGGTTCACCCAGGCCCATCTTTCCAGCCTGTCAAGATCCCTCTGGATGGCTTCCTTTCCTTCTAGGGTGTCGACCGCACCACTCAGCTTGGTGCCATCTGCAAACTTGCTGAGGGTGCACTCGATTCCATCATCAATGTCACTGATAAGGATGTTAAAGAGCAAAACCCCTGGGGGACCCCGCTTGTCACCAGCCTCCACCTGGACATAGACCCATTGACCACCACCCTTTGTCTATGTTCTGTCAGCCAGTTTCTTATCCACTGGATGGCCCACCCATCAAATCCACATCTCTCCAGTTTAGAGATCAGGATGTGGTGGGGGACTGTGTCAAAGGCCTTGCACAAGTCCAGGTAGATGACATCGGTCGCCTTCCCTTTATCCCCCGATGCTGTCACTCTCTCACAGAAGGTCACCAGATTGGTGAGGCACGACCTTCCCTTGGCGAAGCCGTGCTGGCTGTCCTGGATCACATGCTCATCCCTCATGTGCTCCAACATGTCATCCAGGAGGATCTGTTCCATGATCTTCCCAGGCACAGAGGTGATGCTCACTGGCCTGTAATTCCCTGGCTCTTCCTTGCTCCCTTTCTTATAAATGGGAGTGACGTGACCTTTTTTCCAGTCCCCAGGGACCTCTCCTGACAGCCACAATGATATGAACCAGATTTATGCACAGTTAAGTCCAGTCCCTGACCCCAGTACAGTGGATAGTAGACCTGTAGAATTAATTGCAAAGGGTTTTGTGGATGATAAAAGTTTGTGTGGATTTTAAGGAGTCTGGGTAAGTTCATGAAAGCTAAATGGTTTGAGATTTACTAAATACAGAAAATCACATCTGGCCTAGCAAGTTGTTTCAGAGGAAAATGGGAGCACATTTAGAATACGTATTACAATCTCACTCTTCCATGGCATCTATTTATAGCTATTGGTGAAGATCAAGATACTCATACTGACCCAATACAGCTACTTTCCTGTTGGTAAAGATGATCCTGACTTTCTAATACTTTTTTAATCCTGATGTATGAAAATCAAACCTTTGACATACCAGAGTTGGAGGAGATAAAAAACACCAAACAAACAAAGAAGATCAAAGCATCCCTCCTCCCTTACAAGGCACTTATATTTCCTTCAATTCCTAATTTATAAATACTTCTTCCTCTGTTTCCTTTGAAAAAATATAATTGTCATCCACGGAAACACCAGTGAAGTCTTCGATACAGTCATGGGAAAGGCCACTGAAGGTGAGGCTAGTAGAGTTGTACAGGCATAACTAAATGGTCTCATTTCAAGGAAGGGGGTGATACCTCAGTGCATGGAACCTATCACTGGTACCTATGCCGCTTACTGTATCATGCATATTTATACACCAACAGGGACTATTTTTTGACCAGATTCCCAGCCTGTTTGATTTAGTTTACCAGAAGTGGTAACTGGTCTTGCAGTAACTGGAGAAAAATGCAAGTAGTTGAGCTCTGACAGTTTATGGTTTTGATGAATTGATTCTTGCAGTTTGGTTTGCTTTATGAGGGCCTGTCACATTTTAATTTATTTATATCTTTATAATTTTACTTGCATCTACATAAGACAAACTCACCTCCTTGTCAGTTTTTCTCACTGAAGGAAGCAAATGTTCCATGTAATGGAGTCTGCTTCTTTTGTCACTGTGGAAGTCAAATTCTTAAAGGTGAAATGGTATGAAATGTTTCTATCCCTCTGACCACTGCTGAGCAAATTTAAAAATGTTTTCTCTTTGTGTCCTCTAGGTACGTTTCTCATACATGCGGATGAAGTATCTCTTCATCTCTTGGTTAGTAGTATTTATTGGCAGCTGGGTTACGTATGTTCAGTACTCCACCTACACAGAGCTATGCAGAGGACATGACTGTAGGAAAATAATAGTAAGTATATTTAACATAACTTTCTTAGGTATTTGTCCTGACTAATTCCAAAGCCAATTCAGTCAGTGCCACATGTAAATTAATCAAATTTTGATATCCTGTCATGTTGCAGAAAGATCACATCTTCAGTTACAGATAAAACCAGTGATGTTTCTTAACATTGTTTTGGTCTAGGGTTATTAAAATTATTCTCTTAGATTTTTTTCTTTCAAGGCTCAGGTGTTTGGATAGATACAGTTGTTTCTTGGGCAATTTGCTAAGTATTTTTTTTCCCCTGTTTGTTTCAGTGTGATAAATACAAGACTGGAGTTATTGATGGGTCAGCATGTAGCAGTCTTTGTGCTAAAGAAACACTGTATTTTGGAAAATGTTTGTCAACAAAGCCCAATAACCAGGTAAGGCTTTATCCATCCAGCCTATTTTCTGAAATACCATTCTCCAGGACATCAGGTAGGCCTTAGTGCGTGGAAGCTGTACCTGTGTTTCAAACTCTATTTGCTGTGACATGCAGAGCATGTTTATATAGGTATATAACATACTTAGAGAAGATGTAGGTATAGTATATATTATTAATTTTATACAATATGCACCTATATATGTATACCTGCATATAGTATATTATATAAATTGTATAATAGTAATATAATGTGATATACCAATGCTATTATATTAACATTATATAGTATCTATTTTTCTGTATGTATAGAGGTATATTATAATACACACATTATAAAGATATGCTGGATCCTTCACATTTTGTCGGAATACCTATAGTTTTGTACAGCAAACTACTCTGCTATCCTACTTCCTCAATAGAAGCAGCAGACTCAGAACAACAGTAGTAATGCCAATATACTGTTTGTTGAGCTGTCTTTGTGTTTTGACAATGTAGCACCTCCTAAGTACCTGCAGTAGTGTATAATATTTGAAGCTGCTATTGTTTGAATGTGCTCTAGGCATTTTCTGTATGCAGGACTGAGTTTTCTAATCTGTCTTGCTACTTGATTCTTTGAGCAGTAGTTGGAGTACAGGTGGTCTTTTAGATGACCAACTTCTACATTTTTTGTCTTCTCTCTCTTCTCACACAGATGTATTTAGGGATCTGGGGAAACCTGCAAGGTGTTATAAAATGCCAGATGGAAGAAGATACTCTACTTGATTTTGGTACTGACCCAGAACCAAGGAAGGAGATCATCCTATTTGACAAACCAACAAGAGGAACCACTGTTGAGAAATTCAAAGAAATGGTATATGGTCTTTTTAAAGTAAGTATATGGTTATTTATGCTATTTTGACAGAGAGGCTTTTTTTCCTGCAGCTGGAGAAAAAGCACTGTTGCATGAGCCTTGTTCGAGTGCATGTTAGAACAAATGTTTAGCACAGTCGTATTTCCCAGAGGTTCTTATCTCCAAGTTTGAAGCAACAACAGGCTTTTACTTAACTTTTTAACAGATGGAAGCTGGTATGCATCTTGCATGGCTACAGCTTTCCCTTGTATAGAAAATGTAATTAAACTTTTTTTTTTTTTTGCTACTTTTAGGGTTATTGTAACTAGGTACAAAGACTGAAAACACTTTTTGAAAACTCTTCATGCTTAGGAATCCTGAGTTACTGTGTTCACTGAGCAGCAGGAATCTCCCCAACTGAAATGACCAGCCATCCTTCTCCCAGTTCTTTCTGTTATATGAATGTGATACTTATTTCTATTGCTACCCCAGAATTTTCATGATACAGTCATCACTTTGATGCCATGCCAATACTGATCTTTGTTTTTTCTTTCCTAAAATTTTCTGCTATCATCATAGCTCCCTTGTCTGCAGCGATGGAAATACTGCTGTTCTGACTGAGCATGAGTATGCATGCACACATGCATGACATACAGCAACTGTCATCAGCTTTACACAATGCATTATGCATTACAGGAACTTTGTCTCTTAAGAATGGGTGACAGCAGGTGTGTTAAGAGTTTTTAGGATAATTTAGGTGGTAGTTGAAAATGCAACAGTTTCAATTCCAACAATGTCTTCTTTCTCTATATTGATACAGTAGAGGTGGTTGTATCAAAAAACTAAGTATTTCATTACACTTATCATATGGGATTTGTACACAGGGGGTCTTGGCAATTTTTATAGTTGACCAAAATGTGGTATAGTGTAATTTCTCTACACCTGTAAGGCTTAATCAACGGAAAACTCAACCTGATCTAAATATTTCTAAGAGAATATGTAACAAGCTACTTGATGTGACTTTCCTAAAGACTGATCTGACCAAGAACAATGTTTGAATTTTAATGTTTGCATTTTGAATGCAAAGAACACTAGTACGTTCAGAAGATGATACACTTGGTGCCTTTGAAAACAGAACAAAAAAGAAGCTCTTCGGGCATCGGGTACCAAGTCCTGTAACATTTATAACCAATGAATCCCTACCATACTAGCTATAGAAGGAGAAAAACAGGAGGTAGAATGACAGGTAGATTGCTAGTAGTTAATGAAATCACACTTAAATCTTTTTCGTTTGTTGCTTTTAGGCAAAATTGGGTGATCAAGGAAATCTTTCAGAACTGGTTAATCTCATCCTGTCTTTCGCTGATGGAAACAAAGATGGTAGAGTTTCTTTGCCAGAGGCAAAATCTGCATGGGCACTTCTGCAGCTAGATGAATTTCTGTTAATGGTGATCTTGCAGGATAAGGAACATACTCCCAAGTTGATGGGTTTTTGTGGGGATCTCTATGTGACTGAAAGAGTCGAATATACCTCTCTCTATGGAATCAGTCTTCCATGGATTATAGAACTTCTCATTCCCGCTGGCTTCAGAAGAAGTATGGACCAATGGTTTACTCCATCATGGCCAAGAAAGGCAAAAATAGCTATAGGGCTTTTAGAATTTGTGGAAGATATTTTCCATGGACCTTATGGAAACTTTCTTATGTGCGATACAAGTGCCAAAAACTTGGGATATAATGACAAGTATGATTTGAAAATGATAGACATGAAAAAAATTGTGCCAGAAATGAATTTGAAGGAAATAATTAAAGATCGCCCATGTGAATCAGATTTAGACTGTATTTATGGTACAGACTGTAGGACTCTATGTGACCAAAGCAAAATGAGATGTACCACAGAAGTAATTCAGCCAAACTTGGCAAAAGCCTGTCAGCTACTGAAAGACTATCTGCTTCGTGGTGCTCCTCCTGACATCCATGAAGAACTAGAAAAACAACTGTATTTATGTATTGCCCTTAAAGTCACAGCTAATCAGATGGAAATGGAGCATTCTTTGATACTGAATAACTTAAAAACTTTACTTTGGAAGAAAATTTCCCATACAACTGACTCTTAACCTCTCCACCAGCAGAAGATACCGACAGCTGCCTCAAGAGGTGGCCTACAACATTTGATAAAGATGATTTGCAGCATTTTTTAAAGACATTTCTTTACTCAGATTTCATGAATGGTTCTTTAAGCCTTTGCCCTGCGGTCAGCACCTTACAACAGGACTTCTCAAAGAAAGAACATGCCCCTGAGTGATCGGGCAGAGGCCAGAAGCACTTCTAGTGTTCCAGTGCTGTTACGGAAACAAAACCCTGCATGCTTGACAGTTCTGTGCACTTTGTCAGATCTTGAATGGATGAAAGTATTCACTGTGCCACCACATCAACCAATGGAACATCTTACAAGTCTGTGAAAGTCATTGCTCACTTGTGAAGTATCTGCAAAAGATTTCTATCCTAAGTAGCTGAATGAAGAACCACCACTACTGCAAATATTGTGTCTGAGTCCAAGCTGCTGTTGTGAATAAATTGAACTGTGAGACTGAAGTTTACTAATACCTTGGCATGGCAGAATTTGCACATTAGTTTTTAAACTGTGGAAAACTAGAATTCTATTCTAGAACTGACAGGCTGTAATATGGAGACTTAAATCAGATTCTGTTTACACCTTGTTACCTCATGCTTACATCTTGAATGTTCAAGTAGTTCAACACTTACAAAGCATTCATACAGTGAGTCCTGTTGGGAGCCAAGAATTCTAGAATGTTATTTCTCAAAATCATTTATATAGTTTAGCAGCAATATCAACATCCATTTCCAAAACTGCAGATTGTACTTCAGTTGAAACCTTTAACCCAAAATCAGCTAAAGCAACTGGTCAAAGTCTTAAGAGTCTGAGCTCTGAAGTTAATTAACTTTTCAAAATACTGATAGCAGAAGTGTCTTGACAGTTAAAGGAAGCTTGCATAGCATAGGAAACGTGTCAAGACTTTATCCACAACTGCTGTTTTACTCTTTACTGTCCCTCCAAATCTACCTAGACTTGTACTGACTTCCTCCACTACTTAGGAGGATTTAAGTTGGAGCTAGATCTGTAGAACAGAGGCTGGATTGTGCAGTATCATGGACTATTGCTTAAAGGGGATAGTAACACCTAGGAATGAGGTGGAACGTAAATCAGCTGTAGCATTACTTTTTTCCTAGTAGCTTCTGTGAGTCATTGTTAAGTGGCACTCCACACAGCACAGCCACTCTACCACCTTTAATCTGCATCTCTGTTCTGAGATTTACATCTGTTTTCACAATTATGCAGTTAGGATGCCCATAAAACACCTCAATACTGTGCTCAGTATGAAACCTGTTAAGTTTCATTTATAAATGCTTTATGTACAAAGTAGTTCAATCCTTAATGGCTTTAATGGCAATCATCCATACCCTTCTAAATTCTAGCCCCTTATTTTCAGCATAGGTAAGGAGGACAAGCTTTATTTAGGTATCCTGTATTAAATGCATCCCTTCAATGATCAAACTGCAGTGCAGGACCAGTCATTTCTCCATACTGTATGTAATTATATGCAACTTGGGTTCAGAGTATTACGGTTTTATAAACATTGGCTTTTTAGTTTCAGAATTACTACGCTAATACTCTTGTCTCTACCTTGATGATGTCCTCCAACCACAAGCTAATAATAATTTGTAGCCAACAACACACTCAAATGCAGAAAGGTTATTTTCTTGGTTGAAAAATCTGACTGTAATTGCTACTAGGTTTTGGGCAGAGAAGATTATTGAATCCAAGATTATGCTGGGTATTTTAAACTGGAAAACATGTTTGACAGTGCAGTTTGTTGTAAAGAACCTTCATTTTTATTGTTGTTGCATCAATGGAAAAAACCTGCATACTTCTCTTTACAATAAATCACAGGCCTATTTTTCTCTTTCAAGAGCAGTACTTACCATTTTATCAGTATCTTAAAGCAAAACATTCCTCCATGTAGCCTACTTCATTCAGTAAGTCCACTGGGAAACAGAAATAAGTGCCTATAAAACTGAGATGTAGGAAAAAACCCAAGGGATGAGGCAAGTCAAGGCCCCTGTAACTACACACATGAAGGGAAGTATTTAGCTTAGGACAGTACCTGTTCAGTAACAGCCAGAGCCTGGAGGTGAGTAAGGGGAAGTTACTGAAAGCTTAAGTACTGGAATACTAGCTGCAGCTGATATATCTTTTAGACAAGTCACAATCCACAAAGCGGTGCCATCTGTGTTCCTGAAAGCCTCAGGTTCCATTTGGGCAGAGGCTTTAGAACCTACTGTCACTACTGCTTTTTCCTTAAGCTACCTATAGATTTCCCCAAAACATTAAGCATGTTGAAAGAAAAGAGGTGAAGGATGGGTAAAACCCTTGAAAAATTTAACATCTGTTCGAGTCAGAAGTGGCAAGATGTTGTATCTAGCCTTTGAAACTAGTCATGCTACAAGTTACTCAGATTTATTTCCCTGTCCTCTGGGAACAATTCTTATGCAGGAGCTCACCACCTCTCTTTTCCTCTGTGAGGGGTGGAGGGTGATAACACACCTTTAAGACTACATAGTATCTGGATCATAAAAACTACTCTGCATCTTTAAAAGATACATTAATAAGCCAGTCTTACACAGTTGCTTACTCAATAAATTTATTGCCACTTTTTCCAAAGCTTCATAGAAAATCATGGAAGTTGTCTTAACTATCAGCTGCACGCTCCTGAGCCCTGAGAAAGCTAGCCTTCTTCTGAGCAACACGATCTTTCTTCTGGGCAAGAGACATCTTGGGACAGTTCCATCTGCAATGTAAGCACAGTATAGGATATATCCAAGGAAGAAATAAGCAGAAAAGCAGTCAAGAAAGCTGCAGTGCATCAGAACTGTTCTGAAGTGTTATGCTTCAACATAGACCCAGTTTATGCTTTATTTCCTCATCATGCTTTAAGGTGGTTGTTAGGGCACCACAAAAAGGCAGGGTTAGACTGCAGCAGTTAAATTTCTCAAGAGAAGCTGAGTACTCTTCTGTAGCTAGAGTGTCAACAGTATCCATCCCTATGCAATCTGTGTTTCCTTTATCCCAGACCCCTAAAAACTTAGCCAGCCTGTCCTCCTGACGAGAGACAGCTATTTCTGAAAATATTAAGACCAAGATACACATTAAGAGTCCCAGCTATTCAGGCCGCAAGTATGCCCCACTTTATCTAATTTAGGGCTCTGAGAAACAAATTTAGATGCCTAGTGTTAACTTCTGATCCAGTTATACAGAAGTGCTTGTATCTTAACCTGATCTCAACCACACTGAGTTTTGATGCAACAGAACTCAAATAACAGACAATTCACATTTATGCTCAAGAGGACAAGAGCTTTACCTCTTTTTCTTGACTTCTCTCTTGGGTTTCTTTTCATGGACTGGATTATCCCGTATAGCAGCATGGGCTTTTTTATACATTTCTTCCATCTTGAAAAAAATATACATTGTTACATTCTCCACTTGTAGCATCACACACAATAAATCCATTATACCCTTACCTGAGCATGCAGTAGGAACAGGTTTCATCACAATACAGCTTAGCACACCTGTCTTCATACACAAGATCACTGTGCCAGCATGGTGAAATTGCTACTATCATCTTAATACAATTGAAATATCCAAACCCACAATTTAAAACACAGCAAGTAATTTCATCCTTAGGGACCAAGGCCACAGAGTAACTATAGACTTCTTAAAAGTTTCAAATACAGGCTAGCATCTCACAGTTAACACTTTCTCCTCTGTGCTGTAGCTTCCCTACACTAAAATTAAGAGGCAGTCTAGAATGTTATTCCACTTCAATTTAGAATGCTTCACATTTACTTATTAAGCCAAAATTATTCAACACAAACTCTGTTAGACATGCCACCTCACCACTTCCGAGACCCTACTGTGTAACAACATTACAAAGCTGCTCACTGAGAGCGAGAGAGTAAAAAAGGCTGTGAAAGCAGCAGAGTAACAAGTCTTGCAAGAACCACCACGGTCGCTGCACCATCCCCAAGGATGCAGTAACAGCAATACATCAGCACAGGCAATACCCGAACAGCCATTCTAGACAGCTCACGTAGCCAGTCATTGTACGTGAGCTGGTGTAATTCTAACAACATGTTAAAACAAGAAAATTGAAGTGACCTGTCCAGTGCCATAGACTAATAGCAGAAGGTACCAGAGAATCCCCCTGTCTGTCCCCCCCATTCCAGAGCTAACTAGGGCTCTGTAATTGCACCAATTTGAAGACCCCCTTTGCTGGTGGTTAATTAAGACCACTGGACTCCAGCTGTGAGAAGTTTTCCAGCATACTAAGAAAGACTAGCTGTTGGCACTGCAATACAAGCTATGAATAGCATTTACTAAGTAAAACAGATGAAGTTGGCATTTACAATACAGTACTTGTTTTTAGAAAAGACAAAAAATACAAAAAATTAGGAATTAAGTATACAAAGAAAAAAGAGCCACCCAATCCACCACCAAAACCTCACAGCTATAAAGGGATAAAGAATGAAGTTAAGTTCTCCACAGCCTAAAAAATGGACATGAGAATGTCTGTTTCAAGCTTCAGAACCACTAATTGGTAAAACCATGCAAGAAGATCACAGGTAGCAAGACAAGCCAGCTGGGAGGACTTTTAACACTTTTAATCTTGCAAGTTTTGTACGAAATACTCTAGTTCAAGTAAGACATATCACACTCTCTGTAGTTTCATGGGATGCTGGCTTTGGCTATACCATATTCACCGGGGACCTAGAATTACCTACAGGGTCACACAAATCCTAAACCAATTTGACCTGAAGCACATCCTCACAGCTACAGAACTGACAGGCTGAGGTGCAGGATTAGCAATCGGTGGGTAACACGTAGAAACTTCAAGTTAATTTCTACATTGG
Source organism: Laterallus jamaicensis coturniculus (assembly GCA_022605575.1). Classification (NCBI taxonomy): domain Eukaryota; kingdom Metazoa; phylum Chordata; class Aves; order Gruiformes; family Rallidae; genus Laterallus; species Laterallus jamaicensis. The sequence continues at coordinate 17,214,821 of JAKCOX010000007.1, forward strand.
GGAGGGGGAAGTCATCTGTCTTAGAATGTAGTCCTGTAATCTTAGATTTATTAAGCTTCACAGCAGGACAAAAGTTCTATAGTCTAATAGAGCCCTCAATGAAGGAAAAAATACTTTCTTTGCATGAATAACATGCAACACAAATCACATTATTTTTACGTATCAAGCTGATCTGCATTACAAGAGAAGGCCCTATGCAAGACTTATCAGCATCTCTATTGAGGCACAAGAGCCCACCAGTTAAACCTTACCCCATCAGGCGTTACGTTGTTCTTTATGTATTGGGAGAACTGTTTCTTGTAAGCATCTTCATCCTCCTCCATCAGGTAACGCATGTAATCTGCAACATTCTGGCCCATGATATGCTTGCGGTGAACCTCGGCATTGAATTCTTTGCTTTCCGAGTCATAGCCAGGGAAACGTTTGGTACTGTGAAACAGCAGTCAGGAGTCAGACTAGATATTGCCAAATCCTCTAATTCAGAGGCTAGGTTACACATACTGAAGACTGAAACATCAGATTCTCTTGCAGATAACTCTAATTAAAAACTAAGACAATTAAGAAATAGAAGTTTTAAGTTCATCTCAGCTGCCATCAGTCCCGTCTTGAAACAGTGGAGTACATCATATGCACACCATGGACCAAGTACAGAGTGTTCAGTCACTGGGAGTATCATCATGTAGCAGCCAAGTCAGAGAAAATGCAGAAATAGTCAAGAATGAATAGGACAGCATGGGAGAGGGTAGGATACACAACAGATCTCAGATCCCCTCCTCCCTTCCTTGCTGCTAGCAGGAAGAAGCAGTCAGCTCAAAGATTGGTGTTAGGTAACACTGCCAAAAATGGTAATTCAATTATTCATGCATAGCCTACAACAGAAGTCCTCAAAACTTCCACCTGGAAATTTCAAGCGTGGGTGGACTGCTCAAACACACTGTTGTACTGACAACTGTAGCAAACCTCCATGATCTTGTACCTGGTATGTACAGCTTTTCACAGTGAAATTAATACACACACACAATTTGCTAAAGACCTAAACCATCACAATAAGTAAAGGACATTTACTGAAGTGCATCCAATACACTGTTGATTTTAAGAGCAGCAAGATGGCTCTTGAGTTTTTAAAAAAAATTAATAGCACCTCTTGATAGTGACAAGATTCCCAGCTGCCATATTGGAATTGCACTTGGGGATTAAAAAGCCACCAATGAACCAGGTAAATAAAACCCCAACCTCAGAACCTAGGCTACGTTATTGTTACCAGGTCATAACAAGATTACTTCAACATAAAGTGACGGTATAAAGAGACTGTCACATACACAAGCATCTCAGGTCAACTCTAAAGGAATTCTTCTGAACAAGACTAGGTTACCTATGAGGGATTGACAGACCACCATCCACTGCACCCTTCAGCGCACCAAAGACCTTGTTTCCAGTGGTAGTCCTGGCAAGACCTGCATCCAGGTAGCATGTGAAAGCACCAGGCTTTCCATCCACGCTTTCCACATTGTATTCATCACCAGTCACTTCAACTTGGCCTTCATAGATCTTATCAAGGCCAAATTTATTCAGCAGCTGTGGGGAAGGGAAGAAAGGCACTTCTGAAATTGTTTCTATTTATTAACAAAATAATCACCCCCACCTTAATGCATAAATTTGCCATAGACTCTTCATCCTTTAACAAGTCTCTTGACAAAAATACATACCTCACAGTGTTAACAAAGCTTTTAACAACCACCACGGTAAGCATGCCTGTTAAGTTTTAACCTCTTGTTCCAACAGGTATACCAGTGAGCTTCAGACTTACTCATAAACTCATGGAAAATGGATGGATACTGTTTCCAGCTCTAAAAGGTACATTTTTACATTTTTATCCCTCCCTCCCTCCACCAAATTAAGTGCCAAGACATAACAACGGTCTGCTGGAGTTGAAACCACAAGCTCCATACTTCTCACTGCGCTTTGACAGTCACAAGAGGCCACCAAATCTACACGGTAAAAAGCAAAATTTACTATTAATGTAAGCCCACAGCATCAGTTATTTTGACAACACACTGTGTAAGAAAGTGGTCTTTCCTTTGTGTAACAAAGCCAGAAGGGAAGAGCAGCAGCTTCCAGACCATCTGAGAGGTACCTACCCTGCGTGCCAACAGCAGACCTGTGCAGTAGGCTGCTGCGTAATTGGTCAGGCCAACCTTCACGCCGTATTTTGGCAGCTCATGGGCATAAGCAGCACAGACGATCATGTCACCTTCAATTCTGGCATAGGCAATCTGACAACAACACAATTGTTAGTGTTCTCACAGTAATTCTGGGCTGGATTTACTTCTTCTTTGACATCCACTTAAGCCAGCAGAAATTCTGTATACAAGTGTCCTGCAAATGGCCAAACTTTGCACACAAGCTCAACAGGTAGTGGTTTGGCAATTAGCTCATCAAGTACAAATGCAGCCTTCCAGTACATGAAGGGAGCTTATAAGCAGGAGGGGATTCAACTTTTTAAAAGGATAGGCAATGGCAGGACAAGAGGGAATGGATTAAAGCTAAAGAAAGGAAGGTTTAGATTAGATATTAGGAGGAAGTTTTTTTACAGAAAGAGTGGTGAGGTGCTGGAACAGGCTGCCTAGAGAAGTACTGGATGCCCTGTTCCTGTTCAAGGCCAGGTTAGATGGGGTCCTGGGCAACCTTGTGTAGATCCAGGCCTGTGGCAGGGGGGTTGGAGCTCTATGATCCTTAGGGTCCCTTCCAACCCAGACTACTCCTATGTAAGCAGTAGCTGTTCTTTACCTCTCCACATTCATGAAGAGGCCAGGAACCTGCTTACAAAAGCCACCTTTCAAAGAATCATTATAGACGTGGATCGATCCTGTCCCACTTTCTGCTCCTCATTCTCATACAACACAGTGTGTGTGTATATATATATATATATATATATATAAAACACACCTCAAAAACATGCAAAAGCATTGGATACCGAGTTTATGATAACACTGTTACCAACCTTACGGAATGATTACGAGCTCTGAGATTTTCAGAGACTCAGGGGTTTCCCTTGAGACAGCAGTGCTACCAGCAGTACTATTCCCATCACTTAGAGAACCTTCTCATCTCCCACACCTCCCTTCTTGCACAATTCCTCCATTACGGAAAGGCACGGTCAGTCAGACGTGAGCACCTGCCTCCACTGACGCTTGTTTTGAATTCCGAAGAGAAAATCATCTCACCAAAGCCACGTAGTTTTGTCTGAACTGGCTGTAAAAACCAGCACTCTCCACTGTTCTCAACAGATAATTATTTTGTAAGAAAGGAGTGACAAACTTTTCTAGCTGCCTTTTTTTTAGCATAACAACATGTATATATGAAAGAACAAACAGGCCTAACTAAGTTTTTAACTGCAAAATTAATCAAAACATTCTGAAAACAAAACAAAGCGAAACACTGTGCATCACACAACCACGTATAAAACAAGCACAGGAAGATGCCCAGTATTCTCATTCACCCATCTCCAATCTCACAGGAAAGCCATCGTGAGGCCTTGCTGCTTTGTGATCCTCCGCATAGCATCACAGGAGAAAAAAACCCACAAAACCTCTCTAAAGAGAGCTTCAGATACAGAGTGACAGCCAATGCAAGCTGACAAGTCAGGGTCAGCTCTGCTGTCTTCAGCCAAGCAAGGCCCCCTTTTCAAAGCACTTTAGACACAGCAAGGAAGAAAAAAAAGAGATTGGTATCTTTCCTCTCCCTACAATCTACTTATCCCAGCATCATTGAAGCAGTACAGTCCTGCCTTACAAGCAATCTCAATGAAGAACGCTGACACTAATAAAACTTGCATATGACGAATACGGCTTATTACTGAAGTTGTGTCAGTGTTAACAAAGACTGCTTTCCTCTAAGGAACTCCTACAATACAAATCCTGCTCAAATCAAGCCTCAAACCCAGCTGCTTCAACCACCCTGCTTTCTGTTAGCTTTGCTCTGAGAAGGCTGGTGGGCAAGCAGCAAGTGCCACAGACCTTACCTGGCAAATGATGTCTCTGTTGGTAACACGCACAATCATCCTGTATTTAGGGGTGTTGTACTTGTTTTTATCTTGGATCACCAAGCGTTTACGGGCATAATAATCAGTTTTTCCCTCTGAAAAACAAGTTACAATGTGTAAAAATGTAAAAAAACCCAAGTAGACATAGCATATCCATAGTCAATATTAATTTAATCATATACTACAGAAAGTTTAACAATACCTCTCCTTCTCCTGAATTTCACTTGGTATCTCTTGAAATACGCCTTATTCTTGACAACTTTCACAAACCCCTTGAATAAGAAAGATAACTAGATGTTAGAGAGACACAGCTATGTAAGCCAAGACCATGCTAACTAAATTAAATCCCCTGTGAGCACCGTCACCGTGAAATCAGGCACACCACGCTTTACTGACACGTTTAGCTACAAAAGCACCAGCAAAATAAAACGGGCAAACCCCACCCAACGCTGCCCTTCCCGCCGCAGCCAAGGCACACCTCTCCCTGCAGCCTCACAGCTTCAGGAGAAAACCAGGAATGGCGTCTGTTAAGCGTAAGCCTGCCCGCACGGACCGAAGCTGTGACCGCTCCCTGCCGCTTCCCGGGGCAGCTGCTTCTCTGGCGAGCTGTGTGGCGGAGCCGGCGCCCTGCGGCCCCCGCCGTTCCGCCATGGGAAGCGGCTCTGCCGACACCGCCACGGGACAGACACCTCGCCGGCTCCTGCCAGCGCTTCGGACGCACTCCCCGGCCCTCCGGCCAGGCACCGGCTGCCACAGGGCACCGGGGCCTCCGCGAGACCCGGCCCCACCGTCCCCCTCCAGCTCCTCCCTACGCCGTCCCGCTGCCACGCGCCTGCGGCCCGGGCCCGCCGCAGCCTGCCGCCGGACTGGGCCAGTAAGGCCCATCCCAAGGCGGCAGCGGGGCCGGACCAGACTGTCCCGGGCCCCGCCAGGGCCCCGCCGAGCCGCCCCGAGGCACGGCCACGGCACTAATGGCAGCCATTGCCACGCTGGAGCCGCCACAGCCGGGTCCGGGCCCGGGCCAATCGGGCTCCATCCGGGCCGGCAGAGCCGCGCAGCGGGCGCAGAGCGGCGTGCAGAGATCCCCCCCGCCGCGCGGGTCCCGCGGGGGCCGATACTGACCATCGTGCCAGGTACTGTCCGGTCTAGGCCTAGGCCGGGGCCCGCTCCGCACGACAACTGCGCTCCGCAGCAGGGGGAAAAAAGGCCGCGCCCACTGCGCAGCCGCAGGTCCTCGCCTGCCCGGCGAGGCGGGGCGCCGCCGACCAGCCCGTCCCCGGCGCCTGCCGTGCTTCCCCCTGTCGGCCCGGAGGAGCGCGCGCACGGCGTGGCCCTCGCTGGAGCTCGGGCGTTGCCGCCCCGCCGCGGGCTGCCTCCTCCCTGCCGGCGCTGCGCGGGCGGCCGGGCCTTGCTCGGGACGGTTAGGGGAAACGCAGCTCTAGAGAAAACAGCGCTGCTGCCAGCTAACGCCTCCACGGAACGTGTCATGGCCTCCGGGTCGCGCTGCATCAGCTGCCCGAGCAGCTCTGGCAGGGACTGTCACAGCGGAGGGATTCTCGCAAGGGGAAAAGCAATGGGTCCGGGCTGGAAGGCCCCCAGGCGTGGGGTGGCACGGACCTTTAACTCCCTCCGTTTTCTAGGGAAGTTCTCAGGGGGAACAATAACAAAACCAGTAAGCCAACCAAACCCAAATCGTGTGCTGCTCCTGAGCTAGAGGTGCTTGGGATAAGTAACGTGGGGTGAAATGAAGCAGGACGGTACACTCGCACATACGTGGGGGCAAACAGCTCAGGTGGTACCGGATCTCTTGACGTTGTCAGAGTGCCCAAAACCAGCATCTTTCTTCCTGACACATTTGTCTGGTTATCCTCGTTTGCTTTACTAAAAAAAAATAAAAATCATCAAACCACCCCACTAATTTCCATACATAAACCAGTATTTTTAAAAGCTAGTAACGTAATACAAACAACCACAAGACAATAAAAGAAACGATAAACATTTCTGACATCGGGCAACTGCCAGCACAGTTCCTAACAGGAGGTATCTGCTAGCTTCAGAAATTATTTAGTAAGCCAAGTGTGAATCCTAAAAGTTTGGAATCGTGCATACTTTCCATTTCTACATGATGCAACAAAGGGAGGACAGTGCCTTTGCTACTCTCTAGCATATGAATGTATGCTTACCAATGAGGGTCTGCTGGCAACTGCTGGGTAATTACATTGTTGAGAAACACCTCACAGTCAATAGCATTATAAGCAAGGCTCTGTTAGTCTTAGCTGTTAAACAAGAAGAAAATAAAGCTCATTTCTTGTTCTTCTTTGTAAGAAGACTTTTTGCTCCTAAAATAGCTTACCATCCCAAAAATTAGCTCATTATCGCACCACACCTCCATGTGCTTTCTTACCCTGCAGAAGAGGGAGGATCCAGCCCCAGTGATGAGCCCCACCCCTGAATCACCTACAAATTCAGGGCAAATCTCTTTTGCTAACTTCAGTGATGATGCTTCTGAAAAGGGTGACTGCTGTCCATAGAGGCACTGAAGTTGTTGAGGTAAAAGCTAACATTTTCAATGCTTTAATAAAGTACGCTTTACTCATAGTATTCCTTGTCAAGTAGAAAGTATATTTGCATTTGATGTTGTTTCTTAATTTCTGTTAGGCTATGTGCAGTGTTTGTACTTGAGCACTGCTCTGGAGAGCAAAGTATCACGTGGAGCTTTCGCAGCAGTGTTTTGTGTTTGGAAGAAAACTCTTGGCCTGATGAAGCTACTCTTGTAAGCAGAGGTGTCTCTCTCTCTTCCTTCATCTGCAGGTGGCTGAGGCTGTTTGTGGTGTCTGGGCTCACCTGTGTGGCCCTCTGTAGCAACTGTACCTTTTCTGCTGTTTACAACAGCTGGTAGCTGTATAGAAATAAGAAAGCTGTGCTGGAGGCCTATGTACTGACTCTTCTGTTACTGATTGCGTGGGGTTTCAGTACATTCTTTTTGTCTGGCTGTGAAGCAGTACGTAGCATATGTGTCCTGGTAACATTGGATTTATTTTTTCTGTTTTTATTAGAAGTCCTACAAATGAAAACTTTGGTATAGCTCAGCCCAAGAGTCTCTGTTCTTCATTGTAGAAGCACAATGAAAACGGGCTCGCTCCTAGATGGGGATTTACTCAGGTAGGCAGTCTCTCAGCTGTTTGTGTAACCTAACTGGCACCTGGCTGGAACGTGTCAAGCAAACGCTGCTGAGGAAGGGCCTATCTAGCCTGAGGCTGCTTGGCACCCCCTGAGAGTGTGTTGCTATATGCAGCTCCCTACGTATAGATGGCATGATGGAAATCCCCAGGCAGATGCTCTGCCGGCACCGAAAGAGCCTGCTCCTAAGGGCACAGAGCAGTGCCTCCCCATCTCGCGCTGAGGCAATGCGGTAGTTTCTTGGCTCTTCGCTGTAACCAGCGACGGCAAGGCTGGGCACGCTTGGGGCAAGGTGGGGGCTCGGCTTTTGACCGCGGGGAGTCTTGCTGTCAGAGCGGCAGCGGCACAACTGGGGGACTCCCCCAAGGTGGGAGCACGCAGGTGGCCCCAGGCGCTTGTAAGGGTAGCCGGCCGTCGGCTTTCCAGCTGTGAGTAACGGCGCCAACGCCGGAACGCCTCAGGAAGCGGGCAAGCCGTGGTTTTCCCGCCCGCGGGGCCGGCTCCCCGCAGCACGGCCGGGTCCTCGTCACCGGCGGCCGCCCGCCGCCCCCTCCGCGCCGGGCCTCCCTCGGCGGGCCGAGGCTGCGGAAGGGCGCGGGCCGGCTCTGTGGGGGCGCGGGGCTGCCCCTCGCGGCGGCGGCTGCGCGCGGAGTGCGCCTGCGCGGGGCGCGGGCAGGGACGTGGCCCGGCTGCCGGGGCCGGCGGAGCGCGGCGAGCCGCCGGGGGAGAGGGGGGAGCTCCGGTGAGGCCGGCGGCGGGCTGCGGGGGACGCCCATGTTCGCGCCTCCCTGCCGCGGGCAACGCTTCCAAGGTGAGGCGCAGCCGGGCCCGCGCCCCCGCCGCCGAGGGGCCGGGGGCGGCGCGCGGCCGGGCCTAGGCGGGGCGCAGCGACCCTGGTCGCGTCGTCCCGTCCCCTCCCGCCCGGCCGCGGCTGGGCGACCCCGCCCCGCGGGCACCACTGGCCGCCCGGCGCCCGCGACCCTGCCGCCGCGGTGGGTGGTGGATTGGGAAGGCGGGCAGGGTCGCGCCGCGGCAGGGCCGGGGCAGCTCGCCCGTCCTCGGAGAGCCGCGGGGTGGGGGTGCCGGGAGGCCGCGGCGCGTCTCGGGCCGCGAGGCGGCTGCCGCGGAGACGCGAGCGGGTAGTTGGCAGCTCCGCGATGGAAGCGCCCGCGGTGCCGGCCCTGGGTGGCGGCCGGGAGGGGCTGTCGGCCGGGGGCAGTTCAGCGGGTCTGTCTGCAGAGGGTGACTTCTGCCTTGGTTTTGTGGGAGTGACGTTAAACCGGGGACCTGCGGGTCTTTCCTGCTTGGGAAGAGAGGGTTTTCAAATGCTGCTCCGGAGGTCTCGCCTATCGGCATCTCCTGCTCCATCGACGCGAACCTCATTACATAAGGGTAAAACGTCGATATTCGTGCTCTGGCTACGTATGATGTATTCCAGCTTTAATTCCTCGGGTCATCTTTCTGTAGCTCACATAATTTGAGCTAATTTTCTGAGCAACGTCAGGGTGAATGCCAAGTTGGTGTACCATTTTGAATTTCCAACGTGAGTTAGCACTAAGGCTGATGCTCTCACAACAGTGTCAGCCTGGGACAGGGGATTTTCCCCTCTTCAAGCATCACGTACAAAAGATGTAGAAAGGAGGCAGGCACACAGAGGACTGATGATATGCATTATGTTTTACTTATCTCCAGAAATATTAGCTAGTGCATTCAAAGCTCTTCCTTTTTTATTTCATGTTCCTAAGGGAGAAGGTAACTGGTTCTTGTTTGGCTTTTTGGCAGATAGCATTATAGAGTGTTTTGCGTAAATGTGCCTGTTTATTTCACTTCTTTCAGTGGCAGTTTATGCTTTATGACTGCACAGCTCTATATTTATATTCATAAAGATTTAAGGTTTATTTTGAAATATGCAGATGTGATTTTTTTTTTGCAAGTAAGGATCAGGAGGGAGAATGGAGACAGCTGTGAAAGAGGGGCATGGTCAGGAGGAAAGTACTTGGTATTATGAATCAGCATTGCCTGAATTAAATCAATTGATATGAGAGCAGCTGTAGTGATTGTCACTGAATGTCCATGAGCCCAACAGTACCTCTGAGGAGCAGATGTTTGGAGAAGAAAGCTTCCATGGAACAGCCTTGCTTCTCCCCCACATCTCTTCCCAGCTTCCTGCAGGCTGAGGCTTAGGGACTTCCTGAGCCTGGTGCCTTGGATAGTCTTTTGTTGTTTTTTTTCGCTATCGCTCTCCATATGTTTGTCGTGTGTGGACGTGTTTGATTGGTTTTGAACAAGTAAGCAGGTTGGAGAGTGGAATGGGTGAAATGGAGTTCATGGAAAGGAAGAGATGGGAGAAAAGGCTTTCCAAGTTTACAAGAAGAGGTGAAGGAAGTCATGTGCAGAAACAGTTATTGTCAGCTTGTTCTCTGTGTAGGATTGATGATAGAGACGTAGTAAAAATGGGAAGAAAAATCCTTTGTCAGTGAATTTTGGAAAACAAAATTAACTTGCTAATCCCAGGTGCTAATATGATTTGCAAGGGGGAAGACAGCTAAGTTAGGGGTATGTATACTTAATATTATGTTTACATCATCTTGCTCTTCCTGGTATGTAGAAAGAATAAATTTCTAATGCTTCAGGAAGAGACATAGTGGAATTTAATGCTTTAGGTCTAATTTAAAGTGTCATATGCATAGATTCAAAGAAAACCTTTTCTTGTCATTTGAGAAGAGAAACAAATCCTGACTATGAATGTTATGACCTATATTTGTTTTGTTTGCATACTCTTAATTAACGTTTTTCCCCAAGAACTAATTAAAATAGGTACCATTAAAAAAAAAAACCAGTAGTGACTCATAGGAGTATGGAACTCTGAGCTGTTAGGTGTATTCTCTGAAGCTTTTGAATGTATATCACTTAGGCTTGCAGATAGTATGCTGAATTAAAGCCTTGCATCTTCCATATTTGTATCAACCAACACCATCTGTTGGGAAGTTCTTGAGCTCTTTAAATTGGGAATACTGTCTCACTTGTCTGGCCTTGTCTGCATAATTGTGTCTGTAGTTGAGGTGCGTCCTTTCCAGCTCCAACACATGGTGATTGGAATAAATGAGCAGTGGGTTTGTAATAGCACAGGGTCTCCTCTCTTTTGCTCATCTTATACACAGTTGTGATGTGGTTTTGGCTTACATGTATACACAGAAGCTATATTCTCTCAAGGTAGTAGAAGTAATTAAATGAATTGTTGCTTTTCCTTAATTACTCTTAATGTTGTTTAACTTCCTCTGAACGCTGGCAGCTCTTCAGTTAGTTATGGAGTGGTGTTTTGGGTAAGGCTGAGGAAGTGTTGAACCTTCTCTAGGGCTCTGGCAATGAAGGAAGGGATCTCCTTTTGGTCATGCTGACAGGGATCATGCTATAGTCTCCATGTTATCGGAGGCTGTGTAACTGTCAACTTTGCTAATTGCCTGTAAAAGTAACCCCTCTGAGTCCTGGTGAGGCAGTTACTGTGTAGTTGTGGCTGAAGTACAATGCTAGGTTTGAGCTTTATTCTGGGCAAAAAGGGGGTGTATTAGTATGACTCTGGACATTTAACTTTTTGGTATTAGTTTCCAGCTTGGGAACCAGCCAAAAGCCACCACCAAACATCTTTTGTCTGAACAAATGTTACCTGTTTCTGATGGGTTTTGTTACAGAAACCTGTCATCTTGACTGATCTGACTTGTTTTGCAAGTAACTTCTGGTTTATTTTTATTTCTGCAGTTTAATCCTTTGGAAAAACCAACCCAAATGTAATGTTTTCTTAACAGGTTGGTATAAAGGCATTCTGTGATGTGGTAAGGTATCCAACTTCTCAAAACTCCTCAGTTTTCCCATGCCCTACTGTCATGGCTGATTCTTAGCATAGCATTAAATACCTGTGCAATGACATCATAAACATCCTCTGTTTAATTAAAAAAATGTAATTATATTGTGGTGATACAGAATTCTGACTCACCATGATCCTATACTGGAGTATGCTTTTACTTTGGTTTCATCAGACTGGAAGATGGGGCCAGTCTGTCAGTAGTGGATTCTTGTTGCCACAAGTTGACTGCATGCTTGTAACTGAGAGGATATTAGAAGAGCTTGCTGTTATTTTGTTACAGAAGGGTAAAGCTACTGAATGTTGCTTAAAATGGGTGTCAAAACCAGGTAGCTAGCCCAAAACTAACATTTTGGACACAATACCAACCACATCACTGCATAGAGTGGCATTGCATAGAAGTTAGTTTTACATCTCTTATTTTTCAGGTGTTGCTTTCACCATCTTTAGTTCAAACAATGCACTACTTCCAAGGACAGTAAAAAAAAGCCATGTGCTTTGCTCTCTGAAACAGCAGAGGAAAAGAAAACAATATTCATTAAGCAGTAACTTTTGTCCCTTGGAATGCACTAGTGGTGAACTTCATGGGTTTGGCTGAAGCCTTAGTAAGCATTTCTCAGCCTTTTGGAAGAATAACTGTCATTTTGTCTTTAGAAATACTGATCACAAAGGCAGGTTAAAATCCCAGAATAAGAAACAGACCACGACAGAATGAGCTTGGCATTTTCACATGATCTTGTGTCAGACTGGCAGTAAAAGGTATCCATGTTTCATTGATCTTCCTTGCTTTTTTTGAAAGAATAAATGGGGTGTTTATTCTCAAATGTAAGTGTTAAAATCAGTGGTTAACTGATAACTAAACTGATTTCATTGGTGATGAGCAGATATATAACTTCTCTGAAGAGCCACCTCCCTTGTCTTTAGTCAATAACTGAAGAAGGTTAGTTTCTGTATGTGCTGTGCTGAGGAAAGGCTGCAGGAGCACTGTTGCAGGCTGGTAGCATGGAGGAATGCCTTTCCATAGCCACGAGCGATACACTGTAAGAGCTTGTGAAGACAAGTCATGCATGTACAAATAAATTGGTAGGTAAAATAGGTATTACTGTAAGACCACAGATGTTGGTGTGAACTGTGTCAAGAGAATTGGCTATTGATGCATGCATCTGTGTGTTTAGTTCTGCTGTGTTTACTGAATTGACTATACTTGGGCAACTTTCCAAAGTGGGAATTACAAAATTGGCTACACATAAAATCTTTAACTTTTATTTCTTGTTCTGTCAGCAGCTGCAAGTTGCAGGGAGCTTGTAGCTAACATGCCAGTTACCAGTCAGCCATTTAGAATCTGATTTACTCTTGAATTTGAGTGTAACTGATTAAAAGCTGACCTTTCATCTGGCCATTTAAAGGGAAGAGGAGTAATGGCCTGAAGGTGGGCTCTCACCAGCCTCTGTCACCTGTTTTGTTTAAAATTTTAGTAGGTAATTAATAAAGTTTCAAGTGTTGTCACCTTCCGTGCCTATGTTCTTTGGTTTCTCCAAGTCTCATTTCAGGCCTCTCTGAAAAAGGAACCACACACAGCTTGGTAAGGAGAGGAGCACTTTGGTTCTAGCCTGTAGATTGTGGCATAAATTTATCTAATCTCTATAACCAAGGAGAGTTACACCTAGAAAATACTTGGGCTACCAGTACATAAACATGAACTTTGTGTTTAAAAAAATGTTCTGAGCCTTAATTAAAATATTTTAAAAGGACTTAGCTGTTTCTCACTTCCAAAACATGGACCTCAGGCTTTTAGTAAATTTAATTGCATTTATATACTTTTGTTTATTTTTGTCCTAACCTAGCTTAGATGCTAGTTCTGGCTCCGCTCCAGGGGGAAGTTGGCTGAAAGCACCATTAAGGAAGCTAGGCTTCAGGGAACGAGTAGGGAAGTAAAATGTGGAGAAAGCAGCTGTAATGATAAACATATGAGTCCTTCAGTGGGCTTGTGTTTCTTTGTAAATGCCTGGTGATACTTGACCTCCAGTGAAATGACTGAGTTGCATTTTACTGAAAAGAAGGGAAAAAACCCACCTTCCAGTCTAGTGCGTAAACAAACTGACTTTACAGGAACCGTGCTCTATTTCAGTTGATTTAATCTTGCTCTTCTCTGTTTTGTTAGCCAAGGGGATGGTCCTTCAGGTTATGTGTGTGTAATGTGGCGTGCTGAACCTCAACTACAAAGATACTTCCCAAAGATGCTCTTGTCTGAGAGCACAAAGAAACAAAGGAAGTTCCCTTCAAAGGCTTTTACTGTAGCCCTTCACTGTTTTCCCTTGCAGCTCTAGGGAGCTCTTGGTCATATTCTGTGCAAAAACACCATGTCTGTCTTTTTCCCTTGAAAGAAGTTCTCTGCTTTCCTAAAGACTGTTACATTCCCAAGGCAAAAAAGTGGTTTGGTGAAGCACCATCTTAGGAGTTAGTGTCTGCAAAAGCACTGTGGTTTGTTGTCTTAACTAGCTTACTGGAAGCCTGACAGACTGAACCATGCTGGACATCAGAGGTAATTAAAACCCTGGAATTATTCTTGGAAAGAAATAAAATTCAGTGCAATTCAGTCAGTGGTTGAGATGCTATTCATGTGATTTTGAGCAATGGTTTCAACCTTTAGTGGGCCACTACAACATTTCTAACCTCCTTAAACCACTTCATGTTTTAGATTGCAAGTTCACATACATGACAAAACAGCTTCAATTTTCTTCTTTCACATGTTCTGGGATGTCTAAAACACCAACAAGTGGTGAATGGTAGCCATGATATTCCTGACTATTGTTAGGTGTTCTACAAGAAAAATCAGGAATATGAGAGCAATTCAGTACTCTTTCTTTAGACTTCAGCAGAAATTTTTAGTAGAAAAGGTCTCGATAAAGCTTATTGTGATACCATGTTTGAGCCCTAAACTAGGTTTATAGCTTGTCAGGAAGCATAAGAGGCTGATTTACCAGCTACCTTTCCTGCATATGGCATCAACTGAGTCAGTTTAATTTGTTCTTCAAATACTAGAATGCTGTTAACTCTTTTGAGGCAAGTAGAAGACTGGGAGCATGGAATGCTGTATGACTGGCTTGAAAACCACAGACATGATTTCAGCCCTGATAATATTCTTTTCATATGTGGAATAGTATGAGGATTGCTTCCTGAGTTCAGGAAGTTCACGTTTCTTTTTTGAGGAAGAGAAGAAAGTACAAATCATGTCATATATACAATAGTGTTTGTGCAAGGCATGCAGTTATTTTTACTTTGTCATATGACAAGAATAGTTGAGACAGTATTTTGTGTAGTCAAGATACCTGTAACTTTACAGATTCTCCTTGGGGAGTTGCAGAATATAGGTATTAATTCAGTGGAATACCTACTGTTTTAAAGAAATCTAAATAGGAAAAGCCAATCTAGTCTGCCTCATATATGCAGAAACATGGGGTGGCAGTGTTTTTGGGCTTACTGTAAGGTGTTGTACAATACCTTGGGATTCTTGGGGAAAGGGATTTATGCAATTGTATATGATGTGGGATGCTGTTGTCCACCTTCAGCTAACCCCACTTAAAATATTTCACATGCTGCTCTGCTGCAGTATTCTTGGTACTGAAGTGCTGTAGTCTGCAGCTAATTTAGTTTTTGATACTGAATTTTTATGTATTTTAACTGGTGTATGTAAATTGTGCATCCTGTGTATCTGTGCATAACACACATCAACACGTTATCTCTGGTAGCTTGCAGCACGTAGCGGGCAGTTCTGTGCCTTGCCTGATGACTGACCAGGTGGGTGCAAAGTGCTGGTCATTCTGTCTTCCTTGCTGGAAACTGTAGCAGAGTAGAAAGTCTGTAGAAGTTAAGTCTTGTTCCCCTCACCTTTTAAAAGATCAGTCTTTTCAAACTCAAAATCCGTGCCTTTATTTAGGAGTAACTACGCAGGCCGATGAGGACAGCCTCTCCTGTGCTCACGGTCCGTTGGCAATGGCAGCAGTGTAGCTGTTAATGTGGGTTGGAGCCTGGATGCATATACCTGGTTTGGAGCTGGGTGATGCCTGCTCAGTTCCCCGTGCCCTCCTGCAAAGGGTAAAGAAGGCATACCCCTGCCTGCTTGTCTCCAGACCTGGAGTGGAAAGTGTTGGTGTCCTTGGAAGGGGGCCAGGAGCAGCACTTGTGTCCAAAGTCTGATGAGTTGGCAGGTTCTTGAGAGACCCTGTCCCGTTCCAGAATGGCACCCCCCTCCGGGGAAAAAGCGTGACTTCAAAAATGAGTTGACCCCGGTTTTCAACACACAGTTGTTAATAATGGCTTGGTCATCCTGATGGTGCTCTTGGTCATTTGGCATGCTGCTCAGGCAGTGTAGGGAACCTTTTATGCTCTACAAATGTAACCTGGTTTTTCAGCATCTGAGAAGTGCTGAGAATAGAAAGGAAAGCCATTCTCTCTGTGTAGCTGGAAAACCGGCAGTAGTGAGCTGAGCCAAGCGTACTGTTAGCTGGGGGCTTCCAGCCTGAGGTGCTGAGCTGAGGGGATGCAGCGCATGCGCGGATCCGCTAAGCGCTGGGACTACCCTGGGCTTGAGCGCCCTGCGTAGCTGCCGCCGTCCGCCCGCGGCGCAGCGCGGGAGGGCGCAGGTAGAGCAGCGTTACAGGCAGGAGTGCTCGGGCGGTAGGGTGAGGCGGGGCATAGGCGGGCACGCTTAGTGGTGGCAAAGGCAGCAGTCCCATCTCCTGCGCAGGTAGCTGGTTGCAGCGAAGGATCGAAGGCTTTGGGACCAGCACTGTGGTGTATCAGGCTGTCCTTGTTGCTGCCGCAGACAGCTGAGCGCGTGACTGATCTCTCTGCATTAATGAAGAGTAGCAAAAGCTGAGATGCTATCTGCAAAGTCTTGTCGCCAAAAGGCAGGCACTGTTCCAGAGCTATCACCGGTTAAATGACCAGGTTCTAAAAGGAACAATTGTTTAGAAAAGCCTTGAGGAGGTTCTCCAAAATCCAAAGACAAAGATGAAGAGTTTAATGATGCTGGCTTTCTTGAGTCTGTCCAGGATGCAGTGTTAAGCAAAATCACACCTCTCAAAGCAGGGAGGTATAAAATGCTCATCCAGATATACCTGTGTTTCCTGGGGATGGTGATACCCAGTGAAGGTACCTGCCATCATTGATGTTGTATTTATTCTCACTGGCATGATTAAAGGCAGGACTAATTTCAACAGCTTGGTAGCTCTGACTTCATTGGGCAGCCCCAGTTTCTCCAAAGGGGCTAGAGTAAAAACCTTTAGCTCCTGCTGTCGTGCTGTCTGAGGAAAGAGGTTCCCATTGCTTGGGAGTCAGTAGAACTAATTTCTGTACTGTGTGTACATATTGTCTTAGTAGTGGGATGCAGATTTCTTGTCAGCAGAAAGGTGGGAAGTAGCAGTGGGCTGTGATTTGGTGATGGCTAAGTACAACTACCCGGTTAGATGGAATGGTGTACATTAAGTTGAAAAGCTTATGACATGTACCAGGGATTTCCATTCTTTATTAAGACAAAAACAATTGGAAGGGCAGGCATAGGAGCACGGAGGCGGGGTGTGTGTGTGTGTGTGTAGGAATGCTGGTGTGTTGCTCCTAGAAAGGTTTTCTCGCTTAAAATTCCAGTGACCTGTTTTCTGGAGGGCCTTAAATCGCTTGTTGAAGAACTCCATGAAAGCCTCTGTCACTGAATATAAACTTTGTGATTAATGTAGGTGAAATTACGAAATATGAAAAACATGTTACCCTAACATGTTTAGGGAAAAGGATAATGAACTCACACTAAACACCTTCATGTCTAGGCCACTGATGCTGACAGTCTGAGAGTTGGCTTTAGATCTTTAGGAAACCCTGGGAGAGCCTGGCAAAAGGGCTGCAGGCCTGACTAGTTGGCTATTATATCGATTTTTTTTTTTTTTTTTTTTTAGTTTGTCTCTAGGTGACAGCCATGGCTGTTTCCCCCAAATGAATTCTTGATGTGTTTTTGGTACAGACTTCACTGTGAGCCTTTTGGCCTTCAAACACTTTTTGCAGGTGTGTATTTTGCTGCTTAGGTGTGCTGATGCTTTCAGCCTATGTATTTTTTGCAACTATTTCTCCAAATACATTCTGATGAAACCCTGGACTGCTTTTAGAAACTTGCTCTGATGTAACTGGTTTAAATTATTTTCTTGACTATGCTTTTTCTCAGTATTCTTCACACAATTGGTTTCTACAAAGCTGTGCATCTATTATTTTTTTTAAATGCCTGGTGAGATGTTGGTGAATGAATGTTAATAAGATTCTTGATTTCCATCATCTGCCCCACCCTTCAGCTATCTTAATCTGATTCAGGCTCAGCTTGGATTTATTTTTTCACCTTAAGTCTTCCTAATTACTTTGCAAACAATTTTATCTCTGTACAGTCTTTCTGTTTGTCACAGAGTATTACTCAAAATCACTGCTTTTCTGATCCCTACACCTAAGAGTCTTAAAATGGATGACTTAAAACCTGCTGCATATTGCAGTCAAGTTTAAGATTGGCACCACTTTTGCCAATATTTTGGATAGTTGCATTACTTGTAATATTTTAAGCGCTTTAAAGCCTTTGAGAAAGTAATCAGTCTTAAGTGAGATATGAGTTATTTGTGTCATGATGCTGTTTTATTCAAAGTAAAACAGCAATAACTTTTTCATAGCAATAAAGGATAGTGATTGAGTGAAATATTAATGCATGCATTAACCTTAAGATGTTGAAACCTCTAGCAATTTTTATTCCTTTCATGTAAAAAA
This sequence comes from Laterallus jamaicensis coturniculus, assembly GCA_022605575.1. Classification (NCBI taxonomy): domain Eukaryota; kingdom Metazoa; phylum Chordata; class Aves; order Gruiformes; family Rallidae; genus Laterallus; species Laterallus jamaicensis. The sequence goes on from JAKCOX010000007.1 coordinate 17,232,694, forward strand.
GATGGTGTCAAATGCAAATATTATAAGTGATTTATTTTTTCCTAAAGGCTATCTTTAAAAGACCATATGGGGTCGTTCCTGGATTTTTTGTTGGTTTTTTTAAACCTACTGATATACCTGAGCTTTCCTGCTCAACAGTCACATAAGAGCCAGCTAAAACCTTCCTGATGCCTTTACTGGGGCTTTAATATTCCCACCTGTACTTTGTATCCCTGCAGTTTTCTAGCAAAATCTGTTACTGCTTTCAGCATGTAGGATAACAATATGGAAATTTGAAACATCTTAGTGTTCCTGTAGCAGAGCTGTGAAGTGTGGTGTTGCTGGTGGAAAGGAAGTGGGGAGATTGAGTTCCGCTGATCTGTTTTGCCTGTAGTGTTCCTTTTGTTTTCTGAAGGCATTCAGTGTGTCTTCCTTATGATATGAAAATATACTGCTGGATTTTATTCACAAAAAAGTTGTATCTAAGTAAAAGGTTCTGCATTAGCAGTATGCAGACTGTGTGTCAGGTAAATGCATGGTGAGCTGAGGTGGAGTTAGCTTTTCCAGTTAAATTCTGCTTCAGTTGGATTCTGTTAGATCTTGGGAAGGGTTTTTTCTTTTCCTGGAGCTTAGTGTCCTTAGTTTCTTAGCAATGATTGTGTCAGCTGTAACACAATTCTTTGTGACAGCCATCAAGCAATTAAATGTTTTGAGGAGGTCACAAAGGCCAGAATAAACAGTTGGGTGCAGTACTACTTCAAGGTTTTCCAAACCAAGGTTGAACCTTTGGCCAGGCAAGTAGCTCTTCCTTTAAGGTGCATCTAGATTGTCTCTGAGTTGGTCTGGGGAAGAACTGAACTCTGGGGTCAAAGCCTCTTAGATTTTTCATTTGCTGAAGGAGGCTGCAGTGAGTGGCTCATTAGAAAATAACTCCAGGGGCTGCTGTGTGTTCTTTCCTAGTGATCAGTGAATCTGTTAGCCTGCATTGCCCTGTAACACTGGTCGAGAACTAGCAGCAGATTATGAGGAACCCCAGTTCACTTCCTCATTCCTGGACCCACAGTTTCCCTGACTGTCAACTTAGAGCTCCCTTCTGCTCTAGGGACACCTCTCACTTTTTTTCTAGAGCTCTTCTCAAAACCCAGGAATTGGGGTTGGGGTTAAGGACACTTGGTATAGGGGGGGACCTGAAGAGAAAGTGAGGAAGGAGAAGAGCTGGCAGTGTGAGGCCTTTAATGTAAGACCTTTGGGATATTAGAGGGTCTTGTGCTTTGGTGTAGGTTAGAAATGTGTTGCCCCTGCTCCTCTGTCCTGCCACTGTAGGGATTAACAAAGGTGAGCAGTGTGCAGTCTGGAGTGTCTATGATACACTTGTACTGCTCCAGTTTCCTTCAGTAAAGTAGTTGTTTCTGTATTTTTCTACAGATTCTGTGCCATTATTAGTTATCAAGATGCTTTACAATAAGCTTTAATTTCTATTTATTTTTGTAATGGGAAGCCTGAGCTGATCCTGGATCCTGTGGTATTTCTGTACGGCAGAAATGCGCTCTGTGAGTATACATCAGGAATTCTTGAGCCCGTCTGCGTGGGTTAGCAGCATACTTGCATGTTACTACTTCTGTAATGTTGCATTGCTGTTGATGCTTGTGGTGCTTCTGACAACCTGGGATGTTCTGAAGAAGTAAATGATCTCAGTATTACTTCATGCATATTATATCTATTTTTTTCTCTCTCCAGTGACAGCAACTTTACTGAAAAGTGTTAAAAAAAGCCCCGTTGCATCCTCTTTTCTGTCATTGCAGGTGGCGACAGACAAGGTTGCAGGAAAGCTGAGCTCTACTCTCTCATGGGTGAAGAACACTGTATCACACACCGTCAGTCAAATGGCCAGTCAGGTGGCAAGTCCATCTGCCTCATTACACACTACATCCTCCTCTACCACTCTGTCTACACCCGCATTATCACCGTCCTCACCAACGCAGCTGAGTCCAGACGACTTAGAATTACTTGCTAAACTTGAGGAACAGAACAGGTGAATGGGAAGCTTTTTTGTCTTCAAACCATGGTAATGAGACTGAACTTGGTGTATTGTTATTTCAGCATGGAAGCTGTTAAAGGGGGGGATAGGTAAGACTTCAAGGCAAAACACTTAAGTATCAAGGCTCAAGAACTTGTGTTCTTGTGCTGTGTTTTTAAAAGTTGGGGTTTTTTTTTAAATTCTAAAATGTGTTTTTCTCTCCTGTTTCTACAGGAATGTTTATAGCTGCCTCTGATCCTAAGAATTTACACTGGAGCTTTGTGATTTTTTTAAATTGTTTTTTTCAGTATCCAATTTCATAAAATCATTTTGCTTGAAATAGACCTTTAAGATCATGTCCAACTGTATTAGAGTATCTCAGGGATGAAACTTTGATGTAACTTTGTTGCCTTCTTAGATGAAGGCTGTAACTTCTGTCAGCTTTTTGAAATATTAAAGACTTCTCAATTCCATTTTTTCTTTTTGCTGATCTTACCCAATTCCTGCTTCCCACTGTATAACCTGCTCTGTTTACACGTGGAACAGTGTTCAGCCATCTTTATTTGTGAGAATAGTAGGTGCATCATGCTGTTATGCTAATGGTGGTGGATGCATAACCCCTTACTTTCATTAAAAGCAGTTTCCTAATCAGTCTTTTTTGTTCACCCTAGCTCTGTTTATATAAGCAACCGTTTTCTTGGCAGCCCTTCCACATGTGTATATATCTGCACCATATATAGTTCAAGATGACACTTTCAGTTGGATAGGTTGCTCTTGATGTGTGCAGGGATTGCAAACTGGAGATGTCACTGAGAAGAAATTGGGCTGTGTGATTTCTTATTGCTGCATTTCCAGAACCGATATGTGGTTGCACTCTTGAGGCAGGATGTTGAAGTCATCTGACCCCTTGCAGAAATTAGTTATACTGGACAAGTAGGTTTTGGTAATTCACGAGATATTGGCTGTAAAGGAAAACTTCCCTCCACATAGGGTTTAGACTTAGCAAGTAGCTGCATGGCTTTGGTACCTACTGAAGATTGCTGTCCCTTGTGCTGTAGAGAAGGACAGAGTTTGATAATTGAGCTCAACCAAGCTTCTGTTCCTGCTTCTGTTAGCATGTCTGACTTTGCACTGGGCCTTTTTATTCTGCTGACTCAGTTCTGAGAGTATAACTTTCAGTGGAGGAAAAGAGTAACTGGGAGGAGGAGGAAGGACTAATGCCAGTGTGTCACCTGGCATGTCTTTTCTTCTCTGTGTTTTGCTGCCTAATAGCAATACCATTGACAGGGAGTCTGTCATACCTGTCTAGTTTTTGACTGGGAAGGGAAGGCAGTTTCTAAAACCATCTCATCCTCTTTTCCCTATGGCTTATGGTATTATCTCTTCTTTGAAGATGAAGTATATGTAGTTTTTGCCATGCTAGTAACGAAAACTTAACGAAAGAAAGAAGTTAGAGTGCTTTTAAGAAAGCTAGCTTGTGTTTCATCTGAGGCATTCAGCTCTGTTCACAACTAAATGACTCTTATTTGGAAAGCAGTAATATCTGTTCTTTGGACTGCTTATCTCTGCTAGTGTAATGTCTGTACATCTAGAGTAATTTCACTAAGCCCTGCAGTTAGACTAGTTTTCTTATTGAAGGAAGAATGTGAGTTTGCGTTTGCTAGCCTTTCTTTTTCAAGCTAGCTTTCTTCATTTAGTAAATAAGCCAGTAAGTCTTGTCTGGTTTTATTTAATTTTAGCCAGACGTGTTGTTTGATTTCACAATAGTCTTCTGTATGAATTCTGACTCGAGGCTATCCTATCAAGTGTGCTGTTTCTTGTGAGATACTGGGCTTTAATACAGAAATTTGATGCTCTGACACTGGGTGCACTGTAGTTCCAGAACAGTTTGAATCTGCATTTTAGTACAGTGGCACTTTGTTGACAAGGAATTGTACTTTGAACACAGGGAACCATTCTTGGTTTTGCTTGTGTAAAGAATTGCTGGTGATTGATATTTGTAAAGGCTTCCTTTTCACTGTTGGCTGTTATGCCAGTAAAGAGAATATGAATTAATTAAACAGCTGGAAATGGAAAGAGCTCAAATTGTATCAGCTACGTTTTGTAGTGTTCTGTAATCGGATTCTACTGAAACTCCCCTCTGAATAATGAGGTCACTCAGTCCAGAGTCCTGTTGGGGAGCTGTTTGGCATTAGTAAATCATTTACAAAAGTTTTAGGTAAAGAAAACAGTGACTAAATTCCACAGAACTTGCTACTTACTGTAAAAAGAACTTCCTATTTTCAAATCTAAGGACAATGAATTTATCCAGGTAAGGTCAAACTACAGAAACTTAGTATAACTTCTCTAGAAAGCTGTTGAAAACGAAAAGGGAACCTTGTTTATGTAATTGTACTGTTTATTACCCGAGTTCGTTTTTCCTCTGTGGTTACTTTGATCTGTACGTGCTGCCTCAGATTGAGAGGAGGAGTTCCAAGCTGTGAATTTTCATTATGGATACTAGGCCAGGTGTCTAAACGTTACAAATAGATTTTTTTTCTTCAATGAGATTTTCTACATTCTGTTAATATGGTATAAATTAAAATTGATCTTGAAAAAGTCTGACTTTTCTTTTTCAAAGGCACTAATATTTAACCTTTTTCCAAACAGTCTGTGCAGAGACTGGTTTTGTTGTCCTCATGAATTAAATAACTTTTTTCCTAACTTCCATAAGCACCAGCAGGTGAAAGCAGGGAACAGGGAAAGCTGGTATAAATGTCTGTCTCATAGCAGAGAGCTTAGAAATTGTAGGCATGTTGAGGTTTGTGTACCATCTCAAGTACAGTATAACTCAGGTTACAGTTTAAGTACCTAAAACCTAACCTGACCTTGCTGAAATGCTGAGCAGGTGCATAGAGAAATTATTCAAGCAGATCACTCTGATTTACAGACATTTGAATACTTGGAAGTTAAAGCACCGATGAAACTCCTGACATGGCAAAACAGTTTTTGAGTTAGTCTGAATACTTGCCTTTACCAAACATGGTCTGAAAGACTTCCTTCTGTTGATGGGGCCTGGTACTAGTGGAGGGTAAACAGAGCATGCCTCTTAGCCCAGGATCCCTAGCTTCTTGTAAAATTAGTGGCCATAGCAACTAGCTAACAGGAAAGTCTCTTCAGCAACTTGCCCAGCACTTGGCACATCTTTATGTATACCTTGCTCCCTGATGCCCACAGAAGTTCTCACATTTGACCTTTGGGCTTTAATTATGTGCTCATTAGCTATACTAACCACTTTTGTTGCCATGTCCTCATTCTTTAGGTCTGAGATTTTTTTTTGCATGCATTTATAGCACCATGTTGATTTGTGAACAGTTGTCAGTGTTAGATGTTTTAAAACTGCTCCAGATTTTAATTACTGTCTGTATGTACACTGTCAATTTAACAAGTGTGATCAGATGGAGGACACCAATTTTGTCCTTAAAATTGCTGTCTCTGTTACTGTACTCTGACATTTGAAGCTCATTGGGGATCTTTAACTTACTTATATTCTCTTTGTCAGTCTGGTGCATGACACCTGTGGGGTTTTGCTAGCAAAATCAAAGCTTCTAGCTGGTATTTATGCCTCAAAACAAAACATCTTCCCTGCAGGTCTATTAATCTCCAGTTGATGGTTGTAGAAGTGTGTTGGATTTGCAATGCTTCTGTACTTTGTCTAATTTAATATCTTTGTGTGTTAAGATCTAGTTCATGGGAACACAAAACAGTTGTATCAAAATCTCACATATTGTCACACTGTGCATCACACCCCATTTTTATCCATTTCTTACAAGGGTGTGACATAAGCTTTCTTCTGTCTGCAGAATTACTTGGGATGTCAAGAAGAAACAGTAACACTGACCAGTTCTCCTTTTGGAATTTAGTACTAATGTAGTCTGGAAAAACTGTTCTACTGAACCTTTGGGTGCATTCCTTGTAGTGAGGTTTGAAGAGTTGACTTGTAAACAACTATGTGGTCAAGAAGAACTTGAATTGGTTTTTTGTGTGCTTCCTTTGCAGACTTCTGGAAACAGATAGCAAATCCTTGCGGTCAGTAAATGGGTCAAGAAGAAATAGTGGGTCTTCTCTTGTATCTAGTTCATCAGCTTCTAGCAATCTCAGCCATCTTGAAGAAGACTCCTGGATCCTGTGGGGAAGGATTGTGAATGAGTGGGAAGATGTACGGAAAAAGAAAGAAAAGCAAGTTAAGGTAGTAGATGGACACTTTTTTAAGAGTCTATTTAGAATGTGATAGAGGTGACATGGTTTTACCTTCCTGATGGCCTGATTTTTTTTTATTTTTAAAAAAATAAATATGGATAGAAGCTTCCAGTTGAATCCACTCCCATCCCTAAGCCTTAGTGCTTTCCATGTAACTTCTACCAGACTTTGGTAATAGGTTTGCCCAGCAAATGTCTCTTACTGAAAACTACGTGCATGTGTTGTCTCTTGAATACTAAAGCTTTCAGTCTGTCTCTAATGAGACATTCCTGTGGGACTACTGAAAACCCACCTTAGGTCAGCTTGTAGCTGAATGCAATGATTATTTTCCTGCTCATCAGCTGCCTTTTTAAAGTGTTCCTGTTAGAGCTGATAATTTGATTGTATGAGGTTCAGATGAGTTTAGACTTTTATGCCTGCCAAGTGTGATGACCCCAAGAATGGACCTTAAGCAGAAGAACACCTAGTTTCTAAATTCTGGGTGAACTACAGAAACTTTGACCGGTCTGTGTCCGGCCTGGATTAGTGGTGGGCATGTAGAGAAGTAGAATTTGATTACACATTGAATTCAAACTAAGGAAGTATCCAGGGCATTTGAAAATATCCCTGTTTCAGAAGCAGCAAGCACAGAAGCGTGGGATTTTTTTGTTTGTAGGCCAGCCTGTTGTGCTTTGCTTCTTTATTGACTCTAGTCTGTAGTTTTATGTGTGGAATACAAATTGCAGGGCCTTTTCAGCAGTTTGAAATGTGTGTGTATGAATAGGTTGTGGGAAGGCAGAACAATGAGCTAAAGTAAAGTCTTTTATGTGAAGCAGTTGTGTAGAAAGAACATAACTTGAGAAAGGGAAGAAAATTCAAGAGTTCCTGTTTGCATAGAACAGTTTTTGGAAAGGTGTTCCCAGAAGGCCATGAAAAGGTGGCCACATAAGCCTGGCAGGAGAAAGCAGAAGTGAAATGGTAATAAGCAGATATGGTTGGATGGTGTTCATCTGAACTGCCTGCATTTGAGTGCTTTAGTGTTGTATTGCTTGTTTTAACAGCTGGCCAAGTATGACTTGGGGAGCATTTGTCTAAACTTCAGTTACTATTTAATTATAGCTAGTGAGCGCTCCTTTGCTGGTGAAATAATTCTCCTTTTTTTTTGGTTTGTGGAAAGTCAGCCTGAACGGTGTCGTTCTGCGTTTACAATGGAATACCAGAGCATCCATACCCATTTCCTGATTGTGCCTGTAGGTATCACTTCAGCAGCATAGGAATCTTTGGGCTGCAAAAACTGGTCTTCAGTTATTAGATATCTGAAATTCGTCAAGTTTTAGACATAGGTGTATGTATCTTCCTGCAGAGGTGATGTGTTCCATCCTTATGTCTTTTGATCCACTTCAGAACCTGCTTCCTGTTTCTGGAGGGGTTCTGAAGGACGCTTTTTGGTGCGCATAATACTGTGTGGAATAGCACTGGTTTAGTGCTGCTTAGTATGTGTATTTTCCTGCTGTTCCTTTAGGGTTCTTGGAGGGATTAACCCTATTATTTAGCCAACCAGGTGCATGGTAACTTAAGGCAAGAGACCACTTTGTAGCTCTCAGGGTTTCTGCAGCCTGATAGTGTTGCTGACAATTGATAGCTAGATAAATATGTGGAGAGCTGGTGTGTTAGGGTGGTTGTCTTGGAAATCTGTTAGGAAATAACTCAAGGTGTTGTGGCTTTGTTGTAGATGGGCCAAATAGTGGGATTAACTGGGATAGTTCTGAAGAAGGCTGGAGAGTTTAGGGTATTAGAAGATTGAGGTCAGTGATGCAAAATTGCAGCAGCAGAGTTCAAGCTCAACAAAAACAAAACATGAAAGCAGGAGTCTCTTCAAATCTATCTCTGTTTGTTAATTTATCTTTCTTTAGAGAGGTGTGGGCAATACTTGGAATGAACAGGAAAAAGAGGAAGCTTTACAGAATAGATTACTGTGGCTTCAGGAAATATCCTAGCGAAAGAAGCTGTCCTTAGGAAACCAGACATTTGGTAACTGTTCTTAAGGTACAAAAAGCTATTAAAGGAACTCTCTTGTCTTGAAGAGATGATCTTGTAGGTCAAACTAGGTGCAGAAAGTACCACTAAGGCTATAAATTCCCTGACTCGAGCTTTTTTCCTCTGTTTTCAGCTCAAGCAACAAGTCTGCTTTCTTCTTGTGCTTTCTGAAAAGACAAGTACAGGCTCTTAGATCTATTGACCCGGGAAGGCTTGAATTCTGTGATACCAAGCTGATTTTTTGTTTTAGGGAAGATAATGAAATTCAGTTAATTTAGTAGATGTAAACTTAGTGTTTTGTTGATCCAGTGTCTAAAATGGAATTTAAATGCTTTCTTAAAAGAGAACTTGTAAATACTGACGTACCAGAGTTTGACACAACTTGTCAAGTTTGTCAAATAACTTCTGATGGGGTACTGTGCAATATTATTTGTAGCAGTTGCCTGTGCTGCAGTTTGTTTCACTTTGTCACTTACATGTCTTTGAAATAATTTTCAATTGGTGATTTCTTTTATCTCAATCACTACAAATGCAATCGATGTGTTCAGTAATCTTTTGTGAAACTATAAAAATAACTATATAAAGTTCTGGCTCGTGGGAGTTCTTTAAAAGAAGCTACTTCAAAAATATTCAACTAACCATGAATAGGGGACTAATTTCATTAGTTAATTTAGCCACTAAAATTTTTCTGACTCCTTGCTTTTGTTAGCAGACAATATCATGCTAGAATTGAAGCTTGCACATTATAAACTGTGATTGGTTTGTGACATGATTAAATGTTCTCTGAAGTTATGAGGAACTCCAATATGTTGATGTATTTAATTCTTTAGGTTTATGTTTATAGTTCATGAAACATAAATGAATTTGTCCTGGTTTTGTGTTCTAGGAGCTAGTTCGAAAAGGGATACCTCATCATTTCAGAGCAATTGTTTGGCAGCTCTTATGCAGTGCTCAAAGCATGCCAATTAAGGATCAGTATTCAGAGCTCTTGAAAATGACATCTCCTTGTGAGAAATTAATAAGAAGGGACATTGCTAGAACATACCCTGAACATGATTTTTTTAAAGAAAAAGACAGCCTTGGACAGGAGGTCTTGTTCAATGTAATGAAGGTGAGTCAGCTTTAACAAATGACGTTCCAGTCTCAAAGGTGGTATTCCTGTAGTTAATGGGTTTACTCTCTAAGATTTAAAAAACTTCCCAAGTTTGCATTAGAACAGTCACGTGCTAACTGCTGCTAGTATAATGGAATAAAGTGTGCCATGAGGTAAAGGAACCAAGATGAGAATGCTGTCAGTTGGAACTTGTGTGCAGTTTTCTAGTGCTTCTGAACCTGCAAGTGGTAGCAGCAAATGGCAGGGACAAGCTGAAGTGCAGTTGCAACAGCGCCTGAGCACAAGAGTGCCACCATAAAATTAAGTTTGAGTTATTCTGTCTTCATGGTACTAGAGCTTGAAGACAGACTATTCAATGCAACCTAGTTTTGACAAAGAAGTTAGCAAGTTTCTAAATAATAGTAACTCCTATAGGTTTAGAACAAAGATGCTGTAGTTGGAAACTGCATGTCTTTTTTTCATCTATGCCTTAGCTAAAACTCAGTAGCTGTCAGAACAGGGTTCATACTCTGTAGTAGCAGGTAGTAACTACAATATCCAACTAAACCCTTTGAGTGTTCTTTCTGGGTTAGTGAGAGGAATAGTAAATTGTTAGCAAAATAACAGCATGAACTATGATTAATTTTTATTTCTAATGAGGTTTTAATTACTGAGAGTCTTAAAACTTTATTTCCCAGGCTTATTCTTTGGTGGATCGTGAGGTTGGATACTGTCAAGGAAGTGCTTTTATAGTTGGATTACTGCTTATGCAGGTAAACATCATATTAAAAATATGTGAACCTTTAAAAATTCCTGCTAGACTGCATAATACATCATGGTGATTTATTGGGAATTCTTATACTTCTCCATTATTTTGTTACGATGGAATTGTCAAGGGCAGCTGTTTACTCTGCAAATCAAATGAGACTTATTCTCTGTGGTTCTGTTTGCCAAGAAGTGACTGTCTTTGAGTGGGAGAATACATCTATTTCTCAGAGCTAAGGTAGGATTGCAGACTTGCAGGCTATTTTGGTGAATGTTGTCTCAACTATTAACGGACTTCTTTCAATTCTGTTACATGAACCTATTCAGAGTTCAAATGCAACTTCACAGTTGATTTGATAATCTTAAAGCTGCCTTTGTATTACTGCTTTTGTTGTATGACAAAGTAGGGTGTATTATAAGAAACTTGCAGATCTCCATTTCAGTTTAGAAATCACTTGGTAGAATTTGATGTATGCAAAAGTTCAATGCAGGAGTTGGCTATAAAACTCTCAAAAATCCCTCCCCATAACCAGCCAACAACCAAAAAAACCCCTGCCAAAAGCAAACCCGAAAGAACCCCACCATGTGTGCACATGCAAAACCTAACTGAGCCTTCAGCCTTCCCAGGCACTTATTTTGATATGTCCTTACGTTTGTCCAGAGTTTTTAACGTGCTTTTGTATTTTTAATGCAGATGCCAGAAGAGGAGGCATTCTGTGTGTTTGTGAAATTAATGCAAGATTACAGACTGCGAGAGCTCTTTAAACCAAGCATGGCTGAGCTGGGCCTTTGTATGTACCAGTTTGAATGCATGATACAGGTACATAATCTGTTCAACTTTCTTTTTGGTAACTGTTAATGCAGAACTTGGGAGCTACAGTTCAAGAGCAGGCATGTGTGTTGGTTAACAGGCTCTTCTCTTGGCAGTAGTTTATTTCAGAACTCCTGCAGCTCATACCTTGGCAGGCAGTGAGTGGCTCCGAACACTGAGGTATAAGGATTTGTATTGCTGCAGATGAAGCAATGAATGTCTGATTCTGTTGAAAGATTCTGAAAGTGAATGTCTTCATAGGCAATGTATAACGACTTAAAAAAAAAAAACAAACAAGGAAACTGGGAGATATCCTTTTGTAGAACTAAAATTGTGTTCAGATTTGGGGCAGAGAACACTTCTTTCCTTTCTTCTTGGTCAGGCTGATAAATAGCTTTGCTTTGTGAATCCAGTTCTGAACGTGGTGATGGGGTCTGATGTGATGTAGCAAATAAGCCATAAGTTCTAGAATGTGGCCAGAGATCTTAGAGGCTTTTTTGTAGCTTCCTCTAGATGTGACCTAGGGATTTACAAGTTAGTTACACTTCCTGAGCATAAAAGAAAGCTTTTGTGAGCTGTGCTTTGCAGGGTACAACTGCTGTAGAGCATTCTATCCTGGGATTTCTGTTGCATGACCCTTAATAATGAGTAAAATCTTTCTTAGTCTTGTGTTAAGATGCTGTCTGTACTAAATATCAATTATTTCAATAACTTTTTTCAAAATTTGTCAAAACACGGGCACGCTAAAAACTACCAGGAGGAACTTAATGTGTATTTTTGTCTTCCCCTTCCTTTCCAGGAGCATCTTCCAGAACTTTATGTGCACTTTCAGTCTCAGAGTTTCCACACTTCTATGTACGCTTCGTCATGGTTTTTAACTATATTCCTTACAACTTTTCCACTACCAATTGCAACAAGAATATTTGATATCTTTATGTCTGAGGTAACTACTCAATACTCATGTTCTCTTTCAAGAGTAGCTGTTAAAAGCAGTTATTTAGGTAATGGTGTAAACCCATTATGATGGACAAAACTCCAGCCCAAATCTTTTGTAGGGGAATATGCCTATGTAACGTTTTAAGGAAGAGCAGCTAAATCTTTGAATATGGGAACTGTATGCAACCAGGTCTGTCAGTTCTGGATTCAGTGCAATAGCACTGTGTACCACAGGGACTTAGATTTCTCAGTTTTCCAGTAATTTTGGGGTGGAAAGTAATGATGCTTTTAAGCCAAAGTGAAAGCTCCGTGGGCTTATGCAGACCAAGAGGGACTGTTAGCATCTTCTATTTACCCTCATGATGAACAGTAGCCGAAGTAATGTATAGAATTCTTCAGTGTCACTATCACAGACACCAACTTGTGTTTAGAATTAGACCTTTGTGTGATTGTAAGTGGTAACATACCAAAGCTTATGGTCCACTTTTGCTTTTTCTGCCATCATCTTTTAGAGAATAGTAAGTCAAAGGTGGAAACTTCAAGCTTACACCCAGTGTCCAAGACAGTGCATACTGTGTGAGACATTCCCTTGTATCTGTTCAAACAGTTTAACTCTGTACCATGTCTGAAATTAAAACAGGTTTTTTGAATAGCACTGGGATTGGTGTTTTGGTCTAGGTATATTTAAAGTAGTTGATAAAGCTGACATAGAGAAGGCCTCTCACTCAAGAATTTTTACCTCAGTGGGAGCCTGTCTGGGGGCTTTTCTGGCCCCAGGACAAATAGCCAGACTTTTTGTTGGGACAAAGTAAGAAACCCAGCACAATTTGAGAGGTTTTTTTTTTTTAAGTAATCCTTTTGCTTGTTAGAAAAACTGGGTGAGATTTCCAACATGAAATTCTGCACTGTTGACCATGCCATGAGTAATTGTTGGCTATTTCTTAACTTGTGTTTTCAGGGTTTAGAGATAGTGTTTCGAGTAGGTTTAGCAGTACTGCAGATGAACCAAGCAGAGTTACTGCAGCTCGACATGGAAGGAATGTTACAGGTAAATTAACCTTAGTGACTGTAAGAGATGTCTGAAATGTGTAATGTGTGTGTGTGTGTGTTTCCTTGCAGCTATTAATTATCTGTAATCTTGTGCTCTGATTGCTTTTAGCACTTTCAAAAGGTCATTCCACATCAGTTTGACAGTGGTCCAGACAAATTAATCCAAGCATCTTACCAAGTCAAATACAATGCAAAAAAGATGAAAAAGTAGGTATAACATTTTGAGAAAATAGATTATACTGTTGCTAAGAGCTACTGTTTGTTTATCTTTAAAACTAGCTATTCAGTATTTCATTTTGAGTTGTCCATCATTAAATTTGCTGGGGTTCTATACTACAAGCAGTTCTGTCAGCAAGAAAATTCTTCTAAAGCAGTATTTGCTACTTTTAAATATAATAAAGCTGTATCTCATTTATAAAAATAACCTGAAAAGCTTTTGAAGAAAACTGTGAGTTATGGGGAATTGCAGGTCCTTTGTAATCAGGATCTGAATGCGAAGAGTAGTATGGGGGCATTTTTCGGGGGAGGGATTGTTTGGTTCTTGAAAGTGAAATAGAGAAAGGAGACTAAACTTTATGATTTGGCCTGAATTCTTAAGACATCAGTTCTCAGTAACTGGAAAAGTATTCAGTGTTAGAGTGCATGTATGGTCAAGTTTAGTGCTGTGTAACTAAATAAATGAAACTTTAATACCATTTGATAACTGTAAAATAGCTTTCACTTGGGGTTTGAAATTGAGTGTAATATTACTTATTTTTTATTGAAGGTTAGTTGCATGTGTTATCTTTTTTGCCTTTGATAAATTATGTGTTAAGTCAGGCTGCACATACTGTGCTTCTCCAGAGTTAAATTTGGTGATTCTCCAGCTGCTTGTAATGTATTGTACGTTCACTGTTCTTGTGCTACTGGTTGCACTGGGGACTTTCAAGTTGAATTTGCCGGTCCTTCTTGTCAGTCACCTATGGTCAGTGCTGTAAAGTGAGCAATCTGCTCTAAACCAGAAGCAGTAACAGAGCTTTTGGGGAAAATAAGTGTATGTAGTTTGAAATCCCACCATTCCAAGCCTAAACTTCCTTGGTTGCCTCCTGTAGAGGCACTGTTCATCTCAGTTTGTTTTTCTTGTTGCTGCCTTTTCCAATTGGTACAATTCTGTGGCTTGCTGGAGGGGGGCCAAAGTGGTTTTATGTAAGAAATTTGTCTCAAATATCTTTGCATCTTTCTACTACCTTCCAGGCTTTCCAAGCTCTGTTTTCTTTGGGTTGAATTTGAGTTGATTATCATTACATTGTTGGTTATTTCAGAGTAGCTCCAGATCATTGCCACTGTAAATGTATGCAAGCAAGCACCCATGCTCCAGCAGTGATGGTTTAGTCTGTTCATATCTACAGGTGTCTTTCTTTAATGTTCAGTCTACATATTTGCAGGAGTGCATTTTGAGTGGCCCTTAAACAGAGGAAATACCAATAATCTGTATCTCAGTTCTGTTGTTGTTAGATATTATACCAACAAGTAAGTTATCTGCAGTTTTTCTAATCACAATGTACTATTTCTGGTTTTTAGGTTAGAAAAGGAATACACTACAATAAAGACTAAAGAAATGGAGGAACAAGTTGAAATTAAAGTAAGAGAGACTCACCAAACTTATTTATGGGTCAGTTTAACTCCTAGACATAGGCTTAAGTATTTGATCTGTAAATGTATCAGGGCATGTAATTGAGGCCCCCAGAGTCTTTTCTTTCAGCACTTGTATTTGGAATGCCAGTTCATAAATGACACATAGTGAGATTAATGAGACTTCTTTAAATGTCCACCAGAAAAATCTTAGATAGCCGCTCTATTTAATTTTAACAGTTTTCTGCTTTTTAAAGCTTGATTACAGGTGGCCTCATTTATCAGAAGTCCTGAATATGCTGGTTTAGTTGTAGATGCCCCAAACAGGAGGTGTATGTTAAGATGGAGCTTATCAAAAGGCAGTTGAGTGGCTTATCAGCGGCTTTTGAGACACTATTTTTTCTTGTGCATGGAACCCCAGATGAAGTGTTTTCTGTCTGCAGTCACTTTTTCTTTTGGAGATTCTTCAGTTGATGCATAAGCTGGAAAAACCCTACCCTGCTAATGCAGTTTGTTTCCCTTTTACGAACTGACCTAGTTCCTATATGTGCTTAATCACTGACATTTCTTGCTTTTGTGACATAAATAGGCTCTTGCTGCTTTTTCCCTTTCCCAGTCTTTTTCATAGCATGGTTTTTGATCTGAATTTGTTTCCTTGTATCATGTTTTCAGGCAGTTCCACAAGAAAAAGCAGTGGGAGAAATGGTGGGCAAGTGTAGCATATAAAGCTTAGAGAGCTTAAAGATAGAGCCCTAGTTCTTCCTGTCCACTGCTAGTCAGCTTGTCTTTCAGTATTGGGCTTGAAGTTCTTCAGAAAAATTCAGTGACATGCACCTGGGAGCACAAAGGTGTTCCAATCTCTTTCAGACAATGTGGTATTGTTGTAACAGGTGGCAAGGTAGTTAGAGGACCTGCTGTAAAGGCATCTCAAATCAAAAGATTTGCAGTACTCAAATGACAGCTCTTTACAGAGAGCTCTAGGACAAAACAAAATAAGTTGAGATGACTGTAACTTTAAATTCTATTATTTGAACTTATTTCAGAATCCTTCCTTCTCCCAAACTTCCTCCCCACCCCCAAAACTAGGCAAACAACAACCCCAACAATCCCAATAGGTCTGTTCCTAGGCCCTGCTTTGGGACCTGGTACAAGTTGTTTCTGACTTGTTCTCTCTGGCTGCAGAGCTGTGCTGTTTTAGGGAGATGGTGAAACAAGCGTGCTGAGACTGCTTTTTAGCCTGGTGGAGTAAAGCAATACTGAACAGATAGCCACAGCTCTCTTCTTACAGATCTCTTCTATCTGAATGTGAAAATCTATAAGAAATGCATGGGTAAACTAAGCAATTCAGTACCATCTGATTTCTGGGGCACCTGAGGTAAACAATTCTCAGTGTAACCTTACAGCTTAAATATTATGTAGCTTATGATAAATTACTGGGAGGAAAAGGAAGGAAGGAAACCTTGTAGCTCTCTCTTTAGCCTGTCCTAGGGCAGAGGGTGCCCTGTCATGTCCCCTAACCACAAAGGCTGGGTCCAGCTCTGTTTCTGAAGAGGAGGCTGTCTAATAAATGCATGGTTGCACCTTGTAGCTCACCTGCAGACATACCACTTTACTTTAGTGCAACACAGACACTTTTGTATGACACAGAACTTTTCATCTTTGAATAAGCTGCTTAAACTCATCTGAGTTAGTACATCAGGTAGGAAGGTGTTAAAAAGGTCACCAATTATGTTTGCATTTGTATTGATTTTCATAGGTGTGATGAGATAAAGTTGTTACCTTGCTTGGCTTTTATCAGCCTTGTTCAAAACTTGATTTCTCTGTTTCCCTTCCAGAGGTTACGAACTGAAAACAGACTCCTGAAGCAGCGGATCGAAACATTAGAAAAAGTAAGTGTCTCTGTGATGAGATGCAACCTGTGTTAATTTATACTTAAATTGGTGGTAATTTTATATGAAATGGGAATCTCAGAATTAGCATTGAGAGGTTGTTCTTGCTAATCTATGGTGTTTCCTAACAGTGCTTAAATAGCACGGCAAGAACAAAGCAGTAGTGTCAGCGCTTATAGATGTTTAAGGCTGGTTTAGCTGGCTCTTGGTGAATATGAAATTAATATTTTGACATACTCAACTTTTGTTGTACTGTTTTCTTTCTGAACTAGAAGCATCTGTTCAAAGTGCAGAAGACTACATGAAATAGTGGACTGCTTGGGTGGAAAAGAGGTTATTGTGAGAGAATGCTCAGTGTTGAAAATCTCAAGTTGCTGGGTGTTTTTACATAGGAGCAAAATGACAGACCTTCCAATAACCAGAGAGAGATGGAGAGCAGGTTATTCCATCACTAGTGAATCCAGCAGCAGAGGGGTGGTGTTGCAGCTGTTCACATTCAGTACAGAAAGTTTGCTGCTGTTAAATTGTTTTATATAGTTTTGAATTTTTGTAGCAATTTTGGGTCTGTGGAGGTTGGGGGCTGGGAGAGAGTATTTCTTAAGACTTTCTCACAGATTCAGTCTGGAATAGAGTTTTAGCGCTCTTTGGTTGTAACTTTAGAAGTATGTATGGTAACTTGTCAGTACACTGCCAATGCACAGGCAGTCTTCTCCAGTGGCCTTCCCTGTACTAGGGCATGATGCCTCCCTGACAGATTGCATCCGAGCTGCTCTGCTCTAGAATGAGAACATTCTTGTCCATCTTAACCACCAATAGCAACTGTCTTTCAACAGATGAAATTGAATGCTCTTGTGAGTTGCAAACAGTTGCTCCTGTATCACAGGGAAGAAAATGGTGAACAGTCAACTTAGAGTGACATAATTGAAATATGTCAGTTGCTTAGCAAAACAGTCAATCTCTGTCAAATTCCAATTGATTTCTGAAGACCAATGCTTGGAAATATGTCATAATGAGGACATATGAAAATTGTGAACAAAACCAGTTTTATAAACATCTGTATCTAATATTGAAGTGCTGTAAAATGAACTGAAAAGAGCAGAGTCTTTTTAAAGTTTGAAGGTGTAGTGAAACACTCCAATGCTCTTGTCAACTTTATACAAGTATCCTGCTTTTACTTGCAGAGGTCTGAAAACAGATGGGTTTAGTTTTTTTGTTTTGTCTATCTTAATTAGAAAGTCTGTGATGAGCTGCCAGACACTGGTGCTTTTGCAAATTCCATACTTAAAATTTGAGAATTAACTTGCAGACTATCCCATTCTGACTGGAATTAGAACAGTTCAAAATGGAGAAATATCTCTAATAAGTATTTCTGAAGATCATCATCATCACTGCATCTGAAAAACCAAGTGTGAATAAACATTCTGTTGGAAGCTTACATAAAAATATTTTTTCTTTACCCTCACTTCCATGATTTAGTTATAATTTCCTTGGTGTAGCTTAACAACAAAGCATCTTGCTTTAACTTCTAAGTAACAGCTCTCACTGAGTTTAACTTCCATTTTAATAAAAGTTCCAAGGACAAAGGTAGCCACTGAATGGATGTATTTTCTGTTGTCAAATCTGCAAAATTTGAATACTTTGAAGGGTGAGGTGGTAAAAATTAAGCTTGCAACTTGTGGGGAAGAGAGTGTAGTGCTTGTCAGTGCATGTAAATGAAAATTTATGTCTTGCAAATCTTTAGTAAGAGAAGAGAATCCATGAACTGCTCAAGTGAATTACTGAAAGAGTTCAGTAATACAAAGTATTAGAAGTCATAGTGGAAGTTTTCTATTTGTGTCTGTCAGTTTGCACCATTTAACTTTCCTGCCTCATCTTTCTGGAAGCTTTAGTTCTGCATGAATGCCTCAGTGCTTAGTGGAGTCTCCTTTGTGCTCAAATTATGCCTGCCTGCCTTTCATGTGGTGGACAGTCTGTTGCCCATGTCTTACAACCTAGTAGCTGGATGCATCAGATAATGTCAATTAGGGAAGCAAGCCATTGGAAACTACCTGGTCTCCTGGGGGTGAATTTTAAGCCTTAACAAAATCTGGCTTTGAGACCACCTTGTATCAAAGGTGGAATGTGGTGCATCTCCTGCAAAAGAGGCTGCTGCTTGAGCCTTCAGGCTGAGTTGCCTTAATTTATAGGAAAGGTTGTTAATTTTGCAAAAAGGGTGTGTACAGAAAATGGGTAGAATTTGGGCATTTTCTTTCTCTCAGCTATTGTCTTTTTTGTCACTATTACCACCCCTTTGTGTTTTGGTTTTTCTTTTCCTTATTCCTATCTGAATTTTTCCTTTGTAGGAAAGTGCTTCCTTGGCAGATAGATTGATACAGGTATAGTCTTTTAGTCTTTTTCTGTATGATTCTCTCCTTACTCTGAAAACCCTACATGCTTTAATGCATGCATAGTTGCATGCTGTACTCTATCCTTACCTTGCTGATTTGGAATAAAAATAGAACTAATCTCTTGCTAGAAATGTGTTTAATTTTGTTTACTAAAAATAGATAAACCCAATACCTGCACGCTGTAGTATTTTTTTTTTTCCTAACCTAATGTAATTTTTTTGGTACAAATTCCTATGACAAATGGATTCTACACTGTATTAACACTGAAATTGAATATTAGGAACTTAATCTCTGCATGTACAACTGAGTAATAATTGCATGAAGGGAATTTTATTGAGTGCAAGTACACAATGGTGCTTGCTGAGTGGATGCTGAACTCTAATGAAGTACTAAAGCAGCTGTTTAGTACTGTTTGTCCTAAAATTTCTACCAATTGTACTCTATGCTGTTTGCAAAACCAATCTGATGAAATAAGCAACTAAGCATCACAAAGGCAGCCTTTCTTGGATTTTGTCCTCAATTGCTTAAAAGAAAAATAAATTATGTCCTAAGGGACAAGTGACAAGGGCCCAGGAGGCTGAGGAAAACTACCTCATAAAACGGGAGCTGGCCACCATCAAACAGCAGAGTGATGAGGCCACTACTAAACTGGAGCAAGCTGAGAATACCATCAGGGAGCTCCAGCAGCAGCAGCAATGGGTAAGGAGCCTGGCAGCATGTCATCTCATCTTTTTCACTCACTTGTGTTCATTTTTCCTCATCATGACATGGTCGCTGTGCTGTCCTTGTAAATCGTTGTTCACTGTGATTTGCATTCTTAAAATTACACAAATTGGTCTAAGCAATATTTTGGTTTATTACTGGTAGATGAGACTTGTAACCCTGGATAGATTTCAGTTACTAAAAGCTTAAATCAACAACCAAACAAAACCCCAAAGAACCCAACAAGAAAACACCAAGCCAAAAAACTAACAGCAACAAAAAAAATCCCGACCCAAAAACCCACCACACCAAAGAAATACTAACAAAGCACCACACAAAACCCGTGGTAGCTCATAGTGATAAGAATCTAGCCACTGCAACCTGTGGCATGCTGAATACTCAGGTTTGAGAGTTGATTCATAATACCTTGATCTAGCTTCTCATTCAAGTCACTCTTCTATGTTAACGTTTCTTCTATGTACCTGCATACTCTTCCTAGCACAGTTAAATTTGCTTGTAAAAATAGAAGGGTGGTGTTAGAGTTTGGAACTATAGAACTTCTAAAGGGTTTGGGTTTCTGTGCAGGCAGAGTGGGAAAATAGCTTTTAGCAGCTGTGTGTAGTACTATGTGTGTATTTACTATGAGTTTTAGGTAATACCATGTGCAAGGATTCAGACCTCTTACAAAGTGCTCAGTATCTTCACTTGAGAAGAGGAGGGAAGTGCTTTCATCAGTCTTTACTTGCTGAATAAACCGTACAACCAGTGTTGATAAGAATATGCTTGTGTTGTTTTAAGTGGTGTCCAAGTACTTGTCTGAAGCCATGGGCATTTCAGGTTTCTGAAATACAATTTGGTAGAACTGAAGCATACTGCAGCTGTTTACCATGTCCCCTACAGGCAATAGAGCAGTTGGTTTTGCACATCTTCTACCACGGCTCTGGAAGAATACTTCTATGTCATTGTAGAAAGTAGAGATGAGATTTACTGTAAGACTGAAAAGAAATCCAATGCAACATTATAGAAATAGTTTATGATGTCTGTGCAGACTGCATTTCTGTGTAGAATAGCTGCAAGGAGTTATTCTGTAATGTTGCAAGGTAGTACTCTGATGTTGCTTTTTATTTAACTTCAGTGTCTTTAAGGGGAAAATAAATAATTAGGAAGATAGGGATTTTACAGTGATGCTTTCCAAAACTTAGGTATGTTGTAATCTTTCAAGTGCAATAAAATGAGAAATATTTATAGCCTTGGGTAGCTGCCTTTTCACTGTATGATTACAACAGAACATGTGCTTTTGGAATATGTTTTTTGGAGGCATCCATGTTACCTGCACTCAGTTTAAAAACTGAGACTAAAATTCTGTATTTATTAGTTAATCGATGGGTAATATGACTTTTAAAGCTCATGCTTCTAACTATGCTGGGGACCTTATTAAGTATCCTTGATGGGGAAGCCATCATGGCTGATCTTGAAGTGTCACACTGTGGTTTTGAGGCCCATCTGACTAGCTTTGAGAATGTGATGACCGTGTTAAGATGGTTTCAATTTGTAGCTTCCTGGATTCTGCTGCTTTAGTGAAATCTGTAACTGAACATGCTTTTGACTTCGATTTCCAAGCGTGAGAATAGGAGCAACAGATGTGACCAGCTGGGTGTGCTTATGGCACCACCTCGTGGAAGTCTGTGGATTTCCTCTGAATTTCGGCGTTTCACTTGAAGTAGAGCAAGCACATGGACAAATCCTTTTACCATCTCCTAATGCCAATAGCTCTGTTCTTGGCAATACTCCTCTTCAGTATTATCTATGAATATTTGCCTTGGGTTTTTTCCTCCAATTATTTCATTTTTGCTTATGATTGGCAAAAATGATTGCACAGTGAACTTTCAGCTACATAGTTTATCTGTACTTATGTAACAGTACAGCAAGTAGCTTACACATAATAGTATACATATTTTCAAATCTTGAGTTATCTGTTTTGGGATGATGGAAACTGAAGTTCAGCTATGAATTTCTGAACAGGAATGTATGAAAATAACTGCCTATGGATACTTGTGGCTGCTCCTTAACAACACTTAAGAGATTTTAAAAAAACAAAACATGACCTGCTTTTGCTTGTAAATCATGAGGCAGAAGAAATAAAAGATGGGCTTTTTGTTCTGTTGGTAGCAAAAATACTGTCTAAACCATAGTATTTCTAAGATGGCTAACTACCCTTTGTAAAAATAAAATATGCATTTGCATATAAATATAATCTAGGGTTTATTCTGTCTGCTCTATGAGATTTGACAGTGCAGGATGGATGGCTTGAAGGTGTAGGTACTGAAGGTGCATACAGGATATGTATGTGAAGACATTCTCAATTGCAGCACTTCTGGGTAAGGCTGAATACAGGTAGAGGAGTATTCTTTTGACTCCAGTCCAACACCAGAAGCCCAAATCACATGCAACTTTAATTTTGCCTGCGCTGCAGTATTTATAGAAAAATGTTAACTGAACCAGAATGACTTTGTACTGGTGTAAAGTCTCACCCTTGTTTCTTAGTGAAAGGAAGGGCTGCTACAGTACTTCTCCCAGATGACCTGAAAATAGTGCTAATGATAGTTCACACAAGTGTCATTAGGTGTATTCTACATATTTCTGAATATAGTTAGTCATTTGGAAGGGAAGAAAGTGGAAAATAATGAAGTTTGAGTTGGAGACTTTAACTTTGCAAACTTTTACATCTTATTAGAGAGCAACTCTGTCAGTGTAAGGCTTTAAAACCAGTGTATTATCAGAGGTTGGAAAAGATCAGTGAGTCTAACCTTACCTGTCCTCTACTGAACCATATCACTAAGTACCTTGTCCACCTGTCTTTTACATACATCCAGGGTCAGTGACTCAACCACCTCCCTGGGCAGCCTGCTCAGTGCCCGATAACCTCTTCAGTGAAGAACTTTTTCTCCTAATGGCTAATCTGAACATGTCCCAGTGCAGCTTGTGGCCATTCCCCCTCGTCCTGTCACCCATCTGTATGCCTCTTGTATTGATAACCAAGAGAACAAATTATTATAAAGCTAACAACCTTCTGAAGTGCTCTTGGAGCCCAGTGCTTCAGCTACCTAACCATTTGCCTGAATGTTTTTGAAGAGAATGGAACTAATCTGTCTTTGGTATGTTTAATATTTAAATACAGAAACTTGCTAAAGGCTTCTGGATGTGGTGGGTAATCAAGATTAAGAGGAAGATGATTTCTCATACTGCTAGTAAATCAAGAACTGCATAGAGAAAGTTGTGCCTGACTTTCTTTTGAGGCATGCTAAGAGTGATGGTATATGAGGAGGTAGGGGTGAGAGTAATCAACCTGGTCTAACCTTTTCCTGATAATTGTTAGCTGAAGGGCTTTTTCCTCTGGTCTTTGCTGGATAATGAATAATTTTTTCTGCCAGTTAAATACATCTCCAGAATACAAACCTCTGTCCCAGTGACACTCTTAATTTTCTACAATTATGCAGTTTATCAGTCTGAATGCTTGAAAATTGAATTTGAGAAATTAGTCAGTTCAAGCTAAAATTGCTTCATCTTATCTTGAAGAAGGTTCTTCAAGTGTACTATATGGAAATAGAATTTTAGTGGACAGATTACAGGATGTGCATTTTGCAACATAATTTGTAGCCATGTCTGTAGTTATCATTACAGCAACTCCATAATGTATAGTTTCTTTTCAGGAACTAATACTAAAATAACTGAATAATTAAGAGCATGATAATTAATACAGGCAGTATATTTGTAAATGAGGCTTATGACCATATGGAAAGCTTCACTTTATTTTAAAGCAACTCTTTTATATTACGTTCTGACTTGCAACCAAAAACCAGAAGGTAAAAATACTCCAGAATTTCTATACAGCAAGTGCTTAAATATGTAAACAAAGTTAGCTTGGCAGTAGCAGTAGCTAAGTAGTTAGCTAAGTAGCTAAGCTGTACTTCCTATGGAGTATAGGAGAAGTGTTTTGCAATTACACTTAATATGTCACCAGCCAAAATAATACCAGAAAAGGTTTTGTCAGCATGCGACTTCATTTCTGAGATTTTTAAGAAAAGTTGGGGAAAATAAATCTGTGTGACACAAAGCAAGGACTTGTTTCTTTCAAGAGTAAATGGCTGTAGAACTACATGTTTAGCACTTTATTACATACATCTTTCAACACAGCCAAGAAAGTGTTACTGTAGTTAAAATATCTGGATGGTGCCTGGAAATCTGGTCATAAAGCAAATATATAAAAGCACTTTTTTGCTAAAAAGTCTGTCTTAAAGTAGTTTTCAACCAGTGTTTTGTTTATAAACTTGTTACTTTTATATATCAAATTCTTTAAACTGTGTGCTTTGTTTTTATAATGAGCAGAAATCATACCTTTTGAACCTGTGAATATAGTTTTTAAATATGTTTTGATCTTGGCTCTGTTTTTTTTTGCCAGTCTGTTAAGGTTTGATTTAAATTTTGGCATGGCTAAATAGATAAATACTCCTAATGTATATCTCAAGCAGGTGAAATCTAAAGACAGATTTGAAGAAGGCGTGACTTGGGCCTGAAACTAGATAAACAGCTTCACTTAAACTCTGTTACTTATTGACAGACATGAGTTAGATTTTTGTAGTTCAAGACTACTTAGATTACACTTAATACCTCTTGGCTTTGTAATAATATTTCAGTTCCCCAAGCCTGCTGTTTCCAGGCCATTTCCTGGATGGTTTAAGAGGACTTCTTACCTGAGGAAAGTACACTGCACTTGTACTGTATGTATCAAGCAGAATCTGGAACAAGAAACAGAGTGAAATTAAGGTGCTGTTGGTACCTTCTGATGAACTTGTACAAATGGCCAGGGAATAATAAAGAGCTGTTGCTTATTCTCTGCATGCTGTTACATATGCTACTCATGCTCCTGTGTCATGTAAAGCAATTGTAGAAATGCAGCAGCATGGTCCACCAGCCTCTCCTTACACTCGAACCAGGGCTATCTCCCCTGCTTGCTGAGGCAGGCACTATGAGGGCTGAAAAGACTATGAATTAGGTTAGTATTTTATAAGGGAAAGTGTGTATTTAATATACTATGAACTTTGTGCATTAAGCATTCTCTGGGTGTTCAACTGCACTGTTAAGTGGGATGAGCACTTAAATGGATAGTCTCAGTGACACTAAGGACTACCTGTGTGTTACTTCTGCCTTTTAATGCTTTCTATATGTTCCCTCCATTACAGCTCCCTGTAGGTGCACATATATATGTAAGAAATACAGTAAATTCTAACACTGTTAGTGTAGATTTTGAATTTGGATTGTATAAAATATAAGAATACATGTAAACCCATTTCCTTGGGCATATAGTGTTGTTGTAAATACTTCTTTTGTCCTGTTTGCCTTTGGTTTGGGCATTTAAGGACAGGGAGTGTCATGGCCTAACAGAAACATATGGATCTGAAGAGTCTTAACTTTGTCAGCTGTTTTTAGATATGGAAAACTAAATTGCTTGATGCAAACACAAAGTGAGAAATAGTTGTATCTTAGTGTAATGAATACTATCTGGATTTTAAAATGGCTTTGTTAATTGAATAAAACTTCATCTTTGAATCCAAGTATGGTATTCTTCACAAGGTGCTTAATGGCATCAAAAATGTATTAAAGGAATTCCCTTTAGGTTTAGGGTAGTTAGACACACACAGTAACTAGAGAGTAGTGATTTTGGGATTTCAAAGCAACACCACCTTCCCACCCCCTTTTCTTTTTCTAAGCCAGAAATTTAAATGCTGATTTAGGATGGCATGGCCTCTCAAGCAAGTCTGACACCGTGGTGAATCTCAAGTAATTTTCAAGTGACTTAAATGCAGTGTATTCTTTAACTGTTGAGTGGAGAAAAAAGGTTGTGGGCTTTTGAATGCAGGTGCTTAGTGTGCCTTCAGTTGGATGTGTCTGTCGAAAGATGTAGCTTCACAAAACTGCTTTAGCGAATGAAAGGACGAAGCACGCTTTTAATTCTGCCTGATTAACAGTCATGAAATAAGTTAATGGTGAATTAACTTCAATAGAACTGTGGGTTTTTTCCCCTACACCTGAAATCTGGAAAGGGTGACTAAGTTCTGAAGTGCTGTTTTGTTACTGAGCAAATGTCTGACTCTGCAAACCTGGCAGGGGATAGTCTTGAAGTAAATCCCATATGGAAAGTACCGAATTTCTTTGTAGCATGGGCTTATGCTGTCTGTTTAGAAGGAGCTATGCTGCTGCTTATGTCTGGGTTCTTTCCATAAAGCCACAGGGCTTGACCTAGAAGAGAGTCTCAGAAGGAGTTTATATTGTGTGAGCAAATGAAAGCTAAGGTTTGGAGTCGAAGTAAGGGGCAAACCAAAGTGATTGTGCATTGAAGCACACATTGCTTTATTTTAAACCCAAGATTATGGAAGGCTTCTGTTGAATCAGTGTTTAAGTAAGTAGGGATCAAGAGAGATGCTTGTTATTAACCTTGTAAATAGCTAGTCTTTCCTGAGTATTTTTGTCTGTCTATCACAAAATAATCACAGTTCCTCTGAGAATGTTGAGTGACAATGAGAGAGTAAGTGTGAGTTGCTCATCAGTACTTATAGGGCACTCAGTTTAGTCTTATGCATTTGGCTGTGTGGAGGTGCAGTTGTTTGAGAGACATAGTATTAGGGTTCTTACTGTTAGTCTGGATGGACATGTTAGTGGACTTGAATAAGGTAAGCACTTCTGTTGATCTTAAGCTGGTATTCCTCACGTTGAGTGTTTGAATGTACCTTTCACTCCAAGTCTGGCAAACCATCTGTGCTTCATACTAAACGTATTTCTGCAAACTTTGTAGCATAAATGCAGTTCACGATACAGTGAAGACTTTGTGCTACAACTGGAAAAAGAGCTGGTCCAAGCCAGGCTGAGTGAAGCAGAATCCCATTGTGCCTTGAAGGAGATGCAAGATAAAGTTCTAGAGATGGAAAAGGTAAACCTAACCAGGACCCTCTGTATAAAATAGCACTACTAACAGAATACCAGTCCCTGTAACTCTTTGCATCGCTGTCCTAGAAACTTCTCTTCTGTGTTTCACAATAGCAAGATACTTTTCAAACCTGAAGTTAATAGAGGAAAAACAAAAGGTCATCTTGCACTGGGAAGTGTTTGTGAAGAATGAATCACTCTTCTGTTCCTGAAGCCTACTGCAGTGGAAAACTTGGATTCCAGTGGAGTTTTTACAGTAAACATTGTTTCAAAATTACCTCCTGCAACAAGAGCAGTAGGCTTGCAGTGAGCATTGAGGTGATGCACAACTAAATAGCTTGGAAGGGGAGGAGTGAAGAGTTCCACACTACCATTCCTAGCTCTTGCTCTTTGGTGTCTCCCACTTAGTCCCATTGCGGGCAGGGAAAGAATACTTCCAATGTTGAGTATCAAAATCTCTACTGCTTTTTTGGTTCCATCCCAACTTATAATTTACTGATGCCAGAGTTTAAGCTGTACTCAAACCAACTATCAAATGTTTACCTTTCCTTGAAGAAAAACTTAACTGAAAAAAAACAAAAAGGAAAGAGAAAAAATCACTAACTGATATAAAGTGTACAACAGGAGTTAAAAAGTATTGGCTTTGGAAATTATTTCCTCTTGAGAATTTTAAAGACTTGGGAATGTGGCCAGAACTTACTTGCTCATTAGAATAACCTGCTGGAATCAAGATTTTTTTTTTTTTTTAATTATATGAGAGTCTTGATGGAAGTCTGATGGGCTAGTAGTGTGGTAGTTTTACTGTAGTGAACATTGAAAAATACCGTAGATCCTGAATTCTTACTAAAGTTCAAAGAGACTACTACTTTCATCAGCATGAAGATTGTATACACTGAAAACTTAAATGTGAAGAAACTGCAGCAGTGCAGGAAACTAGTGTACCACACAAACTCTGATATACAGTAGTATTTCAGGCTATGCATATGAGAAAGTACTGAACTTAAATCCCTTAAACCCTTACAAACACAGCTCTTCAGTGCTGTTGATAGTGCGTCACGTCATCTGGGGGAGTTCTGCTCAGTAACCAAAGACTTGCACAGCTCTACTGGCTGTGATGTAAACTCAGAAACACACCCAATACCTTCCTGTATTTGCTGGTACTTGGGTCACATGGTTTCAAAACACAGAGATGCTAAGAAATGACTGCTCTGCTGTGCTCTGTTACAATGTACTTTACGCTCAAGAAAACCTAACCACTGTCACAGACTTACATAGCTACAAAAATACTTGATTTTACTGAAAACTACTACTGAGAAATACAGGATAAAATGACAAAGCACAATTCAACTTTGAGTATTTGGTGGCCAATGATTTGGTGTAGGCATGTGGTAGTTAGGCAGACTAGGTCTTTTTCCTTCCCCTCTGTTGTGTTGGGTTTTTCCCTCTCCCAGACTTCTGTTCTTACGCATTCATTGCTCTGTTACTTTTACCAGGTCATTCCTGCCATATGTCTTCCTGGTTTCTGTGCAGCTCCTTCTAGTCTTTCTACTGTTTCCTCATGTGTGTTTTGTAAACATCCATGTACTTTTATCTGTAAGACCTTTTCTTAACAGGCTGTTTATAATTGATAGTGGATAGTCCCTATACCCTTGCCTTTTCAAGGGTAGATGATCTGCTTCCCAAAAGTGTTTCCTGTAAGTCTAAATAAAAGTTGTAAGTCTAAAAGTGTAATTTCAATTCCTCATTTGCTTTACTTTTATCAATTAGCTCAAAAATCTTCCAGATTTCTCTCCATATTTTTGATGATGTGTACAAAATAGCATAAATAAGGCTTTATTTAGGGATACCATCTAGGGGAATCTGGAAGTCACAATACCTAAAACTACCTCTTTTTTTTTTTTTTTCTGTAGTTGGCACTTGGGAAGTACTTTATTCACACTTGCTATATCCAGGAACTGAGATTTTTGAAGCATTTGATTTTGCAAGTTATGGGTAATCAAGAAAGTTTGATTAGTAATAAGAGTCATCATGCCATGTCTGTTCTTGGAGTGGGTCTTGCTAAGCACTATTTTCCTTATGTAAGAGGATGGCTCTTGTTGCAGAGGAACAGCTCCCTCCCTGATGAGGAAAATCTTGCTAGACTACAAGAAGAACTGATTGCGGTAAAACTAAGAGAAGCAGAAGCTCTGACAGGCCTCAAAGAACTGAGACAGCAAGTCAAAGATTTGGAGGAACATTGGCAGGTATGGGTAGCAATACACTCTTTGTCATTTTTGTTTTCAATCGATGATGATAGAGCAAAAGACTGAATTTTTTAGATGTAGAGATCAAGTAGAAACTAGCGGTTGTGGCTGTTCTAAAAGTAGTAAGTTTGCATGGGTTTCTAGTCTTCAGGACAAACAGGAGCACTGTAGCAACTTGTACCCATGTAACTCTGAGACCTTACATGACATAAGGGAACACCAGGAAAGAGCAAGCATTATCAGCAACTATATTCTATTTTTTTTTAGCGTCACCTAGCTCGCACCACTGGGAGATGGAAAGATCCTCCCAGAAAAAACACAGTGAATGAGCTGCAGGATGAGCTGATGACAGTCCGGTTGAGAGAAGCGGAAACTCAGGCTGAACTGAAGGAGACCAAACAAAGAATGATGGAGATGGAAACACAGGTACCCTGTGAAACACGAGCACGTGGGAATTGAGCTCAATGTGGTATAACTAGTGTCAAATGGTAGATATTTGATTATGATCTTTATCATCTGCAGGCGAGACTTAGGTCCAAAATGCTTCTAGATTAGCAGGGAGAAGGATCTAGTGCTTAGTCTTTCTTGCTTTTATGTCTTGTCTTAATTTTTTCCAACACTAAGCTTCCTGAATTCCTATTTTGGACAAATCAGTAGGCTCTGTGAATGTGTATGAGTCTTAATTCATTAAATTGCAACTAGTCTAATGACAAAAGTATGTTTGAAGTCTTTAAAATTTTACAAACCTAACTGATTATTCTGATTATAGTAATTCTAATTCTTTAATGGCAGTGGTGTTTTTTTTCTTCTCATGAAATTGCCTATACAAGATTATCCACTCAAGTTCTGAAATCTTGTTACTAAAGTGTGGACTCTCAGCAAAACAGCTGCATATTGTCAGGGTTTTTTTGCAGAAGCTTTATCTTTTATGTGCCAGAAAAGAAAAACGTGATTCACCATTGGTGAGAACTGTGGAGAACAGATAAAAGTAACTTGTTTGTCAAGATCTTTTTAATGTAACTGTGGAGCAAGTTGTTTAGTGGACTTTCAGATCTGGTTGCTTAACTTGTTGAGTTCATATTATATTAGTGAATTCTCAACTGAATCAGTAAGAACGTCGTGCTGTTGGTTGAGAAGGATTTGTAATAGGAGTTTGAGAAATTTTCCCATGAAATACCTGCTAAATGTCACTGTTACTTGAAGGAGACCTGTGCATCCAAAAGGCTAATAAGCACACTTCATCAATTTCAGAAACCAGAGAGAGCACGTGCCGTACTGAGCAGAGATGAGCTAATTGCAAGGCATGTGGTGGCTTATTTCTGATGGAGGCACCACTTTTTCTATACCATTTGATAAGTTTAGTCTTGTCTTAACTCTAAAAAAAAATTATTGAAGTATTAACGCTGTTTCACTACAGTTAATGTGCTTCCTGTTTGTTGCTTTTTTCATCAGTGGTGTTACTTTAGTCAGTAGGGGGCATAGGTATCCTGCTGTCTGAATGACAATGTATTAAAGTCTTAAGATCTTACTACTTCTCACTTCAGTGTTAGCATCGAGTCTTCAGATACACTTAGGCGGTTTAGCTATTATTTGACAGAAATTCATTGGTTCTGTGTTAAGGACTGGTCTATGCACAGCTTCATATAAAAATGGTGTGACTTGTGTCAATGCCCTGGTCTTAACTATGGTGCCACGATTCAGGAATTCACTGGACAGACATATGTCTGTAATATCTCTAATATTTGATGTTTCTTGGATGCATTGGCTTGTTGCTGTAGTTGGGATGCAAGCTGACACAATCTTTGCCTTACCAAGAAACAGAGGAAAAACAGTCGGACAGCAGCTTAGCAATAATGCTCTTACAATGAGTCATCTGTTTAAGAACAATTTGAATATCCTGGTCACAAACGAAATGTCACGCAAACTTTTCTGATTACATTGGGAAAATTCTGAATACCTGTTTTCATCAGAGCTTTTTTTAATAGTAAATGATCTATTTTCTTGTCAAACTTTGGGGACTTAATAGCAAAGGTCTTTCTTTAACATGCGTTTTCTTTCCTTTTTTTCCTGTAATGAATGTCAGAATCAGATCAATAGTAACCATTTGCGAAGGGCAGAGCAGGAGGTTACCAGCCTTCAGGGGAAGGTACAGTATCTTTCTGCACAGAACAAAGGACTCCTTACTCAGTTGAATGAAGCAAAACGTAGACAAGCAGAGATTGAATGCAAGGTAAACAATATTGTGAATAGACTATTTGTGTGCTAATGTATATACACTTTTTAGTCTTGTCTGCTATTGTTGGATAGAATTGTGTCTTAATTAAGAAGTGGAAATCACAAAACCCAAATTTATCTTTATTGATTTGACAATATCATTTTGAATTTACCATCTTTCAAAAATCACCTGAGGTTTTGACAGAACTGCTTCTTTGTGGCCCCACAAAGGTAAACTTTAAAGCATGGTTCTAAGGTGAAATGTGCCTGGGTATAATATATAAAGACACTCCTGCACCACAGATTCCGATCACCATATACTCTGCCTTTAGTGACAGAAGAGGGTCCGTTTCTTCAACACTTACTGCAGGATTGGTTACAGTTCCAAAAAAGGGAGTGAAAGTAGTATTTGACTGGAGAGATCTACAGAAGGAAGCGTTACAGTAGTCATTGCCTAATAGTAATAGGACTTTAAGAGGACAGCTCAAAAACACTGGGCAAAGAAAGTAATATTTAGTCAGGGCATGAAAAGCCCAATCTGATGCTTGAATCTCAGACTTAATTAATTTTGCAATTAAATCCCTAAACATTTACTAATAACTTATGTTTTTGATTTGTGCACATGTAACATAGACAAGAAATAAAGGATGTCTTACAAGCTTTTTTTCTCTTAATTTGGATGAAACTTTTCCTGAAACTGCTATTGATATTTACTTCAGAAAAGGGTGGTATTAGTTGACAAACTAATATAGGTAAGATATTTGCTAGAGACATGAAAACAAATTTTTACTTAAATCTTATTTCCAAAAGATGTGTGAGTAACCTTTTATTAATAATTACTGGCTTCCTAAATGGTCTTTTAATGTTGGGATTATTCTTACTGATCTTTTCTAATATTCACAATCATGGTGACATGCCTTTTCATATAACCCATAATATTTTGTTTGATTTTTTTATACTGAAGGTCCTCGTTAATCCTTAAGAGACTGAGAGGGTATAGTCAATATTCTAAAGCTTTTATATTGGCTATAAAAAGAGTACTACATCTTTAACCTGACTAATGTCTTAATATGCATGACTATTCTCACTGTGATAATTTGCTTAGAAACATCTGGTTTAACATGGGTTAGAGAAAAGTGTGGCAGTAATACAGAGCACCAGTCAGATTTCTTTTTTAAAGATTCTCTGGTCAATAGCTAGTGAAGTACTTGTACTGAAACTTGTTCTGCAGTTACTCCTAAGAAATGGATTGCTGTTTACTTTGTTACATGTTTTTTAAGTTGATGTTTATAATACACCACTTTGATACATGGATGTTACCTGAAGTTGTGCCATTTAACTGAGCTAGACTGTGACTTCTTGCAATGATGCTTAGTATAATACCATATAGACTCCTGTGTTGTTTAAATGCCCAAGGCTTTTTTGCTAACTGTACTGAAAGAAACTCAACTTTAACTTGCTTGAAGCTACCTGTCTGCAGTGTAGTTTCCTCACTACTTCTGACATTCCTTGTGAACTGTTGTTGTGTGAAAGGGAAACGTTTTTATTCTTAAGCCAAAACCTTGCAACTGTTGCTGGGTTTTTTAATGCTAACGAGGTGTACAAGAAACCAGCCTGTCCTGTGACTACAATGTAAGGCATATGTTCCAAGTGAAGGGCTAGCTTCCATCAGGAACAGCACATTTGTCATATATGCCTACAGTCCTTCTAGAATTATGGTCAATATCTGTAACTTTACTAGAGTTGCTAGCAACATAGTTTTGGCATGAAATGCAGCTAATAGCAAGTAGGTTGAAATGAAATGACAGTACTGCTGTATAAATACCTGATATCAAGTCATTTAATGTTACTAATACAACAACTGTATTCAAAACTGATAAATCTTCAGTAGTCTTTCAGGTAATGTCATAGAGCAGTAAAAAAGAATGTTAAGTTTCTGTAGCACTAAATGTTTTTAAAAGTTCCACTTTGTATCTCCTTAAATTCAGCAAATTCATTTTGAATTCCATTAGAAACTGGTGCTTGATTTTGCTCCCTATTGTTTCAGGCAATCCAAAATCATGCTCTGGTTTTATTTCTCAGTAAGTCTTGACTAAGTAGCAATATTTCTACCTGAAGAGGTGTATAAAAAAAAAGTTTGGATTTTCAACTCTCCCAATTGTTTTTTCTATGCAAAAACTGGTACATTATTTGTGGAGCTTGTATTTTTCTTTAAAGGGTAGCTTAAATATGCAAGCAGACATCAAACTTTCTGTATCAGGTCATGTCTACGCCTATACAGCAACTTTTTTCTGTCACTGATGTGACCTGTTATGTCTTTCCCTTTTTAATCCAACTACTGCTCTTAGAGCAAGGACTTCATTTCAGATTGTGTCTTGAAACACAGCACTGATCTTTCTGATCAGTTTTGAAGAATTTACAACAGAAGATTTTCCCCCCACCCCTGCCTTGTCTTTCCTACTATATCAACTTTTGCGGTCATTA
Source organism: Laterallus jamaicensis coturniculus (assembly GCA_022605575.1). Classification (NCBI taxonomy): domain Eukaryota; kingdom Metazoa; phylum Chordata; class Aves; order Gruiformes; family Rallidae; genus Laterallus; species Laterallus jamaicensis. The sequence continues at coordinate 17,266,111 of JAKCOX010000007.1, forward strand.
TTGAAAACATGCTCTGTGTCAGAGATAACACATCAGTGCCATCTAGAGCAACACTACTGACTCATCTCAGATACCAAAGTCAAACCAAGCCAGTCTGGCCTTTAGTTTTCAGTTAAATACATGCAATCTTGTGGACTTGTGGGTTTTGGCTTCATTCAAGTAATCATATAGCAGAATTTAGCAATAGTGTCAAAACTCTGGCTAGGATGTGATGGATTCCTCTGAAATGGACTCCAGCAATTACAAACATTGTTAATTGGATCCTGTAGAAGATGCACCTTCCTTACATGATTTTGTTTTTCTTTTTAAAAAAGTTCTTTTTGAAGTTACTACTATAGATAGGCTTTGGCATGTTCAACTCGATCTCAACCAAACTGTCTAATGAAGGGTGGTTAAGTGCTGTCAGTTTGAGGCACACATTAAACAACTGAAATACTGGAACTGATTTATAGGAACTGCAGTTTGTGGAGTTAAATCAGCCTCCAATAAAAGGAATACCTGAGCTTAGTCTGTCTCTTCCTCAGTTACTTGCATACCAGTTGAAAGTATTGCTCACTCAATATCTATTGCTGTTTTCTCTCTGTGGTTGTACCCAGCTGCTCAAAATGTATTAATTGGCTTGTGCTCTGAGGTTTTGAGGACTTGCCTTATAAACCACAAATGAGTCCAAACTCAAATTGACTATCATTTATAAGCAAACCTACAGGTTAAATTTACACTAGGAGTCTGATTGTAGGTTACAGGTATGAGAATTTTATTTTAAACTGTCTTGCAAATAGCTGTTGTGTATTGTGGCTGAGATATCTGTACTTCAAAGATGTTGATAAAATCTGTGCTTTTGTGTCTTTTTATTTTTTCTTCTAGACAGAATGATGAAATATATAGCTTTGCTGTTACTTTATATAAAGTCAAAAGTTGAATCAGGAGCTGTTTTTTGATACATTTTCTTAATTTGCAATGTTAACAAACATTTCTGGAACACAAGACAGCTGTTTTCTTGACCTGGAAATTGGTTACAGCCTGCTTCCAAAACTAGAGTATTTTTTTAGAAATGATATTAGATGACAACACAATTCTGTGGGTTAAAATTAAGTTTGGGTTCCTCAGAATATGCCTTATTACTAAGGTATGATATTTCACACAGCGGTGTATTAAATTTTCTTTACTTGATTTTGAGTAAAAGCAGTGCAGTCTTTAATCAGCTGAAACTGATGTTACTTGGTAACTTCAATCTATTACTACTTTCAGAGTAAAGAAGAAGTGATGGCAGTACGGCTCCGTGAGGCAGACCGCATCGCAGCTGTGGCTGAGCTCCAACAGCACATTGCTGAATTAGAAATCCAGGTAACAAGTGATGGCATTAAATGTCTAACTAGATACTGGTTGCTATTTGTACTTAGCGTTTTTTCCTTCCTTAATAACCTGCTGTGAATGGAAGGCACTGCTTTGCAGGGTGGGATAATGCTGTATTGCTGAATGTGTCTCCCTTAAAGGAGAGACAAAGGCCTTAGATCTTACGGGCATACTTGTGAGCTGTTAATTGTTTCTGTACAAGCACCATGCTTCAAGCAACGCTCTTTCAAGCTCTGACTTCTGTATTTGTGTTTTGTCTTGGAATTGGTAATTTTTACCAAATAATAGATTAAAAACATCCTCTGTTAAAAAAAAAACAAACCACCAAACAACAAATCACACATTTGATTCCAGGAGCCCTTCTTTTCTGTGCTTACTCTTCTGCTGCGGCCAATATTGGAGGATTTGTTGTAAAACATACTCTTTTTAGGTAAATCTTGAAACTAAAAATGTTACTTACTGCTGCTATATCACTTTAGGATCTGACAATGCATTCTTTGGCCACTGTTGTTCTTTGCTTTCAGTTCCTTTGGAGCTTTCACTGTCCCAAGAACTCACTCCTCTTTCACAAGAGAACCACCATAATAGTTTACTGTCTCTGAGCAAGCATGCCTTGCTGTAGTCTGTATGTCCTATACTTATATACTGTTGTTCCCTCTGAATTCTGCTGTGCCAATCTATGAAGGTTTTCTTAACTCTTATCCCTAAATTACAAAATAGTTACTCCTTTTAAAAAAAAAAACCCCAAACAAATAAACCCTGGTATTCCCAGTGTCTGTCTTCTGAAGTCTTTCTTTCAAGGTTGTGATTTTACTGTATTGTGTCAAAGCCTTCTATTCCCAACTTCTGTTTCTCAGTGACTTGCATCTTTTTCATCTCCTCATGTATAGAACATACAAATAAATTTATGTAAGTCTCATTAAAGATTTTTCACTTTGAGTGTTTTTCCTCTAGTGCAGTAGGCACTACATTTATTAGATGATAGAGCAAACATTTCTTTTAATCACATAATGCTTAGATAATGCTGTGATAAGTACATTAGAAATAGTTAGATAAGTACAGCAGGCATTGCTTATGAATCATTTATTATCTGGTAAGATAACAAGAGAATAGCTGAGTTTAGGTCAAGCTACTTATGTTTTAACACTACTAAAAAAAGAACTTTAAAGGTTACTTCAAGCAATGTGATTTGTGTACGTGAGGAGCCAGTACTCAGTTTGCCTTTCCACTTTAGCACAGATTTTAAATGCCATCCTGCATCTGTTGTTTGTGGGTGTCCTAAAAAGGACTCTGGTCTTGATTTTTATAAAATTAAGAAATGGTGAATCCCATAATCATAATTTGATTTTTGATAGCTGTCATGGAATTAGAGTTGTGTTCATTTTTGAATGTGAATATTGTTGACTTAGTTTTCTGTTGTTTGATTTGAATTGTCAGTGTTTAATTTTATAGCTCTCACCTATTCCACGTTTTTGCTTAGGCTGTGGGAGCAAGATTTGCATGCAGTTTTTCATAATACCTTGTAATGAGACAAGTAAAGCAGTTAAGTGCAGGAACAGAATCTATTTTATTACTCTGATCAATACAGCTAAAGATTGTAAACTGTCCTTGTTTTGTCTTTATTACATTGTCTCATGTTTGGTTGTTTATCCACATCGTCTCTCCTTCCTTTTCACAATTACTGCTGTGCATGATGCAGTCTTTAGATATGTTTTTCCATTTTTTTCATATTCTACGTTTCCAACTATAGTGTAGTCCTAATCTTTGTGGTGCTATTAGATGATGACCTGTTAATGACCTGGAGTCTCTTAGTAAGATTCTTGGTTTTCTGCACAAATGAGAACAGCCTTGCTTTCTTTCTCCACAGTCTGAATGTGTGAAGTCATTCTGTCGCTGTAGTTCATGTTTCTAATTTAACAAGTTTGCCCTACTAGGCTTTTGGTGAACTACTGATCTCAATCTTATACTAGCCTGAAGTATAACTACTTCAGGTGTGAAATACAGGTTTTTGAATGTTAACTGTATAAAGGCATTTAAAAGTGATTTAGTAGAAAGAATTCCTCTGATGTCAGTTTACTTAGTTTTGACACTCTAGATATGACTGGTAGTGCTTTAATTGGCCTGTGACAGATTTATTTTTTTTGCTAAGATTCTCTAAGCATATAGATATTTTTGACCAGTGTGTTTTTGCTCACAACTATGAAACCTGTGATCACAACTTCCGTTTTGGGTACCCATGCTCGAAGGCCTCAAACACCTGCACCAGGAAAAAAAAGTCAGCATGGACTTAGAAGGCCTTAACTACCAAAACCTGTAAACTATAAACCATGCAACTGCTAATAGAGCTTAAACAAAAGCTGCTTTTAAGGAAACTGAAGATCTGGATAACCTCTCCCTCTTTGGAGGAAGATCTGCGTCCTGTTCCCTTCCATTCGGCTGGTGGCTGGAGTTGCTGTGACGTGATGTGGGGAGCAGAGGGCCTTCTAATCTGGACTTGGCTTAATGACTTGAAATGCAATATTTAACACCATGAGTCTTGGAGTGTAGGTGTCCTCTCAAAGTAATTGTGCTTTTAACAGGGAGCAACACAAATAGGTCTGCTTGTCACATTGTTTAAAGCTGATAGAGCTGAAGGGAGGAAGTAAACTTACAACATAACCTTCCTTTTTTTGAGGGGCATGGTGCTTTTCTAAGAAGCTCTGGGGATTCGGTGCCAGGTCCACATGGTCCGTAGCAATGCTTAACCTAAATTGTGCCATTTTCTTTTAAATGTTCATGTAGGTGTAGGTGCAAGACATGGGTGTTAAATTTGTAATGCAGAGTATCACTACTCCCACATAAGAACTGATCTGACATTATGCATAAAAATGCTAGATTTAAATCACAGTTTCTGGGTTGCTCTTAGTTTTGGTTAGTAATAATGTCAGAGAGGGAGATAAACCACTCATCATTTAATAGTAGATGTAATTCTGCAGCAAGGTGGCATTTTTTTATGAAGCTAGGAAAGTTATGTTGGTCAGACATTCATTTCCCAATGATAAGCTTTTAAACTCTTGTATAAGCATATTGAGGTAAAAAGAATGGTCCAATACATTGTGGATGTTTTTCAACAGAAGAAATGTAGGAGTTGTTACTTGGCAAAAATAACACGTTTGAAGTGTAAGTGGAGCTTAACTTACGTTGTATATGCCCCAGAAATAACAAAGAAAACCCCTGAAGCTAGGTATAAGCAAAGGTTTACTCTGTCAGCCTTACTTCTCTATCCTCTAGTCTTCTCTCAATTCCCAATTCAGGTTATATTTGCTTCCCAAGGTGTTTTATGACTTGAAAGTATTTAGCAGCCTTCTGGCCTTTGAGTGAGATACAAATAAAAAAAATAGCAGCCCAGACACCCAAAATACTTACATTCTTTATTTGTTAATAATTTGTTTATCTCCACACCAGGGGGAAGCTCTTCTTTTTGATATATGTTCTACTGTCTCACAAAAAGTAGAGGTTCACATCCTCTAAGTGACTTTTTTTCAGCCAAGCTACAAGTATTCTGACCCCTTTTGTTGCAACCTCTTGTAAGACACAGAAAGACAGGGCTGAGGAATGGCTATTGTCTCCCTTTGTCTGTAATAAATCAGCAAAATCTCAGGTTTGTTTCCTCAGGGAGTTATTCTTGTTTTCAGCTGAACTGGTCTGATGGCTTCAAACGGCAACAAGCAAATGCTTTTAAGTTCCTAATATGAGCTTAAAACCCTATTGCTTGTGTCTTGTGTGTGCTTTCCTAAAGCTGCCAAGAAAGCTCTACCAAGCTTCACTACTCTTCAAGTGATCCTTCTGATTGCCTGTGGGCAGTTGTGTTGGTCCCTTGGTGCTGTGCTGTTAGTGGCTCTTTTGATGGGGTTTGGCAGGGTTGTTTTTTTTTTAAAAAAAAAAAGCACCCCAGAAAACAATCTTTCCCTGTGATAGTGAAGGAAGGACAGACTAAATGGGAGAAAGAAGCTTTAGAGAAATTCAGGCAGGGTTAAACAGTTGCAAGCTAGAGTCAATCAGCTGTTTAGGATAAGGAGCAGTAGGCCAGTGAAAGTGTAGACAGATTGAGGAAGCAGAGCTGGGTCAGCTGCAGTCTCTGCTCTGCAGCTTAATCCCTTCTCCCTCAGTTTCTGTGCAGTCTGACTTCTAGCATCCTCTTAAAGTATCCATAGCTGGTTTGGGTTGGGGAGGTACAGAGCACATTTATAATGTAGTAAAAAGGGTTTTAGGTCTTGAGTAATCTTAAAAACTATCTTAAGAATTCATTCCTCTCTTCACTACATTGATCTGGATGAGGGTAATATCACTTCCTCCTGATGTGTTTCCTGTCAGATTCAGAGAATTTTGTCACACTTACCCTATCTCTAACCATGTCAAAGCTGCCTTGAGAACAACTGTAAAGGAAATCCATGATTGTTCTAGTTCTCTCCCCCACAGTTTAAACTTTTAGCCTGACTTCGTTAGAATGAAGCCTTTCTATGACCTCTGTTTAATAACTCTTCCACGTACTGACTGTTGAGTAAAGAAATTGTTTCCATCTTTTCAAATTACAGGAAACTTTAATTCTTATCAATACTGGTGTGTGATGTTAGTGATGTGTGTTTTGAAAGTCTAGAATTAGTCATGGTAAAGTCACTGAAAGGACACTAGTTACCACATTTACACTTCTGAATAACCTTCATCTACGTTTTTAAATTCTTTGCCACAGAGTAAAGTATTTAAAAGCCTCCACTGAAAAGAAGCTGAGAGAGATTGTTACCAAGTAAATATTTCTAAGTCAGAAGAGATCAAACTAGGGGTGTTTAGGGAAATGTCTTACCCTTTAGACACTTGTTAGTAAAGGTGATATGCTGTTATCTGAGGAACAACAACAGTCTGGTATGTCTGGATTTTGGGTGCTTGTAAAATCATTGGTTTCATTTTTGTGTGGTTTTAAATTTGCAGTTAAAGTGAAGAACCCTAGATGCTTTCTTATTTCTCTGATGTGATCATCAAGGCTGTGTTTGAAAAACTTGCTTCTGCCCTTCTTGGGATGAAACACCTGCAGTGAAAACTGGATTACATAGATCTGCTGTATCTTAGACTTTTCTTCATCAAGTAGCAAAAGCAGGCTTAAGGCCTCCAGTGTGTTCCAGATGTCTTCCAGTGATCGATTATTTAACCTTTGTTCTGTCCTGACTACTGTACTTGACTTTTGTGGGTGCTATACAATAATGGTTGCAGGTATTTTAAAATTACGATGCTTTGAAGCAATCTGTCCTTGCAGTCTTGTGTTGACAGCTGCGCACCTTGGTCCTATGCTGATTGAGTTTGGAAGATCTCTGTATGCTCAGTAGTTCTCAGTTGGCATCAGATGTGTTTCTTGAGACTAGGTGCTGCTTCTTTTGAAGGTACAGAAAAGCTGGTTTTCTCTTAGGAAGCAGGAGGGGGATTTAGGTATGATACTACAGCCATGAATCTCAACTGATACCTCTTGGTGGGTAGAATTTTTCCTTCTAAGAAGCAAATTTTTGGGGAACGACTTTTTTCTTTTCAGGAGCTTTTGGTGTAGCTCTTGATATGCATATAAGTATAGTAACTAATATTTCAGAGCAGGATGAGAGGTGAGAGCTTCCAAAACTGAAGGGGTGTGAGTTCTGTTTTAGCACCTGCTTTTTGATCTATTGGGCTCATTTCCTGCTCCACTGCCCATGCTACTCCCTCTCTATGCAGGGCTTCTGGGGTAGGAGATGAGACTGTGTATAGGTTGCTGACACAGTTTCAAGTACTTCTTGAGCAGAGATGATACCTACCCAATAGGCTCTTTTCCCCCTGCTAGAAAGTTTTCTAACACTGTTAGGGCTGGAGGAGCTGGTCTGTTGGAAGCAGTGTGAAGATGGAGGGGGCGTGTGTGTATTAATCTTCAAAAGCAGCAAAACTGAGATGATGGATCTTTAATTACAATGTAACATCAACTGGCTTTACTTTTCTAAGAACCCTTCTGTGAAGAGGTAGGCACTGCAGTGGTGCAGCATCACTAGGAATACCCAGGGAATTGCTGTAGACACTCATTTGCGCATGACTGCAAGGTTTTTTTACTTTTCTTTAAAAGCACTGGCTCCCAGGTTTGACTGGCATGCATTACTTTGCTAGCTTGATGATACACACACTCTGTTTATTGATGTACTATCTGGTGCTTTCACTGTATGTTAAATTTTGAGTGGTCTCTAGGCCATTTTTTCTTCCTCGTGTCGTGACCTCCCCAAATACCACAGATTTTTTTTTTGTAGTAATGCTCCCACTCAAAAAAATACCAGCAACCCACATCCTCTGTGTGTATAATCTTAGATTTTAAAAACACAAAGCACATGGAGAGAATATGAATTGCTAATTCTGTTTCTTTTTAAAAGTTGTGATCATACCCTAAAGACATAAAATTGGAAGTGGAGTCTCTTCATTTGCTTTTGAACAAGCTAGGTTGATCTCAGTTTTCTTCAGAGAAGTACAAAACTACTCAAGCACAGTAGTACGAAACTATTTAAGCACAGTATAAAAACAGCATAGAGTGAAATACCCAGTTCCTACTGAAGTAAATGCTACAATAGGAAGAATTCAGTTAGTTAACTCAAGCTATGTGAAAGCAGTTGAATTTTTCTTATGTCACTGGGGCTGTCTAGTCATTTGAGGCAGCTGGACCAGTTTTCAACCAGAGCATATGGAAATGTAGTAGTTTAATACCAGATTCAGAATATAGAAGAGCCTTGAGCAGGGCAGTCAGTTCCCTTTTTCCTTGCTGGTTTTACAAAAGATGGGTTTTGTCCTTTGTCCTGATAGTGTGTGGTTTCCTGCTTGGCTCAAAATTTGAAGTAAGAATCTAGTAATAATAATATTAGGATTGTCAAGGAAGGAGATATCAAGAATGTCCTGAATGTTGCCCTGGGCCTACCTGGCTACTTGGACCATGGAGGGTGCAGGCTTCTGTCCTTTGGGCAAGTAGCCCGCTCTTCCCAACGCAAGTAATCCTTTGATCTCTGTAGTTGAGCTTCCATCTGCTATAGCTGCTTTGTAGGGTAAGGTGGCTAAATCCTGACGAGACTTAATCCATACAAGATGGATTTCTTCCTGTCTGAGCCTAGAAATCTTTTTAATATATACTGTTGGACCCTCAGGAGGAGAAATTAATGACTCTGTTCTATAGAAGATTATGATACCTGAAAACGAAGTGAAGGATGGCAACAGTACACCAGGAAGGATGGAAAATGTGCATCTCCAGAGAAGGGAACAAATGACAGGACTAGTAGTTATTCCTAGAAGACATCTTCAGTTGCCCTTCAGTACATAAGCTACCTAAATATAACAGCCATATCCTGCAGATACTGGCCTGAACATGAAATCTGCAAGAATCAGTGGTATTTGCTATGGTCCTTACCTTTTGTTTCACTCACATTCAGTACTTAATGTATCTTCACTTTTCAATTTCTACTCTGCTTTCATGTCACTTGCAATCTAGTGAATTCCCTGTCCTTTTTCTTGACCAAGATTAATTCAGATTCTGAGCTAAGGACAAATGGTAACTCTAACAGTCTCAGCTGCCTCATGACTCTCTGTCTCAAGAGTTAGAAATTGTGTCTATATAATATGGCACTATATAGGAAACAAAAAAAAGAAATAATCCAAGCTGAAGCTCCTCAAGCTTTCTTTAAACTGTTAAATGAAACATGAACATAAAATCTTTTCTGGTGTTTCCAGGTGTGGCAATAAATGTGTGTTTGGAGTATGAGTGTGCTTACTATCTCTTGCTTTCACCAGTCAGTGGCATATAGTTGTGCTTTGGCACTAATCCAGTGTAATCTAGAATTATGATGTGCAAGTGGGACACTGGCCTGCAGCAGTGGAACATAGGGTTTGTTTTGCTGTGGTGGAGGCTTTCACTATCTCAAGATGCACGTACATGCTGACAATGCTCCTTAAGAGACTTGAGGGTGATACTGAGATCACTTGCAAAAGAAGTAGTAAGTTTTTATGATAACAGAAGTAGTAGATAAGATGTCCTATATTCTTGGGTAGGTTGAGAGGCAAATCTAGAACTGCAGAATTTTTGGGACCAAGTATTCTTCATTTGTGGCAGATACCAACAGATAGTAGGAAAAGCTGTTAAAATTGCTTTCCATCATGCTAAAAGTAACTGCCATGTTGAAGTTTTTCCTGCCAACCATTCTCCTTTCGGACTTTTGTCAAGCTGCTTTAATGAAATACTAGTGTTAAAAATATTACCCAATTTAAGTTGCTCACCCTAGAATTTGCCTTTGATTAAACAAATGCTCATCAGAAGCTGGGAATTGCTTGAAAGTAATCTGAACACAAATATGACATGTGACTGGGAAGTGAGAATTTGCAAATAATAGTAGTATTTTGTACTTGTATGAAAATATACCTATTGATGAAAAAATATCTTCTCAGTTTTAAAGAATACTGGCTTAAAGATCATAATCTGACACACAAAACTACCTCTATCAAACAAATATATTTGGTTCCTTTGAAATACATAAACAGCTGTCTAATTATTTGCTAAATTAGATGATTTTGGAAAGAAGTAGAAAAAATTTAATGCTGTAGTGCCTGATGCCTGCATGTTTTCCAGTGTTTTGCTACTGTACCTGCATGAGTGTCTTTTAATAACTAATGACACAAAAAAGTAAAGTATCTCTTTGCTGTTGCTTAGAAACAAACAGCAGCTGTGAAGAAAACTGATATATTGACGTAATATTTCTCCTATGTCATGTTTACAATTTACCCACTGTAAACCAACTTTGTAGCTTATAGAACATGGGTGGGTTTAATTAGCTAGAGACACCTGAATTCTGTTGCAGCAGCTGGTTAAGAATCAGCTTCTGACCCCTAGTGCTTCCAGTGTTGCAAGAGGAAGTTACAGCATGACTTTTCTAACATATTTTTCAAAAAATTACATTGTAGGGTTCCTGTTTTGGGCAAAATGCTTTTTTTTTGTGTTTGTGAATTGTCAGCTCTACAAAATCTGTGGTTCTGAAAGGAAAACTGAAACTTATTTGCCCTTTGGCTTGCAGGATTGTCATTATTAGCAGGCTTATGGACTACATTCAGCTCCAACTCAAGTCAATTCTTTCATGAGCAAATATACATATCAAATTATTCTGCAATATCTGCATGAACTTTACAGTATTATTTATGGAATAAAAGTTAGCAATAAACCCACTTATGTATTTATTACAGGATTCATTCTATTTAACTCCCAATACAGTCTACTCTATATGGTGTATACTAACAGCTTTGTTATTCGTGCAGTGCCAAATTTAATTTAATAAATGTTATTGCTTCTGCTGTTGGTTTATACTGACTTAACTTGGGAATGCCTGTTTCAGGTCCTCTTGTGCACCCAGCTTGAATGCAAGCTCAGCTGTTTATTACAGCTTCATTTTAAAAGGGTTCTGGCACCTACCTTACATTCCTGGTAAAACCCTGCTTTTTTGATATGTTGTGTATGGCTACATAGTAATTTGGAGTGCCACAGAACAAGAGGCTTGAATGGAAGAGTCAGGGTTTCAAACAGAGAAAGGACTTGAACAAGCATTTCTCCCATATATTCCAGCTACCAGAAGAGATCAAGTCATTCTTACTGTCTGAAGTCTTGGATTCTGACAGAAACATAGCTTTTTCTATATGTTGGTGTAAACACCATTATTTTTGTGTGCAGACTATGGTGCTTCTGGTTTGATTTCTCCAAAACCAATAGCCATCTCTGTGCAGCACTAGGGTTTGGAAAGTGGTATGCTGTCCCTTCCAATAATGTCTTGGTTCTGACCTGGTGTTGATATTTCAGGGGGATGTTTTAAGCCTGTCTATTGAAGCTTTTTGTCTTGTATTTTGAGGAACAATTGACAACTTTGGTTCTAAAGGTTGTTTAAATTCTATTTGCAAATGACTGTACTTGCCAGTTGCTGACACTAACTGTTTGCTTTCTTCAAGTATAGTTAAAACTTCAGCAAAATGAGTAGATACTCCAATTATATTTGTATTTCTGTGATATATTGGTTGTACGTGATTTAGAGTCAAGGTAAAGATTTACATAAAATCAGGGTGCCACCTCTGAAGCCAGTGGCTGCTTCAGAAATTACTCAGCTGGAAAAAAACCCAAAAAAAACACAAACTGAAACCAAACCAGCAACTGCTCTTGACTTGTAGGAAACTGAAGACATGGGCTGCCTTCTCCATCAAGGGTGGCTCTTTCAAATCTGCCAAGTCTGGTTCAGTCATATTAGGATTCCCTTCAGAGGCTAGCTGAAAGTCAGTGTTGAAGGCATTCAAGTGCAGATGGCACCTTCTTGAGAATCTTGAAACTGAGGAGATGCCTTTGGCTGATAAACATGGGAAATCTTCCATTCTTCATCTCTACCTTTTTTTCTTAATTGCCACTGGTGCTAGGAGATACATATCTATTCACTTATGCTCTCTGGAACTCCTATACAATCAAATCCACAATATTTTATATGCTGTAACTTTAGGGAAGAAAAAAGCTTGTCAAATGTAATGTTTTCCAGTGCATGTCCTAGAGTGTAAAGGAAGAATATATTTTGCTTACTTGTCGCTTGGGAAGTTCCTTGTTACTAAATGAAAATTTTACATTAGTGAAAATAATGTACACTAAGGTATGTTCCATATATTGATAGTATTCTGTAGGGATGCTTTACTAAATTGCATATGCAACTTCATGGACATTGAGTGTGAATTCCACCTGTGAAGCTTTGTTAATTCATCCTCCATTGAATCCTAACTCTACTATGGTTGATATTGAAAGGGTCAACTTGGTCTGAGTTACTGACACCCCTAGATACCTGCTGTAACTTCACCCAGAAGAAAAGCACTGGATGGTGCCTGTGAATAGCTTTGGGTCATATATGCAGACAGCTAAAATAAGACTTTTAATACAGTATATCTATGAGTAATTTGAATAAGATTTTTTTTTTTTAACCAAAACAGAAAGAAGAAGGAAAAATTCAGGGGCAGCTTAATAAATCTGATTCTAACCAGTACATCAGAGAACTGAAAGATCAGATAGCTGAGCTGCATCATGAGGTAAGTGCTAAAACACTACTGTCTCTGATTGCTTGCACCTTTTGTCCAGTCTTTCATTTGTAGCAGGTCCTGTTTATCTAATAGTTGTTATAGCTGCAGTGCCTGATTTTGCCAATGTACATTATTTTAATGCTTATGAATCTTGCCCTTATCCTGGGATTAAGAGAACAACAAATTGCTTTGTTGTGTGATTTGACATTAAATGAGATTAGCATTTGTGTTCCATCTTGGTTTTTTCCTTAATCTCATGATTTGATCATGTTTCACTGTTGCATTTACTGCATTTGGAACTGTGTACGTGAAAATAAACCCCTTTATGTCCTTGTTTCCTACAGCATTTGAGGCTGATTCAGTTAGAAACTAAACTGGGTTTGTGCATGTAGAGGAGTCCATGTGCAGATTTTTTTGTTCTTGCTGTATACTGAGATTGCTTAAAAAGAAAAAGGATGCTTGCTTAATATCAGTTAACAGATTTTAAAGTCTTAAACTGCCAAAACCTATGAAATTTCTGTCATCAAACTTCCTTGCTCTGATAGTTGTAGTAACTTTCTGTTAGTTAAAAAGATAGAAGGTCCTGAAACTGAAATGGCTTATGTAACTGCTGTGCTCAGTGGCTCATTTCAGTTCATCCTGCATTGTGAAGAAATGTCTTTACCTAATAGTACTATGTGCAAAATGACCAGTCATCTTTACTTTGTAGGCTGCTTCTGTTTCCATATGCCTTCTAATACACAGTTCTCAGTGTTGCTTAAAACCACTCTATCATAGAGCAATACAACCTAGTTATTTGTTCCTTTTTTGGTTTTGTTAAATACATCATTTATTAAGTATAGGTAGTGTTTTCATAACAATATTATTGGATTCAACCTTTTAGAACCAATCCCTTGAGAGTTACATCATAGTGGAGGGTCTCAGAGCGCAGTCTATGCTACAGATTGAGGATAGTCTCTAGAGCCACCAGTCCAACACCTTTACCAATCATTAAGCTCACTTAGCCAGGTTATTGATGTTTAGATTTGTTTCTTTTTTTCCGTTAAAGGACTGTAACTAGCTTGCTTTGTTCTCTGTGAGGAAATAAGTTGCTTGTAGAATTCCCAGAAATGTGGCAAAATTTCCTTTATCGATACATAAAGTTCTGTAGTGACTTCTAAACATACATTGAGGTGAGGGAAGGGGTAAGGAACTGCTACAGAAGAAGAGTAGAATTGCTGCTGGAAAGCTCTTGCATAATTTTCTCTAGACAAGCATTTGTCATATGCTTGGCTGAGCAGCTCAGCTGTCACGAAGTCATGCAACTGTGTATGCATTTAATGTGTATAAGCTAATGTGAGCAGGTTGGAAAGATGTGGTTCACTAGCTCAGTTACACACAATGATAATTCTGAGTAATACCATTGATTCCTGAATAGTTAAGTCTAAACAGATCTTTATTAGCATTTCAATTTGATTGAAAGAGAATATCAGCTAGGAAGAAAAAGAATTTCATTGAAGCAGGGTTTGAGTAATGCCATGTAGAAGAACGCTCTTCCCGGCTGGGGCTTTGTTGCAGCTTTATTTTTAACTTCCAACCTAGGGAAACACTATAGGAACAAAGTGTCTTATTCTAGAATAGAAACAGGAGGAGGAAACATTGTGTGTAGTAGACAAGTTCTACCTTGGCAGCATTTCTGAATGCTTCTGTAGAGTTTAAGGCCTGGAAGTCTTTGTTAACTAATGACTTTTCCCTCGTTGTTTTATCTATTTGACTAGGTTTTAACTAACTTTGGGTGGAAAGTAATACTTGATGCACAATCCTTTTTGAGCATAACCCACTGGGCTGATTTTGTGCTAATGTAAGGTGAAGTCTGAAAGCTATGTAGCATTTATAGTTAACCTGGTGCTAAGAAATAATGAAGTCTTAGATTAACAAAGCTGCTAAGTGAAGAACTTTACTGGCACTGTTTCCTAAAACAGCAAAATCTGAATAAAATGGCAAGAGGAAGAGGCGAAAGCTTGCCCTCAACTGCTCAATGTTAAGATTAGTATACTGTGGTCAATGGCAATTAAATAAACAAACTCTTTTACATCTGCACTGAAGTGTCCTAATGTATAGGTTCATTAATGGCCATGCACTTTGCTTTTTGACTAGCTGATTTTTTGATTCTACTTCTGCAAAAGCTAAAAGAAACGTTACAAATTTGCAAATTCATCTTCCTGAAGATAGTGTGATGGTGTATGTGACAGGCTGACCACAACCTCCCAACTAGTTAACATGTAAAAGGCACTGGTAAAGCAACAGCGTTTTTGATTCCTGCATGGTTACCATCTAATACATTGTAACTGTAGAGCTTTTGCATTAGTTTATGTCCAGTTTAAAGTTATAGGTTAAGGTAGGGGTGGGATGGGTCTGTGTGAAACAAGATTAAATGTCTTGGCATGGCCATCAGTGTTGATTCCACGTACTGAACTTTTGTTTCCTCTCCAATACTGCATTTTTCCTGAAGCTTATGTCAGAAGAATTGCAGGGTCTCCATCTGAAGGATGGAACAAAATAATGACCAGATCCTCTACTGAATATAAGTAACTGCAAACTAAGTCCTTATTCTGGCCTTCTGGTAAACACTATTTCATGTTTTGGCCAGCAGTTTGAATGCATGTGTGGAACCTGGAGGAACTAGGTACTCTAAATCTATCCTATGATATGATCCATCAGATGGTGATGGTACCAGGATCAACCAACAGCACAATCCATCCTAACTGCAGAATTCCAGTGAAAGGTTTACTGTTCCATCAGTGTTTGCAAGCCAGACTAGTAGCCAGGGACAAGACAAACCCGGAATACCAGTAAGGAACACCAGAGAATAGCAAAAAGAGGACTTGTCTATTGCTGCCCAGGGTTTAAAGGTGAATCCTCTCCACTAAACTATCCCCACTCCCACTGCTTACTTTAGCACAGATGCACCAGGCTGCTGCTGTGACACCTCTTGACTTTGTAGCAGAGGGAAGTTTGACACTCAGAACTCAAATACTTCTCTCACCCAGTCCAGTGTGGTAATCTAAATGAGCTACATATCTGTACTCTGCATAAAATTTGAAATTAACAACTTTATATTAAAAGTTTTGTTTATATTTTGACAAACTTCCAAACAATTGCCCTTTGTAATCTGAGTCCACTGATTAATTTTGGTCTTCCTTTCCTGAGCTCAAAATTTTGCATGCATCTTAAATAAGGTACAGTTTGCAACCTAAAGGATGAATTTCTTCTGGGAATAATAATGTTAATGTCAGTTCTTGTAGTAAATTCAAGTTGTGTTCCTGTTACCGAGTACAACTGCACATACTGGAAACTGGTAGTGTAGCACACCAGTTAGGCACGCTGTTATTAAATGTGCAACATAAATTATGTAGACAAAGATAGTGCCTTCTTCTTACCTTTCAAATAAGTACCTGTAAATGAAAATACTATATTGAATTTTTCATTTGTTGTAACAAGGAACCTGCCTGATTCCTCTTATAAGTAACCAGTGGATTTCTGTAGCATGGCAAGCTGAATTGTATATTGACTGCTTCATGGGAAGAAACTTCTATGTGATGAACAGCTCAGGGCAGCGGACAGGCAAAACCTGGAGCTTTGGGAACATTGTAACAAAGACACCTTGTAGACTTCTGCTCTGTGGGCACCATCATGTGCAGCTCACTCTGCACTAACTTGAGTAGCTGAATAGAGGTCAGAACCACAATATTTAATGTTATTTACATTATGATGTAAAGTGCTGAATTCCTACTTAAATTCTTCAGCGCAGCCTTAACTTCACAGTTGACATACATGTAAATCAATTATTAACTTGCATTTTTTAACTCCAGCAGATGTCAGTCATTTTAATATTAAATCCATAAAAAGTTACTGACAGCTATCCTTTTATCTTTTATGCAACCTATCAACATTTGAAAAACAGCTGTTGCATAGTGAGAGTCAAAGACTGCAGTATTTCTTGTTATTCAATAGCTAATCCCATGAAAAGCTGTGTACATTTAGTGTTGAATTAGTGCTATGCTTCTTTCCTTCTTATTGGCCAAGAGGATTTATTTGGCACAAAGTTGTTAGATACTTGTGCCTTATGGCCTTATTGTTGAAGGCTGAAACTAGGGTGAAAACCTGAAATTCTGAGCATTGGCGTAGACTCAAACAGGAAGTCATGATGTAAACTTTGTGGAGCTTTTAATAGGTACTAGACATGGACACTCTGCTTGCCTTTTCAGAAATCTGTTTCCCATTGCTATTTATTCTTTTTATTGATTGAAATATTTCTTTCTACATTTCCCTTCCATTCTTAAAGCTATCTATCAGCATTCTTGACTTCTAGCTTAGCAGGGTTTTAACCTAAAATATTTTTCCATTGTGCAGCCCTCACAAGCTGTAGCTTCTGTGAAGCCACTTTTGTGGGCTTACTGACAAGAGTAACAAGCTTGCTTGCCCTTTCTTAGGCACAAGACACATAGGTCTGGTGAGCACTGTACCCTGTCAAGTAACCTTGCAGTTAATGTGCTTTAACTCCTATAACTTTAGGGCACAAATATACAGGCACTGCAAGATTTGTACTGAGGATTACATACTGTCAGGCTGACAAGGAGTGCTAGTACTTCATAGAAGTTCCCTTTGATTAAACTGAAAAGTTAAGTGAAATCAAATTTTGGAAATGCTATTC
The DNA here is from genome assembly GCA_022605575.1 of Laterallus jamaicensis coturniculus. Lineage (NCBI taxonomy): Eukaryota > Metazoa > Chordata > Aves > Gruiformes > Rallidae > Laterallus > Laterallus jamaicensis. Next base: position 17,283,257 of record JAKCOX010000007.1, read on the forward strand.
GAGAGAGTATCTCATTTTGTTAGGCAGTACTGAAGTAAAGCAGTTAGTGTATGTGGAAAAGAATATGTAGAAAGCTTGCACTGTTACACACTTCCACTAAGTAAAGTTGAAGGTTTAAAAAAACCTGACCAAGATAAATCTTGAACTAGTTGTTACTTTCAACATAAATCACGCACTGGGGAAAAAAGAGGAGGCTCTTTGTAGCTTGCTACTCTACTTTGAATTCAAACTCAGTGGAATTAAATGATTTATAAACTGCTGAAGTTCTGCATTTCATGCACTGCCCCTCTGTGCATGCAACCAGTCACTTTTTATATATATATATATTTCACAGAAGCTGCCTCTGTTTCCTGTTGGATGTTGCAAGGCTTGTATGTGTTACCTAGATTACGGGAGTGGTACAAAAGATTAGAATTGACGTGCTTACCCACAAACTACACTGGCAGACCACAAGACACCTTTGGAGACAAAAGCAAGTGGTTTCCAGTCTTACAGACTTTGTGATTTAGGAGTGAAGTGCTTAAGTTTAAATTGTATTTCAAGTGAATCTTAGTAAAGTGTGTTGTCATAATGCTATCTGATTTTATGTCTCTTGGAAGGCTTTAATGAGTTTGTTTTGCTGCTGTATTTCAGTTTCTTGTCAATATTACTACACTCTTTCTGTAGGTTTGTTTTAATGTTATGACAGTTTTTTGCCTAGTATGTATTCAAGTCCACAAAAGCGAGTAGCATCTACATTTTGAGATAGTGGAGCATTATTTCAGAAGGCTACAACTATACTGTGTATTGGCTGACTGCACTGGTGGACAGCTTTATGAAGGGGAGATTTGTGCTTCCTTCACTTAGCATGCATTTTCCCCTTAGCAGGAACAAGGATGCTGAAAATAGCTCTTTAAAATAAATTTTTAACAAGAAAACTTTTAACAGATGTCACACATAATTGAAAAATGGGCTACTTGCTTGAGTTTGGCAAGAGCATCCTTGGAAAGTACCACTACGTATTTGCCTGATGTTATATTGGTCAATAGCAGATGCCTGGAAAACAATGTCAGATACAGAATACAGACCTAGTTTTCTCCTAGCTGCTCCTCTGTAATAAGAGATAATCATAACAACTAATTAAAATATTTTGAGAGGAAGCAGTGATCAGTTTTTTGTTGTGTAATTCTTATGCATATGAGTTTAGTATTTGAATGAAAAAACAAAATCCTGCTCTTAGTGTGTCAAGCTGTTCCAACAGTTAGAAAACCCTTTGCAAACTGACCATGTTAACAGTATTTCAGCATAGCTGATGCAAAAGAACAAGATGATTGTAGCATTATTGTTCTGCTGAAGGAGTTTTTTAAAGCCTTTTAAAAGGCTGTAATAGTAACTTTAATTGAAATAATAGTGATTAAATTCTTGCATATTGACAATGAATAGGGGGGGTTCAGGTATTTCCTGTTTTCAGTATCTGAAAACTTGTTGGCTGTTCAAAGTAGTGCTGACTGCTAGTTTACTACTCTTCCATTCCCACATACAGTTTGTCTAGGAATGGATCTGTTATTATGTTTTAAGAACCTAATGCAGTCAGTAAGATTCTGATCCAGGTTTTATCTCATAGTCTGATCTTGCTCCTGGTGAGCTAACATTTTAAGATTGCCTTAACGAAGAGAGATATAAAAGTTGGAGATTAACTACTATGCTTTTAAAAGATTTTGCTTGTGTAAATAAAAGTCAAGACACTTTAAGTAATTACTTTGAGGATAAATAATACATAAGTTATGACCAAAGGATTAGTTGGTGACATGGCTGAATCAAGGATATATTTTGCAACTTGGGTTAACTTTCTAGGCTTTCACTGCTGAAATTAAAATGGAGAAGGGAAAGTAAAACGTCGCCATCAGTGTGAAGAATTAAAAAAACCACCTTTATAGGCCACACAATGCAACACCTATATAAAGCTCAATGCACTACAGGTCACAGGAGGAAAGCTTAAACCACCTTAACAGTTTCTTTGGTCTTACATACCATAAACTTATATGGTAGGTAAGCTGTGTGTAAAAACTGCCAAATTATTTCCTTCTTGTTTGGTCGGTTGGGTGTTTCTTTTGTTTTGATTGGGTTTGGGGTTTTGTGTATGTTTTTCTTGGGTTTTTTAATTAGCTATTAATCTCAAATCAGTATGGCACAGTGAGTAGTCCAGGTCCCCAGCACAGTTTAGTCCAGGCTGTCCCTGAGGAGATGAGGAAATATCTTTAGAAGCATCATCTCCTGCGTGATGAACACAAAACAGTGATGATGCTTGTGGTCCACTGGAACAGGACAAGAGGGGTTGGCTGCTTCTAGCTCCTGTTTCTCTCACCATAACATCTGGGCTTGATGGTAAGATACCAGCAGGGAGCATTATTTCTTTCCTTTGCTAATTTTACGTGGCTTCCTTTGAGCCAAATTCAGTGTTTACCAAATCAAATGTTCTCTTATCTGAAGCACCACTAGACTACAATCAGAAGCAGGGTAAAAAAGTCTGAGCTTCATCCTGCTGTACTTAAACTGCTGGTGTCCAGCTCCTTGTTTTGCATGTGCTATGCTAGTCTGGGCACATCTTTAAGTATCTTCTAAAGCTATGAACATATTGCATGACAGAGACAAAGAATTAACTGGGGAAAGTGAATTCTTAAAGTTCAACCTACTAGAATTTTTTATTTAAGTTCTTCTCTGAAGACACTTATGGTGTGACAGCTAGTGGTTGATAGATCATATGGGCAAATGAAAGAATATTAGATTTATCAGCACTTATATTTCTTGGGAACAGAAATAAGTATTGAGGGTAGCCCTGAGAAGGACTGGGGGTGCTGATTGATGGCAAGCTCAACGTGAGCTGGCAGTGTGCCCTCGCAGCTCAGGAGGCCACCCCTGTCCTGGGCTGCATCACTAAAGTGTAGCTAGCAGATCAAGTGAGGTGATTCTTCCCCTCTACTCTGCTCTTCTGAGACCCCACCTGGAGTATTGTGTCCAGCTCTGGGTTTCACAGTACAGGAAAAACATAGAGCTGTTGGAGAGAATCCAAAGGAGGTCCATGAAGATGATCAGGGGCTGGAGAACCTCTCCTAGGAAGACAGGCTTGGAGAGTTGGGCTTGTTTAACCTGGAGAAGAGAAGGCTCTTGGGGAGACCTAATTAGGGCATACCAATACTTAAAGGGGCCCTATAGGAAAGTGGGGGAGGAAGTAGAGAATGTAGTAATAGGGCAAAAGGGAATGGCTTCAAGCTGAAAGAGGGTAGCTGTAGATTAGACATTAGGAAGAAATTCTTTACTATGAGGGTGGTGAGACACTTGAACAGGTTGCCCAGAGACGTTGTGGAAGCCCCATCCCTGGAGGCATTTAAGGCCAGATTGGGTGAGGATCTGGGCAACCTGGCCTAGTGAGGGTGTCCCTGCCCATGGCAGGTGGTTAGAACTAGATGGGCTTTGAGCCCTTCCAACTCAAACCAGTCTGGGATTCATTGAAGTAACACTGCTTTCATCAAAGGAGATGAAAGGAGAGAACAAGAAGTCCAAAAAGGCATTGTATCTTCTTGTAAAATTTGTAACTGGATACAATTCTCTTCCATTAGCTCATTTCCCAACTTTTTCCCTCCCCCCTTTCTTTTACTGCACCTGCTTTCCATGCAGTACAGAGGTGTACATTTGTGTCTCAGTAATTGAAATTTTACTTGCTTGATTTAATAAAACCAGCTAATTTTTGTGGGATTTCAGTCAGTTTTTACGTTGTTCTCGCTCCTCTCTAAAACTGTAATATGTGTTAAAAGTACTGTGTTAACTTGCAAACCTCTTGTTTCTTAATGTCGACAAGAATCACATTAATACCTTCTATTAGTTTGTTTTAGTAAACAAATACTTGCAAAATATGTGGGACTCTCTTATCAAGTAAAAAAACATTTATAAATGTTGTCCCTGAGAGGAAATATGTTAGCCCTCAGATTTACAAAGTAAGCATTTCAACTTGTGGAAGTTTATAGCACAATAAATCATGTGCTTTTCTTTTACCATATCTTGCAAGCACAGTTGGACAAGACACCATCAGATTTCTCCCTCACCACAAGTAAAGTTCTTGTAAGACTGCTGGACAGCTAAAAATGTAGTTGCTTTACTAGTACGTGTCAAATTTACAGAGGCTCTGTGCTGGCAGAGTCTGATTTAAGTGGTTGTGGTCAGTCTGAGGAACCTGTGATGTGATAAGATAGCGTTAGTGAGGTCATGTGGTTTGCAAGCACCCAATCTAATGTAGCAGCTTTGTCTACACAGGATAGTTAAACATATGCTGTATACTTTAGAAAAGTGAATTGCTTTATTCCTTTAATTCAGTTTGTCCTAGAGAGTGGGAGATGCTGGCTTGATAACACCAAAATTGTTAATGAAGTGTGAGACTGAACAGATGGGGAGTTTTAATTCTCAATTAACTGTCAAAGTTACCTTCCCTTCAAGCAACCAGTTTTAGCAACTCTCTGGCTTAACTAAGCAATCAACAGGCAGAAGTGTTATTGCACAATGGGATCCCTGTGTATTTTATGAACATCAGTTGTTTAATTCTGAATGGGTGTAATTAATATAGACAAGTTACACTTGCCCAAAAAGGTAGGAGAGATTCCATAATGATGGTACTCCATTCTACAAACCTTTTGGCCACAACCTCCATCTTCATCTTTGCATCAGGTAAGGTTGATTCTTTTCCCTTCCCCCCAGTAACAACCCCATCCACAAAATATCTTTCATCTCATGAGTGAAGGAAACCTCTAAATGTGAACAGCTTGAGCAGGATGGTGATGTAGTCTGTCCTCAAACAGAATAGATATGACTTTGTTCTCTTGGATGCGGGCAGCAGTTTTAGGTATGAATCTTAACTCTTTCACTGCCACTACTGACAGATTAGATTTGGTGATAAAATAAATCAATGTTGGTGATTGCTCTTTACAAAAAATCCTTTTTTTTTCCTTATTGTATGTTACTGTGTCAAAGTTATTGATCTGTTTTCCTAAACAGTATGCTGGTTGTCAGTGGCGGCATTAGAGATGAATGTAATTAGCTATGGTTAACTAAACTAAGTTCCTGCTTAGAGTTTGTCTGATAGTAATAGCTAGTAATCTGGTTATAGATAAAGTTATTTCAGTATCATTGCAATAAGGCTTTTTTCCTGAGTGGTGAAGCTGTGTGACCTCTTGGCTGTACTACTTGGAGCTATGTCAGGGTCTACACTATGTTTCTACCTATAAATCAAGTTTTGGGGATTGAAAGGGGACAGATTGAGGTTCTACTGGTTTGAATTTGTCTGCAGAGTTCTTGTAAAAAAAAAAAAAAGTGTTAACAACCATACACAGGCGCCATCTCTGTCAGAAACAAGTTCAGCAGAGGAGAACCATGTATCAGCTTGTAATATGTCTCTGTAAATTTACCTGAATATAAGTGGGGTAAACAGTGGAAGTGTGGGGGAAAGTCCTCCTGAAGTTTTTATCACTCAATGGCAGCCAGCACAGATGGAAGTAATTTCTGCAATCAGAGGCAAAAAGAAGTGTTACTCTGTTTAAAACTGCTGAGTTTAACTCCTGCTTTAAAAGGACAGAGTAAAAGTGCGAAATGATCGTTTCCTGTAACTGTTGCCCATAATGGGTACATTTTTTCAGTCTCTGTATCAGCCAGTACATTCTAGTTAATGCTTGAGGTTTCAGTCACTCTTGTATTTATAGATGTGTACTCTTGGGAGAAGGAGCATTGAGATTTAGGTATTCCTATGTTGATAATAATTGCAGTACACTCAGTGTGATCCTGGTGCTGCGTTAGAATGTTTTCATTGCAGTGTCCTCGCTCCAAGTGAACACTTTCATTAGAACTACTTGTAGGAAGAGCTTCTGGGAACTTTCCTTCCACCTACCAACAAGCTACTTATAGAAACTTCCCAGGATTAAGTCAGTGTTCAGTGTTGAACTCTTCTTTTTTTGGAATTGCACACAATATCACTAAAATTCCCTCAGTAGATAAAATCTGATTTACAGTTACCAAAGACTGATTTCTTTTGAAAATAGGTTAAAAGTTGGGTACTTCCTTAGCGCTGTTGCTATTTCAATTGCATATTTGATATAGAACTTCAAAGTTTAATTTGATTACATGGCACTAGATCAAAACCAGATTCTTTAACCATGTAGTGCAGTGATCAAAAAGTCATGACCTCCCATTGATCGCTTTATTGGTTTCCTGTTCTGATTCACTGGAAACCTTCTGGTCTGAACACTTGTTGCTAGTTTTAATCTTTGTCACGTTTACAATACAGCAGACTTGTCTATGGTACAACTGATATACAACATAAACTTAACATATTTCCTTTTGGCTCAAGTGCTCTTTAACTGGTACTGTTGAAAAAAACCACTTTTATAAGAAGTCAGGAAATGTGAGTGTACATTCAGAGCAATATGAAATAGCATTGAGCTTTCTTTTAACGCATTAAAACTATTTCATAGGCTGTAACAAAACTTCCTGACATCTATAGTATAGGGCTTTTGTAAAGCATTTTTGTATTACTGTGAGTCTGAATACGACTTACAGGAGCTGGTAACTTAAAACAAAGGCCAAATATTTAAGTGCTATTTTCAAAAAAAAAAAAAAAAAAAAAAAAGGGCTGAAATGACTCAGTCTTGGAAATTTCTTGCTGTTTTTTTGCTTGTCACTTATGACACACTGTCTAGTGATATGGTCAGCAAAGTTCATTTCAGATAAATATTTCAGACTTCATACCAGTGTGTATCTCTGGCTTATTCTTTTAAAGGTATGAGTTTCAAAAGCAAAGGTAATTCTCTCATGAAACAGGATAGCTTAGTAGTTACATACATGAGCTTGGATTCCAGAGAGTTAATGGTGAGCGGGGCCATACTTTGCCATACTAAAAGTAATATAAAATTAACTTTTTTCTGTCTGCTTCTTTCTGCTTGTCCCAAAAACCCTAACAACTCAAGTTCACTTTCCTGCAAGATTCATTTTATGACACCAAATACTCCACCAAGTCCTCTAAATTTGTGTCAGATGATTATTATCTTCATATGAGCGTTATAAAATTGCTTAGGGGGCAGATGAAGCAATGCTAGTAGGAAGTAAATACAGCTCTGAACTTATCCATACAAAGTAGAGCTAACTTTGTTTAGAAAGGGATTTTATGGTTTATATTTTTTAGAAATACTATTGTATAGAAACCATTAAACTTGCACTATTCTAGAATAATTGACTCATATCAGGGTTCACTGTTGATTGTGCAGCTTTATTATTTTAGTCATGCTAAACTCAGTCACAAATAAATGGCCAAATGTGCTAAGGTGGATCTGTGTCTTTGAGTATGCTGGGATGCAGCTTGGCTCTTCCTGCAGAGACTGGCCAATAACTTCATTTCACAAGTCATTGACAAACATCCTGAAAATTGGCATTTTGTTTATCTGACTGAAACGTTTGCCGAGTGAAAATTTTGAGACGAGGGAATAAATGTTCACATTTAAAGGTTATCAAAGACAACTATTTCGTCAAGTGTCTGTGATAAATTAAAGGTTTAACTTTTGTTTTATTAACTACTAAGCAAAGGAAAAAACTTGCAAAAGTATTTTTTTAATATTTTCACTGCATATTATATGTAAGCATGATCAAGACATTTCCTGCTTTAGGTCACAGTGCCTAATGCACTGGAGTGTTTTAAAATGGCAATTTCAGTTTCCTTGATTTTGCTGAACCTGCCTACTTTGTTAAACTAGGCTCCAATTAGAATCTTGAGCACGGCCTTAAAAGCACCATTTTTGGGGCTGAGGAAAAGGTAAAAACAAGGACAAATCATAATGCTATGTCACGGTGATTCCAATCTGCTAACCCCCAAATTTGTCAGCCCCCCACCCAGCACACTTCAGGGTAACTTGAATGCTTGTAGTTTGTGCACTGTAAGAGGGGGAAAAAATAATTTTGTCCTCATTAGTGTTGTAATAAAAATTCCCTGATATAAGTTTTCCAGAGTTATTTAATGGATTTTTGATCCACTTTCTTCCTTATGGCTGTGACTCTTCAACAACCCATTAGAATGCATTGAACAACTTTATTTCAACAAAATCTAGCTATTTTGCTGGGATTGTAAAAAAAATTTTGACATAAAATTAAATCTCGGGAGAAGAAGCGGTGAAGAGAACACCATGGCAACACTTCCTATTTGAGAACATAAATCTCTACTGTATCAAATTAGATAGATCTTAAGCTGAAGCAAAACAAGGTTGTTCTGGAAGTGTTTTAATCTTAATATTTTGAATTAAAAATAAAATACAACTATGTGAAGGTAATAAATTAAGACGTAGCCTATTTCCTGTTTTTTCTACTAAGGATATCTGTGGCAGATTTCTTCTATGTCTGCCTCACAGTGAAAGGGAAAGATAGTTCATTTTGATATTCCCCCCTCTCTCCTGCCTTTTCTTTTTTTTGCATCTTCCTTGCATGTCTCTTGTGGTCTACAAAATGCATTCTAACTCAGTTTTTAAATCTCTAGAGGTAGATATGGCTTTGGAGAAGCCAAAGTGGCTTTAGTGAGAGATGTAGCAGTGGCCATCCCTGCAGCTATCTTTCAAACAGCAAATCCATGGGATTAGGACCTCTTGCTCAGAAAGGGGCAACTATGATCGGGTAACAGGAGCAAGCAGAATAAATGGGAGTTCCTGGATTCAGCATCTGTTGGTCTGATTTGGATTGGGCTTCTTGAAGCATCAGTAATTCCCAAGAATGACCCTTGTCTGGCATTGCTCATGGCAGTTATTTAAAAGTTAATAATCCTAATTATTGCTGCATTTAAGGTGTTTTTTTTTTCTAAAGCCATAGCTATAATGTATACTGAAGTGAAACAGGAAATTCACTGACACCGAATAAAGCCGCAACTTTGAGCTTTGTCCTGATACAGTTACAATGATAACACATTCCTAATTTAACAGACCTTTTTCAAATTTATTTTAAAATTCGTTAGAGAATGTATCACGTTTCTAAACAGAGTTGTCATACTATATGCAATATGTGGTGTTGACTTATTTTACACATAGTCTTATTTTACGTGTAGTCTTGGGAGCTCTACAAGTTGCCAGGAAGGTCTCAAAAGACCATCTTCTCTTTTGCATCTGATCCACATGTTGGGTAAAAACTGCCCCGTACTTTGAGGAAAACGAAGAATATCTTTCAAGTTGGTTTGGTTTGCATTAAACTTTTTCCCTGTTGCAAGACATACTAAACTATGCTTATTTTTTAAACTCTCAGACTTTTCAAAGATCAGCAATGGTTTTCTTTAAAATGCTCCGATGCAGTTCTGTCACAATGCATGCTTAGCAGTCCCTTTCATATAAGGAAGCTGATTCTGTTGGGGAACTTTAGAAACCCCATTTGCATCGTAGCTGCACAGCCATTAAACTTGCTAAGAATTATTCTAGGTGATGGATTGCTAATATTAGTTTCTGCAACTATTTGTTTAGCTCATGCTGTCTCCATTTGTGCAGTGCTCGTGTTGCGATGGTTTCAGTATGAATGAGGCTCACTGTGGAAGTACGGCTGTGTATATGTATTTAAAAATAAGCTACAGAGACCATAACGTATCTAAGGAGTTGCTTGTGATCATGGAAGTGAAAATTTAGTGTGAAAAGGCCTGCAGCTTTAGCATTGCTTATTATTCTTGTGTGCATGTACAGAAATCCTGATGCATTGTGGTACCTACTGAACGTGTTTGTCTGGACTGATATTTGACAATGTATTTTCCATTAATTCAGTCTGAGATGCTGTGACTATTTTCTGAGATAAGCATTTTTCTGAAAAGTTCCTGGGAGTAAATAAGTTAATAGTGTATTAGTGAATGCATTAAACCACAACAGGAGAGGGTCAGCAGTAAGTCAAATCAACGGTTAAGTATGATAAAGGATCCAATTAGATGCTGTGGACTCTCAGGAATTTTTAAGAAATAAATTTAAATTGCTTTTATTCGTGTTAAATGTTATTAGAATTTAATAGATCATAAACATGATATTTTTCATTGCCTTGTAATGAGATTTTTATTTCTAAATCTCTCATGTTTCCAAGTTGACGGTGTTTTTCTGAATTATAGGAGACATTTAAAAATGCTTATGACTTGTTTCTCTTCAGCTAAATGTGGTTAGAACATACTTTCAGCAATAGTCTAGTTTTCTTTTTAATCACATTTGGTTTTTAAGCAGGAAATCTTACTAAGACTTCCTACTGTTACTAAGGTGGAGACAAATAAAGAGGGAACTCTGATTTTTAGATTCCTCTTGCTGTAAGTAAAAGCACTGAGAATTCAGTATCTTTATTATTTAAATAAAAAGTTTACTGTTTTCTGCCAAAACCAATTCACCCAAGCCAGTGGTCATATCTTTATTGTATTTTGATCTCACCTTTCTATTGCTTTCTTGTCCTACTCTGAGTATTTAGTGGCAAGCTCTGTAACAGCTCTTCTTTACTACTTTAGAATTGATTACATTTCAAGAATTAGTTACTGAAGCCCTTTAAAGGGAGCAGAAAGTAGCATTTCAGTTTGACAACTTTCCACCCCTGAATTCCTAGCTTTAAGAATACGTCACAGGTGACAACATAAAAAGTCTCCCAGAGCTTAAGCAGAACCTTCATCAAGTCCCACTTGAAAATTTGGCTTATGTTCACTGTTTAAAAAACCTAGTGGCTTAGAAATATGTAATGCTTGAATCTATCACCATTCAAAGTATTGTATGATTCTGTGATTTAACATGGAAGAACATTTGAACTGCACTAAAACTTACAAATTTCTGTTTACTGTCTCTCCTTCATGCCTGCCTTGATGAGGCAGTCAGCATCAGGTAAGAAAGTTTATTCTGAGGTTTAAGGATCTGATTGTTAATGTTTGGGGTTGTTTGTTTTCAGCTCTCCTAAATTTGTGAAAGTGCTCTTAGCTGTCAAAGAGTTTGTACAAATAAAGTCTCTTCATATGTGAACCAGTAGGGTATACAGTGTCTTTAAAATACTGAATTCTGTGGGCAGAAGGAGGCATATAAATGCAAACACAAAGATGGTGTTCTTGGTTCAGTTGGCTTCTGAAGGGATAATAATGATATACGTTTTGGTCACATAGTGTTATTCACCCTTTAAAATGTCCTAAAGACCACATGAATGATCTGTAGTGAAAACAGGGTTGAAGCTGCAGTCTAAACAGCACAACCTGGATTTCAGAATTAAGAGCAAAGCATGTGGGTCTACCAGGCCTGTTTGTTGTTATTAGTTTTCTTAACAGATGTGATCAGATTTGAGGTTCTTGCAAAACTGACTCAGTAAGAAACAGCCAAGGCTCATTTGAATATCACTTGGGTTAACAGAGATCTAGTTCCCTTCATGTGGAGGCCCAGACCCAAAACTGAAAGGCTTTAACCAATATTGACTCTCTGTACAAAAGAGAACAGAAGTGACAGACTGTGGGGTCTAAGTCCATACTCTGCTCAACATGGCTGCAAGAAAAGGAGATGTCCTTTTTCCTTCAGGTGGAATGGTAAGGACAGAGTAGAACTGGTGTTTGGGTTAGATTCATGCACTGCTCCTCCTCAGATTCCTTAGTCAGGTTTCCCATTATCTTGATATGCTTGACTACACAAATGACAAGATCTTGGCATAATGCTTTACTTACAACTTAAAACTCTTTTTCTATGTTAAAATAAAATATTGACAGCAAGAATCTCAATAAATCCTTCTTTAAAAGACCACAGGTAAGCTTCAATCTGAATAATTCAAGTTATACCTATATGGTGGCAAACACAGAATTGGTAGCTACAAATAAAATGATCTCAGTGTTCAGTGTGCAGCAGCAGCCAAACAGGACGAGGCTGTTAGGCATGAATAGGAAGCATATTAAAAACAAAATAAAGGTGTTTATATTGGTACTACGAAATCTTAGTGCAGGCCTGGTCTCTACACCTCACAATGGCTATAGAGTGTTTAAAAAAAAGCCTGTAGGGAAGTTAAAGAGCAACTAAAATAGTCAGTGGTCTTGAGTACTGCGTGTTCATGAGAGGCTAAAAAGGCTTGGGACTCAGATCTGTTTTAGCAAGAAGGCTGAGGGAGGTGTTATGATACAAGTTTCAGAATTATGACTGCAGAGCTGCTTTTCATCACTTGTTACTGCATTACTAGAATCTGGGAGCAATTCCTGAAAAAAAGAGGAGATTATTTTAAAACAAAGGAATTTCTGAAGCTTGTTGCTGCAGGAAGCTGTAGAGGTAGACAGCAAATTAAAAAAAAAAAAGCCATCAGTCATGTACAGCTGGTCTATGAATGGATGCTAAAACAGCTGTGAAGAGGTTCACTCTCCTATCTACTGTGATAGCTTCCGGATAAGTGAGGGGTGCTTGGAAATATGAAGGGAATGGATTGCAAAAATGTCATTCACATGCTTTCCCTTAAAAAATGACAAAAATTCTATTGTCACTGTTGGAGACAGAATATTAGACTGATGGTCTGTTGCCCCAGTAGGACACCTATGTTCCATCTGAAAAAATACTGGGGTTTTTATTAGAAGTGCGGAGCCAGATTGCAAGTTACATGTGAGTTCAAAACTTAAGAAACTTCTAGATTAAAGCCTTAACATGGTATTATCCACAGGTACCTAATCACTTTGGAGCAGTACTGTCAACAAGTTGTTCCAAATGCTTTGAGAAGCTTTGCAAACCCTTGCTGCTGCAACAGAAATTGTAGATAATCAGACTTCTTCAGAAACACTCCTGAAAAAAATGTTAGATTGAGGTGCCCTTGAAGTACCTTCAACTCTGAAACTATGCAAAACTAAAAATAGTGCACAGCTGTTCCCAACCTATACTGTTGGGATACTTTTAATTTCTTGAAGATTGGTTGCTTTCATCAATGTTCATGTTTTAAAAAAATAAAAGGTAGAATTTGATTTGCCTTCAATTGAAAAATAAATTGGAAGTGACAGATTTCTAATTGTAAAATAAAAGTTAACATTATGTTGAAGACTAGGCTTTCTGATGATGTACTAACGTTTAATGTAAAGGTATTTGGATTCAAATGATAGTATTTACATTTTTAACAAGTGCATTAATTTTGGCAGGTACCAACTGTTTCAATTTCTCAAACTCGAAATGGCTACCATGTTTTTCAGAGATTACTGAATTGTAATCTATATCTCAGATTGGAAGGGCCTCTGCAAGTCCAATTGTCTGCTTAAAACAGGATCAATGCACAGCAGATTGCTTAGGGCTTTGTCAGCTGGGTGTTGAAACACACTCAGGATGGAGAGCCCATAGTCTCTGAACAACCTGCACTAATTTGTAACTAGTCATGTTGAAATTATTTTCCCTTCATCTTCAGACCTGACCTTGTGTTTTGTTATGATCTGTGTCTTTTCTCCCACAGTGTACTTCTCAGTAAAGAACCAGTTTTCTGTTGTATTAAGGCATAAACTCCTACCCCTTAACTGCCTTGATCCATTTGCACTGAATCTACTCATTAACATCTACTGAGAAAGAAGTGAGGTAGCAAGTGCAGAATAGAACAAATGCAGTCCGACAAGTGCCAGGAAAGAATCAGTTCTCAGGATGTACAGGGAGTGCCTTTGTCAATACAGCCCTGTATGCTGTTACCCTTCCTCACTGCTCAGGGACACTGGTGATTGGTGTTTAGCCTCCCATGTGTTGGGACGCTATATTCTCTTCAGCAGTGTTGCTATTCAGCCTGTCCCTCTTCACAGTGCAAGTTCCAGGCTGCTGCCTTTGCTGGGCTTCTGGCATTTTTCAAGCAGAGAAGTTACAGAACAACATGACCATTGATTCGCTTGTTGCACATATTCTCTACAGTACATTCATGTTTCTTCCTAGCAGTCTGGTTCCCCTTGGATGTGAGGAGTATTTGAGAGAAGGGGCAGGTAAGTGTAAAACTGCAGGTCAAAAGCAGCATTTCTGAAAGGTCACAGATTGTGTATCCTTCCATTAGAGTAACAAAAGATAACAACAACTGTTTTCCCAGACTCACTTTAGGAATTGGCAAAGGCTCTGTCTATTCATGATTTTTTTTTTTTTCTTTCCACCAACAGCATTTTCCACAGACTCTAACTCGGTGTTTGGAAAGGCTACTGCCTAAAAATGGGAAGCCATGATTTTGTCATGTTACCTAAATACATTTGTCTGAAGGTATCATGTGTTGAAGCCTTCAGGAAAACAGTTGAAGTCACTGGCTCAGTTTTCTCCATGTTCAAAACAACTAACATGGAATATCAGCTTTATAATTTCAAGTGATCCAATTGCTTAACTATGCAGACCTAAAAGCATATAATTTCTTGCTCTAATATGAAATTTGTAGTCACTCATACAGGGAAGACTTTTTTTTCCTGTGGTGAGGATGGAGAGAAATTGTTGGGTTTCATTTTGTTTTTCTGTGTGTTATTTTCTTAGTGACTAAAGTTGATAGCTGTTTTGGAAACTTCATGTGGCAGCTGATCTGATCGTTTTGCAGGATGCTTTTAGGGATAATATTTCTAAATAACACAAGACTCTATATCAAGCTTTCTGTATCAAGCTATATAACCCAGTAAAAACTGGACGTGTTCTAGATACTGTCCAGTATCTAATATTTACATATGCTGATTTCACTTACATCATGAATTATGCTGTGCAAGTGTGGAACTCTGTTTTACTTGCCTTTACACAAGCAAGTTCCTCATGAAACAACTTCAGCCTATGTATATGTGAAGAAAATGCACAACTTCTATTAGTATGTAGTTACCGCTGAGATCTAGTGCTACAGCATGTACCTGTATTCCTAACAGGGGTGTTTTGATATACATTAAAAGCTGAAGCTTTTACATGCTGCTAACATCTGATTTCATGGCTTCTCTAGCATGATAGGATTCTTGTGATCATTTTTCAACCTCTTTTTTTATTCTCATCTTTTGCACAAGCCTAAGGTAAGTACAGAGATTCCTTCTTTCCCAAAAGGACAGGTAAAATCTACTGTTGCCAATAGCAAGGACCTACATGCACTTTTTAATTAACAAAATAATATATTTTTATAATGATAAATAATATATATTGTTTCAGACTTCTGAAATGTCAAGTAGATTTGTGCAAAGAAGCTCTTCGGGCTTTTTCTTCCGGGTCTCTGTTGCTGTAAAGTCACTTGCAAAATATCATGTGGTGCATCTTTTTAAGCTTTCAGAGTGACATTAGGAAGCTTTCTGTAATGCATTTTTAATGTTTTTCTGAATCCTTAGGATTTTTTATTGTAATACTCTTAGACTGTCAAAGTGACCCTGAGGTAGCTGCTACTAAAAACCAGCAAAAGTGAAATACTTTAAAAAAAAAACAAAAACAAACCCAACGGAAAAACCCAAAACCAACCCAAACCACAAACAAAACCAAATCCCAGAACCTCAGGAATGTCTTCCATGCGTTGTGGTTATTTTCACTGAATTAACTGAGGGCTTGTCAAACTTCAGGTCTTTAGGCTTTACTTTTGAATAACTTGAGTGTATGGTTGCAGTAATTTATCACTGTACGGTGTATTTTGAATTAAGCTGTCATATCTGTCCATGGTCTGATGATTTTTGTCCTGGTTGATGTTCTCTTAAATTTTAAATTTAATCTAGTTATGCCATATGAAGAGAAGTTTCTCTTATACTACTTGATCTGAAATCTCATTAGGTCTGAACTAGATAATGAAAAGACATTCCATCTTGCAGAACTAAGCATCTTCTGTGGGTTTTTTCCTATAGCTGTGTGAAACTGGGAATATTCACTTGGGACCCTGCTCTTTTGGATTGGGGGAGTGCTTTTCTCAAGTGATAAGTTAGTTGATAAGGGAAAGAATGGAACTGTGACAGATGTGAAGGTCAAAAGTGCTCTCAAAACAAAGAAGCCACTCTAGAAAACTAACTACAAATCATACTAATGGGGGTATTAAAGATGCAGTAAATAGCCTAGGGGAATCTGTCATTAATGACTCTAGATATACCTTGATTATTGAGCCCCGAGACTGAAATACTCTGGGGTTGAAGGAGAATTTTGGAAAATTCCAAATACTATTGAAGACACTTTTTTCCAAAGTCTTTGTTTGGACAGCTGGAAATGAGAAGTCAATTGGTTCTGATCTGCAGCTGAGTTTCAAAGTGATCATCAAATGTGCTACTTCTAGATCTAGCATTTAATTTAATACAGTAAGGGTTCAATGAGACATTTCTTGGAAATCTGGGGGGTTTCTACTGCTGGCATCTTGAGCTCTAACTGGTATCTTCTGCTTTTTCTAACAGATCAAATGCCTAAAAGGCCAGAGAGACTTCTCAGACCAACCCACTTTTGATGGGATTCACATTGTCAACCATTTCACAGGAGACGATGAATCATTTCATTCTTCTGATGAAGATTTTATAACTAACTCCATACAGGAGAGTGGGGTGAACTTTCATCTACACAGGAGGACTGGTCAGATGTCTTTGGATCACACAGTTGTAGACAGTAGTGACAGTGATACTGAGGGAAGTGTCCTTCAGACTGGGAATTCAGACAAGATGGTATCCAGGCAGAGAAGAGTGGAATCGTACTCTACTACTGTGTGATTATCACTGTGACTAGCATTGAAGACTTTCATATTTCTTTAAGGGTTAAATTGTCTGATAGCTGAAACTATCCAGCAGTTGGTTTAGGTAACTACTGGCTCTGGTCTGGCCTGTGACAAATATATATGTGTACTGTTTATCTGCCTTCTTTGCCAAATCTTGCTAGTGATATACCATTGCCATAAAACAGGCTGAGAAGTTGATAAAGACAGTTCTGACAGTATTACTGAATGTTCCTTGGTTTAGAAACTGCAAGTATATAATTTCTTCAATGCATAAGAACCATTTTTGCTGTTCACAAACACAGGAAGTATTTTCCTCAAAAGAAGTTGCTCTTGTGCAATATTTTACGCTCTGAACAAATGTGTATGTTTTACATGGTTATCAATTCATGATCAGGATGGAACCTAGTAAACCATCTGATTGTGACACATATAAATATATATATATAATTAATTATCTTATGTTTCTCAATTACTTTTGGTTTTACTGAAGGTATTGGATGCCCACAGAAAGCTTGAAAGAGGAGCCTTTGTGTACTACTTTATATGCAAATAATGGTCACTAATGTCATAAAGGTGTTTTTCACCATTTTCACTTAAATCTATGTGTATCTGCTTTTGATGTTGCTATATAATACCTGGTCTGAATATATTAATTACAATAATGTTTATTTTGTATATATTTATATATCTATACCAAGCTGAAAATGTACATTACACCATTTTATATGAGGAATGTAAATGTTGCAATATTACTGTCTCTGGCATTCTAACAGGAAAATGAATTCTGTATATACACTCTAGAAATTAATTACTAAAAGGCAAGACACTAACTTTGAGTTTCAGCCTAGCTACACTAACAGGTTCATGTTGGGAATGCTTGTTCAAAACACTATTGACTGAAATCTTTTAACTTCGTATATCTGTAATGAAAATAAATTTTTCATGATTTAACAAGGTTGCAGCACTCACTGTTTAGTCACTTCTAAGCTACAGTCCTTTGGTTATGTAGCTTAACATTCATTGGCTCTAGATTAGAGTGGTAGCTCAAATCAGGTGAAAAATTATTCATGTCTTACAGTTCTAATGAAGGAATAGTCAGTGCAGTAAAAATAAGTCCAGTTGTCTTATGATTTGACATTGCAGAGCTGTCTAGGAAATAAACTATTGGTCTTTAACAAATAGCTGTGATTAATCAAAGCAGGAAGACCTGAACTGAACTTCCTGTTGTCATGCTTTCCTGAGAACTGAGATTCAATAAAATGACCCTGGTTTCTTGAACAGAACAAGATCATCTACTGTTGCCACATGAATGCTCACTTGCCCTTTCAAATGTGTTCTAGTCAAGAATATGATTAATGGCAGTAATCATTACCATCTTATGTAAAAAATGTTTAAGACTTCTTTTCTAACAATGTCAACAGCTATTCTATTCATTAAAAAAAGCCCATGCACAAGTTGGTACTGATGTACATTAACCATCTTGCTACCCATAAGAAGCAGTGTAGTTGTTTAAAACTGCAAGAGTCTTGTTGGGCATTTCCTTTTATTTTTGAATGATTCTTCAGAAAGAAACAGCACAACTGAGGAGATAAATGATAGGCAAAGCTGCAAGGAAGAAGTGCGTTCTGGGCCTCTCAACAGCATTATCTGTGTGGGTGCAATCTAATTTAAATCTTAAAGTAGGTGCATGGCCCACTCCAAGTTATGTATTTCTACAGCTCCCAGCTCGCTTCAGTATTTCTGCAAATTTTTCCCACATCATACCAGTGAATGCATAGTTCCCAGTATAACCCATGGAAATCGCCACCTCTCAAGTGTGTTAGCTGACTTTCCTTCTGATCTCTGAAAATTTCAACTATGCAGAACCAAATCAGGATCACACTTGTTCACCAAGAAGGAACAGTTGCCTTTTTTCCTTTCAATGAGCATCTGGTAACTTATGTTTGCACCTGGATAATTGTTGCCCAAGAGGATAGGTGACAAATGTCTTGTTGTCTGCCATCAATACCAGCTGCAAGTCTCTCTTAAAGGTAATGTTCTATAATAAGTGGCAGAAGCAAAATTCAGTTGGAGAGCCATAAAAAATCCTATCTGTTTGAACAGTGAAGAGTTATGATTTTGCAATAACTGCCTTACTGTTCAAGTGATAGCAAATGAGATTAGTTGGCAAGGGTTATTTCCTGAACTACTGTGGTTTAAAAGTATACTAATGGCATAAAAAATGATACTGAATAACAGCATAAATAAAAATATCAAGGGAAAATTAAAAGTCCTTATCCAACTAACTGCTTCTCTTCTAGTGATGAAGATGAATTACTGTACATGCTCCATTTTCAGAAGACTTAGTTGCATACAAAATATCCTAGCAAGACCATGCAAGAGCCTGTTCAGAATTATACTGCATTTTCTGCAACTGTTTTGCAAAAAATGACATTAATCTCTTTGCCTATGTATGTTGCAATTTGAATATGCACCAGAATAATGTAGAATAATCAACAGCATAGATAAAATATTTACTAATGTGTCAACAAATAAAGCATATTAATTATGCTGTGAACCATGACTTTGCCTCTGTGACCACCTAACAAACATCATCATTCTCTTAGATTACTCTTACATGCAGGCTCTAGGAGCTCAATATGAATGTTAAAAGCAGGAGGTAAAAAAGAAGGCACATAAACATGAAAACTTAAAATTCTTAATATGTAAGAGCTGCAGCTGAGAAAGCTGTCAGGTGAACTAGGGAAGGGAGATGAGCTGCTATATACAGAACTCCTATGTAAATTACATCTATGGTAGTGAAAATAGTTCTCCTTTCCCAATAGGAATGCTCAAATGTCTCCCACTAGCTACAGAAGTCTCAATTTCCTATTTCTCCAGGCTAAAGGGGTATTTTAGGTTCTAATAGCATAGATCGCTCAACTTCATGCACTTTATTTCCCAGACTAGAATTTTGTAACATTTGTGGAAAAAACTGAGAGCATGAGTAGTTGGGAGAAAGCACATCTATAAAGTAGTATGTATTATATTTGTCTCAACTATTAGATCATTTTTTAATAAAAATTGTTTAAACTTTTGTAGGCCTCATCTAGATACACATTCACAAAGTTCCCCTAAATTCAATTTTCAACCATATGTGCAATTTCCTATATTACTTTAAAATAAACTGCTATGAAAGTAAAAGAACCTTCTGCATAAATTTAACAAAGCTACTTTGTAAATCTTGTACTATTGAACTTAATCAGTACTCACCCATTTCGTGGAACTGCAATATAGAAGGCATTGTGTGTTTCTTTGGGTTTTTTTAATGTAATTGCTGCTCTGTATCAGACACTATGCTAATGACTTAGTGAAACTTGATGCTCATGCAACATTTATATTTTAAACTAGAATAACCTGAAGGTATGTCACTATAAAAATATGTTAGTATAAAAGTATCCACACTTTAGACTGGATGTGCTGCTAATTCTCTTACCTGTAGAGGCTCCAAAAAGCGTAACTCATTTGAGGGGATGGTAATAATAATGCAAATTCCCTAGAAAAGATGTTAAGCTAGTCCTGGAGACTAAAATAAAAGTCAATCTACAAAATAAATATTAGTGCAATCTAAGTGGAAGCTACAGTGTTATGTTTAATTGCACACCAGCTACTGACTCTGCATATTGAAAGGGAAGAGGAAAGCTACGTATCAACTAATGGATATCTGAATTTAATTAAGTTAATTTTTGTTCTTTGAAATACTTCAATCAGTGTAATTGCATTAATATAGCTTTTGTAACTCTCTGAGGGTTTTGGTTGGGCTTTTTGTTTGTTTATAAGGTGGGATTTTTACAAACTAAAGACCTATGAAAAAAATCAGGTGAATGCATTTATGCAGTTTTTGTTGAACAAGTGATTGCAAATGATGGAATGAAAAGAATACAGCATATTGATTTTCAACATAACATCTACATAGCATGAACTTTCAGCTTCAGAGCAGAGAAAGCATACTAAAATATCTATCCTTACACATACATGGAAGCTGATTGACTGAAATACAACTGCTAGATCCAAGATACAACAGCTTAGCATCCCCCCTTTCCAGGAATTAATACCTCATTTTACAATTTTTAAAATAAAAATGTGGCACATTTAGAATTGCATAACATTGCATAAGTGAATGAAATTTATAAAATCTGGTAAGGAAAACTAAATTCCTGAGACTATTTTGTATAGTCTACATTCTGTAACCCTTTGATTCAACATTATTTCTTCATAATGGAGGTAAATTCTGGGTCTATTCCCTCCCATAGCTGTAATCCCTCTTTTTATCCCAGCCTTCAATACCCCAGTTTACAGTCACATTCCCTCTCCAGTTCGTGGTGACTGATCATTACTCTTCTAATCTGCTCTGAGAGCAGCAAAAGTTAGTTTGGTTCCCTCACTGGTAAAAGAAATTGCTATCAAAATCACTAATGGCTGACATTTGCAGTACATGTTTATGCTGCAAGAAGAAACAAAGTAGTGACATGATGCTGAGGAGGAGAAAAAAACCAAGCAGGACATGTTAAAAATAATTAAATATTTGCAAACAAGTTGTTGCAAAAATTAAAACACACTTCCCAACAGAATGCATCATGCTACAAGTTCTAGGAGCTTCTCATATTGAAAGTGTTCTGTGTAACTCTGATCTCGGGTTTTATCACTTTAAAGTGCACGTTACTCGTGTTCCCTACAGAATCACCCTCTTCACTGCCTTCTCCCAGTCATGACTTCCACACACAAGAAATTGCTTCTTCTCCCCTAGGTATCAAGCAGCTAACCTGTCAAATCCTGTCGTTCAAATCCTTCCTCCTGTTACAAAGTGCCTGACCACTTCTGAACATGAAGATCTCATCTGCATCCGGTCACCTTTGGTGTCTTATCTGATGTCTTCTTAGCTCTAATGGTGCCACCAGGCAGCTGCTGTGAACAGTGCAATAAATTACATCGAGTAGATCTTCAGTTTTAAACACGACTATAACCTAATCCCACCCTAGTTAAAACCCTTCATCCCTTTCTCTTTTGTCACTGTGGGGTAATGACATTCATTTACAGTTCACGGTGCATTTATTTACAATTGTATTCAGCTGTATCTTACCCATTTATTTATGTGGCTTTGAATGTCACACTCCCTTTGGGGAAGCATGGGAGCAGCTCTGTTAAAACCCACCCCAGCCCCTGTCACGTACACTTCACACAAATGACATCCCTCCGCCAACTCAGAACCGTTGGCTTCTGGCTTTTTCACACTGGGGTACAGAATACTTGGTACTGTCACACGGCTCTTGCAGTATACCATGATGACCACTGCGTACACAAAACCATCTTTAAGGTTATTCAATTGCGGCACAGAGATCACACCATTACACCAAGCTTAGTCCCCTCACCTCTGCTCAGCGTGCTGTTAGCACAGACAGCAAGCTCCGCTCGGGGGTGGAAAGGGCCCTGGGAAAATGGCTGCTGGAAGCTAAAGAGTGGAAACTGCCTTCAAGCCCTACCTACGGGTTGCGGCAGCTGCAGCACTTTCAGTCCCCTGCTCCGCAGAGGCAGCAACCCAGCGATATTTCAGGGCTGCAAGGTAACACGCGAGTGGGCTGGCAGTCCCCAGGATGAGGAAAGCTCTTACTGCATGGCCGGGGCCGACAAAGCCGCTGGAGCAGAGGCAGCGCCGCCCGACAGCTTCCAGCGCCGAGGCACTCGCGTGTCCAGAGCAGCTTGCAGAAGACAGCGGCGGGACGCCGCGGGGCAGGTCTGTTCCGCCCCCGCTGCCCGGCGAGGTGCGCGGCAGAGGCTCCGCGACGGCTCCCCTCAGAGGGGTGAGGAAGAAGAGGGCCCGCGACGGCTCCCCTCAGAGGGGTGAGGAAGAAGAGGGCCCGCGACGGCTCCCCTCAGAGGGGTGAGGAAGAAGAGGGCGCTTCCCGCCTCGCCCGGCCTCGCGCCGCCGCCAACGGGCACGTGGTGCAGCAGCGCCCGCGCGCGCAGGACGCAGCCCCACGCCCGGCGGAGCGGCGTGTCAGGGAGCGCCCGGGCGCCGGCAAGGCTGGACTGCGCCGATACCCGCAGCCTGCCGCGTCCCGGCACCTTCCGGGGACAGAGCTAGGCCGGCACGTTTCCTGCGTGAGCCCGGGGTCGTCCTCGGCACGGCTCGGCGGGCCGCGCTCCGCGCTCCGCGCTCCCCGTCCTCACCGGCGATGTAAAGCGACTCGTCCGTCCTGACGAGAGCCTGGGAAGGCGGGGTGCATTTCGGGCACCAGATGGTTTTGCGAATCACAGAGCCGTTTTCGTACACTTTCTCCTCTAGTCGTTTGAGCAAGCTGACGCTCCGTGCAGCATCCACCCCCCTGCCTGAGAGATTTGTGCTGAACCGGGCATTCGTTCGATTCGCTCGTTCGATTGCCTTAGTTTGGCCCCGAAGGCTTTTAAGCCGTTTAGGAAGCGGTAGGTGCGAAAGTGCCGGCTGCAGGTAGGCTAAGTGTGAGGGGCTGGCGCCGGCAGCGCATCCCGCTCCTCGGCAGGCAGCGAGCAGCTTCTGCACGGAACCTCTGTCCTTTAAAACGCACAGAAGCGCGAATTCTGTACAAATTTTGATCGTAGGTGTTCGTAGATGTTTAAAGACGAATATGTACTGTAACGAGGTCAGAATTGTTTATCAGCGCTACTAGTAAGTCAGAGTAATGTTTTCTGTTGCTTTCGTTATCTACAGTCGAAGCGCTGTTTGGCAAATAACCGAAAGGCTACGAGTTTATTATCCCGAACGAGAAAAGATTGCTTTGCAAAAAGCCGCGAGTCAGCGAAGACGCATACAAGAAATTACACCGAGTTGCTCTAATCTGGTTATTTCTACTGATTCCAGCATTAATTGTTAAAGCTGACGGCGTGAATGATTTTCAGAGTAATCAACCGAAAGCTCAGCAAGGAGACCGCGGTAGGCAGATGCTGTTAAGTAAAACTGCTGTGCCCAGCACCGGGAACTTTCCGGCAATAATGAAGGTGTTAAAAGAGCGATGTGTCAAGTCGTGTTCTTCAACTTCCTTTTGTGTCACTACTAAAGCATCACGCAAAGGTTGGACAGATTTTCTCGTGGTTGTGTTTGCTTGCTTAGGTAGATTTTGGGAAGTTAGGTTAATTCTGTGTTCCACGTGGGCTCACAGGCACAAAGTGGCCAATTTTTTTTCTGTGAATACTTCGGGGGTGGGGTGGTGGTGAAGAAAAGCAGCTGCTCCGCAAAGCCAGCGTGCTCCTGGGCGTGAGGAAGGCTGAAGTTTCCTCCTGCCTTGTCCGAGTTTAGCCCCTCTCAGTCGCGGTCGTTTCTGAACGGGAAATGGTGTCCAACCTCAATTCAATAAAGAGCCGTACTTCTGGCGGCCCTACAGCCATCGAACCGAAGTTGATGGTGGCCTGAGATATCCGTGAGAGAAGCCCAAGAACCACCTCAGAAAGATCCCAAAGACCCGAGCCGGATTTCTTGGCTCCATCGGGAATCCGAGGCTAGAGCTGGAAAACTGTCTTTTGGGGACGGGGTGCGTGTGTAAAGGCAGACGAACTCTTTTCTCTTTGAAGAAGGGAGCAAGGCTTCCTGGCTGCGCGGCGCGGGGGTTCCCGCAGGTGCGGGGGTCCCTGCAGGTGCGGGCGGTGCGGGGCGCTGCCTGCCGCGGAGCCCCGCTACCGTGTTCGCCGCAGGTACCTGCAACCCGGATCCGCCCCGAATTAGCAGCCTGAGCAGCGGCACGCAGGCGAGGAAAGCAACAGCTTCCCCCTCGCCTGGCTCCGCTCCTCTTTCGCCTTCGTGCTTGAATCGCTCTCAAGCTACAGTAGCCACCGTGAGCCGGGGGGGAGGGGGGAGGTGGAGGGAGATCTCGCCTACCCCTTCCATATTTAACCATTACCTAAATCCGAAGGGAAATGAGCAAACCTCTAGGCTTGGGTCTTAAGGTATTTTCAGCGCCGTTGGGCGTATTTATCCCAAAAGAGTTTTCCACAACAAGTTATTTCTAGTCTAGGGGAGGTCTCCGTCGGCCGGGGCCCTGCCTTAGCCCCGATCGCAACGCGACGCACGGCTCGATGGCGGCGGGAGGCACGTCCCCCGTTCCCGGGGGCAGGGATGCCGCGCGCCTCCGTCCCCTGCCCTCTGCCTCTGCCCGCCTTGAGTCAATCTGTGTTTTGAATCTGTGACTTGTTCTCGTTGCGGAAGTTGAAGGAGATCCAAGAATAGTTCAGATACATGTGTGTAATTTCTAGAGCAGAACCCCGAGAGAAATGAAACGCCCGATTCCAGAATGACACTTTGATGTCACTTCGCGGGCCCTGTGAGGTGGAATACGGTAAGCCATTTTCATTTAAGGAAAAGTAAGAGAGAGAGAGAGGAGCGGGAACAGTACTGATTTGTGAGGCTTTGCCTTTTCTTTTTTTTTTTTTTAAAAAGCTTTTTTGTTGTTGTTGTTGTTGCAGAAGCTCCTAACGCTCAGGAAGTGGAATTTGTGGTTTAGGGGGCCGAGCTCTGAAGGAGTTGAGAGAGACAGAGAGAGAAAAAAAAAAGACAAAAAAGAAAAAAAACCCCAACTCAAGCATCATTGCTCCTTAAAGGGAGGCTAAATTTAAAGTCACCCGAACTAGCAGGCAGCGGGACAAGCCCCGTGAGCGGCCCGGCTTCATTCACCCCTCCGAATGGGTAAGGGCTCTTGCTTTTCTCGCCTCGCGTGGGCCGGGGGAGCAGCGCACCTCTCCCCCCGCCTCGCCTCGGGCCCCCGCGCCGCCCGGGCCCTGCCCCGGACGCGGCGGCCCTCGGAGGCGCCGGCCTTGCGCCCTCGCAAGCAGCGGCCGTTGGCGGGTGTGGGCTCCCGCGCACCGCTCCGTCAGGAGCGGCCGCGCGGGGAGAGGGGGGCAGGGAAGGAGCGGGGGCAGGTGCCCGCGGCAGAGCGGCGGCCAGGTGGACTGCGGGACTCGCCTTCCCACGGGCCCGGCCCTAGCCGGGCAGGCTTTGGCCTTGGGCGACGGGGCAGGCCGGCGGCGCCTCCCCGACGTGGCTTTTGGAGGGAAAAGCGCCCCGCCGGGACGAAAACACGCGGCAGAAGCGGCGCCGGAGCCCCTCAACGGCTGCGGCTGCCGTTGCCGTCGGGGAGGGCGACACGTTATCAGACCGCTTTGATTTCTCGTCCCCCGCTCGCTGCCAGCCCCCGCTCAAGGATGAACCGAGGCGCAGGTGGGCCCGGGCAGCAACGCTCCCACCCGCCCTCCCGGCGTCGTGCCCGGGGGCGGTACCTCCCCGGCGGCGCGGAGCGGCCCTGCCCCCGGCGGGCGCGTACGGTTTTTCTCGGCTCAGCCAGGGTCGCTGCCCCGGCGTAGCTCCCGCGCCCCCGCTAACTTGCTCCGCCAAGGCCGGGGCAGGGCCTTTTCCCTCCTTTTCCCCATTCTCAAACCTGAGGCCACTGACGGAGGGGTGGGAGGAAGGGAAGCGACGTCCCGAATTCCCCCCAAAGGCCCAAACACCTGTGGTTTAAACTCGTTTGCTCTTTTGGGGTTTGTTTGCGAACTGTCAAGTGTAGCGATAGAGGCGGCCCGGCGCGGGACGGGCTCGAGTAAACCGCTCCCGCCTTCACCCGAGGAGCAGGCTCGGGGCAGCTTCAGCTAACGCGGGCCCTACCCCCTCGGCCCCCCGCACCACCAACGCTCCCCATGGTTTTCCCACATCGTCTCTCTTCCCGCCCCGGCTTTCCGTGCCCGCAGCTGCAAGCTGCCGCGGCGCCAACAGCTGCGGGCTGTAGGAGAGATTCCGTTTTGTTCGTTTTCGCGTTATCGTGGTTCGCGCTGGATGGTTGAATCAGTCCCTCCGACAGCAGCAGCCTCTCGGGCGTCGGGTCTGGGCTGTCGGGTTTGTAACGGCTCTCGCGCCGTCCAGCCTGCGCTGGCGGCGGGGACTGATAAGCCGTTTCGGGGGGGCGTTCTGTTGGCGCCGCTTCTGCCGCAGGCGCAAAGATGGGGGCGCGGTGCGCCCACTCCGCCGAAAGCGGCCGCGTTCCCGCGGAGGGACGGGGATGCAAATGACCGCCCCCCTCAGCCCCCGCTCGTCCGACGAGCGGTGCCCGACCGCTGCCGTTGCCTTTTCTCCACGATCCGGCAGCCGCGTCGGGCCACCATCCATCCTTCGACGGGCCGGGCACCGCTCGCCGTTAGGCTGCCGTAGCGTGGCCGAGGCGGCTCCAGCGGCAGCGTAGGTGGCAGCCTTGGCCGGGGGCGGCGGGAGATTGAGTAGCTGCGCTCCGAGAGGGGGGGCCAAAGCGAGCGGTGCCGGGGGCGGCGGCCGGAGCCACCTGCGCTCCGCCACCTGGTGCGCCGCCCCCGGCGAGCGGCCCCTCCCGGCCGGCGGCCCCGGCCCTCACCGGCGGTATCGGCGCCTCCCCGCAGGTCGCCTCGTCGCTACCGCCCCGCGGGAGACTCGGGGGTGACGCTCGCCACTGTGCCCGGCACTCGGAGAGGGAGTGCGGCCGCACGGGCCGTGACAGCACCCCACCATGCCGAGGTCCTTCCTAGTGAAGAGCAAGAAAGCGCACAGCTACCACCAGCCCCGCTCCGCCGACGAGGACTACAGCCTGCGGCTGGAGACGGTGCTAGCCCAGATCTGTGCAGGTAGGAGTCCCTCGGTCGCAGCCTCTCTTGCGGCGGACACAGCCAGCCCGCCCCGCATCACCCTGCTGCCAGCAGCACCAGCACCGTTCGGTAGCTGCGCAGCCCCCCGGCAGCGCAGCCCCCACGGAGCGCCGGAGAGGCTGATGGGGAGTTGGAGAGAGTCCGGCAGCTAACCTTTGTGGGAGCGGGGCCGCCGAGGGAGGCGGCTGGTTCCCACCGCGGACCCGCACTGAGGATCCCCTCGTCTTTTTCCTGCAGACACCAAGATCCCCGAGGACACTGGGCTGTGCCGCACTGTCCTCCCCAATGCGGAGCCTTCCCAAGGGCGCTTCTCCCCGGAATCCCACCTTACGGAGGCTGCTGATGGCACCTCCGAATCAGCGCCCAGCTGCGAGGGCAGCGTCTGTGACAGGGTGTCCGAGTTTGAGGATTTCTGGAGACCTCCCTCGCCCTCCGTCTCGCCAGGTAGGATCGGAGCGAGCAGTGCTCGTCAAAGGTTCGGCTGCGTGTCTGTGTCGGTGCCGTGCCGTGGGGCAATGTCTCATGGCTGGGCGCCGCCGTCGAAAACGAGTGGCGAAGTGGGAAAACGCCAATCTGTCCCTTCCACTCGTTTTCGGGCTATCTTTCTCGTGGTGCTCTTCCAGACCATCTCCCACTGCTAAGAGAGCCGCGAGTGTAGGAAAGTTATGATGCTATCGGGTGTTATTTTTTCTAATTAATTGCTAGAGGCAAGCCTGTTATGTTTTAAAGGTCCCACCATTTTCCTACAGGGTCCTGCTACCCGAAGTTTAAATGGTTTAAGACATAAAAATTTCTACTAGGCTATCTAGTAGTAAACCTGTAGTAGAAAGCCTTGACTTCATGTTTTGCACTACCTGCTAGACATTCCCCCTAACTCCCTTTCAGTTTATTTCTTGCCTATAAAAAAGATCTCTCCCTCCCCCCTCCCGTCTTTTTGGTTTTGTTTTGGGTTTGATGGTTTTTTTCCTTTTCTAAAAATGCATTCGTAAAAACCAGATGAAAATAATGACAGTCAGATTTAAACACCCCAAATCCAGGAAACTCACACTTATGGCTGCAGTGCCTGTCTCTAGCTCCCTCGTCCTGTCTTTGATGTGGTTGGAGCAGTGGGAAATGCTGTCCCCAGCCTGGCGCGAATACTTATCTCGCTTAAAAAATACAATGGTGTCATTTTATAACAAAAATAAGTGTATTTAAAACCTACTTTTTATTGCCTCCGTTAAAAAGCAACAACTGGAAAAAGAATAATTTCTGTCTTAGTGAAGGAAAAATTGTCTCAGCTTTACCGACCGACAGCAGGCACCAGCAAACGAATACTTAGTCCCATTCCCCCATCGATTTTCCCACTTGGTCTTTATAGTGTCCTTGCATATCAACTGTTTGTAATTGTGCGGGTTTGCATTTTTAAAGCCTCCTCCTGTTTTAAGAGTCCTAAAGCCCTTTGAGAGGACATTCAAAATGCTGCCCAGTGCCATCGCAGCCAGCCACGGGACAGTTTCAGCTTGTCCAAATGAGACAGGACCAAACGCAAGAATGCAGCAGTCTCTCTTTTCTCAGAATTTTTGCACAAAAATGTAGCAATGTGTGTAATATTTGTTCTAATTAATTTGCCCCTTGTCCCACTCCTCCTTCCCCAGATAATTACAATTTCCACACAGCAGACCATTTTCATGAGGTGTCTAATAGACAGATGTAAAATGGAGCATGGCTGCTCTGCCTTCTCCTCCCTACTAAAATCTTCCACCACTGTGGCATTCATTAGTTCCCTGCCAACCACCCAACCACCTAGGGAAGGTATTTTAGCAAAGTGAGGGTGGCATACCTAGATGAAGATTTTTTTCAGGAGTGGGGGAAGGTGACCCTGGGACTGTTTGATCCCATTCACAGGAAGAGCTAGAAGGCAAGGGACTCTCAGTTCTGTAAGGAGAGAGCTTTACTAAATGAGCCTCGTGCACTGAGGAAGATTGCTGTTATGTTAATGATCAAGACAGTGGGCAACAGGATTAGATAGCTAGGCTTCCTCTCACAGCCGTCTGTTGTGTGTTGCCCCCCAACCCCCTCTGCCTTCCAGATGCCTTGTCAGATTCAGTGTGAAGCTGGAATTTGTGCCTAGATCACTTCTGCAAGATGCACTGATGAGAGATTGAATTTATCAATTTTTATTGTGTTTATCTGGTGGGCCACAGTTTCTCTGCTTTGACAAGCAGGACAGATGAGGAATGATGTTTCTAAATCATGCTTGGGGCAGGTCTAGTGAGCAGTATCATCACCCCCTTATTCTATAGAAGTGAACATAGACTGTACTTCGATATGCAGTAAAAGCCAGATTTCAGGTTTGTCTGAATGCTGTGCTGCTGATTCAGGTGGGCATAATATCTTTATAGGGCTGTTAATGCTTGAATACCTTGTTGAGTCCATCGGTGCAGATCACTGTTATTTAACCTCACTTTCTACCTGTGTCTGTAATGCATGATAGCTCAGTGCAGCAGTATATTAGTATGTTCTGATGAGCCTGTTGATGGTACTGACTTGGAGGAAGCCTTTAACTGGGTATAATGGAGTTGTACTGAAAGCATGGTGTTTTGTGGTTTGTGGAGGAGGACACTTGGATCTGTTTTTGCTGCGCATGATAATCAGTTCCCAAACACTTCAGGCTGAGTTTCCCTTGCCTTCAGAAAAGAGCACTGAAGTTTCATCTCCCAGAAATGGCCTATATAAAGGCTGCACAGAATGGATAGGAAGAGGAGAGAGAATCTGCCTCTTCCTCCCTGCTCACCCCATGGAGGGCTGGATGCCGTGGAGAGGCAGAGACGCAGAAGCATCTCTTGCCCAGCAGTGTGGCTGAGCAGGCTTTGTAGCTCTCTTTGGTGCTAGGTACAGGGCTTGGATGGTTTGAGTTTGCCCCTGAGAAATACAGTGTGAATGGCTCCCCTGCTCTTGTGCTAGTGAGGTTTCCAAATCATGTGAGGTGATGGAAGAAACATTGCACGCAAACTGATCTGTAGTGCAGTGTTTACTGTGTCCCGTGTTGCCAATTCCAAGGGCTCAAAAATCAGGTCAGCTTTCCTTCTCCTGTCCTTCAATGGACTGGCTTAGAAATCAAGATTGTAAGTAATACCTTATGGATATTCAGTTCTAGTGTTGAAATATTGAGGGTTTACGTTTTCATGCTTTCCTTTACAGTCTGGGCTAGAAGTTGTATCTTTTTTTTCCTCTTAAAGTCAACAAGAACAAACAAACAAAAGGAAAGCTGAGGGCCTGATGAAATCATGCAAGTTCAAGAGCTGGGGCTTTAAGATATGATAAAATCGTGAGAGATGGCAACACTGAAACTGGTTGCAGAGACACAAGATAGATGATGTGACGTTGACCACAACTTTGCAGTCAGTGCAGAACAGGAAAAATCATGCTCAGCACCATGTCAGCTAATTTGATTTCATTGCTCTGCTCAAATGTCCCAGTTGGTACGTGCACACATATTTCCAACCAAAAGACTGCTAATTTCAATGGAAAAAAAAAGAGACTCTTAATATCTGAAATTATGTAAAAAAATAGGAAACAGTCAAGTTATTCAAAGCTCTATTTCTACCTCATTTCCCACCTTCTTCTGTAACCCTTGGTGACCGTTTGCCCTATCCAAATGGAAAGCCTAACACATCTGCACTCCTTCCCTAGCCCACCCTGATTATCTTGGTTTGCCAAAGACTGAGAAAGCTATGGGAGCTGTGAAGCTGACAGGAATGAATAAAAGCAAGAGAGCAGTTGTGGGTGGGCAACATTTTGGGTAAGGGAAGCCCAGGTTGTAAGGGATACCAATATCTCTGTAAAGGCATAGGTGTTTTTCTTTGGTTGACTAAAACACTTGTCCAGAGCAGACATTTCATTCTCCCAGTGCTGAAGAGTGAAAACAAGGCACCTCAGACATTAATCAGCATCTGTGGCAGACACTGTTGAGGTCTGGCACCTCATGTTCCCTGCCCACCTGTGCTTTCCTCTGTGCAAGGCTCCCTGAGCATCTGTGTCTTTAGACACTGATTTCAAAGGCTGTGTTCCTGCCGTTGCATCAGCCTCTTCTATGGGTCCTCCAAATGTGATTCATCTTGTGGTGCCTGCTGCCTTGGTCAGATGCCATTGCCAAAGGTGAGCCTGTTAAAACCAACTGAAGCCATCTAAGCTTGTCCTGATGGAAGATTATTTTGATTATGACTGAAAGGAAAATCTTTTTGTGTCTTCAATTTTTAATGTGGCCTATTTTCAATGATTTTGTGAAGCTCAATGTTTTGAGTGGACTCAGTTTCTTTATTTGGAGAAACTCAGAGCTAGATGAAACAACCATGATTTTATTTCAGATGAGGATGAATTTTAGTTATGGGTTTGGGTTTTTTGTTTGTGGTTTTTGTTTGGGTTTTAGAGAGGCATGATATTCAAGCACCTCAGAAAGCTTTTCTTTATTTTAATTATGTTGGTATGGTTATGACCAGATGTGGCATGAAGTCAAAAGACTAGTTTTGGGCATTAAATTGTGCAACAAGCAGTTTTTAGTTTTGTCAGATAGGTAAATCTCAGCATGTTTGCTCCTTCTGGCAACCCAATAAGGTCATATTTGCTGTATGGATGTGTGGGATATACATCAGAGTTTGGACATTTGGACTGTGAGCTTTGATGCCCATCTTGGGACACACTAGATATACTTTTCAGAGGAGCTGCAGATAAAACCAAAGAAAGCTGTAGACTGAGTTGTTCAGTGTCTCAACTGTAAGATCAATGTGTATACACCTGGGCACCCAGAGATGGAGGTAGACAAAGTTGGTGGTTGCTTTAAATAATTTGTCTGGGATAGGAAGTGAGTAAGTAGTACTGGGTGCACTGACCTTACTGTACAATACAAAATGTCCTCCCATTAGAGATGAAAGGGCAGCCTTAATGTGCAGCCAGGGGTCTAGGCACAAGTCTGACTGCTGAGATGATTCTGCCCCATGATGGTGCCCTTGTGTTCCTACAGCCTCGGAGCGATCCGTGTGTCCATCCCTAGATGAAGCATCCCCCTTCTCGGTGCCCTTCAAACCGTACATGTGGAACAGCCTGGGTGGCTCTGAGCTGAGGCACCTTGTACAAAGCTACAGGCCCTGCCCAACGCTGGAGCGAACCTCAGCCCTGGGGCTCTTCTGTGAGCGAGGCTCCGAGCCTGCCCTGTACAGTGCAGAGTGTAGCTCTTCCCTTGGACTTTATGGTGACTTCAGCGCCCCAGGTCCAGGGCTGTTTGAGCGGCCACCAGCGGCAGCACCCGGACTCTATGCCGAGACGCAGCCTGGGCTGCAGCAAGAGAAGGGGCCAGGCATCAAAGTGGAGTCGGACCTCTTATGTCGCCCATTGCTCATCAGCACTGGCTCTTACAAGTGTGTCAAGTGCAGCAAGGTAGGGATCTTTTTCTCTCACACTGGTTATGCCTCTTCCCCAGGCCCTTCTCCCAGGTGAGCCTGACACTGTGTGCTCTCTCCCCATAGGTCTTCTCCACGCCACATGGCCTTGAGGTACATGTGCGCCGCTCACACAGTGGCACGAGGCCCTTTGCCTGTGACATGTGTGGCAAGACCTTCGGCCATGCAGTCAGCCTGGAGCAGCACAAGGCTGTGCACTCACAGGTGAGAGTGGGGCAGACTGCCAGGATGAAGTTTCGAGGGCCAGGGCTAGCGCCAGCTGCTTGTTTCGGCAGGCTCTGGGGAGGCCATGAAGGCAATCACAGGGCAGTAGGTGGGCATCTAAACTGAGGAGTGGAAGAAAATGTAGTAGGGCTGCAGTGGGCAGCTGTGGTTGGAGAATATAGTGGCAAGCAGAGGAAAGGGTGGGCAGCTAGAGAGCAAAGGAGAAAATCAACAAATTAAAGACCATGGGCTTTGTTTCCATTCCCTAGACCTTGTATGCATCTGTAGTAAGCAATGGGCACTTTTGGCACTCCAGAAATCACAAATGATAGATACTAAATTTTTATTATCAGAGCTGGAACTTGTAATGTGGATGTGGACCTTTTTGAACAGCTAAAGCAATTCACTGTGCTTTCTTTTGACACAGCTCTCCTCATTGTTTCTCCTTCCCTACCACAAAGAATTGAGTCTTCCCTTGTTTGTAGTCATTGTGTCTGTACAGGGAACATCTCAACGACTAGCCAGGTACAGAGTACAGGCTTCACCCGTCTCGACACACTCTGAGTCACACACCAAAAGAATACTGTAGTTAATTTTGGTAGGAGGACCTGTAACATTTTCCGCCTGCTGATATTGTGCCATATTTCCCCTTCACCCACCCACTTGACCTGGCAAATCTCCCTTCTTCAGATTGGCTTTTAGAGGATAGAGTTACAGCAGTGGTTTTTTTTTGTTTGGTTTGTTGGGTTTTTTTAAAGTTTTGTGAGTGTGCAACAGCAGCACACAATGAAGGGAAACATATCATCACCCATTAAATCATGGTGAAAAGAGCACCTCTGCATATTGTGCCTGCAGAGGGGACAACATTTCAGGGAGAATGCCTTAAAAGCCAAATAAGCTAAGGTGATTGTGTGAAAATAGGTTACAAAAAAGAAGATGACATGGTAGTTAAGGGATGGAAAGAAGAAATGCTTTGTGGTGGAGAGGAGTGTGTGAGGGAGAGGAGGGAGATGACCAAGTCTTCATGCATTTTGTGTGATATGTTAAAGTAGTAAGCCAAAAAGTTGTTTTCCCCCCAGGTTCTCTAGGTACTTCTCCATTGATATAATCAAACTACAAATAAGCAGTTAGTTGCTACCCTGCCAGCAGAAGTCAGCCTGATGCAGAGATTTCCCAGGAGACCCAAGCAGACCTCAGCACCCACTTTTCTGTTTACAGTGGAGAGAGAGAGCTGGCCTCTGAAAAGTGCTGCAGCTGTTGGGCTTCCCAGTGGAGTGATCATGTCTTGGGCCCCTGTTGAAATGTGCAGGCAGACTCTGCCCAGTCAGTCAAGGCTGCTCCCACCTGGCCATTTCTGCCAGCAGGAAGAGCTGCCTAACTAAATTGTTGTGAGGAGTGATGCACAGCACTGGGAGAGGGTGTATTCTCTTTTTTCATCATGTGGTGCTATCATGCTAGTTAGTATCTCCTCGTGCCAGTCCAGCCCTCTGGAGAAGTGAAAGGGTTTGCAAAGGCAGAAGGGGCAACACTGCTGTGCTGCCCGGAAGTTTGCTGTCAATGGGATTGCTGGTGTGGTGTAATGTGTGTGTTTGGGCTCCTCTCTCTACAGGAACGCAGCTTTGATTGTAAGATTTGTGGCAAGAGTTTTAAGAGATCTTCTACTCTGTCCACTCACCTGCTCATCCACTCGGACACCCGGCCCTATCCGTGCCAGTACTGTGGGAAGAGGTTCCACCAGAAATCTGATATGAAGAAACACACCTTCATTCACACAGGTCAGCCCTGCAGCTGCTGGTGCTCAGCCCCAGCTGTAGGGGCAGGTCTCTGCAGAGGTCTCTCTGTAGCAGTCCATTCCTCCCCAGCTGGGACAGTACATCACCCCCCAGCGATTCTCACTGCCCTGCTGCTGTTCATGCTATTGGAGCTCTACTTGTGTAAAGGAGGGTGATTTGACTGTGGTTTCATGAACAGCAGCTGTGAAACAACCCAAATCCTCGCAATCCAATCAGTGTTTCCTCACTAAGATCCACCAATGTTTATTCAAAGGGCTTTTGTGTAAGATGATTTGTATTGTATTATATTATATTCCTGAAGCCTTGATTTATAGCTGAGGTTCCTAGAAAAGGCAGGTGAATTTGATTGCAGTATTTCTTTTTGCAAGATCTACAATTTTACACTAGTAACAGGAGTCCCCTCCTCTAGATCAAACACTATACCAGAGGGCCCAGGGTCCAATTCTTAGTCTTTCTAAATATTTGTTCAGATATTGTCGGCATCTCCACTCGGACTTTCTGCAGTTTGATACAGAATGGAAGAAGAGGTGCAGAGTTCTCAAGTTTCAGTGTTAGTATTAGCTATGGAAACGAATAAAGTACAGCTGAATCACTGAAAGAGATTGTTTTAAAAACATTCAGTGAGCAAGCAGGTTTAGCAGATATCTTTAAAAGAAAATCTTGCCTTTCAGATCTGCACCAAACACTTAAATTAGAGGGAAATGAATGAGGTACAGAAGTGTGTAGACATGAAATAACAGCTGTACTAGGCAAAACCAAGATTCAGATGACCAAAATCCAGTTTTCTGACAGTGACCACTAGCAGATATCAAGGGTGAAGTCTACAAATGGCAAATGTATAGAAAGATGGTATTAAATGTAGCTTTGAATTTTCTAGATGACAAGATATGAACAATAAATGTTACTTAAAGATTTTCCACCAGATGTTCGCTGGATGAAAGTGAACTATTTAGGAAGTGACACAGAAAGTATTTCCATAGTAACTTTTTCAAATGAGGCTTGCTCAAGTAGAATTTCAGCAAAATTTGGAATCAGTCAAAACCATAATATGTTGTGAGATCAGAAACTCTGCCTGGGCCTTTAAATTGCTAATATAAAACCAGGTCCTTAACTGAATCGGGTTTCCTTTCATATGCAGCATACACTTGTGAACTGAGCATCCAGCAGACTTTGTATTATTTTATGTTTCTAAGAATCTGGTTTTCAAACGTGCAAAGAGTTTGTTGCTCCAGCTGAAGTCAGAGGGTTCTGCAGGTGCAAAGCAGGCTGAAAACCAGGCTTGGTTTTCTGATTGGGTTCCTTTTTATCTGTTATAACACTTTATCATAAACACTATGAAAATGCACCGAGATCCTTCTCCCATGGATGCCAGTGCAGTTTTACCACTCAACAGATGAAGTTCTGGAGGTTGGGTTTATTCCCATTTACAGTTATTTGGCTGCTGGCTCAGGGTGACTGCTAGCATTTCAATGTGAGGAACAGAGAGAAGAGCAGATACCTGGATGAACCCTGCCCTTTAGGGTTCACTTATAGGCTCTCATACCTCCCTCAGGGACAGACCCATACTTACTGGGTTTGGCTTAACAACTTTCACCTATCTATCCAACTTGGTCCCATGCTGACGCTATAATAATCAATGTTGGGCATTTAGCATGACCTGAGGATCTTTCCGCAAATTCCTGATATTTCTAGGACACAAAGCTAGTTTAAATTACACAGGGTCCATGCAGCCAAATATATTCACAAGTTCTGGGATCACTCTGTGCTTCAGGCTGCTCCCAGGACTATAGCGGGCCGATAAAGGTGTAGACAAGTTCAACTGCAGTGCATATTCAGCTGGTACTTCCAGGCTCCCAATTGCATGCTTTTTATAAGAATGACTTATTTGGTAATCACACAGGAATCACTTTGATTAGCTCTAAGACCCAATGTGCATTTCCTGTTTGTTCTGGTCCTGCATAAGCAGCATGTTGCCTTTTTCATACCCTCTCTCTCGCCTTCTGGTTGCAGGCGAGAAGCCTCACAAGTGCCAGGTGTGTGGAAAAGCCTTTAGTCAGAGCTCCAACCTCATCACCCACAGTCGGAAGCACACAGGCTTCAAGCCCTTTGGCTGTGATCTGTGTGGCAAAGGCTTCCAACGAAAGGTGGATTTACGGAGACACCGGGAGACGCAGCATGGTCTGAAATGAGTCCCAGCTGCAATCTGGAAAGCACCTACAACACTATGAGAACAGACTCCTTTGGCTTCCCTGCTGGACCCAAGCCCTGTCCTGAGCACAGACCCTGGCATCACCTTTCTGATCAGGAGCTTGGAGAGAAATGGACAGGGCCATGCGTTGGCAGCTCAACCTGAATGACTGTGAAAGTGGATATTAAAGGCTGGGGTTTCTCTCCTTCTCTCTCCCTCTCTGTTTCTGAAATAACACTGGAAAATAAGCCTTTTAGATATGAAACCAGACACTCCAAAGACAGATAAGCTACCAGATGTCTGTAAGCTGGAAAAGATTTCTCCCATGGCCAAGGTGAACCCCCTGAAGTTTCCAGTAGCTTGAATCACCTTGCAGGGACACATGGGTATAACAATGTTTACATGGTAGTGACAGAGCCATCAGCATATGGTGTGGGGAGCGCTTGCCTTTGTTGAGTTTAAAAGTGCTGAATGGCTTCACTCTTGGTTTCCTGTCAGGAAAACCTGGAGGATCAGGAATGATATGTGCAGATTGACATCTTGCTGGTTTCTAAGCAAAGATACCAGCTTGGGCCTGATCCTGCACTCACTTGTTCTGGTGCAAATCAAGAACTGCATTAACAGCTACAGAGAGGTAAATTTTTTATCCTCTCAGAGCCATCTCTGTCTGTGCAAGGCCTGTCTGTGTGCATTGTGTTTGAAGTGTGGGGTGTTACTTCTTGACACTGGGGAGAAGGAAGCTTGTGAAAGACAAGTGAAAAAGCCAAAGCACAGAGTTATGCCTTATAACTAGAAACGCATCCAAGAAGTGATCCTGATTGAGGAGGGCAGGAGGACTGAGGGGGGGTGTGGTGCAGACTTTCTGTCCAGAACCATTACTGGCTTCCCTACTCTGGGCTTGTTCTAATAACTGGAAAATGGCTACTCATTAGCATCATTTGTATATTAGTTTTTGTTTTTTCATTTTTAAAGGGTAACTCAGCTGAGGTGGGCAGGAATCATTACAAAAGAATAATTGACTAAATTTGCCTTAAATGACCCTGCATGTACCTCAGTTAAAAAAAATACTGTTTTTACTCTGTTGACAGGTTTGTAAATGTTCTTATTTAGATTTTATGGAGTGTCTTATGTTTATTGGTACATATTTATTGGAACAATGTTTTAAGTTAATAAAGTATTGAGGATGGTCCAGAGTGATTTTTATTTAATGTGTAACTTCAGCACATTTGTGAATGTCAGCCATTACAACGATACCCCACAGTGATGGTCAGGGATATGGCATCTGTGGAGGAAATGCAGGCACAGCAGAATTTGCACAAGGGCTCTGGTGATTAAAGGACACCACTGCCATATATATTTGTCTAACTCCCACAGGTTTCAGTTAAACTATTCACACTGTTGAAGACTGGGGTATACTGTGCTTAGGACCATCACCATAAATGGGTTTAGAGAAGAAACAGAACTTTTAAAATGTCTTTTTTGGAAATGCAGTCTCCTAGAAGTCCCTGCTCAGCCCAGAAGAAACTTGAATGTTCTCCTGCAAGATTAAATGTCTATGCCTGGCATTTTGCAGGGATACTTGAGTAGCAGGTGTGTCATTTATACTTAAGCTTGTTGGGACTCACAGAATTGCCTATTGCCTGCCTTGTCATCAGGGCTTGCTCCATCTGGTAGTTTCAGCCGGTACAAAAGGAAGCAGGATGGTGATGGAGGGTCTCTTGTCTTCTTCCCAGAGAAGCACAGCATGGCAGCCTGGGCTTTTACATGAGCATATAATCTTGTGTGCTCATGTGTGTATATAGTCTTGTTTCCAGCTTTGTTTGTGGTTTTAATCTGGATAAAACCAGTGAGCCGAGGCTCCCTCTACCCAGCTGGGCTGACCCTGCCCTTGGAGCAGCATGCCCACTCGGGCACCAAAGCACTCCACCTGCTGTGGTGTTGCCCAGACCCTTCTGTGGCTTTCTGCCACCTCTGAGAACTTCAGCTGCAGCCCCTTTCTCACAGGATTACCCTTTCAGGCTGTGGCTGAAGCACATCTCCACAGGACTAACCCAGCATGTGCTACTTGAGCATGGATCAGATCTTCCACACACATCTGACCACACCACAGCTTCACAAACAGGGCTTTTATTCAACAGACACATTATTTAACACAAATCACAGAGGTCAGGGTGAGAGGCTGTGGCATGGACATACAGGAGCTGCCAGGTGCTCTGAAGACCACATTAGGTCTGTTATGCTGTGTTAATTAAAGCAGAAGATCAATGTAGGAGACTAAGTGTTAATGAGGAAGGCTTGGTGATGCCTCGGGCCCTGCCCAGGCTGGGAGGGGCTGCAAGGAGTGGCTCCACAGTGGCACAGGTAGGCTGGGGGCTGCCTCTGGGGCAATGCCTAATGCTTATTTTATAGGGAAGCTGCTGTTGTTGGGTGATGTGAATGCTAGCCAGGGGTACTGGGCATAGGGTACAGCAGCTCGCCCCAGCCCCTCTGCCCCCAAGGAAGGCCTTTTCCTGTCAGGTGCAGGCCTTCCTCCGGCAGGCCGGCCTTCCTCCGGCAGGCCCCAAGCAGGCTCAGTTGGTGGAATTCATCTTTAAAACTGCAGTAACAGTGTGCCTGCCGTTTAGAATGTCTCATTTTTGAGCAGGACACCTAGTGTGGCTTAAATCTAGCAGGGGCCTGCTGGCTGGGGTCGGGTGGCCAGAGGAGGAAGTGGCTGGTGGGGCGGGAGGGCCGAAGAGCCCTGTAGTGTAGACGTTGCCTGAGAAACACTGCTGTTCTTCAAGGGGAGAAGCTTGGTGGGTAAGTTTTATTTTATTCATTTATGTATGTCTTGCTCCAGAGTGTCTCACAACTCAACTGGTATGCCTCAGGGTGCTGGTGCTGAGCCATTTCTTGGGCCTGAACCTCTTTGACACAGCATTCTGTACCTGCATGGGAGGGTGTCCCTGCCTCTCCAGCCCCACTTCCACCAAGCCTCAGCTCAGCTGCTGATTTGGGTGAAATATGACTACCTGTGGGAAAAAGTTATGGCTTTGGGGTAGGGAATTTGAAATTAAGACGAGGAAAAGAAGATCTATCTGGGGAGAATCAGAACAGGCTACTGAGAGGCTATGGTGCAAGTCTGAAGATTGGAAATATCTCTCAATGTTATTACTGTGTGCCATTAAAAATGCATTATGCATATTGCATGACTCATTATTCATGAAGCAGGTTCCATACCTTTTGTCTGCCAGAGTAACAGTAGAAAGGGTAAGGAGAGATGCTGGAGCACACCTTTGTTTCTTTCTGTAAATTTTTAATGATACCTCTAGCTAACCAGTTGGTGAAGCTCAGTTCCTGCATAAAGTGGAAAGGCAGAGCTATCTACAGGCCAACTAAGCCTTTCAGAAGCTAATTTGAGCTTGTGTTCATCCACATCAACGATGATTAAATTACCTATCAAGTGTGCAGAGCTATCAGGATTCAGAGCATTGAAAAACAAGGTGAATTTATCTGATTGATTTAACAGACATGGGTGGAACAAGTGGGTTTAAATAAAGTCTATTCCTTATAGATATTGTGAAAGTACTTTTTTTGGCAAGCTCAGGAGCTTGTTACTTTTCTTTCAGAAGTAATTTTGCCTCCCCAGAAAACAAATCTATTAGCTGGAATCAAAATGCTTTATCCAAATCAGTTAGCAGGCTGAATTAATTCATGAGGCAGAAACAAAGCAACTTATTAGGTTCCATCCTTATGCTGAGCAGAGGTGTTTAAAATTAAAATATGCAAACATCATCTATGTTTTTTGTGCAGTCAGTTTCCAAAAGCTGATAGTAACACTCAGATTGGATATTGCAACACAAGGGAGAGAGCAGGTCTTCTGGGTCTTGCTCCTTCCTCAAGCAAAATTTTTGTTGCAGTTGATGGGGAGGAGGAAGAGGTTTCTAGAATAAGCTCTGGGTAAAAGATTGCGAGACTCGTGCAACTGTATTTGCAAGCTGTGCTGCTGTTACACGTTGATAAAGGATTGCTCCTTAAGTCTCTGCATTTTCTTTCCTTAAGGGAGAAAACCCAAACAGGTCAGTTGTGTCAAATTCATCTCCAGCATAACCCCACTTCACATCAGGAATGGATTTTACCGTTATTTATGATTTGGGTCTTTCTCTAAACCTAATAGTGAAATACAGCTCAGCATGCAGCCCTTGAAGGGAATTGTGATTTGGAAAAAGCACTGAAATATGCATGTAAGTCAATGAAGTGCTTCTCTAGCAGGGACCTTATGGGATGTCTGCTCAGAGTTAAAATTCCTGAGATTACCCGTGCTGAATCCTAGACTTCACTCTACTGCCCAGCCACATCCTCTGTGTCTGGTGTGTTTTCAGCTGCAGTGGAGGTGGCTTCTGAGAATGCCAAGGGTAAATGTAACTCCTCTTTATATATATTTACATTTTTTTTTAATTGTTGGTAGGATAGTGGTAACGTCATGTATTTTTCCCCTGATTTATAAAGCGATCTAAGTAGATTTAAGGCACATAAACATCTGTAATGCATTATAAGGGATATGGTTTCGTGGAACCAGATTTGAAAAAAAAATATGCATTTAAAGCTGCAAATGAGTCTGAATGTATATTGGATACAGGTATCTAGATGTGTCTTTGCTCAATTAGTCCAGGGGACAGGAGGAACCCGACATCCAAGTTTCAGGAAATCTCCTGAGTCTTTATCACAGCAGTTTGTAATATACAGAACATATGGATTATAAATAGAGGGAACATGTAAATCTGGAAGAAAATGTTTTATACATTAAAAAAATGCTGACCACACCTTGTTAGAATAATGTTACCTAATGGATTAACCTGGAGCATGTGATAAATCTTTCAAGATGAAAGCAAAGCACTCTTGTGTGCTTGTTCCAACATGCTGCTTCTCATCTGGATATTTTTTGTCAGTAGAGATGACGTGACAAGAATACTAAGACAAACCTAGAAAGAAAATAATCACAGAATCACAGAATTGTTGGGGCTGGAAGGAACCTCAAGAGATCATCGAGTCCAACCCCCCTGCCAAAGCAGGTTCCCTAGCACAGATCTCACAGGCAGGCTCCCAGACGGGTCGTGAATATCTATTTTCTTCTTTTAATACCATCCAGCCAACTTTCTGACATCTGTGATCTTTCAGCCAGCTGGATGCTACTGTGAATGGGGCACATCCACCCCCAGCTCACCTGGGCCCAGCTTGCCAAGGCAGGCCATTATTGTGGCAATGCTGGGCGACTCTGCTCAAGCAGCCCAGGGCGCACCTTGGTTGCTGACTCATCCTGCCAGCTCCTTCCTTCCTTGGTGGATGGGATGGAGGTGACTGGTCAGCCAAGGACAATGACAGGAGCGCAGCACAGCATGTGTTTAAAATGGCCAATATATTCCATTGATTTAGTTACTGTAATGTAGCCCGCTGGCATTAAAGGGAAATTGTAATCCTCTGAGGTGATAGACAGTTCAGTGTGATATACTAATGTTTTACACTTTCTTTTGTT
Source organism: Laterallus jamaicensis coturniculus (assembly GCA_022605575.1). NCBI lineage: Eukaryota > Metazoa > Chordata > Aves > Gruiformes > Rallidae > Laterallus > Laterallus jamaicensis. Next base: position 17,325,683 of record JAKCOX010000007.1, read on the forward strand.
TTTTTCCCCTATGAATAATACATTCCCAAAACTCACTGATAGACTGAATAGGCGAGTTCAAAGGGGAAGAAGAGGTATCAGTGCAAGAGACAGGAAGCTGAACTCCCAGAGTTCAAAAGAGTACACTCATCTAACAAGAAGTGAGGCAAAATAGATGTTTTGAGTATTTCATATAGGAAAGTTTAACAATTGCAGTGAAGAGCCATGACAAATTATTGTATTTCATTGCGATCAGCCAGAAGAGATAGATGTTTACTTTGTTTAAATGCTTGCAGTGTCTGCTTCTAGCACTTAATTTACTCTGATTTAAGGCATGAGAGCTTATGTTATCTGCTAAACCTGAAAAATTTCCTATTGCACAAATTGTCTGCTCTGCTTCCACTGTTGCATTTGTGTCCCTGAAACACAGCAACTTGGATAGATGTGCAGGAGAGTGAGACCAGCTCCCAAAAAGGGAATAGGTGAGAAATGGTCTTGATCCTCTTTGCACAGCTTTTCCAGCTCTGTTGCTGCAGAAGCAACAGTTGCAGGTGTAAGCATCCCTTATATTGCAAACCTGACAGTTGAGTTGCTTGGACCTGCTGGACCAGGATGCTCTTGCTTGCACTGAGTAACAGCAGGTGTGAGTCAGTGTGGTGCTGCCTCAAGCTCTGAGGGCAAGTTGCTGGGTCTTCCTGTGTGCTTGTGCCTTGCTACAGGCACCTGACCTTTGCTGAGCTCTGCTGTGTACTCTACGTATCTGCTGTCAGTCAGTTTTGGAATTATTTGTGTTTTCAGTAGCTTAAATTAACATTAATGGCAATTGAGAAGCCTCCTTCCTGTGTGATTTTTTCCACCACGGATGAGGTGTTTTGTTTGAGAGCCCTGCTGTTCAGGAGCCAAGGAGCCCTGCTTCCTCCCTGTTCGCTAGGCCGGGCTGGGCTCTGGCAGAGCTTGCTGCCGTTGCTTCCTACAGGGGTTTGGCAATCTCTGGACTGATTTCTGTGGACAGTTGAGGTGGTGAGGCCGTTTGCCACCTCTCCCTTCATTCCAGGCGATGGGGGTGATGTTCCAGTGGGTGCTTCCGTCCCGGTTTCCCCTGCCCAGGTTGCGTCACAGACCCTTGCAGGGATGGAAAAGAACGGTTGCATTTATGGGAGGAAGGGGTTTTATGCAAGCAGGGTGAGCTCTGTCCTCTCTTACTCTTCCCCAAATTCTAAATACCTTTGTCTAAAACCTTTCATGCCTCTCATAGTGGGACTCCAGCCAGACATGGGGCTGTGGAGGAGCACGTGCCTGCTTAAGTGCGAAGTGTCTCAAACTGCTAGGCATCATATAATTTCAGAGGGGGAGATGTTCGACTGTTACTTCTCACTTTTGAGACTGCTGTGGTTTGGTTTTAACTGTGGCTCTTTCCCCTTGTATTTGGATGTCCGTTTTGTTCCTCTGCATATTGAGTTGCTGAAATTTCATGTTTGAGCAATTTTTTCAGTGGGCCTCTGATGGAGGAGACTGTCACAGCTTTTGTTACTGATGCTCTGGCAATGTTAAGGACTTCATTCTCTTTGGTGGTGTTTTAGATCTCAGTAGTGGCTGGAGAGCTAAGGAGCTCTCTTCAAAATGCAGGCATAAGGTGACACGGTTCTCAATCCAGACAGTTGATCCTAAGGATCCCACACAGTAAAGAGTAAGGCAAAAGGAGAACCTCACTGACTTGGTTGGTTTCTGCTGCTGTTGATCTAAATCGGGGAAGTGTGACAATAAAGGAGCATGACTAGACAGGTAGCATGTGTTACAGTTGATGCTGGTAGTGAGACTCTCCTAGGTACGTATTATTGCCTTCTGTCTGATCCCTCTCATGGTTACCTGTGTGGTGGAAATTCAGTTGGTAATCACTGAAGCTCCCTGAAGCCACAAATATTGGTGGATGGATCAAGTCTCTGATGAGTATCAGTATCACTGCCTCCTGATCAGAGTGGCATGGCAATGCTGAAGGTCTGGTGGACTTTGTTTTGTGGTGTGGGAAAGAAAAGTAAAAATCTCAAAAAACAAAAAAACCCCTTTTTCTCTGCACTTTCTTTTTCGAATGCTGTAGAAGCCAACAAATACTGGACACCACTTCCTACCCATAAAGCTTTCTTATCTTTCCTCTAGCAGGTGGGGTGGTTCATGGCTATGCATTTTCCCTGACTGCCCATGCTGTGAAAGACGGGAATCACATCGATGTGAGACCTGGCGGCAGGTGCCCTTGCTAAAAGCTGGCTCCTGCATGTGGGTCCCAGCCAGGCTGGTGCATGGCAGGGACAGGCCTGTGGCCACGCAGCCCTGCTCCTGGTCTGCCACACATCTGGTCTGTGTTTTGGATGCTCTGTTTCCTTTTATTTCAGTCTCTTTACTCCAAAGGGGTGCTCTTAAGTTTATTGTGAATAAAGGATGGTGACTGAAATAGGTATATAAGCAATAGGATCTGAAATGCCCCCTTAGGACAGCCCCTGGTAGCCAGGGGACATGGCATAATCTGTGATTGTGGTGCCGCTGCAGCTGCCCTGGCTGTGCTTCTGGGAGGTTTCATGTTCTTCACAGCATCACAAAGTATTCTGTCAATTTAAACAAGTGTGAAGTGGGCCTAATTCCTCATCCAGCAGTAAATAGCTTTTCAAAGACTCTTTTTATTGCTAGCTTCATACAAAGTCATCTTCCTGTGACTGGGAATCTCACTTAACAGCTTTATATGGTGCCCTGAAGCCTGAAATTCATTTCTGTAGGACATAAACAAGCTAAAATTCCCCTTTGTGTAAAGCCTGTTCAGGGCTGAAGAGCAGGGGGGTGGGTAGGGAAGATGCCATCAGTATGAGAAAGCCGTGCGACATGGGGGATCGTGTTTAACTTTGCCGTCCACAGAAACAGAGACCTACTAAGAACTCTTTTTGTATTTGCAGTCCTATAAACTTGAAAGAGAAATTTCAAATAGGGTAGTTGCACATCTTGCTAACGGTGGTGCTCGGTTTTATGTTGTAACAGTGGTTGACAAAGAGGTGGAGGAAACTCCACCACAATACTTGAGAGAAAATTTGTGTGCGGCAAGTGCCTCTGGCATGTGTGGGCTCTGGGCAGCTGTAGCCAGAAAGGTCAGGCTACAGATTCATGAGGTGGTGCTGGAGCGATCTGATTCCTCCACGGGAATGCCCCAGACACCTTGAAAGGGGAATATGACCTGAATTTGACTTGGGAGATGAATACTCAAATGTATCCTGCAATCCTGAGGAAGGAAAACCTAGGCTGAACTCACTCGGATACACAGAGCTCAGAGTGTGCTGGACTGACAGTAATTTGCAGGGGAGGGGGTGAGGAAAACATTGCTGGTGGGAACGATGGCTCAGAAACCTCCAGGTATGAGGTATATTGACTGTCATGTATCTAAATAGTTTCTTTGGCAGGGGGAAACCTCAAAATGGCCTTTCTGGGTTTACAGCCACGTTAGGAAGCTCTATAGGCTGCTGTGACACTGTGGCCTGAGCTTAACTACCATACCACAAGTACAGAAAAATGCCTTTCTAGGGCCTCCTCTACAATAGTTCCTGGACTGATGGTATATTACTGTGAAGTGTCTGGGTCTCTGGAAGAGAATTTAGGGCACAAGGGAGTATTTTTCAAGGAAACACAGCCAAGGTTTCAATCTCTTTTCTTGTGCTGATTTAACTGATCATCACGTTAAAACCAATCTGTAACTCTCCTTTTTGGGGGGAGAGTGTGTGTGGGATGTTCCTGCAGCTCCCGAGTGTTATCAGATTGATTTCAATACAACCTTAGTGTCTGAGTAATTTTTCCTGAGTTAGTTTCCTGCAGGCATTCACAGCAAGCCTGCAGGTAAGCTGTCTGGAGGGATAGGTTGGCTACTGTGGTGGTCCTTCATGACCCGGAAAACACCCCTGAATTTCCAGTAGGGAAGGGTAGGGAGGCAGTCTATTAGAGGTAGGTGTGCATACAGATCAGTGTGTGGCTTGCACATTTTTGTTCCTCTGGGCAATATCTGTTGACTGTTCAGAAGGCACAAGAACCCCAGGTGTCAGGTGTTGTTGTGTATCTGATGAAGAGATTCACTTGTGGAAAAAGACTTAGCAAAATGTTACTTGTGTACTTCACAAGTGCTGCCTGGGATGTGTTTCAGAGTCCAAAAGGATAATTTTAAGAGAAGTGGTCAAAGGGTATTGCTATAAATTTCCAGTCCAACAGTCCCAAGCAATGCTTCTGTTCTGTACAAACTTCTACTGTAAGTTTGGCCCTAAGTTGTCCAGCAAACAAATATTTCACTAGGATTCTTCCTGTGAATATACTGAATACAACTCGAGGTGTTTTCCTTTTCTAGGTATTTGGTAAATACAGAAAAGAACATCTTCCATGGTCCTCTTTGTTCTGAAAAGGCTCTAAAATGAATGTCCATCAACTCCCAGGATGTGTCAGACAAAAGGAATCTCCATAGGTTACTGCATATTTCTGGACAGCTTTTGCTCCACTTCCCATGTTGCTTTTGCTTCCTCCCTTGGTTCTCTGTTGCTTTCAACTTTCTGACAAAATCTGTTTCTGTGCTTAGATATATATGTACTTTTTACTAGAACTGGGGCAAAAGGAATGTCAGAAGAGGGGCCAGTTACATTCTCTTCCCCTGGAACAGTGTCAGCTGAGAGCCAAGGGTGGTGGGTTGACCCTGACTGGAGGCCAGGTGTTCCCTAAAGTTTCTCTGCCCATCCTCAGCTCTGCAAGGGAGACAAAGTATGTTGAAAGGCTCGTGGGTTGAGATAAGGGCAGGGAGAGATCACTCACCCCATTACTGCCACAGGCAAAAGACACTCGACTTTGGGAAAATAAATTTATTACCAATCATTTCAGACTATCATAACGAGAAATAAAACCAAATGTTAAACCCACCATCCCCACCATTTCCCCAAACACTAGGGAAATGGTGCCCAAGTTCTTGGAAAAAGTAGGCCCATCATTAAATGCCGGGTACTTTGGAGGACCTGTCCTAAAGCAATAAACTCGATAATTTCTTCTTCACCTGACAGACCTTTTCAGGGCTCTCCAGGGCAGAAATGCACAGGCTTGTTAGCATACTCACCAGTGATCCTCAGCCCTTCAACTGCCTTGCGGGTGAGCTGCAGATGCAGGAATGCACGTGCGTGCACACAGTTTTACTTAGAGCTGGCTTCTTCCTGTGGTTAAAACCTTCATGCATACTTCTTGGGATCTGAGCACAATGTGAACAACCTTGCAAAGTAAACACATCCACCTATAATTTTTATTTTCCCAAATCACTCCTTTAGCTAATGTTTCAAAGATATATACGCACCACATCTGGTGCAAACCAAATGTTTTCAGTCTGTTGGATCCGAGTAAATATTTGCCCAAGGTATTATAAAGGCGGTCATGAAGTTCTGACTGAAGGGAAAAGTGCCCTTATTGAGCATCGGTCTTGGACATGCTTGTGGGCAAGGGGACACAGAGGTTTGCTAAAAGGCGTCTCTGATGCTGCCGGGCCTATGCTGCTGCTGCTAGTGGTAGCTTTGGATGGCCCTCTTGATGAGTGGCCCCGGTGTGCTTGTGCAGCCTGCTGCTGGCCGACTAGCACTGCTTGTGCACCTTCTGCAACCCGCTAGGTGTTCCCCTGGGGCAGCCAGACAGTGGAGGCATTAGCAGCAGAGGGCTCCTTGCTGGAGCAAAGATGGTGAATAAATCAGTGCAATGTGCCATGCTCTTGTTCCAGATTTCTGCACCAAGCTGTTTATTTTGTGTGACTTGTGGGTTCCTGGTGCCACTGCAGTCTCTGCGTAGGCTTCCTGCCAATAGAAGTGCTGTACTTGCAGTTGAGTTGTGGAAGTTGGCCTAATTCAGAGCTGAATCAATTGTAGAAATGGTATCAAAATCTGACTTGCCTTTTGGTCAACTGAGACTCACTTGGGTAAACAAAGGTCAAATCTTTAGTTTCTTTTTTGGTATTTACATAGTTCTGTATGTAGGCAAGGTCCCAACGTCCCAAGAGCACTTAGGAGCTGACTCACAGATGACAGATTTGTCTCACTGTAACTGAAATCAAAGAGCAAGAACCTGTCTGCAGTATGACCTACATCTAACCTGTCATAAGTAAACTGAGTGGTCGGTGCTCTGAACTGAACTGAGGCTGATTGTAGCTCCCTCCATAACCCAGTCAGTAACATGTGGACTGCGTCTGGCTGCTGTAGCAAGAGTCTCACTGGTACTGGCAAGCATTTCTGCTGGCTATACTCAGGAACCATGGGTCTGCTGGGGGAAAATCGCATTTCCTGGTCACTGCTGACTATTGGAAATGTCAGGTCAGTGGGCGTTACTCTTATCTCCAGTGCTTCCGCTGCAATTCTGAGTGGCTCAGCACATTTTGGGTTTGTGCTTATGGCAGCATCAGTTTTTCACTTTGCTCTTCCTCAAGGCTAGGAACTAACATAACACTAAGGGCTACTCTTAAACCCTCACCGAGAAAGAACTGATGCTTAGTAGCTGCACACCAGATTGTGGTCAGTCTGAAAATCATGGTGTTAAACTGGAAGTAGCATATCCAATGCCATCACAAAGCAGTTAATCCTCAGAAAGCAGAGTGAAGGATGAACCCCTTCCCAGTAAGAAACTGTCCTCAGTGGGGAAGGGAGGTTACTGTGTGACAGCATCCTCCTGGCAGTGGGATTACACCCTGCCCAAATGCTCTGTGGTTCCCAGTGTGGGTGCGTCCAGCTAACACAATGCACACAGTGGGGTTTGATGAGTCCTCTCCCTTTTGTAGCTTGTGTTTATTTCAAATGCCTTTTTCGTATTTTTTTTTCTTTCTTTCTTTTGTTTTAAAAAGCAGATTGGTTTTGGTGCTGGGGATTTTTTCTCTTGTGGGTGATTTAGCAGTCATTACAGACTAAGAGAAGTTACTCCTGGTGACTGCTGTATGTTATGGCTATAGGAAACACGCATGTTTAAAAGTTGCCTAACAGTTGGTGTTATAGTCCCTGTTCTCATCTACCTATAACTTCCAGGCTAACAAAGTAGGTTGAACTCTCTTATGTCAGTGCTTGAACTTTTTGTTGCCGTTTGCTTGGGTTACAGGCAGTCACTGTGGTTCAGCAGTCTCTGAGAACGAGGTCTTGGGGAAATGTCACTCTGGCTCTGTGCCTTTCTCTTTATGAAGCTGCAGTTCCCTCTCGTGGCACATTGAGTGGGATGTCTTCCCTTCTCTCCACGCTCCCGTTTGGAGGGTCCCTGCGGAACTGCTTTGTCCTGAGGAGGCAAAAGCACCTGGAAGACTAAATCCCTCTCAAGTAGCTGTTCCAAGCTGGGCATTTTGCTGCTTTAACTCAAGGTGTGTGACAGGGAGATGGCACCTATACCTGGGGAGGAGACTAGAGAATATGGATTTTCCTTATTGACCAGTTACCTCTGTCATGCTTGTACCTGCACGCCTGTGAGTGGCATCTGGATGACACCACTGGGTTTGCCAGAGTCCCTTCCTAAAGCAGTGACTTCTGCTGTGTACTAGGGAATTGTTATGCAGGTGGCTTCAGCTACATACTTGACACTGGCACACAGATCAGAGGTCTTTTGCTTCCTGCTGTGTTGGTGGTGGGTGATACTCTGCTCCTCTTGCATTGCTCCAAGATACTGGGATCAAGGCTGTAGCAAAGATCTTGGGTATCAGGGTTCTACTTTCATTTAACCTGCAAGACCTCCTGCAAGCTGTGAACCTACAATTTGCTGGAGACTTTCAAGGTCTCTGCAGCAAAATTTCCTTAAAATTGTTCCTTGCCTAAAGGAGGCAGAGGTGAGAGCAGGCAGGTAGGCTGCTTCCTGGGTTCCCCTCCTCCCACCCTCTCAGGATACTGACTGCCAGGATGAGAAGACTGGGACAAGTCACTTCTTACAGTTGGAGGACTTCTGCAGCATAGGGGTTTAAAGGCAGGTTAAAATGAGGAGACTGAAATCTGGGATAAGAAACCCAGAATTTGAGATGAGAAGGGATGGGACTTGTGCACGCCTGAGAGAACTGGAGCTTGGAAGCTGCAGTCATGCTGGGAAAGGAGCCTTGGTGCCACACGACAGCTTTTCTACTCATGGGCTTTGGGGCTTCCCCAAATTGAAGCTCAACCAACACTTAATGAACAAACTTGCCTGTGGCTGCAGGGCAGGTGTCTTGTGGATATGCCAACATTTTCAGTGCTGCTTGTGCACACCCATCACTGTATGAGCTCTGAATGCAGTACCACAGGTTGCTCTTTATCTAGAGGCTACACTCTGGACTGATATGTTTTGGGAGGACCTGAGACTGGGTAACAAAGAAGGTGGTTTTTGGTACGATCTCCATGGCATTGGCTGCAAAGGTTGAAGAGTATGTAAGTGGGAAAGCCAGGAAACTTACAGGGTATGACTTCCTTCACATGTGCAGTGGAAAGTTTACTAGCAGCACCAAGCCATGGAGGCTTCGTAGTGACTGGTGTGATGCAGGGCCTTGGCTGACTCTGGGTTTCAGTGGGCTGTGTGGTTCATTACAGTCAGGTCAGACTTCTCCTCTGTCACAGCGTGACTGTGTCACCACTGCGAGCAACGTGTGCTCTGTGCCCCTGGCTCTGAAAACTGAGAATATCTCTATAACAGCCAAATATGTGACACCTCTCGTGAGAATTAAGTGAGCACAAGGAAACTTGCAATGCAGTGTGGTAATAGCCATTACAGAAGACAACAGTTTATCCCTAAGCATACTATGAAGGGGGATGTTTATCTTTTGGTAGGAGAATCATTCGCTTGAAAGAGATCTGTTCTGGTATTAGAAGGGAATTATTATTGCACCAGTCCTGTTAGAGCTAGAGAGTACTGATACAAAAAGTGGTGCAGGCTCCTATATAACATGGTGTTTCTGTGATGGTAATAAAACTCAAGATGTTGTGCTGTATTTACCCTGTACTGCAGAACTAAGAGAGCTGCAATAAATCAGCAAAACATTTAGTTAGGGAACTGTCAAACTGTGTGGTTCAGAGAATACTGCTTTCTAGAAGAATCTCTGAACAAATTCCTAAATCTTAAGGGAGAAGTGATTTCTGAGTGCCATCATGAATTTTGCTGCTGTGAACAAAGTGTTATGCCCTGTCTCAATCCATTTCATTCTTAGAGCTGTGCTTTGCATAAACTAACACAGAAGTCACACCCGTTAAAAATATAAGAAATCCTAATGCACTAAAAGACTACCCTTTATGTAGGACCTCATCACAACCTTACATACCAATAGAAATCTAATTCTGTTAGTCTCTTAGAAGTTTAAAGCCATTTTCTTATGCCTGCACACTCAGTTGCACCTGCCTGTGGTTTCAGGAAGGCCAATGTAACAGTCAGATTAAGTGCTTTCTTGCCTATGGCAATTTTACTGGAAATCCTGGTAATGAAGACCTCAGAATAAGCATTTGTGTCCAAAAAAAGTGTGTTCTCAGTGCTTCCACCCTGGAAAGGGATGAAGTGAGGGTCTGTGTTTCTCTTCTGTTATCGATTATTTATTGTAGCTCTCACTAGAGGATAGAGGACTAAGCTACTCAGTCTCCAAATGTCAAACCTTAACCTTTGTGCAAGCTTTCTGAAGTTCAGCAAGCTATGTGAAAATGGGCCACTGTGATTGAATAACGTTAATGTGGAAATCGTTAACTCCCACACAACACTGTATTTCACCATCTGCATCATGGCTTGCTCTGCACTGGTTTCACAGGTCTATGACGCGCTGATTTTGTGGTGGTTCTGTTTATAATTACAACTGCATGTAAAGAAACATACACAGAGATAAGTATATATAACATTGATGCAGGCGCTAATAATGCGTTAGTGCTGAGCATTTCATTGTCGAGGCTGACTTCATATCCTAGTATCCATCATTGCTTTCAGAGGCAGATTCTCCTCCTACCATAGGAGCTTGCTTGTGCCAGGTGGGTTCTCTTACATCTGGTTGTATTAAAATGCATTTTGTGACTGTGTGATTCAAATCACTGTGTAACACTGACCTACCTTCCTTACCATCCTGCTGCTCCACACACTCTTATGTTACCTTCCACTGTTAAAAGATTTCTAGCATTGCAGCTTCTTTCATATAACACTTTCTTCTCCTCATTGTGAATTGACCTGCTCCCTCCTTACCTAGCAAACCTCTGTTGTCCTTCTCCTCTTTCCTAAACCTTTGCTGATGTTTTCTCTCCTCTTACACTCCTGCTGCTGAAGTTTCCATACAGCAGCTGGTGCTGGCACCTCCTTATCCCTCTCTCTGAGCAAGTGCTAGTCAACACAAGTCCAGCAAAAGCTGCTGGTCTGTTCTGTCACACACTGTTACGTACCTTGCCTGTTGTGCTGATGCAATTCACTGAATTAAAAATGCCCCCACACTGACGGTCTGGATTTAAAAAGAAAATAATTGAAAAAACCCAAAACCCAGCCAACACCCCAAACCACCCCACATATTGAGAAGAATTTTTCACTAAGAACTGCTTTTAGTCTCATTTAAATGTGCCTGGCCTCAAACACTTACCCATGTTCAAAACTGAGTCTAAAGGTTGCAATGGGTCACAGATGCGACCCCAGTCTGGTGGTGAATACTTATAAAAATCTGACCCAGTTCAGCTCTAACCTTCGTGTTTGGTGTGGAGCCAAGGTCATACAGTATCAGCAACATCCAGGCAAAGCAACAGATAAAGGAAAAAGAAACTCACTAAACTCAAAATAAGCTCAATAAACTTTTATTTTTCTTTCTGCTCTGGATAGGGTTAGGCAAAAGAGTAAGGGAGGTATTACAATGTGTATCACCAAGAAGGAAGCAAACACAGTTTGAGTTTCCAATGCATGTTCTACCTGAGAGGGATTTTTTTTTCTGCAAAATGGTGGGATGGCAGCTATCAGTTTCTGTGAATGCTACTTTATCGCCCGGGCTGTGAATGTGGGTACCAGGAGCTCAGAGTCTATTTCTGGCTCTGTGTCTGACATAGTCCACGTGCCTGGATGAGTCACTCCACTCCCCTTTCACTTTCCTTTTCTGTGAAAAGGGGTTACCTGTCTTTGGAAAATGCTTTGAAATTGATGATGAAGCCACCAGTTGATAACCCTCTTAAAAGATTCCTCAGATGGCAAAGACCTCACCTCAGCACATACAGATGTGCTGTAAGACAGCTATTAGCTCAGTCAGAAAAGTTTGTGACTAAAACTAAGCATGATCCTGCGTAATCACTGGTCAGTTTGATCCATCTTCAGCAGGGAGTTTGTAATCTTGGTGTAACCAGACAATTTCTTACAACAGTTAGTTGAAAGTAGAAATGCATCTCTTCTTTCAGCAAGAAAATATTCCCTGAGGTTGCATTACGAAAGATAAGGGCTTAGATAGGGAACAGCCTGTAGAGATAGATACAGGGGCTGTTATCTGTGGAGTCCTGTGTAGCAAGCAATTCTGAACAAAGCTGTTACTGCTCCTCATCACATTGGTTTTAAAAAGAAATACCATACTTCTACTAAGGAAAAATTAATTTGAGTGTTCACATAGCTCAGCCTACAGCAAATGATTTGGGAAGACAAGTGAAAAATGTAAATTTTTGCAAACAAAAAGTTCATGGTGTAAAGGGTGTTCAAATGGCAAAATGCCAGTTGATCATAATGAAATGTAACCTATTGTAAAATGCAAAGTGACTTTAAAGTTGACTTTTTTTACTTTTTGCCTTTTTTTTCTGTGTACTTGAAAAAAGTTGAAGTGAAACACACTGAAAATTTGGACACTTTTTCAAGTTGAGAAATTAATCAAAACCAACCTTTTCCTTCAGAGGTTTCATTTTCAACCAAGTAGGCCTCTTCTGATTAAAGAAATTGCATAAAATTTCTTAATCACCTCTGTGCAGGAGCGCTGCTGTAGCTGTTGGGCGATTCATATCTGTTTTAGTGGCAAGTTTCATTATAATCTATAGAAGCTGTTGTAAGAATCATTCTATGAGTATCTTTGTCCATCCAGCAACAGCTGTGAGGCCCTTGGGCAGAGTCCTCCCAGCTTTGGAGAGGCTGTCTGTATAAACGGGCACCAAACCGACAACATATGTGAGCCTCTTTCAAGGGGCGAGGGGACAGGTGCCCAGTTGACCACCCAGAGCTCTGCAGCAGGTTCCCTGCAGTAGCTGTGTGTGGTGGCATGAGGCAGTCCTCACCTTGTCCCTTCCTCTTCCTCTTGCGTGGTGCAGGGAGCCAGTGTGAGGGGTGAGAAGCCGTGGTGGGTGGGAGCTTTATAGGGCTGGACGGAGAGCAGGAGGGGGGATAAGTACCTGTTGGAATTAGTGAAGGGGTAAAGGAATAGCCAGGCACTGGGATGGGAAGACTTGGAAAGGTTTGGAAGAGAAAAGAGGTAGGAACAGAGCAAAAAGAGGAAGTGGTGGGGTGCCTGTAACTTTGATGGCTGTGATGAATTTTTAGTAAAGGGTTGTCAGTAGCTCTAGGTATAGAAAAAACCATGAAGTGACTCTTACCTGTGACTATTGAATTCAGTATTTTAAAAAGCCTGTGGCTCTTGGAGACTCTACAGCCTGAGAGCTAGCTAAGTAAGATATGTACTCTTGGGCCAGCCTGCAGGGAACTTCCTTCCTCTATTTGTAAAGGAAATAGGGATGTGAAGATATGTATCTCTGCTTCTGTGCTTCCCCTCACCCCCCCCAAACACATACGCTTCTTAGTACTGGTGACTTTATCAGCTTTGACTCTGAGATCCTTTCTCTTTTATTCAAGGTTATCAGATAGAGATGAACTAGGAAAAAAATAAATCTAGCTTTTGACTCAAACCCTTAAAATATAAATGATGTAACCCAGAATCCAGCATTACTCTTACACTGATCTTTGTAGATGATCAGCTTTTAAGTACCAAAACTGAAGGTCAATGTTTTACCTCTGAATCACCAGATATAAAAAACAATGTTTCCTTAGTGAAACCTGCACAACAGCATTATCTCACAGTTGAGGGCGAGCCTTCGAGGCAGCTAAATACACCGTTGTAGCTGTGCTTTTAAATTTTAACTTTCCTTTTTAACACTATGACAGATTTTGAACCGTAGAAATAAGGTGACAGCGTGCTGCGAAGTGTGAAGTGTGCTTGACAGTTTAATTAAAAACTAGGTATTACTTATTTCTTCAGTATGGACATGACCCCTTCTACTGCTTCTACATGTCATTCTTTGCAGGACAGTATCATAAGGCATTTCAGGTAACTCACAGCACTACTGCCAAGCCAAATTATAAATATTTGGCACTTTAGTGCTTGAGCATTGTGGACCAAATCTGGTCCCACATCAGCCCCTGCCGTGGGGGGAGGGACAGCTTGCACACAGGCACTCGGCTGAAAGGGCTGTGGGTCCTGCTGTAGACAAGTCACTTCCCTGTGCTCAAATAGCCTCCTGTAGCGTAGGGACCTGCTACAGCACAGCGGTAGCTGTGGGCCTCCTCGCCCAGGCTGGAAGCTTTGCTCTGCTCCTGTCCAGCTCCCCGGTGCGCTCTCATTGAGCAACATGTGGGGGCTGTGATGCAGAAAGGCTCTGAGGCGCACACAAACCACACGTTCCAAGTGAAGAGCTCTTGCTTACGCCAGTGTGTCACTCAACTAGCACAGGAACACCCCTGCTGATTTTTGGTAAGCAAGGAGACCCACATTGGTCCCATAGCAAGGCTCCAGTTTAGCTCAGAGAGAGAGAAAAAAGCTAAACAAAAAAATATAAAGCATTGCTCAAACAAATTTCTTTCTGAGAGCAGCCTCTGCTTATACAGTAAGTGAGCACAAAACCTAAAAGCATCAAATGGCATTTGCATTCTTAAGAAACAATGCCTGCACCAAGGTGAAAATGTTTTAGATTGAGTCTTTGGGGACAATTTGTATGATTTCTGTTTTTCTTCAAGCGTGATTCTGTTTTTCTGCAGCACTGCTTGCTGCTTGGGGTGTGTGGTTTGACACTCAGCTTGTCAGTTTAGTATTTTGAGATTGTGAGTTTTTTTGAAGAGGGCACATCTGTGGTTATAGAAGAAAAACAAGAAGCATCAGATCTTCAGTGTACAAAAAAGCAGAGCTTGGGAGGATCTTAGAAATGAATCGTTAGCTGAGATGACATGTATTTGACCCAGAGCTGTTGAGGGCTAATGTAGGATCTGTAGAATGACTTATCTTCTAAGTTTTCAAATGTCCTCTGGAGAAATTATCTGAATAAGAAAGAAACTTAAACTAGATTCCTGGTTGTGAAATGTTATAAGCAGCCAAGGATCCCAAGCAGCAAAAATACCTACTTTGCTTTTTTTTTTTTTTTGTGAGAACCCACAGTTCAGAAAAAAGGAATGTACACACAAAAAAGCTTTAAAGTGAAGGGCTTCTCTGCAAAAATGAGAGCTCATTATTCTTAAACAAGGTATATAATTACCAAGAGAACAATTTGCTTTCATTTGCATCAACGGGAGCACTGACATGAGAGCTTTAAGCAGTGAAACTACTAGTACCCTTTGGAGAACAGAAGGGAGTGTCGGGACTGCACCCCCCAGTACTCCCTTCGGCTGATCAGCTACTGATACTGCAGCAAGAGCCCAGGAATAGGTAAGGCTGCTGGAGTTTAACCAGCCCTCGTGCACGAGGTCGAGAGTCAGGCTGCAGAGGGGTGTAGGCTTAGGCAGGTTTCTGTGTGCAGTGAACTGGATGTCAAACTTGCTAAAAAAAAAAAAATCAACACCTAAGGGGCTTGTCTTTGTTAAAATGCAGTGACTCTTCTAACTTGCCTAACTGCATTGTTATGCCCAGTCCATAATATTTTCCAACTTAATTTTTAATCTTTCCTGTTCTGATACGAATTCACCCTCTTTTTTCTGGTAGGCAGGTAAATATACTATACCAATACAGCTTTGCTTGCCTGTCTCAGTGAAGTATTTTTAATGTATCACATTGTTTTTCCTGCCTGGAGGCTGTCTCTTTAGTTTGAAACACGCAGGGGGCTTTGCTCAAGTGCAGTATGCTGGAGGTTACCTTCTAACACAGAATTACTAAGTGATGTTTCAACATGCAACTGCCAAAGTAACATACCCATACTTTGAACTACAAGCAGCCTTGCTGAATCAGTACTAGCCACAGATTTGTAGCCATTTACTCTATTTGTTAAATTAACAAATCAGAAATGTCTGCAAAAGGCTTTCACCTGACTGTGGATAGCACTTGCCGTACTGAGATGTTTACGGAAAATCCTGCTCAGTGGCAAATCCTGATTAGGAAACCTTATCAATTTTTTAGCATAATAGGTGAGATAGACATGCCTAGCATATGGTTGCTATAAAATACCTTAGATGAGTCAGATCTTAGCTGGCAGCTGTAAGCTGGGTTGTTCTGGCTTCTTAGATAATACTACCAATTATGATCTTTTTTGTTACTTAACTACTGTACTGTTAAATTATATTAACCTGATTTGTAGACACTCCTGTTTGAGTAGAGCAAAAAGGCAAGATTTATGATGTAAATCCTGATCTGAATGTTTGCAGCTTATTAAAGCTGTATCCAAAGTCCTCTCTTTAGTGATGACGACTTCTAATCAAATTGCAGGACTCCCCAGGAAGCAGCTGCTGTCCCACTATTTGTTCAACTCAGCTACATGTCCCATGAAATTTAAGAGGCTAAAAAGTGCAAGGAGTGGCATTGATTTGATGTGGTTTGCAGTGACGCAGGATGTACCAGTCAGGAGCCTCACTAGCTTTGCTCTCTAATCTCTGCATGCAGCTCCTGCAGGTAATCACAGCATGCAAAAACGTACTGAAGACGTTGCCTTGAAAGTATAGGCTACCAAAGTGTTCTGGGGCCTGACTTTGAAGGGGGGAGTTTTCCTACTAGTGAGGTGCGACTGCCTTACAATCACCAATGTGTCAGCTCTGGTCTCTTATTGGAGAAGGGACTCACTAGGGAGCTGTTGTCTTGGGGTAACTGTAGGGTAGCCTAGTAAAATCAGCAAACAGGAGGACAGCTGAAGTGTTACACAGGCCATGCTTACTGCATTATTTGGTTGCTAAGCCAAGCTAAGCCTAGGGCTTAAATCTTCACATTCAACCATGCTGGCAGTCATCAGGAAGAAAAAACCTGGCTTGCAGATCACAGAAAAACTGGTCTGAAATCCATTGGCCTTTGTTCCTCACCTTTCCAGCCCTGCCACTACTTTTAATACTGCCCTAAGCATGATGCTGTACAGAGAAGAGGATGCCCAAAAGGTTCTCAGAATATTGAGCATTCACCAGGGCAAGGCTTGCGATTGTTTCTCACCTTTCTTCTTGCTAATTACTACTCTTTTTGAGTAGTTTGGTCTGTTTTTTTCAGAACTCCAGTTTGCCTTGCTCTAAAGCTGCAAGCAACCAAGAAGGAATAACTAACACTTATCATACATGACCAGATCAACCACTGAGACAAGGTGTGCTTTCACTTGCTTTCTGAAACCAGAGCACTCAAATGAGAGCTACTTTAAGAGCTGCATTTCCAGCTCTCTTCCCCCAGCCTCACCAAATCCTGTTTAGCACCACAAATGCCACAGTTTACCTTCTGCAGTGTCTTTCAGGCAGCCAGTCTCCTGAAGCACCACCTGCAGTCTGGACAGAGAAGTGGTTCTAAGGTGGAGAGTAACAAAAAGAAAGCGCACAAGAGGAAAAATCTCCAGCAATATTACTTTCTGTCTTTGCTGATGGAAGGCACACCCACTTCCTCTGACTCTGGAGGACCACTGGTTGTCAGGTGGTAGAGATACACAGTTGAGAAGCAGAGGTCTTTATAGGTGCTTTGTATACCATCTGCTGCTTATGGAAACTTAAGACTTGCCAAAGAGAGGCTGAGTGTGGGTTTTCAATATTTAATGCTTGTTGGAAATGACAGTTCAGCAGTACCGGCTACCTCAGCGAGATAAGCTAAACCCACCCACAGCACTGGGTGTTTGTAAGCAACTGCAGAAATAAATACCAAGTATGGAAAACTTAGAGGCAAATGGTAGAACTAGAGTGTAGCCTTCTGGGTGTACTTTCAACACCCTGCCCCTCACTTTCAATTCTTTTGGTTTTAACTCTTACAGGTTAAGAAAAAAATCCTGTATGAAGTAGTAGCCATCAACATAACTGAACAATAGGATCAGATTCTTCTGACCTCCCCCCTTTGCAGGGGCAGGTCTCCATGCAGTTTTGTGCCACACTTTATTCCTAAATAAATTAGCCCAGGGAGAACTAAAGTATTCAGCTGACTTACCTGCTTTCTTTCTGCAACCAGGCCTAAATTTAAAAGTATCAGTTCTCTCTTAAGTAAATGGAGGCATGTACCTAAGGTTGGATGCCTAAATTTAGAAGGTGTGAATACCACTTTCCCTTCTCTTTCCCCTCTCTTCCTTTTTCTTCTCTCTGATGTGTTAGTCCTTTTCTTTTAGCTGTTAAAGGTTAGCTGAGCTGCTCATCCCTTCTTGCATTCTGTAGAGTGCAGGTTTTCTCAAACTACAGAGCCAAAAGGGAGGACATGCAGGTTCAACACCAAGACTCACAGGACCATTATTTCCCCCCAAAAACCACAGCAGGTGCTTCACTTTTAAACTACTCACAGAGATGGGAAGAGTGAAAATACAGGTGAGTCTTCTGTGTGTTGTTTGGACACAGCTTTTGAGGCACCAGCTGTCTCTGATGTAGGTCCTATGCTCTTTATTGCTCCTCGTGCCACTCTAAAGACAGGGCCAATGTATCCGTCCTGTCCTGGGTTTAGACAGCAGCACAGCCATGCCTAGATTAATGAAGGCACCTTTTTCTTCTGATGGTCTTCAACGAAATACATCAAGCTCTCTTCTGCTTGTTTTATTGTTGAATGTTGCATTACCATACATAAGCAGAACATGATTTGCAAATTTTACAAAGGTGCAGGATAATCTTGTTGAATGCCTGATCATTTATAGGTTACATTATGACATGCCTACTTTTCCAAAATCGTAATTATCAAGCCAACCACTCTGAATCCCCTTCTTCCTTCCAAAACCCAAGAAAAATCAGCAAGCTCAATCAATGGGCACAAAGAACGAAGCAGAAGCAGCAAAGGGCTCTGCACCAGGAAGTTCAGTATTACAGTGTGGCATACTGACAGCAGTTACAAGACTGTGAACTTTGGTGTGAAAACAGACACAAAAGATTTTCCTCCATCCTCTTTGGTCAGCACAAAGACTGCTTTAAATAACTTTGAGCAATCTGACTTTCTCTGTATATGTGGTTTTATTAGCACTGTTTTATTCCTGAGAATACTTCATTATACCCATAAGAAATCCATATATGCACCATTGTAGGTCTATGTCACACATTCCTCCTTCAGTGCTGAGACACTGCAACAGCGTGTAGCAGGCTAAGTTTTATACTCAAGTGTTCTTCTATTCTTTACTGTATCTATTACATATGTCAGGAAAAAAACCCCCCACAACCCACCCCATGGAAGTCTGGTTTCTCCCCTGAAACTCATCGCACCCTGTATTTGCCCTGCTACATGTCCACTGACAGGCAGGCTTGGATGCTCACAAAGTCATGCAGTGGGCTTCTATGACTTTATGATCCTTATCATCTAAGCAGCTGATGGCTTTACCAAGCCCATGCCCCTTTCATAGAGCTGTTGAGAAAGAGGCTTATGTCCCATCTGCCCAGAGTCCCAGATCCATAACGTCCCTCCATGCCTACAGCTGACAAGTAAGTCACTGGAATTTAGCTTATATGAGATAAGGCTCGAACCCACCACTGAGCGAGTGAACTGTTCTCATCTGCTCAACTAACATAGGAAGGAAAACCAGTAAGCACAGCAGCAAGGCTACAGGGAAACAATCTGCCAACAAACACAACCAAAAGAGAAGGGGGTGGAGAGGTGGGGAAGTGTGTTGAGAAAGTGTAAAGTCTATTAAAGGACAGAAACTAGCTTTAAGCTCATAAATAAGGTCTAGATTTGAGCATTTCTAAGCAGTTAAGCTGTTACAAAACATGTTCATAAAAAAACCAAAACCAAAACCCCCACACATAGATGAACTTAACTTCTGGTGCTCGAGTTGTGGGTTTTTGTACAACCAGTTGAGGCTGACAGTACGAACGATCCTTTTGAGCATACAGCCTCTCTCCTACTCAAAAGTAATGGGGATATATATATACTTCTGCATTTATTTACATGTTTTGCATCTAAGGGAGATGAAATCTTTAAAGGTAAGTAAAGAATATCCCTTAAGGGCATTTTTAGCATGTAACAGAAGTCTTTCTGTTGGATTGGTTAAGAATGCCATGGAAGGAGAAAGGTTATTCTGTTCTCTTAAGGAAAAGAATGAGCGAGCTTACTACCTTGCAGCCAAGGAGGAGATGCAAAAAGCCTGGCAGCTTACTTTTTTGAACTGCTAAAGTAAAAGCAGTTACAGTGAACCCTGATGAAGAGGTCTTTGGGCCTCTGAACTATTCACTCTTGTTACAAGACTATACATTTCCTACACAGTGCTGAAGACCAGGCCTAAAAATAACTAACATACACACATTCACACACAAAAGATCACACCATTAAACTGACAGGAAGTGTAAAAACTTTCCAAAAGAAAACCACCGAGCCTGGTGAAACACAGTCATATTCCCGGTATGATGTACATCTGCAGTGCCTTCTAGGTGTACTCCGTACAGCAGCTTTGTCAGGGTGTAGTTGTAATCTTTATGGCCCAAGGTAAATGCACATGGAATGGAGCAATGATTGCTCAGAACCTGCTGTGAAGTACCTGCTCAAACCAGAAATACATTTAACTTCCAAAACCAGAAGCAGATAGATAGAAATTCAGTGTTTAAGTTTTTTGCTCAGAGTATCATACTTAATACTCGGTCTTCTATAAGCTTATCTTTTGGTGAGTTCATGTCCCTGCTTTGCATATGTATGAAGTAAAAGGTTTTCCATCATGGTATGAACTCAGTGTACCTTCTGTCCAGATTACGTTATGCATTTTTACAAAGTTGACATCAGACATGCTCTGATCACAATAGGTATTTTCTTCTTATTGCCTACTTTAAAAAGTGCATCATTTAAACTCTGCATTGAGGGTTTTCTTCATTCTAAATTGTTGTTTTTACAAGTTATACTGAACATAACTTCCCATTACAAGGTAAATTAGGGGAAGTCAAGCGTCACCTAAATAAACTCTACTGCACAATGAAGCTTCCAGAGAAAAGCTGCACGGGCTCCATGTGTTGGGGGCAATCAATGTATTTATCCTGATTATCATGAGGGAATTACACAGCAATAAACTAATTAAGTGCAGAGTTCTCTTTTGGTGTCCAATTACAGAAACAAAACAAAAGAATAAACTTTGTTTTTCTAAATGGAGTTGCTGTGTAGCAGCCCAGGAAGTCTTGCTTCAGCCCTAACCAGTGCTGGGATTTGCTGCATACCAAGCAATGTCAGTAACAACTTTCTTCTCAAATTTCTCAACTATGCAACAAAGCATATTATCAATCATTATGAACTATTATGAAATTATTAAGAATTACTAGTGGATTAGTTTTAAATTCTGTTTTATGACCAGTGACAAAAGCAAGTCTGAACACTCTCAGTCGAAACAACACAACTTTCTAAATGAAATGACTACTGAAAGTCCAAAAAGTAAGTTTTTAGTTATTAAAATATATTTAAAGTCCAATTTAGTAACAATCAGTGACATTTAAAAATAACTTTTACACAAGTTCAGAGACCACCCCCTTTCTTCAAAGTAGCAAGATAAGCAGGTTATAGGTCTGTGTGTACTGTCGTCATCATTCTAAAGGACTGCTGCTCCATGCACTGAGTCAACTAGAAAGTGTCAGCAGCAGTGTTCTGTTAAGGCTAATAAGCTTCCCCACTCCACCTTTTCCCAATTCCTCCACATAAACTTTGGCTGAAAATTTTCAAAGCAACAAAAAGCCAAACCAATCCAAAATCCTTTCTGCTGCTTTTAAATACTTTTTAGATTATTCCCATTTTAACATTCATGCCTACCTTAAACAACTGTTGTCACAGTCAGCTTCTCTACAAGACTTCTAAATCCTTGTTCATAGGAAGTAAATAAAAAAACCCCAAGTGCAAGAAGTACAACTAATACTAAATTTCTTTTTTTGTTTTAAGTTTCAACAATTGAAGGTGTTCTTTTGTTCTCTGAGCCAGTATTTCAGGTAATGGAAGATGTTAAAGATAATCACCTTATTCTGCGGGGAACAAAGAAGTGACAGTAGTAATGTAATCAGTAATTAATACATTAATTAGTTAATTAAATACTATAATGTTATATTCATCCAATCAGTTGAATATGATCAGCATAAATAAGATATCTGCTCTTAAAATTTTCAGAGTGCAAGATGTAGTCTCAGTATTATTCCAAAAAATACATGGCTTTAGCTCACTTTCATATCTGAAAGACTGAATGTAACAATTTCATTTTAATAATTAAAAAATCCCACTGACACTTAGCCACTGTAGTCACACACTTTTAAAAAATTTTTATAAAGTGTAGTAGAATGTGAGTAAAAATTCTTCCCAAAACTGCAGGAAAACAAATAAACCACCTATACATTCTCAAAAGATTAAAGTGATAAATAGCAGCTGGCATTTCCTGTAAGTGACAAAACGATGACACTCATTTCCACACCATATACATTTCTTTAACATCTACTTGACAGATTTTCTCCTCTGGATGATAGGATCTGTAGTTACTGTGCATACTTAGAAAATGCTGAAAATGATAACTGGTGTGAACTGCTTTGTGACATGCAAAATAGCTTAAAATTGACTGACCATCCAACCATTTAGTCTTTGCTAAATATTCTTGTTAAACTGTCCACATCTTCAGTTGTGAAATGCAGTTCTTCCAGCAATGTGGTTAGGAACTGTGTATACACTGGGCTCGTCTGAGTATTCTTGACAAATGGAGTAATTTGTGACAACCTGGGGGGAAAAAAAATAAATCATATTTGATATAGAAATCTTCAGTTCTTCAGTGCCAGATGTAAAAAATGCAGAGCTTTTGAGTTTGAGCAGCTATTGAAGAGAGAGAGTTTATGTCATGCTTGATTCAATCTGGTACATAAGATACATACAATATACATTATATACAATATTACTTGTAACAAAAGAATTGTTATTAAGATGTAGTGAAACTAAAAAAAAAAATCTAATGAGAAAAAAAAGGCCTAGTCATTTGTATGCCTCTAATGAGTTGTATATTGCTGTTATATAAAGTAGGCAAACACTATGCAGAACAAAGTACGTACGATATTATCTAATTACACATTAAAAAGGAAAGACATCAGCCATTATTTTCTTCTTTACAAAAAAAACTCCTAAACATTCATGTTGTAAAAGCTGTGTAGTTCTTTGTATGAGTAAAATACAAAAAGGCTACAAAATTCTACCTTAGAGTAACCAAGAAGAATATTTTAACTACAAATTATTCACAGGCTCCTGGGCAGAAGTTGTAGGTCACACGCTACTGAACTTCATAAGGGTGTTCAAGAGGGTCACTCCCTTGGGCAGTTCTGCCTGCTGTGTGTGCCATGAAACACACAGGATGTCAACAAGCAAATGCAATCTGCTTTAAGCTGAGATTTCTCCAAACACATTGAGCATTTTGGATTATCACTTATTTGGATTACTTATTGAGGCATTTTGGATTATTACTAATTTTACTTGCTGCAGATGGGCGCATGAGACACCAATTAAATTCCCAATCTGAGGAGCAATTTGAGTGAGTGATCAGAGCAATTTGAGTGAGTGATCAGAGCAATTTGATTTCTTAGTTTGGACACTCTGTACCTTCTAACAGTTAAGAAAGCTGGACAAACCTAGAACAAAGCTAATTTCATCTTGAGAAGTTTTTATGCAGGATAGTTGAAGCTGATACTATAACAAAACTATTTTCTGGTTTGGGAACAAAGTTGAGTCTCTAAGTGCCTGCAGTCTTACAGTGGTTTGGAAAAATAAGAATCAAAGGGGGAGAGAGGGAGGAAATTACATTTCTGAATTCAGCTCATGAAGTTAACTTTAAAATTCAGACAATACTTGGCCCTTCAAAATGTCAAAATTTGCTCTTTAGAAATAACATTTTACAGAAAGTGTTACATTTGGGCCTGATTTTCTCAACTGCTGACTACATGGGAGCTCACCCAGTTTCTACTGACCTTAGAAGTTACAATGAATGCAAGCTGAAAGTAGTTGCAACATGAGAACAGACAACAGAAGTAAACAGGGTGTTAGTGCACCAAAACAAACGTTACTTGTCATCTGAAATCATGGGAAGCACAAGGCACTGCATATTGCATTTAGGTCTGGAATCAACAGGAACTGGGAGGTATGATTCTCAAAGGATCCAAACACAAACTTGCATAGTGCTGCTGCTGAAACATGTTTCTCCATGTGGAAGGAGCTATCACCATGCAGATCATCTACCTACATAGTATCTGTATGGAGAGGAGGTGAAAGGTTGAGCTGTTGGTTTTCATTTATGCTTTAATGTTATCCAAATCTATTTTATCCTGTAGTCCTTTCTTTATCACATAATTCTATTGCAAAACATTGCAAAGGTAGTAATAGCTGAATCTACTTCCTAAGCATGAATATTAAAAAAAATCTTTAGTGAACAAAATCAAGTATTAAAGCTCATGCTGACTAAGCAAGTTCAACATCAAACCTTACTGACAAGATCACTTAACAAGAACGTGTATCCCAGCAACACTTTGTCTCGAATAATGTATTTGGATAGACAGTGCCATCCACACCATAGAGGGGAGAGTTATTTTAGAAACGTTTGTGAAATGCTGTACTTCTAATAAGAAACTCAAGGTAGCCTACAGCTTCCTAAAACCTTCCCAGCTCTGAGACCCTTTAAGCAATCACTGGTATTAACACCATCTCCACTTGAAGAAAGCTGCATATAAAACAAGTTTCTTTTAAATTAAGCAGAAATAAATAGTGCTAGAACACAAACAAAGGATTTTACAAGACAGTAAATAGACTCCCTTTTTTTTTTTTTTTTTTTAAAAAAAAAGAGACTTTTAATGAGTTCCTTTACTTTCCATTTCTTTCTAACTAAACTATCAAGCTTGGCGAGAAGGACCTTTAAGAGATGCTCAAGTTAAGGACATGGTGTAGAGAGAAACAGACTTAGGCACAAAGTCTGCTATGCAAACCCTTCCACAAAAGAGAGGGATTCACAATTGTGATTTCTGGACTGAAGCCACTACCATTTTGTAAAGTGCTTCATGACTGACCGGACTGAGCTGTTGCTTTCCTAATGAGAAGTACAGGAGTTACTCTCTGAGCTGGTAGAACAGAGCGCCTCTGCCCAGGCTTCACAATCTGGGGGCTGGCTTTTGCATTCTGATGCTTTTTCAGCATGGCAAGAGAGGAGATGCTGGTGGGAGGTCAGAGTGTGAGTCTGGAGATAAGGACGGCGGGAGAAAGTCCTGGAAATGCATTACAGCTTCGATTTGCCCTTCTCAGGAATTAGTAGGTTACTATGGGTGAAACTGGGGCCAAAAAGAGCCATGCCCTCCTGAGTGCTGGTGCCAGGCGGCTGCAACATCACCAAACACTCTCTTGGCAATGTTGTACATTTACCAGCATTTTTAGATAAATGTCTTCCTCCTGCCTTGGGCTCCAGAGGACATTAATAAGGACAATATTTTTCAAAAAGAGCACACAACTTGTGTACTGTTAAGTAATATTCTAAAACCCTTTTATTATGAAGCTGACATGCTAAGCAGGTTTTTTTTTTCTTCTTTGAACTGTGGTCTGTGATATTACAGTTTCATGACTTACAACCATGTCCTAACTATCAGACTCTGCTTAAGACACACTGTTTAAACAGTAACTACTATAGCTTGCCCTAAAAAATAAAAAGGTATTGCTATTGCCAGAGAAACTGCCAGGCATTAAATACTGAGAAACAAAGTTAAAAAAAGACAAGACATTTTAGCTGTGGATCATTTTTTTTTTCCTTGCCTGAACTTTGTTTAAAAACTAAGCTACTAATTACCTGATGAGCAGGAGACTATATCAGAAAGTAATTTCAGGAAGGCATGGGTAAGCTTCTAACAAATAGTTAAAACTGCATCTAAACGGGCACGTTAAACATTTCTGAATATCATACAAGCACTTTAATCTGGAAAACTGTCCTTTTGGCATTCAAATGCTGCTTTAAGCTGTCATTTGGAAAGCAGTTATTGTTGAATACTTTTCTACTTTAGGTAGTGGTTGGAACAGAAGCAGAAGGTTTTATCTGTGAAAGGAGCAAGCACAGGAGAAAGTTTTATCAAGTGAAAGGAGTGACCAGTTTGCCCCGAGAGGTAAGTTCCATCCTCTAAGTAACACTATTCCAATGCACATTCAAGGTACTGCATAAAAGAGCATTAGGGGCTGTGCTGCTGTCCTTGCATGAGATATTAACTCAATTAAACCCTAACTGTATGCAAATAAGCCAAAACAGTACTTGGAATCAGTATCTTCAAGTCACTGAAAGCTGCAACAATCCTATCTGAAGAAACTACCATCCCCTATTCAATCTAATAGTATACAGGATTTCGGTGCAAGTATCATGGAATTGCTTCCAAGCTCTACAGCATCTTCAAAAGAGGTACGAATTTAAACAGGGAACTTGGGACCATAATGAGAACAACTGGCTAGTGCAACAGTACAAAGAAAGAAAAGCAGAATTTATATTGTTACTTCTTTCACATGTTCCAACATTAACGTGGAAGGAACTTTCCTGAGTGTGGTCAAATAAAAATGAGAAGAGCTAAAGGGTTAAGTAATTTTAAAACAATCACCTAGAGACACACACAAACACCAGTGTTACTGTCCGAAGTCATACGCCCCTGCTTCAAAGGCTCGCCTGCAGCACACCCGTTAAAGGAAACGTTCACGCTCGGTTAATGGAAAAGTAGTGCAGTATAGACCAGACTTCATGAAACACTGTCGTTTCCTGCACACCCACTTACACCATATGGTAAATAGGTGTTTGTAAAGTTTAAAAAGTGTTAAAAATGTCAAACTGCACCTGATTGATAAAATTTGTATTTGCTGGCTATTCCACATATGTTACATGTTTGAGAAAAAAAAATAACTGAAATTCATGTCAAGACCGAGTTATTATCATCAAGCTATTAAATGACATCTGGCTACTGCAAAATGTTTACATAGCTTCAGTGCTTCAACTCAAGACCCTTTCTATGAATTAGTTGCCTTACAAAAGTTTCTGATGAGTTCAACCTCCATTAAAATATTTGTAGAAGTCAGTTACATTATCAGGAGTAAATGTTATTAACTAATACAGCAGTGGTGCAACTTGGTTTTGGATCTATACATACTTTAACCAAGACAGCTAAATACATTCAGAAAAGGTGATGGTGGAGTAGTAGTATTATGCAGTTAAAAGCACTAATTGGCAGTTCCTATCCGAAGGTGTGGATACCCTTCTAAAAAAATCCCTAATGGAACAGTACTATCCTCCCCCCCAGATACTGGATGTCGACAAAACCTTTCTGGACTTTCTGTTTAAGATGAATTCTGCAGTCTCCTTTGAAAAAAGTTATTTTCAAAGCCCTCGCTGTGGGATCAGCCAGCTCTCTGATCTGAAATAGACACCTGAAAGTGGGGGTAAGAACACAACCACCTAAGAGTTGGGTTCCTTTTCGTTCCCTAAAATCAGCCACTCAAAATTAAACAAAAGCGTTGAGAATTTAAGTGCACGTGAATTTAATACAAAGCACTTATATGGTCCTGAAGAAAAGCTGTTTGCTTTTTCTCAAAAAACCACTAAGCTTCTCCTAAAATATCCAAGTATTGCCAATCTTACCAACTTTTTCTAATGGCAGAAGCTTAGGGGGAAAAAAAAAAGCCACTGATGGTGGCAGAAGCCACAGATCTGAACGCGTTTATTTCAGTCCCTCACCCTGCTCAGCACGCTTGGAACTTGAGTAAGAACTGAATGGTAAAGCAGAAGGATGCAACAGGAAAGCACCACCTTACTTCCATAGAAAGCTTTGGAAAACCAGATACAAAGATTTTTTGCCAGTTATTCATGGTGCTTAAAGGCATATAGGCCTCTTAAGGTTTTTTCCTTTTTAATTTTTTCTGTTTCTTTCTACTTTTTGTTTTAGGGACTTAAGACTTAAATTTTTCAGATCATCATAACCAAGCTGACTGATAACAATTCTTCCATCTTCTATCAGCCCTCTATCAGAATGACTTCTATCCGTTGCACTAATGATCACCAACGTTTCTTGACTACTCATTTCAGAATGTGGAAATGAAGCAAGAGCTGGCAGCGATGTCAGGCAGCACTTTTGGTTTTTCTTCCCCACCAAAATACCATCACAGACTACAGCATATACGCTATAGGGAGGGTGCCAATAAGCTTCTGATTGAGGTGCCACCAACAGACTCTTGCCAAGGGTCCCTGCCTGCAAGGAAGCCCAATGCATTTTTGATGTCTTTGGACAGTCACAAATGGGACTGTGGCTGAGTGATCTGGTCCTCTCACCCCAGAAGCATTTTAGTGGAACATCTGGAAACAAGTGCTGTGTACACTTAACAAAGAGTAAAACTGCTAACAGGCCAGTTCAGGTAATTTAACATATAGGTTCTGAGAGATCAATCAGCCATTCCAGCAGCGTGCAGTTAGCACTATGTGCTAAAGCACCTTTGCTCCATTGCTGTGACAAAGTCATGTCACATTGTTAACAAGGACTCATTTAAGATAAACAATGCAAAAACCATGAGGAAACATAACTGTGTAAAGAGATGCTCTGTGAGTGCCATAGATCATTACCTATCAACCACTACCACAAAGCATTAAACATTATTCCCTGTCTGAATAGAGAAACCCTTTATACTGAAAGTCTTCCAGGGTATTGCCAATAGTCAGACACAACTGAAAAGCCCTTTAATGGAAACTCTACATCCAAGTGTGTTGCTGGGACTTGGCACAAACTGGTTAGAAATCCAGTGCTCTTTTTATGGGGGGGGGGGGGGGGGGGGGGCGGGGGAGAGGGGATCAAAAGGCTCTGAAAGCAGAGTGGCTTATCAAAGTTTAAGTCTTTCATTCAAAAGCAAGCACTACCATCGTCCTGTGGGTCACACATGATAGAAATTAGTTTGGAAGTCAGTCAGATTTCCCTTCAAAACTTGTACTTACAAGTCAATTCCAGCTTTAGAGAAACAAAGTTATGAATGTAGGACAGCTCACCTTTTTGAATACTTAATTGGTACTTAGAAGAATTAAGTTATAATGCCATAAACTGACAAGATTTCCATCTTTTCCCCCTGCATATATTCTTTTTGTAAACACTGTAGACAGTATTACTTAAATATCAACAGCTTTTGAGATTTAGTCTTTCCTAGCCCTGTACCTAACAGTTTCAGTTGAAAACATGAGGAAAATAATCTGATTGTTTCTACAAGGTATAAAGGATTGGCACAGGACTGCATGGATCAAAACAAGCCCTGTGCAGCAACTGTAGTTGGCAAGAGGTAGGAGAGAGCTTTTCCAGTCTGAACCCATGGAAGGCTGGTAAAAAGGCGCTCCACCGAAGAGCCCAGAACAAGCCCTTCTCTGCTAGGCATGTAGACCACCAAGCTGAGCATACTGCTCCAAAGGCTGGTTACAGGCCAGGACCACAGAGGGTGCCATTACTTTGACAGGATCCCCTAAGGTTGTATCAGTAATACAAGGTATGTTAATTTCATCAACACCCCAAGACTCCTTCAGCAGCTGTCTACATCACATTTCCTACTCCCTGTGCTACAAGTAGGAGAGCACAAAACCTCATCTGCAGATTCAAGTAAACGTTTGAACAGATTTATAAAAACTAAATATCAGTATGATGCTGCAGGTGATTCTCAGTAACAGTTCACCTCATTCAGTGTTAAAATCCTTCTAGAAATACACAAAGCCATGTTAAATGAAAGAATGGGGACGACCATAAGGTGTTCTACTGAGTCAACACAAAAGGACTGGGGTGTTGTGTTTTTGTGGTTTGTTTGTTTTTTCTTTTAAATACTTCAAATATATTTGCACTACTCATTACAGATTTGATGGGTTTAGCAATGCAATTAAAATGTTATTAATCAGAAATGCCACTCCTTAAATATAGCATTTTACAGAATACAGTCTTAGATTCCATTTTAATTATCTTCCTAATGAAGGAAGTCTCCAACACAGTTGATAAAACAAAAGTAATTGTTTTGCTTAAGACAAATGGCTAGACTGAGTCAATACAGCAAGTGTTACAGATCAGCAATAAAACTCATTGAAATAGATGTGTGCTGCAGCCTGTAGACCATCTGCCCATGTATGTAACTGGAGTGCTGCCAATGTATCAATCACTTAACAACAGTGCTTCAGTTGATGGGGTGAACTGAAACACTTGGTGCATTTATCCACTTCATGAACCCCTACTGAAAGGCGCTCAGACATTTGGACAGAACAATTCAAAGCATCACTGTAATCCTGCGTGCTCTTCACTATCCACTACTTGCTTAGCCTGAGGTAGAGTCCCTCATGTCCCAGCAACATAGTGCTGGATACAGCACACTTGCCTACAGACAGCAATTTTCTTAGTAACGTATCTTAAATCAAAGCAGGGATTTCCACAGACCTTAAAGCATGACGCACCCACCAGGCAGCTAACATCGGGCAGGAAGCTGATCTGTAGCACAACGTGCTACAGATGCAACACCAGGGAGCTTAAAAAAATAGTAACTTTTAGTATAATTAAGTGGTTACACAATCCTAGCCCTGTACCTAACAGGCTACAAATTTGAACATAGCTCAGAAATTAAAAAACATGGACTCCTCAACTTAAGTAATTTAGCTGTTAAGCTCACAGTTTTGGTTAAAAAACCCACTTGTTTCTTATAACTTTAGTTTGAGCATGATTTTAACAGCTCAGCATTGAAAAACCCCCAAACCTTAAAAGGAAAACACTGTCTCTAGAGTGACCATTTTCCATTAGAACACATTAATATTTGACAGACAAGCACGAACTGGAAGCATCTAACTTACAAACAAGATGCAGAAGTATTTAGATATTTATCTCTGGAATTGAGTCTTCTTTTAAATTAGATACTAGTGCTGGGAAAAAAGGTAATTATGATCAGTGTCATTTGCAACTCTGAAATTAAAGCAGCCTCTGATTTGAGGCCCTTTTGTAGAATATCCTATAGCTCACAGGAGGAAGTCAGGATTTGCAGGCACTTTTCCCAAATCTATTCCTATATTCTATTCTCTTAATGGAAGATAAACCAGTGTAAGATAAACCAACTAACAGAAATAAACAGGCAGTTTTCTCACTGAGGAAAAAAAGCTACTTCTGATCTAGTTTTCAATATAGCCTGAAGATCCTAGTCTCATCATAAAGACAAGACTTTTGTAGCTAAAGTGCAACTTATGTTTTATTTATTATCTAACTTCCTTTCATTACTGTGTACTGACTTGTCCACAGAATCCAGCACAGACACTTTAATCCTCTGATGGCAACAGAAACTAAATTATTCATAGTTTAAAATTGTTGTCCACTACATTTAAATCAATGCTACAAACACTGATTCAAAATCAACGACTGGAATTCCTACCTAATCCAAGTATACAGCCAACCTTAAGGTTCCTTCAAAAGTTGACTTTATTACTTGTTTCCACCTTCATTTTTTTCCTATGCAGCTTCTATAACTCTGATCGAGAAAAATGTTCTCTCTGGTACGTGCTTATGTATGTACTTACACAAATATTTTTCCTCTTTTAAAGTTCACCTTCCACAGACATTTCATATATAGGTGGTGTCCAGACATAAGTCAACTTCCATTCCCCTGACATGGGGTGAAAATCTCACATGGGATGCAGCTGGATGGATACAACCAATAGTGAAAGGCAAGGACATCTACAGTAACAAGGCTTTATCTAACTATTTGAGAAAAGTGCTTACTAACAATGGAACGAGGCAATAGATTTGCTTATTTCCTTTCTCTTTTGCTCCCCTCCTTCCCCCCAGCCCCCACCACCCCCACCAATCTTTGTATCCAAATAGGCAACTGGCAGTTCAGAACGCAACCTGGGGTGCACCTACAGCTGTACCAGCCCAACCACCACCACTTTCTAGGCTAGTCAGACCTTGGGACCAGGCCAGAGAGTTCCCCCATGCTGTATCACACTCTCACAGGCTTTGGAGGCCGACTGAACATCTGTAAAACACTTTGCTGGTCCTGCTCTAACATACCCTATGAAAGTTCATTTTTTTGTTTTTCCAATAAACTGCATAAGGAAATTTTTGGAAAGGCACTCCAATGTTTTAACTGTACTATGCAGGGCAGATGTGTTGCTTACTGCTACCTGACCAGGTACAGAAACTGTTTATTTAAAATGGTTTTGATAAAATGCAAATATTCTGTTTTTCTGTGGGGTTATTTTTTTAACCTAACGAACATTCTGTTTGCACAAATAGGGGGATGTGTTGTTTATGCAATTTTTTTTCCTCTCCCCTGAAAGTTAAGGATTGCTCCATCAGATGCCAGCTGTTATTTATGACAGCCAGCTGCATAACTTCAAAGATCCTGCAATGAAAAGATTTTATATAATGTTGCACTGATATAAGAAGCTACAGAAAAGGAAAACAGTCAAGTAAATTCCAACTGTCCTCAAAAATATAAACTTCTGTAAGATAGAAGATCTCTGACTTTTAATGAAGGACAAGTAAAACACTTTCTTATAAATAACAAAATTGTATTTACATCATTAGGTCAGTGATTATATTAAACAGGCAAAATAAAAGCCTAATGCAAAGGAGCACCCAAAATAAGTATGAAAATATACAATATGTTCAAAGAAACTATGGTGAGACACTTCAGCAAATAGTGTAACAATTTAGCACAGCCATTTAGTGCTCCAGGTGGCAGCCCTGTACTTGGTATGCTTGACGACAACGTGACTTAGAGAATGTGTGCTGCATACAAACAACTGGAAAAATAAAAATGCCTCAAAAATTAGATAAACATCTGAAACTCTCAGTTCATGTCACTGAGACTACTTTACCACAGCATAATTAATAATACAATTCTTCTCAGAAAGTAATTAGAAAATGGTATTTCTCACCATTCCTGTATTTCAGTGCCCTGTGAGTGACTAGTAGCAGAGGAACACGACAGTGACAATTTGTATTCAGCTAAGAGAAAATTTGCAAGTCTATTCCTTTGTTCAATTATTTCAACCTTTGCAATGCAAACATCAGCACTGTTTCTTCTCATACAGTATCACTGCTATAAAGTTCTTTCTGAGCAAGTTTCCTGACCTTATATACATAAAGTCAGTTCCCTCAGCAGCTGTCCAGGGAAGGGACCACGCATGTCAGAACATTCAGTAGGTAGAAAATGACATCACATTCTGTGTGAGATCCTGTAATACTGAGCAGCTGGCTTCAGGAAGTACTTGAGGATCACTGTTTTTAACCAGGCTTAGCCTGACTGAAGAGAAAGCCAGTAGCCAACACTCTGGAAATACTCTGATGTTACAATGCCAGTGAAAAAAATTCAGGGACCTGTGACTCTATTAAATCTACGGGAATATTTCTATTTTCCTCCAGTTAAATTGATACTTAGGAACTCTGCTTTCAAACATTTATTTTAAAATGACTACCAAGACTGCCATCAACACAAATATCATGCAGATCTGGCAAAACACAACTACTCGGGCAATCATATGCAACACAGAGTTTTCAGACTTCTTTAACTGTGAAATGGAAAATCCTCTAGCCAGACCAAAACCAGCAGAACATCATGTATGGTTTCTTATCCAGAGTACCCTCCATACAAAGTTTAACTGGAT
The DNA here is from genome assembly GCA_022605575.1 of Laterallus jamaicensis coturniculus. Taxonomy (NCBI): domain Eukaryota; kingdom Metazoa; phylum Chordata; class Aves; order Gruiformes; family Rallidae; genus Laterallus; species Laterallus jamaicensis. Next base: position 17,358,574 of record JAKCOX010000007.1, read on the forward strand.
CAGAGACTGTATTTCACCATTTTTTCCACCAAATGGAGTACAGCACCCACCTCTATGTTACCATATTCCAAGTTATTGCTACAACATTTGTTCACAGACATGGAGCATCAGATCTTCTGTCATACTGTGTAATACTGCGTGCCATTTAACACGCTTGCAGTCATTCTAGGATTTGTTCAAAAAGGTTTCAATTTAGCATACTCATCCACATACTCATCCACATAAAGCCAAAGCAAAAAAACCAGTTCACAATATAAACCTAGGAGAAATCACTATACGCTGTTTCCCTCTAACAAATCTAAGTTTCATAGGTACACATTTCAAGGATGGGCCTTGTTTAAAGAGTTCTGTTTATTTGAAGTCTGTTTCCTGCTAACCAGCTGACAGATCAAAGGTACTTCTCAGTCCCACCATTTGTTCCCATTTTTCAGTCTAAGGCAAAATTTTAAATGTAATAAAAAATTAAATTTATTTTAAAATTGATCCTTTCATCCTTGTCTGTCTTCTATTCCTGACTTTTTACGTTCCATAAAGTTTTCCTGTGACACTTCTCAAATACTGGAATCTAGGCCATTGAAGTCTTTGGCTAACTTACCTACGAAATTAAGCACAGGTATAAGTCTCTGTAAGATTAAAAAAATGCTAAAATGTCAGCTTTTGAGAGCCTGAACCTTTTAAGTAATATAAGTAACACTGTAAAACACTCATGTATAAATCATTGTGCATATGCAGTGAGTGGGACAATTTAGTATCTTTAATATCTAAAAGATGCCTTTATATACAAACCTGGTACATTCTAGGAATTAAACACTTCCATATACATCCATTTTAGCAATTGCAGGACTTTTTGCTGCCACATACTGGCAATCTATTCGTACCAATTCACTAATCTCAGTGATAGGCAAAAAAATGGCAATAAAGATAAATAAAATATACTGTCGTACAGTTAGACCAGCTACAGTGCAGTATGCTTAGGTAAATTATTTATCAATGCTTGACTTTATAAAATGTACTCACCTGTACTCAGTTACTATGGAAACAATGATCATAAAATTGATCATAGTTTATTTTCACAACTTTCTAACATTGTAACTTGATTATCTGCCTTTCAGTCCAATATACAGATCAAACACCTGGAATAATGCAGCTGAGTAAAGAGACATGCTAGGAATAGACTTGCTTCTACTGTGTCCACATTTTTTTTCTTCAGACCACAAGATTTTCCTACTTGCCTTTCTCAGATTTGAAAACAAATGCCAGTGTAGTTTTGGACCTCTCAAAATCAGATTCTTAAAAAAAATCCCCAGAAGTTAAGGATTCTTAACCACTTTTTCCTAGACATGCCAGCTCGCAGTAGATTTTAAAAAACCAACCAAACAACCAACAACCCTCTATCACTTTTCTACTCTTAATCTCAACATTGCCATCTCTATAACAGAAGAACACTATTAACACTGATTTGTGAAAGTACACTGAACTTAAACATACACCTAAACTCAGCAGAATATGTGATGAGGTTTGAAAGAAATAAAAAGAGCCACATGACTTTTTGCAATTCTTTATGCTTTTAAAAACCTGAGTATCTCATCTCAGAAATACTGAGATTTATGATGAATAAGTTTTATCTATTCTGTGTCATCTTAAAATGTTCAGATGAATAAAGATGGATAGAGAGGGAGGAAGAGATAGAGCGATGCATGCGTTTCAGTGGAACAGAGGGTATACGTCCTGTGGTCTATAGTTACTTTATGTTTATTTATACAACATCCTGGTTAACTGATGGTTGTTATCTTATCCCAAGTATTCATTTTAATAATATACTTTGTGTCAGAAGAGACACCTGCACTCTGAAGCTAAATCCGCTAGCTTGGATCTTCATGAGAGCCCATCACCTAAAGATACACTTTATACATCACCTTCATGTCAGTGACATGTACTTCTTTCCTTCCCTCCTCCCTCCCTCCAGGAGACTGTATTTTCTGTTAGCATAAATATGCAAGAAACATTTCAGTTGTTTGCCTTCACAGTTGCCAGACTGGATCAGACCACTGGGTGTCCAAATGTTTTTATATCCCAAGAAGTACCAAACTAACAAGAAGTACAAATTTGCTTTGCACTCAATAGTGCAAAGTACAGTTCAGGAAACAAAAAACCCTCTTCACTATCAGTCATCACGTAAAAAATAACTGCCTCCTTTCTGAATTAGTTAGTTCTAATCTTTTCCTCCTCCCTCCAAATTTTGCATGCCTCTGAGTAACATCTAGTTTATCCATGGTCACTGTAGAACATAATAGGAACACCAACATCCTCCAACATAATGTTACCCGAATTAAAGCTAATAAAATGCATCTCTTTTTCCCCCCCCGAACTGCCATAGATCTTTGACACTGATCTGGAAGTCTGTGGACCACAGTTCTGATCCAAGTAAATGAAATCTTAGCTCAAACAACTAATTCTGTTTTCCAAGACATTCATTCATTTATTCATAAAGCAAGATTTTTAAGATCTTCATGATTTTTAATCACTTTCAGGATTCTTCCTCCTTAAAAACCATTATGCGCTTCATGGCAAAAATATTGTCTGCCATGTCAGCTCTGACATTTTCAACAGCAACATGAGAAAGGAAACTAGAATCTTTGGCATGAAGTATTGCCTTACTAGTCAGCCTGTCACTGTCTAGCTGTTGTGGCTTAACCCCAGCCAGTAAGTAAGCACCACGCAGCCACTCACTCCTCCCAAAGGGGATGGGGAAGAGAATGGAAAAAACCTCATGGGTTGAGATAAAAGACAGGTTAATAGGATAACAAAGGAAGAGAATAATGACAACAATAATAAAAATAAGTCAGGTGATGCACAAATGCAATTGCTCACCATATGCAAGGGGGAAAAAAACCCCAAAACCCAATGCCCAGCCTGTTTCTGGGCAGTGACCTCACCTCTTGGCTACCCTTCCCGTTACATACGGAGCATGATGCTATATGGCAGTGAATATCCCCGTGGCCAGCCTGGGTCAGCTCTTCTGGTTGTGCTCTCCTGGCTGCTTCTGCACTTGGCAGGAGGTGGGAGGCTGAGAAGTCCTTGACTTAGTGTAGGGACTACAACTACCTAGCAACAACTGAAAACTTCTCACCCGAAATCCAGAACACAGCACTGTACTGGCTACTAGAAAGAAGAGGAACTCTATCTCAGTCAAAACCAGACCACTACCAATACAAGGTTTTACATTACAAAATCTGCATCAAGCACCTTTTATGCAGGGTACAGAAAGATCTTCAAAAGGTACTGCTCTGACAGGGATTTTCTACAAATCAAAGTTTTTCTGTTATAGTGGTTCCAGAAGTGTTAAAGAATACAATACTTCTACTTTGAGCACAACTTAGTTCATTGCTATAGAAGAACAGGACACACCACTTAGCTGATCAGAGATACCATGACTCTGTACAGCACAAAACACATTAATTCAGAGGCCATGCTAAAGATTCTGCTGGTAAAAAATACTGGTGGTCACATGCTGGGAGGCCCTAGCAGCCTTTGCAAGGATATGTACCTCTACCTCTTTTTTTGGTGCAACAAGAAGCCAAATTAACACAGATTTTCATCTTACAATGAAATTTCCTGTAAATCAAAAACACTGCCTATGTGTCACGTCCCCATTCATGTAGGCTGTTCTTTTGAAAGTTTACTAAGATAAAGTTAAAACTCTGAAAATAGAAGGTGCAAGTGAGTGTCAGAGTCATGCTTTTCTCTTAACAGATGGGTAATGTTTCATGATAAAAAATGTTTACATTGAATGTATTATGATTAATTATTAATGAGGAAGGAAGTATATTTTTCTAGGGCTACAGCTTCAGGATTCAGTTGCAAAATTCACTGTTGAGTTTGCTCAGTGGGTGAAGGTAACACATTTGGTTTAAAACTAAATTTCAGGCAGCTGTTAACTGTGTGGATTACTCATGTCTTACTTGCAACATTGATTCACAACTGTCTGTATCACTGTGTAACTGTACAGCTTATTCTACGCTGTGCCATGACTTCCAATAAGCAAAGCTGTATGAAGCAATTATGGAAGGGGGAAAAACATGACATTACAAAAGAAACCTTCTAAATATATACCTTTTCAAGAAACATAAATTGAAAACAGTTCTCTCTCTAATAGGGCTGGACAATGTTTCCATCTGCTTGATTAGCACATGGTTGTGTTAGAGTTCAACACAACATGAACTCCCCTGACCCACTGAGGTAACATGATAAAGCAGTCTATGAAATCCAACATGCTATCTTTCAGAGAGTTGCAACAAAAATCTCTTGTTTACTCATACAAAAGGCAAAAATGAAGTGGTAAAGTACTTTCCCTACTACCATATTCTTAATTCACGAGTACATTTGTAATATAAAGTTCCCAAGGGTGACTAAGGCAGAAACTCCAAAACGATGCTTAGCATATATTTCCAGTTTCTAACAAGAAAATTAGTCAGAACACCACAGCCATGAAGGACAATTTGTGATGCACTTTGCATACCAGCTCCACACAGCTGGGCACAATTTCAGTCTGAATGCCCATACACTGCCCTACTGGGAGCAGGCAGATTTCCATCTCCTGGAGAGATCTCCAAGACACTTGGCAGAAAGCCATGGCCCTGCTCTTCCCTTGCACTGGGCAGCAAAACTGTCTGGTGCAGAGAAGACAGCTTTCTGGACCAACACCCCCAACTCCATGCAACAGACATCCAGGAGACAGTGTGTGCTAAGGCTCCGTTCCTGCCTACGAGGTCAAGGACCAGAACTGTATAAAGGGGAACTAATTATCTTCCCTTGTACTTGCCCCATTTGGGTGTGGAAGTTACACAGCACACCCAAATCCCCAAATCTCCCAGTCAGAAGGCTACCCATGAGAAATACCAGAGTGGAAAGAGATTGCAACTGTGTGTGCTGCAAGAAAATCCACAGTGTCACTCTCCTGCGTAAGGGCACTACAGCATCACAGCAGGGGGTTTTGTACAAGGAGAAACACCTTCTTTGAAACTGCTAATGATCCTCCTGTTTTTCTCCCCTATGAATGATGACTACTTACTTAATTTTGACATTGTCACTGATCAATGTCCCAGTTAACAACACTGCAAATCCCTCGAAATACTGTTCTATTTATGTTTCCTAAGTAATACTGGAACATGCTAGGAGGAAGTTAAGTTATACTCATCTCTTCTGCAACATGCCAAATAAGCAGCTTTGGGTTTACTTAGAAAGTGCTGATAATTAAGAACTGCTTAACTGAAAGCCTATTTGAGTTCCCACTCACCAAATGATGACCTCAAATTGTTAAGAGAGAAAAAGGGAAGAACACACTTTTAAATTTTTTAATGTGTTAAGAAAAAACTTGCCTTTTCTCTTATTTCATACAGTAATATAACTCTGCAGGTACACACCAAGAGTAGAGACAATGCTATGGCCATATACAAATGCTTTCATGGAAAGAAAGACTTTCTGGATTTTTGGTCCCCCTAATTGTTTCGAAATTGGAAATAATTCTATTTCTGGCTTAACAATAAATGATTTTTCTCAGCTGAATCCTGGAATGAATCTTCAGACTTGCTAAATAAAAGATCATCCAGCTGACTTGTATGTGGTTTCTGTATGAAAGAGAGTCCCTCTGCAAGTCTGATTCATATCCAGGCTGTATTTGTACATCTCAAACATTCAGACATTTTTGGACAAGAACGCAGCAGCGACAGCACAGATCTCTGCATTCCTCTGAAAGTAATTCAGAACCAGCAGTGTGGAGGGACAGATGTGCTCTCGTGTGCGAAGGAGGAAAGACACGTACTCGAACCCAAGACTCGCCAGTTCCCAACTGCTGGCTCCAAGAGGTTAAACCTCCAGAGTGCATCTCCACACGACACATTTATCTAAAGTGGCTGCACACATAGAACGATGGCTTTTGTTTAGTGATCATGGTCATTTGGAGTTTGTTTAAATACTGCAGCCCAATGCTTATAAACTAATCCCAGAACATTTTGAAACGCTTCAAAGCTTTTAGCAAGGGAACCTCTTGCACAGGCTTTGCAGATGAAGCTGACCACAGTTCACTGGAACCAGCCAGCTCAGATAAGTAAGATGAAAGCAGACATTTCCTGAAAATATCTTGAAAGCTTTCCATTAGACTGTACCAGGGGTATACACTAAAAACAGCAAATGCCCATGCTTGTGTAGCAACCAATCCTCCCACTGCTTTCTCCATTCTTTCTTGAACTACTGCATTTGTATCTATTTATCTGCTTCATTTGATATCCTGCAAAGTTCTTTGGAGAACAAAAAAGATGCAACTTGTGCATTTGAGTATAGAGTACAATATAAAGCAGCTAGCACTGTAACAAAAAATTCTGCTTAACGTCCTAAACGCAGCAACAGGAAGACACAGAAATCTACCACTACCAAAATTATTATAAATGACAAATAAAGAAGAAATTTCACCAACGGATCATTTTAAAGAGTCACCCACCCACTCCATGACAGGCATGACTGTAATTATTTGATCACAATTCTCTGGCTGTCAAAATGAAGAAGGTCGATACAGCATTACTGGATGTGCTGGTCACAAAGAGAGGAGTGCCTCAGGCTAGATTTTCAATAAAGGCTGAGACTGGCTCTTCATATTTTATAAAATAATGTGATTGAATAAATCCCAGTGTTCACTAGGAACAGGAAATGCTTCACTGCTGCAATCTCTAACATTTTCTACTTTGAGAAAGACAGTCATACTGTATATTTTCAGGCACTTTATTTCAGATCAAAGAGTTTGAAGCCCAGGTTTCTTCAATATTAGGAGACTCAAGGGCACAGATGTACTTTAATAGCTTCTGGAGGACCAGCAGACTATAAAGGGAGCCTAGGTCTAATTGAAGCACCAGAATTAAGTGTTATGACTATCCCCCATGTTGTATCCTACAAAGACCTATTACGCACACTCCAATGAAGAGAGGATAGCATGATTATAACGTAATACAAAATATTAAGCACTGATGACACTTGAAGTCAATACAGCAGTAATGATAATAGTTATTCTGCCCAGTAACGTATCACAAAGAGGGTCAGGGCATGCTGAAAGCGCACTGTGAAGTTCAGCACACTGCGAGTCCCCAGCACACACTAGCCATATACAAGGAGGAAGTGGTGAGCCACAGTATTGATGCACAAAATGGGGTGCAAGCAAAGTCCAACAGTTGCTATTTCAAACAAAGCAACCCTGCCCCCTGCAAAACAGAACAAAAAGTACTTCAGGTCTTAGTAGCTTCTTTTGAGGTAAACCCTGAAATCCCATGCTCACTCTGCCTCCTGTAGTTTCTGTTCTTATGCCTCCTGTGCACCAGGGTATCTGTAATGCAGCCTTCCTGTCATGTGGAAGTACCATCCTCTTCCAGGCTGCTGCTTATGCTACTTCACTGTTCCGTGTTAGGGGTAGAACGCTCATCCGGTGTGTGGGACCAGGTCAAGACCTGTGAGCATACATTCTGAAAAGGTGCTCCTCTTTCTGTGACAGGAGCTGTAACGAGACACTCTGCCTTGGGCCCCATATAACACTGTGATATAAATGACATTACGTGTATTGCAACATGCATCATCTCTCAGTATGGCTAAGGGGAAGCCAGAGAAGACTTACTAGAGTGTAATTTTTTAAATGAGCGATACTAGTAAGGTATGACAGATTCCCTAGCAGACTGCAGCAGGTGACAAAGTACCATAGCCTGAAGATTAAGGGGTTGCCTCGTCGCTCAGTAGCTTCTCCCTGCACTCATTCTACCCCATGTACATTCTTCCACATCCTCTCCTAAGAGGGGGCTAAGAGAAGTTGTTAAAATCTGAAGATCATGAGCTTGCAAAAACTTGAGTTTTATTCATAATTTCGCTGGAGTATCATTAGAAATAAAATATACTCTACTTTAGGATCAAATATAATTCATTTGTTTAGGGATGGACCCTTAGAAAGCAAAAGTGAAAAGAGACTTGGGTCTCTGCTTATCCTGATTGCCACCAAGAGGCTCTGCTACTTGTGTAACATTTTAAAGCAACTGTAGAACAGTCATTAGCTATGTAAACATTTAGAGCTCTTTGTATGTGGGAAGATCAGCAACATATTTTAACTTCTGATGAAGAGTCAGTGCTGCCTTAAATGTACAGAAACTACGTGAAAAATTCATAAGATCTGTTTCACAAATTACCAATTCAACCATAGGAATATATAGTAAAAACGACAAAAGATTTGTTCTTATAGTTGATAAAAAATTTATGCCAAGGCATTCAAGTAAAGTTACTTTCTGTGTTCTGATTTAATGAATCATTTGAGCGGTATCTGGCTGGGTGACACAGATGTAAGGCTCGCTGAAGCCTACTCTAATGCCCGCTGGTACAGTCTTCCTTGGGACAGGAAAGCCAGAACAATGTGTCAGACTGAAGTAATATCAAAGAAAGTAAGTGCAGTACTGGGGATGCTATCAGGCTGGCCCACAACACTTCTTGACCTGTGAATATCTATAAGTACTTCTCTGCCCTACACACTCCAGTGACCCAGGAAGCCCAAAAGAAGCAGCAGCAGTGCAGTAATAAACAGTCTCTGGAAGAAGATTTTTGCAATCTTGTAATTCAAGCTGAAAGACATACAAAAAGATTGCTTGATGGCTTAACCCTACTGAAAGGCAGGGCCTGACACTGAAACCACCAGCGATTTCTTAGAAGATGAACTGATGTTGAATGTTTAGTATGAATTTGTGAGGGAACCGTCTGTTCCACACACCTGCAATGTTTACATCTTTAACTCCAGAAATATACATGAATCTGGAAAATATAAATTAAGAAGTTTCTTGATGCATACAGCTGACAATCACAGCTTTTAGAGATCACGCCTCAGTGTAGAAGTTTACAGGAAGACACTGTAATCAAATCAGGTTTCCTGATAGGAAAACCCTTGGAAAGAATTTAATTCTACAGTAAGTAGAACAAAGCTAAGGAGGACTATAACTCTTAAGTAATAAAGCTGATCTTCATAAAAATAAAATACTGGGTCCCAGTATTCAGAAACTTGGGAGTTGCTAAAAAAGATTTCTGCTCACTAGGTGATCCTTGAGGTCCCTTCCAACCCAAAGCATTCTACAATTCTATGAAACTGACTACTCAAAGAAACATATCTGGAAGCATACAGTATCTTTATGGAAATAGATTGACTTTAATCATGGAAGTGAAATCTTTTAAGAAATGAGAAGTAAAATGAGAAATGAAAAGTGTAACAGTTATGCCAAATCAAAATAATAGAATACAGGTGTCATTTTCTCCTGCTGTCAGAGACAGGAGAAATGGCTGTCAGCAGCAAAAGGAAGAGAGTAAAGCACACTCCTCCTTCAGCCCACCAGCCCTCTTAAAAAACCACTACAGCTTAAGTTTTCTTTTTTTTAACCATAACATTATGTTTGTCCATTGCTAATATGTTGCAAGTGGGACAATCCTGTTTTGTTGAGAGAATTCATTTCATTTGCATGAAAAAATATTTCTGTGGATTCCCCAGTTAAAGAATACTTGATAGGCTCATTAAGACATTTGTGAGAATATTTGATGTTAAATGGTACTTACACAGATAACAAAACAATAGCAATCAGAGTCCATTCAGGCGTTTTGTGAATAATGTTTCTGTTTGTTAACCTGAAAAGTAACAATAAAAAAGAAATCAGAACATTTCAGAGTGAAAATAAACATTTTAACTGCTGAACTTTGACTTAATACTATCATTAAAAGACTTAATACACCGAGTTACAATGCAGCAACTACAGCTCCAACTGAGCAATTCACGAACTTTCAGGCTCCCCTCTCATCTCATCCTGTAATGGAGGAAACCAAGGAATCCTCAGTCTGTCTCTTTTTTCTATATGAAAGTGGGATGGGGAAGACTGAACAGAAGCTCATTGAGGGCTCAGCTCTCGCTCATCCCCACTGGGCAGTTTGCAGGAACTGTGCAGGCCTTTCAGGAAAGAGAGGCCTTCCTACACTTTGCCTCCCTTTGCTTCAGACACAGATTTGCTGTAAAAGCTGATGTTGTGGAAACAGACTGGATTTTAATAGATACTGAGACGGTTCTCTGATGATTCTCGGTTCTAAAATGGAAACCCAGAATCCTTACGCAATGAGAGCCAGTGCAGATACAAGAACAAGAAAATGAGATGTGAATCAAGAACCACGTGGATGCTGCTGGACCCTGGATCCACTGGGAACTTCAGAATAAGACAGGTCTGCTTTACGTTAAAGGTTAATATCACTTAAACTGATTGACTTGCAAATTGCTGTGGCTCAATTAAGACTTGACCCATGGTCAAGACAAGCAATGTCATGGAAAAGTCATAGCTAAAAGAGAAGCTGTGGCTATGCAGGCACCCAGGAAGGCTAGCAGAATTCAGTTTATTCACAGAATCACAGAATTGTAGGGGTTGGAAAGGACCTTGAGAGATCATGGGGTCCAACCCCCCTGCCAAAGCAGCTCCCCAGCTCATACTGCACAGATAGGCATCCAGATGGGTCTTGAATATCTCCAGAGAAGGAGACTCCACCACCCCCCTGGGCAGCCTGTCCCAGGGCTCTGTCACCCTCACTGGGAAAAAGTTCCTCTGCATGTTGGTGTGGAACTTCCTGTGCTTCAACTTGCAGCCATTGCCCCTTGTCCTGTCTCCACAGACCAAAGAAAAGGGGCAGGCCAATTCCCCCTGCATCCCATGCCTAAGATATTTATAAACGTTGATTAGGTCCCCCCTCAGTCTTCTTTTCTCCAGGCTGAACAGCCCCAGCTCTCTCAGCCTTTCCTCATAGGGGAGATGTTCCAGGCCCTTCATCATCTTCATAGCCCTTCTCTGGACTCTCTCCAGGAGATCCCTGTCCTTTTTATACCAGGGACAGCTGGTGTCATCCAACGGAAAGAGTGAGGGGTGAGTGCCTCCCTATGTGTGCTTCCTTCTTGCTCTTGCCTTCCCTTTTATGCAGCCTTGTAAAAATTCAGATCCAGAATGAAGCTACCCTGCCATTCATACCCACTTCTACAGGCACTGGTGGAAATGAGAGGTGTCTTAAAATTAAATACCTGGCAAATTAATTAAAATTCAGGATTTTATTCCCCAGTATAATTATTTAAAAAAAAAAACGTAATGTATTTGGGCAAGGATATAGTTCTTTACTTGAGATTGTTAAAATCCAAATCGGGAACTAGTTCCCCAAAATATATTCAAAAGAATTAAAAATGAGTAAGATGTTTTATGTGATTATTTAGCAGATATTAAAATAAAATTAATTTTTATTTAAGGATCATAATGATCAAAGCAATTTTGTCCTATTTTTCTCCTCAAATCTCCAATTCTTCCAACCAAAACAGGATTTTGAAGCAATGATTACTCAAATAGTGTCTCAAGAGCCTGAGTTTTATTAAGTGATGAAAGGAAAATAAGTGTATAGGAACTGCCACGTCAAAACAGAACCAACAGTTTTGGCAAATAAGGATTATTTTTGTCTTGAAAAGATGCAGGTTATTTGAAATAGCTAATGGCATTAGCTGGCAACAGAGCTTGTGCCTGGCAAACTGTTACATTTTTCTGGTATAGAACAAGAGACAAAAGAAAGGCTGAATGTCTTGACTCAATACTGATGACAGTGATAAACACCACCAAGAAATGCCTGATGGAATCATCTTGACAGGCAGTTCATATGTAACATTCCAGTTAATCTGCTATGATGAGACACAATGGAAGAGACAGCTTCAAGCCACCTGGGAAAACTCTGTCAAATAGAGAAAGCAGCTTTATTTCAGTGCTCTACAAGGAGTTATTATTGATTAGAGCACAGGAAGGTGTCATTCTTGTACACAAACTGAGAGATGCAGTTATTTGTGTCAATTAACTCTCATTCAATGTTAGTATTGATTGGCAAGGTCTGAACACTAGTCTGTGCCATCAATATGCTATTTATGAAGGAGGTAGTCAAAAGACACAGATAACCAGCAGGATGTGGCAATATGGATCTGCTGATGTACTCCTGTCACCGGACTGGATGAACAGTCAGGCTCCCACAATGAGTAACCTTTCAGTACAACACCTGTCCTAAAGCACTTGTGCAGCTGAAAAGCAAAAACAAGCCAAAAACGTTTCAGGCAGATCAGAGTAAAGCTAGCAACCTACAGGTGTGAAGCCTTAAATAATAAGGAGCAGTGGAAGGGCAGTCACTTTCAAAGACAAGCTGTGTGTCAACATCAAGGCCTCTGAAGAGCAAAGCTTTCAGAAAACAGGGAAGTGCAAGTTCTCTGTAAAAATGGTTCATTAATTCTTTGTCTTGCCTCTAGCCAAAACTGTTACTTCAGAACAATCCAGGAAAGAGAGGTCACTAGATTTCTGTCATAAGCATATAATGTGGAAATGTTAAAGCTCCTCAAAACTTTGTGTATGTGATTTGAGCTTCACAGTGAAATATTTGCAGGTAAAGTTTCGCTCAAGTCTCCCTCACCCAGCCAAAGAAAGAAAACAATCTGCAACTTTTCAAAAGGGAATATCCCTACTTTCTTGGCCTCTCTAAGCCAAGAAAACTGGATGATCCCAAATAGCTCTGTGGGTCACTTAGTTACTAGTTTGTGAGTGCTGTGGGTCACCCCAGCAAGATGCATGGCTGCTGGGCCTGCAAGGTTCCACCATCCAGGAGGCAGCAGGACCCACACAGCAGTTTTAATACTCAGTGAAGTAGCTGAGACAGAGCAGATGGTTCCAAGCAGGTGAAGCTGACAGGATAAAGGGCTAAAGAGAAGGGTGCATAGAAATACCACCCTGAATGCCCTCCAAATAACTGACTAGTCTGCAAAGAAAGTGAACTCCAATATGGAAGTTGTAGGAGTACAGGGGATCACAAGGTTAAAGCAAACGGTAAATAAAACATGTAAACACAAAAATGAGAGACAAAGAGCATACATAGTTGGTTCTACTTTTTTTCTTTAGTCATCTTCCCATTTAATTACTGCCAGCTACAGATTTTGTAGAACTCCATTAGCAAATGATGGCCTGAACTGTAAACAGTGCTTGCTGTGGCAGCAGATTTTAAGCACATCCCTAAGTGCCCTGTGCAAGAACTCAGACAGGGACCTCCACAAACTTGAAGTTACAGGAAAGAACCTCAGCAGTGCAGGAGCTTACCACCCTTTCCTCAGCAGTATTATATTTCCCAGGATTTCTAGGAAAGAGTTAGGTAACAGGAACACTGTCCATCAGGGAATGGCAGATGGACACCAGGATGATTATGTGAAATATGTTATCTCCTAACAGACCCCTAGTATCAGGTATGATAAACAAGATGCAAGAAAATGTAACTGGTTAATATGATACAGTCTTTTTAAAGTATATTTTTGATATCTATTTATAAATTGTAGTCTTGAGTGCAACTGCCTTTTCTAGAGGTTTGTTTATCCCTATAATGAGAATATACCTGTCATTTATGACTGTGAGCTCAATTTTTAACATGTTGCTGTGATTGACTACTAGCTTGTAGCAAATAGTTACTGGTACTAAATATGCATTAGGTGAAAAAGCATTCCTTTGAACAGGTCCATATTGGTAGATAACAGTCATGATACATATTTAAAAGCTTAATTATCATCTTGGAGGACAAAATCAGACAAAGCTGTAATAAAAATTCTTGAACACATCTTTAGGAAACAACTGTATCATGATAAGCTCAAAAAAAGGAATTAAAATAGTTGTAACCACAGGATACAGGCACAATTCTATTTTCTATATAAAATACTGTGCTTAAAAAAACCCCAACCACACATGCACAACTTAATAATTTAGCCTTGATTTATATATAAATAGCTAATTTTCTCTTGATCTTTTAACAAAGTGCCCTAATACACTCTGGAGAATTATTTGACATCTCAGTTTTCCTAACAAAAGCTTACAGGCACTGAGGGACTTTGTTTGGGAAGAGCTCTAACCATTCTAAAATGTCTCTTGAGATCCTTCTAGTGCATTTCCCAGCAGTGGTGATTGAATAAAATGCTGCCCAAAGGAGGCTGAACTGCAAGTGTTCCTTTAAAAACCAATGGAGCTGAAAATCGTTGTTGCTTAGTTCACCACATGCTCTTTTACCCTTCTTCAGCTAAACTCTACTACAGCCTTGTGTTTCATCTCCTAACCTCTTTGGCAAGTTCTTCAGCCTAAACTATTTCCAGTACAAAAAGCTGGAAAGAGCACTAGCATTTGTCAGCGTTCCCTCCACAGTCACTAAGCTTTTTAACCACATTAACAAAGGAATTAACATTTGAATTTCTATGCCCTGCAAACACAAATACCATTTAAAATTTGTAACAGGGTCCTGGCAAAGCATTCAACCTAAAACCAGGGAGACCACTCATACTATGTAAATGCTAACCTACGTACAGAACTGGAGATTGAAACCTATGCCTCCATCTTAACACCCATGAGCTAGCCTTTGTGCATCAACAGACTTCCATATCAGAAATGCTAGGAGAAAGGTCTCAAAGGTTTTTATTGTTTCTCTATTTCCTCTATTTTTTCAGTTTTAAAATCAATGACAATAAACCACCATATATTTTGATATACCTATATAAAAGACTCAAATTCTTGTGTAGTGTCCACAATTGGCTTCAACCATCCCCCTGCTCAAAACCCTGAATTGCTAAGCAGTTTATCTGGCATCTCACAGAAGGAGAGGCCCAAGAAGTGGCTACCATTACCTTTCAAGTTCCTCTCTAACAAAAGAAAGACTTAAAAATAAACTCATGGAGTGTTTTCTCTGAGATCAGAAATAGATCAGGGGAAACTTTTAAATGAGCCAGGTATTTGGATCAAAGTCCAAGTTAATTAGATTTGATTCCACTCTGTAAATCCACAGAGTAGAATTATATTTATATATATATATGATATATAATGTCTTTAAAGTCCATTTTGGTTTCAACACTTCTTCGCTATAAAGCACTTTTAAAACTTCATATTCAGGCCACATTGTCTTTGAGTAGCAAAAATGTTGTAAAATTCTGCTTTGGAGAACCCCCAGGACTTCCTACATAGACAATCACACAAAGGGAAATTGAAAGAGACCAAATGCAGTTTTTCCAGTCCTATCAATCCACAAACTGAAGCAGCTATTAATCATTTAGACTGCAGAGCCATGAAACTGGTTTTAGTGTTAAGACACACAGATTTTATTCAAAATGTAGGTATATATGCAGTCCATACATGTTGCTCCAATATAACCAAAAACATCTTACCTGCTTTGAGTGTTGTTAAAATCAAAGGTTAATCACAACTTAAAGACTGCAATTACAGAATCGAGTTCAGACACCTACAATTCTTATAATTAAAAGAGATCACGCAGAGTCACCAGAAAGGAAAAGATTATCTTCCATAATAAGAAATCCTGGTTTAGTGGCATCTTTCCAGACATCCAGTAAATCACAAGGAATCAGGTAGAACTGGGTTCTATCACCAAAGCCCAGATTCCTTGAGCAAATGCCACATGAATGAGTTTAGGAAGCTTTACATGTAAATGTTGTGCAGTTAAGGATAGGGGAAAGTTTCAAGAGTGACAGCATACAGAATTAGCAACTACTGCTGCTCCTTTTCCTAACAATACTTCAAGATACAGGACATGATCTAGGTCCAAGTTATGAGAACTGTGTCCCAATGAAAACCTAAAAACATTCAGAGAAGTTACCACCATTCTGTTTTCCTTCCTTTTTTACCCCAGTGTTTCCAAATACTGTCTTCAGTGCTTCTGACTGAAGCAGAAGCTTCATCTGTGGTGATGATAATACCCACTACAACTACTTACCCTTGAAATAAGGAACAAGACAGGTCAAACTGGACCTTCTTCCTGGCTCTAGAAGTTAGTGGTAACAATTATTAATCACATTAAAACCCATTTAGCCTGGCTGTAGGGAGACAGAGCAAAAGAAAGCGACAGATCTCAGGAACTCACGCTTAATAGGAGGTGACGAGGTAGCAGAACCTTTAAAAGACTCCCCATCATCCTCCAGAGACCACTGGCCTAGTTTTTAAAAATCTACAAATACTCCTGGTGACCCAGCCACTGGCAGAAGCAGGGAGAGGGCTGACTTGTTAGTCCACAGGGAACGTGACATTACCTACACGAACACACAGTTAGAAAAGGTCAAATCTGCAGTGGGGCACTCTCGGTGCCCAAATTACAAGTCATTCAACAGCATGTTTAATTAATCACTCACAAATAATTTCTGAGGAAAGACCAATACTCACCGGAAAGTTCGGACAAGATTTTTTAGCTCTGTGTAAACATCACCTGGAATAATCTGAAGAGGGCCCAAAACTGCAGGTAATCTAGAAGGCAAAAAAACCCAGTGAATATGCATTTTCCTCTCTTTCTCACTTTGTCTCAAGTAGGACTTCCACCAAAGCTCATTGAAATTTCATTTTATCACAACGAGAATCGTCTCTCTTGAGTGTGACAGGACTACTGCATCACCTCATTAAATTCAGGACAACCAACTGAAGAAGGGGATAGTCAAGAATAAAATCTTTGACAAAAATAAGAAAAAACCTCATTCTATCTTTATTCTATCTCTATTCAATGGAGTACCAGACTTCCAAGTTCAACAGAAATTTTGCTAGAAGATGAAAATGATTGACAAATTTCTAGAAAATTTTAAAGGAGCAGAGAAACTGCTTTCCCCATAGTCCTTGGAATCTTTCTTGCAGCATGGTTTGATTCCATGTTTGTGGCTCATCCACACTTGAGGCAGGTAGACAGGAACAGATCAGAGGGGTTTTTTGGGGAATTTTGGTTAGAGGTTTTGTTTTTTAGTTTAAAAAACAAACAGAAAAAGCAGCTTCTGCAAAATCAGTGTGGCTTGCTAACACTAACTACAAGCAAGTTTAGACTAAGGAAAAAGCCAAAATGCCCCTAAAAGCATCACCATCACGGCCTTCAAATACTCGTTTGCCTGCACTGCCTGGACAACGTGAGCATTTTCAAGGTCCTCTAAACTTTGGCAATCTCATAATGTTAACAGCTACAGCAGAGATGCCTTAATCTCTTACCTGGGACTCCAAAGCCCTTCTGTGTATGCAGAACAGGTCTGGTGCTTGGAAAAGTTTTGAGAATTGATTCTGAGGGCCTTTAATGGTTGCAGCTAGAAGCATACTGATACCAGCCATCCAAACATGGCACTAGGAAACTTTTAGTAAAACCTTTGCTTAAACTATTTAGAAGTTTTAAAAGACAACTTCCTTCTGTATAGGCCTGCACACTAGTAATGGTACACTTAATTCCAGGACGGATATTTGCACTACTCTCAATCAACTTCAAGTTTTTCAGTTGAGCAGTTTGCACACAGCTATTTAATATTTCATACTTTATGTCCATCAGCATCTGCTTTTAAGCAACTTAGAAGAATCTAAATAGTTGAGATTATTTCCAGGTAATTAAGGAAAAGGAGGATGATAAATAAAAAGTTTGCTTTGGAATTATTTTAAGCACATTTTCTCAATTTAAGGTCCATGAATTACATCAGTATTTAGATCAAAACCTCACAGAAACTCTTAGTGCAGTGGCACAAGTGCCCCCACTTCTGTGAGCTAATGAAGAGTGAGACCATGCTGTCACACCAGCCTAGAATGCTGTCAACTACAAGCTTCAGTGCTTGTAGCAAGGGAGAGGTTTCTTCTAGAGACCACCTTAGTACTGATATTCTGACCTCAGCAGGCTGTGCAAACTGACATCTGCAGCTGTACCGCAGATGACTGTCTCAGAAATAGTAAGTTCTTTAGGACAGCAATGGGTCTAAGTTACGACTAAGGAAAAAGCCAGAACATCCTTGCACAGTGTGTTTGTTACATAAAATGACAATGAGCGAGCACCACCTTCAGCTTGGTATTTACCAGAGCAAGTGATACTTACACTTTCCTCAGTTTTTCAAGGACGATTCGCCTTCTAATCTGCATTTGTGCACTTGAATCAACAAATGGGAAGGTCAGATCTTCCTGTTGATCATCCTGTATTAGATAAAAACCAGCTATAACTTACTCCTTAATTAAAGTCAATGCATCAAACTAGTCGCAGCTTATCAATACACGTATAAACATAAGAGAATAGAAAACAACTCCAACCACTAGGTTCTTTGTGGAGAGAAGCTTGCTTAATCTGACCCAACATACAGCATGCAGCCAATTTACTTTTCCCCTTCTATGCTAGACACTTATGACAGAAGCAAAGAGCTTGTAATAATTCATTGAAAGCAGGCTTTACACAGTTCTGATTCTATTCCACTGGACACTTACTTTGTCTTTGCTTGGATGTTCCTCTACTTGTGCCTGTGTCGCTGCCTCTTCAGCCAAGATGTACTTCCCTTTATAGAACTCTCTTACTCGGAGTTCTAGGAACTCTGTTTCTTCTTTCAATTTTTCGTAACTAGGCACAGGCTTAACTACTCCACCCGGGCATGTGAAAGGTAAAGAATAGTTCAAACTGTTTTCAGACTCCCCTGCTGCAACAGTGTTAAAATCATCAGCTGTATCTAAGTCATCTTCATCAAGTTCTTCACTGTCATGGTTGGCAGATGATATGCTCTCTGATGAACATGAAGACGTGTAGCTTGGGCCATAGAGAAATTTTAAAGTCCCCTCAGTTCTCCATTCCATAAGTGTTTGCTTAAGCACTTCTAATAAACTGCCTTTGGAATTAACTGGATCCCTCAGTTCAGGTTTTTTATGTGCTTTTGAGTTAGCCAGTGTTCTTCTAAGATGTTCTGCCCCTCTTTTGCTCACACCTAGAAAAACTATCTGAGAACCAGAGGTATTTTCACAGTTCTCTGAGGCACCCGATTTCCCTAGAGTAGTATTTTTTGAAGGTGTTTCAGTTACTTTATTATGAGCAGAGCAAGCATGCATTTCTTCCTGAGCATCTAATTTACAATTAGATAGTTGGCCAGCAGCTTCTACCACATCCGAGTCTTCAGCTGTAGGGCTGGAACTGTCTTTCTGAGCTTGCTTCTTTTTGAGGATGCTGGGTTTGTACAACTGCTGTGCAAAACTGGCTGAATTTGACTGACTTCCTGATAGGACAGAAGAAACAAATTCTTGTTCAGTATCACTACTGCTGTCACTGGCTGTATCATGGGAACCAGATTCGCAGGGATTCGAAGATATCCTAGGATTTTCAACGTCAGATGTTTTAATTACTTCATCACGTAGTTTCACCTCTTCTCCAGACTGTCCACTGTGACAGAAGACACAAACCATCAATGAAATAAGAAATGGATGTCACCTGTAATAGCTTTTCATCCTTGTCTAAGAAATATAAATATTTTCCCATTACACTAGCATACTTTTTTGCTTCAAGAATCATAGCTGCCCTTCTAAAAGTCTTCTTGAACTCAAAGAATTGTAATGTTCTGCAATCAAGATGACAAGTATAGATACTATTTAGAGAAGTGAGTACTCAGTTGTTTTCTGGCAGTTAGAAAATAATACTGGCAGTTACAAAAAACCCAAGACATTATTAAATACAACAGAATAAGCATGATGAATAGTGCAAATTTAGAGTTAAGGCAGGCATCTTAACATATAGGTGAATATAATACCCTAATATCGGGGGAGAGCAGGGCTGTTTTCAGCATATGTAAGGCTGCCACCTAACGGCCGTATGTTGCAAAAGAAAACAAACAAAAAGTCACAATACACAGCAAGGTACAGAGAGATGACAGAGTAGCGTGATTTCATTTCAGCCGATACAGATGCTCCAGATTAAGAAGTACAGAAGCTTTCATCACATGTAATTGGTACCGTTTTCTTTATAAAGAATGGAAGGTATAAAATATGCAAAGTACAAACAGTGTATTTGTTTCACATTTCAACAGGCTCAATTAAGACATACAGGCCAAGAGCAGCTGTACACTAAATCATACAAACCAAATATGCTGGTTTAGAATCACAAAGGAAAAAAAACCTAAATGAGACAAACAGTCCTTTGTGTAGGTTCTAATAAGGTCTTGTCTATAACACAGGAAATCAAAGAATCCCCTTTCACCTGGTATGATCCTAATATTTCGAACTATAACAGCATTTAACAAAAAAATTGTACCTCTGTCCCTCCTTCAGCAGCTCTATGTCTGGTGGCCTGCAACAAAATGACACAGAATGAAGACTTTCCTGCTAAAGTAATGCTCCTGAAGTACACATTAATACCTAAAATACATAAAACAGACAGTTGAGGTTGGAAGGGATGTCTGAGCATCTTGTAGTCCAACAGTGTTCAAAGCAGGGTCAGTGAGAGCAGGTTTATACATACATGTTCACAGAGCGTGACTTGTGCCTGCAGCACGATGCTGTTCTGTTGAACAACACCTAACACAATCAGTAAGTCACACAAATGTTAATCAGAAAGAACCTCTTGAGGGCTGTAGTCTGACCTCCGACATGTAATGCGATTGTCATCAGCACTAATTAGGTAAACTTATGAAGTTTAAATCTTGAAAGCCTCCAAAGATGGAGATCTCAAAACACCTCTCAGAATCCTGTTTCATTCCACCGTAACTTCAGCGCAATTTTTTCCTCAGTGTCCAGCCTGAACCACCCATGTGATAATTTGTGGACAACACCTGGGCTGTTTATAGGAAAAGGCCCCAAATTAATGCAAAAAAGAAGTAATAAAAAATTCAAGATACCTTTACTTATTTAAAGTTTTACTTTGCTAAAAATTAGGTTACCAATCTATACTGCTTTAAGAAAATAAAGTTCAGAGGTTTCGGGAAACTCTTAAACAAATTCTGACAGGTTTCCTTCCAAAGCTCTACTCACAGTGAATCTGCTTCAATTCAGTCATGAGGTACCACCACAATGCTGTTCATTTTATCCAATGCTAAATATCAAAATCCTCACCCATCTGTCCTGGGAATGAAAGCAGGCCCCTCACACATGCAGTAAACACCAGTCAATGCACTAACACCGCTCACACAGTAAACACCCCCCACCCCTGGGTTTAAAAAGGTGAAAACTGCATCACTCATGAATGAACTGAGTTTGGAAACTAAAGGTGATAAGATATAGGAATTTAAATGCCGAACTCCATATAGCTCTGCAGAGTTTTCAGTGGAGGCTGTAGTCTTTTCTGTTAAAAGAATTCCAGGTATCCTAATGTGTACATGTTTATCAGTGTGTGGACATGATGTATGTGGTTGTCCAGATATACCCAGCCGTGAACTATGTGGAGCTTCATTCGTTTGTTTTTTGAAAATATCTCCCCACCACGACCACGCAGCCTAAGTATTTAACTAGGCATATCAGAACTATGCACTTTTCAGGGTAAGAGTAAAGGGAGGTCTTAGAAATACTTTACTTAAAGACAGCAAAACAGTAGCACAAAAATACTAGTAAATGTAAACATTTAATTGACTGATTTTACCTACCAGAATCCCTCAGATCAGCTCAGGCTGCTCTGAACCTCTTCTCTCATGATCAGATATTTCATATAACTTATCTGACCTGTGAAACCAAGCTCATACATATAATTTCAACTGGTTTCTTTTGTTGAAAACCAGGAGACTGAGAACTAGTCTCTTAGAGAATGAAAGCTGAATAAATTTAGCTGCACGGGCCTCCACACGAGTATTTATTGTCGAACAGCGACACCCATTGGCTCAATTCATTATTTGCAAACTCGTGTTTCCTAAGCTAGGAACAGGGACTGCATCTCCCTGTTCCAAAATGTGCACTGCACGAACAACTGTAAACAGGCAATCTGAAATTAGAGCTTAAGACAAGATGAAGAATCTCTTCATGCTGTATGCTTGCACCTGAAAGACTTCTCAGTCTAACCTTAAGACCAACACCAAGAGCTGAGCTAAAACCAGAAAATTTCTTGTACAGGGTAAGACCAATTCATTCTGGACATTATATGGCATGTAAAAATCCAGTCCTACTAAGTACACTTTCAACTTAATAGGAGTTGACTATTATTGGTGAGTAGTCTGCCCTCTAAACTAACAGGATCATGTCTACTGAGTAGGCATGAGTTGTGATCAATATGCCAACCATACTTCTAAAACGACTAAGCTAACACACTAACATCAGTTACCTCTGCTTCAGCCAAATCATCTTGATGCACTGCAGCTAGTTATTTAGCATTGCAGCTTGGACAGAGAAAATAGCAGTCACAAATGGAACAATGAAAGTACAAGACTAAACTTACTTTTCTTCTTCTCGCATCCATACTGGACTTTTGGAAATTTGAGCCTCATAGTATTTAGATGCTCTATAGCAAAAGTTGCTGCAAAAGCACTGGAAAGGAGGGAGAATGCAAGAAAATATGACTAGAGACAATTTTAATATTCATAGAAAAATACACAGGTCAGTGTTTGTTATGCCTGTAATATTTAAATATAATTTCATGTTTCTTTTTAAGCCTATGACCAGGTTTTTTTTCACCTGAGAAACCAAACCTGTCAAATAGCTCTATTCCATTCCCCACAAGCTGCTTATTTTTCCCCACTCTTCTGCTTTTTGCACTTTTATTACATACTAAGAAGCAAACCAGTTAGATTCTACATAGTAATATTTAAAAAAAACCAACCCAAAACTGTTCAAAGGGCAACTCCTAACACAACAAATTGGTCATACAGTTTAGAAGACATGCAATAAAATTTCACAAATGCCTTTAACAGATCAGCTGCACCATAATCAGCCTAAGTAAAACTTTTCGTGTTATGTTTAAGTTTAGAAAAGAAACCACATGGGGTTTTTATTCTTTCCAAAATGAGTATCTAGAAACTGAAATGCACAGAAAAATTAGTATTCTAAGAGTACATGAAAATTATTTTCCTAAGAACCAAACATACTTGTTCTGGATCAAGCCATTGTATGAGTGGTGTTACCAAATGTATTCCTAATGTTGAAATAGACTTCAGAAATAGACTCATTACCATACCTTTCTTTCAGTGATATCATAAACTCTGTTTGTTTTTGTTGAAATCCTGTACTTCTGTTTCGGCACCTAAAACAGTATGTTTTCATCATCAAGATTGTTATTTCCATCATGACTTTACAGAAAACTTAATTCACATATTTGTGCACTGTGTTTCATTTTAACTGAATATCATGTTTTCACTCAATTCTTTTGATACTGTACCTTCTCAGATATAAGAATGGCAATTTATCTTTAATCACTTACATCTTGCTATCAGTGGAAGACAATTTGAGCTCTACAAGCAAGCCAGAGCTGAACATAAAAGAATGTAGGTGCCACACTAGAAATTCTACTTATGTACAAGTGTTGGGCAGTTATAGAGAGTTCCTCCATACATGCTACCTGTTTATAGACATGTGGGACTGTGCTGCCACACCCCCCCCCCCACTACCCAGACAAAGCTAGAGAGGAACTTACATAAAATACAATACATTTTCTGAGTTGATAGCTGTGGGGACATATGAAGACCAAACCAGTACAACATTCTCTACTTGCGTAGATTTTTTCAGACAATCAGGTGTATCACAACTAGCATTACATCACAGGTTATCTAACTGAACTCATGATCCCTGCTTAAGCTCTGACATCCTGTTCTTAGTGTGACCATGATTCTGACATAGGTAACATACACTTTCAGAGCAGATGCAGTCACACAGTGATACCCCTGCACTGTATGATTTTTTCACTCCAATCTCCCACAGACACATGGCTACATTAAAGCAGGAACAAGCTGAGAAAGTTTCAGCATGCACCAAGGAAGGCCATGAAGCCGTTAACTTACTCATCTTCATCACTGCCAAAGTAGACGCTAACTGATTCTGTCATACAGTAATGGTTGTCAACTGATCAAATTTACCTTTTACTTCAGAAGGATTATATCCAAATGAAATGAAATTATGCCCAGCCCATTACCTGACAATATTTTGATCTATGTTTAATATTTTAAGTTTAAAGTAAGAAAGAAAATGCAAGAGAATAGAAGTTGTGAAGAGATTCTTATGAGAACAACAGTAGTAAAAAGCAACTTACATTTTCCAGTTTGTTTTGACATAGAGGATAACCACATAGTTTGATGATAGATCGTTCATCAACAATGTCTTTATAGTGAGATGGAGTAATAAGTTTTCCCTAAAATGACCAGAAAATAGTTCAACAACAGACCCAGATACCAGAAAATCTGTAATTTTTCATACTTAAAACATATCATAAGCAAATCAGTATTTTTCATTTTACAACAGTTATTTAGTGAATTTAATAAAATTTAGAATATACATTGTAGAAATGGTAAAGGAGTATAAATCTGGAAAGAAAAAAGACATGGGCACTTCTTACATACATAAGGATTTAATAATTTGTCTCTTTTTGTATCTGTTTTCATAATTTTCCTCTATTTACATGTTTTGTACACCCATTTACAACCTTGACAGGAGTAATCATCATACCATTCTAACAAAACTGTGCTGCCATATAAACTGTGGGGCACTATAGAGACTTCTGTCTAAATTTATAGATGATGTCATGTGACCTCAACTTTTACCCTCCACCTATCAGTCCAGAGCCACAGAAACATAAACAAAACCAGGGCATCTTTTCACTGCAGATGATTTGTCTACTTTGAACTGCAGCAAATTGTTCCAATAACTCTTTCTTAAGAAAACCGAACATTAAAACGCTAAGATACAAAGTAGTGTAAGAGCCTGCAACACCTACAGAATTTAGAAAGAACTCTTCAGTTATGTTCTCTTCCAGGAGTTGTTCAACAATATGTAATGCTTTTTTCTCAAATTCAATCTTCTTTCTCATAGCAGCCTCCAGAGCTGCTTTCCTGTAACAGAACAGACACTGAATGACACAGAGGACAGATCTCCATAAGCAATTCTCCAATCATATCTTTATCTTTTTTTTTGAAATACAACAGCTTACATTTTGCTGTATCACACCATATTGACTAAACAAAGCAACAAGTTACTGGACTAGTAATTCTGTAATCACCACAAAGGTGTTTTCCCAACCTTGGTTTGCTTTATTTCCACTCTAGTCAGGAAAAATATTGACTCTTACTGCATTGCAAGACTTCCATACAAGGTTACCAACCCTTCCTGCAAGAAGGGGAAAGCCAGAACTAGGTGGATAAAGAACCTGGACAAACAATTAACAAAGTGTTGTTAGGAGAATGGAACCTGGTTGAGACACAAGGAGCAGGAAGAAAAAAGCACTGGGACAAGACTGAGTGTGAGGGTACAAAGTAAAGGAAGCAATAAATCAAACAAATCCCATTATAGTAGATTTCCTGAGTGTTCTTGAGTCTTGCCACTATTCTATTGTCAGCAAATACCCAGAAAGCAGCTACCTAGATGTCTCTGATCTCCATTTGGCAGTGCCTCCTGCAGAGGTTGTCAAGGTACTGTCTATTCTGCTGTCTTAACTGGTAAATGTACATGCCATTCACCTGGAAGTCTAGCTCTACTATATCCAAATGAATAATCAGGTAATTTTCAATGGCAGAAAAGTTTTTTTCCTCTCAAGTTTGTTTTTTAAAGTGAAGACAGAAAAATATCAGGTATGTAAAGAAATGAAGAAGGCATAAGCAAGCACTACAGAGTAATGAATACAATCGTGGAGCTTAGATTCATATACTTTTAGCATATTATACAATGTGCATATGGAGTTACATAGCATCACACCAATCAAGCCTGCGTGATGTTGATGCTGGCGATCTCCTGAAATTAGTCATGGTACTCTGGGAAAGAAAAAAAACCCCATGGCAGAGAATGGGACTTCAAAATATGGTAAAACATTGATTGCCATGTATTGTTAGTTAGGAATTATACCTTTGGGCAGCATCTTCATTCTTCACAGCAGCTGAAGGCTTATTTCCTAGAAATCACATATACAAATGTAGAAATACAGAAATCAGTGTACTTTCTTCCTTTAGCAGTGGGAAATACTGGAACCTGAAAAATACTACAACCTCAAAACTGTAAACAACCCAAAGAACTGCTTAGCAATAAGCTTTTGGTGGCCAAGAGTGACTTCCGCAACTCTTCAGTGGTGGCAGGGGCACCAGATAGGCCCACCCCTCTTCATACTCTGACTCGGCCTGGTTTGTACAGCCAGAAAGCTAAAAGGGAAGATCATTCTGAGGATAGCTTTGTGCCAGCCGCCCCGCCCCTGGCTCTCCAGCGGCTGCCCGGCTTTTCCCCAGCTGGCCCGCCACCGGGCTGCCTGCGGGCCGGACGGGACACCGCGGCGCCCTCACCGCAGAGGCGCTTTCCCCGCCAGCCCTTGCCGCTCGGCCGCCGCTGCAGACTGCCCCGGGGCTCTGCCCGCCCTCAGCCAGCTACGACACGGAGGACTCGGGCAGCTGCTCCCTTACAGCACCAGGGAAGGAGAGTAATGGGCTGTGGTGCTTAAAGCACGAGGACGCAGGTTTCTGCCTGCCAAGCCGGCGCTGCAGAAGCCAGGCGCGCAGGCCTCGCGCAGGCGAGGGGTACAGCGAAGAGCTCGCCCCCGCCTCGTCCGGTCCCCAGCCCAGGGGCGCCGGGCCCAGCCGCCGCTCGCCGGTCCCGATCACACAGCTGGCCCGGCACGACTGAGGGCCGCGGCGCGCAGGGAAGCGCATCCGCATCCTTCCGCCACCCCGGTACAGCGAGTTGGGCAAGTCCGCTGCGGCGGCCTGAGGGAACGGGGAGAGCCCTCGGCGCTGGGCGGGGGGAGCGGAGCACGGAACTTACCTGCGCGCCGCCGGCCAGGCTTGCCCTTCGCGCCGGCCGCCATCATCGCGGCTGGCTGCCGCCTGCTCCCTCCCCCTGACCTCTCACCCGGGAGGCGGAGCTGCCTTCGCGGCGTGGACCGGACTGGGACCGGGTAGTGGCGGCGGCGCCGCGGTGCTGTGGAGCGGCGGAGTACGGGCGATCGGGGCTGAGGTACTGCAAGGCGGGGCATAGCCCCGCTGGCGGCCCGCTGAGGTGAGAGGGGATGGCAGCCTGGTGAGCTTTTGTTCAGCCGGGCCCGAAAGGTTGATGTTGGCAGCCTCTGCCTGCCGGCCTGCGGGTTGTACCCGCCCAGGGAGGGGGCTGAGCGGACTCTGCGTGCGGCCGGTGAGTATTAATCGCGCAGAGTTTTGCGTGATTCTGAAGCTGTCCGCCAAGCCCTGAAACCGCTGAAAAGATTTAATTAGAAACTGGATTAAGTATTAAGGCCTGAGACCGTTTGCGAGCTCAGCTGGTAAATCCCTGGGACAGCTCGGTGGGTGCTCCCTCCGGGCGCGTTTCAGGCCGGTAAGTACCTCCCACAGTTACTGAGGGCTGAAAAGGCAAGAATACCTAGCCTTTCAAAAACGGATTTACGTTGCTTGGGAGGATTAGTAGAGTTTGTTAAAATTGAGAGCGCATGTAGTGCAACGTGTGGTAATCATGCGTGTGATAAGGATCAAATTAAAATGACAAGCTAGATAGATTGAAGCGACATGAAAACGTGAAAATAGGCTGTTGGGAATAGAAGTGAGTTGTTTATTCTTTGAGTAATAAAATCCACACGCAGATGCCTTTTAAACTTCTGTGAATTGCCTGGGGTTTTTTAAACATCCAGGTATCTTAGGTACTTAAGTGCTGTGTGATGCAGCAGAGGTCAAACGTGAGAGGAAAGATGGGAGATGTTGCACTGAGGTGTTTGCACCTTGGGTGCTTTGATGAATAGCTAGCTGGTTCTCCAGGTGTAGAGGTACTTGACACTCCGAGTGAACATATAACAAGGTTAGGGCACGTGGAATTACTTAAAATTGTAGAGATTGTGTTTGCTGCTATGTACAACTTTGTATGCTTAGTGTTGCTCAGATGTTTAACTTGGTTGTTTTCGGGAAGAAAGCTTTACGTGGTAGTATCTAGAGGTAAAAGGCCCCTGGTTTAGTCCAACCTAGGCACTAGAAAGAAGTGATGTTACATATAGTATTGATTGGACTGTTGATTTAAACTGGCATGGTGGTTGGATCAGCTGTGCACATCCCAGGCATCAGGTTAGAGGGTTAGAGTGTTCCAGTCAGGGCTAAGCAGGAGCTCTTCTGGTGAGAATAGTCACAGAAAAAACTTCGTGTGTCATGGGCATCCGTGCTTGGTATGCAGTGAGCCCAGACTTGCTCTGTATTAGCTGCAGTTTTCAATGTATGCACCCAAGTAGTAGCTGAGGCCTTCTAACTTCTTAAGCTGACCCTTGACTACTTGAAAAATTGTTTCCATTTACATAGAATGCAGGTTGTTTCCTGTCTGTAATACTGTCTTCTGCTGATAGAGAGAGTAGAATAATAGAGTGCATTCTTCTTAGAAATGTATTTTCCCTGTTTGTGGTAGTGTTTTGTTTTGTTGTATGTTTTTTTTTAATTGCATGGTCTTCATAATAACTGTCAGTTTTTGTTGTTTTCATTCTTCTTTTGGCTTTTTGTTTTTTCACATTGTGATTATTTTCAGCATCTCTTTATAGTTCATGTGTTTTAATACTGCACTCTTTAATTTATAATAGTTTTCAATGCCAGAAGAAGAGAGTCAAACTATAATGGCGGTTGATGAACTTCAAGCCATAATACAAAGATGTGTAAGTAGGTTTTTTTCCATAAAACTAACAAGTGTAAGTAGTGTGCTTTTTTTCTTTGTGTATTATAATTAAAACTAAAATGACCCCGAAACACAAGACAGTTGTTAGCAGAACTCCTGACTGAGCAACCAAGTTTAACCTCCATGTTTTACTGATGTCTCTGTGGTGCTTAGCCCAAGATGCTTGCTAACTTCTGCTTCTTGGAGAAAGAAGTGCTCATGTACTCAACAGGACCCATCTACACTTAGTGCTGCTGAAATACTGCTTTGTCTTTTGCAGTAACTTTTGGTAGCATTTTTAATATGTGGAAGATCTTATATAAGAAAAGTTACAATGACACTACATTTACTTTTGAAATGAAAGCTCATATTTTCTTTCTTTATTTGCATTTTTGATATGTGGACTTTCTTTCTAGCAAATTCTGGAAGAAGCTGACTTCAAAGGAGAAGATTTTAATCTGTTTCAGGTAGCAGGTCAGAAATGTTTAGAAGATGGGTATGCAGCTCAGTTGTTAGAAGTAATTCAGAATGAGAAAAATAAGGTAAGATCCCTGTGTGTTGTTTGTGCACTAACACACCATTAAATAGATAAAACTGTTCATTAAGAACAGAAAGCTACTTTGAATGTGGTGCAAGGTTATTCAGTTGAATAGTTAGTAAGTTGCTGTATTGTGTAACTTCAAGTAGCTCACAGAGACAAAGTCATGATAATCTTAACAAACCCATTAATAACTGCTTTTTAGTGAGTTAAGCAAAGAGAGCAGAGAGGACAAAAGCACAACTAAAAGAAAGTGTCAGTGTCCCTCTTTTGCAGGACAGGATTTCAGATGGTGTTCTGGGTCTGGCTGGTTTGGGGATGATTTTCTTCATGCAGCCTGTATGGTGCTGTGTTTTACATTTGTAATCAAAACATTGTTGATAATAGACCAGTGTTTCAGTGTGTTGGGGTTTGTGTGGCAAGGTTGTGGTAGTGGGGGGACCACAGCTGTGGGTTCTGTGAGACACTGCTAGTAGCTTCCCCCATGTCCAACAGAGTCAATGCCAGCTGGATCCAAGATCATAGAATCATTAGAATCATAGAATGGTCTGGGTTGGAAGGGACCCCAAGGATCATAGAGTTCCAACCCCCCTGCCACAGGCAGGACCACCAACCTCCAGGCCTGGATCTACACAAGGTTGCCCAGGGCCCCATCCAACCTGGCCTTGAACACCTCCAGGAACGGGGCACACTGTGGACCTGCCGCACTGGCCACGGCCAAGCCCGTCAGTGACAGTGGTAGCACCTCTGGGATAATAGAGTTTCAGAGGAGAAGAAAACCCCCATGTGACAGCAATTTCAGCCAGAGAGAGGAGGGAGAATATGTGAGAGGAGCAACTCTGCAGACAGCAGGGTCAGTGAAAAAGGAGGGGGAGAGGTGCTCCAGGTGCCAGAGCACAAATTCCCCTGCAGCCCCTGGAGAAGACCATGGTGAAGCAGGCTGTTTCCTTGCAGCCCGTGGAGAACCCCACGGCAGAGCAGGTGGCTGCCCCCAGGATTCTGTAACCCCATGGAAAGCCCATACTGGAGTAATCTGCTGGCGGGACCTGTGGCCCCATGGAGAGAGGACCCTGTGCTGCTGCACTTCTGGTGGCAGTGTGACCCCATGGGGACTGACACTGGTACAGACTGTTCCTGAAGGACTACACCCTGTGAAAGGGACCTACACTGGAGCAGTTCCTGAGGAACTGCAGCCCATGGGAAGGACTGATGTTGGAGAAGTTTGTAGAGGACAGGATCTCCTGTGGGAGGGATCCCACTCTAGAGCAGGGGAGAAGTGTGAGGAGTCCTTCCCCTGAGGAGGAAGAAGCAGCAGAGAAAACGTGTGAACTGACCGAACTGACCATAACTCCCATTCCCTGTCCCCCTCACTGCTGGCAGGGAGGAGGTAGAGAAATATAAGCTTGGGAAGAAAGGAGGGGTGGGGAAGGTGGTTTTAAGATTTGGTTTTATTTCTTATCATGCTACTCAGTTGATTGTGTAATAAATTTAATTTCCCCAAGTTTAGTCTGTTTGCTCGTCAGGGTAATTGGTGAGTGATCTCAACCCACGAGCCTCTCGATGTATTTTACTCTCTGTTGTAAAGCTGAGGATGGGCAGTGATAGAGGCTTTGGGGCAGCACCTTCCCCACCCCACTGCTGGAGAAGAGTTAGCAATCAGCTAGTGGGTGCTTAGTGCTGTTGGGAGTCAGCCCACTATGGATGTAGGTTATATTGACCAAAACTGTAAGAGCCAGCTCAGCTGATGCTAATGTCTTTAGGCACTTTGGGGAGCTGGCAGAACATACTGAACCATACACAGAGAAATAGGATAGAGCAAGGATGGAGTGTTTTGGCAGTGTTCCATGGGGTCACAGTCTGGTTTTAAATTTTGTGAGTTTGGAGTAGGAACGGAAGATCTTGATCCTTTGAGGTTAAACATAATTTCTCTGAGTGTTCTTTCGTTCCACAAAACTCCTCTGTTCAGTCTTAAGTGTATGGTCATATAAATTCTTAAAATATATATTGACATGTTAGAATTAATACATTTGAAGTAGGGAGCTGTGTTTGTAGGTATATGGAGAGAACAGAATGTATGTCAAGTTCAGAACTTTATGGCAATAGATGCTAAGTTTTCAATGTTGTCATGGTGTTGGTTACAACCAGGGCATTTGTTGTCTTTTTTGGCCTTCATATATACAATCTTTCTGGGTTTAGATGTCCAGTTTTGGTTTATTCTCTTAAAATCTGTTGTCTAGGTTATTGTCAAGAACATGGGTTGGAATCTCATCTCTCCTCTTGTGAGATGTATTTTCATGTATAAACAGGAAGATGATAAGCGAGAACACTGCCTGAAGATACTAGATCAGTTGGCACAGGTATGTTTTTGAAATACATGCCTATAATACGAAAATTGTAGGGAGGGGAGAGGTGCTAATTTTCCCTCTGATTACTTTCCTGTTACTTTTAAACTCTTGAGCCAGTTTCATGTGAAGGAGACACACGCTTAGTGTTCTCACTGATACTGAACCTCTAACAAATCTTGTGAAATTATTAACTGGGCAAAACAAAGAGACCTAGCATTACCCAGAAGAAAAAGGCAGAACTTGTGATGTTTTTGACAGCCAGGTACTGCAGTCAGAGCAGCCACAGCACTAATGCCTCTTGTGTGCTGCAGATAACAGTATGACAGTGAGCACCTAATGATTCTGGTGAGGTAGTAGGGGAAATGAGTTTTAATTTGTAGAAAGCTAGTTCCCTTTCTTTCATGCATTTAAAAACCAACTTGCAAACACTATAGCTTAAGTTAAATTCACACTGAAGTTTTTCTTTTCTCTCTGCTCCTAAGGATTATTATGCTGAGATACTGTGAGGATTTTATAGACTGTAGAGATCAAGTATAGTGTCATTATTTATTATATGCTTTCAGCTTGTATGGAATTATACATACGCTCTACAGAAGACATTGATTGCAGGGAAGTACTTACTCTTTCATATTTGTTTCCTTAAAGATTATCTTGGGTGTTCAGATTTGCTTTCTTGATGTTCAGGAACTTCTGTATTGGAGTTTGCTTGTTATTAATTTTTTAGCTTATTACCGTGGTGATTAAAAAGTAGGCATTGTTCCTCTCCTGCAGCTGTGCAATCCAAAGGAACTTCTTTTAGGTTTACTTGAGCAGATTGAGCAGACGTCTGGAGAGCAAGTGTGTCAAACTGTCATGTTATTGCTGCAGCCTTTGCAGACAGGTAGGATGCACTTTCTCATGTGATTTCTGAATTAAATTGATTTCTCATTTATTTATCAAATTAGTTTGGCTTTTGCTGGTGTAGTTTCAGAATATGTCTGTCATGACAGGCTTTGCAATCTATTATGTTCAGCAGAATAACACAACCATTTTTATGCTTATATTGGCCTACTAGAAAAAGATTTTAGATAGGGTCAGTTTTAATAGCATCCATTGAAAAGGCAATATTCAGCCATTTTTCATAACTTACAAGAATGTGGACCCGTGACAGTTGTATTTAGAGGTGTAAACCATTCATACTGTTGTAACATAAATAAATACATGGATTTGTGTAATTCTTCATTATTTAACTTTGAAACCAGACATTCCATATTTTCATAGTATAGAACTTTTATTTCAGAATGAAACAGGTAGAAATAGTTTCCGGTGTGTGTGTGTGTGTGTGTGTGTGTGAAGCATTCTTTTGGCTTACATATAAAACCTAAAAATGTTGGGTTTTGGACATCCACTAAGCAGGTAACAAGTAGTAGTTTATGTTTTGATAAGTGAGATAACATCAAGTGTCTTGTATCAAGTTTAAATTAAGTCTCTTGAGATGTCTTACTGAATTATGTTAGAATTTAATAAGAGAAGCATTTTGGTACCTTGGAAGTACATGGTTTTTTAGATAGCCAATCTGCAGTCAGCCTGTACTGAGTGCAGTTTGAGCTGTTTCCTCAGTCTTGGAGCACCTCTGTTGGTTCTGCCATGGAGTATAGAACAGTTCTGAGCTGCTTCAGGGAGGGGTCAGTTCTCAGCAGAAAGGATGAGCCATTGCCTCTGCTTTTGCTAAGCACAGGAGTCGTCAAGCAATAAAGCAAGAATAAATCTGTTTCCTGAATTAGATAAATGAATATTACTTAAACTAGTTCTAGAAAGACAGGTTTTTTCAGTCCTCATCACAGTGCTATGGAGAGAGAAAGAAGGAGAGAAGGAAAGAAAATGTTGACATGTATGACTGTTTTAATATTTGTCATTCTCATATACATGGGCATCTTCACTACAGCGTGTTAAACAAGCTGATGTCTTGCTGGATGTGCTCATGTTATTTCAGGTATCAGTCTCTCTCCTTCCCTGACACTAAAGGCTTTCTTATGTAGTCACATTGTGTTTCTTCACATTTTCCTCTACTAATAAGTGATAACTTAATGTCTCAAAATGTTCTTTCTTTTTTTTCCCCTTTCCCCCAGTGCTTTTGAAACTTCAGAACAAGAAGGCCTACTCAGTGGGTTTATCTTTAGCCATGATTATGAATCAGCTTACGCCCTTACCTGTACCTTACACAAAACAACAAATACAAGAAGATAAGCTTGGTCTCTGTCAGTGTTGTAATGCAGTGGTGGACTTTGCTAAACCTTTTGTGAATGAAGTTGTTAAAAACATGGAAAAGTCATCAGAATGCAATGACGTGGAGCTGAAAGAAGAATTATTAAAATTGTGAGTGGTCTATGTCAATATAATATATTCCTATAACTTAAGAAAATGAACAGTAGGCATTTATTACATAGGCAGTAAATAAATAATCTTACTAGTGCTTTATAATGCTGCCACCTAATGTGGTATTTTGAAAAAGAAACAATCCAAATATGCCCTATGTATTTATGAACTGAGAGAAGAAAGGTAAATTTTTTTTTATAAATTTTGTTTCAGTACAGGGAAGTGGTAAAGAAATACTAGCCTGTCATGAAGCTGATTTGGTATTCCTTTGCTTCAACTTGAATTAACAACACTGAAGGTAATTGTTCCAGAGGTGAAGTCTAAGGAATGCTTCTACAGGAGAGTGTTCTTGTTTTTGAATTCTCCTTGAAATACAAAGAATAGCAGCAGATAATATGAGTGCACACTTTATTCTTGGTCATCAGTGATGCTATTATAGTCTGACCTCATTGGTGATTTAGTTTCTTTCCTTTTTATTTCAGCTGTATGAAAAGCCTGAAATACCCATTATTGACAGCTCAGCTTGAACAACTTGAAGGCATTGAAGAACATCCTTTTCGGTATTTTGCAACTGAAATTGTAGTAAGTGCAGTCAAAATGAATTACTGTCTCTGCAAAACCAGTGGTGGGTTTCAGAACTGCCTGTAGTTTGTGCTTTCTGTATTGGTTAGCAGAATAACTTGCTGGGCCTTCTAAGATAATACAGGTAGATGAAGGTCTAGAACAGTTTCAGGTTCCATCTCTGGAAATTACAAACCTTGTGAACAGTTTTACTCCTGGATAAACCAGTTTGGACTGCTTTCTGAATCAGCAGCTGCTACTTTGCTGTAACTGCATGGCTTGCCTTTAGCTGATAAACATTGTGTTGCATATTGATTAGCGAGCAGAAAACAAAATACTGAGTATTCTGTGATCTGAAACACACAGGACTCCTGTGGCACAATGTGATCATGAGGCTGTTCTTACTCGTAGCATTGTGGATAAGGGAGCCAAACTAGGGGTTTGCAGAGTGACTTTGTCTTTTGCTAACTTTTGAGGGCTTGACTTTGCTATCTTTGTAACATTCTGCCAGCAGTAGTTACTTTTCCTGCAGGGTCTTTTTTCTGTATGTGTATATACGGTACATGCTCATAAAATATTTATATCAGTTTAGGCATGTGCTTTCTAAGAGGGTTTACTGTAAATACAGTTAAAGCTTAATTGGTATACAAGTCCCTTAAAGTCAACTGGATGAAATCTTTTTTTTTTTTTTTTTCTTTTCTTTTTCCTAGCACATTTTGTGGGATACAAGAGAATTGATGCCACTAATGTTTTTGCATCGTAAAGGCAAAAGTCCAGACTGGGAGAATCAGGAGTTTGCAGACATCGAGCAAAAGAATTCTGCAGATTCTTTGGCATGTCTGGCATATCTGGTGTTTGTTCAGCATTTTGGTATTGATTGCTTTCCAGTGGTATTTAGGTGAGAACTATTCTTCCTCACATTAGTCTGTACTTTGAAGGTTCTTTCTGAGCAGAAGAAAACTTTCTTATTTGTGAATAATTATGAATGAAAACTCTGTATAGTATTTGCTTTATGTTGACCTTTATGCATTTATATTTTAGGTATCTTATAATATATACATCAGAACATACTCCAGTCCTGCAGATTAGTTTATTATGGTTTAATTTTAGACAAGCTGTCCTTTTAAAGAAACTGGTAGGATGTTGAAAATAAACATGTATTTGATTTTCAGTTGTGTATTTAGAGACCATTTCCACAAAAGAGTTATTAACTGGAATTTGTCATGCTATTTTTTGTCTATTTCAGAATTACTAGTTTTATAAAGATAGTTTATTTTTTTCAAAAAAGACTAATTCTGTCCAATATAGTAACTGTGCAAATGTGTATGGCTCATGCAGTTTAATGTAAACCTGTTTTTTCTTTTAGTCCATCATACCTTCTGCAGTGCAACATGATGCATATTGAAGTGTTACTGAAAAGGTAGGGTTCATGGGGTTTATGGGGTTTGGAGTTCCAGATAGTGGATGTCATCTTTCAGAGTAATTCATGAAATCAAATACCAGGTCATTTCAGAGGAGGTTTTAACTTGAGAGTTTAAAATGGCAAGTTCCACAACAAGATGGCTTCTTTTACTAAGAAATATACAAAATTGTTGAAAGCATTTATTGTTTTCAGCTTGTATTGTGATAGTATTTTTAGAAACATTATTCTGAAAAGGCAAACTTAAGGTCTTTTAAACACATGCAGAATAATTAGAGTATATATTTAATTGTAAATCCAAAAATTAGTTCGCTACTAGAGAAGGCTATTGTGATAATATTTATTTAAATATATTCTGCTATGATATGCAACCTGATGGAAGGTCAGGCTTTTTAAAGGAAACCAGACTTTTCAATATATTGTGATTATTTTGCCTTCCATAAGCAGCAGTGTTGACCAAGTAGTTTATAGCACTACTGTAGGAGGGAAGTTTTTCATTATGACTGCTTCCTGTTTCCTGGTAAAATTTAAACAAAACTTCTGATCTCTCCAGTTTGGGATCTGCTGTGTTTTTCTTGGGCTTGGAGAACTATGCAATTGGAATAATCTGGGAAAAATTTCATTTTCTGTTAATCATTGTCTTGATGCACGCAAGATCTGAGATGCTGCTTTTGAGAATTTATAAATATTAAGGGGAAAAAAAGTCATTTTTGATTCTGAAGTGTCTAATTTTCAACTTTTCATCAGACAACTTATTGTAAAACTCTTCAAGAATAATTGTGAAGATTCTCTATTTAGGAAATAGAATGAAAATTGTTGAAGGACAAGTTATTTTTATTCTGTTCTAGTATTCCTTCTGAAATACCAGCACTGGCTTTTAATTAACAATTTAAATTTTATATTTTTTTTCTCCTAGAACAGAAGAATCTGTGTTATCTAAAGGACTTGTAAGTTTTCTTTTAATCAAATTTTCAATGTTAGAATGTCAATTTTTCCAGTTTAAGTAATGGTAAAACTTTAGTTTCCCTTTCTAAGAAAAGTACAAATGATAGCTCAGATAATAGTTTCAGAATTTTTTTGAGCCTTAATTAGGTGTTCTTTTGTCTTGCAAAGAGCTATATTTATTCAACTTTAAACACATGCATAAAAATTAAAGAACCATTATCACTTATATTGGTAGCTTGCAGGAACTTTGGATATGAGAATGAACATTCACAGTGAAGGTGGTTTTAGCCACGAAAGAAATGTTAAGTTTGAAGTCATATCTATGCAAAATCTTGGGAGTTTGGGTTTTTATGGTTTTTGGTTTTGTTTTTTTCCCCACCTGCAGGATCTGTTTGAGAGCTGTTTATTGAGAATGGAAGATAACAGTCTTCTCCATCAGTATTTAGAATTCAGAGATTTTATTAATGTACCTCAGGTAATAAGAAGCAATGAACAGAAGTCTTTAAAGTTTGCTTATAAATAATGACTTGCTGTCTTACAGGTGATTGAGGGAGGACATACTACTGAACCTTTATACACATTAAATTGAAACTTTCTGTGCTTTGCAGAATTGGTTGTCTCTTCTACCTGCTACAGCATAAAGTTTCAGTGGCAATAAAATACATGCTAGTGTACATACAGGCCACTGAGGCAGATAAGCACTGAGCTTGCTCATTTTTGCCTCTTCCTTTCAAACGTGCTGCTTGGCTACTTTCTTACCTGGACCCAACCGCATGAGAATAGTATTCTTGTATATCAGCTCTGGGATTTCAACCACTGAAGCTAATATGAATTTCTCTGATGAGAACCTTTTTATATGCATGGTTTTGTGAGTTGTGGCATTTTAATTTTGGTTTGGTGGGGTTTTTTTCCTTGTATTTTTAATGTCTTGTGAAGATTTTAGTCAGTGTGATGTAATAATTGTATCTAATTAGGAATTATATTTTCTTTATCCATCTGCAGGATTTGGTGAAAGTTATGACCCTTTGTCCAATAGAGCATCTGGTATGTAATGTGACCTACAGAATCAGTTAAGTGCTGAATTTATTTAATTAGAATTAATCTGATAATTTTTTTTTTCTTTAGAGAAAGAAGAGTTTAAATGTTTTGCAGTTGTTCATCGACAAGTTTGACGCAGAAGGAAAACATACATTATTCAGGTATGCACCCAAATTGCTGTAGATTATGATATGTAATATCAGCCTTATTGCAGATTAACTGTGTAGATACAATTTCCAGAGTTCCTTTCTGGTAAACCATGTTAATTTTGCAATGTCAGTTTTCTGCTAAATAATATATTTCAGTTGCCTTGCATAAAACCAAATGTCTTGTGTAAACTAGTATTTAAAGGTTACACAGCCACCTCATTTTTCTGTAGTAAAACTCTTGATTTAGTAAGGCCATAGTGTCATCTGAGTTTTGAGCTAACTATATAGGCAGCTTTGAAAAAGTAATACTTTTTCTTTCTTTGTTTGTTTGTTTGAAGGTGTTTACTGAAGACAAGCAACCATGCTGGTGTGGAAGGATATGTTATTAAGAATATAAAAGATCAGATTCACTTATCACTAACGGTGAGACTATTATCACTAATATCACAACCAAACAACTTGCCATTTCAAAATTCTGTCAGTACTCTATTGAGAAAATGTGTACAGCATTAAGTGATGTATTAAAGGAATCCACTTCGAAAAGAAATAGAAGATTGGGAAATTAAATAATTCAAGATACTAATTTTCTTTCTTTTTCTGCACATGTATTTTTACATTGTAATTTTACAAATGTATTTTTTAATTGCAGGTTAATATGGTATTTTTATTGGAAATTATTACCTTTTCAGTGCTCAAAAATGCATGCTTCTTTCTTAAAGAAGAACTCAGAATTTTGTTTTATGCTCCCAGTTCCTCATTTCTTTTATTCTAGCATAATTATGTTAGAAAACAGTGAATTACTATTTATTAATCATAGTCTGTCCTGTATATTGGATCAGCAGGGGTGAAGAAGATGGTAATATGAAAGTTGTTCCAAAAGGGGCTTGCAATAAGATGGAATAGGTAAAAGAATATTCTGAAATTTCCTTACCAATTCATTTTTTTGACTATGCAGCTTCAGAATTATCTTAATATATTTCTTAGGTGCAGAGTTCCTTGGCTGTCAAAAAGACAATTTTAAAATTTCATCATATGAATTTGATTTTTTAGGTTTGTTGCACAAAAACCCCTGCTATAGATATAATGATAACAATTTCCTATTAGCAGTTATTTCATCTTGGTTTTTGTGTCCAGCTAGTCTTAATTTTTCCAGGTCTGTCATCTGATCTGACTTAATTGACAGTTGCCCTTCTTGTCTCCTCATCTGATCTCAGTTTTCCTGCCAATCCATTTCTGGCTTTGTCCCAGGTTCCTCTGGTCTTGTCTTTTTTGCCCTTTGTATATTTTTTCCCCCCAACCTTTGCCTGAGATGGGGACTTTGCCAACATGAGATCCTTGCAGCAGCTCCATGCTCTCAGCCTCATTGTCCTGCCATGCAATAGCCATGTGGAAGAGGCCATGAAGCTTTCCAAGATGTGCGTGCCCCTTTGCTCTTTGGGAGTGATGTGTACACCCTTAAGGTAGCACCAGTGCTAGGAGGCTCAGCCATCCTCACTGAGGATGGAATTTTCAGGGCTCTTAGCTGCAAGGCTTCAAAAAACATATCAAGTGAAAGAGGTGAGATTTTGCAGTTTTGCCCTCTTTGTTTCATAACTAGTTGTAATTTAGGGGAATTTTTATGAAGATAGTGAGTGATCTGTCTGTGATGCAGAAGACATCAGAATAATTACGTTCTGCCACTTCAAGAGCTGGTACTTTCCATCTTATGCTTAAATGGTTCTCCCTTCTGTCCTCTCCCTCTTTGCAGAGAAAGTAACTGAATATCCTTCCCCAATCCAAGCACCAGAGAGGTGAAGGTGTACTTTACTTGCAAGCATTGCTAGGATTTGTGGGGTTACCAATATGTCAGGAAAACTTAAACCAGTTGATCAGCTTTAAAAAAACCCAATTTGTGACACTCTTACAAAATTTAGAGTCTCCAATAAAGATAGGTATTTTTTCCTTACCTGAGTACAAAAAAAAGTGCATGCCTAGTACAATTTGCTAGGTTTATGTAAACAGGTATTAACTATATTGATGGTGGTATAGTGGAGAGGTGGAAAATTTGTTCTGATGAAACTGGAAAGGGCAACGTAGAGACAATGGAGAGACAACGTAGGGAGGATTATGAAAGATGAGTTTGTATATTCAATCTCATGTAATCATAAGATGCTTTCCAGTGTTTGGTGGCTTTTTGGTTTGGCTTTTTATAATTTTCTCTTTTCCCAAAATTGTGGTTAAATTACTTTAAGATTTAAATTTTGCACTCAGATAAGCTTTTTATATCATTTTTTTCCAGAAGGCATGTGACAACATCTGGTTTACAGGACACCACCTGGTCTCCCTTCTAGATTTAGTGCTTTTGCTTCCAGAAGGTGCTGAGACAGATCTTCTGCAAAACTCAGATAGGTGAGTTGTAATCAATTAGTCTTTTCTCCTTTTAAAATAATTTAAAACTACCTTACTACAGTGGGAGGTATGCTGTCCTGTAATTAATGAAGTGACAGCATCAACACATGCACTAACTCTGTATAGAAGAATGTCAGGGTGCTATTACAGTGATTTTAACAATTCCTCCTCCATTCCCTGAAGATACAAGGCCTCAGATACCAAGTTACAGAACTAATTGGTAAAGTATCAGTTCTTCAGGACTGTAGCGTTTGTCAGCTTTCTGCAGAAGCAATTGGGGAACAAGAGAAATGGGATATGTTGTCTTATGTGACACAGGGGGATAACAATTACCACGTAAAACGCAGAGCACACGGCCTTTTTGAGGCTGTTTCACAGATTGCTTCTGGGAATCCAGTATCTTATGAGTGGGAATGCAGAGCCACCTGAACAGCAAATGCTTGCTTTAAGTAGTATAACAGTAACTGGAAATGTCTTTTGAAAATCTCCTGTATAGGATAGGACTCCTTCTGTAGGATGAATAAAAGTTGGGCTTGTAAATCAGTAGGGCGGTAGTGTCCAGACAGACATAACTACTTAAAACCCCAGTACAGTAATTGTACTGTTTATCTGGAAAAAGTAATAAATCGTTTCTGCTAAAAAGTATGGTAAAACAAAGGCAAAAAGCACAGTTTTCAAAAGCATTCGAAAGTAAAATTCAGTACAGCAATAAAGAAAACCGTCACATGAGTTTTATAGTAACTTTAGATCATCAGTGATGCTCATTACAAATTCTGTAATAAGGTTCTGTCTCTTCAGAGAACTCTTTCCTTCACCATCACCAGCTGTCTCCAATCTGCTGACAGTTTTACTTGCAAAGGAAGTTGTAATGTGGACGTTGCTGCACACTGGTGCTCTAGATGAAGCTGTATTGCTCAACAGAGGAGCAGTTGTATTTCATACAAAGGGTATTTTTAGGATGTCTGGCTAGTGGGCAATTTATATTATTATCCCTGTAATATAAATCTGTGCTCTAAATAATAGTGTATTAATTTACAGGATTATGGCCTCACTAAATCTACTGAGATACTTGATCATTAAGGATTGTGAAAGTGATAATCAGGTAAGTGCTAATTGATTTGAAAATGTTTGATTCGCTAAGGGTTGAGAGGTGGATTTATGTGGTGAATGCTGTTATCCTTGATTCAGAAGCATGGTTTTGCATTTTTCTTTGCAATGGTCAGTAATCCAGAAGTCATGTTGGTAACTACATTAGGAGATGTGTTATTTTATTTTGATGAAATCTGATCACATTTTGGACTTAATTGTTACTGTAAACAAGCTAATCCCATTACTCTGCCTGATGAACTGTGGTCTATGTCCATAATTTAGAGGATGTCACCATAAAATAAGATCTCTATCAAGTATTCCTGTGAGGAAAATATATTTGTTGCTCTTGCCTGTGTATTTGGTGGTATTCCTCAAGCCTGAAGTGGATTTTTTGACTAATAACAAATCTTTGCAGTTTGAGATCGATTTTATTCATCTTTAGGCAA
The DNA here is from genome assembly GCA_022605575.1 of Laterallus jamaicensis coturniculus. Lineage (NCBI taxonomy): Eukaryota > Metazoa > Chordata > Aves > Gruiformes > Rallidae > Laterallus > Laterallus jamaicensis. Next base: position 17,400,446 of record JAKCOX010000007.1, read on the forward strand.
AACATTTTCTGTGTGATATACTAAAATAGTATCAGTATTTCTCAGGAAGTATTTTATAGTCATATTTAAATGGTTTTAGCCATGAAAAATTGTATTTTATATTTACAGGAACTGTGCAATTGCATGATAGATTAAAAGCTTCTCTAGTTTATTAGCATCAAAGAAATCCTTGTCCGTAAGATCCATCTGCTGAAGTAACAAAAGGAATGACCAGACCTATGCTATTTTGTGCTCCATTGCTTTACTGGAGTCCTTTGTGCATAAAACATTCTAGGCTGTAACTTGCCAGCCTAAACTGCCCACCACTGTAGTATCACCTGTGTTTTTAGGATATGTTTACCTCCTTACCTTCATTTCCTCCTGTGTGTGTTTGTAGATAGTTATGAAATACTTTACACGTTTAAACTTTGCAGTATAGTTAAAAAATCGAAACCGTCCTTGTGTATTTTAACCATATAATACTATAATATCTGAGTTTAAAGCAGGATTTTGGAGCATTAGTTGTAATCCCCACCTCTTACCTGGTTTGTTTAGCTCTCTTCTCTCTAAAGCAGTCAGCAACATTTGTTACAGTGTGCACTGATCTACCAGTATGTTACTCAGCTGTTGTACAGCTTTTCAGTATAGGATATCATGATGGATCTGCTGGTTTTGTGTAGTCAGTCCTGTCCACCTGCAGTTGATGGAAATGTGTTCCTGGGTACTCAAGAGGAAATTTGTTTGAATTTCACAACTGGGTCAATATATGGAGTCCATATTCTAGCAGCTGATTGAGAAGTGCTCTGACTTGGATTGTGTCACTGCAGCATTGAAGTTTTCTAATTACATTCCACTTCTACTGACTCTTAAATCATTATGTTCCATGATTCTAGTTCTTACAATTCTGGAGCTTTTTATCCACTCTATCATGTAGTAAACAAGTATCACCCATTTGCTTAGCACCCAGTGTTTTGATTTTTGCATTAAAATATTTGTTTAAATTAGTGACAGCTTAAAGAAAAATTGCTTTCCTGTTTTAAAGTACACTGAAGCCTTTTCCAACTTGAATAAGCAGTATCACAGTCAGATGAATATTCTAACCAGCAGATAAGTATTCTGAAGTGTTTTGTTGTTCTTCCCTAGTTCCTTGACTTAAAGATTTGGAGTACTGGGTTTCAGAATGTTATTTTCTCCTTTCTAAAATACCAAAGAAATTATGATCAAGTTTTAGAGCATTTTGAGGTCTTAAGAATACAAGTTTTTAAAATGCCTAATGTCTACCAGTCTAAGTAATGATATAGCTTGCACTGAATACGAAAACCCTGATGAAAATGAATAGGAAAAAATAGCTTTCAATTGGTAAATTTCTAATTTACTATTTATGAAAGCTAGTATTGCTGGACTGTTTCTCAGAATTAAGGAGTGATTACTTCTTAAGCACTTGTTATGGTCCACTCAGTTTCAGTAAATGCATAGCTTTGTAGAAAAAGAAAGAATTTATCTAAAAAACTGATACATAGTAGCACACAATTGTTCTAACAGTGCTGCCTAGTACCTGACATAATGTCCCTGCAGTTTGAGGAGAAAATAGTCACCTCTTCTTACAATTACCTGAAAGTTAAGCCCTGCCATTGTTCTTCCTCCCCATCTCCCTCCACGTGCTGCAAGTGGGGCAGAAAGAAAATGCCTCCTTTCATGTCAGCTTGATGTCTTCATTGCTATGTAACACAAACTTTCATTAAGCTTAAAAATCGGTATTTTTCTGGAGAGTTATTTCTTCACTCTTAGCCCCATTCTGGGGAAGGAATTACCAGTTTTCTTGTTTGACCAGTTATCTTTGTGTCATTTAGCATTAAAGTTTGTTGATTTCTTTCCACTGTAATCAACAATGCTATTTAACATTGGGAATTCTTATTTTTATCATCCTTACTGTGCCCTTTGAGGGTACTGCCTGAAGACAGACATCTCATAAATGGCTCTTCTATCTAAAGACACAAAGAGTGCTTTGTACTTGTTTATTTTTATAGCAGTTTTGTAACTACAAGCTTATAAAGTGCCAACGCAGAGAAGTTTTCCTCTTGTGCTGTGTAACCTTGAGCAGCCTTGCTTTTGAGCATCTTTCCCTTGTGTCTCCAGCTTCCTGAGCACCATTGTTATAAACTCCTTCTTTTGCCCATGCCAAACTGGGGAGTAGTTCATAGTGACTTCAGCTGCTGCACCTAAGGATGGGGTAGTAGTGTATCCAGTAACATTCCTACAGTGCTTTTTAAACTGAATGCAATATAGACAAGACCCTTATAGTTTGGGGACCACAGTGTTGATCAGAGCTTTCATTTGGCAACACCATACAATGTTACTTCAGGAACATGAATTTTAATTCACTTGTGCCATTTTGCTGCTGCATTATCTCTGAGGAATCTACCTGCTGTTTAACTGTCGAGATTCTAGCCTGAGAAAGTAGCTAGTGCAACCCCCAACATAGCACAATCCTTTTAACTTTGCTTGCAAGAGCAAGTTGAAAATATGTGTTCCCATTGCTGTAGTTACCAGCCTACATACTAAGTTTGCTCCCCTCTTTATTATTTTGACTATTTCACCCTCCAGCTTTCCACAAATCATGTCAGAGAGAGAGCAAGGAGCTTGAGTATCCATCATAATGCTATTCATGCTTAGGAAAGAGCCTAAATTATTTTTCTTCCTTCCAGCACAGAAGCGTGTAGCAAAAACTTAGGTTCAAAACCTTAGCATTGCAATGCTTCATGAAAACTAATCTGGGACCTTCTCTGTCCTGTTTGCACAGACTGGCGTGTGGACCGTGCTTGCCAAGATCAAACAAAATTTCTTAAAACCACTGCATGTAGGACTCAATATGTCAAAAGCACACTATGAAGCAGAAATAAAGAATAAGAAAGAAAACAGAAGAGGTTAGTTGTTTTCATTTTTTCTTAGCTTTGTTAGTTGGTGAGTGCTATATAGATCATGTTTTATTTGACGGTTGACACTATTGCAAATTTCAAATAATAATTCAGTACTTGCTATATTTGATATTAATGATTTTCCTAATTGATCAGATAAATCTGAACTTGTTTATCTCTCAACACACTTATAAACTGTATGGAAAACTGATAGAAATGTCATGTGAAGATCTTTAAAATAAAAAAAATGGAGAACAAGCTTTGAAGTTAGACAGACGCATCTCACTCTCTCAGTGTGTTGCCCTTAGGTTTCATACTGGGTGTGAGAAGATTAACAAGAGAAGAAAAAATTCACACAGCAAATAGGTGCTCCCTTAAAGCTTGAAGCATTACAACTTAGATTTTGGTTTTAATTTATTTTTTTTTAAGCTGATACCCAGAAACCGATTCTGCTCTGATTTAGGCAGGGCATAAGAGCTACAGCTGCTTTAGGCGATCTCTATGTCAGGTCCTCTGTTCTTTTCGTATCAGTCTAATTAAGACAGAGCAAGGAACTTGCTTCTGCTACCAAAAATGTCAGTCCAGCTTTTTGCCCCCAGTCTTACCCTCTTCTGTTGTTGTAAATTATATAAGGATGAGACAGAGAAGGGGAATTTTTCTGAAGGCAACCTGTGGGTATCTTTTTAGAGGCAATCCTTGAAAATGCATCAGGAAGCTTTTTCTTAAAGTCCCTCTTGCAGTTCTCTAGCCTTTGACATAACATAGAGATTTGAGTTCTGGAGAGAGAACACCTAACTTGTAAATGGCTTAGCCTTTTTTCCCAATGTATAATCTTTGTAATCATTATGTTGAATTTCAGATATGTCGTCTGCATGTAAGAGGTTTTCCTCTTTAGTTTTCAGACTTGTCCTTGAGCTTTGCCTGCTGCAAGCAATCTGCCTGATACAGAGAATCCTGCAGCATTTTATTATTAAGTATTTCATGTCTGGATTCATTATGTCAAGATAAAGAACCTACTACTATCTCTCTGGATGTGGAAATTGTAAAAATAATATCGGAAAGTTACCAGACTTTTTTTTTCCTTTTATGGAGCACCTTAGTGATATACAGTTGGTTTTGAGTGGCAGATACTGTTTGGTAATGTAGCCATGTGTGTTAAAGTGTCGAGATAGCATCCAGCTCAAACTATCTTCCTCTTAAGGTTCAGCACCTCCTGTGCTTCATGTAGTCAATCCTGAGGTTTGTCTCTCTTAACAATTACTATCTAGAAATGCTAATATATTAAATATTCACTCTAAAAGTTATGTGAAGCAGCCTGATTTCTGGATATTTTCTTCTCCAGAGGCACACAGTTCTAATACTGTTTGTTCTGTGACTGTTAGTGGGGAAAAGATGCCTGCCATGACTCCAGAAATGCAGCTTCAGGTGAGTTTGCATTTCCTTCAGAGTTATTCAGAAGTTAATGACATTATTTTTTCAATCTGGAGATAAACATACACGTACAGTGAGCAAGAAAAAAATCTTCTAATCTACTAACATCAATCTCTTTTGTCATTTCAGGTTTTACACTCGGCTCTCTTCACATTTGATTTAATAGAAAGTGTTCTAGCTCGAGTAGAAGAACTCATTGAAGTGAAAGTAAAAGCTGTAATGGATGAAAATAGTTAGGTCAGCTTAAGTATTTGAAGTCACATACTTCTTACAAAGTCATTTTGACTATGAGACTTTAGTTGAAAAAGAGGCTACCAACCTTTAAGGAGCACTTTAGAATGGCCTCTAGAAGAATTGCAAATGCTGCTCTTAAGACATCTTGCTGGGATTTTTAACTTCTTTTGCTATTGTTGTATATGATGCACAGAGATGGCCTATTTACTGAAGTACTCCTACTCAGAGTTTGATGGCTTTTTAGTTTAGAAAATAAAACCAAGGGGATTTTTTTTTGTTTTTGTGCTGTGACAAGGAGGTAAGGTTGTGCTTTTATTTTTCTGTTAGCTTTCAAAAGTTGTTAGAAAATAGTTGCTGACTGGAATTGTGAATTATAAATATTTTTATAAAGTGACTGGAGAACCATTAATTAAAAAGCACTGTTTAAGCACAAGGGGTTTTTTTATTAGCACTTTTAATGTTGACATTAAAAATCTTCTATATTTACAAATAAACTGAATGTATAGATAACAATAGAAACACTATGGCAAAGGAAACCAGGTTTAAAGGAAAAACACATTGAGCCAAAGATGTTGAAACTTAATAACACAGCAGATGACACTCACGTTTAAAAAACACACTGTCTGAGATTTCATATGTATACCTGTTTATGCATGGGAAACCATGCACTTTGGAATTATCATGGTCATCTTTAATGATAAAGATTTCCTTAAGATATATTCCAGATACATTGGGAAGTTAATATAATCAGATGGTCTTACAAGTTCAGAATCAAAAATAAGAATGGCTTTTTTATAGTGCAATGAAACCACTTTTTTTTGTTGTCTCAGAATGCATGTTTGGTATGCATGTATGCTGGTTTCAAGTGTACAGTTATTTAAGTTTTCACTCCAATTCCACAAGTTGTACATACAGTCTTTGGAAATGTAACTGTATTTTTAAGAACTTTTCTATTTTTTGTTTAAAATGTAGCCTCTCTATTCATGAATAAACCCCCAAATACTATAATTAATTGCAATGTGATTGGTACTCCTGAAGAATCTTCCAAACTGGACTGCTTTCTATTATTTGTGCTTTTGTCACTGCCATTTGGTAACGAATATTATCTGCTTGTGGCTTGGAAGTTACCTTAGAGAAAAGAAAAATATTATGAGTAGGACACTAACTCTTAGGTAATAGTGTACTCAACATCTTATTTTCAAATAGTACAACTGTAAAAGTATTCAGCAGTGAAACTGGGATCATGTATTCTGAAGTAGCTATTCAGGAACGATGTACACAGAGGTGACATGATTATATTATTTCAGGTGTGAGACCAGTCCTAAAATAATCAGCATTGCATCTGACTATCTGGATAGTATTTCAACAGGAGTCAGGTATGATTATTTAGGATTAACTGGATGGTGGGATGGTTGGATGCTCCCTTGGCCATGTCTGTTAACCTGGGAAAAAAAAAGGTCATTTTTTTTTAGGCCCCATGCCATTTAGGGATTTCTCTGGCGAAAGACAAGCTCATTAAACTGGCTTTGCACTGCATCAGTGGGAAATAACGTAATGGCAACCAACAGAATTGTGGTATATATTATCATCACGTCTTACAGGGCTCTCCTGTTGAATTTGCTTCTCTACTTGTTCAGAATACTGCCACCAAATTTAAAGTTAATAGGATCAGCGGTAATCTTAAAAGCTTTTAGGTTAATGGTGTAGTAAGAGACTGGGCCAGACACAGGTTCCATAAAAAGTTTAAGTACGATGTTGAGCACTGTAATAAGTATTTAACAACTTTTGCCTTATAAGTGAGATGTAGCTTATGCTCTTTAAAAATTATGAATACTCTGAATAGGTTTATGTCTATTATTTTTGAGAAGCCCACTCTTTATTTTTGGTACATGGGATACCACTTCTATAGTTTGTGTCAGAGTTAGAATTCTCATGGAAAAACATTCTTTAAAGAAGTTCAGTAAATATATTTTATGAATGTGTTGATACTTAACAGGGCATGTTGCAAATACACAAATTATTATATTAAGCTGTAGAAATAGTATACTACTATGTGCACAAGTAACTAGAGTTTTCAGATTGCCATTTCTACTTCAAGTTGAAGTTGTTACATATTTTGATCTCATGCTGGTTGTGCACGAGTAAATAAAGACATCCTAACTTCAAGTGGTCAATAAGAACTGACTTAGTTCTTAAATATTTTTTCCTCATAGATGCTATTGAGCTCTTAAAGTTAGCTTTAACAGTAAAGTCACAGCTAAAGCATCAGAATAACAGTCCTACCTCACTATATTACACAGATTGTGGTAAATGTGTGCAAAAAGTTCCATTAAGGAAAGATACATACTTTATAGTTCTTGGCTTTTCCTGGCTAATATACATAATATTTATGTTTTCAGGTGTGTGCAACCAGACTTACCTTAGCTATAGTTAGCATTAACTTAACCATTTCAGCAGTATTGTGAACTGGTATTATACGTAAATTACTGCCCAGGAATCTGCAGATCACAATAAATAAAGGTTACTTTTAGAATGCACATTTAACTTATGCCATCAAAAAAGCATTCCTACATGAGGTAAAGTCTGGGCTTTACAAGTACATGCTTTAATCTTCAAAGGCAACTACAGAGTTCATGCTGTTTGTGTAGCCATCTGTCCCACTTCTGTCCCACTTGTTCAGGTGGGATTTGAAAGAGCTCATTTCTTTTTCTAAGGCTCCTTGACAATGCTTCTTAAGTATGTGTGCATTCAGGAAGAACCCTCTTCTACCATACTGTTGAAGACTGTCCATTCTCAGTGCCAGTAAAAAAGCTGTTTGGGGTTTTTAATGGATTTGGAAGAACGTAGGAGAGTATCTTAAAATGGTGTGCTAAAAGTACTGCAGAATTTGAACTAAATCTTTGTAGTGTACCAATTAAATATAGCCAATCGGTATGTCAGATACCATTAAGATAATGGGCTAACTGTGCTAAGAATTTCATGTAGACTTGTTTGTTCAAATAACCCCAAATTCATTCCCTTTCTATAAATAACATTATTCATCTACATTTGTTCGTGCAAATGGAATATGAAGATGTAAAATGCCAGCATCAGTTGTCATGCAGTGCAGTCAGAGAAGAGCAAGAGATCCAAGCCTAGGCAAACGGAAAGTCTCTCCCTAAGACTTGTACCTTACCCCTGTTGTAACAATATTAACAAAGTTAACATTGCTGCCCTTTCCTATTGGAGTGCTAACACATAATAGGGACTTAACAAAGGATGAGGAATTTAAAATAATCAAAAATTTCAATCCCAACAAAGTGCCCAGCTGCTCAATTGTAAACTCCCCAGTGACCTCCCCTTGTGACTACCACCTGTTCTTCCCCTCAAGCTGTTTGATGACTTGGACTCTTTACATTAAGACCCATGCTGATCTGAACTTGGCTGCCTGTTGTTCTAATTAAAAATAAGCATTATAGGCAGTGCCTCTCCCTAAGAGTAGGCACTCGGGTCACTGTTGAATTGTGCTAAAATCTAATGCAGAAACTGTGGTCTGATTTATATGTAGGGATTAGGGAAATGAATAGATGCAACTTTGCTCATACTAGCCATGGGCTAAGCAAAGGGAATGACTGAAGTGCAACAAAGAAACAATTATGTGTACTTAATAGATCCACAAAAATCCTATGGGTAGTTTTGCTTCCTATTACAGAAAGTCTGAACTTGGTTTGTATCTTATAAAACCAATCAATGGGCGGAATGCTGGCCATTAGAACAGCAGACTGGTCTTTCCTCCAAGGTATTTAAAAATTAACATATGCATTTACTGAGGATATTAGTGGAATGTTCATTTGAACAGTGATAGACCGCTTTTTCTCCCCCTTCCTCCATGGCATATTACAGCCCTACATAAAGCATTCATGCAGTTGAACAACAATCCTGAAATGTTCTTGTTAATAAGAATAAAAAAATAATCTCCAATTGCAGCAAAAGCATAGATAAGCAGAAAGAAACAGTAATACAGGAAGACAGGAAAATATCAGGGAACTTAGTTTCTTTCTAACAGGTGACTTGCAGTTTGAGAGAATATGACACAAGTTTCAACCCCACCAAAAGCTCAGACAGTGATTGACATACAATAGCAGGACTCTAAGCTGCCAGGTAGGAACAAAGCACGTGCATTTGCAATATAATTGTGCCTTGTCAACATCGGTTTGGTATGACCTGCAATGACAAAACTATGATTTTTATTTTAATGAAATTACTGGCTTGCCAGATGGAATACAGTTTCAATGCATTTGTTAGTGATCAGCATGTGCACAAGATCCATTCTACATAAGCACAAAGTAGATTGAGAATTAGCATTGCCATCAGCTGAGTAACATGTTCTTCCTGAATGGGGGCAGAGCTTTCAAGACCTCTCATGAAAATTTATGGAATTTGCACAAATGGGTAATAGATTTCCTACATTTCATCCCATACACACTGCTCCTCGTCAGCATCTGGCAGTGTGCCCAGGATTTAATGAAACTGGTGCTAGTTACACGGAGGTAAAGATCAAAGACTCTCCTAGAACAGCAACTTCTTTGATGTCAAGAGTGAAAATTAAGTGCTGTTAAGACTACTGCACCTAACAGAAAATAGTTCTGGCTACGAGATGGAGCACAGTCTGGTAACTGCTGTCAGCAGGTATGTACTGAAACATGCAGGTTTTCAGGCTTCATTAGAAATCACACTTAAAGTTTTAACTGAATCAGTTCTACTGTGCAGTTTTATACATTCAGTTATAATAAACACCGTTCCAAGTAAACAGATTTGAGGGGCAGGTAAAGAATCTATACTTATCACAAAAGTCTTTCCTCATGAAGGAAACTTGCCTGTTCTGTTTTGAAGATGATCATGAAGTGATGCTGCCAGAGCTGAGAAAACTACTTAATTTTCCAGATCAAGAGAAAACTTTAAAAAGAATACTAGCCAGCCCTGAAGTGATCAAAAGATGTTATTTGCTGGGTTTTTGAGGAACATCCCTTTTTATGCTACGTCAGATTGGTTCACTTAGTATTATTTTCATTTGCTATTAATAAACATAGGCTTTGCATAATTTTTCAGCGAGCAAAACTGATATTCTTGAAAATTATTCCTAAAACAACATTCCCAAATCTAGGATTGCTACTTTGTTTCCTCCTAGCAAAAAAAAATGTGGATTCATGTTGAAATCATACCTTCTTTGAATCCTGAACAGCATGTTCCATTCTTCTGGTCCATGAAGAGCAGCTGACAAAACCAGAAAACTGTTCCGATGGATGTTTATGAACTTCTGAATTCTTTTGAAAAGCTGTTCTTCCCCTGTCACACGTATCTCTTGGGTGTCTGCCAGTATAAATGCAACACCTGTGCAAGAAATACATCAGGCCAGTACCATGATTAAGTTCTTACCACAAACCAGGAAGCAGAATTCAAACAGTTTAAAAGGCAACGGAGTAAAACGTGTAAATGAATTTACGCATCTTGAGTGTGAAATGCAATCATGAGATTTGGCCATTGATGACTAGTATTTTGAAGATAAAACTACAAATAACTCTGAGGTTATAGCTGACCATCAAAAAACCCTGACTCAATTTACCCAAAAGCACAGACATCCAAATGCCTTTGAAAGTATGTGCTTCAGGAACAAGCAACTGGAATGAGTTTAGGGCAAATGCAAAGAGCTCAGCAAGTCCCATTTCTAAATGAGATAAACATTCCTGTAACATCTTAAAAGTAAGCTAAACTGTCTACCATGAAAAATGAAATTATAACACCTTCATCTAAGTTGTTCTGGAAAGTTAAGGCAGAAGTTTAGGAGGATACAGAAGACTAGGCCAATATGTGCCTTGTTAATCCTTATAGTTCAGGAAGGTTTCAGCTTAAGGATCTCTCCTACCTGTCTAAAGCATCTTCTTTAAAAAGAAAGGATAGATACTTCATATTTGCAGTTTCAGTGATTTCTTCATGAAACCTCCTCAGAGAATCCTTTCCCAACCTCCTCTACTACTACCAGGTAGTCTGCTAACTCAACTTGGAAGATGAAAGCCAAGGATCTTGGTTCACTCTTGTGTTCGCAGCTGTGAATACTGAAACTCTTAATGGCTGTCCCACGTTAGTGAAAGTGTTCTCTGCTCCATCCTCTGACTTATGTGCAACCACAGCACAGCTCCTTCCACTGTTGCACAAGGCACCTTTGAGTCTAGGGTAACCTACAGCAGGGCCTGATACAACAGGCACCACCTTAGAGCTTATGAGTTTAACAACATAAAGGTACTGTACCAGAAAGAGAAAAAATCACGGCTCCAGTTTCCACTGATTCTGAATATCGAACTCGGTGGTGTTGCCTCTGTAGAACTGTAGAAATTTCATGATTCTAAATGAATTTTAAAAGGTTATTTTAAAAATATGTTTTCAGCCAAGAAGTTAGATATATCCTTGAAGCACTGTCTGAACCATCATAGATACAACTTCAGCAATATTGTTTAAAAAACATTTTTTATGCCATTTGCAATAAAAAAGTATTAAAATGTTAATTAAACTTTTTCAGTTAATGAAATTTTGAAATAGTTGCATTGGAAGTTACCAAACATTGAACAAAAATTTTGTATGCATACATTCAGTTTGCCACAGGAAACTTTTGCATAATACATAAAGAAGCTCAAACATTTTACAGTCTATTTTTGTAAGATGTGCTAAAAGAGGATTTGCACAAGTGAGGAACACACTGTAGTGCGTTTCTATGACTCCAGTTAATTAGACTGCATTATTTTCACAGATGTCAGCATTGCATTTGGAAGATAGTTCAGAAAATCTGTATGGGGCATGATACTCTTTAAAGCTTTTTGACAGAATTAATCCACATGGAAAACTAGATCGTAGCACTATGCAACATAATCATCTACAGAACAGAGTGGGTTTGGATATATGCTTCAGCCCACAAAAAGCATTTCTGCAGTATGTTCTGAAGCTGCTTAAACACATTTTAAAAATTAAAATCACTGAATCATTTTTAGCTATTAACATGTTCATTAACCTAAACATTTAAAACACAGGCAACTTGTCTATGCAGGTGAATTGTGTGATTTAGTGGAAGAGTACAGAATAAAGTCAAGATAGCAAGTGAACCCTGAAGGAGACAGGAACCAGAAATGTTATGCTTTCAACTGGTCTGAAAAGGGAACAATCAATGACAGCTGCTTATGAGGTGTAACTACAATTTTGGAAAAAACTGCTTCAAAGCCACTGCTGACAGTGAATTATTTAATGCACAAATGTAAATAAAAGCTATAAGAAAATGATAGCTATGCATGGAAAAGAGAAAGCTCATAAATAAAGCTGATACAGAGCAATGCCTTTGTACAAGAAAAAGGCATCTCAGCTTTGTATTCAGCTATTTCCCAATCTTTGCTTGCTGGGAGCAAAGCCCTTTCAAGAGCAGTTTGGAGTGGAGCTGGGGCTCTTATTCATAGGAGTTACACTGGTACCTGATGGATCGTTGCCCTCTGATACCTCTCACCGTATAATGGATTGAGTTATTCTTAAAGCTATTCCCAAACTGAAACAGTTTACAGGCTGCCATTCAAAGACAAGCAGGTAAAAAAGAACAGGCTTTAAACTGTAGCAATTCAGAAATTACCTCAACCCATTTATACAGCAGAGAGAGGCTGATAACCTTGCCAACCAAGCTAGCATAAGATATCCTTGCTTGTAATTCAACGCCCTCATGCCTCTAAATTCTCTCCAGCTGGCATGAAATTGGTCTCAGCTGCAGGAACTAATTACCAGCTCCTTGACATACCCTTTCACTTTACTGAGGAACACAGTCCAGGCTTCAGATATTAATGAATATAAATACACTTCAATATCTGTAAGACTCAGTATTTTAAATCAAACTGCACACTGTGTAATAAACTACTCCAATGTTGATACCATATAGTAGAAAATTAAAAGTTTAGGGAGAAATTCAGAATATTAAAATCCTTTCTGATGGAATTATTCATAGTGCTAATTGAAAGCAGCATCCGTGCAGTAGAAAAATGATGAGTCAGGAGAACAGTCCTAAAGCAGTGTAACTCAGAATAGCAGGTGGCAAGAATATTAAAAGGGTACAGGAGCAGCTAGGAGAAAAAAGACACATACAAAAAAGAACCAGTACTACAGTTGAAACAACTTCAGACTTATGTCACTCTTTTATCCTCAAAAAAAAAATTAAATCATTGACATTGCATAAAACATTTTCACATAAAGAATACAGTAAATGCTTTCAGTGTTTTCTTAGCAAGTCAGATGCTGTTCTTGACAAGTGGTATCATACCTGCAGAGCTGTACTCAGAATAACTGTTGTTATCCATCTTGACTGTTCTGTCCCACCATTTTCTGCCATTTTTTTTTCAAGAGTTTAATGCAGTGGTATTTCAGCTTCTGCTTTCTGAAAAGCTTTGAAAAAGAGAGATAACAGATAGTGCCTGCCAATTAAAGATGTGCAATGGTTAAGGCACATGGATCTATTAAAGATCTGATTAAAAACCAGAGCACTACTCAATTCTCCAAAATGTATACAGGTGCCCACTACCACTGAACTAATTTAAGATACTTTTGGGTTTTGTTTTTAATAATCCATTCTGAGTGTAGAACTGCTGTCAAAGCAGCGGATAGTGGTCTATTTTTTTGTGGCACCTAGAGGCAGGAGGGTAGGGTCATAGTACTTCTTTGATGGTAGATCCAAGAATCTCTTGTGTGGTTTAGTTAGGTTGACAGAGTAAAGAATTCTGCTACTGAAATTGTTTGTACAAATCTATAAAGTTTGACCTTTAGATACTTGCAATTGGATACCTGAATGTCTCTAAGAAAATTTGCATGAGAGGGCTGCCTCTGTAAGGCTTAGCAAGGAGAGCAGCAAAGTGAGTAAATGGCTTCAGAAAAACATTTCTAAAAGCATTTAAAATGACTGAGGAACATTGGCCCTATTTGCAAAAGGCACTTGTCACTGTGCAGTTTTACACTAAAATGCTCTTGGGAAGACTGCCCTGGGCCTCCTGCCCAACCTGAAACAGCCCCCATGCCATGGGCATGCTGAAAATATTCCTGGATATCCAGCTTGGCAGGTGTTTCTGTTTCAGTAAGGTTCACGAGGTACAGCTGGGGATGCAGAAGCTCCCTGGCAAGGGAGCTTGGCTAGGCCTGGCCTCCCGGCCTAGGGTGCGGCCTACTGTGCCGGGGGTCGGGGCAGCTGCTTTCTACCAAACCTTTGTGCAGGTTAGATCCCCGTGTAAGTCTTATTCGGGCCTCTTCTCATTTTAGAATCCCCGTAATGGGCTAAAAGGAAACCCCAGTAGCCCCGCAGGGCCAGCGCAAGGCGGGAGGCGGACCATCCGCCCCGCGCTTCCTGCCCTCGGGCCGACCCCCGCCGGGCCGACCCCCGCCGGGCCGACCCCCGCCGGGCCGACCCCCGCCGGGCCGACCCCCGCCGGGCCGACCCCCGCCGGGCCGACGCCCCGCCGTGCGCAGTGTCTCAGCCTCGCAGCTGGGCTCGGAGCCCTCCGGCATCAAGAGGCCTCCCAGACCATGGAGCTGGTCTGGCGGCGGCAGGGCCGGTGGCCGGGCCTCACCGGAGCTCCGTCTCCTTCCAGCGGCACTCAGGAGGACTCGCGGCTGCAGCAAACAGGTCTGAGGCATTCAGAGATGGCGAGCAAAACCTGCCAACGACCAGATGAAGCGCTTATAACTTACAGCTAAGAAAGCAACCCAGGCCTTGTTCTACATTGCCCTGCAGCGTGCGGGCACGGGCATCTGCTGGGCAGTGTTGAAAGTCAGACATCTCGTTAGTGCCCGCCTTAAAGTCTTCCAGAAACGTGGTGTTGGCCTGAGAGACAGCTGCTGTACAAGTATAGATTGTGTGACACTTGGAGATGGTAAACAAGGCCTGAAGGGTTAAAAATGTGGAAACACCAAGCAGAACAAGTGGGTGTAATAAGTAATGATGGTAATAAGACAACTTTTGCACAGGAAAAAATCTTGAGGGAATGTTTATAATGAACAGCTAATTCTGCAGCTGTTTCCGGGGCAGAATATCCCAAATTAGTTCTATGACAGTCTAAATATAGAAGTTATACAGTACAAAAATGTGAAAGGAAGAAGCTGCACCAGTTAGAGTAAAAGAGAAATACTGAGAATGTTGGAACTTATTTTTTCATCACACAAGACTTCACACAGTACTTCTTTTATATGATAAAGAAGAGCTGGAGTGCAGGGCCATTAAAAATATTGAAAAAGAACATTGATTTCCTGCTCTGCTCTTGACCCAGTATGTGAATCCAGACTTGTGCCTATCTACTGAAACGGTTATTTTGTTTGAAAGTGTGAGATTGTGGTAATAGCTTTTCCTTTTTTAAACTCTTTAGAGCATTTTAAAATAGAAGTGACCTCATTTATGTGTTCAAAAATGATAAATAGAAAATTGTCTGGCTTGCTTAGAAACAATTAGACATCTTAGTGGTCTGAAAATAACCTTTATTTTTGTTTCAGCCAAAGAAGTGGATTCACATCTGATTTCCTACTTCTGTTTGCCAAATGCACCCAAGTTACAGTTAGCCTCACTGCAAGGGTATAGAAATGTCATGCTACTTTTGATGGTAAGTCAAATATTTCTACTACTGAATTTTTAAATTTCTGTGGAATATAAACGTGAATGTCAGCAAATTAAAGGAAAACAACAGATATATCAGGTATCCTGACTGCAGTGTTCTGGACAGCTGTGGCAGAACCAACTGAAGCTGTTTCCTGTAATATAATGGAGCCATGTGCTATGATTGCATACAAAAACTATGGAGTTAGCATCAGAAATTATTTGAAAATACAGTTATAAAATAAGGAGGCAATTTTGTGACCAGGAGTGGTGATTCCTATGGCATCTGCTGATGTGAAGTTTCACTTTGTGCACACAATGAATGAATTTGGTTTTCAGTACTAGAGAAATCCCAGGGGCAACGAGTTACAAATGTTTGTTGTAGTGGTTATATTTTATAACACTGCAGTATCTCTGAATTCATATTTTAGAGTATATTTGATATTTACATGCATTAATTCCATTACAACCATTCAGATAGAGAAAAAGCAATAGAAAGGAAAAGAATGAAATACAAAGACAATTCATAGTGTAAATATCTTTAATAGGTGAGTAGATTTTTGTTTCCTTCAGTGCAATACTGCTAGAAATGTATGATATGTAAAAGGATAAACTAATATATTGTAAAAATATTACAGAGAAATGTAAATGTTGGATTTAGGCTGCTGGGATACCAGCAAATGCTTTTCTCCACTATAGCCATTTATCATACGTGAAGTTGGACACCCCCCGCCTCAAAATATCCACTCAAGAGGCATCAAAGTACAATGTTGTATAAGTATGGGACAATGGGAAAACCCCAAACCATTTTGGAATCTGCTTCCTCTCAGTATTTTGAATCCAGTTTTTATATTTTAACTTGTGTAAAATCTGTGTATCTTAATTTCAGCTGGAAAAAAGTTATAGCAGAAACTTAACCGAATATATTTCTGCCTGTCATTACATTTGACAATAGTCCACATTTAAATAAAAATAAGACTTTTCCCAAGTTAGAAAGTTCTGAGGGGAATTGACCCCCATGGCCTCCTGTGTAAGAGCCACCCTGGCCTAACACTCGCCTGTCTCACTCCTTATACACTGGGACACGCGGCACCCCTGGGCTAGGAGCTGCTCAAGGAACAGTTCTGGTAGCAGTTCATTTTGCAGTGCCCGTTGAGTCCCAATCTCACTATGACTTGGGAGTTCTCTTTTTATATGCCTGATGTCAGCAGGCTGATTAAATAGAGTTTGGACTTGAATATAGGTTTTTTACATTGTGTGTTCTTCAGGGCATTCCTTGTCCCGGTAGTTTCTGTGACTTTGAGTGATCATGTGCTACCTGATAGTATAAGCTAAATTTGTTTTACTACTTAGATATCTCCCCGGACATTCCTGACATTTTGCTGGTCTTAGCTTTAAATCTCACATTCCTTTTCCAGATACCTACATGGTGCATTTCACATGCAGGTGAAGCTGCAAGAGAAAGAATAAGGCTGTGTCTGGCAGCATATCAACTCCTGGGAGCAGAGCAGAGTACCACGTTTAGGCAGGAATAGAAGGATCTGGGGATTAGAGCTCCCCTACTTAAGTGTTTGGGTTAATAACTAATTTATGACAAGGCAACATCTTCTATCAAGTTAGCCTTTCTCTGCTCTCTCCTGGGCCATATCCTGTATGTTCTAAAGCGGTACCTCTTTTTTTGATTTTATGGAGCATTTGCACAGATGCTCATCTTCCCTCTCTGTAGATTTTCATATGCAAACTGCCTTGTTCTTTGGTGACAAGCCAAGAAAAAGTAATTTTTCCTATTAGAGGAGAAAAGGAAGTGAAGGTCCACTAAACATATAGAAAAGTGACATTTTTTTCCAGTGTATAGAACACAAAAATAGATTGCAGCAGTCCGAGTTCAATGAATTACGACTCAGCACTTAAGTTACACACAGGATTTATTATTTTCTGTCATACAGAAATCAACTAAGAACTTATAATATGTAGCATGGGGAAGAAAGCTTGTGGGACTATGCAACCATACAGAGATTCTGGAAACAGAAGACTGTGTTCACAAAGAGTCATTTGGAAATATGGTTACTTAGGCCCCAGCTAGTTATCTAGGTTTGAAAAGCAAGCGGGCGATAAACATGCGAGCATTCAGTTTGAGAGCTTAATACTCCCCTCTTCACTCTCCCAAAGACTGAGTGTCAAAATATGCTAGGACCATCAAGCCATAAGCTACAGGTAGTGACTCAAACTTTTCTCCAAATGCATCCTGTTATAATATATAAAATTTATCTTGATTATTAGAACATGATAATGCAGAAAATAGGGGTTGATGTTTCCTTCTCTACCATGAAGATACAAGAGGACATTTTGTTACAGGTCAAAAGTTTGATTTGTTGGCGTGTCTTATGTTCATGGCCATAAAAATGACCTCATTCTGTGAGGTTAACATGAAGTTTTTACACTACCTACACTGAATCTAGCATGTACATACGGTTTGTCCTGTTTAAACTGATCTTAAACACATTGATATAATTCTACTGAGGGGCAGGATGCCATGCCACACTTAAAGAGGGTTATAAAAAGTGAAGAACTAAAATGATTTAAACACAGGTGTTAGAAAAATCACACAAATGACCAAACAAGGATTGCATAAATGAGGATGTTGTAGATTGCAGTAATTTGAGATCAGTCTCAAAACTGGCTTATAGTTAGAAAGTTACACGAGCCAAAATCTTTACTTGGGTTCCCAGTCTTTCTGTTCAGATGCTTAAAAATTACCCTGATTTTATAAATGTGCATCTGATCCCACTCATCATGATTTCAGAGGGAGCTGAGAAAAAGTCAGAGTCACTTTTACTTGCATGCATAAATATAAAACCTGATGGACTACCTCGGTAATTGGGGTCAGCCCCCAAATCTGTACATGTGAGCCTCTGTTAAGGTTCACCAGAATATGCACTCCATTTTAACAGTCATCTTCTGATAACATACAAAAACTATTTTGGAGATACATATATATAGTTGCTGAATTATCATCAACCCCCCCAAATACTGAAGCTTCAGTTATTGAAGATCTGATCAGTATTTGTATTTTACAGTGCAAAGCAAAAGAACTTACAAACCTATATTTCTCAGGACTTTGATGCTCTAATGGAGCAGTCTTCTGAGCTGGGAACTTCAGCAATAAATCAAGGAGAGCAGGGAAGCAACTTAATGGAATTCCATTATTAATTATTTTGTACTTTAACTGCGTCCAGATGGTTCATCAAGATTAGAACCTCATTAAGTTGAGTACCATATAAAAACACACGTGTGCACAGTGCCTGCCCCCAGTGCCAGCTCCATTACCCTTTCGGGAAAGAGAATGTTAACCTGAAAGCCAACCCACAGATGTTTAAGTGGATTCACTCCCATGGTTGCAGAACTGTGCCTTAATTGACTAAACAGTATAGACTGCAAAGCAAAGTATAAAAGGAAGGTCAAATGCACGAAATAAACAGGCCTGTGTGCATGCATGCACACACTGTAGAGCTTCTGCAGTTATTAGTTACCAGAGGAAAAGGAAAAAAAACCAAAACCCAGTATTTTTCCCCAATTGGTATCCACTCTTTACATAAATCACTTTGTTACAGGTTTAGTTTCCTTAAATCCTTGTACTGTTGTCAATAGGAAGCTTGGTTTTAATTAGCCAGAAAATAGTTTTTGGCTGCAATTTGTCCAAAATTTAATACATTATGAACTTATTTTTCAAAAATAGCATACGTAACTTGTATTCTAGAGAGAGTGCTTTAAACTAGTATGAATTTTCTGCACAAGATGAAAGCTTCCAATTATGTTGGATTTCAAATCTAAAAGCCCATTTCCATGGAATCATCCCTTGTAGCAAGGCTGCTACTTCTCATTCTGTCTTGTGTCCTCAGTTCCTGTCTAGTCCTGGCAAGAATGTCATCTATCAATGTACAGATGTTAAATCACCTCACTCGTAAAATATTAACAGAATGCATACAATTATGACTTCTAAATTGAGTCTTTCTAGCTGCAATTTGTCATATCTACAATTGTACAGTGTTATTAGTACAGTAAAACTAGAAAACTATGAAATAGATATATTGGAAAATTAGCATTTCTGGTACATGCATTTAACGTAGGTAAGCCTGGAACCTGCCTCAGCAGAGGTCAACAGGAGTTTTTCCTTTGGCCTTAGCAGAGGCAAAATAAGGACGACTTAAATGTCTTGGTTCTGAGCAACAGATGAACACAGTAGCAGTTTTTAATTTCTTCATGCAAAGGTTTAGATTTTCTGGAGCAAAGTAGAATGAGCATGCTATTAATTATTTTTCAGATTGCAATAATATATATGAAAACTTTTAAAATAGTCTCCTACAACCTGTACCTATAATAGGCATGTTTTGGTGGGGGTTTTTTTTGGTTTTCATATTCCCTGAAGAAAACCAAGACAGACCATGGGGGACAGATCCTGTGGGACAGTCTTTGTGTGAGAAACAGGGGAAGTTCTCTTGCCTACTAATTCCTCCAAAATAATAATAGTAAAATCTGTAGACTCAAAAAATCAGTGTAATTTTGAAATAATTTAAAGCCTTAAATAGTGAAATGTGGAATAAGATTTTTAAAGATGTACAGTTCAGTCATGTATCATCCAGAACTTAAATATACTACAAGTCATATTTCTTGTACTTCATTACTAATCTTTTCCAACAATACCAATGTCATTTTAATATAATGAGAAAACTTTAATCTTAAATAACTGTTTCCTCTGAGTACCACGTTCCTTTCTGCTGACTTTACTACCATTTTACATACTATGGACCTTGATATGGGCCTAGCAACCTGATATAGCTTTGATGTTAATCCTGCTTTTTGCAGAAGGTTGGACTAGAGACCTTTGGAGATCCCTTCAAGCATGTGTTTTTCTGTAGCTCTGTATTTTTTTTTCAGGTTTTCTGTAATTCTATGATTCTACAGCAAGTTTTTCTAAGAGAAAATAGAATATATGGAGTGTCCTTTCTACTGCTCCTTATACAAAAGCAGACCTGATCACCTGTGGCAGCAGCCCAGCCTGCCTGCAGATCTCATTTCCTGTATACTAATCGCTTCTGATTTTCACTTTAGGTCTCAGTCTCCTCCTTTGGTTTGCTACCTTATATAAAAATGTTATAATCTCATGCCTTTAAAAAAGAACCCAAAATATACTATTAACTGATGTTCTTTTCTAACTGTTGCCTCTCATAATGGTTAAGCTCAGTTTCCTTGCTGCAGTTGTACCATACTTTACCATCTGCCTGCCTTTTGTTCTGAGGAAGCCAATATCTTATTTTGATCATAGACCCCCAAGACATATTCTTAACCAGCCTCAAAACTGCTCATTTCATATATATGCTCATCTGTCTTCTGGGCCATGGTCAATGAAGCCAATGTACATTTTCCTTTAAGCCATGTCATCCTTACTTGACTCCTGTCACCACTTTGCTTCCAAAATTGTGGTTTTTTGAGCAGATCATTTGGAACAACCTTCACTTTCCCCAGATCTCTGTAGGATCCCAAGTATTTGGGCCTCCATTTCCTTCTCTTTTTTTCTCCTCTGCAATACATCTGTCGGCAAGTTATTCAACAAATAGTATTTTAGCTAGTGTCTCTATGTGAAAAACCTGCAGAGCTGCTTCTCCAGTCCAGACTAGATTCTGATTTTATAAGCAAAACCAGTAATAATGTCAACTGACATCACCTTTTGGAGGTCTACTGTATTTTAAACTTAATATATGTAAACCACTGTCTTCACTTTTATAACATGTCATTCAAGGTAGGCAAAACCAGGGTCATTATCTTAAATGCTGATTTCCAAGTCAGAGTTTTCCTCTTCTCTGAATTTCACTGACATTGCACTAAATTTCTTGTTACTACCTGTGGGATACAGGCATCTTAACCCACATAACAATCTCATGTAGGCTGTCAGTATCACCTCTGGACTCCAACATTGTGCTCTCAGGCTTTGCCAAACAATTTCACTGCTCTTACTCATTCACAATACTACTGCCAAGCTAAATTCTTAAGCATTATTTTGACTATGCCGTCTCCTCCTTTAGTGTCTTCTCTGACTCCCTTTCACTGTTTCATCAGATCTACAAGCCTTATTTTTACTTTAGAGGTCATTCAGGACTTCTTACTGGCTATTCACTTGGAGCCTATGACACTAGCTTTGATTGTATATGAAGCTTTCAAACAAACCCCTCTCTTTTCTCTCTTGTTTTGGAGAAAAGGCCAGTACAGTCACACAATCACTGTTGGGAGGCATGAGCAGGACTCCAGAGAACTCACATGACCTATACTATATTAAACAGTTACCTATACCTGCTTAAAGCTTGACCATCACTGCTAAACAGGGTCAAACAGGGTGCCATAGATGGCACGCAGGGCTTGTCAGGAATATAGATCCTTACAGCTCTCTGATTATCCAGCCTCTGAATCTCACCCTCTGATTTCCCCTTCTGATATCTCATACAGAAAAAAAAATCACAATATTTAAACTGCTGGTGTGCTGAAACCATTGCTGATCAGCTAGACAAATACTGACACTCATTTAATTTTTCACCTCACACCCCTTTTTTTTGGGTCTTAACTAGGATTATAACCACTCTGTGGGAAGTCCTTGTTTTTGTTCTGTGTTTGTACAGTGTCTAGCCAGCTGGATGCTTGTCTGATGAAGCCTCACAAGCACTGTGGTAATGCGAATTAAAAGCAGTACTGCTTTCTATTCCTGCTGCTTCTACAACTATTTGGCTGGGGGAAGCTGAACAACATACCAAATCCTAATCACTGTGACCTACTGCAAAACTGTTAAAGGAACTGCAACAACATTATTGGGGACATGTAATTTTCATACAACTGGAAAAGCAAAAATAAAAGTAATTAACCCTCCCATACATGATTGTACTTCATACATCAAACATGGAACTTCACATGTTCCTTTTTCAATACATTAAGTTAAAAATAAAGCAGAAAATAGACAAAAGGGACCCTTCTTGTACCTTGTCACTTGTCCTAATCCTCTAGCTTTTTTAAAACCCACTGTTTAATTTAAACATATGAATGGCCACTACCAGACTATCATATTCTAAAATGGACTAAGCTTTACAACTTTTAGTATTTCACACAGAAACTCAGAAAATACCATTTCTTAGACTTCTATAAGACCTTCTCTGGAGTTTCATCTTTTACTATGGCTAATAGTACAGATAATTTCTTTATCCAAAAGATTATCCATTATCAATATACCTTGGGAACTTGAAGATAAAAACGAGGATTTTTTAATGATTTGCACTTCCAAAGGTTCTTTTAACTCCCTCAATATGAACACTGGAGTAAACACAGCATATTACAGTTAAAATATTTTTAATTACTTCTCAGACTATTTATGCTGCTAAAAGAGCAGGGGAAAGGTTTTCATTACGAGACTGAACATCTTCCTACCACTTCAAGTTCTCCATCTTCAAAAGAAGAAGGGGTTTTGTTTTGTGTTTTTTAACTGCCTTGATGTGAAAGAATGAAAGTTCTTCCTTTGAACTTCTGTATCAGAAGTTCAACGAAGTGGCTTTCTAGATAAATCATTTTGCCTCAAAGCTCTTTACTGTGTCAAAGATAAGTCATAACTTTAGTCACCTGTTGGGGTAACTTTGTATTTCCACACAACAAAAAGAAAGGAAGTTTCTAAAGAAAATTAGGATGCACTGTTGGAATTGTGCAAAAGCTTTTGAAAAAGGACCATACTATCAGTGGTTAGAGCTAGGTTAAGTTGTGCACTTACCTAAATAGTTTTAATTAAAGAAAATGTTAGTGGCCTATTACTGCCATATGGCACTCACTTCTGAAGGCACTTTTGTTAATGACCAAGAGGAAGTAAAAACTTCCCAGTTAGGTTTTAAGCTGTGAAAAGACAAGTCCAACTATTTCCACAATGCATGTATCTTAAGAGGGCCTAATCTTTGCAGGGAGAGATATTATAGGAGGAGTTCTGAGTTATTAATAGCTTCTCCCTTCCTCTCTCATCAGATCAGAAGAGTCAGTGAACAGTCCCATCCATACCCACATGCATAGCCAAAAGCAGCAGAGTGAGCCAAATGGAGAAGTACATCCTATTTCACCCTTAGTAAGAATGGTTACATCAGCACTTAGTTGCAATGTAAAAGCTACACCACAGGTAGATTCCGTTACCCCTCCAAACTGTAGCATCTATGACAATACCAAATTCCTGAGAATCTTGCTATAACTCAGACAGTGTCAGGAGGATGCAAGGATAATGAACTGCAGCCTTAAGGTAATTCTAGTATGCTTCTGACATAACTGACCAGGGCTGCAGACTGGGAGACAGCAGGCATACTGGTTTCTAGAACAGGAGCGGCATTCTGTGAACTCCTCTGAATTCACTCATGCCATTAAAAAAATTTACTTCAATATGTGCATTTCCAAGAAAGAAACAGTGCTTTTCCTATGGCACAGACCCTCTGAAGTCTTAACATTTAAAGGAAAGACAATTTAAAAGTTTTATTGGAAAATTCTAAACAAAATAAACCAAAGATACAAAAATCGTACCTGGAAGAAACAGATGAAACGAGCTGCTCATATTATAAAGTCCAAAGCAGATTCATATTGAAATGTTTTCTTTCAGCATAAGTATAGGTTTCTGTTATTTAAAGCAGTGTTGGCACACATCACCTTTTGACACACCCATTCTGAACTTTTATTGTTGTAAAATGAAGTCACCATATAGAGAGGAGGAAGAAAAGGAGGGGAATAGCTCTAATTGTGCAGTGATCTTTAAATTCTTGCTTAATGAGAATATTAAATGGCAGAAAGGAAGATAAAAGGGAGAGTGGAAACCAAGAGTTTTATGTAATCTAGTTTTTCTAACAGTTCTAGAAAAGACATGCTCAAAGTTCATTTTTAGAAAAGACATACATTTAAGTCTTGAAAAATTACCGTACTTGTGATTAAATCTAGATTATAAATTAACATATTTACCTCATCATATCAGAAAGATTGCCTCAAGTATCAAGAATTTCTCGTTCTTGACTGATGCAGTATTTCACTATTGTATGGAAACAACTCATCAAAAATAGATTTGGGGAATGGGTTGGAGTTCAGTTGCAAACACTTGATCACCTTAATG
The DNA here is from genome assembly GCA_022605575.1 of Laterallus jamaicensis coturniculus. Classification (NCBI taxonomy): domain Eukaryota; kingdom Metazoa; phylum Chordata; class Aves; order Gruiformes; family Rallidae; genus Laterallus; species Laterallus jamaicensis. Next base: position 17,424,795 of record JAKCOX010000007.1, read on the forward strand.
ATGGGTTTCCAGTTCAAGAATTGTCCATTCCCCTTGAGGGGATGAACAGTCTTCAGATGAAAAGCTTGCCACTGTGATGCTTGCTGAAGAATCATCAAGTGGAGACATTAGTTCAGTCCACCTACTGAATGTGTCAACTTGTGATGTACCCTGAGGATTTGAACCATCTCGTGCCAGAAACAGCGTCTGATTGATAAGACATTGTGCTAAGTTAAGGTCTTCAGGAACAGAGTTTTTGAAACCTATGTTTGAGTCCTGCTCAGATAACAATTGCCTGAGAAGAGTCCAGTCCTGTTCTGCAAACTGCTGATCTTCAAAATCCACATCTAGAACTGCTGTTTCTGAATCCATCCTCTGCTCAATTGCTTCTCCAACATCCATCTCATATATTGGAGAAAGGGTTTTTGAAGGCCGGTGTTCATACATGCAGGTTTGTCCCATTGTGTCATAATCATCTATGTCTCCTGAAATAATTCACAATACTGTACAATGTAAAAATTGCAGATGATCTTCCCCTCAGGGCTGTGTAGAACAAAATTTAACTCATTCAGGAAGGACAATCCAACCAGGTTAAAAAAAGGGGGGGGATGGAGGGTTATACAAAATCGACAAAATTTGAGGCATTTATTTCCTATATAAAAAACAAAGTATGATTTATAAATTAAGTTAAAGCAGCAATCACCACTGGTAATTAACAGTAACCTCCATAATTAAGTTTCTGATACAGAAAATGACAATGTAAATATACACTTAATGCACATGAAATTTTTCATTTACTACATAAATTAAATTTAGACCAGGACGTGCATGGAGGGAATTAATAGAGAATGATTACTGAATGGTGACGTAAGCTGTGTCAGCTTAGCAGAGAATTAAAAACAAAATTGTTTTTCCACAGGCTTTTTTCTACACTGCACATGCAAGGGCAGCTGCAGGCAAGGGCAAGCGAACTTAAAAAAATGTACAACTTTTAATGTCTTCTTGTTCTGTGGTCTGGCTGAACACAGATCCATCGGCATTTCATTACTCTTGAATACACAATAGTTGTAATCAACACTATTGTATATTTTTGATGGTATAAACAGACTGAATTGTTGGTATAAAGAAGACAAAACACCAAACAACTAGACAAGTATTTATCTAGCTACGTGAAACAAGTTAGAACATTTCTGTATATAAGCATCAGTTCTAAGTATAATCTCTCTTTCAGGAAATAAGCTTTTACTGGTAAAATTTAGAATTTTAGACATCTCGTAAGTTCTAGAGTTCAAACCTGCTCCCACTGATGTATATGGCAAATATTCAGTTATATTCAATGGGAGAAGGATCCAAATTTGTGTATAATATATAAATAAATAAATTACAACAATAATGCATATAGCTGTTAAGGTAAACAGTTCAGTGCGCTTTAGTTAAGGTTATTACTGTAGTTATTGCACATCCCATTCAGACATACTACGTGTCGTCGAGCAGACAAAACAAATACTGATTCCATCAAAAGCCGATGCTGTCAATGTTAGATTGGATCAAAAGTTGCTGAAGTACAGACACTGCATCCAATCTTAGCATTACATAAACTCTTTTTCCTGTAGTCAAGTTTCTCATTGAACAGCAGGGTATTGGCAGATAGTTCAAACAGAGAAGCATTCTCTACCCAAATGAAATACTTAGAAATTATTTAAATTTAATATAGTTTCAGACAAAATTACTTCAGGTTTCAATCCCAGACAAATTGCCAAAGATTCCCCTATTAATTGGGTTTTGAATGACTGAATGTTTCTATTTCTGTACATTACCTGGAAGTAAATCAGTATTAGCGTATTCAGTAGTTGCTGGTTGACTGTCTCTCACTTGACCTTCCTGAGTCAGTGTCTGATTCTTACTGGCTTCTACAGGTTTTGCAGAGCTGCACTTTTGCACATCAGAATTAGCTTCTCTCTGATGAAGATTCAAATGACATGGTCTTTCTTGAGATTTTGCATCATTGTCTGAGTATTTATTGCACTGGTGAAATTCACTGCCCACCTCATTCTTCATATTTACTTTTTGTTTTTCTCCTGGACATGGACTAGCTGCTGAATGTACTTTCTCTAGACAATTTTGTTCCGTCATTGAAGCACCTTGATTCTCCTTCCCTGGGATTTCAGTGCCATGAAGATGTAGGAGAGAACTTTCACTTTCATCCAATCTATTGTCTCTATACTTATGCTGTTTGTGATCTAGGAATCCACCTTCGATTTCCAGGGGGTATCTTGAATATACAGTCTTTCCGTGGTGCTCTTGAGAAACACTGTCAAATACTTCTGAAGGAGTAAGACCATCTATTGAAAGCTGACGTGAAGTAGGAGTTTCCACTCTATCATCAGATCCCAGTTCTTCACATTCATCTACTGAAAGTAAAACAGATCGTTTGAAATTTTTAGTTTTAGAAAACTCCTGACTTGCAGTATCATTTTCTGTTGCATCTTCAAAACCTAAATTATCAATTCCTTGGAATTTTTGCGTAGGAACATTTGATGGAGGAAAGTTTACTGCAACATTCTCTGCTTCAGATCTATCATCTTCTGTTTCATCAGCAGAAGAAGAAACTTGGTCTGCTTCCTGAGTAAACTGTGCATTGCCAAAAGTAGAACTTTTGCTTTCTCTAGTATTGGTTCTTGCAGTTTCTTGATGGGACCAAATTTCAGGTCTTTTTCTTGGTATTTCATCATCACTTGTTGAATTAACACGGAACAGATCAGAACCCTCTTTTTTCATTTTCACTTCTATCCTTAGGCTGCTGTCATACATTTTTAATTCCTCGGGTGTACTTGTGTCACTGCTGCTTCTTCCAAGAAAATCATGGCATAACATAGTGCTGCATTTAGAAATGCCTCTTTCATTGGATCCTTCGTCATCCTGAGAGCCTCCAGCATCATAATCCTCTGATCTTGGTTTTATATCATCAGAGGATGTGGTTGCACTGCCAGTATCTGATTCAGGACTCTCTTTTGGATCTAGGGTACCAGCACTCCAGTGGTCCACAAAGGGAATTTCTGCATTTTCATGGTTTTCTGGCATTTCTGTAGGATCTATAGGCTCTGTGTAACTAGGTGAGTATTTTTCTGTTATTTGTTCTGTGGAACATTCTGAAAGATCATCCAAGTCTGCTGTAACTGATTTGCATTCAGTCAAGGCTGATGCATCACACAGCTCATCAGCTGGAAGAAATCCCTCCATCTGAATCTGAGGAGATGATGTTTCATCCTCTGTATTGGTTGTTGTTCTGGACAAGCTTGGTAAAGCATTTTCACCATAGTTAAGATCTGTTTCAGTGTTTAATTTGTCACTTTGTTCAGTAGAGACTTTTATTGCTTTTGAATGTTTCACCGGCTCTCCTGAAACAACAGCCTTTTGAATGGTTTCCCTGGAAAAGTCTGAGTATCCATCACTGGAAGACTGTGCACGACAGGGAAGTTCAGCTTTATCATAATCTTTATCTTTAATCTGTTCAATTCCAGTCTGGTCTCCACAGATTTGTCTTGCTTCCATTTCATTCTGCAGCGAAACGTGCAGTTTAGAAACAGTTTCTTCTGTAATTAGGAGAGAAGCACATTCAGATGACATTCTATGTTCTCCATTTTCAGAAGGATCTGGTAGTTTTTGTTTATCAGGTTGAAGGGATGCCAGCGCTTTATCTTTGCTGCCACTTTCTGTCACAGATTTCAGAGACTGGCTTTGCTCTGCAGAACAGCATTCACTGTTGTCATGAAGCTGACCTGCCACAGTGTCAGCCATGGTTTTTTCAAGTTTCTGTCCCAAGCTTCTGTGCTCAGAGGTGTGACCATTCTTCTGGACAACAGGAGATTCACACCTTGCATGTTTTTGGGCAGTGGACTGAGATTTTAATACAGATTGCCCAGTTGGTTTTGGTTTTAGGTCTTTATTATTGATAATCTCAGCATGCTTTGACGAAGCCTGAGTTTTAGGTGTTATTTTTGCAGTGGTTTTTGCTACAGGTGCTTGTGACTGCTTAACACTCCTCTTGGCTGCAGGATGTTTTTCTGGAAGTGTTGTCTGAACCAGATGTTGTGAAACATTTTTTTCTTCATTATGTTTCGGAGACATTCCCGATTTCAGTGAATTTGGTGACTCCCCTTGAGTTCCTAGCAAATAGTAAAAAGAAAAAGACTATGAAGATTGTATGTGTCAGTCAGATGATACAAATTGAATTTATGTTAGCTTTTGTGTTGAAGCAAGTTAGCCAACTTTCCATGTAACTGAGGGTTGTCAGGCTCGATAAAGAATAGAGATCTTAAACAACAGACAAAAATACTGTCTTGCATTTGCATGCCATCCTCAAAACTAGAACTGGTGCAGTTCACAGACATAAAGGAATTACTTCAACCTGTAACTGAAGTACAATGGACTAGAAAGCAGCAGCCATCGAATAGTGCATAGAAACACTGAACAGCAGCTTAGCACAGGAAGTGATGAGTACTGTATTTGATTTATATTATAAAGGAAATTAAAGTAGGCAGAGAATAATTACATTAGCTATAATGTGATTAGAATACCAGAATTAATGTCCCTTCTTAGTCAGAAAACACTGTAAGATCTTTAATGAACACAAATTGACAAGACCTGTGTGTTCTATATCATAATGCATTTAAGATAACTTGAATATTCTTTCCCCCTTCCCGTTGAGTGCCAAGTTCAAATGGGATTAAAAAGAGCTCCATCCTTAACACTTTGTATCTTTTCAAAAGCAGGGTCTACAACGTCAGTTCCTAGAATTAATATAAATAGCTGTTGAAATCAGGTATTCTTCTGTGGGGTAGGTCAGTATCACTAGTGCTGCTCCTAATAGGGATCACCAAAAAAAGGAAGACAAACTCGTAGTTCATAAAGAAGTCTGCAGTCTAAATCTTTGATGCATATTATAAATGCTTGCCCTACAGAATTCCTGTTGAACTCAGTCACGGTTCCAAGTGCAGAAGTGCAGGGGATCAGCAAATAAAAGACTCTGTAAAGCAGATTAAACAAGCAGAAGAAAACACCAACTGGCAGTGAGGACCATCTTTTAAATAATTCGAAGCTGACAAACATTCATTTGCATTTTAGAGTTCAGGACTGTCACCACGTGAAACATGGAGAACAAACAGAAGTGCTTAGAAGATTCTGCCAAATGCTTGCACACACACACACAAAAAGGCAAAGCTTTACATAATAATGGCAGAGCATCTCACTGCTGTATGAAACTTTACCATGGTTCTTGGGAGAATTGGTAGATGTGTTTTGAGCCTTTTGCTGTGCTGAAGAATTGCTACTTGCATTCCCTTTTTTCTTTAGAACAGCTTGCACATTTTGTTCATTGCACCCTTTCCCAGTTGATTTTTTTGTCAGGCTGAAAAGAAATTATTATATCCATTATTTTCAAGCTTAAGATCTAGCTGTGTTTAATTATACTTAAGCAATGTGTGCTTTAATATGCAGACACAAATAAACATTAAAAATACTATCTAAAAGGTATACTTTTTAAAACTAAAACCTCTATGTGTTTACATAGAATTTTATATATACACACATATATAGGTGACCTGTTCCACAATTTCAGTGTTTCTGCTCTCATCCTGTCCAGTTTAATCTAAACTATCCCAGAAACACTATATTTACAACACCTTGCATAGTCATTAACTGTTCCAAGTGTGCAGAATTCTGAATGGCATATAACAATTTAAGAAATTATTAGCATGAAACAATCCAACTGAAGAGCCACACCAATTTTACCTTTACAATGTTTCCAATAGCTAACTCAAATTGTTTTGCAAAAATTAGGCAATAGACATCCATTCTCAGATTAAAAATTACATGTTGACTTACCAGTACGTTTAATAGCTCACCTGAAACCTTTTTCACAAGCACATACAAACACACATACATATATATCTGTAAAGCAGCATATACTGATTTGTAATATACCTGCTTGTTGTGACATTAGCTTCAATCTCAGTCTTTTTTTTTTTGTTGGTGACTCCGTTTGATGTCTTCACAGATGACTTTGTTTTCACTGTTATAAAGTAAATTCAAAGTTACTTATGGGGAAATGCATTGTATATAAGTACTGAAAAAATTTTAACGTGAAGAATACAGCATAAATGCAGAACTTGTAAAACCTTGTTATGTGGCTATCAGTTCATCATAAAGTCAGTTAATAGAGGAGAAATTTAACATTCTTATCTCAAGTTAATATTAATTTACAGGGGAAAAAAGTGACCCTTATCAATCTATAGTAGATTTTTTTTTTTTTTAACACCTCCCCAGGCTGGTTTTCAATGTATGAGCAGCCTGGGACAAATCAGAAGGGGGCTTTGAACTAATAAAGAAGTATTACCAGTCTGTTTTTTTTCCTCTTCTACCAATTTATAATCTTTGAGTTCTTCTGTCTGTTCACTAGCAGTCTGGGTATCTATGTTTGAATTTGCTGACTTGCTGGAAGTTCCTGCTGCAGTCACTAAGGAGGGAGATTCCTTCCCTGTGGTTTTTTTCAATGGTTTTGTTTTGATCTGCACACTTGGGGTTACTGTCAGCACTTTTGGTCTGGCACCTGCAGTTTTTCCTTCATGGTTCTTTAGTCCTTTGCTGCTTCCTGAATTTTTCTGTCCACTTGCAGATGATGTCTTTTCTGTGTCTTGCTTGGTAAGAAGCATGCTTTCAGCCTTCACACTTCCATTATTTTCTGTTTTTGTCTTTATAACAGCTCTAGCCTTTGGTGAAGCAGCTTTTTCCCCAGGTTTTGAATCCTTAGTAATTTTGGAAACTACTTTTTTGCCATCTTTCCCCTTTACATCATCATGCTTTGAAGCCTTATTAACAGTGTTTCTGTTGGTGCTTGATGTATGTCCAGATGCTCCTAATCCATCAGATTTCATTTTATCCTGATTAGTGGAAGAATCTCCCCAGCAATCTTTCCTGCTGTGTTCTGTCCTGGAAGTATTCCTTATACCAACAGATTCAGTAATAGATTTGTTTAGCTAGGAAAACAAAAAAAAAAGCATCAGGAAAAAACCCCAAAATAAAAACACAGAATACATCTTTAACACCAAACTACACATAATCTGTCATTTCTGAAACACAGCTACTTTCTAAGTGGTACATGAATCTAAAGCAACAAGATTAAGTGTAGAAATAATAATTTTTAAAAGAGCTTGGATTGCTGCCTTGCAAAGGTATGGAAGTACCAGAAATAACTGGAGTGCTTAGTAAATCTCAAGTGAAATACTGCTCTATATAGAGGATATAGAAATATCTAAGTAGAATTTTATTTTGGACAGACTAGTCTGTAATATTTAACTTATTAATGTCTGCTGAAGTAAGAAAACTTTCTCTTATATGTGCATAGTTTCCAAGAGGACTATGAATTCTTACAAACACAAACCCAAAACCCAGTTTATAATACACGTGATGACTTTAACCATTACCAGAAGTGCATCAGCCAGGTTAGTGACAATAGTAACTCTCTCAGGTAAAGATACTGAAACATGGAGAATGCATGAAATGGAATCTTTGTGATACCAGTGTCACCACAATGCACCCAAGACCATCAAATCATGTGAAACCCATACCTTTTTTTCTACCAAATACTAATGCACCTTTGAGCGTGAGTGTCAATGGAAGAGTTACTGAGGGCACTAAAAAGTATTTTTTCAGGGCATGGAGTGTAACAGACCCGGTGCTGCAGTGGCTTGTGATAATAGCAGAGCTTCATTAGCTCAGTAGCAAACTATTTGCTCTGGGAAACAGATCAGTTTCATTACATAGCAACAGGGGAATGTGAGATTCTGAACGCAAATTCTTGTCTTTTATTTAAGCTTATGGGTTTGAAATTGTGGCAGAGCATAGGCTGAGTCCTAAGATGTTTCCAGTAATGGACATTACTGATTCTGCAGGAGTAACAGTTCACCAAAAAATAGATTTTTTCAAAAGCAAGTTCCATTAAATAATATGGCAAATTAATACTGAATTTAAAGCACATGATGAAAATAGCTCTGTTTGCAAGCTTCAAGAGTATTTTAAATGTTTGGATGTCAATGTTTACCTGAGAACTAGTGAATACAGGTTTTTTGCCAAGTCTTCGGTCATCACCCTTGTCAAATGCAGCTATAAAAGCAACAAACAGTTTCTTTACTATTTAGTGAGGAGGAAGGGAGACAGAAAACAATCCAGCCTACTTGATTAACATCATCTGAGATCAGAAAGCAACTCCTGGGTTCCTGTAATTATTCTAGGAAGGCTAATTCTGGCAATATGGCAAATGTTAAGTGGAAATACATGGGTTTATGTTCAGAATAAAAAATGTGGTATCTGTAATGAGGTCACATGGCCATAAGCAAGTTGTTTAACTCTTCTGTTTCCCCACTTCCATAGTAAGACACACTTTTGTTTATCCAAGCTTAGCTCACTTGAAGCTTGCAGTGCACTGAGACCTTTGAAAGTGTACACAATTAACCAGAAGGACCCTCAAATTTAAAGTATAATGACTTAAGTGATGTACTGTAATTCACAGAATATTTATTTATACTATTTAAAGAAAAGATTACATTGAAGTAAATTATCTTAATTTCCAAAAGCAGTAAAGCCAAAACACCTAAATGTACACAGTAAGATCATAGTGCCTCTTTAGATGGCATGCAGCATGATGTCATGAGAGTTATCCCTGTGATTGTCATGTGGAATTTTCAGGCAGTGAATGCCTTTTTTTTCACTGGGTGACTCTGGGAGGGAAGCATTTTTCAATAAAGCCTTTAAATCAATTGCGCTTGTGGAATACAAAAAGGATATTTATAGACACTGTACAGACCCAGAATCAATAAGGTTTCGTTTTTGTTTGTATTAATGTTTTAGCTGAAAAAAGATTTTGCAAAAAATGTATTAAAAAATTCAAGCATTCAGTGCCTTCTGTTTCAGACATACTATTTATAGCTACCAAAAATGTGTAACACAAACAAAAATTCTGCAAAATTCTTACTTAAGATACTAAAAATAATTTTTATATAGGTCTGTTAAAAAAACACACAAAAGATATGCTAAAAATGGCACCCCAGGGATCTAATCCTTTTTCTAGCAATGACTCTGCACATTAATACATACCAATATATTAAGACAAAATCCATATAAACTTGTGCCTAAGAAAACACAAGACATGAATGAATGAAAAAACCCACAATATCATCTATCATCTTTTGGCATTTTTTCTCCTCTGTTGTAGCCTTCTAATCCTACATAGGTTAAATCTGTAGAAGATAAGTTAAATCAACTTTCATCCTAAAGATTTCTGGTGGTGGTTTATCTTAGACATATTTCACCTGATTAAAATTTGTCTACCAGTATTATGTGATCACTTAGCCTCTAATTAAAACCAGATAATTCATGCAAATATTTCAGCCTACCTGTTTACATATAAAATGTATGGTAGCTCTGAGAAAACAGAACAATTTCTAGCAAGATGGAGTTTGGACAACTAAGGCACACCTTAGTCTTAAATATTTTTTTCTACTGAAAGCACTACTGCAAAACAGCCCAGTTATTATTTACAATAAGGACATGATCATTCTAAAAGTAAAACACCCTGAAACAATAATCACCCTTGTTTCTGAAGCCAGCTCCTCAGCTTCTGAAGGATTCTATAATCCAGAAGGAGGGCAAAAACCTGTTTTGTACCAGAGCAGTGAATTATTTGACTTCATCCCTAAATCATGCTTAGAAAGACTGTCACTGAATCTTCCTCTCAGCACATAACTAGAATAAAATTTTGATCCATCTGTAAGTGAAAGCAATTTTATAACCATCATATAGCTACTGATGTCTTTTTTAGACACTGGAATGTTTATTTCTGCTTTGAATCAAAAGCGATTTGATTTTAGAGAAGCCTTCACCACATTCTTCCCTTTTAGAACACTGTAATGTCTGTCAAAGCGAATATTCAACCGTAACCTGAACTCCATCACCAGTTCTGCACGCTCAGAATACTTGTGTACTTCAAAACAAAGAAACATTCAGAACAAAAACTCCTTTCTGCTAGGAGTGCTGCCCATTAAAAATTTTGAGAAAATACTATGCAGCTCCTTAGGGGCTCTCTGCAGCAGCACACACAGTATCACAATACCAGTCAACTGTGAAGTCAAGCTCTCTGCATTTACTCACAGTGCACAAGATAAGCGTTATGCAAGAGACAAGCAATATTTATACAATATATAAAAAATGATGAAGGATAGAGACTGAATTCACAGAATGGGTAATCTGCTTTGTGCAAATTTTAATTCATCCACCGTGCTTATCTCCTTGAAAATGAGACCGATGAGGGTTTTAATCCTACTGCAGTATTTTCAGTAATTTAGAGCAGCTGTAAATAAGAACAAAATCAATCTACATGGTCTTGGTTCCTATTACATACACTCCTAAAAAGAAAAGCAGGGGAGATTTTTCACAGAAAAGGACTTACTGATTTCCATGTTTGAATCTAGCTAAGCATGCTATCATGCTCCTATTCTAAAATGCCACTTCAAAGCCCTACAGCATTGCAAATTTTGCTTTTTATATCTGGCTGTACAATAGCACCTACATTTTATCTACCAATCAGACTGCTAAAAAATTCTAATGCCATTTGATGCCACCAGACATACCTGCTTGTATTTTCTGTTGATGGTCTGGCCTCATCAGCTTCCAGCTTTCTGTGTGACGAACAGCATAAAAAGACTGAACCAGGAAGACCCAGAGCTTATCACGCAGAGCCTGGATCTTGCACGTAAAACCCTGTGTTCAAGTAACAAATCAGCAGCTGGCGAGGGGCATATTGTCATAGCAACCAGTCATTATTCCTTTCAGAATCTACTTACTCCCTAAGCTAGATCAATGATGTCATCACTTATATTTTATAATGGCCTGGTAGATGGAGATGCTGGTTTTGAAGGATAATTCCCCACCACAGTAATTTTTACAATACTTTAAACCCAAGTCACTGCAAGGCATACTGCAGCACTAGAAAACACCATATTGCTCTTTTTCTCCTTCCTTTTCGGTATCTTTTTTTTTTTTTTGCTGCTGTATTTTAATGAACCCCATAATAGCTCTTTACTGTCAGCTGTGTCACAACAAGGTCAAATACTCTAGGGAAAAATAATGTATCTGATTAAATTTTCATTGCTTTTACCAAGAAGATCTACAATAGCACCAGATTGCTGTAATTCATTTTGCATTTATTTTTCATTCTTTGCTTCTAGCATAATTTTGGATTTTAATCAGTATGGCATATTATTCATGAATTATCTCCAGCGTTGTAGACAACCACAGCTTAAATATCATTATTTAGATTGTGAGTAATATACCGTGTGCACTTGCACACAGAGACTGACACCTCCCCCCATCCCAAAAACAAACACCAGATGAAGAGGCAGCCCTTGCTTCAGAGGACAGTCTTAAACAAAAGCAAACGTAGCTGTGACTTTTAGAAAAAGGGAAGAAAAGATACACAGAGAAAGAATAAGCTCTCCTCACTTGTCAGCTTAAGGTAAGGTAACATTTTGATAAGTTTTTCCCCATCACAACTTTAAAGTGACAGTAAAGAACAACAGAGCAGTGGTGCCCATGGGACTTAGATTCTCAGTAAAATACAATAATTTTTAAATTATCATAGATAGGGGTTCTCTTTGAAAGAAAAAATTATTAATATCCAGCAAACAAATGCCAGCATTTTCTTCACTCCCAACAGGACCTTGGATTTATGCAGATGCTTTGCTGCGTGACCCCAGTTGTAGAGCTGAGCCACCTGAGCTCAAGCCACGTCTCTTGATTTGAACCATGACATGAAACAATACCAGAACAGTTGTTTTTCTATAAACACTGCATATTGAAAAACCTACCATCTCCTTCACATTTGTGGAGTCCAACAACGTATCCACAGCTACAAGAAGAAAGCAGCTATTTTCATTATTAATACTTTTTTCAATTGCATTAAAAATTAGCTCTAGAAGGTCAGGTTTGCTGCTCATTGCCTGTGCCTGAGGAAACAACAAAAGGCAGCCATTTAAAATAAGAGTATTTCATATGCGAAAGCATTACTGAGCAGAGAGGATCTACTATCACACTGTGCACGAGGTATTCCAAAGCTGAGCATCCTCCTTTGTGCCCGTTCCATTACCCCACCCCTGCCCTGGCCTCATCCTGAGGACTCTCACTAACCCAGCTTTTGGGAACAAACACGCTCTGATGAATTTTCAGCTACTTGCAGCTTGAGATTCGAAATCAGAATGTTCTAACATCTCCCTATTTATTTTTTTAATCCCCTATACGTACTAGAAAAAAAAAAATCTTTCCTGGGAGAAATAACCAGCTAGATGACTAGATATATTCTCACCTGGACCTCAGCATGTCCACATTCTCATTACTCATAATACAAATCAGTAGAAGATTGAGTTACCGCTAATATTTGTGTCATTCTTGTAAGCACATGCTGTTCTATGCGTCTAAAAGCTTTGTCAAGATTATGTATATACATATCACTTTCCAACACAAGGAGGTGTCCCACTAAATTCATAGGAACTTTTGCCTGAGGCTCATAACCTGAAAGTGGTATTGATGCTGTGTATCAAAGCATTAATCTGCTTTAAAACCACACTAGAAAAAAATAACCCCACCCACAAAAAACCTGAGCACTGCCTAATTTTTCATTTTATTTTCCATAGCATTGTAGCTTTACCTGCAACAAATGAGAGAAGCCTTCACTTTGTACTACGTGTAGAAAGTTGGCCACAATAAATGTTACACATTCTTCTTGTAGTCTAGATGCCAAGGCCAGAGCTGCCTCTGTCCACTTCACTTGGGGAAGACTATTGATCAGCCGGTCGCTCTCCATCAAAAGGAAAGCAGCATTCTTGTGGTTCTTAAAACAAAACCAGAAATTAGCCTGTTGCCAAGTAATCACCTAAAGAATTGCTGCTTGTAAAACAGCCACTGTTCAGTTTACCAAACATTTACACAAGGATCCAATCATGTATTCGTTTCCCCTCTTCCAATAAATGTGGAATTTGATAATTCTGAACATGATACCTACCCTTGAAACTAAAGCAACAATAGAACAATCTACTGCTTCTGTTTTGTCTAAAGTTAGGCAGTAAAGTTTATTCATAGTTTTTCAACTGTGTATCATTACATACTGCAGTCCTCAACAAAATAAGGCAAACATTAACTGGAGAAACCGAATAGAGAAAAAGATTTTAGGTCACTGAGAGATCTAATAAATTTTCAAATAAAATGGTAAGTGAAAGTTCTGGGTGAGAACATTCAGGATACATAAATATCCAGGCATTTGCATAGTTATGAACCTTTTGTTTTATTTAAAAGAGTCAGACATCAAATATTTGTCTTCCCAGATGGAGTTTAAACTGAACTTACCCTTTTTGTTGTCTAACATTTCTCTAAGAAACGTAACTTAGGTTTATAGTTACATTCAGAACAAGCAAAGAGTTTTCCTAATGTTTGTTCCCCAGGTGTGTGCCTTTGGTCTTTCATACTTGACAAAGTATTTGTATTGCCTCATCAGCACAGTACCTGGGGACAACTTTTAACTGGTTAAGCCATAACTTAGAACTTGTAATGTATTGTTACCCATGTTAGAATGGATTGAAGCTCTACTCAACATGACCTAGCAGGTCACTGATAAATTATGCAGTAAGATCAGTAACACTGGAGAAAGCAACAATTCAGATAAATATTTGACACAAAAAACCCCTCTACTGTAAATTCAGATTATAATCACATTCATCCTATGCAAAGTAGAAAGCAGGGAGAATTTTCTTCATGGATATTGTTAAAACAAAGTCTGGCCAATCATTGTTCAATGATATTTTTTTATGATTTTACTAATATGTAGGCAAAACCAGTTTGTTTCTATGCATGTAAGGTAAACTAAGGATTAAATATATGCTTATGGCTTGATCTTGCTCCCACTGGACTCAGGTATAAGCTATGTGAATGATCCAGAATTCAGCCCCTGCTCACAAGGCAATAAGCATTTACTCCCATTAGATACTTCCAGTGAAATATAAAATGCCTTCATTGACCTCTAATTAAATTAGCACTTTGTAGAAGCAGTTCTGAATTTTACCTCTTGTTATATTTTTTCCTAACCATTCTGAAGTGGAGTCCACTTATCTAAAAAACCAGTAATTTTCTGGCATGTAGTTGAGACACCAGGAACAAGGACCTGATCAGTGTTTTAAGCTGCACTCCCACTTTAATGTTTCTGTGTTCGGCATTGTGGTTTTTCAGAGATTTTTCCAACCAGCAGTCTCCTCTTCTTTGTACCTTTCTGCCTCTAAAAGGAAGAAAACCTAACTAGGTTTTGTATTTCCAAGATTGGTAAATAAAAGGATCATCAGAGTCACACTGTTTAACTGGGTGGAACTGTTAAAAAGTTTATAGCAGAGAAAAAAGGATTGTGAAACAAAGTAGCCCCTACAAAATTAATTTTAGACTTTTTCTTCTTTCTCCTTTAAAGAGCCTTAAGCATTTCTGCAGATTGTGAAAAACTCCACTGGGAATTCCTCACGTTTTTGGACTGGGTGTCTTTGAGCTCCCAGTTAAATGATCACTCATGAGAACTGTTCTGTGGGCAGAGGAAGCTTATGCTTTATTTTAAATTTTGCAATTCTAAAAGCTTTCTAGGCTTCAGTCCATGAAATACCAGTGAATCTTGCAAATACACACCAACACAAATTTTAAATCAGTAAAATGGGAACTAAAACACACTTTAGCCCTGACTGCAAAAGTCTTGCAGAGAAGCTGGGTACACAGCTGGAGCAGTACCAGGTACTGCAGTGCTATGACTGTTCTGCAAATGCTGGTAGCTTGAAGATAGCTCCGGTATTTCAGCACAAGCTGTAACCACAGCATCTCGACATAACAGAGGAGAAGGGAGGCCTGAAGTGGCTTGGGTTTACCTCTAAGCTTCCTGATAATGTTGCACAGGGGTACCTGGAAGGGAGCCTAGAACTGTGTCTACACATCTGAGCTAGTTTGGAGCTGGGTGGTGCTGTAATTTCTATAATCCTGAAAACGTTATGCAGAACTTCTCAAATATTTATGCAGTAAGTGACATACAAAGCTATGTATATAGTCTAGGATCCTGATCTAATGTAATGGCAGAACTCCTAGGATCTTCAGAGGTACAGCTACGATCTACTCTGTTAGAAATCATGTGTTCTGGTAGAGGACTGTTTGTTTTCTGTAACTGTGGGTACTCTCAAGCTTCTCTTGGTACAGCCACATAGCTCTGAAATCTGTTTTTCAGGCTTTCACCAGAGTATGCAGTAGCAGTCACTGCTCACAGCTGACCACAGCACTTGATGGGGTAAGTACTTCATCAGAGATGTCCTGAGAACACACAGTCCCCAGAAGCCTTAATGGCCCTTTCAGCCAATGGCAGTTCTTGGCTAGAATCATGTAAGAGTACATCTCTTTAACTAGGGCTATGTTTGGCAGTGTGGGTACCCATACCTGAGCTATTGAGATTGGAGGAGAACAGTAACAGACACACCTTTGTTTCATAAACTTATTCTGTATTATTTTGCTGGACTTGGATGTGATTATCACTGCACTGTGTGCCCTTGAAGCATAGCAATGAGATCTGCTCCTGAAAATCTGTTTTAAAATTGCTATTTTAATGGGAACTTTTACACAGAAGTGTACAAGAGATTTAAAATACTGTATTATCTCTTAATATTGCACAGCTAAATAAGGAAAAAAATTACATTGCTCTGGTTTTATATAAAGCATACTATCTATACTTACCAAAGAGTTAATCAACATAACAAGACAGTTGTTCTGAAGTTCAGTAGGTAAACTGGCAAAACTTCTCTCTGACAAACATTTTGCAAAATGTTTTCCTACCCATCTGTTGAAAAACGAGACTTTCTCAGGTAAGGAAGATAAAAAACATTCCATCTTGACTTGTTAGCATCAGTGATACTTCTGAAGTATTGTGAAGGAAAATAATACTTAAAATGTGAACATTTTATATGCCAAAAATAAACCCAGTCTGCCAAAGTAAAAGAATTTCAACAGAGAGTGAGAAATTAAAACCAGAGTTTATTTTACTTACTTCATGCAAGCAGCATATAGGTTTTCCACTCCCAATGAATGAGCAATAGCCATGCATTCTAGCACAGGTTGCTGTTTGCCGGGAACAGGCTAGAGTTGTTAGCAAATTATCACAATTACTGTACATTCTGACTTAGAGGAACTACAGATTTACAAAATCTTCGGTTCAAACAGAAATACTGTTAGTTGCCATGGTATTTAAGTTTGTTTGCATTTATGCAGAATAGGGAAGCCAGTTGCTTCCACACATCCATAAAGTAGTATTAAGCCTAGTAAGCCTAATGCATGAAAATGCTTGACTCTGAGCAGTTACTTGTTATTAAACTAATTTTAATTGAATGGAAATATTTTCTAATACACGCCCATCAAATCTGATTTTTCATATTCCCATATTCCTATTAAGAGCAATTACCTATACAGTGAAATGTATCAAGTTATTCTCTGTGGAACACCGTTTTCATCACTTGTGGTTACAAGCTTCTATAAATAGGCAGATGATACCACAAGTCTCAAGTCCTGGTGAATTTAGCAGATTTACACATAAGAAAAGGGTCTGTTGACTTAAGCTAATGCCATGGCCACATAGTTGTTAACTATCTCGTCATTATGATGTATAAGTAATAGAATGAAAATTCTTCTTAGGCTTTCTGGTTGACACAGTAGCAGAACTGACATACCTTTTGGAAAAAATTGCAGTAATCTCTTTTTAAAATGTAGACAGCTACTTCTTTCAGCCCATCTAGCCCGTACATATCTGCAATGCCCAACATGCGGCTAAAGAGACAGCAGTGGCAAAAGAAATTAAAAAATAAGTTTCATATGTGCATGTTGCTTACAAGACAAATTACATGCCAATTTCACCTCTTTGTTTAATCAGAATTTACTGCAGAAATAGACTGATAACCAAGTGTGAAACTTGGCTAAAGAATAATCTTTCGAATAGGAACATGTATTGACATAATTAGAATCTCTCAACCACTGGGTCCAGTCTATATAAAGTAAGCCTCAACCAATCACTGAGAAACTGTTAGAAGACTCCCAGTTTCTCTGTTTTAAGGGTAGCAAGAGAAAAATATTTGTGGCAACAGAGTTTTAGAATGTTGTAGGTTTTTTGAAGGATTACATAAAATGTTACTGATACAATATCTGAGAATTACGCCCTGAATAAGGAAAAGCACAGTGAGCAAACTGTTATTTTAAATGGTTAAAGGAAATCATTCACATATTTTGGTACTTAGCTAATTCAGGATTATGTATAAAACCCTATTATAGTTTTATTATTTATTATAATAATTTATGATGAAATGATTACTCATTATTTATTATTAAAAGCTATCCAGAAGAAAATGCCAACATTTACATTGGTTGTAAACATACATTTACATGGTTGTTACATACCATCTTTTATATCATCTAAGACTAACTTCCACATATTAACTGTTATACATTATCACACATTGTATATACTGTTCTGAAAACTAAAATGAAAATATAGACCAATTGGGAATTATTTTCGTAAAGCTTTTTTCACTTTCCTGATATAATACTCCCAGAATATCTTGCCTGCCTTTTCCATTAGCTGCCAGATAAACAAGATTTCTTCAATAGGTTTATTTTTAGAATTTCCTCAAGTAATGATTATTATATTTGACACCTTTTTCTTAATTATACTACATGAAGAATTTTCCTTTTTGAGTGTTGACTGAGAAGAATATTCCCCTGCAGCCTCCACTCCTCCACCAGAACCCAGCTGCACAAAACTACAACACAAGCACAAACTACAATTAAAAATAATAAAAGTTGACATATACCCAACATCAACTTTATCTGGAAAGTCCAGAATACCTCCATATATAAAATGTAAGATGACACTCATTTCTACGTGGCTTATGCTGCAAAAAAGAAAGAAAAAAACAAATGAAGACACATCCAGAATAAACCCCACCATATTCCTTAGCCAGAGTTAGTTGGTCAAAACACTGATAGATCACTGAGCCACTCTGTAAATGGAAGATAAACGGTCTGATAAAATTAAAGCTATTTTCAAATTTATTGCAATGTAAAAAGAATTTTTGCTGAAACTTTGAAATGAAGTAATAAGCAGACTAGTATCTGGATTATTTACCCTGATAATACCCAGAAGGACTTGTAAAAGCAGTAAGTTAATGATTAAGCAACTTTATATTTAAAAATAGTTTCACAATAATTATTAATTCTTTAATATATTTAAACTTTTGCCACAATAAAAATACATTTAATAGCTTTATTACAATGCTAAGTAGGAATGTTGCATCTCAAAAGATTTGGAAAAGTGTTTCTGCCTAGATTCAGAAATATGGAATTTCTGTACAGAGTTGGGCTTGCATCCTTGCATCATCCCAGCATCGTAACAGGGAAAGGCACAGAATGTCTGTTTTAAATGGTGAACGATCTCCTGTACTAATATATACATTGTGGTACTTATATCTTGGTATGCAGTCCTCAGATCCCACAAGTGCAGATTGTGCTAAGACCATTTAAACATTAGACATATTTATGCAACAGACAGTAATGACTAAAAACAAAAGAGAAAAAGAAAAGGTTGCAACACACTAAGCAGTATCAACACAGTTGTCTGTCTATGTATTAGTACACATGACAGCCGTAAAAGCAGCAAGGAAATGTTTCCCCACAGTCTTGACAGCTGTTATCTTCAGCAGAATTTTCATTACTGTGGAATAAGCCATATGTACTTTATTTAGAAGTGTTTAGAGAGACAGCAAGGAAATCTGCAGCAAGCAGAAAACTGAACTAGAAAAGGTAAAATAAATAGATACGATTGTTAATAACAGAAATTATGAGACATTGGCATGAGGATATACACATGTAAAGATTAAATACTTCTCAGGAGAAAACCCTCTGCTGAAAAATAGGGATGAAAATTTCTTAGCCGTATAGAAATCAATCACAGGGAGAGAAATCCAGTACCTGAAGGGAGCATACAAACAGGAGGGGAATCAACTTTTTAAAAGGGCAGATAATGGCAGGACAAGGGGGAATGGTTTAAAGCTGAAGGAGGGAAGGTTTAGATTAGGGGGATAGTTGAATATTGAATATTAGGGGGAAGTTTTTTATGGAAAGAGTGGTGAAGTCCTGGAACAGGCTGCCCAGAGAGGTGGTGGATGCCCCATCCCTGGAAGTGTTCAAGGCCAGGCTGGATGGGGCCCTGGGCAACCTTGTGTAGCTCCAGGCCTGAGGTTGGTGGCCCTGCCTGTGGCAGGGGGGTTGGAGCTTTATGATCCTTGGGGTCCCTTCCAACCCTTGCCATTCTATGATTCTATGAAATGTAAATACCAGAGGAAGTGTTGACTATCAGCCTCTAAAACGTAGTATGTATAGGATAAAAGCTAAGGAATCAATTAAAAGTGTATTGTTTTATAAGGTTTAGGAAGTTGTAACAAAAATCAGCAGAAAACCTTCTTGATTTAGCAGTAATATTATTACATTGATAGAAAATTAAAATTATGAAAACACAAGAAATTTCCTATCAACACAAAACAACTATACTTTACAACACTGAGGTAAGCAGTTCTTTATGAAGGAAGTGGAGTCAGCCAACATCATGCCCAGACTAGCAAGCTAACATGTATAAGGATCAGTATTAGTTTGCTTTTAAAGAATATTTAATGTATTTCAATTTATTTTTCTGATACCAAAAAGATCAAACCTGGCAGTGCCCAGTTTGTCTACAAGGCTTCAGTATTCAACCTACACTGACAGCTCCATTATTTTCAGCTCTCACACGGAAAGCCATTACAAATAACCACACTAGTCAAAACTGGTTTAGTGTATAGTCTTGAAATATCATTATTAAGCACTATTTAAGCAATGTAATTATTTGCCTTTATATTGTAAATACACACTTATTGTACAGATAGGTATGAAAATGAGTAATACTTTTGATGGCATGTACAACCTGAAGCGAGAGAATCGTAAAATACACTGTGAATACTAAAACAAACTCTGCAAGAAACGATTAGTGCTTTTCTGCTCATGAAAAAGGCTTCTTCCCTGAACCACCTGACAATATTAACAAATACACTACACACAGTGTTTCATAGTGAAGTCAAAACAGTACTCAGGAAATATATCAGGCTGAAGAAAAGTGTCAGGGCAAATTAATCTTCAGTGTTCTATACACAGCACAGTTGTTACATATTTGCAGTGATTTTAAATTGCCTACCTTTGCTCCCACATGACTTGCAAAGACAACACTTACCCTTGAAGAGTGATGTGCTCTTGGGAGCTTTCAGCCCAACTTCCACTCAACATTGCAGCAAAATAACTAGATCTGGCACATAAAATGGCCCTGAGAGAGGAAAAGTAAACATTATTCCACTAGATACAAATATTTATTATAAGACTCTTTGATAACATTGACTTAAATTGTTGCCCTTTATGCATTAAAGAGTCATCTGTGTACTGCATGTCTTTTTCCTGATATGTTTGGAATTTCAAAATATGCTAAAGAAAAAACCCAGCATTCTAAATTTCTCAGTTAAAGCTTGTTTCTGGTACGACTTTTACAATCACATAAGAGGTTATCATCACTAGCATCTTCCTTTAATACAATACAAAATTGCAAACTTAATTTCTTCTGTTCCATTTCATAGTCATAAAATCATAGAATGGTTTGGGTTGGAAGGGACCTCAAAGCACATCTATTTCCATGCCATGGGCAGGGACACCCTCCACTAGCCCAGGTTGCCCAAAGCCCCATCCAACCTGGCCTTGAACACTGCCAGGGAGGGGGCAGCCACAGCTTCTCTGGGCAACTTGTGCTAGTGCCTCCCCACCCTCAGAGGAAAGAATTTCTAACCAATACCTAACCTAAATCTGCCCTCTTTCAGCTTCAGGCCATTCCTCCTTGTCCTACCACTCCCTGCCCTTTTTACCAGCCCCTCTCGGTCTTTCCTGCAGTCCCTTTAGGTACTGGTAGGCTGCTCTAAGGTCTCCTCAGAGTCTTCTCCTCTCCAGGCTGAACAAGCCCAGCTCTCTCAGCCTGTCTTCATAGGAGAAGTGCTCCAGCCCTGATCATCTTTGTGGCCCTCTGGACTTGCTCTGACAGCTCCATGTCCTTCTTATATCGGGGGGCCCCACAGCTAGATGGAATGGTGTGGAGTAGAGATCTTCCTTCGACCTGCTGGTTACACTTCTTTTGATGCAAGCCAAGATACAGTTGGCTGTCTGGGCTGCACGTGCACATTGCCAGCTCACATGGAGCTTCTCATGAACCAACACCCCCATGTCCTCCTCAGGGCTGCTCTCATTCCATTCTCTGCCCACCCTGTAGTTGTGCTTGGGAGGTTTGCACAGTCCCACCTCTGAAGCCCATCCAGGTCCCTCTGGATGGCATCCCTTCCCTCCAGTGTGTCAACTACAGCACATAGCTTGGTGTTGTCAGCAAGCTTGCTGAGGGTGCGCTCGATCCCACTGTCCATATTACCAACAAAGACATTAAACAGTGCCGGTCCCAATACCAACCCCTGAGGACTGCCACTTGTCACTGGTCTCCCCTTGGACACTGAGCTGTTGACTGCAACTCTTTGAATGTGACTGTCCAGCCAATTCCTTATCCACTGAGTGGCCCATCTGTCAAATCCACGTCTCCAATTTAGAGACAAGGATATCATGCTGGACAATGTGAAATGCTTTGCACAAGCCCGGTCAATGACATTGGGCTCTCTTCTCCTATCCACCAGCACTGTAACCCCACCATAGAATGCCACCAAATTTGTCAGGCACAATTTGCCCTTAGTATCAGCATCTTCCAACGACAAGACCTTTGCAACAAGAGGTTTTTCAGATGGAAGGGCAAAAAGGAAGAGAAGACAGCGGATGAAAACTGCTTTATCATTCAGCCTTCCAGACCGACAGCAGTTATAGTGTTATCCTTTACATATCTTATACAGGCTACTGCAGATAATATTCTCATACATACAATTTTTTCCTGAAACTTACTAAGCTTCCTATTATTTATAGAATTACTTTATGTCATGTGTTTCCTGTGGCAGAAAAAGCCAAGTGTTACATTAGGCAGGAGAATCCTTTCTTTTACATCTATTTCTTGGCTCTTAAAAATGTTTCAGAGCATTCTCATTTTGTGTAGGAAGAAGTAAGAAGGTGGCTATTTATGGTCTCTTTGCTAGGCATTATATATTCTGGAATCTCTCATCTCTCTTCCCTCCCTCCTGCTTCAGAAATCTCCATACTTTAAATTAGGACCTTCTTGCACATTCTTCTTGTGATTCATCCAGCAATAATAATGAAACTCTTGCAGAACGTTTCATACCTCAGGGAAATATGTCCACACGTAAATGGGTATCACATCACAACTCTTCAGTATATGAAGTTCTGAATACACACACAATCTTGTTTTTATAAGGTATAACACATGCTATCATGGAGATACAAAATACCCTAACTCCAATTTTGTCCTCTTCTGAACAAATTCTAGTAATGAATGGGGATAGATTAACTACAAGGGCACAGTTGAAGTTGGTATTAAAAGCCTCATTTTCCCTAAGGATACCCAGTAGAATGTGTTCAAGTATGTACTACCCAAACATACACTGATAAAACTTTAACTTATAAAATACACAGACACAGCAAATAGTATGAAGTAAGTTTTTCTGTGATTTTCTACTGTCATGATTTGTGCCACAAGTTTCATATTGAACAACTGATACACCCTGCTCAGAGCTCTGCAAGAATACAACACAGCACAAGGAGGAACTAATTTTGGAACGCTCTCAGAGCACTGCTGCTCCCATTGTGAAAACTATTGGAAGTTCATAGGGCTTCTTGAGAAAGTAAGCAATACAGAAATAAGAGGGTGGCAGAGGATGGGTGCTTAAAGTTTCTCCTATTTGAAAATTTAAATCACACTGGTGATTTCACCACAGTTACACCCAAAAGTTAATTTCCCTTACTCACACTCCTATTGTTTACATGCTGCAGTATTAAGACAAGCAAGTCTTGTGCCTGTGTCAGAACATCCTTGTTTTCTCTATGAGTTAGTGCTGTATTTTTTGATGCTGGTTAGCCTAGAGACATTGCTTCAGGTGGTAAGTGGCCTAAATTAAAGCAGCTCTGCTGATGGAATCTTTTTGTTGATCTTCTTTTTGCATCAAAGTATTTATTTCTCCAAGTTCTGAACCTGAGAACATGTTTATAGTGCAGACCAGAAGAAAAAAACATGCCTAATATGATTCTGTACTATATTACAGAAATTTAGTTATGCCAGTATCCCCCCCCAAGCTTTGTGTTGAGAAAATACCAAAGAGCAGGGTTTTTATAATCTCTCAGAGTTATTTATATACTCAAAGGGAACAAAATACAAGCTGCCTAGTTTGCTTGTGCAAACAGACTCAAGTACAAACACACATTAAACTTATGAGGAACACTGCTGGTGCTTCAGTTTGCTTTCCCAGACTATGGAAGTCCAATAAAGCTAAAGTTCTTAGGAGGTCTTGGACTTTAAATCTAATAAAGGCTGCTGATAAATCTTTACATCTACGTGAGGGAAGTAATGAAAGCAAAGTCAGATTCTATATGCACAGATTCTGAAAAGGATTAAAAAAATATTACTACTGCAGAAATTTTCTACCTGTATGGCAATTGTATTCAGCATTAACAGCTGAATAGTTTATTAATAGATTTTTCATTTTCTTTCAATAATGCAGTTATTTTTAAAAAGGTTAGCAAAGAAAACCTACACAGTCTTCATACATGAGTATGTACTCAGTGTATGAGTTTACAAAGGCAATCTTAGAAGAGCTAAAACCAGAACTGTTTTCACAATAGTTGCCATTAATGAGAAATAATTGTCCTTAGTACCACAGTATGGCCACTTCTCAAGTAAAACCTAAAAACTATCATGGCTTACAGCTAGGTAACAGCACCAGCAGTAACTTTACTATAGGTAAAGCACCATTTTATACTATCAGGAGTTTAGGTGAAAAACTGCAATACTGTAAATACCTGTGAGCTTGAAAATCTTTGCCTTCTATGCAAATATTAGTATCTGGGCAACAGCACATTCTGTAGAGCATCATTAAGTCTTCTCCTAACGCAGATGCAGTTTCTAGTTTGGAGTTATCTGCAGATGGGGAGAAACAGCTATTTTCACTTTGTCTAGTGTAGACAAGACTATTGACAGTACACAGGCAAAATACTTGAAAAGGAGGAATCTGGCATAAATTTTTAATATTGCCTATCTAAGCTTGAATTTTCCTTGGAACTTTTTCCAGACTTTGCATTTTACTTCGTGTTTTAACTTGAGATACTGGAAATTTGATGAATGCCTCATGCTTGGTATCCACAGAAGTGCTGCAGTTACTCTTTCATAAGATTATGCAGCCAGTTCTTGTTCTTTTTTAAAAACAGAGATCTGGTACCTCTGCATGTAAGAACAGTAGACTCTACAGTTCAGGGTCACATAGTGCTACAGTCCTCTGCCTGAACAGATTGGTTGCTGGGTACTATCTTACCAACAGAGCTGTAGCAGCCAACACCTTTGGTGTAAATGCAGTTACACGTTTCCCCACGTGACTTATTTGATTCACGGCGACAGCAGGGAAGATTCTGAAAGATTCCAGCCATGGAACTAGCATGACTTGCTAGAACACAACAGAACCAGAGAGATGCTGCTCCGTGGCAGTCACGCGTGGTGAGGACACAAGGGGACTGTGTTACAGACGCCATGCTGATGGACGTGACTGATGCCTGGCAGGCCCAGCCGGCTGTTACGCTGCACACTGCCTGAGAACTGCTCCTGCCAAACTGCTGCCCTTTTTTTTCCCAGGTGTGTAGAGAGCATTATTGATGCAGCAGTTACTCTGTAGCTATTTTAGGCACCCTGTTTCCTTCCCAGGGGTACAAGGAGATAAAGTAAAAATGCAAACAAGAGAAGCGGCGGGGGACCAGATAAGACAGCACTCCTGCAAGAGCCTGCACAGCGCATGCTGACCCTTGGCTAGCCAATAATCCTGAAAGGGGAGCTCGTGTACTTCACAGTGTAACCAATGAGTTAGCTTGCTATTTTGAGTAAACCTGGTACAGTGTATAAATGTGTGTGGCTGCGGCAATAGAGAGCAATGCTCCTAGCGCTTTAAGGACTCTGTCGTTTACTCCGACAGCCTCCTGTGGACTCCCTGTAACACAGGTGTGAGAGAATGAGATAGACCATAGCAAAGAATATCCATGTAAGCTATGTTATAACAATAGCTTTAATTGTTGCCTGCGTATTTACATCTGTATAAGTCTTTGGATAATTATTTAAAATGAACAAAGATGTAATTCCAAACCTACCTGCAGTGCCTGTGCTGCTTTCTGCATCGACTGCTGCTGGAATTTCCTCTTCAGTACAAGATGAACATATAACTTCTTTCTGCACTGCTCCACTTGGAGCATTCTGATCAACAGGTGGTTTTTTGCCATCTCCAAGATGATTTACATTTGTTTGACTATTTCGAAGAGTAGCAGTGTTGTTTTCTTTTATTAGTTTAGGTTCCAATACTTTTTTCATCATAGCCAGCTCCTCAGCTTCAAGATTTTTATCAGATGAATACACAAGCCTGGAATAGGACACTGAGTTTACTTCTGTATTTTTTTAAAATTGATGGAAACAAAAAAACCACCTTTTTTCTTTCTAATGAAGTACATGGCCAGAAAACAAAAGCTGGATTTTACAGCACTTAATAATAAATTTTATAACTATCACTGGAAAACGTTTCTGCAATGCTTGAAAAAGCATAAATAAGCTTTATAAATAGAATGTTCTATCATGTTAAAAGGAACAAAGGTTTCTCTCCCTTGCTTTGCTTTTTTAATTAAAGAAATTTTTGTCTGCTCTTCCTAGGTCATCCACTATAATCAGAAGCAAGCCATATCAGCTTTTACTTTTCCCATATAGTAATTCCAGCTTCCCACTTTCCCATCTGTTTCACCAGCTTATTTTTGGCTCAAGATCTGGAAAGGCTAACAAAGCCTGCTGTCTGTGACAGCAAAGATCTTGTATTTATAGAAAGATACTGTACTCCAGCAAATTAATGGAGTCTTGAAAAGTCAATGTGAACAGATAACGCACTTTATCTGTGCTTTCATACCATAAAGATGAAGCTAGAAAAGAGTAACAGAAAAGCTATAGTTACTTTGGGTTTAGCAGACATGTACTTGCAGATCTGCATTTAGTCACTCATTCCATGGCAAAAAGGCTTTATTGTTAATACTGGGAACATAGTAATTTGAGTATGCCATTTGAACACTGCCCTCTAAAGCAGCAGAGAAAACATACCAAGACATCATCTTCCTTCTCAAGCCCTGTATTTAAAGGCTTGAGTTAGGTAGAGATTTTGTGTCTGTGTGATAGAGACTCTCACAAAGAGAATGACAAGAAACAATGTAGAAAATGGGAATTTTAACAGTTTATTATATTTTGAAAGAATGGGCCAGAAAAACATGCGTAATAAAATTCACATTAATGAGGAAGATTCTTGGACCCCCCTTTACATGAGTTTTTAAGGTCATTGTACCATATGTGCTTTCAAAATTCCCAACTTGTGAACTTGGCCTGACTATCCACTGCCTTTCACATTTACAGCACTTTCCAACTCAGCATAACAACAGCATGAGGCATGCAGGAAAGACAAAATTACCAAGAACAGAACCACAGTTTGCTTGCTGGAGTAGGGAGACTTTGCAAAACTTTAGAAAATTCACGACCATGAGTTCCATACATTTTCCCTGTTCCCTATGCTGCTCAGTACGTAACATCTGTGTTTTACAGCTTTGTGGAAACAAATTAACAAATATTTCAAAAGCCCACAGAAGTATTCTGAAGTTTTGTCTTCCAAGTTGTTTGTCCACATCAGATCTTCCAAGAAACGTCAAGGAAGTTACACGGACAATGCCACTACTAGAGAAAATCCAATCATTCCCACTTTATCCCTGCATCTTCAGCAGATGCAAGCAAGTACGACAAGAAGCAAACCAGTACCACACACTGAATGGGGAGAACTGCAGGAAGATTCCCTAGTAAGGGTTTGCTGAAAGAAATCTGCCATTCATAACATGCTAGGTTAAATTTGCACTGAACTTTACTTACCTTTCTGCTGCTGAGGAGCTGTTGCATATTCAACATATAAAGACAGTACAAATGACTTGGAGGGAGAAAAAAAATAGCAGCAACAGATACACTGCTTTGCCATAAATTCATTACTTTGATGTTCCTGCTTACTTTCTGCCAGTAACTGAGAAACATATCCATAGGGAATCTGATAAGCTAGGCAATGAGGCAACAACCTCCTGGGAGTCCTAAGGGTATTTTCAGATAATCTGCATAAGAAACCCCAGGAATGTAATTTTATTATCACTAGTGCTTAAGTGAATAAAAATGGCACCCTTACCACCACTAGGAACTCTGTAAATAAAACAAGAGGCATGATGTTAAACGAGAACTACATGACTGGTTTCTAGAGCTGAACAATTTTTCTATTTGAAAAAAGGGGTTTTTTTTCCTCAAAATTGTCAAGGAACTTTGATTATTTCAGTTAATGTTTAAAATTTAGCTGCAGTCTTGAATTCATTACTTCTCCAAACTCAGCAGACTTTCTCTGTCCTGCTTAATGCAGACTGTAACTTTACTACTTTGAAAGACTCATGGAGACAGCCATTATTCTGCTTCACAGACAGCAATGTTTTTAACACATCTTTTAGAAATTTTCTTTTATCTCACTTAAATCCCATTAGATGTTCTTTCCAGACTGGAAAATTCTGCCGTTTTTGAAAATTTGTGATAGAAAACTTTGCTTGGCAACACCCTTTTGTAGCCTCATTTTTAATGGCAGAGTGAAGACGACTGTCTTCTGTAGAGTATCAGATGGTGCTTTCCTGCATGAATCAAAGCTAGGGAAGTCTTCATCCACAGCAAAATGCATAGCTCAGACTTTAGATCTCAGGTGTTTTAGTGCTAATGTGAACCCATCTACTTACAAAAGCTGCTGTAAGAAACCAGGACACTCTGCAGAATTAGGATACAAAGAATGTTTGTGGTTCCTAACGTCTTGAGTAAGCATCAGTGTGACACCTTAGTTTAGTAAGCTAAGTGCAGAAGATTACAATTCTATAAAGTTACAGATTTCTTCTTTAAATCAGATTGAGATGTCAAGAGGTCTTACAGCTTGGCCCATTTTGAACAGAGTAAATGTTTACAGGAAAGAAGTTTTCATAGTTACCCTAACAATCTAAGAAGGTATAAACATGTTTCAGACGTCTTCCCACATCCCTAACTATCATCAGAAAAGTACCAGGTTGTACTCACTGTGACCTGCTTCCTGGAACACATGAAACAAAGTAACTCCATGCCACTTGTAACAAACAACACACAGCATACACAGACATCAAAAATTCAGGATGATGAAGAAGAGCTTTTACTTTGTGGGTTGCTTGCAAAGTATTAATAAAATGTTAAGTAGCTCAACCAAATTTACTTTGGTATATCTAAGATTTAATTCACATTTTTAAAGGTGTCCTGAAGGTTTACCTCCTCTCATTACAAATGACTTAGGCTACTACATCTTTGGGAAGTCTCCCAGCCTAAGAGCTCTCTTTAAGACCCACCTATTCCCATCAGTTGTAGATACATGGCTCCACCTGAGGAGTCATGCATGAGGAACCCATTTTGTTATTTCCAGGAACACTTAAAGCCTCTGGAATTAACACTATTGTCTCCAAACTTTGCTGAAGGTTGTCAGGGCAGCCTCTTTTATTGTCCCCAAGTAGTTGTTAACCAACTAATTAAAATTTCTCAACTAATTAGACACCCACCTTCCAAATGCTCCCTACAGCAGCTCCCACCTGTGCTGAGGGAGTTCTTCACCAGGAGCCCAGTTGCAGAAGACATTAGCTGCCATCTTCTCCTCAACCCACGTTTTCCTTAAACTTACACATACATGTACACATCACTGATGCGTGCTATTTACACAAACAGGGTCTTGGACATGTTGTTATGGACAAGTTCTGTATATGTTCAGACTGGCAGAACATTAGTAAAGAGATTTCAGAGCAGATTTAAGAAGCATTAATGCCAGGGACACAATAGCATGGAGCCATCAGCACACAAGTTTAACATACATGAAAAAGGGAAGGTTTTCTGTTTGACAGCTCATCAGTTTAATTGTCCTGAAAGCAAGATACGATGGTGGCTTTAGAGTAGAATGACACAGTCAGATGCCCAAACCCAGACACTTACTTGGTAGAGTAACACAATTAATGAAGAGAGACAAATTATGGTTTTTCTTTTATTTACAAGTTGCAGAAATTCTGTGTGGTGTTTTCAACAGGAACTTGGCATAGTGCCTACCAGAACTCACACAGTAACTAGATTAGCACTGAAATACCTTCTGTACATGTGTAAAATACCATATTATACACTTCTACTTAAAGGTATGCACTATCACAATTAAATACCAGAACAAAACCAAGATCTATTAGCTTTCTGTTAATAAAAATACCACCAAGAACATAGGAAGCCTCTGAACCACTCCATGTTCACGGTCTTAATGCACTGATGTCTTTAGCAAACACAAGTGCAACAAATACTCTCATGACTGAATTTAATCTTGGCAGACTTGCTAAAAATATTTCAGCAATAAACACACCTACAGCAGTGAATCTTTTTAGTACAAGTTAGGGATGTCATATGCCCAACTTCAACCTAAATTATTCCCTTAAAATTCTTCCATTTTCCTTTAGATTTGCTAAGAGACCCATCTGCTTGATTTTTGCAGCTGAGATAGTTATTTTAGTGCCATTGATTTCTTGAGATAAGTATTTCAGTAAATTTCTTCTCATGAGATGCAACGTCAACTGCTTTGCTACCTCACTCAGATGCTGATTAAATTTTCTGATTCCTTGTTAAAGCTAAGCATTTCAGCAGAAGAATCTGGTGCTTAAGCAGTCATGGTCCCAGTGAAAGGCTTCTACCCATTTCTCACATAGTATTTTTTTCTTGAGGCATAAATCCTTGGCATTAAGATACTGTGTTTTCCAAGGGAAGATGTTAGTATCACACACATACCAAATATACGGCGATGTGAAAGTTTAGTTTCTAAACTTCCTCAGAGAAATCAAGATTAGATGGAAACATACCTCAAAACAAAATCTAATAAGGAAAAAAATTAAACCTCACTCTTTCTATATATGTGGAAAGCAGCTAAGGTTGCCTCTGTTGGGCATGTGTTTAAGGCCTGTTTTCATCAAAAGAAACAATGATCATGGTGAAGCCTTTCTTCCTTCAGCAGTTTATAACAAAATCTAAACCACAGGCTGCACATAGAATCTAACTTAAACAGTTTGGTTCATGATAATTTGTTCTCAACTTTTCTCAGTTTTCACTGTTCACTGGAGATAAGCCTTTACAGAGTATTTTAACTTCCACAATTCAGGATTTATTGTTTCATAAAGTTTAAGACAGTCACATCAAATTTCCCATGTCACCCATATTTATAGGGCAAGGTTTGTTAATTCCATTTCTTCTGAGAGGGATGATTTTTTTTTCAGCTGCACTCCATTCCCTCATACCTTAATGCATAGAAAATAGTAGTTGTTGAGCCAAAAAACACACCTGCATATGCCACAGAAAGCTGTTTTTGCCGTTAGTTTGTTTTCAAGATACATGAACCAGTCAGAAAGGATACTCCTTGCATGTTAGGGTACACCACATCAACAGGCATGAACGATAAGAGGATAAAAGGGAAGGATCATAGCAGAGTAAACCGTATAACCCACAACATTTCAAGAACACAGGAGGCATGCTTTTCCTCCAAAATAGTGGTTTGCAGTCACAACCCACTAGAGGGGAATGCAGAGCCCTAGATACCAAGAGTATGACTGCTGAGGCAGAAGCGTAAAGGAATTCAGCGTACACAAGCAGAAGTGACCTTTGTTTCCACCAAAATAGCCAGTATACAATGGGGACTATGCTAATCGAGCAAGCAGTAAGAATACTCTCACTCACAAGCTGTTTAAAGAAATGTCTCCCTTTTTCACCTACTTTGGAATCCAATATTAGGGAACTGTAACTGGAAGTTAAAGAACAGCTATTCACAGATGAGCTTTTTGCCCAACTGCTTTATGAAAACCCCACAAGGAAGAGAAGGTCAAGCTGAAAATAGAGCTAAGCCATCATCTTCTGTAGCCTCAGTCTGATGTCACATAATTTTAACAGGTATGCTGCCAGGGCTTCATTTCCCCCCCTCCCCTGCACACAGGGAGGATTCTGACAGTCACGAGCAACAATGAAATTGTAAAAGGTGCGACTAAATGACAGGTGAAACTGGAACAACACTACAGGGCGTCTGTAGTATTAAGAGCAGTTGCTATAGCTTAAAATTTATTCTACAGAGCGAGAGTCTGCATTGAGCCTAAAGAAAGAAGTTACTGACATTATGCTGTCTAGGAGTTTACCTTCAAGAACGTTTTTATTTGTACTTAAACTAGATGTAGCATCCTTCTACTGCCTGGTACAGAACAATACAAACAACACAGCGCGGTCGAAGCCCTGGCTGGTCTACTTTGACTCAACTGCTGGTGCTGCAAATTAAACCCCGTGGCAGTAAACATCACAATGACAATTGTATTCCTTTGTATTTGATCTGTATTTATTGCTTTTTAACTGGATCTGACTGTCATCAGGTCCTCCTCTGTCCTTCCTTAAATCAGATCCCTTTAATGCTCTCATTGTTTCCTAACATTTTATTTCTAAAGCTGCATTTTTCCAACTGAAAGGGTAAAAGCAGTTTGCCTCTCAAAAGGCAAAGATATTAATGATCTAATGATCTGTGACAGACTGTTGTCCTTCAGGGATGCTAAGTTGCTCCCTTCCTGAGGCAGGCTGCAGAACCCTGCTTGAGCAGTCATCCCCTGCCATCGACATACTTGAAGTTGTTGACCCTCTTCTAGTCGTGTTATGAAGAGTGACAGAAGACTATTACATTAGCTTCGTTGGACAAGAACATAGGGGGAATAGTATCTCCACTATGGATGCTGCACTTCCTGGTGACCCACAGTTTCTTGCTGGTGTCCTCAGACAGTGCAAGCATAGGGAGGGAAACAAAGCAGTACTCAGCTGGCTCAGCCATTTCATGCGTGAAGTTTTACTGTGTCCCCCATCCTGCTCAAAAATGCTCAAAAGTCTGTCAAGAAGAGCTGCACAGCCTTTGGCACACAAGTGGCACGTAGCCTGTGTCTCTCCTGATTATGGGACACAGAGGCCCAAAGGAAGTATGTCTCACTGAGTTGCAGGCCAGATGTAGTTTGTGAGAAAATAAAAAAGTCCTGAAATCCCTAAGGAAAAATCATTTTACTTGGGAAGCTAAAAAAAAAAAAAAAAGCTGAATACAAACAGGAAAAGGAATGAGATTTTGTGAGAGCTCCTATGAACTCTTCATACTGTATTGGTATTCCACTTCTGTCCTACAGAGAAACAGTATTTATAAGCAGAAAACTTCAAACTTTTGTAGAAGACTACAACTTTTTCTCAGGAGCCCAACTGCAGCTGCAAGTCTTTGTTACAACTCATCATGGCCATGTGCATGCTGTGAGAACTAGGCTAGCTTTCGGGCAATGATAAGGTAGCTGTAATGTAAGGCACTGTTTTGGGTTTGCAAAGGTGTAATTAGTTTGCATCTTTACAGTAAGGATCCACTGAGGTTCAACAGCCACTGATACTAGCAGAAATAATTAGTTTAACAATAAAATTAGGCTCTCTTCAACCACAGCTGCCTCCTTTTCCTTGGCCCAAAGCAGCTGGCTGTGGTCAAACCCCAGTGCACTGAGACACATTGTCACAAACTCTGCTAGCCTAGAGGATTCCAAAGCTGAAGTATCAAACAGCACAGGAGACTAAGTTAAGACAAACAAACTGCCTTGCAATACACACTTTATACCTATCTTAGAATGTGTGGGGAGGCTTGTCTGAAGAATCTCAACTCACATTGAGAAGATAAAAGATTCATAATTAGATAGGCTGTTTTGAGCGTAAAGATGTTTTTCAGTACTGTGCTTGTCAGCAAATATGCAGGACTCCAGGGATCATTACTTGCCTTCCAGCAAACACTGGCAAAATTGAAAGCAAGTACCAATGAACTGTAGGCACTGTAAGTGCTTACATTAGGGAAACAAAGGAATAATGTAACAGCATATCAATAACTGATTAATATAACAATTATTCACAATAATTATTTCAAAATTTCCAAATTAAAATAATTTGACATTTTTAAAGTGTGCATTATCATGCTTCTGCATGAAAGTCTTCTGTACCACCTCTTATATGAAAGCAAAGCAAATTAATGAAATCAAAGTAATAATGGAGTTAAGAGCGCAAGACACAACCCATGCTGTTTGCTTACCTCTTGCTTTGCTGACACGTCCAGGGCTCTGACAGTAACCTAACAACTGCCAGTTCATCAGCCTGTTCCCCAACAATGATTCTGTGTTTTGGATACTAGTTCAAAAAGTTTTATTTCATACTTACTATAAATTTAGTACCCAGCCTACATATTTTTAGTTATCTGGTGCCTTATCTGCAAACATAAGAAAAGGATGAGTGAAACCAGTGAGAGGTCAGCCTAGGTTGTATTTTAGGCGCTAAACTGCGAAGCGGCAACACCCTCCCCTTTCTCTTGCCAACATATATTTCCTAGGCACATCCTGAATTCAGCTGAAATCTCAGTGTCTACCACAGGGGTCCTGTGCATGCCCCAAGGGGCGACTGGCTCGAACATCAGCCCGGTTTTATAGAAGGTGGAAAGGTAGAGAAAAGCAAGTTCTTTAAGAAGGACTAAAGGCACTCGAGGCAAGAAGGACTGCAAGGTCTGGTGGCAGCCAACACCCCTTGATGTACTCACTGAAGGTTTGGAGAAAGACGAGCGAGATGCCAGATATATGCTAACAGCTGGCAATGGGAATACACACTGGCCCTTGTGCCCATCCCAGCCCACACAGTGCACCCACAGCGTGGCACAGCTTGCTCTGGGATCCCAGGCTGGTGGGAAAGCAGGGCTGTGTATGGCCTAGTTCATGGATCAGTAGGACTTCAGCGATGACCACGCAGTTTCTGACTTGATGCATCTTCATCTAACTTGAAATCCTCAGAGGCCTCCAAATGTTTTTTTGTTTTTTTAACATGGCAGTAAGATGTCTTTTCCTTGTTGCTTTTCGTTAGGTGACCTCGCTAACAGGGGGATCCATAGGGGGATCCATAGGCAAAGACAGGTTTAAAGGATACGGTTGGCATTTTTGCTGCTTTTTCTCCTGTTCTATCAGAAAGCCTTTTACATACCATAAGAAGTGCTACGATGAAGAGTTTACCCCCGCGTTGTCAGCAGCAGCAGCAGGATGAAGGCAAAGGAAAACAAGTAAGTTACAGGCAAGTCCTCTGCAGGAAGGCTGCGAAGATGCTGCCTCGAACGCTTTAAAACAGGTGTTAGCACTGGCAGGAGGGAAGAGGGGACACAGGAGGGGTAGGTAGTGCCGCGGCCAGCCCAGCGGCCCGGCCGGTGCCCGCTGCTCCGGCGCCCCCGCCCCGCGACCGCACACTCACCGCAGGAAGCGCCGGAACTCCGCGGGCCCCACGCCGTCCAGCCGCAGCACCTCGGGGGGCGGCCGCCCCCCGCCCAGCCCGGCGAAGAGTCGCGGCGCCCGCGCCAGCAGCACCGCCCGGTGCGCCCGCAGCGCCGCATCGCCCACACGGACGGTCACGTCGGAGAGCGTCCCCTCCGCCAGCAGCCTGCGGGAGCGCACCGTTACCGCCGTCTCCCCGCCCGGCTCGGCCCAGCCCACCGCCCCGTGAGAGCCGCCGCCCGGCGCGTACCTGGCGAGATCCTGCCGAAGCTGCTCGGCCAGCGTCTCCTTCAGCCGCTGCCGCTCCCCGGCCGCCGGGCCAGGGCCCTTCGGCGTGGCGCCGCCGCCGCCGCAGCGCGCCATGTGCCAGCAGCCGCTCCGCCGCCGGTGCGGCGGCAGGGACGCGGGCGGAGACTAACAGTCCCTTAGCGGCCCCGCCGAAGGGGCGGCCCCGCCGTATTCAGGAAAACAAGCGGGACAGCGCCCGTCACCGCGAGTAGCGCCCCGCTTCCCGCCGGGAGCCGAGGGACCGGCTCACAACCAGACGCGGGAGCCCCGCGGTGGGGGCTGCAGAGCCTGACCCGCGCCCTCCCGGGGGGCGGGGCTAGCGGTAGCGTCCGCCAACGAGGGCTTGCGGCGCGCCGGCTGCCCCCGCCCTTCCCCGCGGGCCCCCTGGCGGGAGTGGGAGGGGCCTTCCCGCCCCGTGCGGGAGGCGGTACCTCCCGCAGGGGGCGGGGCCAGCAGGAGGGGCCTTCCGGCTCGGCCGAGACCCGTCGACCGCAGTGAGGGCGCTCTCTGCCGGCCGCCGCGCGGGCTCTCGCGAAGGCCCGTCTGTCGCTGCTGCTCTTCCCCGACAGCGGCGGAGTGGCGAGTGTCCGCCGGCCGGAGTACGAGCAGAGCCTGGCTGATGATGAGCCTGGTACCACACAGAGCAGGGGCACCAGCCCGCTGGCCGGAGCTCCCTCGGCAGCTGGGGTGGGGCCCAGCAGGCGCTCCTCAGGCACCACCCGCTGCCCAGCACTGCCCCTGCTGAGGCATTAACCCGCGGGGTAGGGGGTAAAGGTTGCTCAGCACCCTTCTGAGACCAGCAACAGCGTTTCCAGCTTCAAGTGAGAAGTATAGAGCCATTTCAGTTGTTGAATGCTGAAAATATTCCGGGGGAAAACACCCTTGAAAGGCCAATGGATGGAAAAACAAGACCAACAGTGCTGTCGTAATACTGAGGAGTTTCTTCCTCGTATTTGGTGAGCTGCATGAAGACTGCCAGCCAGGAGCTCCTAGCTGGCCAACAGCACCCCTCAGTCCACTTTATGTGAGCGTGACAGAAAGGGCTGCACCCAAGTACCTGCATGGGAGACTGCCTCTGGAGACTGAACGCATGCAGCAGCGTGGGACTTGTTGGGACTAACCAGGAACTGTCAGCTCTCTTCTGCTCTGGTGTGGACAGTTGGTGCTGGCTCCAGTGCCTCCTGATAGTCCCTGTTCATCTCACCTGTTCCTGGAGCACTTGCCCTGCAGGTGGAGAGGGAGCCCTTGGACACCCTAGGGACAGGTGACTCACCTCTGTTGGGCACATCTTTCTTTGTAGTTAGCAACCAATTTTCTTCTCCCTTGATATCATGTGCATCTTAATTCTACCCTCTGTTTCCATAATCCCTGTTTCTCCTGTAAACACAGGAATTTGGCAGTAGTTCTTGGAGACAAGAACAGCAATTGCTAGGATAATTCCAACAATGAACCATTATTTCTAAGTAACTACAACAATCCTAGCATGAGGAAGGCTGCACAGTGGACAGGTGCTTCAGCTATTCAAACCTAATTCTTAGCTCCAGTAAGAAATGAGTTCATAGGTAGCCAGATAAAGGGAGTAGTTTCAGATGCATTTTATTAGACAGAGGTGGATTTGATACATGTTATATCTTAATTTTCCATTCTTCTTGCTCAGACATGTTGCGTTAACAGGTTTCCCATTTTTTAGTCAAGAAAGAAAAACACATTGCACAAAGCAGCTGCATTCAACAATAAAACAAGATCTGTATCATTATTCACTTGAAGACTAGAAATGTGCCCAGAAATTTTTCAATCATTCAGTATGCTAAAATATAGATAATAAAAAGAGTTAGTTACAGTTTAATGGTAAAATACATTAAAAAAATTGGGGGTGAATCTAGAATGAAAACTCATGACTTCCTTCAGTATGGCACCACTCTATTGTTTCATTATAAATCTGTAAAAGGCACCACACATTAAAACCGTAAAGCAAGGGAGAAAACAAAACCAAGCAACTTTCCATGATTTTCTTTCTGTACAAATACATATATATCTTAAGGCAGGTGTTTTTATGTGCAAAATACAAGTATACAGGTAAAACCAATGTTGGTATCATATATTCTCATACTCACTTCTTCTTTTAGCAGAAACATTGGTGTCCAAATGTACAGTACATCGAAAACACTTTTCTCTAACAGAGCTCAAAATAGAAGGCAGGCTGGAAATATGGCCCTGATAACAATTAGTTTTTAAATTTCAAGAGCTTTTATGTAGACCCTTTTAAACATACACAGTCATTCTCGTTTTCTTGTTGTCTCTTCCTTTAGAAAGGTCCATATCAACTTGTTGACTATGTCAGGCTGATCCTGCTGGAGCCAATGACTGGCTTCAGACAAAATAGTTAATCTGAAATGGTTTTTAACATAAATCCGTGTCGTTTCTGCCATCTCAACTTCCATAAACGCATCTCTTTCTCCCCATAACAGCAGGGTTGGCATGATGACTTCATGGTGCTGCAGAGGTAGGCAGCTTTAAAAATAAAACACACTTAGTTAGGTCTTTTTTTATAAAAATCTCCAAGACAAACTTCAGTCAACTTAGCTTTTGAAAGCAACACAATCTCATTGCAAGCTCTCTCTAGGTTCCAAGGTATCTTCTCCAATGCCAAGAAAACACTCCTGTCACTCAAAGTCAAAGGATGGTAAAATTGTTAGAAGATACTTCTACTGTAACATGTCTGTAATCAGCAGTTGACTGCAACAGAGGTCTTGTTTTTGGAACATGAATGATGCTTCAGCACAGTACACAGCTCAGGAGCCCCACCATCTCTGTAAAAGGGGAAGTGGAACAACAAGGCCAGAATTTTGTAGGCCAGTGGCTTGCCCTTGGTTACGAATGCTATGGCCAATTTCTGAACCTGCCCTAGTTTTTAGTGAAATACGATGTTCTGAATCACATTTAGACTATCATGGAATCGTAGAGTGCTTTGGATTGGAAGTAGAGTGCTTTGGATTGGATTTGGACCTCAAAGATCATCTAGCTCCAACCCCCTTGCCATGGGTAGGGATACCTTCAACTAGATCAGATTGTCCAAAGTCTCATCCAACCCTATAGTTCAAGGCATCCAGCTGCATCCCCGAACTGCTTTATCAAAAACTGGCTGTCTAGGGAATGGCAGGCTGCCACTACGGACCCCAGCTAGAGTGTTTCAGGTCCACTCAACATTAAATATCACGTAGCACAGCTCGAAATGTCTGCAGAAAAAGACACTCTATAGAACATGGTGCCTGCAGTCAGGAACATTCAGCTATGAAATTCATGCTAACAAAGTGCCTCAGAGTTCCCTTTACAAAGAACTACAGTATGTTTTTGAAGGCCTCGGACTTACATGCCTACATCTGTATGCACTGAAAGAAAAGTGCTCCTTAAACATTTGCCCTTCATGGAGTCATAATCTCTACAAAACTGCAACATCACAACCCAGAGCTTTGGCAGACTAGAAAGCATTTAAAGATAAATACATTATAAGACTTTTTAAAGAAAGCCCTTAAAAAAAGTTAATAAAAATTATACCACCACAATGACCTATTTAAACTTACAGTAAAAACGTAGTTATTTTAAATTGAATATTTGATACTTCCTCATATTAGAAAGATACATTAGGCAGATAGATTAGACATTAGAAAGATATGAGTAGCTAGAAATGAAAGATTTCAACATCAACCACATGAACCCACCCTAATTTATTCCAGCTCATCTATTTCAGAGATGCCGAAAAAAAATCTAATTTATGCTTGAATTGCCTAAACTTAGCCACATACTGGAACAGATGTGACAATTCAAAACAGAGTCCATCTCATCAGATACAAATCTTTATTATATTTATGCTCAAACATGCTAATTTAAAATTAGTAATGTATAAGAAAGACTTTCTGAATAAAGTTTTATGCCAAACAAGTGCCAGGTTGAAAGTCAAGAGTTAGCCAAGCGACTGTGCTCAGTATAAAAGGAAAGACAAAGATGATGGCATGCATTAGTTTAAACTAAGTCAAAGAAATGGAGACTTCGAAAACAGTATTTCTTTTTACTTATACATAATAAAAGGGTCACCTTAAATAATTTAATTTCATTTTGATTGATGAATTAGGAAAATTCTTAAAATAGCTTTTGTAGCAGTGGATTTTAAATCTGATTTTTCAAGCAAACTGCCCTCACCCACTGAACCATAGCTTATATATTGTATCAACTGTAAAAATTGATCATCTGATTCAGCACATTTAGGCTAAGGTCTTCACCTGTTAAATCCAGTATCCTGGATCTCTTCACTATTTATCTGTGTATTTTTTCACTGCTGTAGGATTTACTGTTTTTCTTTCATGTCCAAATGCCTTCCAAGATTTGTAGCCTCGCTTAGTAAAAATCTACTGGGCTTTTTATGCACACTGCACAGATAAACAATCTGTCATTTTTCATTGCCTATAAGTTACACTCTATTTCTTTTCAGTCTGGAATATGGGAGATCTTATCATGCCTCAAGTTTCCAGATTAACAGGCAGATTTCATGTTTAGAAAGGGAAGTTCCACTCATGAGGTTTAAGTCTCTGAAAAACAGCCTCAAACCTTCATATGGCACTGTTACATGGTTTTGCTGTAAACAAATACTGAAGTCATTCTTAACTGCTATCAGAGAAGTGATCTGTTTCTAAAAATGGCATATCAGAAGTTCAAGCTTCAACTGCTTCTCTTAGCCAAGCATGAGACAAAAGCTCTATGATTTTTTATTCCAAAAGTGCTTGTATCTAAAGTGCAGTGAAGGGAATGACTGCTGTGCTATTTATACAAGGATGTGCTGGTGATGGATGGAAGTAGGTGACTTCAATCATCTCTCTGGAAACAACTTTCCAGAAAAATTAAGCTCTGAAGAATGAAACTCCTGGTGGATGGTAGTGAGCTGGAAACCTTTAGCGCGTAGGTCACCAGTGCCAGCCCACTGGCAGTTATGGGGAATACAAGTCATTATCATCTAAGTGTTGCTCGATGGCTCGTATGAGAGGAAGAGAAAATTTCAATCCAGTTTTAATATTCAATGATTCATATGCCATGATGTGCAACCATTGGGCCTGGCCAAGACTGACTGAGCTGAAGACCAATTTTTTTCTTCCAGTCCAAATCCTGCTGCACTGTGGCTGGCATCACCTAAAATAATATTCTCTGAATTCACTACAGGTACACTTTCACTAGAAAAATAAAGCAAACAATGCAGATACATACACAGAGAGAGGAATTAGTGAAGTATTAAGATTAGTATCTTAGTGAAGATACTTTCTGATAAGTGAAACAAGGCTCTTTCTGAGACTGCAAAGGCCTGAAACAATAGTTTAAACATACACGACTTAAATTCCTCTCATCTGAATCCCAGAGCAAATCAGCTATCAGCTATCACAGATACTTCACTGTTGTTGTCAGAGAAGCATCTGGTTAATGTGCACACTCACTGATGCGAGGTGCTGTGGCAAATGTAATGAGAGGCTCAGGGCTCTGTGCCTCCTCAGCTCCTCATTAGCCCTTCCCAGGGGGGCTCCTGCACTGCAGTTGCAGGGCCAGGGAGCATCGTGCAGCCACACAGCTCCTCATCGCCCTTGGACATCCCAGCTGATGTCATCAACCACTCTCTGTGTAGCGTTAAATAAGGATACCGTTGCCAGCACAGCCATCTCATTTATTTCCCACTGGTGTCTCTGCTTAGTGTTATCTTGTTCAGAAGAATATATATCACCTCTCTACTTTCTTCTCACTCAAGTTTTGTCTCTTAGCCTGTAAGAGACAGTGTCTAGCTCAGACCTCTGTTTTTTTCCCAGTATTTCTCTCCTGTCTACTGTCCTCACAGTGACAGCATGGAAGGCATAGGAAGAGCAGCAAAGGTGGCACTAAATTTGGAACAGGAAAAATGAAAAGTTACTCTACTTCAAACATCTACTGTCTGATTTTAGGGAAGGAAGAAAACTGTCATTTTTACAGTATATTGGAAGCTAGTCCTGTGTTAGGGAAGCATTCAGGAGACTTAGCACTGTTGAACACTAGAGGCAGTAAGGGAAAAATGAGTTCAATCTCACTCTTCTAGCTGAGGGCTACAAGTTTTAAGTAGTGTATATGTAAACTTAAAGACCTTCTGGCCTTGTTAAGTTTTTGGTAGATAGAAAATGGGCATCATTCTCTCAAGTAAAGTCAACTCCTTCCAGAAAAGTTAAAATCATTGGAAAACTGCTTGAGAAAATAAAATGATTATTAATCTTAAAAAAACATTTACTATTTTGATACTATCAGTTTCAGTCTATGTGCTTCCTGCTATATGTACTTACTGCTGCCAGTGAGTCTCATGAGAACAGTGCAGGAACAAAAAGAACTGAGGAGTCAGGGGAAATTTTTAGGCTTAGGAACAAAACAAAACAAAGTACCCCACTTTTTTATAAGAAAACTAACCCAAACACAGTAAAATTAGGTTTTGTAAAGAATGGGTAAATGACTTGGATGCTGTATTATCAAGTGGGATTATCACTGAACTCTATGAAGAGCTTATTACTATTAACTAATGCAAACAATTATTTGATGTTAATGAGAGGGATTTTTCTGATTGCCATGGCTTCTGTGAATAAGGGTCTTTGCTTTATCAGATCTCCAAGATTTTCCTTATCTGCACTCTAAGTCACTCTTTTGTGTAGGTATCTCTTACAACTCACTCTGCATCACGCTGCCTGCTGAGAACAGCAGCAGACACGTTTCTTGAGACCCTCCTTTAGTGGCAAAAGAGCAGCTACATTTTTGGCCTCCTGGGGACTCTACGATATTTTACCTTGTTTCAGAAAGTTCTACTGACCTGAAGATATTTCTGTAATGGTTAATGGGTCCAGTTAGTGCTCCAGGTTGTGAGAAGAAATAGAGATAAGCTTCAATGTCCTCTGATGTTAATCTGCAGCCTTTCCTTCCAATTCCAGTGGCCTGGCTGGTAAATAAACTTTTCAGAACCTAGAAAAGGAAGAATAAAAAGCCACCACATAAGACAGCTAGAAAATGTGACAGGACACATCTTTCTAAAATATGTTTATACATTGTTTAGAGTATAATGAATGGTTTAAATGTTTGGGTTTTTTGAGAGAACTGTGTGAGAAGCACACGGTAAACATTTCTGGTGTAACTTCAGAATTACCAAGCACAGGCAGACAGCAGTGTTACCAAGTTACGAAGCCCTGCACTCTGACCAGCCACCTGGGACAGGCAACAGCAAGTGCAGGCACATACTTTTCTTTGGGATGGACCCAGCAGCTGAGAGGGTGGGAGGGACAATGATCCAGGACTCCCCAGCTGGCTGTGCCGTGGCTACCTGCAGCACTGGGCTGCAGACACGCAGGAGGACACATGCCCGCAGGTGCTTTCCCCCTTTCTATATGCTCGTACTGATTCTGTAAGGTTATATAGGGTGTTGGCCTTGCTGGTTCCTCAGGCAGAATTAATCACCTGGCTGAATGTGATGCCCAGATGCCCAGGCTGCCTGCCTTGTAGCAGGCTCTGACTGGTAGGAGGATGCCCCACTGCACACTGGAGCTTTGGGTAAGTCAGCAAGAGTCTCCCAGGCACCAGATGGGTCCCACTTGCAGGGACACAAGTAAAACCAGCTGGCTACCTAGGGGGTGTAATGCACTGCAGTGCAGGAGGTTAAAAGTAAGTACCTGAGCGCCTCCCAGAAATGCAAGCGTTAATCACAGAGGCTCTATACACTTAGATCTTACTTTATATAAATATCTAACGCTGGAGAAGAAAAATCAGAGAGCTCCGTATTTTTCCTGGTAATTACAACTACATCAGGAGGGATCAGTGTAGGTGGCAATTCTTCCATCACTCACAGTTTAAATACATAAACACGAGCACTCATTTTGCTCACCTTGAAATCATTTACTGTAAACATGAATTCAGGAAACCATGGCATTTGGAAAAAGAAGTAGTAACCAGATTTAATCAATTGTGATGGATGTCGTAGAATGTATTCTGAAACAAAAATGCCCATGAATTAAAAATGAAAACTGATGACTCAAACAAAATTACTGTTAATATTACTATTTTTTAAACTTAAAGGAATGTT
Organism: Laterallus jamaicensis coturniculus; assembly: GCA_022605575.1. Lineage (NCBI taxonomy): Eukaryota > Metazoa > Chordata > Aves > Gruiformes > Rallidae > Laterallus > Laterallus jamaicensis. The sequence continues at coordinate 17,467,996 of JAKCOX010000007.1, forward strand.
TTAAAAATACTACATTAGAGCATGCTATGTGACAAAAGATGATTACTGTTTCAGGAGTAAGTATATGATGTGGTCATTAAAACATACTTTTTTATATGTGTTAATAGAAACAGCAAAACAGAAGCCTGCCAGAGGTTAGGTGAGGGCAGTGACATTGAGGAGTTTAATTGCATGAGAGGTTTTCATTCAGAGACCCATTTGTGTAGCTCGTCCAAAGCATTTTTTTCATCTGTGGCACAAGAGGCATAAATACAATGTGTTTCTCTCACCAAGGGTGTGGTGAACAGGAATTTGTATATGATAATCCAGTTCCATTCTAAAGACAGCATCACAGCATGGCAACGTTCACAAAAGTATGGAAATTTTTTATAGTCTAATTTGCATTAAGTATTGGTTTTAATTGCAATTTCCTGTCTCCAGTGAGCTGCAAGAGAGCCAATACTGATATGCAAATATCTAATTTCCTTGAAGCAACCACAGAATGCGTGTAGGTACTAGGAAGTCTAGAACTGAGCCTTTAGAGATGCAAATTCAGGAAGGCAAAGTTGCATTTCCAATACAGGAGATATCTCTGAAATATTAATTCTGACAATGAATAAAAATGGGTTTTAAAACAAAGTAAACTGAAGTGTCAGTTATCTTCTAAGCTTTCATATCTTATACAGTCTTCAATTGCATCACCCATTTTCAATTACATCACCCATTGTATTTTTCTTTGATAGACCATTATCAATGCTGCCCACTTTATTGCTCTGCACAATTTATAAACTGTGTATTTTCATTTAATCACAGTAGGAAAAAATTGATCTAGGGAGACTTCATCAAGCTACAGAACAGGTTGTGTACTTTAACAAATATGCAGACAAATACTATAATAAAATGTATTTGTCTTCCATACAGCCTGGCTCCTGCTCTCAGTGCTCAGTGGAAATACTGCAAAAAGCTCCTGCTTGCTTAGGTGGTGGTGGTGGTGAAGACCTTTCCTTGGTAAGTAAGCCTTAACTACCTGGCAAAATGTTCTTTATTATCTTATAAAGGGGCCCAAGAACATTGTGAGAACAACGTGTGAGATGGTTCTGACTCCACAGTGGTGTGAAGTCAGGTTTACATCCTACTGAAATGAAAATTAAAGCTGCACTGAATACTCTGCTATTTCTGGGGAAATGCAGTGACTTTTAAAACTGAAATAGGGTAAGGTCAGCAAATGAAAAAAATTTAGTGAGACACTACTTTCATTTTAATTACTGGATGTTTATCTAATCCCTAAGAAATGTTTTGTAGACAGGCTCAAAGCCTGTCACACAGCAAATTTTGCTAATGCACCTAAATCCTTGTTTCAGCTCACTACTGGTACATTCCTGAGCCACTACACTAAGTAGCCTGGATAGGCTGTCTTGTTCGACAGAATATTGTACAAGATCATAAATTGTCACTTGGCACCTATATCAAAATAAAATTCTAATGTCTGTTTCACATTTCTAGAAAGGCTGTTTTATGCAGATTTCATAATGCAGTAGGGCCTTAACCTAGGTGTAATAGAATATAGACCCCCGGTTCAGTGAATTTTATCCTGCCAAAGGGATATAAAACAGACTTCTATATATAAAAAATATGCTTGTAGCCCTTCAAGGATTAAGCAAAACATCAGCACTCCCTCTTCCTACAATAAATTATTTCCAAAAGTCAAATACTTGATAACCTATTTCCCTTCATAAAATACAGTCTAGATTGGGAGAGGCACTGAGTACTGGGAACTCATCTGAATATCTGAAGGGACAATTAGCTGGTTTGTTTTTAGCAATCTCAAAGCAAGCACAGTTATTAATGAAAATGCAGATAATCTGGATTAATAACTACTACAAAACTCACCTGTAAAGACAGAAGGATGAGGGAAATTAACCACTATCAGCTTAGTCACCATCTCAGGGTAACATATAGCCACTAACCAAGCGATCATTCCTCCCCAGTCATGGCCAATCAGCACACACTTGTTGTATCCTACCACATAAACACAGATTTTGCTTTTATTTCAGTGGAATTTGTATCCATACAAATTACCACATACAATAAAATAATTATTGGACAAAATAGGTGGTTCAGCACACTTGCTAATATAAGTATTTAATACTGCACCATTGGTTCCATTACTAATGGCCAGAAAAAATTAGTGCAACAGTTAAAGAATTAACAATTATTTAACTTTACTTTAATTACACTTTAACCATACTATGTCAATGTCAGACTAAAGTCACTTGATATCCAAATGGCCAACCTGTTTACATCTTGGCCAATGTTGGGTCAGATACACAATTCAACTTGCAGTCATTATAATGCACAGATATTTGTCATCTGTAGGGAGTCTCAAGTTTGCAACTGCAGACAGGAACACTGAGTGATCTCCTGAGCCCTTCCTGAACAAAACTAGTCCTTATGAATATATCTGAGTATGGGGAGTTATTTAAGCACTGAGCAGCATCATTATGCAAAAAACTAGGTGTTCTACTTAATAGCTATATATATATCTATCTCATATATATACAAATACACACATTTATACTAAGTAGGCCTGTCTCAATATGTTGTTTGGATGACAATTCTTAAAGTTCTCAGCATTCACCTATTTATTCTTCCATTGATAAAAATGGTAACTTAACAGCAATAAAAGCTGGGAGAAAAATCATTACTGTTTTTCAAAGCCTCACATTCCTCCTTCAACCACTGCTACAGATACTGTAGTGTTAGATACCATCATACTCCTCACTGAGGACTGCAATGCCGAGCACATACACTGCAGATGAAATACAGTATAAAAGCCAAACTGTTTAGAGTGCTGACATAAATTTGGATACAGTTGTCAAAGCACCTTATAACCCCTTTTGAATACAAATCTTTTGGAGTGCTTTTGATATAATCACGTTCTCCAAAAGTATTTAACTTGGGGTTAGAACAAACAAAGATAACAAACCTCAGAAATACTTTTTCCAGAAAATTTTAAATCCCTATGAAATTGAATTATGATGAGAGCACTTGGCAAGTATAACCACTGCATTACCATGGAGATTAACACAACCAGCAAAGGTTGGAAAATGTAAACACAGTGTGGGGACTGCCTGTCCAATCTTGTGACAACATCACAAGCAAAGCATATCTGAAATTCAAACCTTAGAACTGAATCACTGCTGTACTGTTTCTTCATGAGAAATGCAGTAAGTTCTTTGACTCTCCCCGGTGTATCCAGGGAAGTAAAAAGATTCAGAGATTGACAATCTAATCCACTGCCTTGTTATTGGTAAGGAAGGGAAATGCCCTTCGCTGGGTGTTACAGTTTATTGCTGGAAGAGCCACGCTTCAGACTGGAGGGGCAAATTTTGCAGACTCGCTTCAGCTCTAGACCATTACACCATGTATTTGCCACAGGGAGCAATATGTCCCTTGTTCTCCCTTCTGTTCTTGCTGTTGTGTAAGACAGAGTGATTCAGCTCTTGAGAACTGACTACTGTGCAGGAGTAGTATTTTAGAATTTTTTTTTTCTTAATACAGCAGATGTACTGTCATCATCTTTCTAAAGCCCACAATATTTATTCTGTCTTGTTTGTACAAGAGAAATGTCGCCTAGTTTAAATTCTTTGGTCTGCAAGTGCTATTAGACTCTTAATTCCTGGCATTATCCATTAAGCACAACGGCTGGGAGTAAGCAAAGACCTTCTTAGGGAAAAAGACCATAGGTTTGTACTGCTGGATTTCACAGCACACAGGGAAAATTTATTTCTAAAGTAATGATGGAAAATCATCTTTACATATTGTTTATACTGGCATACACATAATCATTAAAAAATGAAGTTTTTTCATTAATAGATAATAGTCCATAAAATGAGTGGGTTTAGCTCTAGATTGACACATGTCTGTAATACATATACATTAAAGAGAATGCTGTTTTTTAAAAAGAACAACTATCAGTGCTAGATCTTTATAGGTCTTTTCCCCTAGAAAAATCAAGTCATTTGTGAGCTGTGTAGTTTGTCTTCTACTAACGCACCTAGAGATTCCAGAATATCCTTTATATCTGTTATCAGGCAATCCAACTTGTAATTTTCTTTGTGAGAAGGAGCATCTGTTTCTCCAAAACCTCTCAAATCCAGAGCCACCACTCGATATTCACTTTTAAATTCCCGCAATTGATGGCGCCAGGAATACCTAGCAAAGGGGGAAAAGAAGCTGGAGTTACAAGGTCAAGCAGTACGGTACCAAAGTGAACTCAAAGCTTTTGCCCCCAAACAGGCCAGGTTTTGTTGGCAGTGAGATTCTTTTTTGTTTCTGTGGTACGGTCGTGGTCCTTTGTGGCTTGAGTAGTTTTGTGCTCCCTTCTTGAATTCCCCAGTACAGCAGTGCAGCTGCCAGAAAGGGGGCATGGCCAGAGCCTGGGAGTTTCAACAGGTCCTGGAGTCTGGCATGGTCCCTTTGCTGCAAAGGAAGCACACATAAGCCAGAGCACACAGAGGCCTATTCTGTTTTATGCTTGGAGCTGTAGGATCATAAAAAAAGTAAGGTCTGAAAAGCATTCTCCTCCCCCTGGCTTGCTCACACACACATTTTGGTGGAGTAGGGGAACACAGCTGGAGGCATGCATCTCTTTCTTTTTTTTCTTTTCAGAAAAGGAACGTCAGATAATTCATACACTCAGTAAACCAAAGAAAGAAATACAATGAATAACAAATGAACTTGGTGAAGTTTGTATGATTTATATTATATACGCTTTCATGTGTGGCTATGCTGCTAGAATGGTTCCAGAACAATCTCTCTTCTGTTTTGATACTACACAAAGTATTTCATTGCTTGTGTTTCTATGGAAAAGAGCAATAGCATTATGCACATTAAAAGACACACAAGATTAAGGACTTGGGCAAGGCCCAGGTTGTTCCTCATTCTGTAACAGTAAGAAGTGGCTACCTGTGTGTTATGGAGGAAAAATAACAAGAATGTGGTGGGTCTCATTCTGCAAGATCTACCTGTCCTTCAGCTGTTACTGAATCAGATATATTTCAGAGTAGCCAGTACCACGACAGACATGGCTTTGTCTTATACTGTAAGATACATAAAAAACATGATCCTTCTAGGCATACAGAATAACGGCTGCATCCCTCTGTGCTAGGATCTAGCTTTTACTTCTGCTCCTTTCAACAACCTCAGACAAATGATATATAACACTTAGACCATCAGCAGTCATAAGAGTGATGCACAGAATTCTATCTTAATTCAAACAGCGTCTATATCAAGACCACTGGATCTTCTCCTTTAACTTTGTCTCCAGCCTAAAAGCAATTTTGAACATAATATTACAGCAACACTTACTAATCATAAAAAAATTGTATTCATGTAAACAGAACAGTCAGAACCTGTTCATTTCAATGCTAATACAAGATTTAGCTGAGATCTCCAGGAATGAAATTTTTAAAGGCATTACGCAATGACTTGGGAGCTGAATTTGCCATGGTAACTGCTGTAGCTACCTCAGTAAGAAGAAACAAGGCCTGTAAATAAATAAATAAACAAACTATTTTTGTTTTCAGGAAATGTCTACTTGCTATCCTCATCTTTTGTTTTCACAACAGTCCATTGATCACCAAATATCTGACCTACTGAATGGGTATGTTTTACATTCAAAGAAATCCTTTTACTACATATGAAATGAGACTATCAGGCAGCAGCTTTGTATTTTGTTGTGTTTTCACAACATTGGTATTGACTTCCAAGTTCTTATACACCTAAAGTACTTAATGGCTCTAATGCAAGTGATCTTTCATCTTCAGACATTCTCAAGCACTAAGGTCAGTGTTGCCTGGTTATAGCTGTCCTACTTCTAACCTTGAGACATTTGAAGGCAGAGGATTTGTTACAATGAAAATTTCTAACTGTGAATGATACCCCTTTGTGGGTTTTTTTTTTTGCTAGTGGCTTTAAATAGCTCTTAAATTGTGATTACTTTATCTCATGCTCTCAGAACAATCTATTCTTGCATAAAAAATTGCTTGCTGATTGAATTAACAAATGAAAGTCAGTGTTGGTAGCGTGACTAGTTTATAAAATATTAGAATGTATTATTCTTTTTTTAAAAAGCTATATAAGCTATGCTATTGGTAGTCCCAGTGACCTATATAACATTTGCTTATTAACTGCTTTATTTATGGTCAGAAAATACAATATATTAACTGTCACTTAAAGCATGACTGACTATTGTAAACTGTAAGAATGGCTTTCTGCTTTTTGAAAATAGTATACCAGATGCCAGTAAAATACAGATATAAAATGCTAACTTCTGCAATATTATCATCACTGTAGGTGAAATCTGCTGTAGTCTCAGCTGTTTTATTGTGTAGGAATACACATTATGCAAGGTATATGTAATGCTTGCACAGAATATGCAACCCCCCCAATCTAATTGTATTCTAATCAAAGTTTACAGTTTTAATCCTTTTAGATAGCATTTTATTATTAGAACAATCTACTTCTTCGGAAATTTGTTTTCAAATAAATATGACTTCCTACCATCATCCTCAAGGCCCTTAATATCTATAGGAAATTGCTAAGGGAAAAGAACTGACCTCTGGTTTACCTGGGTCAATTTATCATGCTATGACCCGAGTCCAGCTTGAAATATCACTGTTCCAACAGCAGAGCCCAGCTCCATATCCAAGTTTAGAAATGAAAAGGACCGTTTAACTTGCTGAATTACTGACATCATTGCTTCCCCTATTCCCTTACTTTTTTTCAGTGCAAGTTCTGTAAGTCATGCTTCACTAGTTAAACCTGGCAATGACAGCCGAGGCAATCTGGTTAAATCATTAGACACATGACTGCTTTTCATTGTTACAAACAAACATTTAGGATTGGGTTTGAGTCATCATTCATCTCATGATGAACTAATAATAGAACCTTTTTCCCTCAGTAGCATTCTGAAATTAGGCTGCACAATAGCCTTTAGACCTCATAGTTCTTCCCCTCCTTCACTTAAAACTTAACTGTGTAGCACTTTTAACAAATGCAGCAATCCATATTGCACTTAACATGTAACGGATCCTCGTTTTAACACCCCCGCTACAATTCACAAGTTTAGCCATATTAGTAAAGAGGTTATCTAAACAGGTAAATCATTAAAATGGAACTGCTCCTCCCCAAAGTTTGAAGAACATTGTACATCCTTGGGGAAAAATGGATTGACAATGCAAAAAAGATGGTTGGTTTGTGTCAGCCTGCAGGAATTTTTCGTGGATGCTGCAGCTAAAAAAAGTTTCAGTTTTGTCCCTGCTAAAACTTCATGCCCTCGGTTAGTACTCATAGGAACATAAAATGTATTGCATTTGGTATACTTAAGTTGAGGTAGTCACTGTCAGGTATCTTAAGCAGCCACTTTTATCAAAGAAGAGTGCGTAGGGAGTTTTACCAGAATTCTGGAAAGCCGTGAAGCAGCAGCATGAGTGGTTTACCCCTTTCTCCCGCAGCCACATAGTGGAATCTTAACCCTGAATCCTAAAACGAGAGAAAAAGAAGCCCGGTTTATTTTATTGCAGCATAGAACTGTTCTACTGAGATTTGAGAATTGCTATTGTTTTAGACAGTATTCTAAGCAGCAAGGTTTTGCCCCTGAAAAGAAAAATCAACTTGTCATTCTTGAAGCTGAAGTCTGTGATTCTGAGATCGGGTGTCTGCTGCACCCTGGCCATGTGCAGTATCCCACACCCTGGCTGCCACAGCTTCTTCCAGGGACAACTGTCTGCAACACACGTGGGTTATGTTGACTATGTGCTAGCTCAGCCACAGGCATACTAACCCTCTCTGACAATGTGCACTGCCTGGCATGGTGACTAGGAAATGCAGATGATTTTCAAAGTTAACACCTTGCTTTCACGTGGACACCAGTCATGCATTTTACAGAAAGACTGTAGGACACAGTATGCTTTACATGCACTTTCCACCTTTCAGTTAGTTTGTAAGATTATGCAACTGTTTTAAATCATCATGTTGCATTCTAGCACAACTAAGGACTGCATGAGTTCTTAAAAGCCAAAAGGAATCATAGAATGGCATGGGGGGACCCCAAGGATCACAGAGCTCCAACCCCTCTGCCACAGGCAGGGCCACCAACCTCTACACAAGGTTGCCCAGGGCCCCATCCAACCTGGCCTTGAACATTTCCGGGGACGGGGCATCCAGTACTTCTCTGGGCAGCCTGTTCCAGCACCTCACCACTCTTTCTGTAAAAAACTTCCCCCTAATATCTAATTTAAACCTTCCTTCCTTTAGTTTTAATCCATTCCCCCTTGTACTCCCATTGTCTATCCTTTTAAAAAGTTGAATCCCCTCCTGTTTGTATGCTCCCTTCAGGTACTGGAAGGCTGCAATGAGGTCCCCCTGCAGCCTTCTCTTCTCCAGGCTGAACAAGCCCAGCTCCCTCAGCCTCTCTTTGTAGGGCAGGTGCTCCAGCCCTCTAATAATCTTCATGGCTCCTCTGAACCCTCTCCAACAGTTCTACATCTTTCTTGTATTGGGGGCCCCAGATCTGGACACAGTACTCCAGATGGGGCCTCACAGGGCAGAGTAGAGAGGGACAATCCCCTCCCTGTCCCTGCTGCCACCCCTCTTCTGATGGAGCCCAGGATACCATTGGCCTTGTGAGCTGTAAGAGCACACTGCTGGCTCATGTTAAGTTTCTCATCCACTATGACACCCAGGTCCTTCTCAGCAGGGCTACTCTCAAGGAGCTCTTCTCCCAGTCTGTATCTATGTCTGGGATTCTTCCAGCCCAAGTGCAAGACCCTACACTTGGCAGTGTTGAACCTCATTAGGTTCACCCGGGCCCATCTTTCCAGCCTGTCAAGACCCCTCTGGATGGCAACATTAAGTAACTGGAAAACAAGTGGGTTTTCCTTGCTTTACTGTTCAAGGTTTTAGACCTACTTCAGAAAACAAGGTCTTAGTGTAAGCACCTTCTTTCTCCCCTATGTATACTCAGTGTTTCTGATGCACCTTTGAAGACAATGGACCTTATGAGAATTACCAGCAGGCAAGGGACTGTTAGCAGTGCAGAGGCTGATCACTGACGTGCCACTGCAATGATGTACACGAGGTTATGCTAACTCAAGGTGAAATCCAGTAGAATTTAAATAAGCTGAAATTATGACCTAGAGCATTTACTTAATTCTGGCACAGAAGTGGATAAAAAAGTTGGGAAAGAGTTAGCTCACAATATGCAATGTGCTGTTTAGAAATCACATGAAGGAAACTGCAAGAAGAAAGCTTATACAGCTCCTGGACAAGTATTAGAGCCTGCATTCTTTCTGTTATTTTGAAAAGGGAAGAAAACCCCCATGCCTTCACTGTACATCAAGAGCTTATATCATGCCAAGGATCACAAATGCATAGAAAATTTTTCTTGCCAGAGATGCTTTAAATTCTTTGAGCTACCTTGGCACTGCTAAATCACTAACCAACTACAAAACCATTAACTTACATCTTGCTTCTTGAAAAGGCCCTGCAAAGGGAACGTCTGGGGGTTTATACTCACTGTGGACATAACAGGCACTTTTGCTCAGTTCCACCCAAAATTACACTGATATTTCTCCTGTGGGATGCCAACAAAGTCCCTAGAGGTTAAAAGGAGCTATACATTTCTAAATATTTAACGATCTCTTCCTCGTAAATGTTGGGGCTGTTGCATCACCTTCACCATTCTCCGTATCACTCAGCCATTAATCTTTTCATATTTAAAAAAGTAGAAGTTTTAGAGTTTCTCAGTTTAGTGAGTAGTGAGTAAGCCCTGCTCCATCCTGCTTCTTTCAGTTGGTGTCCTCTAGGGACTTACCTTCAGTGATTTTATTTTAATCCTTTTCCTTCTTTTAAGAACATCCCCTTTACCCATACGAATTCACTCACCGCAGCAGTAGTACAGCAGCACTTTAGAAGTCACATGCCCCAAACTAAGCCCACCCTTTACCTTTTCAGTTTCTCCTTCCTGTCCCCCTTTTTCTGCCCCCCCCCAGACACAAGTTGTTGCCATTTTTCCTGAAACGCGCTTTTTTCTCTGTTATTTTGGCATCTGTACAGATCTGTTGGATACATGCATTAGGAAATAAACCATCAGTCTGCCGCTATCCAACAGCAAGAGGGTTTCATACTTCCTGAAATGAGTGAAAGACTATCCTATTGACAGCAATACTGTTTCCCTCCAAATGCTCTTTTATTACCATCATATCCCTCACTTCCCCAACAACCTGTTCATTTGCTACTAGGTGCTATAGGAGAAGAGAATGGGGCATTTAAGGAAAAAAAGCATGCACATGCCTCCCAATGATAGGAAACCCCCCCCCCCCCAAACAAATCATGAGAGCCTGTGAGGCTGGGTAACTGGTATTTGTACTGCCTGGCACAGACCAGTCTGCACAGATCCCTCAGAGCTGAGATCTTTGTGCTCATTTTATTAAAAGTAACACTTTAAAATTTGCAGTGTGTTCTTTGCTCACCTATCACTACAAAAGAAATGAAGCCAACACAACTTCATTTACAGCAGTTAGTGGGAGAGCAAATCACAGGTAGAGAGCCAAGAGAAGTATCAAAATCGAGTGGTGGCTTTAAGGGTACAACCCTAGAGACAGGGCATCTCTTTCCTCTACGTCTTCCCTGCGCCCCCGATGCGCGAACGGGTCTCCCAGGTACGAACGACTGGGCAAACCCCGAGGAACAGGGAGGGCACGGCTGAGCAGGGTGCCGGAGCGACGGGGCACGGACCCGCACACGGGTTGCGGGAGACCCGGGGCTGGCGAGCGCCTCTCCCGCCCACGGAGCCCCCCACCGAGAGCCCTGCACCCCGGCCGCCCGGGCACCGCTCCCCTTCGCGGCAGCCGAGCCGGGCCCGGCCCGCGGCCCCTCCCTTCAGCCCCCCGGCGAGCCGGGCCGGGCCCGGCGCCACGTCCCAGGGGCAGCAGAGGCAGGCACGTATGTGCGAACATGCACAGGGGCCGGGCGCAGGGGTGCGTGTGCGCACAGCGGGGCCCGCTCCCCTCACCCTCACCTTGATCCGGACGTAGCAGTGGGTGCCCAGGGAGGGGTCGTTGAGGCAGGCGGGGGGGTTCTCCCGCACCACCCAGCGGAAGGTCTGTCCCGGGCGCCGGCCGATGCTCCAGAGCAGCCGCAGCCCGGCGATGCAGGCGCACACCCCGCAGTAGCTGTACACCAGCGCCCAGAAGAGCAGCGCCCGGGCGGCCACCATCACCCGGCGGGCGGGCGGCGGGCACGCAGCACCGGGTCTCGCCATCGGGCCCCGCCGCCGTCCCCGCCGGCCGGGAGGGGCTCGGAGCGCCGCCGCCGCCGCCAGGAGCCGCCCGAGCGGAGGCACCGGGAGCGGCGGCGCGCCCGCCCCGCGGCCCCCCGCGGCCCTCGCCGCCGCCGGGCACAGCGCCGCGCCGCCCGCCCCGCCCGGTTGCCGCGGCCCCGGCTGCGGGTGTGACCGAGCGGCGGGGCCTCGGCTCGCTAGGCCCCGGGCAGCACCGGGGGGCGGTAGCCCCAGCGGAGCGGGCGCGGAGGGCTCTTCCCCCCAAAATATGTCCTGCTTAAATAAGGAGAAACCGTCCCCGGAGCAACGGAGCGGGGCTGTCAGCTGCGCGCTCTGACAAAGTGCCAAATACGCCAAAACTCACTGGCAGCGGCACTGGGAAAGCGCGTCGGGGGCAGCTCGCAGGCCCTTGCTTTGCCTACTCTGATCACGTCGCTGATCGCGCTTACCTTAGTGACGGGCGAGGGAAGCACCTAGGTACGCGGCTGGCTGAGGGCTGGGATCTTTCAAGACTGGACATTCTTTCACTGCTGCTTCCCTCTTGCCCATTTATAACTGGCTTTGCAACCGTATTACAGTTTCAGTTATTAGATGCTGTTACTACATTTCTAAAGAGAGACGAATTTCAAGCTCCAGCACCAAAACTTGTATTTTTAATATTTTAGCTTCTTATAACAGAGTAATTAACTGGAAGAGGCTGTTGGATCATCATTACTAACGCTGTTAACTTAGCACTTAGATCTCAGCCAGCCGAGTCTGCCTTCAGAAGCTAGACAGTCATACACCTGTCCACTAGCTGTGAATTGCCACGTGCACGAGCCACGCAGTCACCAAGTCACATCTGTAGCCACAGATGCTGGGAGAAGAAGAAAGGCTTCGGTCAGCACCTGCCTGGTATTAAGCTACTGATACGTGGGCTAGAGGGTGGTTTAGAATGAGAATAGTTCATGTAATGCAAAATTTTAAGAAAAGTGTAACTATATTAAGCAATTGGTTTTTACATGCTACAAAAATGCAAGTTATGAAAAGTTACAGTTTATTAGTTCTGGGAGGTCACGAAATGTGGACAGAGTAGTTGCCAACTACAAGAAAAGTGGAACTGAGCTTGCACGTCAAATCCTGACCAGTCCTGATCCAACTCACTACAAAGCCTGGTCACCTTTAGTCTTTGATCTAAACCCCTGGCTTCTCTGACTAGAGGCTACAGGGAGATTCAAGCCTAGTAGAGGGCGCATGAAAATCACAGCTAACAGCACAAGCCTGTGTACACCTGCCTGCCTTTTTTGGGGGGGGAGGGTTTTGCCAAAATTTTTTTGAACTTGAAGACTAAAATTTCTTCCTGGTCCAGGTGAATTTGGAGTATAGAACTCACCTTCCAAGAAATGTTTTTTGCTTTGTCCAGCAGAAATTGGTATAAAAATCCCAGTGCAGCTGCTTAAACCCCCCCAACAAATTGGATAAGCACATATTCAGATACATAATTTTTACTGTGCATGGAACACAGCTTGCAGACAATTTTTGTCTGTAACATACCAAATGCTTTCTCCTACTTGTTCTAAATACAGATTTACAAATTTAGACACTGATATTGAATCCTCGTTCCATTTAAGGCAATGCCAAAATTAATGCTGGTTTCAACCAGCTCAAAATTTTCTTTTTAAAAAGAGCAGATAAAAGAATTTAAGCAGCAGAAAGGAATGTTACAAAGAATTGCTTGTCATTGCATTTTCATGCATTTAAAAGTTTAAATAAGGCAAAAAAACCATTACCTGAGTTTATTTTTACTACTAAAAGATAACATCTTCAAGTAGCTGTAAAAAGCTGCCTAGCTTCCTCTTACCAATAACACAAAGGAAATACCAGCAACCCACATCAGCTGACAGCACTGAATCAGGCTGTTCACCATCCCTGCTCATTGCCTCAATCTGAGCCCTACAAACTTAAGGTCGGGAGCTTTATCAGGTTGCTGGGAAAGAAGGTGCTGGGCTGTTTAAGGCTCCTTCTCTTGGGCAGGAAGAGAAGGAACAACATCAGAAGCTGATGATTCAGTTAAGACACTAACCTCTGCAGACTCCAGTAGGATTATATGAATCATGCCTACCGAGCCTGAGCCTTCTGTTCATGCTTAGATTACTCATACCACCAACCCCAGGATTAGCATATAGCTAATTTTTTTATGCAGCAGACTTTGTGATAATAACCTTTTTTGTATGGAAGAAGCCTTCACAGCCTCTCGCTATCAGACTGGCTGTGACAGGATTTTCCCTGAAGTGCACCTCGGTAAACCACTGACCCACTTAGATAAGTTATAAAGTTTGGCAGGAGCAACACAAACCAGTGTTGCTATTCATGTCATAGTAGTCATCAAACGCCTTAATAAACCAGGAATGAAGAATGAACTGGTAGAAAACACCCCTTAAGAAAAACCAAGGTTGGAAATCCTGGAGTTGACCGCAAGGTTCCACTTAACCTCTGCAGAAAGGCTGACAGAAGCGCAGCGATAGGTCAGGGACGGCAGTCACCAAGTGACAGTAGCCATCGTGAGCGTAAGAAGGACCAAGGGTGGAACTGTGGTGTCCACCTTATGAGCAGGTATTTGGCCTAACTAGGCCATATTTTTTGTACAAACTGTAAGCTATTTCCCCCCCACCAATCCCTCCAAAGAATAGAACTATTGCTCATACAGTACCACCGACCTAGGTAGTTTTATGCCAAACCTCTAAATGATGCAAGCCTGTTGGATAGCCTGCGGACTTTAGCAATGCCATTTGCCAATGTTCCATATGGACCCAGTATCACAGCTGATCCGGGTGGCTTTTGCACAGTGAGATTGCTGCACACCCTGGCTCAGCCTTTCTGGGCACCTCCAGCTGCACTACCTTAGTGGTCCTGGTTGCCAAGGAAGCAGTAGAATTCCTCTTTTATTAAGAAACACTTTCTTTGTAGTCCAGGAGCACGCTCTTTGCACATGTAGCAAACCTGTTTGTACAAGGCAAAGTCCTTCCACACACTTTCCATAATTTTGCAGAATCTTCTATACCTCGTATCAACTAGTAGCAAATCTAAATAAGAAAGTTTGAGAACCTATTTTTTTTTTCTTATATATAGTCTTATATTTTCTCATCTTCTGTTCTAAATTACTGTTCTAATGGTTGCCAAGCCAAACCATCCTGAGGGCAGATTGTCTTACGTGCTTTGACAATGTGCTTTGCCCTCCATGATGTACCATCTGCCTGCTTATCTTTTGTCAGTTCAGCTAATGCCTTTTCTCTGAGAGACAAAAGAGGACAGCTTTGCATGTCACTGACTCTGCGCCAGCCTGACCAACTTATAGTTGATTGTAAAAAATGTAACATACTCTGTTTATTAGTGACAGAGGAACTTTTTAAAGCTTTTAACTATCTTACCCCTCATTCCTGTGTGGATAAATACAATTGACTAGTGTAGGCAAAAGGATAAAAATGACACATTAGCACATCTGTTTTCACAAATGATCAAGGTAACTTAATGGGATAACAGAACTTAGTACACATTTTTACTGTTTGGTAACTATCAATACTTAGTCTGTTTAAGCAGCTTTTTGTTTGCAGGCCAGACCTGCACAAGTGGTATTCCTGCTTGCTTGAGTGTGGTGACAGCTTTGGGCAAACACAATTATTAGCAGGCTTAGTACTGACTTACTGTTGGACACCATCTCCCTGTCCTCTTTACCTAGTTTGTAGCTTGCAAATAAAGGGTTTATCAGGTTAGCATTAGCAGCATCAACACTGGGACTTTAAGTCATCACAACAAGAGAGTCATGGGAGCTGGAAATAATTTTTGAGGGGCAAGAGTACAGTTCCTACTGTTAGCAACGTGCATACAGTTACCTAGGATGGATGAAATTCAAAGAATAAATCCTTGCCCTTACCTCCATCACCTCTTATTTCCAAAGCAAGAGATCTTAAGCTTGCAATAACAGTCAGAAAGCAGGTCTAGATGTCCACAAGGTAGGAAGTCCTGAATGTGAACTGTACTATTTTATTGCAGGACAATTAGCTATTAATGATGTATAAACTACAGATGAAGACAGGCCCTAAGTCACCTTTGGCATGGATGTGAAGCAAGACATCCTAACAGTACTGCTTTACATTATGACTCATCTTTCACCCCAAATCCCC
Source organism: Laterallus jamaicensis coturniculus (assembly GCA_022605575.1). Lineage (NCBI taxonomy): Eukaryota > Metazoa > Chordata > Aves > Gruiformes > Rallidae > Laterallus > Laterallus jamaicensis. The sequence continues at coordinate 17,483,479 of JAKCOX010000007.1, forward strand.
TTGCTAGCCAAGTACTCAGATCTCCCTAACAGTGCACACTTGAGCACGCATCCAGGCAAGATGCATGGAAGGTACTTCCCTGGGCACTTCAGGGGTGACACCCTGTTCTGAGTGTTTGTCAAGGTAAAACCTTCCCACTACTGAAAGGAATACTACCATTCCATTCCTTTATCTGAAAATTCAGTTGTCTGTAGAAAGTCTTGTCCACTTGACTGGATGGTCTGTGGCAGACCCTCACCACAACACTAGCAATGTTATCTTCACTTCCAATGTTGATGCGGGAACAAGACAGACCAGAGGTCTCCATAGGGAGGGAGGGTTTTGAGGGGAAGGTTCACCTAGATCAGTGGTCTTCAAAGTGGAATGTGGGAAGAAAATGCTTAATTACTTAATACAAAACATTTTTTAAAAGTTACAAAATAACAAAAACCAACTACGCAAAATTAAATAACTATTAGTTAAAATATTTTAATTTACCTAATTTGCATATTTTACACATATTTCTATAGTGGAAAATGTATATAATTTATAAATTAATAAATATATGTGCCTTTGGGTGCATGCTTCAAATTTTTTCATGATGGGGTACATGATGGAAAACATTTGTAAACCACTGAACTAGATTATCTTGAGGATGTCCCTTCCACACAACATTTCAGGAGTACACACCCTGGTTTGGTATTATTTCTGTAAAACAATGTTTTATTAGTCCTGTACTTAACTTGAAATAGCTATATGCAATCAACAAGAATGTAGGGTTGTTACACTCTAGTTTCTATTACTGACAAGTATCCCAACATTAATAAAATCTTGCATTAATCAGAAGGCTTTTCAAACTGGAGCCAGAAGTGGGATGTTTTAGATAATTTCTTTCTGTGAAGAACCAGAACCATCTGGCAAACATGCTTGCACCCTTATCCAAATGTTATGTTAATATAAAATACATTAAACAGAAGATCAACATGTCTGGGCCTTGAAAGACATTCAAATATACAGGATTTGCTGCTGAAATTACAGAATTCCAGGAAACACTGTGCTGGTTTGCTTTTTCTTTACAATTATAAGTAATGGTACTCACCTTTTGTAAATTATCACTATAATTGAGGTCTTTTGTCACAGTCCAGATTCTGTACAAGTGTGTCATAGTAAAGTGACTGTTTTAGTAGTAGGCACGTAATTAACAAAACTTTGGTTTAAAGTAGTTTCTATAGGCACATAGTTTGTATACTGTGACTTAATACAGTAAAACAAGAATTTGGCTATTATCAGTATAGCATTCTCAAGTGTTTCTGACAGAAAATATTAAAAAAACCCCAACAAACTCAAGAAGCTGGTACTTTCTCACATATAAAACCAGAATAAAAACCAGAATCAAAAGAACAACTGTTCATGGTGTAGCAGACTAGATGACAAATATCATAAAAAAGGCAGCAAAAAGATCCTACGATGCATAAAGTGTCAATGAACAAACTTTTAATATCAAGCATTTTAGAGGAGCTTACGTGCTCTTTGAAGTGGTCTTAACACTTAAATTTGTAACTATGGCATTTTCAAAGTGGGCCAGTTTGAAGTGGTGCTGAAGTTCAGCTCTATGTTAACTGCAGCCTTCATCCAAGATACTCTTCGAAAGCTGTCAGAATATCACTCTGCAGGTAAATATCAAATCCACCAGCTATCTGCAAGAAAGCATATGAGTGTATTTTCAGAACATTTGGACATTAATGAATACTATGCAGGTCAGACATTTAATAAAGATTTAAGGAGAAAAAAGCCCCACAAAGCTGCTTCTTCCCAAAACCATGTATGCTTCCTCTATTATTCAAGCTTGAGTGTGCATTTTGTTTAAGCTCACTCTAAAAAGAGTGCAACAGGATGAAAGCTTCAGTAGACCTTATCTGAACCTGGCACGATCTCACACTGCAGTTCTTGCATTCTGTTGTACAATATTATGAATTTTTAAAAAAAATGTTTAATCTTAAAAAGGTAGAAATTAAAAAAAACATTCCTTACCTACACCAATAAACCAATTAAGTTAATTATAAAAAGGTTTGGTTTTGCTATTTCAGACCAGAACGTATGACTAGCACTTTAGTTGACATGGAATACATTATAGGGGATAGAGAGCTTTCACCTACTTTGAATTTCTTGTTTCATTTTCTAGACTACCTCTTCAGGTAGCATAGCTCTGTTGCTTTCAGTCATTCAAGTCCTTTAAAATAAGGACATGAGCTAACATTTTTAATATTCTCTACTGAAGGTGAAATAAAATCAGCTGGCAAGAGTCAGCAACTTACTGCTGCTCTCTCCCTGCGTTCTTGTTCCATTTTTCTAGCCAATTTATGGTCTTGAACAAGAGTACTTTGTTGAGCTTCAGGCATTTGCTTGCTCTTCTTTTGGGGCTCACAGTCTGTCTCAGCCATAGCATCCGTTCCTGTGCCTTCACGCCCCCTTTAAAGACAGAAGAATAAGTCACTATAGGATAAAAGTCATTTCTTCATAACAAGCCTTTGCAGTTCTGCAAATAACTTAAGTCAGTGCATGGCACTTGAGCTGTGGTTCTGTTTGGTATTTTGATTTCTAGAAATTTCTGTTCACAAGAGACAAATGCATGTACCTGTTGGGCTGTACTTGGGTAAGGTTTCCTGGGTTACATTTCCAGTCTTTATGCACACAAGATTTATATAAATGCTACACAAAACTTGCATGCACCTTCTCTGACAGAGATACACACTTAATTTTCTGTTACTTTCTGGTCTCTTAATATTTTGCTTCTACCTTCTTCATCTCCAACTACTTATTTGAAGTAGATTTCACTGTCTTCAGTCAAGTGTCTGTAACGTTACAGATCTGTCAAGTTACTCCATAGAACTACGTGCCTGGTTTCTTCCTCATGGAAAGCTGTAGGAGCTGAAGGTGCCTGGACTGTTTGCTATAGTTCTGAACACGCAGTAAGCTATGAGTCTCACAAATGCTTTTTGTTAAAAAGATACACTCCAAATAAGCAACCTATTACAGTGCAGCCAGTGATGAGCAGGAGAATTTAGGAAGTGGCTCAGAGTTATCTTTCACAGGGTCAAAGGGAAAAAAACTCAAACTACTGAAGGAGGAAATACTACAAAAAAGAGTTTCAAAAAGGTGGCAATCAGCAATCTAAGATATTACTGCAATGCAGTAATTAGTAGGCAGTCACTCAACCCACTCAGCATAATAATAGACTTCAGACTGGGATACATCTGTGGGCACTCACTAAAACACTGGCTGCAAACAACCAGGGAAGTATACTACAGTGGCAGCTTATGGAATGTGTTTTTCTACAGCAATGCAAAGAATTCTGCTGCCTGAAGTGGTGCACACTGGAACTCCTTTAGCTCTGTTAACACCAAGTACTTGAAGACTGCTTCTCCTTAGGATAGCAATAAGATGGAGATTTTTCTGGCTGTAGATACAGGAAAGCGAAGTACTGGGAACAGGTGTGAATACTGGTCACGACCAAAGGAACTGCATGTCCCACATGCACACAAAGTGTCTGTCTCTCAGAGTTTCTTTGACTGCTGAAATGATACTGATTTTCAAGGGAGAAAAACACTTTGTGCATTTTGGATGTGCAGTTGTGCTTGGAATGGTGCAGGTCTCCCCTTCGTCTGACAGAAGGCTATTACTTTGCCCAAACCACTTGTCCTTGAATAACTAAGCCACCCAGCACCACGTTTTTAGAGAGTAGGTAATGCATGTCTAAGGTCTTTAGTAATTCCACAGCTCCTGATTTTCCTTTTTCTTTGACAGACCAATTAGTACTCAGGTATGCAGCAGGTTCCATGAAGTTCCTAGCCAAACATCACTGAATTGCAGACCTGCACTGGTAAATTTATTTTTTGAGAGGGTATCCTGAGCATGAATGTAGAATATTATGCCAGTGCCTCAGCGCAGTTACCATCACTAGCCAGGTATGTTCTTCAGCTGTAACAGCACCCATTCCAACCATATTTAAACAACAGTAGTATCAGTTTATAAAACTGACTTTTATTCTTCATGGCTGATTCTTTACCCGTGATGGGAGGCACGTATCATATCAATTAAGTGGCCCGAGGCTGAAATTTTTTTCTTAGAAATGAAAGACTACAAAATTCTTTAACTATTTAGATTTTAGGTCTTGCACATGAATGAAGCAGAAAATAACATATGTGGTTACAAACCTCTCTTGTCCTTGAGGAAGCTTTTGCAGTTGCCCCTCAGCTTGCGCTGGAGGCCTTTGTAACTGCTGCATTTGCTCTTGCTTCCTCTTCAGTGCTGCTTTCTTGAACTGTTTGAAGCTCTCAGTAGATGTTTTTATTGGAGATGGAGGCTTCATCGATTTACATAAGCTGGCCCAGGAATCTATATTATTAGACCCTGTATTCTGCAGTTACAGTTATTAGAAAAAGCATAGAAGAGGAAAAAATAGAGCTATTGATCATCCATAGTCTGCTTAGTTCTTTTTATTAGAACAACATTGTTTGGACTGGACCTTTTTGGGAATGTCTACAACCAAGTATCCTTACTTTGGCAGACCATTAGTACAAACAGAGCAGTCCAAGCAGGCTTCAATATGTTTTCTCATCAACTTTAACAATTTTTACCATATCACTAAAGAATTTCTGAATTTGTAGCTATACTTATCCAGTCCTCTCCATTTTTAATTCTAGATAACATGAATTCACAAGACTCAGCTTATGCAAGGTGCATGGACAACATTAAAATACAGAGACCATCCGTATTGTTTCCATATATAATCCTTAAATAACAATACTTTTCTATTAGGCTTGTGGGTTTTGTTTGTTTTAAATCCATGTGCTTTCTCACCACCCCCATGTCCCCTTTTCTTCACAGAATAAACCAGCATAAAAACAGTATTCTTAAGTACTACTACTTCTAGGAGAAGATCATGTGTTTATGAAGGAAATACATATTTTTGGAACTGAATTCAATAAAATAGTGAAGAGCTTTATAAAAGCTAAGAGCCTAAAGAAAAATCTTAGGAATACTTTAATTCCATAGACTATGCACAAACTTTTTAGGTCCAGAGACAGACATAGTCAATTATAGAGACCAGTAAATGTGATCTGATGTTTCCAAATAGCTGATTACCACAGAAGAATTTAAATAATAGGCAAGAAAATTATTTTGTTCCTCTATTTAAGATAACCTGGTGTATATCAGGAAATATTTTGCTGAATTTTTATAAACTCCTTCAGATTATTTCCTATTTGTAACAATATATCATGTGCATTGTTCTCTTTCAAAACAAATTTTTCAATAGTACCCAAGACTACATTTCACACTACTAATTTTGCTTACTGGATCAGCAAGGGAAAACATGCTAATAGCTTGCACATTAGGAGCACTAATAATTTAAATGCTAAAACTAGGTGAGATAAGCCTTCTTTTTAATAGCAACATTTATATGTTATTTTTTACTTAATCTTATTTATTTTATAAAATAATTAGATATAATTTCATTGTTGTGGGAGTTTTTTTGTTGGTTTTTTTTTAGCAATGAGATAAATCTGTATGGGTTGTAACAATGCTCAAGACCTATCAGACACTAAATATTTGAATTGTAAACATCAGATGTTCAGAGAAGATCCAAGGACATGGAACTTATTAAGATCAGTAATTATATTCAAACTCTTCTCCTCAAATAGGACTTGAGCAACACTTACCTCTCTTGGAAGAGTTTTGGATTTTGTCTCTGGGATGTTTTTACCATTAGGTTTGTTGTTAGGTGTACAATGACCTGATGGAAGAATAAAAGACATTTTTTAACTCACATTGGCTTTATGTACTATGTTTCCTCAAATTTAACCAGGAAAAATTTAGTCTTCATTCAAGAATTTACACTGCAGCTTTTTCCTGTTATTTAGTTCAGAACGACAGAAATGCTCCCAAACATTTCCTAAGCTGAAGTTGAACTTGGCTGCTGGTCTCCAGTTTGGGACAGGGAAAGGAATGGTTAAGCTCAACTATAGATGAAAATAAGTTAATTGTAGAAGATATCCCAGCAGAATACCCAAAAAATCAGTACCTTGCTAGTTGCTCACCTCCTCTCCCCTTCCCAGTCAACCCTCTTAGATTTTGATACCTGCATTACTTAAGAATACATTCATCATATGAACTCATTTTGCCTAAAGCTCTCCAGCCTGTTTCCTCCTTTTTTTTTTTTTTTAAAAAAAAAAAAAAAGTCAGTCAGTAAGAGCTTATCATGACACTTCCAGTAGCCTACAGGATGTATGAATAGTTCATGCTGTTACATCTTTATTACTTATGAGGGAAAATAAAACCCCCAATGCTTACACAGGCAAAGTAAAAGTGCTATTTTGGCAATACTAATTTCAGATTAAAAGTTCTGATGTGTTGCGTTACTGTAGAGATCTGTCCTTTTTTATGTGAAAAATGCTTTTTCTCCAAAACATTTAAAGCCTTCAAAAAACTTTCTCAATGCCTGAACAGACATTTCCCTACAGTGATTATGGTAAAACTTAAAATACACTTTTGTCATTTTAGGGAACAGCCAGAATACCACACGGTTAACAAAAGCCATGTATTGTAGGGTATGGTGTTGGCTTGGTTTTGTTCTTTTAAAAAAAAGAATCTTATACATTACTTTATTCACTTTTTAAAGACCTTCTGGGATGAAGATTGTACTTTCAAAGAGCTACTATTTTAGAAGTAGAATTAAACAACACATTTTACATCCTTCAGCAATGACCCCCTACTGCAGTTTGAGATGTTTCAGTAGACGTTTTAAAATAAGCGTTAGTTAAGAAGCTTAACTTTTTATTAACATAAAGGATAAAGTTTTTAGATGGTTGAGTCTCAAATGCTGAAGGTAGAGTTTCAAGCCCTCAGCTAGTTTGTCACATAAAAGGGGTTTATAGACCTCATAGCATCCAAAAGGCAGGAACAGTGCCTGGCCTTTCCCCTCTGCCCCCAGACATTGCTTTGGAGATGGTATAGCTGCGAGTAGGAGAGCAACAGAATAAAATCGACTAAAGTCTCTCAAGTCTGTTAAAGAGGGTTCCAAATTGTGGAACAAACTTAAGGTGAATTTGAATTTATAGTCACATGTGTCTTAAAACTCTAGATATAACACAAGAATAAGTGGCACTGTCAAAAGTATTTGCAGCCACAGGCTTCAAAACATGCATCTTAGAGCTGCTTACAGCAATGGCAGTCTTCAATGAACACCTCACAGAGATGTTGCTTTTTAATCTGAAGGGAAGCTTGTTGTTACTGATTTCATAAGGTAAGCTTCTTAACAAGCCACCACTGAATTCAGTGATACATGAAGCCTGCACCCATGGCAGTGGTGTCACATGTGTAAGATCAAGAGTTCCTGTTTCAGAGGCAGGTAGCCTCACAAAAATGCCTGAGACAGTGGGATTCTCTACAAAATGCCACAAGTTGGTCTAAGCATACAGTTCTAAGATATGTTGCTTTGGTTTGATCTAAACAGATGCACACAGTACTGAGCTCTCTCTACATCTTCTGTCAATAAATTATAGGTCCTACCACAGTTCTAAATAAACAAAGTTTTTGCAGTTGTTTAAAAAAGCCAAAATCCTGTATTCTGCTCTGCTTTCTAGTGTTCTACAGGAGTTGTGTGGAATGGCTAAGACAACTTTGAGCACAGTTGGGGCATGTACCATTACAGGAACAGCCAGCCACCATTGTATTAGGGAAGGGGGAAGGTAACTTCACTTTCTGAACAGTGTTAAAAGCTCTGCCATGCAACATTATACTGAAGTTCAAGTGTACTCAAAGGCAGTCTCATTACTGAATAGTTCCCATATTAAAACACAGGGGTTCCTCTAGAACTGTCCCTTAAAAAGAGAGAAGATAGAAACAGTAGGAATTAAATAGAATTAGGAATAGAAAGTTAAGGGGAATAATGATGAAGCTGTAACCAATTAAGTGTGGAAGGGAACAAAATTTCCCAAGAGTTTTTGATTTTCTTCTTTCCTATAAATATTATAGTGAGTTTGATTTATTCATGCTTGTTTTTCCAGCCTTTTAACATATTAAGATGTTGATAGTTACAGTCATGCAGTATGCAGGACAAGAATCCACATTTTAGGCAACCTCAGAACTTTTTAAGTGATTATCAGCTTTAATCCAACCCAAGCTGCTACCAGTCTAAAGAAAAGGGATCAAGTACATTATGTATGGATGTGTTAATACAATGAAAATACAAAACAGGACAATTTTGAGAATTAAATTTCCATTTTTAGAGTTTCCTTAATACAGCTCCAGTACCCAGCATTAGTCTTTGGTAACAATTAAAGAGTTCAGGGAGAAGGCTATGCTCTTTAATTTCATCAGGTTTTCAGAACCTTCTCCCCGCCCCAGCCCATGGAAGTAGAGAGATGAAAGAGTAAAGGAGGCATGAAAATCATCTGATACCACTAAGCTCTCAGGATGGATGGTCAGTGTCCAGTTCAGAATTCTTTGGCATGAGGTTTGAGGTATGTATGATGCCTGATGCATCTCTATATGGAACACAGCTTTCAGGGAAGCTGTGTTCTTGTAATAATTGCAAGTTTGTTCCATGGTGAAAGCCTAGTTGATGGTGCTTTACTGTCAGATCTTTGTCACCAAGAGCTGGAGATTGTCATTCAAAATAAAATGCCCTGGAAAAAAGCGCTCCATGAAGCTCTGGCAGAAGACAGCCAAAAGGCCAGGGAGGTTTGGCAGATTGATGTTCTCTCAGACTTCCTGAAAGACTGGGTTACTTATCTTTCTGGATTCAGTACCAGGGATAAGTTCTTAAATAAAAAAGTAATTTACTTTACATGTTTTAGTACAAAACCAGAAGCAAGCATCCACTTTTTCCAAAAGAAGCTAAGCTAAAAACAAAAGCAGGGGAAAACTGCTCTCTGGTATCTGCAAACTGATTAATGTACCCTTGTTCAGCATTTTATTTCTTCAGACCATGTTTATATACATTAACTTTACATCCCTTACACTAGTTAGTTTTTATTATGACAATACATACTTTGTTCCTGGCTTATGGATATGGACTTGGCAGGTCTCGCACGGGGCTTGTTTTGACATTTATTTGATTTGTCAAGACTTATTGTTTTCTCAGCTTGTTTACTCCCACCAGCACTGTCAACCTGGGAGGTTGTGTTGGATACCTAGAAGAGAAGTTGGACTTCAAAATACGTTCTGAAGTGCTAAACATGTGGATTCTTATTATACAGCAGCAGGATTAAAGATGTAGAAGATTAGAGCAATAAATTGTGTGAACACCAGGGAAGGACAAGATTTCATTCATATTATGGCAGCCACAGCAAGTTCTTACATTAAGAGTTTGGATTTAGAACATGAACTGCTCAGAGGTGCTGAGTGATGGAGAGGGTAGAATGAGAAACTAATACAAGCTCTTTAACCCTTAACGTTGTGCAACATAATAGAAGTTGGCTTTTGTTGTAAAGCCAGTTGCTCCATTCTAGCGTATGGATCAGGGTGAAGGGCAGCTGATTCCATCAGTTCAGTGGTAGCTTTTCTGTGCAAGATCATGCAGTTCTCTCCTTGAACTGGGGAAGGTGCAGCACAGCCCTGAGTCAAAAAACTGCTACTTGCTATCATGGATAGGGGACACAACTGGGAAATGACAGGTTGCTTTTTTCCCCTTTCTGGCAAGATGTGGTTTTGTGCACATAAACTCAAGAGGTAGTTTCTATCTCTTTCAGAAAATAAAAGCTCTTAAAACCTGTCTAAAGCTCCTATGTTTGAAACAGTGTTGTTTAACATCTTAAAATGGAAGAGATTATGCTACTGTGGTAACATCAATAGCTTCCTTCATAATGCAGAGACCCTTCTAACCAGGATACTCTCTAAGAAAATATTTAGAGACCAACAGTGACTGTATCTTTCAGAACCTCATCTATCATCCCAGTTTTTGTGGCTTTAGGAACAGGAAGCAACACTTTTCCAGGTTACCCTCTAGAATCCTCAGAATATGACTGAGTTTGATATTGATATTTATAGAAAACAAGAACATATGCTGTTAGCTGCCCATCTCATTTGTGAAACCGTAGGTTTACAGTTAACCTCCAAATGTGCAAGGATTACTGAAGTTTAAGCTATAGCACTGAAAAGAAATAAAGAGTAAACTTTATAGTATACTATGAACTTGATCCCCTTAGTAGGGGTTTAGATAACTGTTTTGCTATAACACACACAAAAAGTGGCCTTCACTGCATCAAATGCAAGCCTAGAATAATAGGTCTTAAAGGAATAAGAACATGCTTTAGAATTCTTTGAAATGAATGCTTTGGAGAGAAGGATGTATTCACCTCTGGAGGAATGTGTGTGCACTGCATGGCAGAAAACTGATTTGTCCTTGGAGTACTCTCAGGAGTTTGCTGGCCTGGAGCACCATGCAGGGTAGTAGATACAGCCGAGATGATACCTGAGAAAGAAGTAGTGTATGATCTCCACTAGCATGCAAAGTGCAGTCCTAAATTTAGAAATTAGGCCACTGTTTAGAACTGTGGATTAACTGGATATGAAGATTTGTATCCTAGCTGCACAGTTTTAATTAGTTTTAAATTGATTTCTTAGTTAATCAGCTATCAGCTCAAGCTGTCTTTTACTAAAAAACTCTGAAGTGTCTGAAGTTGTTAGACTTTGTGAAGTGAGGAAGGGAAAAGAATAGCTCCTTGGAACATGTTTCTAAGCAACTTAATATCTGATATCTCTAGACAACAGCAACTGATTCAGAGGGCCTATGGCATCAAGCCTTAAATTCAGCTGATAGGGATTTCAGACATGAACTTGAGTGGTGGTGATGGACTTCAGCCTTAAGGTGTTCAGCACTTCCTGTAACTAGGTTCATCGAGGTATCATTTTCTGAGAGGGATGCATGAATGCATCTCCCTGTTTTAACACTATTCTGCTCCACCACAAGTGCCCCAGTAATACGAAACCCTAGTCAGCCCTCAAGTGCTGCCATCCTTTTATTTACATCATGATCTTTATAATCTAGACTGTGCAAAAACTTTTATTACCTACTTGTTAACCTCCAAAACCCCAAGATAACCTTATTGGTCAACACAAATGTTAGTTCTGCCACCCCTTTTCTCAGCAAACAGCCATGACTCTTGCCATGAAGATTTTACCTGAGGGAGTCTGGGCATTTTCTTCTGTTTCATGTGGTTTGTTCTGTAAAGGCTGAGGCCTCTGGAACACATTGGGAAGTGCTGGCTCCTTTTCAGATGATCCACGATTTTGTGAGCTACTAGTAAGAGATGCAGGCTGTGCTTTCAGAGCAGCATTGCAGGGTGGCCTTTGTAAGCACAATGGTAGTCTCTACAATAAGAGAAATACCGCAGTAGGTTAATACAGCCAATACTTAGTTTTTAGAGCATTTGATCCCCTTTCTCCACCACTGCCGTATTTCCACTGTTTATAGGATTTAGTAATCTTTGTATTATAAAACCAATCTAGCATTTTCTAAAGGTTTAGATGACAAAAACTCATCAAGTGCCCAGCCTTGATCTGACAGATTGAGAACAATCCACCAGAACAGAACGTAATGCAAGGCTTTGAAGTATGCTTGCTGTTACTCCAAGTCACTTCAGGGCTTGTACAACTGACCCAGCTGAAGCTTAATTCCTGTATCCTGTTTTCTCAAATTTATTGCTGTTATTGTCTCTGCAGTGGCTGCACTTTTAAACAAAAATGTTGCATAATTCCTCCCCTAAATCTTTGCTTATAGAAATGCAGAAAGAGCAGCTGAATAATAAATTTGCAGCCTAGTTTCCAGTATCCAGCTAAACATTTTAAGTGAGAGCAAGTCTACTGTAAGAAGAGTGAAGCATTTGCTGGGGTCTTGCTTTGAAATCTGATGTGTCTATCTCTGGTGCTTCAAGGGAAATTGTGAAAGGCAGCTTACCCTGACAAGAATTAACACCCACTTTATATACAGCAATAGAACAATTCAATCTTAGAAGCACTGAAAAATGATTTATAGATAAAAACTGTTGTTGCTCATGATATTATCACAGTATTAAGTAATATAAAGTATCCTGCAAATTAGTGTATTGTATAGTGTATTTATTTTCAGGTATAGAAGTGATGCTATTCATACATAAAGGAAAAAATACTTAAGTGAGGTTTGCACTGTGTATTAGGTCAATTCTGTCCTCAAAGACAATGTTGGAGAAGATTTTCCTTTTTTGTGGGGTTTGTGGAGCATTCTCCCTTTCTTCTTTTCCCTTTACCCAATGTGGCATTACCACAGTGATTGTAAGACAAAGCCTCAGGTGTTCCCACTACATCAATTTTATACAGATAGATGAGCTACTTTTAATAGCAGATTTTACATCTCCATATAAAATCTTCTCTGGCAGATTCTCTACAGAGCAAGTAGCATTCAAACCATATGAATTACTTCTGATAAAGTTGTGTCATTCCTAGTACCACTGTATGTATCAATTATCTTTGTTTAGGACAAGAATATTATATCCATTCCAGTCAGTTTACCTTAGGCTTTTCCATAGAAGTTGGAGAGGTCTTCCTGCCTCCAGTCTGTTTTGAGCGTGTCTCTAAATACAGCAGGGCAGGCAGAGAAAGAGAGGAGAGATGTGTGGAAAAATAGGAAACTGGTCATTCAGGTATGTTTCATTATTCATATACAATACAGAAGTTCCATTTGTACCTAGAGAGCCAAAAGTGTTCCTTTTGCTGTAAGGTTTACGTTGAATACTTTGACTTCAGCTTGATGTGTTTAGAGAGCTTCTGGAGAGGAAAAACCTACAAGTATTCCTGCAGGATCAAGGTCAATGACTTCAGTGTGCTTTCTTCCCCACACCAAAAAGGGTTGGGCATTCATTTCACCTTCTATGGCAACCTCATACAGATATTTACATTGTAGACATCCAGTTTGGCAGATCTATTTTAGAAAACTAAAGAGTTCCCTGTACAGAGAGAAACATCATTCCGATATCCTGATGCTTCAGCACTGTAACATCCCTTGGACAAGCTTGATACAGCTGAAGCACCAAGTAGATTGGCTCTATAGTTAATACTATTGGCACTTTTGTCCCTCAGATTAAGAATGAAGCCTTACCCACAAGGTAAGACTCCCTTCATGCTGCCAATCAGCAGATGAAAAAAGGTAAAATCACACTTTGAAAAAAAGAGTCAAAACCACAAGAGTAAGCTGTAACCTAATAGTCAAGTCTCCAGGTACACAGATCACTTGCTAGCTGATCTTAGTCTCAAGTTTTTCCAATGATAAGCTGAGTGGTTTTTATAGAGGTGGGTTGTTTTTTTTTTCTAAACCTACAAACTCAGTATTAGGACTGTCATTTAATAGCACTGGAATGAAGTCTTTGACATGGAACGAACCGACAAGGGTGATTGAAATCCTTAGTAAGCATCCAGAACAGTAGATGCTAACTGAGAAGGCAGATATTTTCCCTATGCAAATGGAAGGTTTCTGACCTGGTTCAGAGTCACTGCTATCTGAGGAGCTGGAACTACTACTGGTACTGCTGCCAGAGTCTGAGGAGCTGCTGCTGGTGCTGCTGTCGCTCAGTCTACTTGGTCCAATACTAGATTCAGTGTTGTTTTCAACTACAGGAGAAAAAGAAAGCATTTACAATAGCCTGCAGTGGAACTGTCTTCATATAGACAACTACAATCAGCCTTGATAGGTCTATTCTCCCATATAACTTAATCTTTTAGCACTGATTTGAGACCTTTATAGAGGGGGGAGTTTCACCAGATGCAAGCTAGTTGAATAAAATAACTAAGGAGAGACTGTAATCACACAACTTAAAATCCTAAGTAGGTTAAAAGACTGAGCTGTCTTAAGATGCAGTTCAAAGACTTTTCCCTAAAGCATTTTCCTGCTGTTAAGAGCCCATTTCTGTGCTTGTTGCTGCTGCCAGGCTTGCAAGCCGAGGACCTTATCTATAGCTAACTCTCATCTTTATCTTTCCCAAGCCATATGTACTCCAGAATTGCCATCTTTTGCCACCTCCCTGTCATCTGACTGTTTTGCACCTGCATGGTTGACTTAATTCAGTTTACAGTCATAAAGCTTTCCCAAAGCGTGTTGCTATGATGGAAGCTTTGAATATGAGAAGCTACATGGATACCCATTTCCACTGACACAAGTTTAAGCTCAGCTTAAGCTCTTCCTTGTAAACAAGTTAAATACCAGCCATAAGTAGTCCCTAGCCTCCCCCACCCCCAAAAATATCCTTCACAATACATTTCAGTTCCTTTGTTAAGCTTTTCTTTTAGGATGTTTTCAAGCCATCATGTATTCCAGACAGGAAGAATGTTGTCTGAGCTAATGCTGGGTGCAAGCCTGCATTTTTGCAGGGCTGTTTATCATTTCAGCTAGCTGGTTTTACATAGGAGCTTAATAGATACCCAGTGGAGGGCAACAGCAGTACTCCCTAGTTTAATGAGGAACAGCTTGACCTGTAGTAGCAGCATCAGCTGGATTGATCTGTTCTCAAACCCTGATAGGAACCACCAGTAGGTGAGGATATGCTCAAGTATGTACTGAGTTTCTGGCTTCAGTACTGAAACACATTACTGCCCCAAAAACTGAATTGGCTCTCCTCAGGCACTTCCTTAAGACTGAGGCATCACAGCACACCTGTCACTGAGGCAGAAGCTGGCCTGGCAGCATTAGTGAGGCTGCAGTTTAACAAGTTTGTTATTCTTAAATCTAACCTACAGGAAGTGAATTGCAAACAAATACATAGACTGTGGGACACTATTCCTCATCCCTCTGCCATGTTTTCCTATGTCAGCATGAGGGAGACAATCACAGGCCCTTTAGCTGTTACCTTCTGTAATAGAGGACTGGGTACAAGAGAGATGTTTAGACAGAAGTAACTGACCAAATTTGCTGCTGTGATTCTGCTCAGTCACAGGAAGAATCTTAAGGCTACCAATGGGAGGCTGAAAAACTCAACTGTTAGTACCTAAGCCCAAGGGGAAAATGCCACTAAGTTACTTTTATAAATCTGCAACAGAAATAAGAGTCATTACTCTTTAATTTCTCCTTCTTTGGCTTTAGTTGACTATTGACATCCAGTAGTTTCTTCTCTAGCTCTTGTTTCTTCTCAGAATTAAGCTGCTCTTTTGACTTTGTTGGTTCCTTCACTGTATGTGAAACAGAAGTTAATATTGCAGCAAAACAAAACAAATCTAGGTCATTACATGGGGTTGGTTTTTTTAAAGCATCATTTATGCCACGTACCCTGCTGCTTTTTCGGTTTCTGCTTCAAACAGGTTGCCACATATTTTCCTAGTTCTCTGAGCGTTGAAGCCTTTAAAGTTTCAAAGTCTATTTCTATCTCCTCAGGGTTAGAGTTCCTCAGCGAAGGTTCTCTTGACTGTATTATATGGACTATTTTCCCAAGCTTATCTCCAGGGAGTTTATTTATGTCCAAACTCAGCTGCCGTTTTTCATCATAATTCATAGGCTTGGCACCATCTTCATCTTCCGACTTATGTGCCAACGAGACCTGCTGCATGGTTTTCTTTGATTGACTGCAAGAAAAAGCATACCACAGTAACAGTGGTTTAAAATAATTTGACACCCACACAAGTCCCCCACACTTACATGTTTAAAGACAGCTTTTTCTTAGATTTCTTGTGTTTTAGATTTTTCTTCTTCTGGATCAGGCTTTTTCTGTTCACTTTTTCCTTGTTCTTGTTTTTCTCCTTTTTAGTTTTCCCTTTTTTCTTTTTCAGTCTATGTAAGAGTGCTCTGGTCAAAGCCCGCAACTGCTGGTTAACAGCTCTAAGCTATCAAAGCAAAAAAAAATAATGCTGATAAGATTAGGCAATGTAAGAGGAACAATAAACTGGACCTAAGTATCACAGGAGACTTGTGGCAGCTGAGTGGATATTAATAGGATCTTTGCTTTCCAAGTGAGATCTATTTCCCAAGCATTTTACTGGATTATAGATTAGTCACAGACGATACATGTAGTATAGAACATGTAAGGCTATGTATTTTACACAGGCATTCCTAACAGCATGTTTTCTAGCATCCTGAGAAGGTAAAAAAAGGCAAGAGTCACTGTAGGGTATTCAGCATTCAGGAAGCATGTAAATGCCTTAAGTTAAGACCTCTATAGCGTTACTGAATTAGGGTAGTGGGACTGGACTTGTGCATCTTCAACCCGTAAGCTTCTGACATTTTGATATAAACCAGCTAGTTGGGATATACCAACAGGGTCAGAGGAACACCAGTTTGTTGAAGCCTCATAAGAATCATGCCCAAGTAGCCAGGCCCCAGCTCACTATGCCAGGGACAGCATTGGGGAGCAGGCAGCAGGAGAGCAGACACAAAGGGCTCTTCCGCCCCCAAATAATTCATGGTTAAATAAGGAGAAACTGTCCCCGGAGCAACGGAGCGGGGCTGTCAGCTGCACCCTCTGACAGTGCCAAACACACCAAACACACCAAAACTCACTGGCAGTAGCACTAGTAAAGTGTGTTGGGGGCAGCTCACAGACCCTTGCTCTGCCTACTCTGATCACGTTGTTAATCCCACTCACCTTAACTCGTAGGAATTAGAGGGAAGATACACAGGCACTGAGAATTAGAACTCAGACACACTGAAATACTGCACACTGTACCACTGCTGCCTTGTAGATTTCTGGTGGTCCTCATGCCTATACTCCTCAATTGGTGATGTGTACACTTCTGACAAATACTGCAAACTAAACTGTTTTGACTAGCAGAACAAATGCTAATTTCCCCCATAGTTTTTCAAACAGCAGCAGGTTAAAGCATTATGTACAACCAAAACGAGACCCATTCCACTCTTAGCTGGTGAGCAAAGCCATGCTTCACATTATCTTGAGACTCTTTATCAAGTAAAATTTCATCCTGCGCTTTCCAAAGCAGAAGTTCATTATTTATTTTGTGTGACTCTAAGGAGACTGAGCTTAAGAACAGAGCTCTTCGACCATGTGAAGGAAATGTCACTGTGAGAAGAACATTGCTAAGCTATGCATGGAGTGTCTGGATGCTCTCATCATACCACAACAGTTATCCTCTGGAGATGGTTCCAAACAGGATTAGAGTTACGTATTAAGAAAAATAGATGACTACAGAAACTTTTAAATACTGATTCTTGGTGCTAAGCCTTTGAGCAGACAACTGCAAGCAGCACTATCAGAGAGGCCAAGCCATGTACGTTGAGTACCGATGCTTACTTGCTTCTGAAGCTTTAGAAGGTGCGCTATTGTCTCCTGTTCAGAGTCTTGAGATGAGTTTTCTTCTGAAGAGTCATCATTAGTGCTCTCACTGGAATGGTCTTCCGCCATTTCTCTTGCAGGATGTGGAGGAGGAACGCTTACAAATGCTTCGTCAGGAATTCTGGCAAAGTGCGTCTCAAAAACGTCCTAGAGAGTTAGGTTTGGGAACAGCAGACACATCAGGGCGTGTCAGACTTCTGGAAGCATTATGAAGTCACTTGTTTTCTAGACCTACACAGCAACATCGTAGTTGGTAACCAGTTGGTAACCGTAGTTGGTAACTACATCGGGGTATGGGATGACCACAAAGGAATCTCACAGCCCTGCTCTTTTTCAAGTTTGACATAAGTGATAACTCACCTGGAGTTTTCTTGCCATGGCAACTATTTCACTATCTGGAGAATTGTGTTTGTAGCAGCTCATGAACATTTGTCTAACATCCATAGCAAATTCCTGTATATTTCTATATTCAGAATTATCCATTTTCTTCTAGAGAAAGGGAAAATAAATACACATTTAGGGCTTAAAATTAGAGAGCATCACCATGAACTGGCAGAAAAAAAAGAGAGGAAGAACAAGGATTTTTGCATCCAGTATCAGGTTCAGCTTCATCAAGACAGTAAATATTCTAAGAAACATTATAGAAAAATCTGTTTCTTGTTTCAATATTTAGTAAAGTAAGAGATTTTAATCTTTTAAGCATATTTGCTAACTGTAATTGCTTTAAGGACTTTGTAGTACTAGTTTGAGCATTAGGTCAAGACAACATACAGGCGCCTATTTGGTGACATACTCAGCATTTATTTTTGTTTCTAAGCATGGTATTTATATAAAGCCTATACCATAATGGTTTGAATCAAAGTAATGGACCAGAAATTGGGAAATAAACTTTATACTGTGTAAGCCATTTTTCAAGATAAGTAGATTAGCCATTATGCACAGTCATGATGAGATACTTCTTCAGCAAGCTGTGTCTTAGTTTGCTGAGGGAGAAAAGTCTTTCTATGCCCATTATTTCTTTCAAAGGAGAAGCAGCTTTCATCACAACTGTTCCATTAACCCTATTAAAATCCAGTCATAACACAAGTTATTCAAGCAAGCACACAAATAATCTAATGCCCTCTGAAACATACATACTTTAATGGTTCCCAGGTCTGTAGGACACTTGGTGATCCCTTGGTTCTCACCAGCTGAGAAAGATGTAACATCTACAGGTTTTAAGAAAGGCCATGCATATGCTGCATGTTTCTTTGAAAACATTACTTTAATTATTTCATTACAGTGTTTCAGTTGTTCTGACAACTGAATCTTTTTAGGAATTTCAGGTGACTGTTGAGAATCTGGCAAGTGTCTCTTCAGACGCTTGTTTGGTATCATAAGTTCATTTTCACCTCTGCATGCTTTAACAGTTTTTCTTTCATTACGTATTGCAGAAGATTCACCGCTTGCTGTGAATGTTGAAGTAGGAGTTGTAGTGTCAGCCTTCCTTTTCACACCTTTTTTTTCCTAGGAAAATAAAGTTTACAGTTTAAAATATAGGTGTCTAAAACAGTGAGAGAACAATCAGCTTTAGGACTACACAAAAAAAATTCTGAGGTGTCAGAAGTTTTACAGCTATTGAAGTCAGAGCAGAAAGTGGCACTTCCACAAGTTTAGACTGAAAAATTTAGAGGTACTACAAGATCAGCACACCAAGGTAAAGCTTAGAAGTAAAGGAAAGAACAAGGGGTACTGCAGGTCAGGTTGTGATCAGTGTTTAGTCATTTGAGAAGACTTCAAGAAGCTGGAGGTTATGGAGTCACTACAAAAGCACTGCCATGGAAAAGGAAAAAATTACTGCAAGTCTTTTTAAACCTGGTTGAGGGCTTTATGTACAAGGTTTATTTCTATTTTTCTTTAACTTGGGCAGTATTTGGTTTGGAAGCAAGACAATGTGCACTTTGTCAGTGTTCAGACTCTTCAGTAAAGTGTAAATATACACTGTAGAAGAGCCTGGCACATGTGTCTAATCCTCATTGGAAGAGCAAAGCCAAATCCAAGTTAATACAAGAGTGTTTATCTGATAAAAATGTCAGATGTTCACTTACAATTCAGATTGCAGTTAACAAGAGTTTGCTTTTGTGAGCTACAAACACCTTCTAGGCTAGTAAAGGTAAAGCAAATATGCTATTCTTAGGGAATCAAGAATTTGATTTGCAAGCTATTATCTACACCTCAAAACAACAGTTCCTATATCAAGGTGAAGCCTGCAGATGTACAGTAGTACACTTCAAGAACGACTGTCTTAAAGTTAATTTTGTTTCTTTAAAACAAGATTTAAAACCACATTTATAAGAAAAGGTATACCAAACAACCACCCTAATATCTGCTTAGTTTCTAGAATTAGTACTGGCCCAGTTACTTAGCAGAGACTCAGAAGATTAAATAGACATCTCTTAGTATCTTTTATCACAATAGAAGTTTTGAAAAGATATTACAATAAGCATAGCCCCCACAGTTTTGCTGTTAGTGCCTGAAGGACCAATTTCAATACCTTTCTTTCAGAAAAAGTTATTTGAGGAAACTTACTTTTTTGATAGGGACTGCTTCTGGCATGAGAGCAGTCAGCTGAGCTGCAGATGGAGGAGCTAGTGTAACCTGCTGTGGCTCTCGAGCCATCGCTGGAGGCCGCACTTGGCTTTCAGCTTGTTCCTGCATTGTGCTTTGTTCATTTGAAGTCCTAGAGTTGGGCTGCTGCATTTCTGGTTATTTTACAACAGACAGTTTTAAGTTAGGTCTTAAATGTTTCAGTACTTGTCAACAGAACCACACTTCCACACCCAAACTATACAAAACTACGAAGAGCATCAGTACGTTTAACAACATTGGTACCCTCCTCTACTCACCACCATTAGTATCCCACCTAGAGTACTGTGCCAAGCTATACATACTTGGCTTTAAGGAAGCTGGAGCTAAACCTCAGAGGTAAGATGAAAGACATACCACTAAGACCCACCTCACTGTCCACTCACCTTTCCCACACTTTTTCAGCTTTGCCATCAGGATCTCATGGGAGACAGTAGCAAAAGCTGTGCTGAAGTCAAGGTAAATGACATCCACCTCTCCCTCCCATCAACCCAGCATTACAGGCAGCTACAAGATCGGTCAAGCACAACGTCGTCCCCTTTGTGACTCCATGCTGACTACTCCTCGTAACCTTCTTTTCTTCCAATTGCTTGGAAATGGCATCCAGAACAAGTTGTTCCATCACCTTTCCAGGGACAGAAGTGAGGCTGACTGGCCTGTAGTTACTCGGATCATCCTTCTTGCCCTTTTTGAAGGACAGAGTGACATTGGCTATCCTCCAGCCTTCAGGATCACCTGGCCTCTTGCAATTAGGCTTCCTAGTGTTGCTTCAAGTACTTACTATATAATAAGCTTGAGATGTCTTGACTGAATAACCCTTTTTGTAGGAAAAAGCATTGCATTTGACCAGAAATTTGTGATGCTGTGCTGTTACACTACTGATAAAGTTGCTCGTTCTTTTTTCTCCCCCTTGTAAACACCTTCAGCAGAGGGCAGGAAGTTTAGTGAGTACCTATAAAAACATTATGGCTGCTCTAAGTCTGCTAAAGCCTTACAGCAATGTTGTTACTTGTCTGCTGTGCTCTGAGAAGAGCAGGGAACACCAACTGCTCCAGGGTTGAGATGTGACAAGCTAAAGAGGCTTCCCTGTTTCCCCCTTTTGCTTGTTTAACATGTTAACAATCCAACAATCCTTACCTTCTGGCTTCTTTCCTTTCCTCTTGCCTTTGTTGAGAATCACCAATCTCTCCTCTGGTGGCATTTGGCTTATTTTCTGCATAAACACTTTTTCTAGTTCTTGGGCCATAAACACAATGTCATCACCTGGCTGCAAAATAGTCAGTGACATTGAGAATTAAGGAGAGGCTGCAGCAATGAAGAGCTACCTTGTAAAATAGTCTATGGAATCCTGCTCCAACAGATTGAAAGAACCTACCAGTGCCAGAGAGATCTGTGTGTCCTTGCCATTCCCATCCCCTCTACTCACTTTAATACCAGTTGTTTCACTACTGAAATACTGTCTCCCACTGCCCCGTTGCACAGCCCTACTTCCTACAAACCTCCAAGCACAGGGTGATGCTCACACTTCAAGTTCAGTTAACCCTGTCACAGGAGCAGAACATGACTCAGGGTTGCAAGCCTTACCTGTGTAGCAGTTACAGGGTGCTTGTTCTGAGCTCTACAGCTAATGTACAGATTTTGCAGGCAGAATCCTTGTGCAGAAGAGACCACACTGTTATTGTAAGAGCAGGCTAGACTTTTCTTACATACCCACAGTCAATCTTAGCAAAGTGCCCCCCCCCCACCTTTCAGACTGATTTAGTTCAGGCTCTAGTAGCCGCTTGCTCATTCTAGACTTGTTAGCATTGTTCAGTGCAACTGGTTGCTGGTAAGAGGTTGTTTTGCATACCTTGTTATATATGTAGCAGTTCAAGAACATAGTTTTCAAGTCTTCAATGCATTCTGCAGCTTTTGAGTAGTAGTTGTGTTCAAGACGCTTTTTAATGGTGCTCAAGTCCATAGGCTTCTTTATAATACTGTAATAATCCTGGGATTTTGAAAGAGTTAGTCACACAACAACAAATACCTTTACTATTAGGATGTGAAGATTCATACACAATTAGTTATGAAAGATAAGTTGCTAGAGAAAATTACATTATGTTGGAAGGAATAATTTATTTAAATTAAAACTTTCCTCCAAAGGGGAAGTCATGGGCACCACAGAAGTGTTTAGGAGCTCTTGACTTCATGTTTTCTCCTTGTTCTTTCTTAGAGCATCCACTGTTCAAAGCCCCCCAGAAATATTAATTTCAGTAGGATCCAAAGGTATACTGATAGTAGTATTTATGACAAGTATATGTACTTCTCATTTGTTATCTCAGTCATTTACCTGAAGTAGCACACCAGTTTACAGAACAAGGAAAAGACAACAAAGAGAGACTTTGACAAACTCAGTTACTGACAAAGAGAAGCCACCAAGTTTCCACAGTCGCTGATCAAATACTTCATCCCCTAAGCTTTTGTTGGCTCTCCTCTCAGGGTTAGTCTAGTGAAGATGTGGCAATATGTCTGAAGGCAGCTGGGATGTGAACTGTTGTGATTGTTTTAGTAGCAAGGCGAGAAGCTTGTCGTTTGGAGCATCAGGCTGATTCCCCACCGGTGCATTTAGGAAACCCAAACAGGACTATCCTCACTAAGATCACATGCAGATTGTAATTGTGTGAAGTTAGAACTACTTCAGAACCTTCTAAAGCTGTCCTAGCAATCTAGTTCCGTGAAATAAGAGTTAAATACATCATAGTGCAACTCCATGAATTTGTCAAACCATAACAGAAAACTGATAAATATTGGGGCTAAGAGGTATTGGCCAATGGACATCTTCTGACACCTGGGGAGAAAGGCAAAGGAGGCAAATGCCTTACTCATCCTTACCATGGAGCCAGCAGTTTGCTTGTAATTGTGCAGCAGTTGAACTTCTAAATACTTTTAGAAGTCAAGTGGCTGCCTTAGAAATCCAGGGAGGCAGAACTGCCCTGAGGCCAACCGCAAACGTTCCTACAACTCTGATTGAATGACCCTTAATATTAACCTTAAGTGACAGTTCCTTCCATGAAGGAAAAAGGGTAAAAAAAGAGACACAGGAAGATAGTAACTTTGACTGTGCTTTTGGGCAAACTAAAAAATGTTTGTCTTGAGAAACAGCTGCAGATAAAGGCTTTTGTCTGCTCTAAACAGAACCAGTGATGCTGTAGAATTAATCTTAGAAATTTGAGGCAACTAGATATGATTGCTCAAGCCAGGGAAGGAAAAAATCCAAAGAAAATGGACAGGTTGTCTACAAAGAGCAGTATCTTCCAGGGCATTTGAAATAGCATTGTGTGAACAACCAATGTTTTCATTTGGCTGAAAGAGCTGGGGTGATCCAAAATTGGAGTCTAAAGATACCTGAATTGAGACAGTTTGTCACAAAACATTATATTCATTCAATGTGTTGCAATTAAATGATAACATAAATAAATCCTTGTTCTGTATTGCCTTTTGGGTTTTAAGCATTAGGTCTTCTATTTCCTAGAGGAATGTTCTACCACTGTGGTATATATAGGTACCACTATAGCTCTCTTTTCTTCCTTATTTTTGCAAGGACATTTAGTTCCTCTAGAAACTTTACAGCAAGATGCCAAAGTTTATTTGCAATTAAGAAGTACTCCATATGTAATTACTTCTATGCATCAAACTAGATCCAGATTTACATATTCACTTTAAGGTAAATCAGATCTGCTTTTCCATCAAAGTATTCGATATTGAAAGAGGCTGGCCATCTCCTGTTAAAAATAAACTCAAAGGCAAAAGAAAATATCCCATGCAGTGTTAAGAAACATAGCTAAACCATCTGGAAGGCAGAAAGAAGGCAAGACAGAACACCAACACCCAGAAACTCAGAGAGGCTTGTCTAAGCTTTCTTATTGTCCCTTAGAAATATCAGTTTACTACAGCCTCATATCAGAGAGCATATGAACAGTGATGCAGTATTTAGAATCATTGAATAGTTCAAGTTAGAAGGGACCTCAAAGCCCATCTAATCCTACCCCCCTGCCACGGGTAGGGACACCCTCCACTACACAGGGTTGCCCAAAGCCTGGGCATTCCTTTAGTATGAACCAGAGAGAAAACAGTCTTCTTGCAGGCTTGGATTAATGAACGCAGTTCATATGCATAAGTAATCTTACATGACCTTTTACATCAGAAAAAGCTTTTTTAAACTAACATTAATCCACAAGTCCTGTGATACTTTACATACTAATACTTCAGTTCCAAAATGGTTCTTACAGGAAGATTCAGCGCTGCTGCATCTACAGGCTGATGAAACGGCCAGGAAAAGTTGTGTCTCCACATGGCTTTCATGACCACCCTCTGTAAGTACTGCAGCTGGTTTGTTTGACAACCACTATTTTTGTTATTTATGTATTCTGGTGGAGGAGGGTTAATAATAATACAACTGTGTTGGCTTGGAATGGCCATCTTTAGCAAATCTGTATTTATGCTTGTTCAAGGATCTTCATTACACATATAAGCTGGGGAAAAAAGAAAAAGAAAAAGTATTCAATGAAAATATCTAGATTTAATTCTGTTTACATGTTCACTTCTACTTGTAGTGTCAGTACAGTACTTGCAGGCATACCTTCACATTTTAACCAAGACAGATTTGTCTTACAGTACATAACTGGATGTGCTGGAGCACTAGGTGTCACTTTGGTTACAAATGCCTGTATATATAAGGATTAAAGAGGCATGCTGAGATCTTTAAGCTTCCCCTGAAACCTCCCTAAGGTTCATCTATCAATCTAGGGATAAATCCCCTGCCTCTCTCCCTCCTGAAGTGGTATATCCGAAGAAGCAACTTCACAGCACACATTCCAAGTCTCAGCACACAGCACTAGCTAGGCATTACCTTCCTCATGTGGTGGCTTGGCATAAGTCCTACAACTGCCAATAAAGCACTTCAGCATAAGCTTATTTTAAAACAGTGCTTTTGAAATGTGAGTATATTCACAACAGCATTTTCTGTCACTGTGCATCAGCTTTGTTATGTACCAGAGGACTAAACCAAGTCAGTTCCCCTCACCAAACAATTTTGGATCACTTGAAGAATACTGCAAGGGGCAACCATGGTAATTTGTCTTTAGTCATCACAGCACTGCTGTGCTGGAACAGGACATGCAAGTACTTAGGATAAGGCAGAGGCAGTATTCCGGGGTTCATAACACCCACCCTAAGCTAAGCAAGGCCTTTGCCAAGCACAATCACAGAAGGTCCAGTCCTCACCCACCTTAGCTTATCATTGAGTTACAAACACTGAAGTCTCACTTTCTTCTCCCCATTGGGATAAAAAGGGCCATGTTGTCTCATTCTTAGATTAGTTCCTCAGTTTATCAAGGTAACAGTGTGGGGTTTTGTGCATTCATTCAATCAAACATTACTTACTCCTTTTCTGCTTCCTGCTAACCTCTGATATACCCTGCTTTATACCTGCTTTTCATCAGGGTATAAAGTATTTTACAAGTTTCAGTAAAGGTCATAATAAGCTAGATAGCAACTGTTACCAGCACAGCACTGAGATGCTATCTATGCCCCACTCTTAAAACTTTAAGAGCCCGTCAGACGTTACATACCACATATCTTACATGTTCAGCTTTGTTCTCTATGTCAGCAGGCCTCCACTCAAACAGATGGTGAAGCTCAAGAGCTGTTCTGCTTTCTCCCCCGTGTGTTCAGTCTAGTCACTTACAGCACGCAGATGTCTCACTGACCACTGCTGCCATCGAGTACAAGTTTTCTTTTCCTTAAAAAAAAGAAAACATATCAAACCTGAGTTGCAAATACCAGGAGCAGCTCTGGGCTGTGAGCCAGCATACCTACACAGACACTACAGCAGCAAGAAACTTAGTGCAAGATCAGATTGTTTAGAGGTATCAAGCAGGGATCAAAACTACTGTTACTTTTTATAATCCTTATTTCTAATAGTTTAGCATGAAGCTTTAATTTCAAGTCTTAACAACAAGCTGTGACAATTTTATAAGTTATTGGAGAACAATCTTCTTCTGTCACCCGTATCATCTGATGAGACCAAGTCTAGCATTTACTCTAAAATGAATTTAAAAAACCTAAAGGGAACCCAGTTCTCCTGCAATAAATTATTCAACTTTCAGGGTATGGTATGTACAAAACAGCCTGCACTCTACACTCAGAGAAGACAGAGTCTACTCTGTGCTTAACAGTGGGCTAACTCTGAAGTTAGGCATTTCTCTGCTGTCTGCTTTTGCAAAGCTAGTGGATACAGTGGTAGGTACTGGAGTGCACTGGAGCAGGCAACAAGGTCTCTTTTTTTAATTCAGAAATGACTTTATGATCAATCCTCTCTCCCCCCCAACTAAAACCTAACTTAAAGAAACTTAAGAGAAGGTTTTATGCTGAACTTGGAGTCTGAAAGGCCAAGTAAATTATAAATACCACATTATCTTGTGTACTCCAGCCAGGTGGGGAAGTAAAGAGGAGAGCACAAAGATGAAGAAAATAGCTGCAGAATCTGCAGTTTCTTCATCTTTCCAGCACTGCAGACACACTAAGATTTTATAACAGGCACAAACAGCCAAGGGGTACTCTCCATTCTCTACACCCCAATATGTGTTTCATACTCCCATCCCCAAACAACATATAACTGCATCCAATCCTAAAAGCAGCTACTTTGAATATATACTATTTTTCCTGCTGTATGGCATTTATTGCACCAGCAAGAGCTTACAAAAAGCTAATTCAAGCCAAAAAAGCTTGTATTAACTTATTGTGGAATCATGGAATAGAACAATCCAGACACACACAGGGCCCACCTCACTTAAAGCTGTTCAGTACTAGAAAGTTTCCGAGACAGCTTTAAGAGCCCTACAACCCAGCCAAGTCCATCATCCACTGTTCTCATCTATTTGGCCACACTATGATTTCTCCATTTCCTATTTTCCCATTTTTTGAGGTATAAAGTGCAAGTTGCTCACCTTGTCCACTTGAAGCACAGTGGCCAGATAGGGAAGACAGGAAGGGAAAGACTGCAGTTTGAACTTCAGAAAATCCCATCATAAAATAACAGATAAATAACAACGAATTTCTTGAACATTCCATGAACCAGGACAGTAGAATCTTGAAGAAAGCTCAATCCAGGCATCAATAGTATCCAAGAAAGTTGAAGCTTTATGTACATAACACAGTGACGTAGGCCTAGATGCCTAGCTTTTAAAACCTTAATTTATGCTGTGGAAATTAACTTCTAAGCCAGCAAACAGCTAAGACTGCATCATCTAAAGGACAAAGGTCTACGCTTTGGTCAAGCTCTCCTTTACTACACCCCCCACCCTCCCTTTCCCTAGTCACACAGCACCCTAGCTTAACATAAACCCTAAGTTTATATACTGAAGCAAAAGTGTGATCAGATTCCAGTCAACTTGATTGCTTGATATTTTTCACAGTGCCCCTTCCCAGCCCTATGAGTCCTTGAGCTGCTGATGCAGGACCCAAAGGGCAAACAGTTTCAGAAGAAAAAGTGTGTTTCTTTAAGGCCCATTCTGAAGTTTCTAGCTCACCTGAGAGAGGTATGTTTTTTTCAGTTTAAGAGTAAAAAGTAACTCAAATTACATCACTAGATGAGTCAAGACTTTTGGCAAAATACTACATCTTATGGAAGTCAAACTTTATTTTTTAAAAGAAAGACTGCTGTCTCTGATAGCTCTCTAGAGAGAGGCATCAGCTAGCCTACTGAAAAGGTGTGTAGTTCCCCTTAGTTTTATCTCAGCATTACAGATGCCAATAGAACCTATATATCGCCTCCTGCTAGTTGGAAACAGCAGCTCAGAGACATAGCAACATACCACATACAGAAGCAGACAGCTTACTAGACTCTGTATGGTAAGAACAGCTCCCCCTTCAAGGCATTTGTACCAGGTTTTATTTAGCTGATAGCCAGTTATTACATACGCATCTCAGTAAAAAAATAAAAAAGAACACCCCCTAGGCTGACATAGCAAGGCCACACAGAACACAGAACAGCCTTCTTACTCCAAGCAGCACAATCTCTTCTTTCAGAAGAGCAGCTATTCCCTTACAGATGCCCATAAAACAGCATACCATTTTTTTAAGAACTCTCCTAGACTACATCAACCAATCATTAACTATAGAGACAAGGAAAATAAATATCATAACCTTGGAAAACACTGACTTACAGCTATCACCACAACCATCCAGGCTTACAAGCCTCAGAGCAGGTCAGACATCTTTCAGGCTTTTATTCTTTTTACCTTAACTTTAAGAAAAGCCACAACTCTTTTCCTCCCTACCAGACTGATGAAGGAACAACTGAGTTTCAGAAGGGCCAAGAAGCCTTTATAAGCTACTCACACCCCTGTGTTGCTCTCTAGCACGCACCTGCAACCTTAACTAAAACCTGCTCTAACAGCCCTTCCTATTGGAAGTTATCAGTATAAAGTAGGAGCAGCTGCTAAGGGCTGATGCACCAGCTGGTTATTTATGCCAGGCCTATTCACTAGCTGATCAATAAAGTGAGGTGGAAGGAGCTAATAAGATGAGTGACTTTTCTTTGATCAGTTTTTTTTTTTTTCTTATCTGAGCTTTAAAGTTTTAAGCTTTCTGATAGCTGAAATACTTCAGTTTTTAATCAATTACCTAGGGTCATACTGTGCTATGGAATAAGAGGGATGAATAAACAGTGTATTTGGCTAAGGGGTCTGCAGTGTTCCCACCTTCCTTTGATCTCCAGCTCCATTACTTAAGTTAAAACCCAAGTGTATTTAGTAAATATTGCTGTAGTATAAAAGGGAGAACTAGGTTGTTTCCTAATAAATTTGATTTGTTGCCATTTAAGCTACAGAGACTTAGAATTTAGCTAGCTTACTTTGAATTTTGGTTATTGCCTGAACTTTTGTTTCTCTCAGTAACTCTAAAATGTCATCCCTGGTGTGCTGTAGTGCAAACACCAGAATTGTGTTTACTGTATTGGTTCATTCAGGTGTGCATGTCATCTTGGGACCAAACCCTGTTTTGATTATAATAATGCAAGTGATTAATGTGCATCCTTTTTTCTCTTTCTTTCTTTCTTTCTTTTGATTTTTAGCAAGATGTCCTGGTTACTAGGTCAACCACACTTGGACTTCTTTGTTTTCCTGGAAGAACTGTAAAGTACTGGTGTAGGATCTAAACTATCTAGATAGATCCCTCTACTCTGCCCTGGTCAGGCCCCACCTGGAGTATTGTGTCCAGTTCTGGGCTCCCTGGGATAAAAAACACAGGGATCTCCTGGAGAGAGTCCAGAGAAGGGCTACGCAGATGATGAAGGGCCTGGAACATCTATCCTACTAGCAAAGGCTGAGAGAGCTGGGGCTGTTCAGCCTGGAGAAAAGAAGACTGAGGGCTATGAGCCAGCAGTGTGCCCTGGTGGCCAAGAGAGCCAATGGGATCCTGGGATGCATCAGGAAGAGTGTGGCCAGCAGGTCAGAGGAGGTGATCCTCCCCCTCTACTCTGCGTTGGTCAGGCCCCACCTGGAATACTGTGTCCAGTTCTGGGCTCCCTGGTATAGAAAAGACAGGGACCTTCTGGAGAGAGTCCAGAGAAGAGCGACAAAGATGATTAGGGGTCTGGAACATCTCCCCTATGAGGAAAGGCTGAGTGAGCTGGGTCTGTTCAGCTTGGAAAAAAGAAGACTTAGGGGGGACCTAATTAGTGTTTACAAATATCTTAGACATGGGTGGCAGGGGGAATTGGCCAGCCCCTTTTCAGTGGTCAGTGGGGACAGGACAAGGGGCAATGGCTGTAAGCTGGAGCACAGGAAGTTCCGCACCAACATGCGGAGGAACTTTTTCCCAGTGAGGGTGACGGAGCCCTGGGACAGGCTGCCCAGGGAGGTGGTGGAGTCTCCTTCTCTGGAGATACTCAAGTCTCGTCTGGATGCCTATCTATGTAATATGAGATAGGGAGCCTGCTTTGGCAGGGGGGTTGGACCCGATGATCTCTTGAGGTCCCTTCCAACCCCTAAGATTCTGTGATTCTGTGATTCCAACCCCTACAATTCTGTGACTCTGTGATCCAGCATGGATTCTGACTTGAGCAGGCCAATCTGTTAGGAGCATATGGGTGAAGTTGTTGGGGGAAACAAGCAGCTGCTTCCTCTGGTACTTTCACTGAGAGGGAAGTAAGTAATGCAATATTTATTCTCTACAGGTGACAGGAAGGGGATGTTTTTACTGGGATGGAAATGATTCCTGTATTTGAAGTAGAGCAAGTAATGGGAATTGTACTCAATGGAGTGAAGCAAGGAAAAGGAGTGGAATTCTCTATAGGTAGGTCTTGTGGTTTGTGGAACTGAGTGATCTTGGTAGGAGGCTGTCACTGGGGGCTGTGAGGTTTTGTTACTGTTGATGGAGTTGAGCAGGGAGATGGGAAGGGTCCTGGCAAAAGAAAAGAGAAGCTCTTGTCCATTAAGTGTACTTGTTTGCTGCTTTACTCTGCTTGATGCCTTTAACTCCTGGCTTGTGACTGCTTAATTCTCCTTTGAATCTGTTCTTGTGAAAATTAAGTTAACAGGATATGTTGGGCTATATTGTGAATGGGGAAATGCCATGTTTGAAAATTATACTGGTTTGGCTTCATAATCACTTTAAAAACGGAATTTTAAAGAAATCAGTATCTTTATGTAACTGATGTTAAAATAAGATGAAAAGAGTGTATTACAATATTTTTTTGTTTAATTTAAATATGGTTTGAAAAGAAGACTTGAAAAATACTGTAGTATTCCTTGCTGGCTTTACAGTCTCAGCACTGATACAAGTTCTGGCTCCTGCTGCCTGTGGGCAGGTAGTTGCTAACAATGCTTTTGGCAGTTCTCCCATAGGTGGTAACAGGGTAGTGAGGAGAGGGAGACAGTAAAAGAGTGGCAAGAGCTGGTCGCCTCTAGCTTTTGTCTTGACCCACTATCTGCTATTTCCAAAACAGTTCTAATGCTATAAATTTGTTTGACATATGAGAATAGCATTCCAGACCTGCTCTAGAAAATTATCTGTTTAAAAAGTCTGATAGGATGGCTGAAATGGACTGGTGCTTCAGTGGCAGACTTTTGGACAATTTTTCTCTTCCTGCAGTGGGTTAGACTGCATCTTTCTGAAGATACTTTATGCAACAACGACTTTAATTGCTTCTCTCTGGGAGACTGTAAGGCAATGTCTAAGCTAGTTGCCCAAAACTCCATAAACATGGTGAGTATCATGGAAATAGTTTGATGACTCTGGGTTGGGTATTGTATTTGAAATTGTTCATCTATTTAGAATGTTAAAGCAACTATCAGTGATCATTCTTAAATGTCTACAAAGGTTGAAAATGTTATGAGTGGGAGCTGACCTACTGAACAAAGACATTTGAAGGTCCCATGGATAGAAGGTGAATGTTTAAATGCTTGTTTGTGGACATATGAAATAACAAACTATTTCTTATCATCTTTAAATTAAAAAAGTATCTTGCTACAGGGTGTGTTTTTCAGTTGCCATAGATGATGTTAGGTGAGGTTTGTAAGTTTCATATGTTGGGGGAAAAATTTCTATTACAGATAGCCAGTTATCCCTGAATCAGAAACACTTCACCCTGATCATAAACAACTATGTAAGAGTTGTCTAGTGCTGATAAACGATGCTGATTGCACATTTTGTATTGACAACTGACAGTTCAAATTAAAAACCAGAAATCAAAACACAGTATTCCCCAAAAGAAATCTGGGCACCTAGTTTGAGCTAACAAGGAGGTTTTTGTGTTGGGTTGCTTTTGGGCTCTGTTTGGTTTTGGTTTTTAAAGCTTGACTGGCAGGGGTTCTTGGCTTACTGGCTTTAATCTCCTCTTGTTACCAGCAACCATTTCCTATATCCTTCATAAAATGCTGAAGCTATGTCTTAAGGACAGCTGGACTTTCAGCCCCTATTCCTTTCATGTTTGGAAGTCTGTATTTGTTTCATTGACTAACCTTTATATCTTTCATATGAGATCATATTCCAAATATAGTTTCTAGAGTTGCCATAGTACATGCCATCTGGTAGAAATTCTTAGTGAAAGCCTTTGCCTGCTGCTGATGTGCCTTTACCATATATCTCTTTGAAGTGATAAAAGCAGTCCTGCCTTTGGAAATGGCTACAACTCCTTTATGCTATTCCTAGACCGGTGGCAGGAGGCTAAGCAATACTATAAATGTGTTATATACATGATGCAGCTTTTACACTGAATGTGCAGCCATTCTGTGAGGAAAAGGACACCCTCCTGCTCCTTCCTCCTGCAGCCAGGCACAAGAAACTGGTCTTAGTGGACAAAGGATAGTGATTATAGTAAAACTTTGCATATAAAGAGTTAGTTTGATTTAGAAGCGTGGAGGTTATCATGCTTTGGAAACATGAAACAGCAATTTATAACACTGTCTGTCAGACTTAGGTTCTTAAAAATCCACCCTGTTGTTTCTAGGGCACTGGTGAGAGCGCTGCCACAGTCGTTCTGTAGCAGTTCCTGAACTGTGCCCACCTATGAGTGGATTTCATGCCAGGCTGGCTGAGCTGCTGCAGTGGGACCTCCTGTTCTTAGTTAAAACCACCCCTCGGGGTGCGGCTGCACTTACTGCTGCATCTCAGCAAGGCTGTCTCTGCTCACAACAGAGCACTGAACAAAGGCAAATGCTTTGCAGAACTCTACAGCCTGTGTTCTGCAAACAAGATTTTAGGGAGAAATGTGGGTAAGAGAGACAAGATAATGCATAAATCAGAATCCTGACGCTTTCCCCCCTCCCCACCCTACCTTTTAGCACTTCATAGGCTTAATCACGTGTGGAGAATACTATCCTAGAGAGTAGTGTTAATATGATGCTTATGTTAATAATTTACATTGATACATTCTTACTTTGTGGTTTTGGCTGTTGCTCTGAGACTGCTGAATCAGCCTCATAACACATGAAATGCAAACAAAATTGAAACCTTGTGAATGAAGACTTTGATTTGTTCTAATTTATTACACTTGAATGGTATTTCCCAGAAGTATTCGCTTAGAGTGTGTTAATTTTGTTCTCCCAGTGAGCATTTAAAGCAATCCTTCCCACTGGGAATGCTGTGTGACAGCACATGCAACTCTGCAAGTAACACATTGTTCAGGAAAATGACTGAAGCTCCCCAAAGCTCTGTGTCATGGCAAGACATAGAGATTGGAGTTGATGACTACTGCTTTAATTTGTAAGCTGAAATTCTCTCTCAGATACCACTGTAAATACAGAATAACTCCACTAACCTCAACAGAGTTGCCTTGGTTTCCTTCAGGGTAAATGATAATGAAGTGTCTCTGCTCTGTGCTGTTCATTTAACTCATTGTATCATTTTCCCAGTTATTTATAAAGCTACAATCGTCTGAGAGTCTGTGGCAGAGTACCCATGAAAGCTGTACAGGCAGGTCTTTGGCACATACAGGAAATGACAGGGAAAAAAATTAATCCATCCCAGAAAGAAGCCCTGTTCCTGCCTTTCTCACCCATTAGAGCAGTCTCACTTGCTAGAGAAATCTCACACTTCATTAACTCGGCCTTCAGCTAGTGTCCAACCAAAGGACTGTTGCAGAATGAACCCTGATTGGGGCCGTGTTACATTGTCAGCTGATGGAGCTGGCAACTACCTATTTCTCTCCCTGAAAATTAAATTATTTCTAAACTCTTTCATTACAATTGAGTGAATTATTTCTGACATTCAACCAGTGAGGTGCTCCTTATACCCCTGCTGCTGCTCTCCTGGTCTCCACTAGCTTGCAGATGAGCAGTCTCATCTGCCTTGCTCTCCCTTTTGGCACTTCATCTTCTCACCCAAGATAAATGTCACCCCCCAGCCACTTTGATCCTGTCTGGCCTTATTGTCCAGTGGGTCAATAAGGGATGTCTGCTTACTCTTGAATCTTCTAACTCTGTTCTTTAACCATGCTCCCTTTGCTAATTACCTCCTCAAAACAATTTCTGTCTGGTCAGGTCTTTGCTTGGGATGGCTGGCTTGTTCCTGTGCTTTTGGAGTCCACATCTGAATGTGGATCTGGGCACGACTCTGCTTTGAAAGGTGGGGTGTCCTGTGGAAGTTCTTGTTCTTCTCTACACTGAGCATGAGAAGAAGTCCTTGGTTACTATAGGTCAGGTGGACAGTTTTCTCTATAGGATTTAATGCATTGTTATGAAGAGTTCAAGTACGAATCAGTTCCTTGCCCTATCCCATGACCTTTAAGCAATGGGAAAAAACATTACAAACTCCCCTGGCATGGAAAAGAGAGCTCTCTTCATGGTGTGTAAAACTAGTAGAAAAAATTCTTAGGATGCTTTTCAGAACCAAAGATTTAAATAGGTTGCCAAGGGAAAAATCACTGGGTGGTTCAGTGTGTTTTTGTCCTCCTCAGGATGCTGATACTCTGTGTCAGCAGTAAAATTCTGTAGAGTTTGTGGTGATTAGAACCAGTTAGGCTTCAAAACACAGAGGCAAAACAGTGAGTTGAGTCTGAATTTTGCCTTTTTATTTTGCTTTATGGGATGCCCTTTGTGGATATGTCAGAAAGGAACCTGTTCTTTTCTAGGAGGTCATGTAATGTTCACCTAATGCAACAGGATGTGATAAAATCCTATGTGTTTGGTCATAAATTAGGGATCCAATTTCTGTTATGTAAAATATGTTAAGTCATGTAACTTATAGTAATTTGGTCCTGTGGCAGCAATTTTAAAGTGCAGCTGTGGTGTGGCAGTGCTGCTGTCATATGATTGACTCCAGAGAATTTGAGTGCCACTTACCTGTGTAATGAAAGGTTGGGATGCTCCCAACGCTGCCAATCTCTTAACTAGGCTCTGTGAGAAACTGAGGGATGGCAAAGAAGTGTCTGCAGCCTTACCTGCACACTGATCAGATTTTGTTGCTGTAGTGTTCTTGCACTAATTCAGGTCCCTGAGAAAACAAGCTTTTTCTGATTCAGTAATGGTTTATTTCAACATAATTTGAATTTTTAAACCCTCTTCAATGGTGTTTTTATGCAAGCTGGTTGACTCCACGTTGCAGCTGGCTAGGAAGATGTGTGTGTTACTAATTACTGTGCCTCAGCTGAGGCCTAAGAACTTCTTGAACCTCTCTGACACAGTTGCAAGCTGTCATGTGTTCATACGCTTCATGATCCAAGCTAACCCAAACCAGATCTAATGAAAATTAATCTCAGCACATTCATTTGCATTAATAAAATTGTCTCAAAGTTACACTTGAAATGCAAAACTTGAGGTGATTGAGGAGTTACATTCCCCAGCTATGTGCCTGATCCCTCTGTGAGACATTACTACCGTCACAGCAAAATTGCATGAAAGTGATACTTCTCTGAGTTCTCATCCTTTCCAATCCCCAATCGTTCACCAGGTACCACTTGGAAATCCTTAGCAAGGTGTCTTGCTATGTGTTTCCTGTGCCCACTGTCCTGCACTGTTGCAATCTTCTACCAGTAGATGTCAGCTCGGCACTGGTGAAAGTTTATTCCTTCTGTTTCAAGGTAATTAAAGTTAGTGGTTCTATGGCTTTGGCTTTTGATATCAGACTGCTTACTCAGAACATCAGAAAGTATGACATCACTATTCAGGCCTTGAACGTTGTGTGAAATTTGCATCCTCCGTCATTTGTAAAGACAGAATTCAGACTGCATAAATGTGTGATCAGTAAGAGAAACCCACTTATTCTGTTCATTATTAACTTTTAAGGAACAATTTTTCAAGATCAGACTCCAGTTCCAAGTTGACATACCTGTAGATTCAGCTAATAAGCCAGGGCAAAGGAACCACTGCCGTGCAGAAGGAGGTAGTAATTTGTGGCAGACTCTATGCTGCCAGGAACAGAATTACTGGAGCATTTGGAGGCATCTCTGCCCCAGTGAACTGGTTACCCCTGAGAGAAAATGCAAGTGGGGGAGATGCTTGGTCTGTACTGCTCTGTTGGGATTTTTTTTATAAAATAGTTATAGTGAAATTATGAGTCACAAATAAGATTGTTAAAGGTCAGGCTCAGTAATGGCTATCTGAAGAACTCTTCCACTTCTTGGCCATCCCTTCACACAAGCAGTTCCAGGAGCTGCTGGCTTGAAGCTGAGCATATGGAGGGATGCTGGTTCTTCAGAACAGTCGCACTGATACTGAAGCTGGTAGAGAAGCCACTATGAAACTGTGTATGCGAACTCTTGACCCCAGACTGATGAGGGATTTCAGGAGCACAAAGTCCTGCTCCCAAGCCTCTGTCCTTCTGCGAGGAACCTGCCTGCACAGCACTGCATTCTGGAGCTGCTTCTGTGGAAAACTCATCCAAGGCTGCCTGCCTCTCTTCCATCATTAAACACTCCTTCCTCCGTGTGTGTCAACAGCAGCTCTCGCTGTGTGCCTATGGGCATGTTCTGTTAAGAATAGTTTAATAATGCTAGAATGTGGCCTTGGAGAGCCTCTGTTACCAAGGCTGGTTCTAACTTTATTTCAGGCCAGGGAAGTCCTGGACAGTATAACAGTTTTTAAAATACCACAATGGAAAAAAGAACTAATATTTGAGGCCAGTGGGAATATTCCACCTCTCCGTGCCAAGAAGCCTGTAAAGGGAGCAGTGGATCAGCAAACGGAGAGGTTTAGTAAGTGACCAGCACAGTCCCTGGGAGTTTGCCCTGCCCAGAAATCTGATAGACTGTTACTGCCCTGGTACATAATGCTGGCCAGCATTATTTATTGGGGAGGAGATGTGATAATGCAGTGCTGCACTGGGATGCAGATGCTTGCTATTGGAAGAATGACTTCTCCTCCTTTGCCCTCTTACCTCAGCTATGTTCTGCAAATAAACAAGGAAGGATGAGCAGTGAGTGTGGACATAGAGCTTTATACAGCTCTGTTCTTGTAAGAGTAACACTCCTTCACTAATCAGAAATGTTTATCACTGTATCAGTGTGGTGATATGTGTCTTTGGCATGCGGTGAGGTGTGTTAACTACAGTTCACAGCAAGGGAATGAAGAGCCCTACGTGGGAGATGAGAGGTCATCACAGAGTCCTATCCTTGCAGCAAGGGCTGGCCCAACTCTGCAGGTGCTTGGCTGCTGCCCAAAGCTGAGCAATTGATACAGGGCAGCTTTGAAGGTGGCAAAGAGCAGACTGCTGTGGCTGCAGCTTGTGTGCTGATATTTCTGACCCAGCTTCGAGAGCTGAAATGTCTTTACCTGGAATGGGCAGGGGAGAGTAGGCATGTTTCTGGGGGCAAGATGTGACCCAGTTCTGGACTCTGGTACCCATGAGCAATCAGTAATGAGCAGGGAGACAGGAAGAGGGTTTCAGTACAACAGTTCTATCTGATGCTAAACTGAGTATTTGTTCAGTAACATGATACAATAATATTTGAATAAATGTGGAGGACTAACCTCTCCATGTGTGCAGAGGCTTCCTTATCTGATTCTCTGAATCCTGCACTTGGTCCTCCAGCACAGAATTGCACTCTGCATATCTGGCTTTCTTCATGGGAGGCTCAAAATGTGTTAAAATATTCAGGCTTTGTGGGGGAGAAAGAAGCTGAGGGCTTCTTTCTGTAGATGGGAAAACTGTCATTTGGGGTTGTATTTTTTTTGAGATTGATGGCTGGTTGGAGTCTGCGTTCTAGCTAAAACAAGGGTAGTACAATTTGTGCAAGACTGCAACAGCAGAGCATATTTATCTAACTTTTGTTTATTATTATGTAGCCTTCTGAATTTCTAAACCTCTGTTTCAACATATTTAGAATTCCTATTTCATTTTCACAAGACACTGCATTTCGTGTTGTGCGTTCGGCTGTATTGCATGTGCAAGGGTTACAGAAAAGGCTGTATATGTGCATTGCTTCTGTACCTTTATATTTATCTACATGCCAAGATTAATCCAAGATGCAGTAATGTTTTGCCTTAGAGCAATTGTACCGATGAACCTTAACCCTGATCTTAAGAGACTTATTCTCTGTTCCTGTGACAGTTTGTTTATTTTTCACTTCGGGGCCTCTTTTGAGCTAAAACAGCCATTAAGAGCAAATTGTTCTGGACAGCATTTCTGCCTCTGAGTAGCAAAAACTGTGCAACTTATTTTCATTTTTTCCTATACCTCTTCCAGGTGATTCCTGCAAACATAAATCCATCATAGTATCCATCTAGCACTGGGATATTCCATATACAGAGAACTGATGTGACTCAATAACAGTGTGCCCTTCCAGCATTCTCTATTTGTAAAAATTGCTGCATGCAGAGGACAAATCCCACAGTGCTTTGTGTACTTATTGTTGTGAACACAATGTGTGCATTGTCCATACTGGAGGAAAAAAATATGTCCAGGTACTTCGTATATTTTCAGTTATCTGTGTAGGTTCTTGCACTGCATGAATGACAGATAAAATTATAGCTGTATTGTAAAAGAAAGGTACACATTGAGGGTTTAGTCCTAAAACAGATACAAACACCTCTCATTCCATGGAAGGTGTAAGTTC
This sequence comes from Laterallus jamaicensis coturniculus, assembly GCA_022605575.1. NCBI lineage: Eukaryota > Metazoa > Chordata > Aves > Gruiformes > Rallidae > Laterallus > Laterallus jamaicensis. Next base: position 17,521,921 of record JAKCOX010000007.1, read on the forward strand.
TCTGCATTTCTTCAAGTATTTGATTAATAATATTATTCAACTTTAAAATTAGTAAAAAGAACAAGTAATCTCAAAAAGTGCCTGAGAAGATATCCTTATCTGAACCAGGAATTATTTTTTTTCTTCATTATAAAACAATATGTCATCTGTGAAAGGTAAAAGAACAGAATGAAAAAGGATTATTTGCCTACAGTACAGTGGAGATATCAAGGGAAAAATGGAGCCCACTTGAGTTGCTCTTGAAGTTAGTAAGAGCTGGATCAAACCTAGGATTTCTTAGAGCTCTCAGGAGGCACCACAGTTCTTGACTTCACCGATCAAGAGTCAATAATTATAAATTATAGAAGTCAATAATTATAAACCATATCTTTCTATTCACTAAAGAAATAACTCCTGGGTAGATTTAACATGGTAAAACTTGCTTTATGAAACCTTTTCTAATTAATGAATCGCCCTACGTTATTTCTGTTCCTGCTGTGCTGGGGTTTTTTTATAGGAGAACTACTGAATTGGAGACAAAGGTCAGTTTAGGAATATAAAACTACTTTAGGATTGTATCTAAAATGCAAGGAAGTTAATCAGAGATGAAGCTACCAATCTTTATCAAGCTGAAATCTCAGGCTGTCAGTGCAAATAGGTATATAGTAGAATAATAAATCATTTACTGCCTATTTAAAAACATTATTTAATTGTAGTTGTGACATAATTTATAAATTACTAGAAGGGAGATAGATTTGCCCCCAAGTTTTTTCTTGGTTCCTGTCACAGAACTGGCAAGCATACTTTCTGTTTGCGTCATCCCAACGTAACTGAGACAAGGCACTGCTTAGAATGAAGAGAAGATATTATTCACATATAGATGCCTAAGTATAACACTTATGCAATTTCTGATTTTTTTAATACAGGTATTTGTATTGTTAACTGTAACTTTTCTCTCTATTTCTATTACAAACTATCGTCTAGGAAAATACGAACAAGTGAAAACCTGATTTAGTGTTTCACATTGCATCTCATTCATTTTAAAGCTGCATAATTGAAAACTCTACAGTAATAATTCTGAGCAAGTTTATAGGCAGTTGAATAGAAAGATTGGGGAGCTGAAGTGGAATCTTACAGGATATTTGAAGATATTCTGTGAACACTTTGTACTGCATACATTAATAGTAAATTCTGAGAAGTGTTAAGTGTTGATGGATGCTATGAAAAGAGCTGGGAATGAGTTTCGTCACAGCTGCAGCAGTTTACAAATATCAGGGTTATCACAGCTTAGAGAAGCCAAAACCAAGGAATTCTTGCAGCTCAAGCACCTGCTCATCAGCTCTGTTACTCAAAAAATGAAACAGAAAAAGAACTCAGACTTTTTTTTTTTCCTGTGCAACATCTCCTAGTGTTTGGGTATTATTGTCCATAGGGAAGATCTGAGGACTTCAGCAGATTCTACAACATGAAGAAATCTTGTCTTGTCTGTATGATTTTACAAGGAACATGTACATTTCACAGGTGGTGCTCAGTTAGCTGTAGTTTTCAGCAAAATTATGTAGCAACATAAATAATTCTAATATTTCATGAAATATGAATGAAGGTCTATATGATACTTTCTTTTTTTGAGGCTCATGGGAAACCTAAATTGAATGGTGTTGCTGAAGCTCTTTTGAAGAGATACTCTTTAACATTTTTAACATGCCATGTACCTTCCTGTTAAGTTGAAATAGTTTTCAATTCCTACAACGTTCCCTTAGGATAAAAAAATTTGTCAAATGCCAGTCCTCAGTTGTGCAAAGTTTCCACCAGAGCTATTGGACTCATCCTAAAATGATTAACCTCAGAGCTAAAAACATATCACTTTTCTGCATTGCTGCTGCTTTTTATTACAGAAGGGAACAGTCCTCTGTCACTGTTGGGCAAAAGATTTTACCCCTAAGTAAAATTATAAAGATAGTGTTACTTGTCTATTTGACACCTACGAACACAGAAAGCCCAGAGCTGCTGCTTGCAAGGCATCCTCAAGTCCCTCTGTGTCTGCTCAAGGAAGGGGCTTTCACTGCGGGACTGTCCCAGCATTGTGCACCGTGACTGTAACAGCAGCACAGAAGATGGAGTATGGCACATATTGGTAAGACTCCTGCTGCTGCAGAAGTTTTCTCTCCCAAAATTACAGCAGGATCCAGCAAGAATAATTTTGTCTAAAAAAGTGATAAAACCACAGGAAAGCTTTCAGAGAGATGTGAAAAACCTCCAGTTAGGATAATTCTATACCACAGATGAATAAGCTGTGCCACAATGCATCTAGTCTTTTGCAAAGTGATCGCTAGAGCAGGAATGGCTATTCACTTCATCTTACACAACACAGTGAATAAGATAGTAATGAAACTCAAATGTGTTGCCTTTAAAAATGAAAGGAAGCTTTTTTCCTACAATGTGTGTTTTCCTTGTGGAATTCATTCTTTCAGCACACCATCTGATAGCTAAAATTTAATGGGATCTAGAAAAGGAGTTGACAATAAAAACCACTCCAACAAAACTGAACCCCAAGTTTACTCAGATTTGACATTCTGTTAAGTAAAGAACAGAGCATTTTAGAAAGAGAGGAATTCTCATGCTTCTGACTCATGAGGTCTAGAAGAATCTTTACCTGAGACAGATGTGACCTAACCACTTTTTGCCAAATTCCTTGAATTTTTATGAAACAGCTGTAGCCAGGGACAAAGCTCTGCACCAGCTGAACCATGGACCTGATTTGGCACACAGTTGTTACTTCTTAATTTTGAGGGCAGTAATTATCCCCCCAATGTAGAATGAGGTCCTCATGATGTTGCCTGCCTTCCTTAGGAGGAACCTGTGTATGTGCACAACACAGGCAGTTTCCTAGGTTGTGCCAAGTAAGAGAAATCCAGCTCCACCTCTTACACTGCACTAACTTGTAGAAGCACCAAGTGTTTAAAACTACTACTGTGCTTTTAGGAACTTAAGTATAGCCTGGGTACATCAGGTTCACAAGCTCTGCTGATGTCCACGTAGTTGGTGAGGAGTAAGAGCTTCCATTCTTGCTGCCAGAAGGTCTGTGCCACTCCAGATGGGGCCAGGGACCTCCTGGTCTGCTTAGGACTGGGGAAAGGCAGTATTGGGCCACCTTCTGCTAACGTCCCTGTGGGACTCCGAGTCTCCAGGTGTGCTGCCCTGTCAGCAAATCTTGGTGACAGGCACAGTTGACGCTTCTGAGCAGGCAGTGTCTTGTCACTGGTGAAAATACTGATTGGCATCCTAATGAACATCTAATGGATGCAATCAAATTGTCTCTTCTTGATCCTGAAGAACATTTGACAAATTTCTTCTGTTATGACACACACCATAAACAATTTATTTTAATGTGTAAAGGAAATGCGTCACCTCCAGTGTGCCCTTGCTTTACATCGAAGATACATTATTAAGTATTTTATCTAATAATTAAGAACCAGCTTGAAGATCCAATATTGATTTTAATTTGAACAAATAATTTTGATTAAGCAGCTTCTATGAATGAGACTCCAAAGCCTTGAAAGTGTATTATAGTACATGAGGCATTCAGCATCTTAGTATTTACTGTTGAAATATGATTAATCATATATTGTGCTATTTACTATGAAAGCTGGATGCATTTAAACTCTCCCCTATATGTATGAGCTGGCCAACTTGGACGCTTTTTCATCCTGGTTTTGGCAGTGAGTTTCATATAGTCCAAGTGAAAACTCCAATCTTTTCTCATTACTGCTGCATATCTAAATTCAAATATCTCTCTTATAATGCCTGGTGTGGTTTACTTTATCATTGGTGTTTCCAATAGTTTGATGGTGGTGGTTTGGAACCTAAGTAGTAGAAATATCCCATCTCTAAAGAACTGATAAAATTGTATGAAAAAATAAGCATGATACTACAAAGTTAGGCCCTTTTTACCCCCTTTGCCTGTCTCTGCCCCCAGGGTGAAGTTGGCTGAGCCATAACTGGTTTAGTGGAGAAGTTTGTTTATGGTCTTATGCAAGGGGCTCTTATTCCGCATACGTTATAAATAATACATTTGGACTAATAGGAAGATCCTAGAATGTTACTCTGACATCTGTAAGTTGTTACTGGGAGTTACATTCCTGGTCTAAGAATCTCTCCAACTCTCCCCTCCTCCTCTTCTCCAAGATCTGCTGGAAAAAAAGCCAGCCCTTGTATGTTTAAGAAATGGGTTCTGGTATCTCTTACAGTAGCTATAGGGCTAATCCTTATGGTAGAAGTCGATCTCTCTCCTCTGTATCAACAGTGGCTTAACTGCACCACAATTGTGGCAGTAACAGAAAAAGCCCTAGCTTTTGGGAGAGCCAATTGTCTGGTGAACACATGTCTAAGTGCTAAGGTTCACAGGCTTTTTAATCTGAAGTGGCCTGATTCAGCCCTCCTTCCTACCTGTGTCAAATAGTGCACTAATTTTCCCAATGATCTAGCAGGACTGGGGCCTCAGCTGAGCAATGCAGTATTCTACAGGGAACACACTGCAGCTTCTTAGAATATAGTGCTTTTTCTCTTGCTTATTTTGGCTTCAATCTCATCTTTTTTTGTCTTGGTCTTTGGCTAGTATCTGCTTGCTAAGTACCACTAGGAGTTCTGAACTCGTGTAAGCTGAAATAGTGAGGGGTTCCAACTTGCATCTCTCCAGGCAGATGACCTCATTACAGCGTTAGTCAACACAGTTTAGGCACTAAAGCAATTTTACTAACTCTGAGGGGAACAACTTGGTAACCCATTGGTAAACACAGCAGTAACTGGTGGAAGTAGGGCTTGACAAAGATGTGCATTATGGATAAAGATCCCTAAAAACTTCACTGGCAGAGGTGGGTAAGATGATACCCTAAAAAATCAGAATAGCAGAATAACCTATACACTGCTCTGGCTTGCAGGACAAGCATAAGTTAATACTAAAAGTAGTAAAGTAAAACAGCTTTTGCAAAGTCTGGGTTTTGTTTCAGTGGGTTTTGGGTTTTTTGTTTACATGTAGTATGCAGAAAAGGAGAGTGCAGTGTATTCAGATATTATGATGAAAATGTTTTATAAGCTTTCTGAAATTAGCTGAAAAAAACGTTAAGCTCTTTTGTCAGATCCATAAATCAGATTTTTTAAAAATTTTTTTTTACCATTGAAAGGAAAAAAATCTAATCTGACCAGTTTTAGTGTGTACAGAAAACACGTGTGGTAGGTAAGTGAGAAAGACCTGCAGACAATTGGTACATGCCATTGATTGTTTCTTTTTTCATCCATGCTAACTTTAAAACCAAAGTGATAGCACGTTTCTATAGCATATAGATGGTCCAACTATTTTAACTATTACAAACAGTTAAAAATGTTTCAGAAGAATGCTTATTCTTTTGAACATGTTACAAGGACTGTAAGAACACAGAGCAAGGCGGAAGCTAAAAAAAGATTGCTCACATTTACAGAGCTGAGCTAACAGTGGGCTTGTATAACGCTTTCCTTTCTGGTGTGTGATAAGCCCCATGTGCAATATCTGTATTTGTTGGCAGATGGAAGATGGGAGCAGAGGGAGGTGTTTCTCATTTAAATGGATCTGCTTTCTTTTTTTTTTTTTAAAAAAAACCCACCTGAGAAATAACGTGCCCTGTTCCTGTGCTTGGCTGTACGTACTTTGTTGCTTAAAATTACCCGCAGCGTATGAATAGGATAGCGCAGCATTCGAATCATGTCATTTGTGGTGGGTGTGGGAGCGAAGGCCTCGTCGTTGGGTTTGGGAATATCTACCATGGGAAATCTCTTATGAAATAACTGTTACTTCGTGCAGTGTGGTCCATTCCAAACGCTAACCATTTACTCTTCAGATATTTTTCATGAGCCTTGCAGATAAGATATCTCTGTGGGGATTGATTTAACTCTGTTCAGAAAGCTAAGCTCTCACCAGGGATGGGGAAATCGCCCCACCTTTCTTTCAATTTGGGGGTAGAATATTAACGAGGGGAGTGTTAGTCTCTGGAGCTTCCCCCCACCCTTTAACACATCAGATTCATATTAGCAATATTTATTATCTAGAAGGGTGACTCAGTGTCAGCTGGTTTCAATTTTTGCTTATAGCACCCTAGAGAAAAACGTATATCTAAGTAACAATTTACATTTTCATTTCTATATTTTATTGCAGTGGAGCTGGTCACAATACCGTAGTAACACTTGCTTTGCAGATTCAGTTTTGACAGTATTTGATGATTTGCCATAGTGGAGGTGGGTAAAAGGCTCTTTGTGGTAAGAACCGGTAAAGCTGCAATTCTGTATAATCGCAGCCTATTGTTTTGTTGAAAGAATTTAGGGTGGAAAAGCCTGTCTTTATTTAGAGAAAGCCAAATATTTACAAAAATAAGTAGAAAGATAGATTTAGTGCATTATGTTGCTTCAAGACTTGCTTCATACATAATGTGTATTATATTCAACAGCATGTGCAACGTGTAAAGACAATTTTACAACTTCTACAGCTGTTCGCCACATGTGTGGTTGCATGGGGAAAACAAGCATGAGCTAAGAATGCTCCCCAGCTTATGCCCCTGTGAGAGATATATGTGGTTACAGTAAAAAATATACATATAGGCGTTGTTAATAAAATGCTAATAGTTACCAAGGGCTAAGGTTTGAGTAGTACAACAAGCCTGTATTTCAAAAACGACATGTAGAACAAGGAAATTCAACTAAACTGCTGAATATGTTGGTTTGGACCTTGCTTTAATCCACAGAAATTCAACAAATACACAAAATCCTAGGTGGGCTTTAGTTTTACTACTTAAGATAGGAGTGACTTTCAAACATTAACTGCGTTTCTTGTAATTAGATAAGAGCACAGCAGTCCAGGCATGTTTTGTCTGTCTTTTGCTGACTTGGCCTAACAGAGCCTAACTTAGCCTTTCTGCTGGATGCAAGGTTTCCTTTGTTGCCATCACATTTTTTACATAAAAGGTAAAAGAAAGTATGTCTCGTTGTCAAAACTACTCCTGCTGTAGATTTAAAAAAAAAAAAAAGCGTGTCCTTGTACCTATGCTAAGTAAATCTGGTTTATCATGTGTGTATGTGGGCTTTGTTATGCAGCTGTTCAGAAATTACCTTTGTAATCCCATCTGCATTAGATTTTGGTACCTTTTATAAAACTGAAAATTTGGACCTGAAGAATTCTGCTCCTTTCTCTTCAGGGATCTCATTTCCACCTATACAATGAAATAGGACTGTGGTTAACTATTTTTACCCTTGAAGAAGTAAAAGCATTTCAGAATGAAGGTAAGCACAAGGCAGTATCTCCTCTGGTATATCTGCCTCATGCATACATGGACGGATATGTAAGGTTCTAAGTGTAGGAAGTGTAGGAAGAGCCATTTGTGTTTAATTTGGGAGGAGAAAAGACTGGGAAGAAGGATTCTATGATGCCTTCATGGACAGTTCATCCTAGCTGAGGGTCAGTACAACACATAAAGTCAAAATAGGAGGACAACACATAAAGTCAAAATAGGAGTAAAGAAGGGCAGAGCAGTGCTTGAAAGCTGTTTCTCTGCAATGGCATAGATTTCTACCCTTAGAAGCAGAGATTCACAGATCTAAAAATATGTTGTGAATTTGAATTCGCTTTGAGTGTGAACATCTTAGAACAGTATCAGAGGCATCTATTTGACAGGCAGCAGATGTTAGTGCTGCCAGTGTCCTGCAGACAGACAAGATATAAATTTCTCTGGGGTGTGTGTGTCTCTATAGAGCAGTTAGACTAAAATTGTGTCCTGTGAGGTATTTGGGATATTCCTCCTTCAACATTGTAGATTAGATGAGGAGTGGGCTTTGGAAACAGAAGGAACATGGTCATTCCCACATGGGGCTGTGGTTCACAAGATGGTTCACGCAAGTGGGTGAAACTAAAGTGTGACCCAGGACCTAACATAGTGTAACAAGAAATGGGCATGCAGTCCGCACTGGAATTAGTTTGCAATAGCTGCCTGTAAACTGCGTGCAGTGTAGACATCAGACCCTCAATGCACAGGATTTTGTTCTGTAGACCCCTTCCTGCTGTACTGTGCTAGTTGTTAGTAGAGAGATACCCAGTCTGGTCATTAACACATCTTGCTCTTTTTTTAAAAAATGATTATGGGAATCTGTTCTTGTATCTCCTCTTCCTTCTGGAACTAGTTACTATTCATTAACAAAGTGGTTGGTCTATTTCATGGGAGAAACAGGATGAGACAGATGGAGGCCAGCCAATGTTCTTCAGCATGAGGCCTTTCTCACCCTTGTAGTGATAGTTTTGTGGCTCACACATTAGGAACAATTTTCAGTGTAGTTAACCATTCTGCTTCTGTTGCCTCTTGATATCAAAATATCTTGGTATCTAAATAGCTATAGATACCTGCGTAGCATGAAGAAATGTGTTCTCTTTATCTGTGAGATAACAAAGCTCTGCTTTATGGATTTTCCTGTCTGTGTGTACCTGGATGTATGAATATATTTTCATGTGTTACCCTTCCATGTTTCATATAAGCATGTGGCACAGACAAGACTTGTGTTTGTGGTGGGTTCCCCCCCTAAAAAAAAAAGTGCAATTGAATGAAACAGAGGAAGTATCAAAGAGAAAATGCAAGCACATAATGTTTCTTTCTTAGTAATTTTGGTCCCTTACACTCTATGGAAGTGGAGTTTTTAGGTACATTTTGACTAGTTCAGAAAGGATGCATTTATCATATGATCTTTGCAACTTCCTGCAGATCTGTGTTGCTGTGGTTGACACCTACCAGGCCAGCCTGTAAATACCTTAGGATTTTGGTGTAGATGGAACTCCCAGTCTTCAAGATAAAATTAATCCTTAAGGCAACAGCAAAACTGAAAGACCTGAATCAAAAATTACCTCTGCCAGAAGCCTACCTTGCTGTTGATTCTTTTTGTCCACGGCTTCCAACAGCACTGAGTGGAATTTTGTTGTCTGCTTGATAAACTTCAGATGGTTTAGCAGATGTACAGTTCATGTATGGTGATTGTAAGCAACCTGTTTTGTACAAAAGGTTCTTGGCCCTGCGATATAGCGGGGCCTGGGTTGTCCCTGCTTTTAAGCAAGTTCCACATGATAACACTGGGGGCACTGGCTCTGACGTACTTAGTTCACTGATGTCCTTCAGCTCCTTATCACCTGCATTTTTGGTGCTGCCACTTCTGTGGAACCAATAATTTAGAAATACATCAAATTCTTGTTAAATTGTGCAAGGCAGGGAATGTTGGTGGCTTACAAGCAGCAGCTGAGAGGCTGTGTTTGGCCCTTAGTTTGGAATATTAATGAAAATACAGCTAGCTGAATATACTGTGGCTGCTTGTGGGCTGCATTTCATGGGTTTTACCTTTGGATCTGTGCTACAATTGGTGGTGTCGGTGAGTTTGTTTCAAGGTGCTTTCAGCTACTTTCAACTTATCTGCCTGGACTTCTAGACTGAAAGATTGTCTCTCTCCACAAGCCCCATTCTTGCTACTGCAATCAAGTGACCAAAGAGTTGGAAAGACCAATCTTTTCTCTAGAGGTTTGGTAAAGGAGCAGATAGGAGGTTGGGTTGGTTTTACTCCTCTCTCTCTTTTCTCAAGACCTCTGTTGATCTTCTGTGTATATGTGAAGGAAAAAGAACCTTGCTTTGGCCTTTTTAATATGTGAATGGCAACAAAGATTGGATTTTGATAGCAATTCATATGTATCTACACTAAAGAATTGATAATGTATGAATCAGCTTATGACATGAAAGTCTTCCAGCAGCAAACTATGTGTCAAATTTAAGTGTAAACCCTTCAAGTATTATATGCATGCACTTGCCTTACATCTCTACTCAGGCTCATTGAAGGATAGTTAAGATTGATAGGTCACGTTCCTTGGCACATGTGTTATTGTAATCCCAAAGATGATGAATTAGCACGTGGGAAAACCAAACAAATATCCAACATAAGGCATTAATCAGTAGCAGTCTGAAGCAAAATAAGGAATGTAACATTACAGATCACTTGAAGGGATGAAATTGAGATCCAACGGTGGCGAAATGACTCCATCTTGTAGACACAGACAGAAGAATACATCCTCTGATGTAGTTAACACTGCATAATATATGTGAAGGAAAAACTTTTACATTCATGAATAATTCCAGTTAGATCTAAACTTTAAGTCACATGGGAAAGTAGAAAATTAAGCACTTTAGCACATTTCTTTTGTGGTAGTATTGGTAATTTCCATTGCAAAAGAAAAATAAGGTGTTTTTTCCAGGAGCAGCTCTAAACCTGAGCACGGGGCAGCAGTGCAGAATTCCTTTCTTAAACTCTGGGTGTTCAAGCAAGAAATAAATTGGAGCCTGGGCAATACCTTACTTGGTGATTTGCAAATCCAGAAAATTTGCCTCAGATTGGTGTTCCATAAGCTAGTGGGTTTAATTGGGTGACTTTTCCTCATGGAGGAGCATTTTGGGGAAACAACTGTATATCAAAGAGAGATTAATTTCTATGCTTCTGCTTTACAGGTGGGCTCCAAAACTACCATACTGTATCACCATATAAACATCTAATGACTGCCTCATCCTCAAAGCCCCTTTGGGAACACTGATGATAAAATGTAGCTTCATTCAATAAAATAAGGACTTGCAACTTAGGGGATTTTGGTTGGTTGATTTCTGGTTTTTTTGTACATTTTTTGTTTGGGTGTTTTTTACTTCACATGAAACTTTCTAATTTTGTTGGAATTTATGGTTAGATTCTGAACATTAGTTTATTTTGGGACAGAAAGATAGCTTAAGCAGTCTTACTTCAGGCATTTTTTCTGTGCTGGATGAAATTTACTTTATGAAAGATATGACTGTGTATCTAGCTGCTTGGTTTTTGGCTCTGCTTCATCTGTGAGGCAGGGTGTACTCGAATCTCCTTCCATTTCTGTGTCATGACCCAGTGGATTGTGTCCTTGCAATCAGATCTGATTGGGAAGGGATGAAAAAGAGAGAAAGAATGAACAAAAGATCAAAAGGGCTAAAAGAAAATATCCAAGCCATGTAGCTAATACTGTATATCATTTCTGATATACTGTATATAGTTTCTGGAGATATTCAAGACTCGTCTGGACGCCTATCTGTGCAGTATGAGCTGGGGAGCTGCTTTGGCAGGGGCTTGAACCCGATGATCTCTCAAGGTCCCTTCCAACCCCTACGATTCTGTGATTCTGTGATCAAACTTCAGTTCTCAGTTACTTGTTTTGCATGCCTTTCTTTCTCTTAGCTTTGCTAATTGAAATTGTTAGCTTTGTGCTATGCAGCAGCTTTGGATGGTTTTCAGTAAAACATTTGGCGCCCTGTGGCTGTGCTATAAATACAAAATAATAAAGTAATTAGGCTATTGTATACATGAGAAAATTTTAGCCTGTGATATTTGTATCTTGGCTGCACAGAATTTCACCTATAATATGGTCTTGAAACCACAAGAACGCAGCATAAAGTTCAAAACAGTTTGGGACCTGATCCTGCAAACCACGTGTGTACTGTTAGTCATGTGCATAATTCCATGGTTTAAATATCAACAGGGGGGAATGTCAGTTATTCAATATGTGAGCTTGAATCTGAAAATATGTGTAAATGTTATTAAGTAATTTTTATATGACCAAGTTCTAGGTGTCTTATCAACTGTAAAGAGAACTGTCCAGAACTGAAGAGTTGCAAGTCACCCACTGACTTCTGCCTTGTTGATTAGACTTTGGATTGGGCTCTAGACAACATGCAGTGTGAGAAAAGGGATCCAGATAGAAAGAAGTGATTGAGCAGTGGAGGTATGCTAGTTTCACTTCTTTCTTGTTTGATCTTTTGTTGATTTTTCCCTTCTCTCATACAATCTCTCTTTCCTCCCTCTTCTGGTCTGTGGTGTTTGCACTTGTTAGGTTGAGAGCTTATAAACATCAGAAAAATGCTGGAAGGAGCCTAAGGAGCATATCAGAATCAGGAAAATAGGAGTGCTGGGTGTAGGGTAACTTCTGCAAAGCATGCAGGTAAGAATGGGAGGCACAAAGTGGATGGTTAGTCATGCTGGAGGGTTTTGATATTCTTCCTTCCTCTTTTTAATCTGAAATCTTTAAGAATGTGTTATTAGAATCTGATATGTAACCTCAGTTTCGAGCTTAAAAACCCATGGTGCCTTCCAGGACTGGGTTTGTGTGTGACTTGCCTGTGTTTGGAATTATTCCAGATTTGCTGCACTTGAAATTCATTCCCTACCGTAATCCAAAGTAACTTTCAAGTGTAGACAAGCCTAACAGCTCAACACTAACATGTACTTACCTTTGGCAAAAGTTTTAGGTGTTCAAGGAATGCAGGATCATTCAGTAAGGAATGCAGAATTTTACCTCATTAGTTTGTATTAATGAGTTATTTCCTAAGGAGCTTTTAGTGGCTTAATTTTATTAACTGAACCTTCATATGAAAGGTTGCATGGGTAGAGTCATATAACTGTAATGATGGAGTTATTGCGGTGTAACAACCAGTAGCAACCTACAGTTAAGGCTTTGAGACCTTTCCTTTCCCTGCCTCCAGCTGCACAATAAACTGCTTCAGCTTAAATCAAGAAGGTAATTTGATATAATAGCATTTCACCACAGAGAGGGACAGAGTGGGTAACCTGGGCAACAACCGCTCTCATCTGAACGTACTCCTTGTGCTCGATCCCAATTCCAAACCAGTCTTTTGTACAAGATATCCTTGCAGGATGCCTATTCATCCCTCCCTTTTTGGAAATGTAGTGAGTTGGGTATTTACTCCTTTCTGGACTTTTAAAAACTATCAGTGCTTCTTTAACATCTCAAGAACATGGCTGCTGGCCTGTTTTCTGGATCCAGGGTTACAAAACCTGTGTTGACTTAATGTAGAACATGACACATAAATTTAAAAGCAAACAATGAAACGGCTCTTAGAACTCTGTGGGCCTTCCTATCTTTATTTATATAATGCTATATTGGCTGGGACAGTCTTTTAGCCAAAGATTCTAGACACTGTGAAGTAAGGGTTTTGTGAGAATTAATTGCCTCTATTTAATGTCTAAGAATAATATATGTGGTCTTAAAATATTTATGGCAAGAAAACATTTTCATAATAAATTGCTCATTTATGGAAGTCTGTGCTTTCAGGATTAGACCTTACCAGTCAATATGAGAATAAACATTTTGTAGAGCTATTATACCCTTAATTTTGTTTGGTGAGTGAAGAATTTTTAAATAGCCCTATAAATAGGCAAGGGATCATCAGGTGTCCACACTGTTTAAGGCCCACATGTACTTGTGGCAGAGGTTTCATCATAAGAACATGTTCTTTATTGAGAAGTATATCCAGTGCCGTACCAACTACAGCCCATAGTTGCTAGCTCCCTGTTTAGTCCCAAGGCCCCAGTCTAGTGTCATTACAGAAGGCAGAGAGGACTCCGTGTTTCCTAAAACTCTGGAAATTACCCAGACAATTAAGTTTTTAGTATGGTACAGTTCTGAGAACAATGAACTCTAATTCTGTTATAGTCCTATGTATTAAAAAATGTTAGTTTATGTGAAATCAGATTTCACAAGAAGTTGAACACTGTGGTTTTGGTTCAGTAACTTGGCATTGGTGAATAACACTGTATGATCTTCAGTAGTGTCTGCTTAAAATGATGTGCTTGAAGTTAGTTATTCGACCAGTGGTAAATGTGCTCAGCTGAGCTACTTGCTGGATATCTGGTTGGTTGGCCACTCAAGAACCTGGTTGCTGCCAAGGCTGTTGGGCCAGAGTAACATGTGATGCGTATGTCTGTACCTTACATCAGAAGTGATACAAAGACCTTTGTCTTAGGGCTGATGGAGGCTGGTATACATATGCCACATATTACTATAAAGATCTAAACCAATGCGAAGACAGGCTTGAGAGAGTTGGGATTGTTCTCCCCAGAGGAGAGAAGGCTCCAGGGAGACCTGAGAGCAGCTTTCCAGTATACCTAAATCGGGTATATAAGAAAGATGGAGACAAGCTTCCACAGGGCCTGTTGTGATAAGACAAGGGATGATGGTTTTAAACTAAAAGAGGGTAAATTTAGTCTAGTTCTGAAACACAGAAAACACATTGCCTGGAGAGGTGATAGATGCCCCAACGCTGGAAACATTCAGGGCCAAGTTGGATGGGACTCTCAGCAATCTGATCTAGTGGAAGATGTCCCTCCTCATTGCAGGGGGGGCTGGACTAGAAGACCTCTAAAGGTCCCTTCCAACCCAAACTATTCCTTGAACACAGAATGTTATCCAAAGTCATAAGCCTCATTCCTGGGGAGGATTAGTTCAGGCTGGGTGCTATTTTAATGGATCGGTACTGCTTCTAGCTTGGATGATGTGAACTCAGTTGTCTCCTCGGTGCAGTTTATGATCAGAATGTGAAGTTATTCATTGAAGCTGGCCCTCAATTCTGAGTAGTAAATGAGTAGCTGTTTTCCACAGACGTATTCCTACCAAATTTCATGGTCCTGTGCAAAGAAAAGCAGCAGTGACTTTTGAGCTAGTCACTCAGAATTTATGCTGTCTTAAAAAACAAAAAAACCCAAACCAAAACAAACAAAAAAACCCCACAAAAAAAAGGAGAAAAAAAAAAAGAGAAAACTGCCAACTGATGTGAATAGTTTTAACTTGGTGCACAGTCTTAAAGAAATTAATTTATGAGGCTTAATTCTCTAGTGCTCTGAAAACCTCTAAACCTCTTGCAAAAGTGAACTGTCACAGCTTTCATACATCTTAGTGAGGATAATGCATTACATTGCTGGATTGGGCCAATGCCTGCTAAGTGAAGTAATCCTGCCCTGGACAAGAAGTTAATCACTAGATCAGCAAATACTTAAAAAGTAAGTAAAAATGTAAATTGTGTATATAACTCTGCTCCATAGCTGCAAAGATTGAACACTACAGCTAAGATTACAGGAATTTTCCTTGGTTTTAATAGGAAATTAGGTGTTTTCTGTTTATTCTGCCATGAAATGTAAAAAAACAGAGAAAAAAACTGCCAAAGCCAACTATGTGTCACTATGTTCCTGAGTGAGCCAACCCATGCACCTTATTCTACTTTTATGTGGTGCTTTTTCACATCCTCACTGCTTGATCTTCATACACATCAGCTCTCATATGAGTTGCATATTAGTTTATAACTAAAAATCAGTGTTGAGCATGTCTTGGAAAGTCTGTAACTTTTTCAGACACTGGGGAAGCTGTGCAAAGTCTGAACTGTGGTCAAGGACGCCTCATACCAAACAGAGTTGGCTCCAAGGACGAGGGTCAGTTCTGAACAGACATCAGTGAAAATGGTGAAAATAATTTGGCTGGGGCCAGACCTGCCTACAGAGAATCTGATTTTGCCAAGGCTTGTGCACATGTTTGACTCCACACACTCACACAGCTCTCATGGCTGCTCATCTGAGCGAACCTAATTTGTTTAATGTAATCTTTGTGGGATTGGGACCTAAATGAGTGTTTGCAGTAGAAATAATTGCTTTGCTGAAGTTTCAATCCCATTTTTAATCAGCACTCTGGAATTTCAGTTAGCGGAAGTACAGTAGACACACGATATGCATTGAAATACATAGGTGGCATTTAGTGCTGTAGAATATTAATTTTCTTCTTTGTTGAAGGGACTTCCCCCACCTCCACATCTCTCGTAAAGATATTGCATCCTACATATAGAGTGTGTGACAAGAGAGGGCTATGTCATGCTCCAACATGCACAACTTTTCAAATGCTAAAAATAAATAAAAATTTGTGTCAGTGGCTTAGGCTGCCAGCGAGTGGTCTGAACTTGTATCTTACTTGTTTCTGCAGGTTTTATAAACCTGTTCATGCAAACATTTAATGTAGACTACATGTTGCTTATAGCAACCTTTTATTTACTTGCTAGAGGTCTCTTACTTACAAGCACTGTAGAGGTTTTGGAGCCCCAACTTTGGGGGTGCTCAGCCCTTCCCAAGGCCCAGCCACTTCCTGATGTGTGGGGTGTCCAGCAGAACTCTATGACTCTTCCAGGTAGGCAGAGATGAAAATTAAGTGTTAAGTGGTAATGGATTATTCTAGGGTGCAGCCTGGCATTTCAGGAGGTGCTGAATTGTGTCTGAACTGTCTTGACACACCCATGGGTAGGTGTCAGAACTTGGCATTGAGGATTTGGAGACAAATTCGGAGACAAATGTCTTGATGACTGAAGTCAGACAGCAGTATAGAAAAAACTGACACACAAACACACACCCCCCTCCCCCCCAGAAAGCAAATTAAACTAGTAAAGTTATTGAAATATTCTGAAACTCCTCTGTATTTCTCTGGATGTCTCCATGCCTATACAGGAATATTTGCTTATCTGGATAAAAGTGGGATCAGGGCTCCATTTTGTGCTGGGAGCACTGCTGTATCAATGTTGGCCAGGCGTTACCGTGACTGTAGTGGGACTGGCATAGCAGCACAAACGTGTCCTTGTAGTCCTAAGGGACCGTGTCAGAAACGAATTCTCTGCTCGTCCTTGCTGAAGGAGAAAATGAGCCGAGCTGGGGTATGGGTGGAAAGGCCTCACCCGGGGTACAGCTCCCTTGACGACAGCTCACTCCAGAATCCTGGACATTGCTGAAACGGGGGTTTTGACAAACTTACAAACGACTCCTGCACCGGAGGGCGCGCTGTTATTTTCTGTCGCAGAGACACTGACTGGGGATGGTCTGTGCTATTTTGTTTGGGGCACAGAGCCTCCTCTGCGTGGGGCTGCCGGCAGTGCACTTTGATGTGGGCTTGTGGATGGCATCAGGTGCTTCTGAAGAACCTGGGCCCGGGCCACGGAGCCAGCCGCAGCCTGGGGCTCCGCGGTAGCAGGACCGGGCTGGGGAAGTCTCTTGACGCCCGCTCCGGGACTATGCCGTAGCGTAGGTAGGTGCTGAGGTTACAGTTTACAGCGCAGCCCGTATCCAGCACCTGATAGTATGGACAAGGCCAAGCGAAACTGATCGACACGGCAAGCGGCGGCTTAACGCACGTCTTCAGGCAGCGAGCGTAAAGCTCTTGCTTAGGGAAGCCGGGGGAGGGTGCCGCCGGCCGGGGGCTATCGCCGTTGTGCCCCCTGTTCCCGGCTGGTCGTTCGGGGTCTCGCTCTGCTCCGGGCCGACCCTCCCGCTCCCGCTCCCCCCGCGGCGCGGGGCCGCCTCAGGTGCAGGACGGGGGCGCGCGGAGCACGGGGCGCGCTCCCGGTGGCAGCGGGCGCGAGGGGCGGAGGCGGGCGCGGGCGTCCGTCACGGCGCCGTCCCCGCCCCGCGCCCAATGGCGGCGCGGCCCCGCCCGATCCTCCCCGCCCCGCGTGCAGCGCTGCCGCGCCATGGGGTTACTGGCGGGCTGGGGGCCGGCCGGGCGGCTGCGCGCCTCCTCCTGCCGCGCTCCGCGGGCCGGGCAGTAGTGGCCGGCGCTGGTCGGCCTCGGTAAGGCTCCTGTCCCGTCCCGTTCCTCTCTCCTGGCCGGCGCCGCCGTGCCCATGGCGTAGCCGCGCTGCAGCGCGCCTGCCCCCGCTGGACGCGGCGTGGACAGACCTGCTGCCAGGTAGGTGCGGCGTCCGCGACCCCCGCCCCGTCGGTCGGCGGCACGAAGGCGCCGGATGCCCCGCGGGGATGCAGCGGCCGTCGGGGTGGCGCGGGGCGTGTGCCCCTCCGCTTGTCGCCCTGCGCGGGGCTGGGGGGGGCAGCGGAGTGGCGGCGCTGGGCGGTTTGCTGGGGGGCCGCCGGCCTCCGCGAAGCTGCCGGGCTGAGGGGTGCGGGACCTCAGGGGGGTGGGATGGGCGTCGCGGCGGCGGGGAGCGCTGGGAGCTGCTCGCCGGTCCGCACCGCGCCGGGCAGACGTGCGGGCTCTGGGCGGGAGCGGCGCGGCGTGAGGTGAGGTGAGCCGTGCTGCCGGCGAGCCGGAGCTACAGGTGTCCTGGCGCACACCGTGTGTGCCTGGCCGGTTGGTGCGGGTGGGCCGGCGCTCCTGGCACCCAGCGAAGCCCCGCACTGATGCGAAGGCCGCCGCGCGTAGCGGGGGCATCGCACCCTTGACGAGGGCAGCAGGGAAGGTCGCAGGGCACTAGTGGAGTGCAAATCCAGTGTGTGTGTATAACTCAAGGGCCAGAGTCGTGCCACTTCGTTACAGTTTGGCTGAGGAGTTGCTGACCTGTGGGATCTCAGGGGATGCGCTGGGGCCGGTTCCCCGCGGCCGCCTGAGCACCCCTCTCCCGGCAGTAACGGCGGTACCTCCTTAGAGTTAGGTGTGAATTGAGGAACTTCTTCATCTTTCCCCAGTTTCAGCTGCGCTTGTAATTCCAAAGTCACTGTCACTGGAGTCAAACCTTGTGGGAGAAGATACTTCTTGCCCTTTACAAAGGGAAGGGCTTCAGGTACAGCTGTGTGTGTGGTTACACCTCTTCCGCTTGCTGTGGATGTAACCAGCTGTGAATCTACTTCTCTCAGCTCTGTTAAGCTGTAGCTGTTATAATTTAATTACCGGCATTTTTCTTCTTGAATGTATGATCATTGGCACACCTGGGTTCTAACAGGAGCCTCTTGGTAGTTTGTGCCATCTTGCTCTTAGAGACTTGGTAAGTGCCATGATTTTGCGCTAAGAAGGAAGTTTCCCTCGTTGGGTCTGTATTTATACTGAATTAAGTATGTATTTACTTTCCTCTTTAGATAAGGCTAAACAGCCTGATATTTGAGCCCCTCTGGGGAGAAAACTCGAAGTGGGGGAGCTACCTGCTGTAGTTGTGGGGCCAAATAGGTTTGGCTCACAGTAACCTGGAGCAGGCTTACTATCACAGACACACATGCGGAACATTTTAAAACTACGTGTATAAATACAACTTCTTCCAATGGCAAAATCTATTTGTTTATCAGTGTTTGCTAGGGATATTTGATTTCCTTTCTAGTTCACGTTTCTTCCATGAATACCAGGGACAAGGTGAGTTGACACCTGGGTTTTCGTTAGCACTGCACAGGTGTCCTGTCAAAGTATTGCCAACAAGAGTGTTAGCAAAACATTAATGGAAGGTGTTTACTAGTTCAAGCTCCAGCTTAACCCATGCAAGCATACAGGGTTTGAATTCTAGCTGAGGAGGGGTTGCTCTTACTAGGATGACAGGCTTGGGCTGACATCAACTGCTGCAGCCGGTGTTTGGTGTTCTCAGCTAGCTGGGGGAGGAAGGGAGGGACGGGTGTTGGAGGGGGAGCAAGTAGTTGGCTTCCTTCAGTGAAGAGTCCTTTGCTCTGAAACTTGCTTCCCCCAATTGTTTGCTATAGTCCAACCTCGTAAAGTTTAAAGTGACACTTCAGATTTTTCTCTTTGACCACGCTTTCTCTCTGAGCGGGGAGAGGACTTGGTTGTTGAAGGGAACTGACTTGCTTGTTGATGCCGATGCACCGTTTTATGTGTCCTGAGGCTCACCTGGTCAGGGTATGTGAATGGCACCTACCATGGATGCAATTTCTTTTAAAAAGTAAGTTTCAGATTTTGTTCTTTGGCGTGCAGATCATTTAATACCTCAGCATCTTGGTCCCTACCTCTAGGAACAGTGTTTTGAAGTTAATTGTGAAGCCAGTAGGGGGAACACAGAACTTTCTGTCTATGAAGTCTCCCTATCACACTTGCAATTTGTTAAAACTTCGGGCCTATACTTTTGATAGAATTTCTGTAGAAGATGAACGCCAGTTTACTTGGGAAAAAAAAACCCAACCACCTCACAAACACACATTGGAATAAATATGTTATTTTTGAAGGCTTGGGCATGTCTCCCACTCTTCTGAATGGAATTGTTGTCATATTAGCCAGAACCAATCTTGAAGAAATGGAGTTAAACATCTACTTAAGTGAAATTTCTCTTTGAAGATGTTTGAAGGGAATTAATTAAACCCAAGAACTGGTATTTTGAGTAATCCCTTAATGTTTTAGGTAATGACTTAGACAAAATATTTTTATAGTAAAGCTATTACTGTGCTACATTTATGATTGTATACAGAAATCTGGGGCTAAAGTTGAGTTGCAAAAAAGTTGTATTCTCACAAGAAACTATTCCTAGTATTTAGGGTTTCCATAAGAGAGATTATTTTTAGATATTCTCTTAGCTTTTAAGAAGTCATTACTGGCTTATTTTTGTAAAGGTCAACTGACGTTCTCGGGATGGATCAATAATGATTTTCTTTTGGATTTGCATTGGCATAGTGATTGATTACATCTTTTGTGCCAGAAATGCAGATTGCAGGGCTCTTGCCAGAGAAGGTTGTCTGGATGACTTGCATTGATACGTATTGCTTGCCAGCCTGTGAAGTCTGATGCAGCTGACCTGCAGACACGTAAACTATGGGCGTACAAACAGGTTGCTGAACGCAGAGTGAAGAATGGGAATTTGCAGCATGTCAGCTATTCCCCAGTAAGAGCCAAGGAACGGGCTCTTACCCCGCAGTCAGTGTGAGATATCTTGCTGCTTATGCTTGGGGTTAAGCTGCCTTTCAGTGAAGGTGGGGAAAGTGGAACGTGGCCACATGCTCTTCTCTAAGAGCACTGCCTGACACTGCCAGATACTCAAGGTACAACAAGAGGCATGTTAAGTTCCTTTGATGGTCTCCCTCTTCCATCACTGCTGTGGAATCACAATGCTTTCTGCCTGTATGGTTCTCTGTGATGCTGAAGCACATAGTCCGTAAAGCCGAAGTGAGATTTCTGGTTTAATGTTACTTGAAAATAGTGCTAAAGCTTTCCCTGATTCGTCTTGCAAATCTTCTGTTTGATATCTCCAATAATATTCTCTTAACTTACCAGACATGAATTATCAAGTCTTGGGCAATTTATGTAGACCTCAGAATACTGTGGGATGCAGGTTGCTGATATCTTTGCAATCATGTTACTCTTCATCTAGTTCCACAGAATGTTTGTGTATTATAAGTGGGCATTACTTCTATGGCAGTAATATTTGTGGTGATTAACAGCAGTATGCTGGTTTCTGGCCACTTCATGAATAGAAGCATGTTTTGCCATAAAAATGTACTAGACAAGAAGTAGTGCAGTTGGAATTGCTTTATCCGTAACTCTGGATTCACATTTTTATGTGCTGGCAGTCATCCAACAGAGCAGTTTCTTGCACTGTTACAGCAACAATTAACTCTATGGTCGCTGAAATGAAACAGTTTTACACATATCTGGAAATCACTGAAAGAGGGACTTTAAAGCTGCCACTTAGTATGTATCCCTTATTTTTTTATGTCTGCTCTGGTGAAGGGGGTTATTTTTTTTTCATTTAAAGAACATCCTTTATGACCTTGAGTATCTAAATAGTCAGATTGGCCAAGGTCGGGAGAGAGTATATTATGTACTGCACTGTGTTATATTGTTGAATTGTGCTGCCCACAGATACACACTAGGTTATGATATATTTATAAGGAAATAAATTACCTTATTGAAGAAAATGTGAAAGCTGTCATTTCAGATCAGTTCTATGAATAGTACTTTAAAATGAACTAGATCTGTTTGTTGTTAACCAATTTAATTCCAGTAAGGGCATTTCTCTTTAATAGTCTGTTTAATTTCAATACACTGGTTGGCCCAATTCAGAAATTTTTTCTGTTGTGACACATTGTAAGGTCTGGGGTGTGAGCTGGAAAGGGCCCCTCTTTTAAACAAGCTTAGTTGTGACTTTGCAAGAGACCTGTTTAGATTGCAGGAGAGTACCTTATCTAGAGGTCATGGATCTGAAGCAGGGTAATTATAGAGCTAACACGTATAGGTTGTTTTTCCGCACAGAAGGCGACAGGGCTGTGATTGATAAGGTGCTGTTGATGATTCTGACAAAGCATGGCAAGTCCCTTGTACTCTGATCTCTATTGTAAGCACAGGCATTTTCTGTTGGAAATCAGCATAGTCTCATTGTGTGAGGGAGGGACAATGAAGGAGTCCGGAGGTGCCCTGTGAGCTTACTGTGAGTACACATCTGCTGCCACCACGCGTGTCTTTGCCAAGAAGCTGGAGTTGGCTTGAAGAGGGATGCGTCCTCTTTTGTCTTAGATCTGTAGGAGTAATTAGTTAGACTATAGCCACGTCTGACACAATGTGATGAGCACTGGGGTAGTATTTTATCACCAACGTGATACTTCGTTTTGGACGATTGGAGCAAAATGGGAAGCAAAATTCTGTCTGTTTTACAAAACATCTCTTGTGGTATTTGAAAAGTTGGGCCTCTTCTTGTGTGAAGGTCATTACATTAGTGGACCCAGTCACTCCTCCAGCGTGTGCAGTTTGTGTTATGTGATGGTTTAGTTCCCCCCTCCAGTGTTTAGGGTGACTGGTGCTTCTGAATACTTGCAGATCCGGTGATTTGACTCACTCCAGTGATGAGGTGCAGTGGTTTCCTTCTAGCGTATGTGATGCACGCATTATTTATGTCAATATAGGAATTTACTGTGGCCTTCCCTCTCCATAAACTTGTGTTCAAAGCTTTATATGGTCTTCATGTATACATTTAATATGAAATAATGAAAGGCAGGAAATGGTGTGTGGTAAAAATTATATGTGAGTGTATCTACATTCCGAGTGGAAAATGCCAGTGATGTGTACCTTGGCTGCAATGAGGATTTGCTGCAGTACTTATAAATGATAATTTTTATGAAAAAAATTTTGCCTTGACCTGAATGTGTTTCTCTGCCCAAGAAATTACACTGCACTGGCTATTTGGCAGACAACTGGGAAGAGAGTAGATGACTCCTACACAAAGGGAAGCTCCTTTTGACTCATTCTTTGAACTGTGTGGCACTTTAAGGTCTTCCCTATTTGTGTGGGAGATGTTTCCTATCCTACAGACGTGCATCTGAAAATTTAGTGGCTAACAGCTAGCTCCTGATAAACTTGTTTATCTTGTGTTCTTGTTTAGCAATCTGAAGAAATAATCTGTTAATCTACCTGCTTTCTAGAGTATGCAGTATTCTAGTCAGCAAAATTCAATGCATGCCCCCCCCCCCCTTCAAAATGTGTGTTTGATAATGCATGCAACCAACTTTAAAGTACCCAGTAGTTAATATTTTAATCTGTTCATTTGCATGTTGTGGTATCTTGTGGCCAGTGGCAGCTGGAAGAACTGATTTGTATCCTCTCATCCAATTCCCCTGTAGTGAGGAAAAAGCAACAGTTTTTAATCCTGTTCAATTTTCTCACCTCTTTTTATTTTTTTCCTCCTCAAAGAGGATCGCATCCTGATATGACAAATTTGTGTAATGCCATAGTCCTGCTTTTCATTATTACCTCTTGTGTGTTTTGCACAATTAGCCAAGAGAATTGGCTTATTTGAATTGGCTTATTTGTAGGCCATGGTTTCAAAAACACTTTTCTAAATGTGTAGAGGTAGTGTTGAGGTTTTAAACCAAACAGAGATTGGTCTAGCACTTTTCCTGGTAGGAAGGTTCCACCTAGAATATTTCTAGATACAGTTCTAAGGTTTTGTGGCTTAGTCTTGAGACAAGTAACAGCATCAAGCCTTCATTGAGAGAATAATTTGCTGAGATCTTTTACCCTGAGTGGAAAAAGCCTTGCTGTACTGTTGGTAACTTTCCATCCTGCTGTGGCTCCTTCTCCACAAGGACATGCCTTCTCAAGAGTTGTATCTGTCTTGATAGGTACATTAGAGCTGTTATCAGTTTAGTTTAGGTGTGCAATTAGAAACTGTGCCAAGTAAAACTTAAGATAAATGAAATTTGTGTGAAGTTGTTGGCTGCTGCTGTGTTTGTGAAGAGTAAGATAGTCCAGTGCCAGGAAACCTATTCTGTTTCCAATTAGAAGTCATAAAAAAAAGTAATTAGGCCAAAAAAAATTTAACTATGAGAAGGAAAGGTTATAGGGATTTGTTTTATGCACCTTATGATTTTGTTCAGCCTGAAGATTCCTATGCACTACAAATGTTCTTGTTGCAGGGTAGATGTGTCGGAAGCAGCTAATCCCATTGAAAAATCATGACTCTGGTTCCTGTTAGTTGTGGTGAGATATTACTGGTTGAGTTAATTGGTAATTGGTGTTTTATTTAATTGTAGATTTGAGACTCATAGATTTCTTAGGCTGCTGTGAAAAGTTTAACCTAGTCTTAATGTATGCTTATTTCTAGAAGTCCCTGGAATTTTTCCTCTTCCCACTACCTGAGTGATCACTGGGAAGATGGCATGTGATTGTGCCCCTGGTATTCCCTGGTAAGAGTGGTTAGGTTTTTTCATGCAGCTTCTAACTGGAAGATGGAAGTGAAACTGCCTAAGGTAGTGTGGTATTTCTAGGTAGGTGTTACAGGGGGGCTGCTGAGGTGATGTCAAGGTCCTGTTAGGACATTTTGCTGGTAAAAGAATAAGCTAACTGTGAGTTGCACAGAAAATACATGTCTGAAGCTGATACTGGATTGCAGGTGGCTTGTGCCATTATAGTATATGAACAGCATCCCAATACCTGGTTTTCTCCACCTCCTTTGGAGATGCTCTGACTTAGGATGTCCCCAGGACTCTACACTAAAAGTAGAAAAGTTCTGATTTGGTACACAGGTTAACACATCGAGTGTTGATTTATTTGAACCCTGTCTTCAGTGCTACATGTGCTCCCTTCTGTAGAGATTTGGAAGCCTGTAAGAATTTCTGCTGCTCTCTAAAAGGAATCTGTTCCAGTGTTGTCCTCGTGGAAGAGTCTTGTGTACTCCTCCCACTTAAAGGCTCACGAATGCACTTCCTTCCCTTCGACCTATTGAAACCCTCCTACATCCTGATCCTCTGAGGGGCTATTCTCTTGTTTACACTTGGTAAGCAAAGCCTTGCCCCTCTGCCTGTGAGGATTCAGCTGCATGTCTCCCTGCATTTGGGGGAAGCAAAGTCCTGGGAACACACAACATCACGATTTTTATCCCGTGGAAACTACCCCTTTCTTTCATGCTATGTTGTGCACTCATCATTCAGCTGAAACTTCCACAGTGGCTGTTGTTGTCTCGTTATTTTTCTGATCTAAACCCAGCAATTCCAGTCAGGTGTTGTTAAAAAAATAAATAAATGTTGGGAAGCTGAAGAGGAAGTTGGTTCTGAAATGGTAACGAGAACAGCCACCCACATCCACACCAGAGCTTCTGTGCTAACGGTGGGCAAAATACCTACCAGGTAGCAAAGCCAAGCTCAGTAAACGGCTGCTGAAAAGGTGGAATGGTTTCACATCTCTTCTGGACTTGGTTGTGTATATTTTGCAGCTTCCTGTAATTTGGCAGACTACATTGTAATACTTTAATAAGAAAATAAATAAACAAAATGTTAAAACAAAAGTCACATGGAATAGAGGGGCACAATTGCTAAATGGCATAAAACATCTTCCCTTGGCACTTGTCCAGTTCCCATAGCCTTTAACTGTGACTTGTTGAAATGTCCCATTACAAGCACAGCAGCATGTGAACTGCAGGACATCAGAGTTACTTTTTTCCCTGGGCTTTTGATATGTCAGGACTTTTAGTTTTATTACTATTCATATATTCCCTGAAAACGAAACCGCTTTGTTGTTTCTAGAACGGAATCTGTCCCCTTAATAGTTTATGAATAAGTTACTGTTCTGAGTACTGAATGGTGGAACTTCATGTATTGCCTTGGACACAGGCATGAAAAAACATACAGACAAATTTTCAATCCCACATTAATATTTGCTAATGCTATTAGCTTTCTGACCTGTACACATGCAAATCACACGGAATTGACAAAGGATAAATGTCGTCTCATAAAATAGAAATCTGCTAAACCACATATTTAATAGGAGCAGGGTTATAAATAAACTCTTTCAAAACTGTGCTGTTCCTAAGTTTATGGAACTGCTCGTGCTGTTAACCATTTCTGATTATTTTCTTATTGAGTTTGGGTGCACTTGATTACAAATTATTGCCTTTGTTACTTACACATGGAATGGATGTATCCATTGCATTCACATGGGAACCAACGTGGACAAATGAGAGAAAAACTGGTTAAATAAGTGAAATGGTTGCCATGCATAAAGCAAACAAACAAAAAGTTAAAAAGCCTTGGCTGTGAAGGCCGCCTTGGATGGCCTAGAAACTTGGGCTCACGTTGCTATGGCAAACAACACAAAGGGACAGATCCTGCTGGCTTTGCTCAAGTATCCCCGTTCACTTCTGTGGGACTTGAGATGTGATTTGGAGGAGGAGGAGTAGGAGTTATTTTGGCTCATTTTGGTAGAGAAGTGTTTGTTAGCAGTGTTGTAGAGAGCCGTGCAACCTCTGGCACCGTGCTTGGAAAGAGGAGGGGATTACCAGAGTCCATCTCGATAAGGAGGAGAGGAAGTGGAAGTTATTCTTCAGGCAGTAAAGGAAAAGGTTAGACAACGAGGAGGATAGAGTTAAGGCAAGGGAAGAGCTTGTATGGGAAAGGTAGGCAGTGATTAAAGAAACAGATGGTGGCTATTGGGGAAAAGGCTTAAGAGAGCAGAAATAAAAGAGGAAAATAAAGCAATAAGAACCCAATTCAGCAATAAATGTGACAAATTCCTGTGCTATAGAAGCCTTTAATAGGAAACAGAAACACCCCTGATCTGTGGCTGTGGCCACCTGCAGGCATATATATTGCTAGGTTGGACTGCGGAGAGCAGCTTTGGAAAACAGGCAAAAATAACTTTACCAGAAGAACAGTGGGTAAAAATTGAAGCTAAGGAGACCACTGATCTCAAGAAGATAGCATACAATAGGCACTTTGCTGTAAGTACAGAAACAGGCTGACTAGAAAGGTGCTTAAATGTTCTGAAGCCACATCTTAGTTCAAGGGTTTATTTGGTCATTTTCATTTGTAGTTCTTTGAGCGCTTTGGAGCAGAGCTTGGTTCCCTTTTTTTTGGAGGGCAGTAAGCAGGCATGGGGACAGACACCTTTCTGCTAGTGGCAGAGAGGTGCAGAGTGTGATTTCTTAGTAACAAGCCATCCATAGCCCGCAGCACATCCTTATGTCCCGGTAGCTCCTGGCAGTGAGGGCTGAGAAATCCTTAGTGGAAGGGTGCTTTTTAAAGAGTGAGCAGCAGGCTTCTGAATTCACTGGTCATGTTGTAGTATGAAAGCTGACTTTTTGGTTCAAAAGTAGCTTAAAAAAAAAATTCTACCAAAGACAGGAATTCTGGGGAAGATGAGTAGCAGACTTACACAAATAAAAAATATTTTGGTTAATGAAAGGTAAAGAGGTAACAGCAGTGTGCTGAAGTGATTTGTGCTTTGTACTCACTGCTGCTGGCTCTTAACAAAGTCAGGTTCTCTTAGATGCCGTTGAGTTAAGGAGCCTTTGCTGTCCTTTAGCTTGGAGTAGCAACAAGACCTGTCTTCCTGTGGCTGGTCACACTCACAGGCCAGGCAGTGGCTCTCTGTGTCCTCCAAAAGCATACTATTTTTCACTGATTTTTAGCTAAGCTTTATGCATTAAAGTTCTCATGGACTTTACAGGCTCCTACGTTAGAACAAATTAAAACCCCATACTTCTTCCTCTTACCCTTATGTACTTCAAAACGTGTTTCCCCCCTTCCACTCTCCCAGTCTTTCAAACCTAATAAAATACAGTAGTAATATTATTCTTCCTGATGTTCCCAGTAGCACTCACTCACTCCTGATTGTATCTGCAGAATTATACTTCTCAGTGAAGCGGTCCCTTTTGTGCCTTTTTAGGCCCTCACTTTTATCAAGACCAGACAGCAAAGCCCAGTGAAAATAGCCCCAGAAGACTCTGCTTCTTGGTCATCAGTGGCTCTGGCTGCAGATGCCCACTTCTGCCAGCAATGCTTGCAGTTGTATAATGCTTTGGCATGAAAACAGTGTGATTAGTAAACCCAAAGTTCTCATATAATCTTCTCTTCCTCATTGGGATTTTTTGGTTACACTTTTAATATGCCCTTTTGTGACCTCAGTTATAAAAATAGCTGCCCAGATATGCCCCAAAGGAAAAGATTATTCTCTCAGAAATTTCTTTTGAATCTTAGATTGACTAGCAGTTGTGTTTCCTTCTTGGGTGAATAGTTTAGGTTCCTGACCCCTTTGCACAACTTTCTTCTTATTTCAAAGGAAACATCTCCCTTTTCCTAGTTTGCAGGTTTCACGTATTCTTCTAGTGACAGTGGGTTTCACACTGAAGCAAAATCTGGCATGTTTTACACCACAGCTGAGTTTTTCTCACCTATTATTAATTTCTCTTTGGTACTCTCAAATGGTCAGATATATAGCAGCTTCGTAGCTCACTTCAGTCACAGAGGAGGATGGTCAGGTTTTCCAGAATACTGACAGGTTGCCTGCTTGGTAGGATTATTCTTAAAAGAATTAGTAGTAGCATTTTTGTCTGTGCTTTTTGAGTTGACTTGCTGCTGTGTAGTTGGCAGTTTAGATCTCCATCTGAAATTGATGAAACTTGCTGTTAGTTTGTCACCTTTTCACAGTCTTTCAAGGCTTGAAATTTGTGCTCCTGTAAGTTGGTGAATGCATATCTTCAAGCAAGTGAGCCCTTTCCTTAGAAACCTCCTCCTATTTTTTGTTTAATTTTCCATTACTGACCCTTCACGAGCTGGCAAAATCAGAGCAGAAGCCTAGGGCTTTTTGGTTGCATACTGCCTACTCAGAGTTATACCTTAGAAATGTTCTTGGTCAGCACCTTGTGGTAGGAATCAAATTGCTCTTTCATTTTTACATACAGATGGAAACATGTATGTGTGCGCTCTCCCTTTGAAATCATCCTTCCCAAATCAAAGTCAGACTGAAACTTGGCCTTTCAGCACAGAATAGGATGCTCAGCTACTCTCAGCAGCATCACTTTATCTTCAGTTCTTTCCCAGTGCTCCCTGTTTCTGCACAACTGTGTGCCTTTTAAAAATGTCACTCAAGAATGAAAGTTGTGTGATAGAAGTGTGATCTAAGTTATAGTCTTGTGGGGTTTTTATTTAGTATGTTACTGAGCACAAGTGCTGTAGCTGCTCGTTTTTTGTTTTCTCTTCAGTTCTTTGCTATTGGTACAATACCTCAGTCATGCTTTATGGTAGCACTGTAGTCTCACCTGACATGTTTTTTAGATGTGTTGGTCCTAACAAACACTAGAGAGAATAGTTTGTACAGGGAACCTGGAAGTGATGAAGTGTTCAACCTCAGTGACAGTGAACTCTAAGATGGAATTGGCAAAATTGTACAGAACTGGTGTTGTTACATGAATGATCTGTAAGTAGGTATTTAGATTAATCTATGTTCCTAAGGGTCACAAAGATGATCAGGGGGCTGGAGCACCTCTGCTATGAAGACAGGCTGTGAGAGTAGGGTTGTTCAGCCTGAAGAAAAGAAGGCTCTAAGGAGACCTAATTAGGGCATAGCAATATTTCCAGGGGGCCTACAGGAAAGTGGGAGAGGAACTCTTTACCGGGGCTGTAGTGATAGGACAAGGGGTGCTGGCTTCAAGCTGAAAGAGGGTAGCTGTAGATTAGACATTAGGAAGGGGTTTCCTTCATTCACTGCAGTTACCTGACAATGTTTCTAAGCCAGAGGAAGGGAGGTGATGAAGGGGTACACCAGAGGGAGAGACAGTTACAGAATTTTATCCTGAAATCACGTGTGTCAAAAGCAAACAGGAAATGAGTAACTGTAGTGCTTATATGGATGCTGAGCTTGAAAAGAACTGCATGAAACATCATATTGTGATAGATGCTCAGCTCCTCCCTCGTTCCTTACATCTCTGTCCCACAGAACTGCCATGTCTGAGTGCTTCCAGCAGCCTACAGAGCCACTCCTGGGCTCTCTTCCCATGCAGGTGGAATCATGGGCATCACTGGGACCAGTTGGAGGTGCTAGGAGCTGAGTGCCGAGTGGAGGATCTGTTGGAGGCTGTAGTTCTGGCTTTGGACACCAACTGTCATTTACTAGAGGGTAGCCGCAGCTCCCCCAGTCCATGACAGTGCTGTGTCTGCCAAATAACCCATTGAGAAATGCTGTAAAGGAGCTGCTGGTGTTTTCCTCGTAGCCATCAGAGTGCTGTCAGTAGGTATCTTCAGGTGCTGGCCCAGGGGCAGGTTCTCCTCGTGCAGGCTGTTGATGATGCGCAGCGTGGCACACAGTCTGTGTACCAGAGCCTAGGCTGTGGGCTTCATTCCACCCTAATGTCAACAAGAACCTTTTAAAAGGTATTCATGTTGCCAGGGTTTAGATTTTGGTCCTGACTCAGCGTTTTGCTCTCTTAACCCCGTGCTGGTTGGTTGTGATTGCTTGCATTGCTTTCTGGTGAGTGTTAGTGGTTGCTGAGGCACCGTCTGTCATCTGAGATTTTTATTTGCTGGAATACAGTACCAGCATTCTGGTTCCTTACCTACTCAGCCTATGGTCTCATTTTAGACAGCTAGGTAACTGAGAATAGATTTTTTTTTTTAAATTTTTTTTTTTAAAGTGGAAGAAACTATTGTCGTCTAATGTTTCCTCTCAACAGTCTGTGGTGTGTGTTCTGGGTCAGGATTTTTGATGGTTTTAATGCCTGCAGGCGTCAGCTGTATCATCATTTATTTGTATAGCACGTTTAAGTTGTTTTACTGACCTGGAATATTATGTCTTGAAATCTCTTAAAATAAAGATTCTGAACAGCTTTATGTTGATATCTAGTGTCAAGTGGCCTTGCAAAGTTTTCAGGATTTGTGATGCTGAGAAATGATGAGTTAAATTTATCATGGTACCAGCAGACCAGCTAGAGCACATGTGAAACATTTCTCCATTGTATAATAAAGGAGGCAGCAGATAAATAAACAAACAAATGTTTACATGTCCCAGAGAAAGTCCGAATACTTAAAATAAACATGTCTGAGGCTGAGTACTGTTGGCAGGCTTCAGCTGGGCTTCAGTATTGATCGAAAGGACACTGGGATGTCACTCCCAAGTAGATCACAACTTATACAATGTACAATATGAAAGTGCAACAGCTGCAAAGAAGTGCTGTTATGCAGGGGGAGAGTACCAACCTATCAGTACTGAGGGTACCTGGCAGTATGAAATGCACTCCTCTATTAGTCCTTTAATAAATAATTTTTTCTCTTGTTAAGAGAGAGATAATTTTAAGTATTTAGTAATGTTTCTGTAAGTTATATTTGTATTAAAATGTATTTTTACTTCTTTCTTTAGGCAATTAAGTCTGGAAGATTTGATTTCAAAACATACCGCAAATTTCAAAGGACATAAAGCTACATGAAGAGCAACAAAGGGAGTTGATTTGAGAAGATACAGTGTTTGCAAAAATGTCTTCAAGTTGTGTGACTTCAGTGTTTGCTTTGATGATTTTGTGCTTTGCAGCTGCAGGTAGGTGGCATTATGTAAATCATGCATGCAGTGTGACTAATTGCATATATTCAGAATTATTGATCAAAAATACTTTCTTGTGCTGGAAAAATGTAGGTCAGTTAAAGTTTACATTTATGTCTAGGTTTTATATGAAACTACTGTGATCATAACTGCTGGTATGGTGATGTGAGAATCCAGTCTCTTCCTATGTATTTTCTTGCACCTGTGTTGCCCCTTAAATTCATTAAAAAACCACAGTAGTACTATAAATTATTTTGGAAATGTTAAAATTTATTTTCAAACAGGGGATTGCACGATGCACCTGTATTACAGAGGGGATGGTTGCTATGGAAGCCTTGGGGAGCAGAAGTAGGGTACCTCTGCCAGCAGGATACTGGGGCCAAACTATTAGCTCTGTCAGGGGGCTGGCTATATTACCCTGGATGCAGGGGGGCAGCGCTGTGCTGGTGAGGCAGGGCTGGGCTGAACGTGTGTACCAGCTCCGCTCTGCACTGCCTTTAAGGGCTATAATCTGGCATTAAGTCCCAAGTATTTTGGTTCATAAAAAGAAGTTTCTGACAAAATCCTAGGAGGACTTGTGATAGGTCACTGAGCCTGTCCATCTGTCCTGCCCTCTTGTGATAAACCTCACCTTGGTCAGTCCTGGTTAGTTGTCTAATCTATTTTAATGCTGATGCTCAGTGGTGATGGCAGAGACCTTGCAGGAACAGCTGTCAGTGGAGGTCTCATGGGTTAGGAAGATGCATTGCCATTTATGTCCCCGTGTTTTGTCCTAGGTAGGGATTTTTAAAAGTCTGTGTTTCAATGACCTGTGACAGGGAAAGGAAAGATCTGTTGAGTTCAAGTACTTAGCTTATATCGTAGTTTCTTCAAGTGCTGAAATGATTCTTCTCGGTATGTTTGTTTGTCCAAGTTCTTCCTGTGGTTGCAAGGGGAAGCCTCTTATGTGTCCAGTTTGCATACAGCGTGGGTCGTTGGAGAAAAGGCCAAGTGGATACACAGTCAGTCAAAATGAGGTAGTGGGAAAAGTGGATGGATGGTTTGCTTAAATCTGAGATGTCCTCACCGTGGAAAAGATGACCAGCTCTGGAAGAGACAGGGCTGAGCAATTAAATGTGTTACAATTTGGCTTCCTTTCATCAGCAGCACGGAAAATTGTTGTTTCAAGCCCTCAAGCCTTGCGGGACTTTCTCTGGGGTTGACCTCCTGAAGGCATCCATCCAGCATTAGTAACTCGGGTTGTTTAATAGGACGTGATGCTGACGTTTCGCAATAGCTGCGCTGCAGATGAACTCTTGGCGATACCGGGCGTGCCCAAGTGTGTCTGCGGCTTTTGCTGAGGCTGTGAGCGCTGGCCCGGCCTGAGAAGAGCCATTATTTGGCATCTGCATTGTTATAGATGCATAAAAATCTACTTTTAAAGGAAGTGCCAGTGTTGAAAACAAAACCAGTTTTAATTGATCACAATGACAATTCTAGTTTGCTTCTGAAGAAACTGCTTGCCTGAGAAGTCAGCTTACCTCTTAAGGCCAGCTTTAATTAAAAACCAATCATTTAAGTGTTACAAAACATAGTGCTACTATTAGTAAGCTATTCAGTGTGCAGAAACCCTAGCATGTCAGTCCTGAAGCTTATTGTGGATTTTATGGGGTTTTGTTTTATTCCCCAATTGTACGTGTTCCTCTGCCAGCTGTTCTTGAAACGATCTCTTAAAGCACTGTGGCCTTGGATTTGATCAAATGCCTATTCATAAGTTGAGTCACAGAATCGTTTTGGCTGGAAGAGGGGACTCTGGAAGTCCAGTCCAGCCCCCTGCTCAGAGCAGGACTAGCTTCAAAGTTACTTCTTTCTCGGAGACTGATTCTTCCTACTGTCAGCATGGGAAGAAGGTAGCTGAAGGGAGTAGAAAGGGTCACAGCTCATTAGGGGGAGGTGAGGAACTGTGGTTTCTCACTGTGCCTGTCCTGTGGGCTTTGGTTTTCTTCCATGCTTTTAATTTTTGCAATAAATTCTTAATGAGAGCAACTGTCAATGTCCTTTGCAGAGCATTTTGAGTCTGCTAAGAAAAAGTGATAAGGAACTGATGGGCTCTGATGAAGAGAGAGAGGGAGAAGTCGTTCTCAGGCAGATATAATTAAAACCCAGGAAAGACAGACGTCTATTTAGGTAGAGCTTTTGAAATGTTCTTCTGTTAGTGGTAACTGAGTCCTGTTAACCCAGACATACTTGACAAAGCAAGGTGTTTGTGGCTATAGGTGAAATACGGGCTGGAGCAAGCAAGGCATTTGAGTGGTGTGGGGGAAAAGCTGTGGCTCATGCCCATGAACTACTGTCAGTGTGGTGGTCAGGGTACCACAGGCTCGGCTCTTAATTGCCAGTGTACAGAACCCATACCTTTGCAGGCTTGAACCATTAACATAGTAGTGTAAATAAATCTGAGAAGTATAAATAAATCTGAGAAGTAAAAATAAAGTCCCTGCGTGCCTGTGGCGAAGCCTGGGGGAGGCAGGGGGCAGCATGCCACCTCCCGAGGGTGTTGATTTTCATGTATAGAGAGAGCCTTTTTCCAGCGTACTCTTTTGTCTCTCAACTAGTGAGGAGAGCTCACACCTTTCTTTTGTTTGCCGGGCCCACACTGACGCTGCTATTATTAGTATAGGGTTTGTTGCTGACTTTCCAAGATTTCAGCATTGTTATTTTTTTAAGATATAGGTGAACATCTAGACAGAATCTGTGGTTTAGATTTTTTAATTTTTCCCTTTCTGTTCTTGCTTTTTAAGGCAGTTATGTGTAAAACACATCTCAAGGATCCCTGGGTTAGTGACATGGTGCAGAGATGCATATGCAAACTCGAGCCACAAATCTGCATGTTTTTCATGCTAATAGCTTAAAGAATACATTGAAATTTACATTGAAAACCATATAAATATTCAAAGAATATTGTCTATTACTCTACCTCCTTTTACTGCCTGGATGTATGTAGCTAAATGCTTATCTGAATCTGATTTACTTTTAGGTTATACACAGATTTATTGCAAGCTCAGATGTATACAGATTTGACTGTACCAAAAAAGTCTGCAAAGAAAACCTTGATTACTCTGAGATTTTTTTTTTCTTCTCTGCTTAAAATCCAAGGCAGAATGGAGAGGAGAACTGTTGGCAAACTACCCACCTCTCTGAAGGAATTATGTTTTTGAAGTGGGTTTAAACTAAGGTCTGGCAACCTGCTGTAGGAGCTCCACACGAACACAGAACTGCACATGCTAGAGCCTTGGATAACCTTGTAAGCAAGTCTAGCTTTGTAGTCTTGGGAGCAAAAATATTCTGTCCTAATGTGGCTTAAATCAAAGGCTGAAATATATTTATTTTACTTGCTGGCAAATTTGTGCAGTTGTGTGTGTGATGTATGTCTTCTTAAAATGTCCTAGAGGAGAGCTGAAGTGCACACCTGCCCTACACCCTGAGGGGCAAAGCTACAAACAAGACAGGTCCTTTCACAAAGGATGCTTTTTTAAACTTGAACTTAATTCTTTCCTTTTTCTTTCCTGCATTACTCTTCAGCTGGAAAGAAGACAGAAGGGTGATTCAGCCCATGGATGTGCACTAGTCAAGGGTTTTATTCCAGCCTTCTGGGGTAGATCCTCTGGTGATGCACTTCATTCTTCCTGCTGACAAGGCGGGCTGGGTGCAGCGTCTGGTACCAACCAGAATCTGCCCATGCCACTGTGCTCTCCTTCCATCAGCTCCCCCCCGACATTTGGTGTTCCCTGTGCTCATGCTGTAGACACCTCTTTCCTTGCGATAGTTTCATGGTTGTGGTCAGGCTGACAGAGAGACTGTAAGAATTGGATATATTGAAGAATTTACCCATTTTCTGAACTTCCTGGTTTATCTGCTCACGTTAGTTCTGCCTCCATGGTTTTCTTTCAACGCCTCTTTATCCCCTGGTTCTCTGCTGTATTGTTATCCTCGGCTGGTTTTTTTCCTTTCTACATACTTGTTCTTATAAGTAATCTTGCGTTGTTGAGCGCATGTGTGTTTAATTTTCAGTCAGGCTGTTTGCTTGTAAGCTAATATATCTCTTGGATGTGTGCCTCCAGATATGGTGGTAACGGGTGCCATGTTAATAAGCGTAACAACAGGAAGAAACAGGCCTAGTCAGGACATCTCTTTTCTTTTTTTCAGAAGAACTTCCCCTGACCCTGAACACAGTGTTTCCAAAAGCAGTATAGGATCCTTCAAAGTATAATAGAAAGTCCTTCCACTCCAAGTTGAAGGACATGAGCTAAAAAATAAAATCCAATTTTAAAAAAATTATGCTGGGAGTCACTCACAAATTTTCTTCCATTTTAAACAGCGTTTGCTGGGTATTTCCCAGGCATGTTTAAATTGTAAGTTGTATTTTTCCTCAAAATATTTGTTGCCAGAGGTGTGGGGGTTTTTGTTTGTTTAAATTGTGGTTAGAGGATGAGAACCAAGGGACAGAGGTTGACTCTTCAATTCCTAGGACTGAAGTAAAGTACAGACTGGTTAGAACTTCTGAATAGATAGACCATCTCCCTTTTCCTCTAGTTATTTCTCATCACCAGCCAACTTCTGCTTCCCCTGCAAAACTGCCTAGACCTACCACTTTATGGCCTGGATAGTCAGTCTTTTAGAGGATGAGATTAACCAGTACTTGGAGCACTTAGAGCCACAAGCTCGGGGTTAGAGGAGCAGAGGGCCGGCTTGAATGCTCTGCCTCACTTGTCTTGTATCTGTGCTACTGCCATGTACTGGCGTGGAGAGGCCTGGAGCCCTCCTGGGCCGTGAAGGAAAGGCCCTGCTCTTCTCAGGAGAGCTGGTCATGCTTCAACTCTGAGAAATTCTAATTAGGGACCACTGACTAGCTTTTAAAGGTGGAAATAGTTTTAATTTTATTTTAACCTTTCAGCACCCTGATGGTGATCTGTGATATCTTAATGTCCGATGTTCTTCTGACAGGGACCCAAGTGATGAATTCCTAACTTCATGCCAGTGAGCTTGGTGACATAACTCTGAGAAGCCAATATATATATATATAAAATTGATAGTTAATCTTAATTTCACACAAAAAGAAATAGTAATTTTCATGCAGTAAATGGTGTTTTTAAATGAGCAGTTGAAATACAAAGACTAATCAAAACTGGGACACTAGACTAAATCTGTAAGTCCTCTGGATTAATGTTTCTTCAGCACTGCCATTTGGTTATCTATTCCTGTGTAAATTGGGTTTTTAACCTAGTCTTCTGTCTCAATCATCTCAATTGAGTTAGATTCTGTGCCATTTCGTTGTGGTCTATGCATAAACAGTGTTTTTATCTTCCAAAACGGCACCAAAATGCTGAAGAACCTTGAATGTCAGGATATGGAGAAAGGTTGTGTGTCTTAGACGAGTTAATTGTATCACAGACTTGGAATGACTTGAACTCAGCAGACTGCATTTTTCCTGTATCAGCAAGGCTCTGAAGCTAAAAACAGCTGAATCTCGGCAGACTTCTGCACCCACGTGGAGCATTAGGATGTGGGGTTGTGGGTCCTGATTCAGCAAGACAACTGAATGGGTATCTAAGCACTTTGCTGAACCAGAGCATTTATCAGTAAACATGAAAGTCTGGTTCTTTGATTAAAACTGGCTCTGGACAATGCCAAAAGGGTTCTAAGAACTATCAAGCCCATAATGCTGTACTCAGGTTGTGTAGATGCAGGCAAATGGCACCATTGCTGAGTGTCTCAGAAGGGAAATACTCAACTGGTGAAAAATAGTTTTGTGGAAAAATTCATGGCATGGAATGGCAAATGGCATTAATCCTTGTCTTTCTAAGGAAATTCATTGAAGTTTTTTTAAAGAGAAACTTGTCTTTAACAACTTCTAAGCATGGCATAATTATTTTATAAATGCTGTGCTAAAAAGAATTCTTTTGTTTTCTGAAGGGAATTGAGGTTTTACTTGTAGATCTTTTAATATCCTTTCTGTACAGTAGGCACTTATTAACTCTTTCTTAGCATCTCCATTGGTCGTTTATCTTAAAAATAACACAAACCCTTGATCTTTTTAATAAAAAAGGGAAAAGGGCATGTTTAGTTAAATAAAGATGGTATTTTTGTCTTGTCTAATGTCAAGGAGATGTACAGGACTTTGTGAACTCAAGGGTCTACAGAACGCAGCGGTAGGTACTCTGGGTCATAACTAAAATGCTGTCTTCTAGTATGTGTTTGCCCTTTTTTTTCTGTTTTAAAATTATTCTCCCACCCGAGTTACATCAGCTGTTGGTATGTTGAACCTGCTTACCTTGCCTCTACAGAATAGTAACACTGTGTTTGGTTGCCTTTCTTGCTGCAAAATAAGATAAATGCTGTTGTTTGGATGAAGCAGGGCATGTGCCAGCACCAGCCAGCACAGTGTTGTGTTTTGCCACCAGAAGAATTTGGCTCCAAGGGCTGTAGCACTCCAAACCTAGCATTCCCCAGTGTGATCCTGGGGTGTCCCCACAAGAAGTGGAGCATTAAGAGTTGGACTTGATGATCGTAAAAATCTTTTCCAAACAAAACAATTCTATGATTCTATCTGCTATTGGAGAAACAGTTGTTGCTTTCACATGAAAAATATATTGAGTTTCTGAAAGTCATTTTCTTTTATAAGCTTTTTCCACTGCAATATATTTACATGAATCAATGCTGTTGTTTTGTTACTGGTAATACTGTGTGTAGAGGGAATATAGGGACCAGATATATTCCTTTTCAAAGAAGAGAAACAATTTCGTCCTCTGTAGCTAATGGCAATAAAAGGAACTGTAGTTCTTCCAGCTGTGAGTCATAGGAGAGATTAATTTGGAGTGCAAAAAATATATATTTAGCACAAAGACTCTGTGCCATGTTTCATTACCTGAAGGCATTGAGTTGGATTCTTCTTTGGTGTAAACTTTAGGTCAATGAAACTTCACCAAGGATAAACTTTGATCCCAAGTGACAAAAGCAAAGGTTTTTAATAATTTCCATTAAGTACAGCTGCTTCAGGCACTGTGTGCTTTTCTTCATATTTTTGAGTGTACTTTGTAAAAGATGGAGCTATTGTTCCCTATTTGGCAGCTGCTTCACTGTGAGACTTGCTAATAGCCAGCTAATAAATAAGGGATTTTACCTGTCAAGGATGGAAAGAACTAAATGGAAAATGTCATTGCTCTCATTATTGAAAGCAGCACATAGGAGTAGCAAATAAAGGAGTTTAGGTCTAGGCAATGGAAGCATTTCTAAGGTTTGTTGCTATTTTACCTCTTCAGCCAAAATGTTACTTCCCTCTGGAACAAGTTTGGTGGTTTGGTGTTGGGTGGCTTTTGTTGTTTTGTTTTTAAATTTTTAATGAATTTACTTAATGCTTGGAGACAAGAGTAGGTGAAGAATTGATTTGGCAGATATCCTCGGTTCTCATCCTCTTTTTGTTCACTTGCTAGATCACCAGTTTGCCTCATGTGTCAATAAGATGGGTGATGCAGTTTATTTTGGAATAAATATGATTTTCTTTCATATTATTAATTTCCACTTAAATAGAGCAATAAAACATGTCCTACTAGAGATTCTCCTCAGTGTATGTAGAGTCAAGGTACTAAGTCAAGCTGACATGTTTTTCCTTTGCAACGTAGCATGCCTTTCATCAATGTGTAAGGACCAGTGGGGGTAAATGGCCCCTTCACATCGCAGTGTCACATCAGTTCTTGTCAATTCCCATGACCTGATGGCAATAGGTGTGTCAGATGCACAGGAATAACCTGTGAGCCTCAGTTTTTGATGGAAAGATGCAAAGCTTGCATCTGGATTAGGACTTTCTGTGTGATCTCA
This sequence comes from Laterallus jamaicensis coturniculus, assembly GCA_022605575.1. Classification (NCBI taxonomy): domain Eukaryota; kingdom Metazoa; phylum Chordata; class Aves; order Gruiformes; family Rallidae; genus Laterallus; species Laterallus jamaicensis. The sequence continues at coordinate 17,561,135 of JAKCOX010000007.1, forward strand.
TCACGAGTTATTTCATCTCTCATTCTTGGTTTCTTGATAAGCAAAACAGATGTGTTCTGCCCCATCGTCTTCCACGCAGGACCATTTGAAGGGCTGACTTTAAAGTAATTGGATCACCTCTAACTGCTGTTACCTCGTTAAGTCTTCAAAACCTCCCTCACTGTCCTTTTTCTGGAGGCATGAACATGGCAAAGGTTTTATTTTAAAGGTTGTCTGTCAGAGTTTTTGCCTGGCTTGCTTGTGCTTAGACTAATAGATGCTGAACTGCAGAAGTTTTTTTATCTTGGATAAGGAACAAGCTGGTTGAAGTTTTCACAAGTCATAAATTAGCTATGACGTCCTGAGGAGTGACTTAACTGATCGTGATGCTTCTCTTTTTTTCTCTCTTCTTCTGCTGTTATTTTGAAACCCACAAAATTAAAAAAAACACACACACAAATATCACTATTTTACAGGAAATAGAACCAGTCATACTCAAAGCAAGGGGGTAGGAAATACGAGACCACTCTTACTTTGCTATAGGTAGAAGGATTTTCAGGTGAAATGTGACTCTCTTCTTGCATTATTAGAAAACAGTGGGTAGGTCTATATTATATCCATGCCAAGTTTAAGCAACATGTTAGAAGTTTAATATGTTGCTTCAGTTTCTTGCATTAGGGCACACTTCATATTTGGCAATTATTTATTAAGCTATGTCATGTGTAAAAGTTGCCAGTCTGCTTTTTTTTTTGGTTTTTGCCTTGACATGTTAGATCAGTCTGGCAAAATTTCCTTTTATAGCACTAATGAATTCAGAGCAGTTATTAATTGTTCTGTGGGATTTTTTCAACTTCGAGCTGAAAAAGTAATGGGTATTTGAGAAAATTGGCAGGAAAACTGTTCAGAGATTACCTTGGATATTACTTGTCTCAGTTGCTTTTTGGAATTGGGCCAGCAGTAGTTGTTTTTCTTGCTGAAATAGTGCTTGTGGCCATATTATTCACTGTATTCGCTCTCATTCTCCCAGTGCTAGTGTTTGATCTCTGTGATAACGTGTGCTGTCACAGATGGAAGTAAGGGAGCTAAAATATGCACCATAGGAAGGACTCTGAGGGTTTTTTAAAAGGTTACGGTGGTCTGAACTGTAACACCTAGGCAAATGTTTCGCCAGTCTCCCTTGTTGAAAGGGCTGACTTCAGGAATAGTTTCTATAAGGAGAAAAAAATAATCTTGTAACTAAAATGGTTGGACTCAGAAGGGCTTCGTGCCAGTAGCAGAAAAATAAAAGCAGTCCTGAAAAGACCCTGTGCTGTTGCTCGTAAATTCTCTTGAAATCTCTATGCTATTTTTCTTTTTTAAATTAACAAAGATAGGTGGTGTGGTTTTTTAAGCAGTGTCATAGCCAAAGTAGAACAATGTTTAAGACTTTACGACGCTTGATTTTTGAATAAAATAATTTAAGAAACTGCAGTTACTTAATTCTATGTCTTACAGTTACTGGATCTCAAAAGTCCATTTCCAGCAAGAAGGCTGTAAGTCAGCTCTTACAAATGCCAGACTGAACTTCAGCTTTATTGATATGATTCAGGAGAAAAGAATTCCAATGAAACAGTCCTGAGTATTGAGCTGCTTAATGGTGTTGTTAAAATCTTCTTGTATGCAGTGCAAACCTAACCAGCTAATTCTTCTGTTGGTTTCAACATCACACAAGCACTACACAAAAGTATTCGGCAAAAAAAAATTGCCCAAGACATTTCAAGTAAAGGTTGCTAAGAAAGAGCACTTCTCTTTTTTCTTTCTGCCTTGATGAGTCCTAGAATGCAGCTTCCCTCTTTCTCCAGAGACATAATAGTGCACTTAAGATGTTTTTATAGGTCAAGTATTCATGTGGCTGTCCATGATTTGACAGGATTGCTCAATGAAAAAGTAGAGTCAGATCAGGATTTATTAGGGAGGAATTCTGAGCAATGAATCGATGTTTTTTTTGGCCTAGTGGACTGGATTAATTTAATGAGAGCAATAAACATTTTTTGTTCTAGTTGACTAAACCAATTAAGTTGATTTGGTTCTGATACCTGTGGTGTCTCCTTGCTTTCATTAAATTTTGGACGGTGCAGTCCTCTGTTCCAGAAGAAGGTATGTTATTTCTCCCTAGTGCCCGGTGCCAGCATGTACCCAGTGGTCCCTGGTGGGTCCTTTACTGCAGTGCATCTCAGGGGATTTGGTCTGCCACTTCACAGGCTACAAGCCCTCAAACTGGGAAGAGTTTGTGTCAAGGCTGTAACTTTCTGCAGAGCCTACAGCTTCTGCCCTTTAATCATATTCTGCACCGGTCAGTAGGTGTCTGATCCTGACATGGTTGTGTAACATACCTTCTCTGGGGACAATTTAATGGAGAAATTTTAAAGCAGTGTAGTACAGCTCCTTCTTCCTTAATGGAATTAATCCCAGGGTTCATGTCCTGAAGTGGTAACAATACAGTTGTTCTGGTCTGGAGTCTTTTGATATTCCTCCTCTATTTGTCATACGGAGGTTAGTTTGCTTTTTCTTCCTATCTTCTACTTCTTAGGCCCTCTGTGCTGTTTTGTTAAGTGAGCTGTGACTGGTATGGCTGGAGAGATGTGGTGGGAGCTGCTGTGCCGGGGCCGTAGTGCTGGCAGAGGGACTCGTGCAATTACTCACTCCCAGTGGGACCCTGCAGCGAGTGTGGTGCTCGCTGCTCCCCTCTTTCTTGGGCGCACGTCCTTCCTCCCGTGTCCAGTACTCGCTGTAACCGTCCGTATCCAAGATGTGTATTAGTCTGTTTTCTTAGTTAGGGTGACCTCATCAGTAATGACTATTTGATGCCTTTGTAATGCTCCAAATATACACACAGAGCAGCTGGCACAGACTTTTTAAACAACCATCCTTGTAATCTCCTGGATAATCTCAAAGAACATTTAAATACAACAGTGTAGTTACATTGGAAATTTTTAATATAAACATGTTTTTTTTTCATACCATGGTTTAACAATACATTGTTGAACCATGGTTATGTATGGAGTCTCTCTGCATTTATGGTGAATGAAACTGCAGTTGACTGTCTTAGGTGGCTAACTAAACTGTTACTGATTATATCAAGGGCAGTTAAAGAATCGGTGAATGAGAGTAGGCATCCGTGCTTTATTTCTGAAGAGATTTGATTTGTTACTGTAACCTCAACAGCTAGAGAGAAGGGTGTTTGTGCTTAAGAAGAATTTTGTTCTTTTCCAGACAACTTGTGACACTGGTAGTAGGGCAGTGAGTAGTGGGACTATGGAACTTCTCTGCCTTGTTGCTCTCCTACTGTGAGTCAGGTCTGTGTTGATCTCGGGCAGTGGGTATGTGTCTGTATCCTGCTAGAAAATGTTGGTACCACTCTTCAGTTCATCAGGAGAGTGGCTTTTTTAAAGCAGACATATGGTCAGGCTTAGGCTGAACCAAGGAGTTTCCCTTGCAGGGTAAAGTTAAGACTGTGTCTGCATTTCACAGCCAGTGAATTATCATGAATCTCATGAGATATCAGTAAAATAATGGGTGGTAACTGCATTGAAGGGAATGGAAGTTTAACCTCTGGTCCGCTGATGGGAAGAACAAGTTTCGGCCTGGCTCCTGTGTGCTTTTGTGAGAGCCCTTGAAGAGCGGTGGTTTCCTCTGCACCTTTCTGACTGCTAGAGCAAACACAGGGACCCTTGAGGGTGGGTGGCAGAGGTAGTGGAGCCTCCCTTTTATGCAGCAGCTCGTTTGTACTAGGTCAAAACTGAATTTCTTCTTACAAAAGAAGAGTATCGAAGTACTGCTCAAGTATTCTGAGTAACTTGATCTGTGGTTCACCTGGAGGCAGAGTCAGATGTCGGCCACCAAGTAAAGCATGGCCTGTCAGAATTGGAGCATACAGCAACGAAACCATTTACTTTACTGGCATAGCTACACCTCCTTACCCAGAAGTACGTGAAAAGCCAACAGAAACACTTTTTTATTCAAGTAACCAGTGTAATCGTACCCATAAGAAGGGTTTGCCAACTTAGCAGAGTTTCTAACCATGACATGCAGGACGTTATGGAAAGGAAATCCAGCACTGTACAATGCAATGTTGAAACTTGCATGTTTTTCCTCCTAAACTTGCTAAATACAAGAGAGGCAGCATTCCTTGTCAAGACCCTGAGCTGGGATCCATTGCACTCTGTGTGTTATGCTACAGTGATAGCAAGTGAAAGCCTGGAACATCTGAGCTTATCTAAACCCTACTGATCAAAAACCCCCTTAAAATGACTTAACCAGGCCCTGCATTAGTTCTTTGCTTGTTTTTTGTTTGTATTAAAATGCCACTTACTTAATATCCAACTCTTGTCATCTGGGAAAGATAGTCCCTAGCTCTTACTCTTTCTCCAAAATTAAAACCTGATGTTATCCTGTAGTTATGGATACACTGAAGTGGGTCATTTAAATGTTATTTTCTTCTACAAAAATAATAGCAATAACTCTTTTATAAAAACCCTGTGAGATGCATCACAGTGGGCACCTTCAGATTGTTACAAATTCCAGCAAAACAGATCTTACTGTACAAGCTGCCACCAACAACTGCTGACTCAGTGATAGTTTTTACGTGTACCTCTAATGTTTAGCAGGAAAGAGATATTACTCATTTTATTTAATGTACTTTCTGGGGGACTGTTTCAAAGCTTACAAAGTGTGTGAGGCCACAGACTGCTGACTCCACTGCAAAGTTATTTTACATCTAGTATGTTCCAGGATATCGTGACTGTTTTCTAAATAACACTATCCTTTACTGATTGTTCTTGAAAACAAAGTTATGCTGTTCTAAGTGTTGCCAAGTCACTCTGAAAGTCTCACTGTAAGGTTTCTCACTGCTCACCCCATATGCAGGGCAGGGCTGGTTTGTCTTTTTGTTGGAAGGGAAAAGCTGCCCTGCTCTCTGAGATATCTGCTTCCAGTTAAGTCATGGGGCAAGAAACCTCCTGTGATCTTGCAGCTTGGACGTCTTCAGGCTTTTACATTTAGCTCATGTTTTGTGGTTAGCTTTTATAGAATCTACCTGCATTTCCCACCCCCCTTAAGTCTTGTTTGCTGGATTGTTCGAGAAGGAGCATCTAGAGTTTCTGTGTACTTGAAAAGAATGAACTGTACTCTATCACTGGCAGCCACAGTGCTGGCTGTCTGTAGTGCTGAGGGGACTCTTGTCTTCTTCAGGCAAGCCTGTAAACTGGCGTTGAACCCTTGCCATATGGGGAGGTGGATTTCAGCACCTGTGGGGTCTCTGCAAGGGAAGTACTTCAGATGTGCATGTGAACATTTTATATTTTTGTGAAACCTGAATTGGCTTTGAGGCTCCCTGAGACTTTTCTGGGCAGCAGTGATACAAAGATACATGCCTTATAAAGGCTACATTAGTATTGGGCTCAAATAAATGATTTCCTGAGCTAAACATCCTTTCCCAAGTTGCCTTTAAAAAAAAAAAACAGGGAAAAAAATAACAAAACCAAAAAACCCCCAAACTAACCCAAAAGCCAATAAAAGATTATTTGAGGGGAAGAAGCATTGTGATTTCATATGGAGGCCATCTCAGTTCTCCTTTTATATGTGATGCTCGCCTGGGACTATACGCTGTACTCATGTCCTGGGCTTGAATTGTTTTCAACATATTAATAGTTTTGAAAATGTGTTTAACAGTTAACTGCCGATGTGCATGCTCTTTCTGGTTACAGCAGCAAGCAGCTGGTCAGTGCATTAACAAAACGTGGACACTGTTAACTCTTGTGGAGCTAAACCTCTGCATTTCTTCAAATGTCCTTGTCAGAACCACACAGGGAGAGATCCAGTAGGATGACACAAAGGGCATGTCCTTGATAAGGGAAAGAATGAGCAGAGGGAAGTCTAAGAGGAGAAAGTCTTGTATTTTTAGAAGGGGAGAAGGGGTGCAATGAGGAGGGCATGAGTTGGTTCCTAGATAGAAAGAAGATGGGTGGGTGGTAGCATTTGGTAAGAAACTTCTTAAGCAAAAGTTTACTTCAAGGGGAATAGAAAGAGACACATGAGTTGGTAATTAGAGTTCTGGCTGATACTGCAGATAGATATTTAAGTGAGTAATTTTGCTTGTTCATTAAGAATCATTTTGTTTGGGGTGGGGTTTAATTTCTGGTGGAGGTCTAGAGGGCAGAGAAGGACCTCAGGGGTGCTAGTAAGTGTTTTGTATTGTACAGCTGAGTTTATATTCTTTTATGGGACTTGAACAGTTTTGAAAATCTCATTATCGGACTGAATCTGTCAAATTTTGCATTTTAAATAATGGAAAGTGTGCCTGCCTGGTGATGAGCCTTTCCCTTTTCAGTGAAGGGGAGGCGCAAGTATAGGATATATACGGCCAAATCCTTTTACATGTGGCTGCCATCTGCCTGAGCTCAATTACTCCCTATGAATCAGGCATACGATATGCACGCTCTCCGGTCTGTATAAAGATCTGCTCCCAAGTTGTTTAGAGTCATCCTTTCTCACTCTCCATTTAGTCCTTTCTCTGGCAGATCTCCCACGGACCTCATCTGGATTCTTGCCTGATTAAGGACTAAGAGTTTGACATAGTGAGATAATAAAGAAACCCAGCATCCCCAGAAGAATCTACACATTTTGATGGGAGTTGAAGGTGGTATGTGCTGCTAAAGTGTTCAGCGTGTATGCTAGGCTTTAGGTAATGATTTCAGGACTTGGCTGTGTTACAGTGTACATACTTGCTGGCCCTAACTTGATTAAGCTGCAAGTATATTACCCTGATTTGAATCCTCTATGGAAAGGAAAACACGTGGTCTCTCAGTGGATTTTGTGGTTTATTTAGAATGAATTTTCATTTTCTGAGTGTGTATATTGAGATGTTCTTCACCAGAAAATTCCAGTTTATTGGTCCTCATATTCTTTTGGAGCTGTTTTTGTAAAAGCAGGGATCCAAAAGCAGATTCCTTTGGGATGTGGAGGCCATGAAATTGTAAGATCTAGGAAGGGTTGTAACTTTGACTTTTGTTACACACAGCCTTCCAAAATGATTCACCGTTTCCTTAAAAGATTCCAGTATCTCCAAGTTTTTGTTAAAAACAAAGAAACACAAAGCTAATTATCACATCCTGGAAGAAAACACATAACAGAATTAGGCTATATAATGCAATAATGAGCACAGTTGGGTACTGACCTTCAGCTGTTTGTGTGGATCATGTCCTTTAGACTCTCTTTATTTTAATAGAGCAGACTACCCAAAACCAGGGCTTCTCCCTTAAAAACAACAACCCAGATCTCCTAAGAATCTCGCCATTTAGAAGTGGGGGAAAGTACTGAAATTCTTACACAAACCCTAAATTTGCTTTTGGTTTAAAAACAGGTGAGTGTATAATGCAGCTTAACTTGCAAATAATTTCTGATATAAGAAAAAAAAAATTGTTGTTATAGTACTGCTCATAAGCTGCTGGGCATGGGCATAAGGAGGACCCCGAAACTCAATTTTAGGTTGATTGGGTAACCCTTAAAAGACAAAAGTATCCTCAGTTGAAAGCTACAGCCTGGCTACAGGATGCCTGCCAAGCACATTGCTTGTATTGAAAAGCAAACCACAAACATAGGTAGCATTTAATTAAAGCAGCATTTGTTGAAAAGGTAGACCTAAAGAACTAGGTAGATTTTGGGGTGTGTAAAGCTCTTTCAGTCTTTCAAGACAGGTGTTTCTGTTTCTATAAAATAATATTCTGGTGCATATCATTATGCAGGTCCCCCCTTTCCCCCCATCCTCATAAGTGGCTTCACGCAAGGTTCATGGGACTGGTTTACACTGAGATTGGACACGTGGTGGTATCTGGTCAAACAAGATAACGCTTTTGTGTTAAAACACCTCGTGGTTGTTATCTTCCTGCAACATGGAACTCTGTTGTGATGACCTAGTGACACACAGTGTTTGTACAGGTATGAATAGCTGAGCTTGGATGCCTGTAAGTCAAACAGAATGGATATCCTTTACCTAAGGCAATGTCTGCCCCCAGGAGATTATAATGAAAAAGGTAGGAAACAGAAGACTGGCAAAAGTGGTTTTGAATGTGTAGTAGGGTGTACCAGCTGATGAAATGAAGAAGCTTGAGGAAGTAAATACAGTGTTTGAGAAGTGAGAAGCTGTGAAAAGAAGGAGTAGAAGGCAAAGCATGTGAAGGGAAAAAATGGAGGAAATAAAGCAGAATTTCTGTTACTGGATCTGTTTCGTACAGTTCATCCCTGATACAAGGGGGAGAGCGGAGAGGAGGTGATGTGAGGGCTTTCCTCTCATCTCAAAGTGCCTTTGGCTGGCTTCAGCTGGGGATATCCTCTCTGTCCCCCAGGGCAAGGGGGGAGGAACTGGTTGGGTGGAAGAGGAGGGAGCATGTGCCTTTGTGTCCTGCTGTTCCTGGCAACTGATACAAACTAATCTTCCCAGTCCCCATTTTCCTTAAATAATTTTTAGATTTTTATTCCAGTAGAGTTTGAGAGTCATGTCCTGTGTACAGCTGGCATTCTGTTCCATGGCTGGGGAGTCAAGGATCAGGCAGGGCACGGGGCGTACGCTGCACCGGCACCGTACAGTTACATACTGCCACCCTCACCTTCTCTCCTGCTAAATGTGTTTAACAATATGTAGTTGTTGTTTTTTAAAGGAAGATGTGAATAACAGTCAAGTGGTGTTTTTCATGTGAAGCATTCAAAGACAACATGCTGTGTTAGGTAAAGAGGGTTGATTTTAAGTCTTATTTAAAAGCCACCAAGTTATTTGCCTAAGGACAAACTCACTTTTTCAACTGCTAAATTTCTTTGCCCTATAAATTAGTGGTAGCAATGTTAACAGGTTATAAAAGGGGAAAATATAGCTGTGGAATCGTATTAGTGCACACCACTTATCTTAAGTGCTAAGCTGCCCTTTAAATGATAGTTACATATGTAGGAAACCTACATCTGTTTTGCTGAGTCCAAGCGTTTCCAAAGTCTTAGACCCTAAACCCTTTAAAAATACTGTGAAAAATATTTGTCTAGGCTTATAGAGGGACCTGGCATTGCTGCTTTGAGATAACTTCACTGTGGTCATGGCCACTCTGAGCTGCGGTGAGATGGCCTGTGGACTAGCAGAGGGTTGGTTGCTTGCTTTTCACACGTCAGTATTAGCTGAACAGCAGAGTTTAATATGTAACATCACACTTTAAACAGAGGTTGTTTTCAGAGTGTGGTGTAAGTGCTGAGCTTGTTAATGTTCAGGTATTGTTTCTTTTGCTTCTGGTCAGCTTTTTTCTGCGGAGGTTCAAAACGGGGATTTCTTAGGCCACTTGACCTCTGCACTTGTATCCCATTCATCCTGTTGAGTCAGCCTTATTAAGAGGACAAAGTTAAATTTCTTCCAGTTTGGGGAGGAAAAAACAAAGACGGATTCTGCTTTTTATAGCTGTAATCCAAAAGCAGTTGGCTTGAAGAGCAGATCTATTTATTTAATTTTCTGAATATTGACAGTTTTATAGAAGTAGTAGCAGAAGAGGAGAAAAAAACCACGCACTTGATCTGGACAGATATTGTGCCCAGCAAATCAGCCTCTCAAGTTTATTGATGAGATGTTTATTTTTATTTTTTAAAACCCATTTTTTAGCTAAAGACCATAGATACAGCTCTTTATGATTAGATAGTGTCAGAGATGATCTGAATCAGAAGTGCTTTTCCTCCTACAGAAAGCTTTCCCCTCCTTTGAGGCAACAAACAGTATATCAAATCATTCAATAAAATACAATTCAATAAAATAATTATTCAATGTTCAGTAAAATACCAGTAAAAAACAGTAAAGGGATTTGACTTTTGTCATTCAGATTCTGCGTTGATGATTCAGACTTTCACAGCTCTCTGTATGGTGGGTGTGACCGCTCATCTCTCTAGCGTGCATGGACATACTGGATGCAGGTGCTGTGTAGCTCTATAGCCACCCAGGGTCTCCTATGGGAAGCCCTGAATTGGAAAACTGGAATGAAAATCCTTCAGCCTTTAAAGGAGTAGATCAGATATTGCAAATCATAATTTTCACCTTCTTCTTTTCTTTTGCATTGCTAGCTAGCTGAGAAATTATTGTTCCTCTTTATATTGGAAAAAGTTTGGCAAGTACAGGGCAAGACAGCGTTTCACATTGGCCCAGGAGCATAGCACAAAGGGACGGTGAGGAAGAGAGGGGTGTGCTGAAACATGATTTGGTTATCACTTTAAAGGGAGGTAGCCTCTCTTGCCTTCCATCTGAGGTATTAACAGTGAGCTTCTGTGAATGCTGGTTAAGGAAGCAATTTTAAGAGATCTCATGCCATAGCTGCAATGTCCTGTCATTGTAAATGGTGACTTTAGTAATGCTGAGGAAAGTAAACGAAACTGTTTCAGGAAAAGCTCTTTTGTTCAAAAGCAACAGTCTTCTGCGTGCTCTTCAAAAGTGCAGCAAATATCTTCATATGACTTAAGCGTGATTGAGTGTTCTCATTTCCACTGCATGTTTTGTCAACATACAGATCAAATAGCTTTGGAGAGTGTGTGTGTGTGTGTGTGTATATATATAGTTACACACTTATATACATGGGACTTAGTGAGGTGTTATATGAAGTGTATTTTTATAATCAGAGTAGTTGCCAAGTTGTGATTATTTGTATTCTCCATTGTGGAAAGATTTAGTCAAAGTGAAAAGGCATGAGGGGCTTTTGAAAGTGATAGTTTGTGTCGCTTTTGGGCTGATCGTGGACTACAAGGAAAACGTGTTTGCACAGTCAGCACATTTTCTAAAGCCAGTAGCATTTCTTTCTAGGAAGGCCTGTGGCTTCGTGAGCACAATCGAGTCTGATGGCTCCCTGCTGCCCACAGTGGGAGCAGGGGTGCAGGTTACCCTCCTGCCGCTTGGCGGGAGCCAGTCAAGGTGCTCCTCAAGCCTACCTCCCTGCCAATCAATGCACCAAAGACCAACCGAAACCTGCTCAGTCTCTTTATTGCTGGCTTAGTTTCCTGTCACATTAGTGAGTTGAATCAGCTCCTGGGGAAGGTGGGTTTGATGAGCATCAAAATAGGCATAAGGTAGCTGGGAAGTGTTGGTGGGAAAGTGAAGAGAGGTGGAGGGAATGAGACACTCTTGTTTTGGCTGTGCTGAGATGTTGGGTGATTCATCCTGTCTCGTAAACCTGCAGCATTAGGTTTCAGTGAGTTTTCATTCCTCTGGCTGTAGAATTAGTTATCTATGTATAAGTCCATCAAACCTGCCATCCTATGAGAGACTTGCTCATTTGAGTCCATCCCTATAGTCCCATTTGGATGGTGCAGCACCCCACGTACATGCCCTAGATGAAGTGCACATTTGCCACTGCCAGCCAGCCGTCCTGTGCAGGGATGCAGCCTCCTGCAGCCTGGCCTGGTGCCCCAAGTAAGCTTCAGGCAGTGGCTTGGAGGCACAGCACCAAGCTTCTGCATCTGTGTGGGGCTTCACTCCAGTGCATGGCCAAACTGCTCCATGTCCTCTCTCGTCTGACCCCACCATCCGCTGGGCTCCCATTTCTTGGCTATGAAGCAGTGTTGCAATTTCTGCAGACTGTGTACTGTACAGTGCTGTCCTCTGGTTTTTCACCTTAGAGGATGGTGTACTCTGTTACCCTGAGGGGGGCATTTTAATCACGAGTACAAATGGAGAGTAGATACAGAGAAAGGAGTAGCTAACTGTACACCACGTGCCAAAACTAAATTCCTTGATTTTCACTACTGAAATTGAGCATCCTTTGAGGGGATTGCTTATGTTTGGGGTCTTTTGTGTGCTTTTGAATATACCAAGCCAAGTCCTCACTGGTTGCTGGCTTCATAGTTTTGCTGAATGACACAAGCCATCACAGCTACAGTCAGCTAGTGCTGGTTCTGCTTTGATGGCTTAAGCGATGACTGTGGGCATTAGCTCACAATGGTAAACTGCATGGCTAATGCTTATTGCCATGATAGTGTAAAGACAGTTTGTATCTGTGCTGTAATGATGCTTCTGTTTCAAACAGAAAATGCAGCTGAAAGTTCCAGCAGGCCTTGCTTTTTTATTTTTGCAATCATTTGCTTGCCTTGAGGGTTAAAGTAATTTTGTATCTTACCTTGTCACACAGCAGGGTATTGAATATTTGTTAATAAGTATTATAAATAATGTTTGAAAAATCCTACAATGTGGACTTTAGAAGACTCTCTTCTTTGATGTTTTCTACAATGTTGTTTGACACTGTTTACAAAGCACTGGCAGATGCCCGTGGATCTGTGTTAACCTATTACATAAGCTTAATATTTAGTTTAAGATAATCAAGTCTATGTGGAAATTATAGTATAATGTATATTTTTTACCAAGGAGTGTGAAAACGAACATGATAAAGGGGTTTTTTTTTTTAAAGTCACCACAGGAGAGAGATTTTGGAGGAATAATTGGCATCTATGGAAACAGTGATGGTAAATGCTTCTAAAACCTTAAATTAGGTCAGCTTCTCAAGTTATGCTAGAATGTATCTGGCAGCATTTTCTTTGGTCCCCAAGTTCTTCCTGTATTTTTGGTGTACTATTAGAAATTATATTGAGGGGAAATTTCAAGCCAGAACAGACTGACTTTGGGTGATCAGTCTTTGTTTACTAGAAAGCAGGAAAAAAAAGTACTCAAGTAAAAATTTTTCAAGCTATGTTACTGAAAAATTTGATGTCAGGTGTGAAGTGCTGTGTTTGGGCTGCCTGTGGCCTGCTGCCATTGTGGTAATTTCTGTCCCTTTGCTTAATACCAAACATGCCTAGAGCTTTCCATGTACTTTATCTCTGCTTACTTCACAGAATCACAGGCTGGTTTGGGTTGGAAGGGGCCTCAGAGATTATCTAGTCCAAACCCCTGCCATGGGCACAGACACCTTCCACTAGCCCAGGTTGCCCAGAGCCCCATCCAACCTGGCCTTGAACACTGTCAGGGATGGGGCAGACACAGCTTTCCTGGGCAACCTGTGACATTGCCTCCCCACCTAATTTCTTCCTAATATCTAATCTAAATTCTTCCCTCTTTCAGCTTCAGGCCATTCCCCCTTGTCCTGCACTCCCTGCCCTTGTAAACAATCCCTCTCCTGCAGTCCCTTTAGGTATTGGTAGGCTGCTCTAAGGTCTCCCTGGAGCCTTCTCTTCTTCAGCCTGAACAACCCCAGCTTTCTCAGCCTGTCTTCATAGAAGAGGTGCTCCAGTCCTCTGATCAGCTTTACGGCCCTCCTCTGGACTTGCTCCAACAGCTCCATGTCTTTTCTGTACTTGGTAAAACCCTTTTATTATGGTTGATGCTGACTGAAGGGTGTTCTAATTTCTGTTCATAATGGTATATGGAGCTTTTTTGTCTTCTGTAGCAATAAGAAACCCTCAGAATATGGCAAGGACCAGCACACACCTTTTCCATCAGTCTTTTTCATCAAATTTTGTGTACAGAAAATAGTTATGCAGACTGCTTACAACCAACTGAGCCACCAGTGACCTGTGGACCACTGTTCTAGGCCCCCTGCTCTGTTCTGTTTCTAGCCCTTGTCGGAGATCCAGCTGTGGCTTGAGCTATCTCCAGCACTAACCAGGTCCAGTCAACTTGTCTGAGGTACCTTAATGAACTTGGAAAAACATTTGCCAGCAGTTAGCTTTACGGCTTCCAATCAGGGGACTGCAGAAGCTTTTCCCTTGTCCAGGAGGATGCCGTCCTTGAGTTCAGGACAGAGCAAGGACTTTATAAGCATTCCTCAGCACTGGGGCCCACCCGGTGTTTCCTGCTCTCCTTTAGGCACAGAACCTTGAACAATTGTGGGCACAGGGTCCTTCCTAGTTAAAAGCAAACAGATAATAAAATTCTGTAGTCTGAAGAGAACGCTGGCAGCAACACATATTCCACAATTTATTTCCTTGCTGATCCTACAGCAGAGGCGGAACGGAGTTGGTTAACTGAGTGGGAGCAGGGGAAGAATAGAGTAGGGTTTGTCCTTTTTATTTTTAAATATAATTTCTTTTATACTCTTCAAGACAAGGCTGAAATAAAGTGTTTTGAGGAGGGAAGATTTATTTTGCTTAAGCACTTGACAGAGATCAGTTTTCAAGGTTTGTGCAGTGAGACGTTTAGTGATAGTGAACTCATCCTTAAAGGATCAGTTACAGGAATTCAGCCTTCGATTGAACTTGTAATCTTGTTGTTTTTAATTAGGAGAGGGCTGGTACTTTTCCAGTTGTGGAGCCATCTTCCCCCAAGACACTCTCCTTCCCTTTGGCTTTTGCTGCTTGAGGTTTAATGCATATGATGGAGTTGAAGCCGGCAGTTGCCAACTACTGCAACTGGGAGCGCGAGTAACAGAGCAACCTTTCCTTTTACCATGGGCCCTGTCCACCGATGAGCGTTTTCAGTCTGTTTGCAGCTGAGGAGGTGGGAGAGGCAGCCCCAGCCTGTCCCTCTTCGGCTGGCAGCATGCAAATTGGGTGTTTCAAAGCCATGTTTATCAGATCTCCCTGACGTTCGGCACTGAGCAGATGATGTTCCCTTTTTTAGCATAAAGTGATGTTCCTGACGTGCTGGCTGAGATTAGGAAGGGGAAGGCTTATAAAGTTTCCTGCTCAAGTGCAGCACCTATGTGTCAGCACAGAAGTGCTGACAAGCAAAAACCTGGGGGGGGGGGTGAGGGGGAACCCAACACCCAAACCATAAAGCACTCTCCTGCTTTTCACTGAATACCTGGTGTTGCAGGCAGGTCCATGTACTTCAGAACTGGCCAAAGATCAGAGGTGGTGACTGCTAGCCTGTTCTTCAGATGGTTTAGGCATGGAGAGTCTCCCATGCACCCCAGGGGCAGTGATGAAGTTCAAGCAGAAGATGATGTCACGCAAGTTGCTGTTGAGCTAAAAGCTGTGCTGCCTGTACCTGACTGTCAAAAAGAAAGTCTTTTTGAAAGGAAAAGTGCCTCTGTCTCTGCAGATGTGCATGCATCCATATGCACAAATTCCCCTCTGAAGACCAAAAGTAACCTGCCAATAATGTGGTTGACAGACAAAAGCAAAGACACATAGAAAGAGCAGCCCTTTGTACGTAGATGCAGTGAGTGACAAGTGCTGGTGAAGCTAAGAGGAACCATTAAATGGAATAATAAGGGTTGGATAGAAAAGAAAACAAATTACAGGGAAGTGTAGGGCAGCTGTGGAAAGGAGCGCATAGAGAAAATAGACACAGACAGGGCTCCTGCAAGTTCAATACGTCTATGAATGTGTAAAGAAAAGGAAGCAATTTGGGCCCAAATAAAAGAAATTATGTAAAAAAGAAAACTTTGGCTGTGCTTTTATTTTGAATCAAAAACTCTATTAAAGTTGTGAATCCGTTGTGAATCCAAGGAAAATCTACTAATGCTTTGTAGGAGCCTGTAATTGTTTAGAAATGTTTGTTGAGCATCTAATAGTTTCACTAACAGCAATTATAAAAGTTTGGAAATTGGAAGGGTGGCTGTCAATGCTCTTGGTATGGCCCCTGAACTAGTTAACACAAGGCAACTTTAATCTCTCCTGATCTCCTTGAGGTTGCTGCCATTAACCATCAGATAAGACTTTGGATATAAGTTTTCACTGCTCGGTCGTACCCTTGGGACAGGAACGCAGCACTGTGTATTTTTGGGCAAGAGATGGCTGCATGTGTAGCTCCAAATGGAAGTCTGTGGGGATTAAGCTTCTTGTGTTTCTGAAAAGCTGCTATAGGATATGTTATTTTTATTTTTAAATCATTCTGAACTATATTTAAAGAAAGGAAAAACAAACAACAAAAAAACTGCACCAAAACGAAAAACAATCCTTTCCCTGCTTCAAATCTAGTGAATACCTGCTGTAATCTTAGAGTGCACTCTGGTACATTTACCTGTGCCTACTGATGCTGCCAGAGCCAGGATACCAACACTTCTTCTGTTGGTTTGAAAACAACAGCACTTTAAAGAGCACCCATGAGTATACAGAGAACTGAAATATGCATGTGCAGTTTAAATATGTAACACTCTTCTTAAAAAAACTCAGAAGACTTGTTTTCTTAGATAAGCATAGACTGCTGTGGTCTGATCTGTTTACGTGTGTTTTTGTGCGTGCTCTTTGATGCATGAATTCCTGTGTGGCTGATCGTGAAAGTTAAGTATGGTTCTCTTCACCTCCTGAAACTGATTTTATGAACTCTGGAATTTCCTTCTCTGTCATCTTTAATTTACTCATTTTCAGGAATACAGTAACAGCAGGAGTGTGGGTAGGATGGTTTGAGGAGTTTCAATACTGGTTGATTAAAAATACAACGTATTCGAAACCTGTTTTAGTTATCTTCTGATCTGAGCAGGCATTTAATTTTTATAGGCTTTTTTCCCCTCTGGCCCTGATACACAGCTCTCATGTAAACCCAGCAGAATGCTTCCTGTCCTTGTCTGATAAAAGTGCACTTCCATTCATTGTTTCCATGCAGCTTCCTATCCTTTCGATGGTAAAGAGGGATAAATCTGAGACAATTTATGGGCTATCTCTGGGGAAAAGAGACTTTCACAACAAAAAGTTTCAATGTTGTTTGGAATAATGAATGAGGAATGTTAGGAATAGTTTGTGTTTATTAATTTCTTCCTCTTCATACAATCATGGTGCTGAAGGCAATATCCATTAATGGTGATGAAGACTGAATGCTACGTTTGTTTCTGCTGTTAAGGCACAATGATTACTTGTATTTTAGGTGCTGCTCATTATTTGAAATAATTCTGTATCTTCTTACAGTCTTGATAGGAATTTGTGATGGAAGTCAGGCATTTCTGAAATACAGCTATGTCTGGGGGCAGCCCTCGGTCTGAGTAACGCTGGCTGCTGTTTAAATGAGGATTGGTGCTCTGTGGGACCTGAGATTTATGAAAGAGAATCAACTCCATGTGAATTTTAGACCAATTCTGGAAACTTGTTTGTTTTCTACTTGAGGGTAACAACTGGAAAAAACAGAGCAACCCTTTCTGAAACATTGGTAGACTACATTGTATTCAGTTCCTTGGCATGGAAAACAGAAGTTGTGCTTTTGGGGTTTAATTGAATGAAAGTCACACATTCATGCTGTTCTGTTTATACAGATTAAAAAGATGCTGTTATGTTAGAGTTTTCCAAATACTTGACTGGGAGAAGGGATGGGAGGGAGAGAGCTAGCATGTATGGATGAGTGTGCATGTTTAGACATGGAAAAATACTAGGGAAGAGTTCCTGTAAGCAGCATTTTACTGCAAACCTCAGGAGAAGGTAGGGCTCTGACAGTACTTACAGCAGAGGTTATGTAAAATGCAGCTCTGTGGTACAGTACATCTGCTTTGAAAGACTCCTTTGTTTTCCAGGTACAGATGTTTGCTTTCTAAGCAATGTCTTAAAATTGTGCTCAGCAGATGTTAAACCAAACAGGTTTTTCATTCATTGCCTTTTCTGTTTGATTAGCTTAATAGGTGTGTAAACAAGACAGCTGGGGTTTCTTTTGTTGATCAAGATACTGACTGATGGATGTTGCCTAGCTTTACCTTGCTTGCTCAGCTACTGAAATGAGTTTTGCTGAATAGTGAAGGATTTAGCCTCATCATTTACTTTTTTTTCCCCTAAAATGTATAGTTTAGGTGTGATTCATCATGCTTAAGTAGGAGTACATTGCTACAGAAATGGAGTTTCACTTGATGGTTAATGTTTCCAATTGAACTTGCATTGATTTTACATCCTGGGGAGGACAAAACATCAATAGAAGCTTATTTTTAAAAAAAAAACAAAAACAAAACAGAAGAAAGCATTTCTGCTTTCAAAGTATAACTTGAATTTTTCCCACATGGAAAAAAAGATGTGTGCAGGGAACACTTGAGGTTAGATCATCTCTGCTAAACAGATGAGATAAACCTCGTGCTTATACCAGTGACTAGGAGCAGTGGGAATGGATATTTTGCAACACATCCTCCAGAGAGGCATTAAATTTTATTTTGCAAAAAAATGAAAATATCATGAGGAGTTTGTACCAAACATAATGGCAACCCAAAAAAGGTGAGGGACGCAACACCTGTAGGTCTGAATGGATCCCAGAAGATGCTAGATAGACTTTACTGCACATAACAGAAAGGTCTAGAACAACTGCAGAAAGGAAATGATCAAAATACATTGCAGCTTAAGGGAAATTGTAACATCTGAATACTTTGGTCCGTATGTGGAGTAAGGCTGAGCAGAGCTGATGATAGCGGAACGGGAATTAATTGGAGGTCAATAGTTGGGGATTGAGAGCACATAGAGCAAGGGTCTGAAGGCACGCAGCGTTGACAGTAGAAAACAGTGCAAGGCTGAAGTATGTAGGTTAATGCATAGTTCCAGAGGATAGGGTTTTTTCCCTTGGAGAAATGGGGAAAGAGCAGGATGGTGTCATGAATTGGAGTTGCTGAAGATTAGTGGGCTTTGAGCACTGGAATGAGGAACCTCTGCTGTGTTTTTTGCATAAGCACATGTTTTGAGTTAGTGCTGCTTGTACGTTTTAACTCCTTCAACATCCAGATCTTGCTATCTGTACTGAATGTTTCTTGAGGATATATTTTTCTTCTCAGTTTAAGTTTTATAGCTCACTCATTTTAAATGGATATGTATGGAGTCTGAGTTTTTGTTTGGGGCTTTTTGTTTGGGGTTGTTTAGGTTTTGTTGGTTTTTTTGGTTTGGGGTGGGTTTTTTTCCAAAATAATCCCAAATCAGTCCATGTGTGTCCAGGTCATTCCATGTCCAATCTTTTCTTATGTAATTTGAACCTCTCCCCCTTGCCCCTTTGGTAATTCAGTCAAAAGCAGTTCCAGCATGAAAAATATTCTTGCAGACAAGCAGCCTGTGCTGGATGTGGTGGTAAAAGAACTCCCTGAAAATTAAGGATATGAAGGGAAACTTACCAAGCCCTGTGTACAGCAGCTGAACGGCTATGCTGCATTTGTGTTTTGAGTACAATGCTTCTGTCTCCTGTTTTTCACATGCCCCAACTTGATTTTCTGTGCATATTGTTTTCTCATGGGCTTTTTTGCTCCTTCTGTCTGTTTCTGCCAAAGCTCTAAAATGCATTCAAGGGCTTTCATGAACATTTACTCAATTCCAGTCCTGCTTCAGTTGCAGTTCACGAGGGGTTTGCTACTCCTGCTAAAGTAAAACCTGCTCTACAATTCATTGTTTTTGGCTATCTGCAGTGAAAGCTGCTCTTTGTATTAGTGGTGGAGGTTGTCCATTACCCTCTACACTATTTGAATGGTCAGGAATTTGGCTTCCCCAGTGGCCTTCTGTGAAAGGGTACACAGGAAGGAATTCAGTAGTTACAGAGCCACCCATACTAAGTGCGTAGTAATGACTTAGAGTTTCTCTTTTGAGGGACAGGCATCACTTCTCTCTGTAGATTATTTACCTCAATCCTTGAGTATAATTTTCTGGTATAAATGCTTCCCTCAATGAGAAATCCTTTCTAGGAAGAAGATTGTGTAGGTGACAACAAATGAAACGGGGAACGGTGGCACTTCACCTGTGCGCTGGTACCTTTAGAAATCAGTGGTGAAAATTACAGGCAGAAGTTGTTATTAAGTCTGGTCAAGTGCTCTGGGGTGAATCTTAAGCTTTTCAGTTCTAGAGAAAACTGCTTCCCCTCCTCTTGTCTTTACAGAACCCTGTTGTCATTCAAAAGTTGGTTTCATGATCCTCTCTCTTTCCTTCCTTCTCATTCCAGTTGTCATTGTCACTAGCTGATGTAAAAAAACCCCACAACAAAACAAACCCTTTAGATTAACCTTTCCAAAAGAACTTTTGTGAAAGTCTGTCATTTGGGCATAGTGAAATCTCTGCTCGGATAGGTAGCTGCCTCTAGGACTTGATTTTCAGTGTATGAAGTGATGAATTCTAGCAGGGTCTGCAGTAATTTATATTACTTTGTACCTGACAGCATGGAGCTCCCTGATGTTCCTCAAGTCTGGATTTTGAATTTTTGTCTTTATGCATAATGCCTAGATTTGTGTCATTCCCTTATTCACAAATCAATTAGAATAAATTTGTCCTCCTTCTAAGGAGTGTTATGTCCCATTGGTGTGGCTTGTATCCTCTGGCGTGGCATATGGGAGCCATGCTGACATGTTGAGAAGCCCCCAGCGCAGATTCATGCAATTTGCAAGAGCTGGTCACACTTTTCAGCTGACAACACTGTAGAAATCTCCATGGAAATACAACAGAAAGTATATTAGTCTATACTATTTGAATAAAATCCATCATGGTTACGAGTTGGTCTTGGGTTGTATTTGACTCGTCTGGACGCATATCTGTGTAATATGAGATAGGGAGCCTGCTTTGGCAGGCAGGTTGGACCCAATGATCTCTCGAGGTCCCTTCCAACCCCTGTGATTCTGTGATTATCCCCCTTAGTGTTGTACTCCCATTTCTGCTACTTTCTTACAGCGAGAACACGTGTTAGTCATTAGTAGCATGGATGATACGGGAAACACAAAGGCTGAAATTGTGTTGAATACGTTCCAGATGTTAGTATCAAACCAGGTTGGGGCTGCGTTAAGATTTCCTTTAAAATACTCATATTAACCGGAAGTGGAAGGTAAAACAATACTAAACAATTATCTAGAACTCTAAATTCACTAGCCATTTGCCATCATACAATGCATATATAGTAAGCGGTTCTTATAAAGCTGCCTAACCAGCTTTCCATCTTCAAAAAGCTTTGCAGGCATTAAGCAGCTAAAACTTGAGTTTGGTAAGAGCCATGATTTGCTAACAAGGTTAGATAGATGGCCTGTCCAAGGTTAAACCATAGCCCGAAGGTGGCAGAGCATGTATGCTTGCCTTCGACAGAGAAGGGACTATAGGCTTGGAGATGCACTAGGATGTACAAACTGGAAGATACTTTTGACTCTTTTAAGTGCCAGTTTGATGGGGAATAGATGCAGGAGAATATAATCTGAGAATAGCTGATGAGGCAATCTTGATGCATGTGTTAATGGGGTGAACTGGTCCTTAAATAGTGATGGTAGTGAATTTTGTGAGGCTGTGGGTGTCACCGATGCAGGTGAGGCCCACAGGAATAGGATGAGGGTCGGGGATGGTGTGTGAAACTGGAGTGGGAACCTGGTGTCTCTGCAGGGCAGAGCAGCAGAACAGAAAACCCCAGCCTGTGATGTCATGTTGGCTTTCAGATACAAGCAGGAGGTGCAGAGGTGATAAACAATGAGATTAATAGTTTCACAGAAAGGGCTTTCAGGGAGATGTTATAGTGGCCTTTCAGTACCTGAAAGGGGCCTACAAGAAAGCTGGGGAGGGACATTTAGAAGGGCATGTAGTGATAGGACAAGGGGGCATGGTTTTTAAATTGGAAAGGAGGTAGATTTAGATTAGGTGTTAGGAAGAAATTGTTTACTATGAGGGTGCTGAGGCACAGGAACAGGTTGCCCAGGGAAGTGGTGGATACCCCCTCCCTCGCCAGGTTGGATGGGGCCTTGAGCAGCTGGGTCTAGTGAGAAGTGTTCCTGCCCTTGGCAAGGGGGTTTAGAACTTCATGATCTTTAAGGTCCCTTCCAGGCTGAACCATTCTATGATTTGGGTTTTTTGGAGTGGTAAATATGCGCTTTGTAGGATTTAAACTACTACATGGAAGTAACTAGCTTTGTAGTCAGAGGAAGGTGGCAGGAGGGAAGGAAGACAGGCAGGAGGGGTCTGTGAGGGAGCCAAGAAGAATGAGAGCATCACATTTGGAAAGAGGAGAGCTTTCACTGCTCCCACTGGAGTGACAGACAGTGCTCTTGCAGCTTAAGGGCAGACTAAAACACAGTGTAAACAGTGAGAAGGTGTGTGCTGTGTACAGGCACATCAGTGGACTTTGTGATCTAGAAAGTTTCCTCTTTGCTCTACATGTGGCATGGCATTACACTCTGTTTAGTGGTTGGGCAGATTTGCGAATTTCAGTGCATGAAGATTGCTGCCTGGTACTGTCAGCTCATTTCAGAGAGATAATGTTCTTCAGAGTCTTGAGTTCATTGGAAGGGTAGTATGGGCCCAGGACACAGCTACACGGGTACTTGTGCAAAACCTGGCAAAAAAGGCAAGGTCTGGAGTAACCCATATGTTATTCACCTCCCACCATTCCTTATATATGGGCGGTCCTGCAGCATACATCATCTGAATGCAGTGGAGCCAACCTCCAGAAGATACTCCCATCTGCAGTTCAAATTTCAAGAGTATCTCAGTCACTCCCGAGGCTGGTCTGAAAGCAGCTTTACAGGATGCAGCAGTGCCCCAAACACATTGGTGTCTCACACTGACTGGCTCTGTGCACCGCTTCCTGCAGAGCAGAGTGAGCAGAAGCAGCATGTCCCAGGCTGGTGGGGCATGAGCCAACGTGCTTCTGGATGCCATGCAGCTGTACTGGAGTAAAGAGTGGGCCTACACCAGTAAGCCCTGCTGCAGACTGGTACAGCCTCATGGGCTTGCTGCCAGCAGGATGGCGGGGTTTCCGCAGGCCATCTGGCCCACATCCAGCCAGGACAGAGCACAGGCAGAGCCGGCATGCCTCCGCCTGCCCTTCGCTGTGCAGATAAGCTCTGCTGCGCACGGTTATCCAGGATGTGAACTTCTGCTCCCCCTGGGAGTATTTCCATCTTACATACTGAGCGGCACAGCCGCCTTGCCAAAAGGAGGACTCTCAATGCCCATTGGAGGTGCCTGTTACAGGCAGCCTGGAGGTACCAGCTGCTGTCTTCCTGTGGATGAGTCCTTGTAGTAAGTGAGGGGGAAATCCAGATGTCTTCTCTATGTGGCAAGTTCATACAGAAAAACAAGCAGCTGGAGGTTGGAGGGGAGGACTGGTAGATGTACTGCACAGAAACAGGGGGTCATAAGGGAATCCACTGCTGAGAGGGAGGTCCTGGCTCTTTCTCCTGGACCTTTGCTAAGGAAAATACACATTTTTGTCACCAACTCTGTTTCCACTTTGCTCTGAGCCTTGCACCTTTTTTCTTCATGTGTGTTATGACTGAGGTGCCTTAACAAATGTCAACTCCATTCTGATCTGCAAGAGAAACAATTCACTAAACAAGTAAGCACTTCTTGGATCTCTGTTTGTTTACAGACTAAGCAGTGCACTGGATTCAGCAGTGCTTTTTGTGCAGGTTGTGTTACACGGTCAGATGCAGGACCTGCACATCAGTGGCAGGGCAAATTGCTTGGTATCTCCCTGGTCTGCCCTTGTACATCAGGAAAATGAGGCTTCTCTGCTGGTGTATATTATTGTTGCACATTCTAAATATATCTTCAACCATTCCAAAAGACAACTTTCCACTTTTTTTTTTTTTAAACTGGGTATCACTGCTCAGATATGCATATTCTTAAAAAGGATTTAAAAAAACAAACAAACCGCAGATCCCCCAAGCTGGTGGTCAGTGCTACCACTGAGCTCCTCATACAGAGAGCAGAAAGTTTGTTTTGTACCCTGAGCACAGGCATGAGTAATTTATGCCTTGAGCATTGCCTTTAACAAATATTCTTGTTCTGTGGGAGCTGGCAGGATACATACCGTGCACTGGTGGGTTTCAGGAATGGGCCCTTTGGCAGGATAAGGCATGCATGGCCCCAAGGCGCTGCAGAAATCTTCCTGGACTCGGGGGCTTTGCTTTTTCCAGATAAAGTCTGTTTTAAGATGGTCTCACTGACTTGTGGATGGCCAGCTGCTAACTGTATCTTGAGTGAACTGTCTCTCTAACAATTTTAACTGGTCAGTGGTAATATAATTAAATGTATGTGTACACCCAAGTTAGATGATCTCTAGTGCTACAATAGCTGGGATGCAGACTTCACAAAGCCAGACAGAGCTCTGCCATTTGACCAGCTGGGGATTTTCTTCCATTTTGAACTTTTTTCAAAAGAAGCATTTTACTTCAATTGCAGATGTATGCTATCTGGGAAAAAAAAAATCAGGCTTCTAGCTTATATTTCTCTTTTATGCCTTGCGGCCTATGAAGAGACTGGTTCATGGGAGTCTAATTCTTATCCGAGTGACTGGTGCAAATTAGGGGTTAAGTGAATTGGCGTTCTCCTGTGACCTTCTGAATCAAAAACATACTGTATCTGTTACTGTCAGGGGTGGGTTTGAGCCGTTTTGGAAAAGCAGGGCTGCTTTTCATAAATATTTGTCTTGCTTTAGTTTCCTGAGATATAGTTTAAATGTAAACTACTCCGTATGTTTCAGCTTTTGTGCTATCTTGCTATATCCCATCACACTGTCTCACGTACTATATAAGAGTATGGCACTACATCATGCTGTGGTGATTATTTGAAAGGGCGTACACTCTGTTTTGGACTAGATATCTGTTATCAGTGTAGATAATTGCTGTCAGACACAAAATAGATTCAGTAAACAAACATTTCATTTTATCATGTGACAGATGCCTGCTGTTTTGTACCGTGATTTGAACTACGTTCACTATAAATCAGAACTGCTTCAAAAGCAACAAATCCAACTCGCCCAAATCCTTCCTGATGTAATTACTTTATCCTAGAGATTAACTTTTCATTGTTATATATACATGATTGCATTTTTCAATGTTTGGAGATAACAACGTTTGACATAAACAAATAATTCACATCCAAGATGAACCAGTTCCTCCTACCACTATTGGTTGTTTGTTTTGTCGTCTTTGGCTTTTGGGGGGCTGTTTTTTCCTCTTGTTTCTCTTTTTCTCATTGTTTTTCTCCCTGGTAAAGTCAATACTGCCTTCAATTTTGGAATTCATACTTTAAATTTAGACTTTCAGAGAGAAATGGACCAATGAGTTAGCATGTTCAGGAGAACATAAAAGGGTAGTGGAAATAAATGTCTTCATTTTGTGGATAACGAACATGAAGCCTCTGCCTGTGTTCCCATGGGTTTTCTGGCAGAGAGGATGTCGTTATTTGACAGGTCTAATCTACATATGGCTTTTTTCCTACAAATTATGTGCATCTGTGTCTTCCTCTGCAGGTCCGGTGCCTAGGAGTGGATGTGTCTTATCGCCTGTTAACAATTCACACCCAGTCCATGCCTTGCTGGAGAGTTTCACAGTCCTGTCCGGCTGTGCCAGCCGAGGCACAACAGGCCTGCCGCAAGAGGTGCACGTCCTCAATCTCAGAAATCCTGAAGAGGGTCTTGGCCATCATGAGAGAGAGGTAAAGGGGAAATTACTTACTGTCCAAATCCCTGGATACAAGCATGTTTGCAAATGGGATTGTTCTGCTGAACAAAGGGGATTAATTTGCTGAATAAAGTTATTTCTGAATTGTGACCAGAAAGACTACAAAGAAGCATGTGCAATTTGCATGGATACTGTCTACCTATGCTTTATATGTCATATGAGTAAACTGCTTCCATACCCAGCCACTCTCTCCATCACCTTTCACAACCATGAAGTGTGCTTAAAAAAGGTGGTGGGGTGGGCAAAGGAAATAAGAAACAGATTTAAATCTGCAAGAGGCCTTTACTGAATTGCCTGGCTTCAAAGGCAGATCGTTTACCTAAATGTGTTGTAAATTAATGTGAATACCATTGGATCCCTGCCATGACCACTATAAACAAATATTTAAGTTCAGATTCTTTTACCCCTGTAATACATCCTCAATTTTTTCGCTGAAGGGGGAACTGCTGTACAGAAAGCAAGTGTTGCTGACTATGGAAGTACTTAAATGCAGTCCAGTTACTTATTTACGTACGTTGCACTCAGAGGGACTGGCAAGAACTTCAGCTGCTCCAAAAGCAGCAGCACGAGAAGAAAACTTTTGATGTTAAGTTGTACAGTACTGTTGTTTACTCTCAAAACACATCAAAATGGAGTGCTGTCATGAAAAGCAAACATTGCGTGTCATGACAGCTGAGCTGCTTAGTTCATGTTCCTACAGTGTTACACTCAGAAATCCTTAGTACTGTGTCCTGAGAGAGCAACCTGCATGTACACAATTACCTGAATTTGTAATGAAAGAACAAAAATGATGATCAAGCAGGCGGAAGCTAAGAAAAAGAGGGTCTAAATCTGTGCTAAAAGAACTTTTAAGTGGCATCTTTTATAGTGATTTAAATAAAGGCAGATACTCTTGGCTATAATGAAAGTCTTTCCACTGACTTCAATAGTGGCCTTGTTGGGTTGGTGGTGTGTTCAGCTCAATGTGTATTGTATGCATCCATGAAACTTCAGCTGTTGTGTTCATTTTCAGTATCTACACTGTCTGAAATGTCTAGTGTATGATGAAAAAGTAATTTACTGTTTTTCAGTAGCCATCTCATTGGCTGCCCTTACAAAAATGTCAAGTCATCTTTAGTTCAACTGTCATGTAATGAACAGAAAAATTACATGTTCTGGGAATGGCAAGCAGAGACTTTTATATTTGGTTTTGGTTTTATTTTTTGAAGACTTTCTTATTTTGCCGGGCACTGGCTGATGAGTGCACTGTGAATGCCTGGAAAAGTGCAGGTACAGTCTGTTCTCTGGGCACGAAAGCCAAATTGTGGTTGGAATCTCTAGTCTTTTCCTTTTTATTTTTGATAATGTAATTTACTATGAAAACTAAATGACCTTATGTGATTCTGCTGTGTATTTGTTGGCGCCTTTCTCATCATCCAGGAACTTTAAATCCATTGGCAAGTCACAGAAAAATTTGGTATGAGGGGTAGATCTCACAAGGTAATAACAAACTTTGTTGAAAATGTCCAGAAAAATTCCCTTGCTGTGGAGACATGGTATAGTGGGAACTTGCAACTGCTTAGTTACTAAAGGGTGCCCAGGGATGGGATGAAGCAGGCTGCAGCCGGATCTTTTATCTCCCCAGAGACCAGAATGAATCAACTGCAGAGCGAACGTTAGCATAAATCCAGATTTCCCTCTGGTTTGATGCCCCTGACGCTACTTGTGGTTTCTGCAGTGGTGTGCACACACAGGTGAGCTGGACTCACGTGTGCACAAGCTTGCAGGCTGTGGCACTACTGTCTAATCATCTTGATAGCACAAGAGAAGTTTTAAATACTTGGTTTTGATTGCTTGGTTGCTGCCTGGCAGAAAGAGGCTCCCTGCGCCTCCTCACGTGCTTGCGGTAGGAAAGCAGTTTGCCCCAAGCTGTCTTTTCTGCGTGCTTCTGTGTTGTACTCAAGTGTGGGGCACAGAATATATTTCACAATTCGTAGCCCTTGGCCGCCTCCTCCCATCTCCCAACCAGTTTCCAGTCACAGCCCTGGGAGATTGCTGCTCTAAAATGCACAGGAAGCTGGAGCAGGGCTTGCTGGCGACAGCATCGAGCAAAAGAGCATAAACAACTTGGAAAGATCAGATTTTACGTATAGGATCAGGCTCAGAAAACAAAGCAGAGCAAATGTTATCTGTTCCATTATTATACAAACCAACTCCGAGTGGCCTTTTGTCTTAAAGTAGAATGTACCCATCACCTCAGGTTACATTAGTATGATTTACCAGCTGAGGTGTTTCCTGCTGCCTGCAAATGCTGATAGCAAAGGTAGAGATCCGTTTGTCATAGGGTATTCCCAGTGTACTCCAGAATAAACCCAGTCTTTTCATTCGACAGTGCACTAGTTCGGTTCAGCAGCATCGAAAGCATGTTTGAAGTAAGTCAAGCATTTGCTCAGAGGTTGGCTGAAGTTCTGATAACGTGGAATGCAGGATCTGAAAATCTTGAAGTGAGGGCTTGCTTTGGGGGCGGAGGTTGGGTTTTGTTTTGTTTTTAACCTGCCCTGTGCTAGATGCCACTAAATTACACATTCCTTCTTGCTGGGAGGAGTGTAAACTTCCCCTAGCAAATTCCTTGGAGGGCTCATGCATTAAACATACTTGTGCAGTTATCCTGGTTCTCATAAATAAGCAATGTACATGTATGCACTAATTTAACTCACTTTGACACTTGTGTAGAATATACAGACAACAAGCTTTTGCAAATTTAAACATAGAAGGGGGAGGGCATGGCAGGGGCATGTAGCACATGTAAGGATTAGTAAGGTTTGGGTGAGTTTCCTTCCCTGTAAACTGAAAAAAAGCCAACACCAAACAACAAACCAAAACCCAAAGGAGAACTGGAAATGTATGAGATTGTGTATTCTGGACATGTGTTACAAAACAAAGCCAGTGATTTGGCACTTCCAGGTGAAGGCTGAAATCTGGTAAATACATGGTCATACTGTGAATGCTGTAATTGTAATCTGCAATCTTCGAGGAAATTGTTTGTGCTTTACTTTGTTAATCCCTGTTGGGGTGGCATCTCCTTTGTTGAGACTGTGAATGATGCTTTCTTCAAGCAAGAATCCCAGAAGGTACAGTCTTTTTCAAGCATTCCTTTGAAATGTCTTTTATCACAGTTCGTATTGGCCATGCTTTATCATAGGAAATAGACTACGGGTGCATGTAATAGCCACAAGTGTTTATATTGAACTTGGCATGGAAAATGCAAGTCCTTTTTGTTTGTTTTATTTGGTCAAATATTCCTGGGGAAGTGAGTGCGTGTGTGCGTTTCTGTACTGATCTGGGTCTTGCTGAAAGCCAGGAACTACTGAACTCTTACAATAACTTTCGCTTTGGGTATCTTCACTGCTTCAGTTTCCCAGTTTTTAGAATGGAGATAGTTGCTTTCACGTGGAGCTGCTTGTTCAGAGAAAGAACTGGTTTTTGCAGAGGCACTTGGAAACTCTAGAGATTTGCACCAGAAAAATGCGTATAGAAAACTGTAAACATTATTTTAAGATGCAAGTCACTCCTTTAGATAGGTATATTATCAAGTCTTAAATTAATGGAGGATTCTTTTATTATACCTGTCAGCTGAATTTCCCTGAGCTGCTTCAGGCACACAGCCACAATTGAAATAGCTTAAGGGGGGAGCAGGGGAATATAAAATTAATCTCATGTGAATACTTAGAATTGAATACATATGAATACATGGAATCAGAGTTCCTGGCAATGGATTCACTATTGTTTTCGTTGACATCCTCATCCTCAACAGCTTTAAGATGTTATGCCTGATACAGATGTTTAACACGTGTTATGTGAAATGCAGGCAGGAAAATCAAGGACTCAGCTTTATTTTTATAATTTTGAGTAATGCTACTGAGGCTTTAATAATTTGACAGCCTTTTTCCCCACTGCTTTATCTATGTTACTTGGCAACAATTTAATAATAATAATTAAAAAAAAAATTCCTTTGAGAGCAAACCTGATATTAAAATGCCTGTTAGTTCCTGTGGAGCAGTCTAATTATACTAGCCAGGTACTTACTAGTGATGTAGCTCAGGTTCCTGAGCAGCCCACTTAAAAGTCATAAAATGATGAACTTTAATAATAATATTATTGAAGTCCACTATTTAAGTACTTTCTGCGGAGATCCTCCAAGTTGTAAAAATGAGACAGGAAAGGACTCTGAAACAGTCACCTGCTAATGTGTTTCTACATCTTGATGTTTGTAGTGCATCCTGAATTCAGAATAATTCTTTTCTGTCACAATGGTTTTGTATTTTGAGACTGTGAGGGTCTGGACAATGAGGGTGATGAAAGCCTCATTCTTTTTGCCTATTTTTTTACATATTAACTCTCTTTCCCAGTGTGTTCATTTGAACTGTTTTCAGAAGTTTACTGCCACAACAGCCTTACCCAAGGCTATGTCAGGGAAAAATGTTTTGATTCATGCTCAGGCATCCAGAGATCTGGGGACAGCCTTGAGACCCAGCCATGACAAAGCGGATGCTTTGTGGGCAGGGTTTAAACATGCTGACCTGCTGCACCAGAGCCACGGTAAGGGGGGCCTGGAGGTCTTGAGCCAACAGCAAGCAGGAAGGGAACTCAAGGTTTGTTATTTGATGGTTGGAGTTAGGGAGGCTTGTGATTCCCTTTTGTTTATTTCTTTCTCTGGAAGTGCATTTGTTAAAGTAAGTTTCCATTTATTACCAATCAAATGTCGGCTCAGGGTGTTTCCTGAGATTCCACGTATGGTGAAAATAAGGTCAGTGTCTTTTTCCAGCGTGAGTTTTGGTGCTGAGCTCTCTGCGCCAGCTTGACCAGCTGCTCTAAAACTGATGAGGCTGGCTAGTTTGAGTTTTTGACACACTCTGCAGCATGGGCTTAGTAATCCAAATTAAAATAACTGGATAATTATCCTATGCAGTCCTGAACTCATACTGAAATAAGAGGTTCAAGAATACAGAGTTTGTTACTGCTGTGAGATTAAACTTTTGGGTAAGACTCAGTCTTCACTACCTTTAATACTGGATCTGCTCACTGCCAGATCACTTGGCCGTATGAATTTGCTCTTTCTGGTGAGCTGAGCAGAATATGTGGTGCAGAATTTAGGCTGGGAAATAAAGGACATGTTCTTGGTTTGCCAGGCTGCCTTGCATCTGCCCTCTGCTCGTTTACTGTGGTACAGTGGGAAGCCCAGGCAGCAGCATGTGGGTATGTCTGGTACTTCTGGTGGGACAGAGGCCTTTGTTTTGGAGAAAAATAGTTACTGCTCTAGAAAAAAACTTTCAAAGATAAAACAAAGCATCTTGTCTATGCATCTGCCAAGGTACAGGCCATTTCTCACTTGCAAGGGTATTTTTTCTGGTTATGTCCCTCTACTTCTTGCACACCTTTGCTTGGCAGCAGTAATGTGTATTTAACTATGGCAGCAGGCTTGCAAGTGACAGTGCAAGTGTATGCAGGGGTTTTGAATTAAAGAGCTACATATAATCAGGTGGCTTGGGTGGTATAGGTGTCTTACGTGGGTGGAGATGCTTCATCTTCTTTGCAATGGAGAAGTCTGAGTTGAAGCTTCAGATGAGAGCAGCAATAACTTGGTAGCAAAGGATCTTGTTCCAAATGTGAGAAGGTAAGCCCTAAAGATTACAGTGTGGGAGAGGTGTGATGAAGGTCTGGGCTGATAGTCTTTGTCACTTGGGATCTGTCACCCCAAGTCCCATAGTAACTGTTTGGTGTTGGGTTGAAAGGTGTTTGACTGCACTTTTGCTGTGACACATACACCGCCCTTTGCTCACGGTGCCTCCAGCTGTCTGGGTTTCAGTGGGACTGTAGATCTTTTCTTGTCGTATGTTACCAAGAAGTAGAATATGCTTTTGTACTTCACATTTCTGTGGGCCACCATGGATGGTTTAAGATACCATTTCTAGGACTAGGTGGGTGTGTAATAGTCAAGTTTTCCACAACTCTTGAGGCTTAAACCTCATATATGCTGGCCAGGTCTCATATTGTGCTGAGCCCATTGAGATCAGCAGGATCAGTTTTACCCTGTTACTTCTTGTTCTTTGATTTGTGGCTCACAAAGTCATCAGTCCAACCAGGATCTGCAGAGTGGCAGTGGAAAATTAATTTGGCCACCTGCAAGCCTCTGTCAGACCTAAAGTTGACTGTTGCTTTTTATCACAATCACTTTTTCATGGTATATACCACGTGTAAGAGCAAGGGAAGTGGTCCACATCAGAGGATCTAGAATGGAAAGCCCAGGTGAATTTACTGCTCAGTGATAATGAGTTCTCAGGGTGTAGTTGTGAGCGACACGATGGTAGATGTACTCCAGGAACACCCTGTATTTGTTGTTTGGAAAGCAGTAGTCCCTTATGATGTGCATCTCTTGATCCTGGGAACTTTCCAAAGCTTGCCCACAGCCTATAGTAGCTTCA
Source organism: Laterallus jamaicensis coturniculus (assembly GCA_022605575.1). NCBI lineage: Eukaryota > Metazoa > Chordata > Aves > Gruiformes > Rallidae > Laterallus > Laterallus jamaicensis. Next base: position 17,592,858 of record JAKCOX010000007.1, read on the forward strand.
CTGGCTCACCAGGTTGCCTTTACTCCCTTCCCCACAGCCTTGCACAAGAGCCCTCTCTGGGCTGCCACAGCATGGGGCTGAATTAGAAAGTTTAGCATACAATAGGTCTTGTAAACCCATAATGATACTGGCAGTGAGCCCCACAGAAATTGTAATCATGCACTATCTTTCTCAGATGATACTGTGACTACTGAAAGATGCAACTCCCATGCAGCTAATAAGCTAAAATGACACTGGCAACTTGATTGATGGACACTGCGTTATGAAGTCTTTAAAACACAAACCAACAGCCACCCCAGCCTCCCTTGCCTAAAGAGCCCTCACAAGCTTCTCCCCCTCTTCTCTTTGTTAGCACTTTTAAGCGTCTATGCTTGCATAAAATCCAGCCTTTTTTAATGTGGCTTTTCCATCTTGTTTGCTCTGGACTGCAGTCTTTGTGGGTTGTTTTCAGCCAGCTCAGGATTTGCTGGTCACTGGATTTGGCATTGGTTTCCAGTTCTGCCCACCAGAACTGCCAGAGGAAGTCATGTGTCGGCCAGAAGAGCCTGTTTGTGCAGAGCCTGCTGTCCTGCCAGAGCGTGGCTTGGTGTGTGTCTGCACTTAAAGGGGCAGCAGGGACTCCTCATTACTTGAAGGGTGCTGTGCAAACCCCCAACATTTTCTGGTTTTAGAAGTGGGGCTGTTTGCTGTGTGCAGAAAGTGAGACCTGCTCTCAGTTTGGGAGCGCTGTGTGGAACGGTGTCTGAAGCCATGCCAAGGCCCGCTGCAGAAGGCTAACGGCTTCAAAAGGAAAAATGTCAGAAGGACTTTTCTGATCGCTTGGATTTTTCAGTTTTGCTGACTGCTATTTAAACTGACCTGTTGGAACCTGAAAATCAGACTTCTGTTTCCCTTTTCTGCGAGTGCCCGCAGGTACTGAGGTGCTGCTGCAGGACTGCAGAGAGAACAGGGCTGCTGCTGCCACGGTGTCCATGAGGTGGACTCTTCTTCCTCCCTCCTGTCACTCACTGCGTGTGCGCTCCCATGGTCTTTCAGGCAGATGTGTGTGTTTAGATTCTGATCATGTACTGTGATTCACTTTCTTGGTCTCCGGTTCCCTCCTCAAAGCTTCTATCTGACTTGCCTTGGAGTATGTATAAATTGCTGCTTTGTTGATAGCTACTTTCCCCAAGACATGGTAATTAAGGACACATTGACATTTCCAGAAGTCCATTTATATCACAAACTCGATGGGCAGGTCTAACTGTGCATGTGAGATGTGGGAGCAACATTTGTCCTGAGTGGTCCTGTTTATGTTGTTCTCTGGAGTGTCTGTCTGAAAAGCTGGAATTAATGAAGCTGTTCTCCAGCCTCCTAGTGTCGGGGAGAATTTCCAACATAAATGGTGTGGAGCTTGCTGGGCCTGACAGCCACACTCCTGCATTGGCTGCAAAAGTAAAACTTGCTGTGGCAGAATAGGAGAAGAGGAACAAAGGTTTTAACAGGTTTGAGGTTTTTATGCAGATCATGCTTTAACTTAAGCATGTATCATAACACTTCCCATCCACCCAAGTTTGTGTTTCTCTAGAAGAATCTCTTACTTTCCCTGTATACTACTGCAGTGGTAAAACTTGTTATTTAAAGGAGAATATGCGAAAATAGCACCACCGTGAGGTGCAAACATCTGACACTTCAACCACTTGAAAAATTTTAAAGAATTGTAGGTAGTTTATAGCTGATACTGTTTTGTTTATAAATTGACAGGACAGTTGTTACACAGAAATATTTTTATTATGATTTGGAACTCAGGCCATATGTGATACCTATGATGGTGCCAGTAGTTAATGTAGTGAAAGGTAAATATTTGGTGATGGCCCAGATCCCATCAGTGAGGAAAAAGTACTGAAATCTGTCGCCTGTCCAGATGTAGCAGTTATTCTCTAGCCCTGATGACTGTTTGAGGTCTGGCTTGCTCTTCTGTCATCACCTGAGGCAGCAGTCTTCCTTTCTTCTGCACAGGCACGATCCGCTAGCGTATGCAAATGGGTAGGTGAAGTTTTGAGGCCTGTTGGGAAATGTGACACACTATGACGTTAGTTTTGCAGAGAAGCACCACAACATTTGCAGTGTAGGTATCTTTTCAGAATAGACCTTTGGAACATGCCTTCTTTCCTCCACTAATTGGGTTTCAAGTGATACTTGCAATGAGGCAAATTGGATGCTGAAAATGCACCTGAAGCTACATGGAAAAATACTGCACGCCAGGAGCAGCAGTCCATGCTTGCACTGATAGCTGGAAGGCAAGCCAGTATTTTCTTCAGTAGATCCGTTGTCAAGCAAGAGACAGCAAGACAGTGCAGATAAGTGTGTGGAATGGCATCATTGTGCAAGAAAATACTTGCAGGACAGCCTTAGTAATGTCTAATGGAGGGTTTTGTCAGTTTTCAGGGCGTTGATTCTGCAAGTGCATATGGATGTGAGTAGTCTGATGTTCAAGGGTAGGTGTGATTAAATAGAAAATTTGTTTCCTTAGGGGTTTGGTGGTTTTGTTTTTTCCATATAGTCCATATCATGAAGTCATTCTTTGAAATATTCCCAAAATGCTGGTTTATTTGTACAGAGTAAACGTTCTGATTTTTTCTATTTTGTAACATCAGAAAATGAAATTGGGAAAAACTAAGACCTGTCTCAGGGAAGTAGAGAGACAGTGTATTGCTTACAGTTACCTTTAATTTTCTGAAAGCTTTTTGTATTTAATTTCTAATACTATTTGTGAGTGTATGTATTAGACACATGCTTGCACCAACTCAGGCTAGTGGGTTACTGACAATAAACAAAGCTGTTTCCTAAATCTGCTGCTTGGGTTTTCACTTTTTAGGTTTTCATTTTTTATGACTTATGCACACATGCTGTTCTTTACCCTGGCTTGGAAAGCAAGAATTCAGTTCTACATGTCCAATAAATATGTGAACTCCACATCTCTTGCTTCCCTGTGTGACTGTGCCTCTCTGAAAGACACCTGCAGAATGATGTTTCGTTTTTCTAGTCATCTGGATCTATGTGTGTTCTGGCTGCAAAACCTTTGAGAAGCGAATTGTTGTATGTGTGGGGGCTTTAAAATGGCATAACCTTTTGTCCTGCAGTGTTCCCATCATCTATTGCATGTTTGTTTGTAATCCTTCCTTGCTCTGTGAAGCCTCATTGTCTCAGCCTCTTCCCTGTCCCCACATGCAGCTTGTGGAACAGTGGAAAGTAGGGTGTTTGTCTGTTCAGGGTTGTAGAAATTCTGTGTTCAGCTTCTGGTTTTGCCATGTTCTTACGACACCACGTGCTATGTTACATCTGCGTGGTGTTTTGCAGCTGAGGTGAAGTTGCTGTGCCTACCATCAGAGCCTGCTAGAGACAAGATAGTGCTAATGCTCACCTCATGAACCCATGGTTTGTGTTGTACTGACCTAGGGCTAATGAGGCCTGTTGAGAGGCAAGATGTATTAATACTGTAGTAGTGTGCTAATGTAGCTATGTAATTTCTGGGTGGCTAGCACCTATCTAACTTGTCAAAAATACAGGCAGCAGAAACTTGTATTTATCAGGAAGACCTGTGTGGATTTGCTCAGGATGAACCAAATGCCTTTAAAGAAAATGGTCGTGGCAGAAGTTTGTCATCTTTTATCTGTTAGTTTAAGAAGTGTTTTTCTTTGGGACAGGAGCTGCTTTCTAGTATGTACTCATATATCTTCTGACATAGTTGTCATCCCCACAAACTTTGCTTTTTCAGGGCATTGGCAGTACATTACACAACTATCTGGTAATAGTTTAGTTATGGGAGAAGGGGAGTATAAAATTAAAGTTTCTTTGCAGCATGTCTGATTGATGAAAGAAAAGCTTAGCTCTGCATTAGATGTACAGGTGAGTGCAGAATAGATTATTGTCTGGGAAAACAGGAGTTTTCAAACACTTTTTGGTCAAAGGGTTCTGGCAGTACCTTCTCCTGAAGAGCATGCAGTGGGCTGTAGATCCTAGCTGGGTAGTCCTTACCAACCCTTCTGTTCTATTGCTGCCTTTTTGATGGAGCCTGGTTTTCTAATCTGGGTAGCAGGTCCTAAGGGTCAGGTTGTTGTGCAATAGTATTCTTTTTTTTAAAAGTAACATATGGGACCACATCAGTCTCTGGCTTAAAACCAGTAGCTCCAGTGGAGTTATGCCAGGGGTGAATCTTTCCCATGATTTTCACAGTTGAGCTATGACTGCTGCTTAGACATTGATTTTCTCTGCAGAGTGTGGGCAAGAAGGTGAAGGCAATGCCAATCCATGTACAACCATGTATTTAGGGTAAAATAAGCAAAAGGTTAATATTAGAATTAGTTCAGTATGTTACCTGAGCCTTGGAAATAAGCTTCAGTCCTCCACACACCTGGGAAATGCTACCACAGCTACCAGGCACTTAGACCTCTTCCCTGAGGACTCGGTGGAAGAGAAAGGGATTTTCCTCCCCACGTGTCCCTCATCCATCGCAGCCCATTGGTCCCAGGGTCCTGCCCCAGCAGCATCCTTTGGCACTGGCCCTGCAGAGAAGGAAATGTCGTATGTCTCTGGCAAGGGCTGTCAGGATGGCACAACTTTGAGTTCCACAGAAGAGGAAGTAACCATGTGTGGGTACAAGTGCTTCTTTTTAGTGGCATTGCAGTGTTTCCTGGAGATACTGATTTCTCTGATACTGTTCTGAAGATCCTCTGTCTCATTGCAGGGGTGACATTTAAAAAAAAAAAAAAAAAAGCTTTCCTTGTACAAATAAAAAAAAGTCTGTGTTGGAGAACCTTCCCAGAAGGGAAGCAGTGGGGTCTCACATGCTTATTAGGGGCTTGCTTTTGCAATCATTTGATATGAGTGCAAATATGTAACACTTCGAGCAAAATTACCACCAAGCAGTAACACCATGTGAACATGTTTTGTGTTTCTTGGAAAAATTAGCAAACTCTCTCTTGGAAACTGCTGGCTCCCAAAAGCTGGACATTGCAATTTACTGTAGCTGGCTTGGTATCAAATCTGTAACACAATATTCAGAGTGCATAGTAAAAATACCAAAGGTTGAGGGGGGAAGTTCCATTTTGAATTCACAGTCCCTGCATAAAGAATGCACCTTTTTCTTTCATTTTAAAAAGTAGTTGGTCTGTGGATCCTTCCCAAGGCAACTGATGAACACTTTTGAGAAATGTTGCAGTACTAGATCCTGCCACTTGAGGTGGATTCATGGATTAATCCTTGAGTGGATTGTTTTAGTGCCCATGTATGTATTGGCATTGTATTTTTCCAGTGGATTTCAGTAAAAAATTTAAACTTCCTGTATTGAATAGTATCCATTAATGGACTGTAAAGATAAGTTTCTTCTTGTTAGTTTCTTTGACTGTTGCAATACCAGGATAAGGTGCATCCTATGTGTGAAAAGAAAGAGTGAAAACATTTAAGGTAGTGATGAGTCTAAATTTTCAAATGTTGCCTTATTTGTTATAATTAATCTTTTCAGCTCAGTAATGAGTTAAGATGCCCCAAATCTGTCTTTAGTACATCGTTTTTAAGTCAGAAAATGTGTTGATATTGTCTGAGAGTTAAAATTAGTTTTTCTCTTCTCTTTTAGAGAGCAGCTGTCCTAGCCTGGGCAGTGCAACTCAATACAACTCAATACCGTGTAGCGTATTTTGTCCTGGTCTATTAGCACAAATTTGTAATGGCTGTTTTGGAAAATGTGCTATGACTTTATCTCAAGACCTTCACACTAGAATAGTTAATTCAACCTTACAAATCCTTGGCACTTGACTTTCATCTTTTTAGAACAAAACACAGAGCCTGCGATTTGATGCCTTGAAGTCAGCAAAACAAACTGGTCCTTTAGCAGCAGTGTTTACTTTGATCAGTTTTCAGTGTCTGTGCCCTTGCCTTTCTCGTAGTACAAATTGCTTTACCAGAGCAACAGGGCAGGAGCCCGTAGACTGTTTTTGCGGCTGGTTTCTGTGGTGATACTCAGCCTTCCATGAAACTGTGATCTCCTGGGACGGAGAAGGCTCTGCAGCCGCCTTAACTTTGCTGCTGCTAGAGACCTTAAAGGAACTCTGCAGAGGCTCTGCAGGCTGTAGTGGTGAGCGTGAATGCATTCAAGTATGGCTAGCTGAGTGATGCCAGCCTGAGTTTGATAGACGTGGCACCTATGAAGCAGGACATCTTTTCCGAGTCTTAATTTATCTTCTTTAAAGCGTTTATAATGTATATTTTAAGATGCATTCTATCAGAAGTGACTGAGCATCTCTGCAGTTCATGTCCAAAGTGTAGTTACATGCTTCTTGTAAGCTTTTTAAAAAAGAGTTTCTAGGTTTTGTTGTAAGATTTTTTGCATAGCTTTTATCTTTCATTTTCACCTATGACCAAGTTGCCGTATTCCTCGCATGTATTACTTGGAGGAGTGTGAGCCAGAGGAGGCCTCAAAGGGCAGACATGAGTCTGGAAGAGCCGCTTGCCCGACAAACAGCTGCTGAAGCCGAGCCTTTCTGAGGAGAACGTTTCTGACACACGTGTCCAGAAGGTCTGACCTAACCATTGATTGCACAATGAAATGCTGGCTACGCAGTAGCTCAGTGATCAAATGAGCCCTTGGCTGGGAGCGAGGGATATGTTGGACCACATTGACTCCATTTCCTGTACTGTTGGTATGCTGCTGTCTGCTAGGTTAATGTGCTGTCCTTCACCTTTCGGAAGTAACAGGGACAGGGCATTAGCAGCTGCTTATTAAATGGACTGAGAGACCGACAAGTGCTTTAGGCCAATTAATGATTCAGATTTAATTTTCTTTTGCTATTGTTTGACCAAAGTGCTCATAAAGCTGTCTGAGATGCAGAAGACTGACTGAGGTAGTGCATTGTTGGGAAGTAGAAAATGCGTGTATTTTATAAGGTTGTTTGAATCTACAAGAATGGATGCAGAGTATCTCTTTTTAGATATATCATTTCAAAAACCAAGCTTATACTGAGGAAGAGGGAAAAAATAATTTTACCACAGAGCTCAGACTTGCACACCATGTTTTCATATCTAGCTGTACACCGCTATAAATATTTAATAATATGGTTTCTGCTAGTGAAAATACAAAAAGAAAGGGAAGTCAGCTCTTCTGCTATTAGAAACATTCTGTTTGGTGGTTTGATGTGATCCAGTACCTTTCTATTAATTTCTTAAATGTTTAGAAGATGCTATGAACTGTCTAGACATTTGAAAAAGGATGTGCCTTGAAGAGCTCACCAGCTACAATGAAACAGAAGGGTAGCTGGGAGAAGAGGAGCACCACTTAAGATTAATCCAGTCTATGGGTGAACTAGAGCCACAGAGGGGTCAGTCCAGCAGAACTTTTTTGTGAGAGAGACAGCTGTATGCAGTAGGGACAGGGATCTTCCACTGCAGTGCTGTGGTGAAGGCAGCCATGCCAAAGGTTAGCAGAGGGGCAAGAAGGTGGAAGTATGGATATGGCAGCCGAAAGCTTAAGGCAGATCTAGAGGGGAGATGGTGTCACACTGGAGCTTTTGGCACAACTGAAATGTGGAACTTGTGCCTGTGTCAGTGTCATGAGTTCATAACACCTTAGAGTCCTGTTAGGCATTTTAATCTTCAAAGCAGGAGAGGAAAAGGCGTTTGGGTTCCTCTGGTACATAGTTAAAGTCCAGGCTCATACTTGGACTCTGCTGTTCAGACTGTTCCCTTCCACACAGAAACAGCTATTACCTCTCTGATGAGCTTGTTTTGACCATGCCTACCTTACTTGGGCTGAAACATCTGTGTGGTAGCCCACTGACTGCTGTTACACAAGGTGAAACCCGTATCATTGGCAGTTAGGCTGTTGGCAAAAAGCTCTTGAATGCTAGTAACTCCCCAGCACTTTTCTTGGAAATCTTTTCAAGGACCAGGGAAGCATCTTGCATAGTAGATACCACTGGTGTGTATATCAAGCAGTGACAGTGATGGGGGCAATCATAAATACCTGGGTGGGGGGAAATAGTTATCCTCTGAGGAGCCTATTAATGTTGTAGGACTGCTCTGTGGGAATGGTCACATTCAGACCAGGCTTCCTGGCTGCTCCTTATCATTGCTAGCTCTGAAACAAAAATGAATTACAAAAAATAAGATGAACAAGCTGGTCCTGAGCAGTTTTTGAGCAGGTCTGGGGTTTTTTTCAGTGTGGAAAAGCACGTTGGTGCTGAGAATTCTGTTATGCCAAGAAGAACAGTGACAGAGAATGTAGTGCCAGAGGCTGCTGCAGAAGCAGGCTCACTCTCAGTAACTGTGTTCTTCCTCAGGTTTAGGACGAGGAATATGAATCGTATGTTTTGTTGCTGTCTTACTCATGAGCAAACTCTGCACTCTGAGGAGTGCAGTGCTACAAAATTGCACTTACTCTGGACATTTTCACAGGAGCACTTAATACACTTATGAAAAACTAATTGATTTTGTGTTAAAGCCCTGTAGCTTTTCTTAAGGACCAGTCTGCACTTTTCAGGCAGAAATGTAGGAAAATTCCGTTACATGATCTAACTTACCCTACGGTTCCTGCCAAAGGCATGGGTAGATAGATATCTAGCTTCTGAATGCAGCTCAAACTTTGTTGATTATTTCCATGCATGTATGGAAATAATACAGTATGTGTATATAATATATGTATTTAATTTCCAAAGCCTAAAGGAATACCAACTACAAAATCTGATGGTAGACCCAGTTGCAGGGTCTCTGATTTTCTCACTAAGGCAGTATGATTGCTCTGTATGCTCTCTCATGTGACCAAACCAACAGGCAGAAATCTTCATGAAGTTTAAAACATCTGTCTTGCCTGATTAGATGTTGGCTTTGAACAAACTTGTCTGAGATCAGTTGAAACACAGATACTTCTCCATTTCCTTGTTACCCAAAAGACTTGGCTCAGGTCTTTCAGAGATGAAGTTTTCAGTGTGTTATATTCCTTGTATCATTTCTGATTTTAATAAATACCAGAGGTTTTAAATATAAAAATGTCTAACACTTCTAACAGGAGCCTCTTCTTTGCATGGATTTGACATTCTAAGAAAAACACAACCAGGGTGCCAACCCAAACTGAGTGCCCCTGTTTGGCCAGTGTGAGAGGATTGTGATTGTTTTTCTGTTCTTGGTTGTTTAAATACATAAACATATAATATTGCTCATTTCATTAATATGCTAATTAGTCTTTACTTCTGTTAGGATCAGAAGAAACCAGTTATTATTGGGTGTGCAAATGTGGTTATGAAGGCTGATGATAAGAGTGGATGTATTTAATGGGTAGATTTTCTCTTTGACACCTGGAAGCTTAGAGAGTTTAAAATTGAATGCACTTTATGCCATTTGGAGCTGAAAAAATATCAGAATAAAATTTGAACTCATGTGCCCAATCAGGACTGTGAAAGGACTGCTTTGGTAAACAGCATTTTTATTGTTTTGTAAGGGAACATAACCTCAGAACAAGGTAATTATATTTAATACTTTAAACAGCTATACTAATTAGCTGTGATTACATCTGAAAACCCACAAGAATTAATGAAAGCTTTTTAATAGCCATGAATTTAATAGCAGTTCTAAACACCTTTCCCTTCAACTTTCACTTCCCTGTTTCTAGGCAGAACAGCAAAGTGGGAGCCTTGTAAAACAATTTAATCTTCCTTATTTTCAGCTAACAGAATTATTTTGGCTCTGTACCCTGATACTATAAAAGAGCTAAGATCATGACTGTTGGGCATTTGAAGTCTGTCATCCTGTTAGCATTCAGCACACTAACACCCTGCAGCTTCTGAAAAAGGAGGTGTTTTATTCTTCTGAGGCAGCAGCTCCTGGAAGCTTTCTTTTGGAAATCATAGAACCACAGGCTGGTTTGGGTTGGAAGGGACCTCAAAGACCATCCCAACCAAAGTCCCAACCAAATCCCAACCCCCAACCCATCCCAACCAAAGTCCCAACCCCCTGCCATGGGCAGGGACACACTCTCCACTAGCCCAGGTTGCCCAGAGCCCCATCCAACCTGGCCTTGAACACTGACAGAGCTGGGGCAGACCCAACTTTCCTGGGCAACCTGTGCCATTGCCTCACCACCCTCACAGAGGAGAATTTCTTCCTAATATCTAATCTAAATTCTTCCATGTTTCAGCTTCAGGCCATTCTCCCATGTCCTGTCACTCCCTGCCCTTGTAAACAGTGCCTCTCCTGCTTTCCTGCATCCCCTTTAGGTACCAGTAGGCTGATCTAAGGTCTCTCCAGAGTCTCCTCCAGACTGAACAAGACTAACTCTCTCAACCTGTCCTCACAGGAGAGTGCTCTGATCATCTTCAAATGCATAAACACAACGAGGCCTCCTGCAACAAGGACAGTGGCTGGCCTTGGATGGAAGGAGGGTGGCAGTACCCAACCTCCCTGCAGGCAGAGCCAGCACTGGTGCTCATTCTTTAAAGCAGTTTAGTTTTAGCACAGATGTGGAATTATTCTTTTCATATCAGTTTTCCAAAAAGTTTTAATCAAGCATAACAAAAATTAAGATATGATTGTCCTCAGTGCCCCAGAGGTGTGCTTATGGGATCTGACATCTGTTTCCCTGTGAGGACTTGAGACATGTTCATTCAGTGGATTTTAAGAATCTAGTAAATTCTGCACCTAAGCACTGGTGTGGTAATGCAGCCAGTGGTTTGCTAGCTTTTTCACAAGCAATTAAGTAACAGGAAAAGGTCTTTCTGTTGTCTTCCAGGTGTCTGTCTGACCTGAAGCCAAGGTTTGATTTCCACTTTGCAGTGACAGTGAACTTTTCACTTGTGGAGGGAAAAGCTAAAGAAAAAGATTAAAAATGGAAGCTTGTTTTTCCTTTTGGAAAGATTTTCAGTGGCAATGGGTATCTAATACTCAGTTTGGTCTCTAGCTTTCACCTAGTTAGTTTGCCAGATGAATCTGTGTTTAATGGTAAAGTAACTGATGCTTACCACTATATAAGAATAACGTAATAAACTCTACCTTGTGGCTTCTGTGTCTCAGGAGACAAAATTCATTCTGAGTTACCTGTATGCTAATTTCACTCAACTTGGTGATTGGGTTCATGTTTGCTCCCTCCATGACTTTCTAGGAAAGAGTTGTGATTCTCTGTCAGGGAACCCACCTGCCACCCACTGTTGAGAGACACCAGCTTACCTGCTTGGTCTGTGTGATAGATCATCCCTCGATTGCATGCTAAACTTTTTTCCCTATAAAGCAGGATGAACTATCAAGCCAAATGCTGACTGCTTAAAAAGCTTATTAGGTACTGCAAGACCACTATGGTTTCAATTGCAAATTGTTGCATGCTAAAAAGTGTCAGTTTGAGTGAACAACCCCCAGTTTGCCCCTTTCTGAAGGGCAGCACTGGGAGAAGAGGAGGTGGGCAAGAGGGGCTTCAGCAACCACAGACTGGTTGCTAAAAATGACCTCTAACAGGATACCTCACTTCTGTGATGTCCACTTCCCTGGGATCATTTTCCCCATGTGTTCTTTTAGTTAGTCCCTGAAGACAGGCTTTTTCTTTCCCTAGTGTATGTTAAAATTTCTGTTGGAATTCCTTCCATAAACTAGTGTAGTGCTCACTTGTGTTTCTGGATTTGTTACTTCTGTTTTTTATTTGTTTAGTTTTATGTTTTGCAGGTTAGATTTATGCCCTAATAGCATCAGCAGATGAAGTTTGTACTCTAAGCCAGCCTTGTAGGTTGCCATCTAGAAACCAAAATTCAGGATTTGCTTTGCAGTTCTTTTTATCTCCTTGTTCTCCAGCTCTCAGCTTAGTGGTTTGACCTTTTGCATAAGCTATTTTTCATCAGCATCTGCCAAGGTTTTCTTAAACACTTTAGCAGGGCTTTGCAAGCATAGAGCACCAATGTTAACTATTTCATTCTTTAAATTGTGTGTGCTCTGTGGACTGATTTTTTTGGAAGCAGATTAGTCTGTAATCTTGGGTTAAGAGATCTGAATGGTGGCAGCCATAGTATATATAAAAAATGACCTTTGAGTCATTGTTTCAGGTTCCGTTTTTGTTTTGAAACGTGTAAGGGAGTGTTCATGTATTTCTGTGTTTCTCTGTAGGTTACGTTACATTTGAATCCGATTTCATCAGTGCATATTCACCAGAAGCCTCTGGTGTTTCTTCTCAACTCTCCTTTGCCCCTGGTCTGGAAACTGAAAACAGAAAGACTGGCACCTGGAATCCAAAGAGTTTTCTTTGTAAGTATATGCTGTCCTCTGGCCTGCTCTATATCACAGCTACTTGTCACACAAGACATAGAGTTAATGACATTCATTTGTAAGTTTTTAAACATACATTAGAAAACCCCAAGTTAACAGGAGGTCAAGTTTCAGTGTAGGGCTCTGGGGAACAGTTAGGCAGCAGGGCAAAGCAGTTTGGAAAAAAGTACCCAATTACTTGTTATGTGAATGCAAGGAAAAGAAACCAAAATGGCTTTTTCTGCATACCGTGTGGTTACTGACACTAGCAGCCGTTCCTGTTCAAAGCGCTGGGAGGCCATAGCAGATTGCCAGTCCTGATGAGATGTTTAATAGTACCATGATGCAAAAACCCCTTAGAGCAAGGGGAATTAATATGGGTGGACACTAGTTGTGTGGTCTGTGACCAAAACAAAAATCTGTATGTATTGAGCTCAATATGTGCAATTATGGTTTATGTTTCTAATGAAGCTTGGTCTATTGCGATGACCGAGCTAAGCCCAGAATGAAGTCATTTTTATTTCTCAGAAAGACTAGAGCACTGCTTATAATGTAGGATCCAAATATTACCTAGTATTTGTAAATCATGTCCTTACAGTTTGCCAGGACATTCAAGTTTGCTATTTGTAGTGAAACAGACAAGTTGTTTGGATTAAATTTTTAATGCGTGACATCATGTCTAATCATGAGTCGTCTTTATTAAAGTTGCAGCTTTTACTATATTCAATTCTAATTGCAGAAATAAACTTTACTTTTTTTATCTGCATCCTTATATGGTTTAATTTTGTTGCTCCAGTAGAGCTGACAGTGGTAGGCAAGACTGGTCTGCAGTACCAGAGGGGAACTTTATGGTGTCGCTGTGTGTGCAGCAGCTGGGTTGGAAGATGGACAGTGCTGCAGCATTAGTGCACTGGGAAGCAGCACTGCTCTCTTCGTTGACCTAATATGGTGGTAACACCATTAAGTGCAGCAAGAGTCCTATCACTTCCTGGACCCCACAAGTTTTTGAAGATTGTCTTTTCCTTGTCATTAGACTCCAAGAGTAGGAGTACCTTTGATATTTTGGACTTTGAAGGAGTCCATCCTGTTTCCAGTGCAATGCATTGACTGGTGCAAAGAACACAGGCTTGTTTACATTCCAAGGTATTCACAATCTCATGTTTTCTCATTACTGTTTTAGACTCTTAACTGTTATCTTCTTGTTGACCATTCCTGGTATATCTTCTTATTGCAACTGGTACAGTTCCGGTCTGCTCAGAAAATGACCAAGGAGCAAGATCATAGAATCATCATAGAATGGCAAGGGTTGGAAGGGACCCCAAAGATCATAGAGCTCCAACCCCCCTTCCACAGGCAGGGCCACCAACCTCAGGCCTGGAGCTACACAAGGTTGCCCAGGGCTCCAGCCAACCTGGCCTTGAACACTTCCAGGGACAGGGCATCCACCACCTCTCTGGGCAGCCTGTTCCAACACCTCACCACTCTTTCCGTAAAAAACTTCCCCCTAATATCCAATCTAAACCTTCCCTCCTTTAGTTTTAATCTATTCCCCCTTGTCCTGCCATTATCTTCCCTTTTAAAAAGTTGATTCCCCTCCTGTTTGTATGCTCCCTTCAGGTACTGGAAGGCTGCAGTGAGGTCCCCCCGCAGCCTTCTCTTCTCCAGGCTGAACAAGCCCAGCTCCTTCAGCCCCTTGAAGATGATAAGAAACTCTATGATAAGCTTCCTCATTCCTCTCCTTGCTAAAAGAAATGGCACCTTTCATTGGCTGATCAAGTCTTGGACCTTCTTTGAGTTTAGTTTAGTTTTGATCTCCTCCTACAATTGCTAGATCATCACTCACATTCCATATCAGCTAGTTTGTGTTCAGCTATCTCTTTCCTACTCTTCCTCCTCCTCCTCCTCCTCCATGCTTTTCCCTCTCCCCTTGCCTTGTCTCTGGGAGTGAAGAGGTGTTCTGCTCAGAGCCATCCATTTCCGCTCTGCAGACTGCGCCAGTGTTCAGACTGTGATCGTGCCGGGCTTGCTTGGTTTGGCTCAGCGGGGCTTCGGCAGGCTGCACTAAGGCATAGGAACAATAGGAATGTGCCTAAGGCACAGGCTGCCAAAACTCTACGATTAGCTAAGTGTTTGCTTCAGAAAACTGTTTCAGGCTGTCCTGGTTACAAAAACAGGCTTGAAAATGTGAGCAGCAGCTGTCCTGATTTGTGCCAAACAAGAAGTTGTGTGACCTCAGGAACTGCCACAGTAAACCTGGGCACTGATGCTGCAGGGAGCATTGGGCTGGCTCTCAGGTGTGGCAGGAGTAGGTGGCAGATGGTACGAGTTTGGTTCTCTGTTGGCTCTCTCAATGCTCCTGCCTCTTAGCCTCTTCTGGTCATGGTAGGGGCTGAAAGTTGTGGTGCCTCTCATCATCTTCCTCATGTGCACCTGTGGAGCTGGGATAACACTGCTGTCAATAAGCTGGGCAGGTACAAGAGCTTGAAGTTCTGTTGCAAGGAATGAACTGGCTCTCTATGTTGGCCTGTCCCTAATCACATTTAAACATCCAAATAGCTCTCTATAACAACTTCAGATCTCTTCAAATGCCATATAGGTTATGTATTCTTCCTTCCACCATATTAAGGTTCTATTTTTCTTTTCTATAAAGAGTTTGAAGAATGAGATTGGAGAACAGCAATGCCAGGGTACTGATCCACCATTACCTCTCCCAGGCCCAACAGTCCCTCTCGCTATAGAACTTTTTCTGTGTTCTCCAAGGCAAACACAAGCTAACTTCAATCCCTTATCAGGGACCCATCAGCCTTTTCATGTACCAGTTTCTCAGTAGCTAGTGTGGCTTGGGATCATAGGCCATGAGATGACAGACTGAACAACTTCAACTGTTGTGATCGTCTGTTGCTCTTCCACAGCTGACTGCTCACAAAACCAAATGTGTTGTTTTCCCAAAAGCCTTCTGAAAAAGAGCACAGAATCACAGAGCATGGAAAACATGAGAAATGCTGAGGAAGTCCTAGCAGCAGCTGTGCAAGATGCCAAAAAGCAATTGAGGGGCTCTAGTTTGGTAGCAGAGCTGTTTCCCTGCACTGGGCCATGCCAGGCTACGATCCCTGGGACTATCCCAGGCCTAGAGGAGTCTGGCCCTTTGCAGAATTGAGAATTCTTTTTTCAGGTGAGTCGTGAGGCAGATGTACATACTGCTTCTATTCTAGTAGCAGAGAGGGTCCCTACCTCCTTGCCAGAGCATTCAGTAAGTTTTAGAGAATTGAGCCTCTGAGTCTGAAGAGCAGCTCCAAGGGATGCAAAGTGCAGAGCTCTCTTCTTTGGCCGTTTGCAAATACTTGGCTTATCCATGTACTTCTCCTGCTCTGTCTTGTTCATTCCCCTTAAATGTATAGCCAAATCAGAAAACACACTGTTTTGAATCATAAAAGATTTCAAATTTAAAAAAAAAAAAAAGCTTTATTAACGCCCATGAATTCTGTGCTCAAAACAGCAAACTGTGTCACACATACCATAGGTATGTCATAAGTATTGTGTCTGTCTCTATGGAAGCCTTGGGCAGGATAATCATTGACTTTCCAGCCTCTCCTTCAGACTCTTCATACAACACACCCATTCACACTTTTATTACTATACTGCATGTAAAATATGAATTGTGCTGTTTCATTGATTGATCCCTAGTTAGAAGTAGTTAGGTAAGCAGCATAAGGAAGTTTAAATGGCAACTTCTGGGACTTTCTGCTGGCAAAGACAATACCCCTATACCCAGGTCAAAGTTTGTAGTTAAAGGATCATGTAACCATGAGTGGAGTCCTAGCTATTTCTTTATATTACTAGCTGTTATTTTTTCCCTGTAAAGCATCATAATGAAGTTCTTAAACTGTTACAGGGAAGCCTGTTTGAATAAAAAAATACATACAAATTAGTTGCATTAGAAGATGCAAGGTGATTTCTAACAAAGATGGTAACTCCAGGATATGAGCCGATAATCAGAGCACTCTGTAGAGTGCTGTTAGTACCATTGTACAGGTGGATAAGCTGATGCACACTGGGCTTAAACATTTATGATAGAGCAGAGGGTAGGGGCAGGGCTGTGTGTTCCCAGTGTCTTCCTTAGGAAGATGGTCTACTACCTGTGCTCTGTGACTTCATTGTTTGGGTTTCCACTAAATCTAACCCACACTGGATTGCTTAATTTAAAGGAAAGGATTAAGAGATTGAAAGGTCATGTCAACACATATCCAAAAGACCAAGAAAACACAGTACTACGGAGTTTAGCTGAAGTTTAAGTTCTTATCTTCAAGATTGGATTTTTGTCT
Organism: Laterallus jamaicensis coturniculus; assembly: GCA_022605575.1. Taxonomy (NCBI): domain Eukaryota; kingdom Metazoa; phylum Chordata; class Aves; order Gruiformes; family Rallidae; genus Laterallus; species Laterallus jamaicensis. The sequence goes on from JAKCOX010000007.1 coordinate 17,609,426, forward strand.
TGGGTTGGTCCTCCCTTAGATAAGAGTTTAAAACTGGGGGAGAGCAGAAATGTAGCCTTTGGTGTATGGTGATAGTATAGAGGGTAACACAAAGTACCTTCACAATAAACATTTTTCAGTATAAAAAAGTAAATTGGGTATATGCATGTGGTTTTGCAGTCATTTTTATCTCATGATGCACATAGCTTCACTCAGCGCATGGCTTTCTCTTCATGGAGGCAGCTCGCAGTTTCACCGTCACAAATGTTTACTGCTGGCTAAACATCACAGTGGCATAAATTATCATTAAAATTAAATAGTATGCCCCAACCAAATCAATGATTGTGTTCTGTTAACACAAGGGTTGGGGTTTTTTTTATGTAATGTTTTGAAGACTTTTTTTCCAAACCCATGGCATTGAATGGAAGCACAGTGATTCTTATGGAGTGACAGTATGTTGGAGGAAGCCATCTGAAATGGGGCATGGGTGCTAGAAGCAGGTGTTCTTTGTTAGTTTGTTGCCTTTTTGCATTGTGATTTTGCTTCTTGGGCCATCTTTCTCCATCTGTAAACCAGAGAGAATGCTAGTGAATAGTCTTAAGGAAAAAAGAATCAGCATCTTGGTAAAAACCTGACATAAATTTGTGTGGGTGTTAAAGAAAAGTAAATATATGGTGACTATACAGTGTGTTAACAATACATTTGGCACAGACAGGATTGTTTTCGGACTCTACATGAGTTATTTATATATCTTGATGGGTTATGTAGGTGGTGCTGGGAAAATTACTGTGATTTTACTAAAGTCAGTCTTGAGTGTATTCTCATCGTGTTAAAAATACATATAACTAAGAATCATGGCCCTCTAGTCCACAAGTTCCAGAAGTGGATTAGTGTGTGAACTCTGCCTGACCTAAGTAAATTAAAATCACTACTTTGATTGCTGATGTAGCCGGTCATATTAGTCTAATTGATAGTTTTTCACGTCATGAAAATTCAGCAGTTTGGGAATGAGCGTTTTTGGTTCAAGTGTTCCCGAGCTGGACCAGCAGCCCCCACATCACTCAGGGAGCAGTGCATGGGTGGGAAGGTCTGCTCAGTTCCACAAGGGGAATACTTAGCATCTGTGCTAAATAGTTCTTTTTCCTCAACAGGAGATAAATGGCAAAATTGTATCGGAAAGGGAGAGTGGGAAAGTGACAGGGAGGTGATTGTCCCTCTCTACTCTGCCCTCATGAGGCCCCACCTGGAGTACTGTGTCCAGATCTGGAGCCCCCAATACAAGAAAGATGTAGAACTGTTGGAGAGGGTTCAGAGAAGGGCCACAAAGATGATTAGAGGGCTGGAGCACCTGCCCTACAAGGAGAGGCTGTGGGAGCTGGGCTTGTTCAGCCTGGAGAAGAGAAGGCTGCGGGGGGACCTCGTTGCAGCCTGCCAGTACCTGAAGGGAGCATACAAACAGGAGGGGAATCAGCTTTTTAAAAGGGCAGATAATGGCAGGACAAGGGGGAATGGATTAAAACTAAAGGAGGGAAGGTTTAGATTGGATATTAGGGGGAAGTTTTTTACAGAAAGAGTGGTGAGGTGCTGGAACAGGCTGCCCAGAGAGGTGGTGGATGCCCCGTCCCTGGAAGTGTTCAAGGCCAGGTTGGCTGGGGCCCTGGGCAACCTTGTGTAGCTCCAGGCCTGAGGTTGGTGGCCCTGCCTGTGGCAGGGGGGTTGGAGCTCTATGATCCTTGGGGTCCCTTCCAACCCTTGCCATTCTATGATTCTATGAAAGGAAGTTGAAGGAATCTTCACTGTGGTGATTAGGCTGGTTAGATTAGGACAGGTCACAATTTTACATAAGCTAGGCAACAGCTGTGGGAAACCCTTTTTACCTGTGATCCTGTTACAGGTCAGTCTTGCATAAAACCTTAGCAGACCTCTCCCACCATCCCACTCTTACGTTTTCTAATAGCAGAATAATTTCCTCCCTTTCCATCAAGTCGTCATTTTCTCTCCTTCCCTAAAAGCAGTTTATAGTGAACATGGCTTGGCAGAAAATCAGCAGTTTTATGAAACTGCCGAGAAAGAGGGTTTTATAGGTGCTACTCAGCAAGTAATTTTTTTCTTGAGAATTGGTAGCTTTCTCAATTGCTTTTATAGCCTCGGAATGTCTTTACTGGGCAAGTGAAAGTAGCGAGAATTAAATCACTAAAAAAATCAACCCAATCCTTTGTGATTTCCTGGCAGAAGTCACCATCACAATAGATCCAAGAAAAACCCTGAAATAATCTGCTTTTGTGATTTTACATCATATGTGATTTAAAATGTGATGCTTCAGCTCTTTCTCTGAGGTAGTTATTCAGGCAGCTGAATGAGGGAGAGTTATTGATGAGAAAGCAGTTATGCAAGCAAATAACCTTAGTCACAAGAACCCCTTTAATAACACTGAATGTGTGTGTTAAGTTAGTAAAATGGAGGAAGCAACAGCAGTAATGATAAATACAAAACCAGATCACATGCTCTTGGCTTGAGATTTGAAAAGAAAAAAGAAAAGCTTTAAAGGCGAATACGAGATAGAATGACAAGTTTAATTATTAGTCATTTCTGTATTTCTAAGAAAAAAAAAAGCATGTTCTTATTACTTGAGCCAATAGCTAGTTTATTCCTATCACTTCATGAAAATATGGTTTACATATTTTGGGTCTCTGCCACCAAACCACAGGCTGTTCTATGGTTTGCACTAGATTTTGGATGACTGACAAAACTCACTGAAAAACAAGTGCTATTTGTTTTCCTGTGCCTAGTATTTAACGGGAAATCAGGAGGCTAAATTTCCAATCACTGGTTAAACAGACCCAGATGTGAACAGAGCACTCTGCTAGGGGAAGAGCAAGAAAGGAGAGGAAATGCATGACTAGTGATAAATTTGGTACAAATAGTCACCTAGTCACTAGTCAAAAGTAAAAGCAGTAGATTTTCAATGTTGTGTAACAGTGTGAAGAGGAATTTAAAAGGAGGTTTACATTTTTACAGAATCCTGCATTTGGGTTTTGGATATTTTTTTTTCTGGTAAATCTTCATCATTCTTCTACTCAGAAGCTGGAAATAATCCTGTAGTTGCCCTTTTCTACTTGGCAGACTTCATATTCACCCTTCCCTTCCCTATACCATTTCCTTGCCTTTTGAAAGAATGTCAAAATAACATGAAGTGTCTAACTAAAAGCAGTGTTTAGTAAGCAGTAACTCTTATTATGCTTTTCACAATAGTAAATTGCCCTGGAGACTTTGTGGCCTGATTCCACCCCCTGCAAAATCCTGCTTTTATAAAGTCTACACAACTGGTTTACACCAGGAAATATCAGGGAGAGCTCTGACTACCTACAGTAGTTGTTTTGATGTTCCTTTTGTCAGAAGTATGGATGGCAGAAAATGACAGGGTTGTAAATGTGTCACTTACAAATGTGTACTGTCCTCATTCAGTAAAAGGAATTTAAGAGTACAGTAACCCTCATAAGACATCTTTAAATATCTAGATGTTTTGGGTTTGGGATGTTCTTTTTTCATTCAAAACTTGCTTTGTGAAGACATGACAGAAGTGATATTTTTGAATTATGAAGCAAGATATAGTACATGAAGCAAATAGGCAATGTCTAATTAAATAAAGTCTGGTAGTATGATGTCCCAAAATAGGGATATTTTATTATATGTATGTGTCCTCTGCTTTTACTGTAAGCACTTTGGTTTGGGCAGAAATATTTCAAAAATACCAGCTTGCCAGTAAACTTCAGAGGAAGGCAGGCAGACCAATGTACCTTAGTTTCTTCTTTCATGGGACGTTTGAGGCCTGCGCTTTTTCGGAGCGTGGTTTGCTGAGAGTGTCACACAGTTCATACTACATCTTCTCCTCTCCTGGGTGTTTTAAGCCATCTTGCAAAACTCAGGCTTTATTTCTTGATGTTTCTTTCACCTTCAAGAGTAGGCTGTCTTCATGGGTCACCTCTACAACCAAAGCTATGCATTGATAGCGTGGATAGGCCAGGTCTGGATGCTGCTGCTTCTTGGATCTGATGCTGGTCTTTCTTGTTGCTGTCACTGACTGATCCCGAGTGCTGTCATGGTCCCTCTAGGAGCCCAGACCTATCACTTTCAGAGCAAAGGAGGCTGGTAATTAGGAAGACTTGAGCTTTAAGTTAAACCAGGCTGCAAGAGTAAGGAAAGAAACAGCATTCTGGCATTTAGTAGTTGTGGTGTGTTCCCAGACCCGTGTTGCAGGAGGCTAAAGGACCTGAACAGGCATCTGTGATGGTCTTTTCCCTTCTGTATGGTCATGGCTCCTCTTCTTTGCTTGCTTCAGTAAACAGGGGGTTTAGCTAGTGGAAGTTTACAGAAGCAGACGGTGGATTTTGGCAGACCATTGGTGTTAGTGACATGGAGATAATAAATCACAACAGGTTGTGTAACTGAGTCATCGATTCCAGTGGAAACTATAGCTGCAGTTGCATAGATATGCTTTAATTCTCCCCTTCTCTTCTTCCACTAAATTGAATCCAACTTGAAACAGAATCTCTAGAAAAGCTTCTGCTACTTTATTTTGTTCAGATCAAATGAGTATTACGATGAATCTGAGATGTTGATAGATTGTGTGGACGATTACCTGTGTGCAGTTAGTAACGCCCTCCTTAGTCCTAAATTTTAGGAACAGATTTCCCCTTTACACTGATTTTTTTTATATTTTTTTTTCTCTGTTTCCTTTAATTCATGCTAGTAACTGCTCTATGAGGAGGTTTTAAAGCTGCACTTGCTTTGACACGTTTTCAGCTTTCATGGAAAATCCCAGTATCTTCTTTCTAGATACAGAAAGGTGTGCGAGTCTGATCCCACGAAGTTTTCCTTTCATTCTGAGAAAGTGTTGAGCAGCCTTAATATTTCTATCAAGTTTTTTGGTAATTAGCAAACTGAGCATCTACTAGGAAAGACAATTAAAATCTAAAATGTAATCAAAAAGATGCTGCTTCTTTTATGTGTTTGTTTTTAAAAATGTGAAAATTGGAAGTGGGATTTTGCGATGACTGTAAGTGGTCTTGAGAACACTAAACTGAAAATGAAAAGTTTTACTACTGCCTGAAAGCATCACACCTCTGGCTGGTATGGACTATGCAAAGCTGATAGATGATTCACAAACGTTGCATGTCATTTCAAAAGCAGCCTGTTTCTTAGTCACTTACCAAAGAGAATTGTTCTCTTAGTGACTATGGTATGTTGTTATGTACATTTATGAACAGTAAAGAATATATTTTTTTGAGTTTTTGAATACCTGATATTTCTCCATCTAAGGCTTTACTTTTCCTCTATAAGGGGACCAAAGAACACAAAGTACATTGTCAAAAACGCCAGCTGAGTCTGAACCCCACATGGGCTGCTCTGAAAGTTGGATAAAGGCATTTGATTTTATTCAGAGCAGATTTCTCCTCTCCTACACGGTCCACCACAGGTCACCACATAACTCAGGTGGAAATGTGAAAGATGCCACTTTTCTTCTGCTGATTATTTGTCTCAGTCTTGGCTTTGCAAGTGGCTTTTTTGGTTACTTGTGCTGGAGGGGCCTTGGCGGGCAGTGGTGTAGCTGTTTCTGTGAGGGGAGAGATCCGTTCATGTTGTGTAGCTGTGCACACTTAGCTTTCATTCTGAGTCATCTCCCAGAGGTGCCTACCTCTCTCTGAAGGCTAAATTTTGAACTTGCTTCCTACTTGGGAGTTCTGAATATAGAACTACCTTAAATACTTAAAATGTCAGCAAAGTGAATATTCCCCCAGATCAGGTTCAAAGGGGAAAAAAAGGCTATAGGCCTTTAAAAGGAGAGAAGAAAAGAGGTAAAATAAGAAACAGAAGATGCTAAGGAGCATGTGCAGTGTTCACATTCACCAGTGCATATATTTGAGATGACTCTGGGTTGGTGCTGAGCGTTGTTACTTCTGGGGAAGAATAACTTAGGCCACTTGGCACTTTGGCCAGGTCGCTGATGTCCTGAACTACCTCATCAGCCTTGCGAGGGTAGTTCTTGCAAGACTGGAAAGTTTTCTCAAGGGACACAGGAAAGCTCTCTTTCCCTTTCTCCCCAGCATGAGATGTCTATGTTTCTTTGTACAGTGGAAAGCAAATTACAATCCCTATTTCCCCTAGTGGTCAGCGGGGTAGTGTTGTGTGATCATGTCCCTAAACAGGCTCTGTTCTTTGATAGCATACTCAGGTTTTGGTAGCATATACTCAAAGTGCTGCACTCGAACCTCGTGTCCTCTGACTGCAGAAGACTCTGAACCTCATTCCTTGCTGTAGTTAGTGGCCATGGCCAGTAACTTTTGCAAACAGATTTTTCCACATCAGACCTGGAAGTTTTCTCGTTTGCCTCAGAAATTCACCTACTTTGCAGGTAGGTGAACTCAGCAGCAGAGGAGGTTTCTGGTGCAGTCACTTTTAATGTCCTCAAAACAACAGGAAGAAATACAGCAGGGGCACTTTTTCCACTCTGCGACTTCTGAGAGTAACCACTGAAGGAGATGAAGTGAGGAGATAAAAGTGTATGTGGCGGCAGCTTCTTAATCACCCAGTCGGCTGCGTAATGAGCCCTCAGATAAAAATTGTTGATCTATTCCCAAATATTTAAGACATTATTTGGTTTTAATGCTCTGGGTGATCCTCAGTACGTTAGAGAGCACTGATTTTGGTTTGTTCTGAAGAGTAAATAGTTAAAATTCAAGGCAGGTGTTGAAACAGTGATGGTTGCCTTTTTTGGAAGAGTCTGTTGAATTCTGTCCAGAAAAAATAACGTGCTTGGCTCACTTAACCTTGCCTTAGATCCATGTAGTAAAAACCCCAACATTGGCAGGCACAAAAGGACTCTGCGCTCCTTTCTAAAAACTGGTAGTGGAACCAGCATTTGAAATAGACTCCAGTATGTGATTAAAAACCAAATTCATAGAAGCATCATGTTTGTTTAAAGATGTTTACTGTATGATCATGTAGTGAGGATGCTTGTGCCACACTTTTTAGTCGCTCTGTTTTCTGTCAATTCCTTCCTAGCAGGACTTGGTAACTTTGAGGTTCATTGATAGGATCTGTCTTGCAGGAAGGCGTTTGTCATGCCGCTGGATGATGCAGAAGGTTTTCAAGTTTTAATTAGTAATAAGTGAAAACCCAAGTGTATTCTGCGGAAGAAAGCTTTTGTGTTAGCAAATTTAAATACTTGAAATATCAAATGGAAAATACTTGAAATATCAAATGGAAAATACAGTGAAAATGCATTATTGCAAGCTGATGCTTTTCTTTGGTCAGGATTTAGAAGGAGTAATGTTTTCTCATGCATTTTCCTCAAATGTCTCAAAAGGTTACACCGATACTTCTTTAATACTAGCCGTCAGAAGTACAAGAAACATTGTGAAATAATGTAAATTAAAATCAATTGCTGTACTTACCCATTAAACTCTTATTTTTTTGAGGTAGTTTCATTCCTGAGAGTTGAATGCCAGCATCTATTCAATATCCCTGTAAAATAATAACCATTTAAGTCCTTAAATCCCACAATTTTTATGTGCGGGAGATTTTTCTGGTTGGGCCAGGTCTCTACAAAGATGTCCCCCCTGTCTCAGATATAGATGATAGCATTGCTAAGAGGCAGTCTGTATGTGATCCCTGCATGATGTTGTCTTGTGCTGTGTTGTCTCCTCCTACAAGACTGTTCAGACTACAAAATGTAATGTGTTAGGACCACTGGAGAGGTGCCACATACAACCAATCCATGGTGCAGCCTTGTCCAGGTGATGGAAGCTCAAAGTGAATGCTATTTGCTAAACAGATTTTAAGTAGATTTGGGGGCAATAGATTTTCTCTAAGGGCAGAGCTTGTTTTCTTATTTGAAGGGTATGAGACTATTGAGAATAGGGTGTTTATTCTGTGTTACACTGAATAAAGACTTTTTTTCATATAAAGGAAATGTTTTGTGGTAGTCATATGAAAAGCAACAAATAATTGTAATCAGAATTGAAATTGTTAGTTTAGACTTTGAAAACTATTCTGGCAAAGGGATTCCTAAACTGGCTTTTTGTGATGGGTCTGGTCAATTGAACTCTGAATTACGTGGGCCTTATGTTAGAGGAGAGTATGTGATATGTGCACAATTAATGCTAATGTAACAGCACAGAGAAGATCTTGGAAACCTTTGTGTGCCAAAGGGTGTAATTTATATGTCTACTTTGGCAAATATTTGTAGGTGCTAAACAAGCTGCAATATAACATCTTGAAACAGTGCTGGGAACGTTAGCTCCAGGGAAGGTAACAGATAGTTGCTGTTAGTTAATTTCTGTAATTGGAACCTAACTTCAGATAATCTCTGTCAAGTAATTGCTATTGATTTATTTTCATTTATTTGGGTGCTGATTGGTGCTGATGGGTGCTTCGTTTTTTAAAACCATCTCTGATAAAGGAATCAACATGAAGTTTAGCCATCATTGGAAATAAACCGTAATCCCCTTCAGTGAGTGCATTTGGGTATGACAGGTTACACTGCTTAAACGTGCTGCCTGCCTGTGCAGAGAAGTGCACCACATTAAACCCATGTTTTTATTCCCATCAGGTGTCTTTAGGTTCCGTTGTTCAGTTTGAGAAGGGAAACTTCTCCTTGTCAGCAGAAACGGAAGAAAAGCTTTTTCCTGAGAAAAATGAACATCTGCTACAGTGGGCCCAGAAGGAATATGGAGCAGTAACATCCTTCACTGAACTCAAAATATCAAGAAACATCTATATCAAAGTAGGAGAAGGTAAAGCAAAACCAACAGAATTGATAGGCACTTCTAGATGGTGAGACTAAGCCTTGCTGTAATACTCTTTCACACTTTCTCTTTTAATCTTTAAACATACCTCTCATTTTCAAGTGATGTGATATGAAGGGGGAAGGCAGAGAAATAGAAGCAAGTCTAAAGACCAGACCTTGGATTTAGGCAAATTTTAATGGATTCTGGTGCCATAGTTGTTTCTTATGCTCATATGTTTGGGTGCAATTGGCCAGAATCTTACAAGAGTCAAAACTTCAGCTTTTAAAAGGAATAAACTACTCATGGTAATTGTTTTGGCATCTTCATCTACAGGACTGAAGTAGAGAACCCAAGCTGAGGGGTAATAGAAGAACCTGGCTTATAATTTGTTCAGTATTTGCTTGTATAAGGATCCAGGCTACTTTGGGCAAAGAATTACTGCGTTTCCGTGTTGGGGTCAGGTTTGGGCTATAGCTCTGTACTTGAGCAGCAAAGCAACAACTTTAACAGTGTGAACCTGTGGAGCACCTTCCTGCTCATGCTTTCCCTCAGCTGTCTGCTTTCCCCTAGTATGTCTTCTGCAGGGGAGTTCGACCTGAGCTGGTCACAAACCGTGGGTAACAGAAGAGCTATGACCCTTCTCACTATGTCCTTGAGGCAAGGCAGTTGGTTCAGGAGGGTTTATGCCCTGCTTATCTCTATCCACATTAATTTGCTGGAAAATAGATAGATAGTAAAAGGAACTTGGCAAGGAGAGCAGATTTTCTTCTGCTGTGCAGGATGATGGGGAGGGGTGAGATGGGATGGTTTAAGTTGTCAGTGTTCCTTACCTAACGATCTGAAATTCACTGTTCTTGAAAGAAGTCATCCAAGTTCGGGCTAAAGCAAACATCCAGGTTTAGGCTAAACCAAAACCTGCAAGAATAGAGGCTGGTAAAAGTGAACTGGAACTGATTTGCATTGCAGCTAGTGGTCCAGATAATTTGAAAGTAATTGTTGTCTCTCAGGACATTCAGTGATAGGGAAAAGTAGAAATCAATAGAACATTTCATGATCACCCCATGAGTTCTGGTGGGCTTAACATTTACTAGCACCACCAGTCTAATTTAATAGTACTGCAGCAGGATTTCTAGCGAAACTCCTGCATAGCTGAGCTAGTTGGCCACAAAAAAACTCTCACCAACCCAAAACCTTCTGTGGAGAAAACATTCTTTCCTAACCACCTGTATCTGATCATCTGATTTCCTAAAGCATGACGCTTGCCCCCCAAAATCGGAACATGCCTGTGTTGCTTTTATCCAAATCCTGCCAAATTTGTACAGGATTCCCCTGCATGATTTTTGTTCTACTTGGCACTAGTTTTAGAGTTTAATGCCAAAAAGTCATTCAGAAATACATTTATTAGCTTATTAAAGTACTCTTGGAACGTATACACAGGAGTCGTGGTCTCTAAATTGCAAAGATGAACACTTCATATGTCAAAAAAACAGATAAAATTGTTTGTCGATTTGCACATCTCCAGTCAAATGGAGCAGCTAAATGGGAGAGCTTTGCATCATCTTTACATCGATCCTGCTCTGGCAGAGGGGCTGGACTAGATGATCTTTTGAGGTCCCTTCGAACCCCTAACATTCTGTGATTCTGTGATCTTCAGGATGTGTTAAAACACAGTTTAATTAGGAGTAAATACACAGGATGGAACTTGGCAGGCAACCAAAATAGATGGTTTCTGAGAAGGCTTCTACAAACTGGCTGAGCTGTAACCATATTTGATTTTGATTTAAAGTCTTGGCAGAAGAATGAATGTGGGTGTAGGGGAGGAAGGGGGACTATGCATGTGTTCAGGGTGGGGAGGGGGCTGGTTCTTGAACCACAGCAGTCATGCAAGGAATTCTGTGGAAACCATGTGGGATGCAGACCTGGTCTGCTGCTCTGATGTGTGAACGATGAAAATGCTGGATTCCACAAACCATAGCATGTGCTGATGGACATCTCAGGCTTCTTATTACTCATGCTTCTCAAGGGCTTTAGTCAGGTACACCCAGCTGCCAGTCTGTGAATCCCAGCTAGTACTACTCATCATCTATAGGTGGTCATATGAGGTAGTTCCTTGCTATTGTGGCTGATGCAGACTTCAGTGGCAGGGCTTGTGTAGCCGTCTACACATCAGCTTCACTCTAGTTAGAAAAAACCGAAACTAGAATATTTTAGAATATTCTAAAATACAGGGCTGTAGCTGAATACAGCAACAGAAAATGCAAGCCAGTGGACAAAGATATCTGAAGGGGGTGATCTTTCATAGAATAGAACTGCTTCTGATGCCACAGGTCTCTGAAATCACTTTGAAACTCCAATTGAAAGGCAGCCAAGCAAGCTAGTGAGCTGGGCCAAGTGCATCTGAATCCTGTTGATTCCAGAGTGGCTGATCAAAGACTGCAGGGATGGTGAGCACAGCGAGAATTTAAAGGGGCCAGAATGAGGGCTGGGAGGAAGGCGGCACTAGAACTGAGGTTCTCATACTTCCTTGGATTCGTGTAGTGAGGATGGCAAAGTGATTGCCATGATAATTGCTGTCAGATCCCAGAAAGCAGGACTGCTCATGGTGAAAGTGATCTTAACATGGGTTTTTCAGCAGGTCAGTTTAATTCCTCATGCTTCAATAGGTACGACTGAACAGGTCAGGAAAACTTATCAGGTAGGTAGGTATATGTTACCTAATGCATCTGGTAGCACTGGTATAAATACAGGGCAGAGGTGCTAGCCTGGGGGGAGCTGAATTTCACCATGTTTCTTAGCTAAACAAAAAAATACCCCATCAACCATAACAATAACAGGGCTGGAAACTGTGCGGCCTGCTTACAGAGAGACACTGCGCTCCTGTGCTGGCAGGAGCTGAAGCTGCAGTCCTGACTGAAGCTGCAGCCTGTACATACTAGTGCACATATCCTGCACGTTGAACTTGCTTGGTTTGGTACTTGTAGGTGGTTGTGTTGTGTCAGGCTTTAGCTGTGTGTCCTGTAGCCCCTTCCCTGCTTGAATTTATACCCTGCTGTTAAATGTCGGTCGATGTTCTTCTGGTCTCTGTTGTGCTAAGGGCTGGTAAACTGCAAAATACACACAACAAAGCCCTGCCATCAGAGTGGCTGGGTGAGCATCCCAACCACCTTACCCTACCTCAGACTTTGAAAGGCAACCTCTCTGCTCAGATGGGATTTGATTGGTGAATCAAACTACTGCTGCCCAGGGTGCCTGCCTTGGAGAGTGACGCCTGATTGATCATGCGTATTTTCAAAACCACCTCCTCATGATTTTAAGCTGAGTTACTCAACTTTTATCCAGTTAACCAGGAACCTGCCTGTGACACCTGATTTGTGCAGAGTAGGGCAGCCTGTGCCTTTCCTTGTCTGTAAAATGGAGATACTGCCTGCAGAAACTACAGATCCCAGTGTGCAATCCTCCGTCCTCATCCAAGCGGCCTGGCACACGCCGGAGGGGAAGGCGGCTGCCAGCCGCTGCACACAGCTCCCCTGCCTGCTGTCTGGCGAACGGGGCCCTGTGACACCCAGACACGCTGGCTGGAGAACCTCTGCTGAGGGTATTACAGGCGAACCTCTCCTCTGATCCTATACTGGATGCCTGTGGAGATTAGAGAGGCCCAGGGTCCATAAACTGTTTGCTGGCTGGCTCAGTAAGGCGTCTAATGGATTGCAGGCACCTGCAGTCCCTTTCCAAAGTAGACAGCCCCAAGACTGAAAAAGAAAAGAAATGTGGTGAGCAAAGAAAGATTAAGTGGATCCCCTTTTTCTTTCTGTTCCAGCCCAGATCTTGGTAACTGGTGTGGATGAGAGTAAATATTGGTGAAGGGGGAAGTAAAATGTGTATGTAGAGTAGCCGGTGACAGAGTTAAATGTGCTGCAGAGGAAAAGCTTACAATCGAGCAGAGGCCCAGGCTGGGGAGCTCTCACTGCCACCAGCACTGGTCTTGAGAGCTCCAGGGATGTTTAATGAAAGCGTCTGGAGCTGGAACCAAGTTCTTTGCAATGGCAAACAATCGCATGGGTGGTAATTAAGTAATTATCCACAAACTACTCGGAGGCTGTTCTTTTACGGCTTGAATTCTGTTGCATGGCAGCTGAGAAGTGAATACTGAGTATCTCCATCTGTGTGTGTGTATGTGTGTGTGTATATGTATATAAGTTCAAGCTCAGTGTAGGCCATTTGGGATCATTTTCCATTCTCTGCTATTGAGGGAGGAGCTGTTAGAACTGCAGCTGCATTCAAGGCTGATCTGGCAGGGCACATACCAGATGCTAGGAGAGTGCTTTGCTTGGGCAGTATGAATAGTTAAAGCTTCATACAGCTTTCATAGATTCTGTAGGGAAGGCAGCAAGGTTAATATTCAAAGGCGACTTTGTGTGAGATGAGGAGAAGAAACTCCCCGAATTGTTTCCGCAGCGGCCAGGGTCACGGGAGTCTCTGCTCTCCCTGCAGAGTTGCGTACCACACACACATGACCTTCAGGGGTGACATTTCAGCTCTTGCTTAGGGACCAAATGCTAACTGTGGTCTCAGCTCAGCTTTTAAGAGTTCATCCACAGTTTCACACACATAATGAGTTATATTTGATTTTTTTTTTCTTCTGTCTATCTTGCTACTGATCTTAATAGGAAAGCCTTCTTTGTGAAGCCAAGGTCAAAGAGCCAGACGTTTGGAATTACATTCTTACAGGACTTTGTCTCTTTGATCATGATACTTAGTCCCTTTGTGTATTATGACAATTTGTCTGTAAAGCTATCCCAGAAATACAAAGTATTCCTATTTTGAATGGAAATACTGCTTCTTGGGGTACAGCAACATACACTGTGCATGGGGACTTCATACCAAATTACTGGGTTTTATGTTTTGCATTTTACACTAGTTAATGCTCATGATCAGCTAGGTAGTTAAATCCAAGAGAGATTGAATATCTACTCCAGACTTTCTTAATTTCAGTTATGGATATTATAGTCAGACTTCCTTAATATCAACAACTGCTTTAATCCATTTCTTGCTATATTCAATTTTCCACGCATGAGAGAACTGTGTTTCTAGACAGCACTGACTCTGACTACTCAGTGCATAGGAAAATATATTGAGTAAGAAAATGGAAAATACTTCCTGTGATATTTTAAATATGGTAAGTGTATAATACCAGAATAAAACATTTTCTAAAGGGAGAAGGAATTGATTGCATGTTTTCTGAGTTAATTTCAAAACAAAAATCTTTTTCAAAGATGCAAAGAACAAAATAAGTGTATTTTGTTCACTCTGGAAAAAGCTCACATATTTTGCTTCAGTATTGTTTTCAGATATGTTTTGGTAGGGATTTTTTTTCCCCTAAATATTAAAATCCATAAATAAAAACTGTTCATTTTAAAAGTATGTATCAGAATGTAAAAGTATATATCAGAATCAGCACATCAGAAACGTGCTGTGCTATTGCAACAGTGATCACCCCTCTGACACTATGTGGATTTGTCACAAGATAGCTAATAGATACACCTTTTAGCCTAAAGACTTATGTCATCAAATGTACTGTGGCACTTAAGTAGAGGAAGTACCTACATGCATGTAAGCTGATATTTATGTGTAAAGTGTATGTGTTTTCTTTTCACTTTCCAGATCAAGTTTTTCCTCCCTCGTGCAACATAGAAAAGAATTTTCTCTCTTTAAATTACCTGGCAGGATACCTACAACCAAAAACAGCTGAGGGGTGCCTTATGGCTAATTTAGTCCGAGAAAGAGAAGTTCATATCATTGAACTAATCACTCCAAATTCCAATCCACACAGGTAAAGTATAATCTAAATAGACTAAATCTGTTTGAAATCACAGCTAAAGGATTTCATCTCTCTACTGAAAAATCAAATTAAAGTAGCCATTTAGGAAATTCTAGCCACTTAGCCACCCAAAGAGATGCAATGGCAGTGGAGTAGGTAAGCTCAAAGGATCTGCCTCTATGGTGCAAGTTGCAGCCCCATCCTGAACAGAGCTGTTCTTTAGCATGGGCTGTCAGTCCCTCGCAACGTTATGCAATGACTGCCCGTCTCCAAGCCCTCTGGGCTTTTGGCTTTGGCTGATAGTATGGTAGGAATTTGCAAAAAAAGTAGTAAGTTAAATTCTTGCTTCATTCTTAGCTTTAAGTGTTATCCACAGCTATCTTTACAAAGTTTGTATCCACAGAGGAACATAGAGAAGCCGAGTGGGGCACATTTAAAGCTGCAGGAGGTGAAACAAAGGTCCTAAGATACACTAAGTCTCAGTGCAGAGTATTAGTTGAAACCAGTTACTTGGGCATGAGCACGTTCTTATGACATATGGCCCCAAAAGATGATCTTGGAAGTAAAGGTTGTTCTGTTGAATTAATATTGTGCACAATGAGATGCTATTGATGAGTACAAAGCCATTTGGTCTTCTTATTTTACTGAGGTCTTGAAAATCTGGATAGCGCTCATCTATTTTCCAGCAAGCAGTAGGCTGGACATCTGTTTTCTTCTCTTTTCTTTTTAAAATTAAGTATATATCCAGAAGTATTGGAAACTGAATACAACTGCTTAATTCCTCAACACACGCAAGAGCCTAAGCAAAGTAATTTCCACAATTTAGCTGCCTAGGCAGAGACACCCCCCAATATAGTATTTGTGCATATCTTTTTTTATTATTAACCTGCTTAATTTGTCTTTTTGCTTTTTTAAGGTATTGGTTTTGGCTGTAATACAGTTAGAGCCAGAGGAAACCGAAACAGCTATATTTAGGCACTGTTGCAGTGAAATAAGAAAACAGTATTTATTTCGTAAAGGAAACTGCTGATCATAAAACTAACCTGCTGTAAACAGCTGAAATGAGTGGCATGATTCTTGTAAATAAGAGACAAAAATATTACTTGTCTAAAAAGTATTTGTTTCTATTGTTATGCAAAATCACTTAAGCATATGTGGAATAACAATCTGTTTTGCACATGTTGTGTTGCCTGGGATAATCTCCAGCATTTTAATCAGCTGGCCAGACAGTGGAAACATGATGGATTGGAAGAAGGTTGATAGCTGAAAATTTCTGGCATCCTGGTCTAACTTTCTCTCTATTTTCCACACACAGTACTTTCCAGGTGGATATAATTGTTGACATTAAACCATCTCAACCTGGCGCCAAGCTTGTCAGAGACGTCGTACTTATCCTCAAGTGTAAAAAGTCTGTCAATTGGGTTATCAAGTCACACGATGTCCAGGGAAAGCTGGAAGTGATTGTAAGTTAAGGCACCTTTATTTTTTGAGAGATACCATACTGCAATGGTATAGAATCCATTTAAATGTGATACAGTGCTAGACTGTATTGATTTCTCAACATTTTCTCTCAGCTGCTCTTTTTTTAACTATTAGTGCATTTAAAGGAATGAATGCAAGAACGACTTACTTTTTTCTTCTTCACTCTTAATACATGGGCTGTTAAACTGATGAGCACATCACAGAGCCAGATGGTTAGTGCAAGGATTTTAGATGGAGTCTGTGTCTTTTCTACTTCTGTTGAAGCCCCCTAACACTGAGTTCGATGTCCATCTCCCTTTTTGCTGGTGTTTTGGGGAGTGGATCTACAGGTTCATCTCGTGAGTTGGAAAGATGCCTGTGAGTGCAGAATCGATAATCCTAGATACACAGCACACACCCACAGCCCTTTAGAAGTGGAAACTTCTTTGTTCCTTCCACTTGTGGTTGTGTAGCAGTCTCTAGCTCTCTTCCCTGCCAGTATTTCTCTCCCCAGCAAGGATTTGGTCAAATCGAGCTCACCTTCCATCAGACAGCAGTAACAAGTTTTTAAAAAATTAGAGACAGAATCTGCAAAGCTAAACTTCTGAACCATACTTCCCATACTAGTTGGAGATTCTGATTCAGAGTGATTTTTGATACAGGCTTTTTGGCTCAGTATAATTTCTCCTAAGAAAATTTGTTTTCCCTTGCTCTGAAATAAATAAAATTGGACTGATTGTGCAGCCTATAAATGTGTGGCCTATTTCTGTCTGAAGTGATCAGTTAGGAGCACATTGTACAGTTGAGCTGAATGTTTGCTCAGAACCACCCTGTAGCCTCCTGATTAACAGTTTTGCAGTAACAGATACGTTTTCAAACTTCACCTCTCTGTATTTATAAGAATTTCACTTTGCTTAGTATCTTTCTGGGGGGCTTGTTGATCTAAATCTTCTAAGGGGACAGACTGGTGGGCAAGACGTAATGCTAAGTTTTGAGAGAGGGACAAAATTCCCTTTTGAACCCTGTCACATCTTTACCTTACGTACAGGAAAGGGTGTTCTAGTCATTCTGTAGGTCCTCAAAGAGAAAGGTCAAGATTAGTTGCCCAGGATTGCCATAGTTGTGAGCAGAAAGGCAAAAAACAATGAAAGACCTGAAAGTTTCATTCTGGGCTATTATATAAAATTCACCACTGTGTATTTAGGTCTGTAAGGGCCTATTTTCACAGGATAGAGAATTGTGTATTAGTTCACTTCATGCTTGGTGATAGCCAAAGTACCATATTTCATATCCATGAAGCTATCTCTTCATGGATTATGAATTTTCAGGGAGAGGAGTTCTAGAGGATTTTAAAACATTCAAAGTGCTGCACTTGAATACAGAAGAGCAAGGCTTCTGTGCTTCTTTAATAATTATTGAAAATATAAGTGGAAATTCTTTCTGTGACGACTGGCAGAAGGTAACATTTTATTTAGATTAGCAAAAAGAGAAAGTAATGCTATATATGGAAATGCCAGTATTTAAGATACTTTGTATATTTATGTTAGGATTTGTGACTGTTTGCTGTACTGCTTCGTTTATCTAGATGCTTCATTTTCTGAATGTCTCTTTGCTCTTTATTTAGGGCGGGGGGGTGGAAGGGAACTAAACACCCCCATGTCATTAAAAAGCCTGTACATTCAGTATTTAGGATCAGTTTGTATCTCTACTAAACTGGAGGCCTTTCCAAGCCCAAATTTAGACAATACATAAAAACATTACTAAACAATTAGGTAATGTTTCACAATGTTCCTTTTATTAGTTGAATCACTTCCATGCACTTCAATTTTCCTAACTTCTTGCCCTCAGTATGGATCAGAATTGTCTTGAGGGGATTGGCAAACTGAGAGAGAAAGGTTAGTGCTAAGCTGCCTCAAACCCAGGACTGTGAGTTATTAAGGTCTAAGGTCATAGACAAAAAAAATGGTAAAGACTTTTCTTAGGTCATCCAGCTTATCTCCAAGCTTGCTGTGTTTCCTGAAACTCTGAAAGAGAATGGACACAAACCCCAGTAAAATGGGAATAGATTCTCTGAAGTAATAAAGCAGCTATTTGTGGTCTCTCCTTACATCAACCATCAAGCAGTACCTGTGTTTCTGTGCTTGTGGACTATCTGACATCTACATTGCTGCCTTTGAATTTGATGTTCTTTTACAAAGCTGGAGGTTGCACAGTGGACAAAGAAGTGAAATTGGAGAAAGATTTGAAAAATTCTATTAGCTTCCATTTAGCTCTAAGAAAATAAGTGCATTGAGGAGTGAAGAGTGAGAGGTGAAATGTATAGAGCAAACCTGTGAAGGTTTCAAAAGCTTGGAGGAACTATTCTTTACATGAGAACAACTGCCCATGGGTTTCTGAAATGGTCTCTGTCCAGAGTAAGTTTGTAGGTGCCTGTTGATTGCCTGGTTTCATACACTGCATCTGGAGGTGGGACAGGGCAGGCAAGTGAAGGAAGGCATGTCTATTCCTGCAAGCCCTTGTGCTCAGTTTTAGCTCACTGAGGCAATGCAGGACTGAACGTCTACAGGCTCAGCGTGGAGTGGAGAGGTATAAACAAGCACTGGAAATGGTCAGGTGCCAGCTAGGACAGTAAAATTCTGAGATAATATTTGTTCAGCTGTCTCCTCATGACAAAAAAGAAGAGGAAAGCAGAGTGGGAGATCCAGCAAAGTTGGGGTAGCATATTAATTATAACCAGAGCTCTGTGTTTATACGAAAATGTGTGATAAATCATGGCCAGATTTTGTCTATTGAAGAATAGAAGATTCTTTGATCCAAAACAGTAATAAGGCACTAAAATTAGGATTCCTGTTACTTCCTTTTTCTTATCTTCAGTGGCCTTTGCTAGTCACTGATAACTGTACTGGGAATGGTAACCTCAAACCAGATGCTCTGCAACTAAAATTCTCTTTAACTTCAGTTGGGAAGTTCTGAGTGTCTAAAGGATGCAGAACTGGATTGTTAGGAAGAAATTAAAGAGGGAGCTCAAGGTAAATGGCCACTCCATCTGGACTTTGAGCTTTATTCACTGCTTGGTTCAAAAGCTCCATTTCTAAGGTCAGGTACAGAGGGGCAGCCAAGCTCTGGGGTGCTGGGTAGCAGGTCTGTCTGAAAGTGACCTGGGCAGAAGTGGTCAGTGCAGTCAATCTTTTGGCATTAGGATTTGATCTTGTTGATGGAAACCAGTGGGGGGGGGGTATATTTTTTTTAAGTGCCGCCCATATGATGACACAGGTAATCAGCCATGGAAATCAGTGTTACAGAGCAGTCAGTGCTAGCATCTGCTTATAGAAAGTGCTATTTGGTCACATTGCAGAAATTGTGAAGTGGGTTGTGGTGCCTTTCCTGGTGTGAGCATGTTCAGCCTGTTCTGTAGTAGTAGATGTGATTGTTACAGTGATAATGGAAATGTTGGACTGGACAAGTAAAACATGTATTCACACAAAACTAAACACATATATATTAAGTTTAAGGTGCCAAGCACTTGAAAGCATATTAAAGGGTAATAGCAGTGAATATTTTCTAACTGCCCCTCTGTCAGCTAGGGATGCTTGTTATGTTCCTTTGACTTTCCTGGTTGGACAAGAAAACTTGAAATTTTGCAAAATGCTTACAGAAAAGCAAAAACTGACTGTGTGACTCATCTGTATTCCACAGCCAACTTTTACAAGCTGTTATTTGTAATTATTAAATAAGAAAACTAAGAAGTCAGCAAGTATATTTGTGAGTTTGCTGTATCCATGTATTTGTGTCAAAGTTGTTAATTAAATTTAAAATTTGATGTGTGTGTAGGAAGTATATGTTGCCCTTTAAGTCGTTTGGCCTTACATAAACATCCTTGCTTTCACTTATCACTCAATTAAGTATTTAATTCAGTCCTGTTTAGCATACTCAACACTTCGCAGGAGGCACACAACATTTCTAGTGTGAAGCTCATTCAGAGAGGCACAGACTGTCCTCGGTGCCAGCTGACTTTAAAGCATGAGCTTGTATCAGCTCTACTCATGAGCATGCAGTGTTTTTCCTTTTTCAGTAATGCTTACTTGAACAAAGGCTTTCCCTTACAGAGCTTAAGTAGTGCTCTAATCAAAGGGGCTATTTGAAAAAGTCAGTTGTCCTCTTGAGTTCCTCTCACCTTAGAAGTCGTTTCAGCTCAGTTATGAAGAAAATACCACGTTATACCCATGGTGGGTAATACCTCTCAGCCTCACTTAGGGATTAACAGTTTCTGACCACCTTTGTTTGTTGTAGTGCAGGTAGAGGCTGGGAGGAAGGGGGTGAGGGCATGGCGTTCTCCCTGTGTGTGGCAGTTCTGTGCCAGAGGTGGCAGAGTTTGGTTTATTTTCTGGGTGATCTCCATTTGTTATTTAATAGAGCAGTAGAGTAAAAACCATGTTCAGTCAGTGTCACTATCGCATTTTAAGTATCCTTAAATGGTAAATCTTTAACCAAGTTTTTTTTTGTTCACAGACATCAAATAGCATTGGTTCTGGAAAGGAAACAGAACGGTCCATGACTATGAGAAAATCAGTAATACCTGATATTCCCTCATCGCATGAGAGTTTGATCAAATGGGCTTATGAGCACAACTATAGCCCAGTTACCTCCTACACAAAAGCCCCAGTTGCTAACAGATTTCATCTGCAACTTGAAGACACAGGTGAGCTTGAAGACAGACTTTTAGCTTATTAAAAAAATACATTTGGTATTTCCAGGAATGTGATGGTTTGAAAGGTGCTTTGTTGTTGGGCATTGCACTGTATTGGTCATCAGGAATACTGGTAATATCTACAGATGCCAATTAAAAAAATAATCTGTGGCTTTTTTATTAGAAAAATCCAGGCAAATTGTGTTGATTCCTGATATATATTGTTGGAATTAAATGGGTATGGTTTATCTGACTCAGAAGCAGTTAAGAGCTGATCATGTTTAGTGTTCACTGGAATGGGCTTAGCAACCGAGTATCTTCTTATTTAATAAATCCAGCTTTTATTTTCTTTTTTTCCAAAAGTATGAGCATATTGTTTCGTTGAGACAATTAAATGAAAATTTAAATTGTTAAGAGATAAAATGTGCTTACCAGGAAAGTCTGTGTGAACAGAATAAATACAGCTGTTTTAAAAAATTTAGTTATTTTTTCAGTCATTGCTGATGTAAAGATATGAGTCCACTGAAGCTAGTAGAGTTGTGTCTGCTTTTTGACTAATTCTGGACTTCAACCATGAAAAGTGTTGTTTAGTTGTTTTGGTGAAGCTTATGTTCATATGAATTTTATCAGTTGCGCTCTCATGGGTTACAGATAACTATTTGCTTAAGCCAGATGTTGAGATTTCTGTCCTAAGCAGTCTTGTGTATAAGCCAAGAGACTGTTCTTGTTTGCTCGGTGCAAAGTTAACTCTTTCTAAGCTTCAATCTGGTTATGCAAGTACATACAGTACAACAGCAGAGTGACTGAATTTGGGATGGGGCAGGTCATGGAAGAATTTCATCTAATGATTCACACTTAGGCTGTTTCAGCAGCACTGAAATAGTGCATTTGCTGAACATGATGTTTCTTTTACCTCCATGGTTGCCTTTCCATATAATAGGCCCCCTTCTGAAAGCTTATTTTCCATTCTTAGTGAGACAGATTTCTAACAGGGACTAAATATACCAAGATTAGATGCCTCAGTAAACACTAAACCCTTAGTGGGGAAATTGTGGCTAGTTTCCTGAAAAGTATAAAAATGCTGCTTTGGATGTCCTTCAGGAACTTCCTTTCTGGGTTTTTTTGGTGTGGGGTTTTTGTTGTTGTTTGGGTTTTTTTTGGGGGGGAGGTTGTGGGTTTTTTGTTTTTTGGGTTTTTTGTTTTGGTTTGATTTTTTTGTTTTGTATGAAATTCTGAATAGTTCTGAATAGTTTTAGGAAAAATATTGAATGACCTAATTTTTCTTTCTTTCTTTTTCTTTGTGTGTTTTTTTTTGTTTTGTTTTGGTTGGGGTTTTTTTTTGGGTTGGTTTTGTGTGTTTGTTTTTTAGAAGAGATGAATGATGAAGAAGACCATTCCCTTCCTCCAGAGCTGACAGAATTGCTGGGTGCTAATCCTCTGCCTGCCCCAAAGAATCCTGCATTAAGTGATGGCCTGACTTTTCCTTTTCACATTAACAGAGGAAGACATGACACAGTGGGAGAAGGAATATTTCCATCCAGGGATTCAGTGGATACGTTGATAAATCATGACTTTGACCATTCCCTCTCAAAACATAAAGAACCAGAAGAGGTTCAGGGCAGTGCTGATGTAGCTTTGTCAATAAAGTGTGAGGACAAAGTCATGACAGTAGCTGTAGAAAAAGACTCTCTGCAGGTTGGTATTATCTCCTGTTCTCAAATTTGGGTAGAATTTTTTTGGCAGACCATTTTATTTAATAGAAGCATTTAGGTTGGAAAAGACCTTGAAGTTCCTTAAGTCCAACCTTTAACCTAGCACTGCCAAATCCACCACTAGGCTATGTCCCTAAAGACAACATCTATATGTCTTTTTAAATACCTCAAGGGGTTGTGACTCCACCACTTACCTGGGCAGCCTGCTTCAGTGCTTTATAACCCTTTTGGTGAAGAAATGTTTTCTATTTGTATTTTGATTTAAAAAAATATTCTGAGATCTATAGCCTGATGATAATAGATTGGTGAGGATACTACACTGCAGATATTGTTAGCCATAACTCGTGGTCATGTTTCTTCTTCCCAACAGTCTGGTAGTTTTTAGGGGAATTTCTGATTAAAGCTTTGCTGGGCTGGTTCTGTCAAAAAAATGACTGTACTCCAACAATCAGCCTGAGTTTTTAATCTCCAAAGTACAAAGAAGCTGCTGTTGATAGCTGTATGAGACCTGAATAGGTCTGTCTTCACAATCTACCAGCTGACAGGTTGCTTGTGTCCATTTGCATTGTGGAAGAGAGCCTGATACAAACAGCATTTTTAGCTCGTTTCAGACCAAACAGAGTCAGCATTATTAATCAACAGATTAATAATGAACCTGTTGTTTTCTTTGTTCCATGTTACATCTATTCCCTGTCTGTCATGTATAACAGCGTTTTGAGAGTGACCTTCCCTGGATGGCAGTACAATGAACTTCACTTCCTCCTATCAGCAGTCATGAGCAGTACTCTGAGCTGCACTTTAAGCAAGAGCCTAACACAATTGTGTCTCAGCCACTTACAAAGTGCCTTTGTTTCAGGCTAGTGGCTACACGAGGACAGAGCTCTCGCTGCTGGATCACTCTTGCAAAGCCAGGATGAATGGGACCCATTTCATTCTGGAGTCTTCGCTGAACAAATGCGGGACTCGGACAGCATATATCTTGAACAAGATCGTTTATTTTAACTCTGTGAGTATTTTACAAAGAGGAGCCGCCTTCTGCACGGCACATCAGAGTGGTACAAGGAAGTCATTGTCGTTAGCTTTAGTCTTAGCAGAAAGGAGGCATCCTGACCTTTTCCTGTCTAGCGCCAACCTAGTTGCAGCTACAGTCCCTGTATTCAGGACAGTATGAAGGCTGCATTCAGTGTGCTCTCTGGCCAGATAGTATCCCAAAGGAAAAAGGAGGAGTTGGAGTTAAATACTCTTACAAAACCGCGTGGCTGCACTTCGGGGACCATCTGTACCAGTCTCAGAGAAGTTGTACCAGCTTTCGCTATGCAGCTTTGATGTAGCCATAGATGAGCATTGCTACAGAGCTGTAAGGAGTGAAGTTTTGAGATTGCACAATACCATTTACTTCATATGCTGAATTACTTTAAGTGAAATTTTTTCCTTCCAAAATTGTGTGAAAAAGGCTCTCAAAGTGTGAGGAAAAGACGGCAAATGCTTTTCTCCTATAATTTGGGTTCGTATTTGCTATCAGTTGATGCTTGTGATGGAGTGACTCAGTACTCATATATGACTGATGATGCTGAAAGGACCTCACTTAGGGTTGAAGTGACTGTTTCTACACTGGCACAGATTGTACAGCTGGAGTACAGTGCAGCTAATCTGGGTTGGAAAACAATAGCACGTTTCTCTTGCTGAGCTTTCCAGTACATAGAAGTAACCTTGGCAAATGTTTGAAAGCCTGTGGTCCAACCCAAACACAGCTAGGCAGTCTGATCAGACCTTGCCTGGTTAAAACCATTCTTTACTGGCAAGTCTGTAGCACCTAACTTTAGAAACAGTCCTAAACCAAGACTGGATACAAACATCACCAAACTACAGAACAGCACGTGTTTTGCATCTAAATACTGTCATTGTCCCCATATTTTATTATGGCCTGAACTAAAATGGGTATTTGCCTCCTCTCCTTTCTCCTTCATGGCTTTTAATAGTCTTGGCTATTCCTTTGAACTCTGAATCGTGTTTCGGAGCATTTTTCGTAAAAAATAAACATCATGCAGGGAGTCTCAAAGAGTGTGTCCAAGAAAACAAAGTCCATGTCCTGGAAAGGAGGGGACTAGCTGAGGAGAGCCTCAGAGTGTACAGAAGCTGAGTGCAAGACATTGGAAAACAAAACTGGACATTTTCAGAAGTGTGTAAAGGAGGGGGAAAAAAAGAGGAATTCAGAGGGGAGGGAATTCAGTAGAAATTCAGAGGAAAAAAAAAAGAAAACAGAGAAAAATGAAGAAAGGAACATGATGGTTTGGGGTGAACATCTCAAAAAAAAAAAAAAAAGAAAAAAAAGGCAAATGACAGAAGAGAAAATCCTTTAATGGCTGTAACACTCCCAGTGTTTTTTCTGTGAGTGCATTAAGGAAAATGCAAGTTGCAAAAAAATCACTTTAGAAAGCCATTTCTTCTTTAAATGTTGGTTATAGAAATCCCAGAAACAGAATGGAAATTCTAGGATCCTCATTCAGACGCCAGCACCCAAACTGTCTTTTCTGGCTCTGAATTGTGGAAAAAACTTAAGGGACGTTCTCTAAATATAACGTGCACATCTTTCGTGCCCAGCACAAGGCTGTTTAAGACTTGCTTTCACCATCTGCTTAGCTTGTGTGCTTCTCTTGGCCTTTGCATTGTTCTGGAGAACAGCATAATAACAATGGAGAGTACTGAATTATCGCCTAATTTTATGTGTTTGCAATACCTTTTGTGCAGATTGTCATTCAGCTGTCATCACCAGCTGAAAGCAGCGGCTTTGATGATGATGACATGGAATCAGGTGATAATGGATTTCCAGGGGATGCTGATGAGGGAGATGTTGCTTTCCCAAGCTGGCCTGAAATAGCGGTACGTTACTCTCTGGTTTGCACCTGACAGTAGAGAAATGCCTGTTGTAATGGGTACTTCACATAAATTGCATTAATTGTGTAGCTGTTAATTTGTCTTTTAACACATTTCTTCTCACTTCTATTTCTTGTGACCCCAGTAGTGACTAAATAGACAGTAGGTGGGCGTGTATTGTATGCTCCAAATCTGTCCTTCTCCAACTACCACTCCTGACTCAGAGTGTATTTTGTATTGTATTTTGCATTTCAGTTTAATTGTACCCTGCAGCAGCCAGAGAATGACAGAAATGGTGTGTTCTGGCCTCCTGAACCACACATGGCCAATGTGACCTTCAACATGGAGCTGTACAAAACAGATCTGTTCCTTGCTCCCTCCCAAGGACTCTTCTCTGTTGCTGAAAATGGGCCAGTATATGTAGAGGTAACAAATGGCAAAAGGGCTGTCAAACTACGTCGACGTTTTGCAAGGCCTTGTGGCTGAGCCAAATCTGTGCTTGTCAGGGGAAGGGTCTCCTTGTACAGTTGTTTTAGATAGAAAGGTGGCTTTGGTGGCTGCAGAGAACAGAAACTGTGGGGTAATAAGCAGGACAATTTTTTTGGCTCAGAACCAAAGGATTCCTGCAAAATGGATGAATTTAACTTCAAGTTAAATTGGTAATTCTTGCCAAACTTGGTTTCCTGTGAAGAACTTAAAAGTGGTCTCTGAGCTCTTGCTCTGAACTGGCATTTTGTGATGGAGGCTTCAGGGTTCATTTTTATGGGGTAATATGGCTGAGCATCATCTGAAAGATGTAAACATGCAAAAAATGCCTACTTGTGTCTTGCCATAGGCTAATGTTCTTGGGCTGTAAAGTTCATGCTGTTTCATATCTCCAATCCACATGACAAACAGCAGTTACACTTACAAACACCATCCTTTTGAATACTGTCATGCAAGAAATCTGATAATGTTAGATAAATAAGCAGCAAAGTCAACAGCCAGGTACCTTTGACTTTAGGTGTGTTTTGGACCTGGTAATTTTTCCACGTTTTGCAAAGTGGCTTATGAAATCTAGGATGTTTCAAACCAGTAGTGAGTATTTCTAAAGGTAGTCATGGGAACAGAATTTGGCATTTTTTAAATAACAGTACACACTAATAAAACCATCATTTGCAGTGATGTAGTGTCACCTTTTTATAGATAAGCAAATCAAGAGCTGGTGAGCTGTGGGCTTTTAAAACTAGGAAAATTAGTATATTGACTGAAGCAGTGCTGTGCCACGGTTCTTTTGCCCAAATTAGTTCCTCTTTGTGAGCCCACCTTGCACATTATAAGCATAGTGCCCAACTTCATGTTGGAGCAGTTTTTCTTCGCTGCTTCAGAGTGTTATAGTTCGTTCTCATTCTCTACCCAGTGAGAAGTACGTAAGCCAGTTGAAGCAAAAAAGAATGTCACGCTCAGTTAAGGGTATGTTTATAAAAGACAAGCTATTTTTTTTTTATTTGGATAAAACTGGCTGCTGCTTTCAGTGACCTGGGATGAATCCCCATGGCTCCATGCTCTCTGGATTTGTCCAGTTCTGGAGCTGTTTATTCAGACAGATGTTCTGATTTCTTCATCACCTGTCCTGGCAGAAGCCTTATTTTTTTCTGCTTCTCTTTTTTGCACAGTGGAAAAATCTGTATCAGGTTTGAACTTCTGTGATGCCTTTATCTGACACAGATTTTTTTTTTTCATTTTTGTTTCTGTTTTGCTGTTGTTATTAACACATGTGGTTTAGGGTTAATTAGTTGGTTATAATCTGTAAGCACTCTCTATCTGCCTTTTCTTTCTCTGCTAAAAATAGTTTTTGTATTTTAATCTTCTAGCATTTTTTTCTTTGCTCCTGTCATGTTTTTATTATATTTTGTTCTCACCTTCTTCCTGTAGTTTCCTCCTTTCCTTGAGACATTATTTATCCTTTTACTTACCTGACGATAGTGTTTCATGATACTGTAGTACGCCTGTCCTCCTTGCCATGATTTCTCTTTAACTAGTTGACACCATCAGGTTGTTTACCTATCAGTACCTGTGGCTTGACTTTCATTCATCAGTCTTTATTTCTGTTCTTTCTTGCTTAGGTGGTTATAGCACATTCCTTCATCTTAAATTTGATTGCTACTCACATAAGGGAGAGAAAAAATGAGAAATGCTGTTATTCACTGCACAACTTGTAGCATCCAAAAATTTCTATATAGACCACAGGAAAATTGGCAGGCTTTTTTTAAAAATATGCATGAGGCACATATGGATTAAGTACACATTTAAAGTGTATTTCTTCTAAGAAGGAAATTATTTCTTGTGGAACTGTTTTCATCAGGCAGTGTTAATGGTTAGGCACAACACTTCTGTTGTTTATTAAGAGCAACATGCTTCATTTGTTACAAATTCCATTTAAATTTTTTTCCTAGTTATTCTGTAGCATTTGTTATCTGCATTCCAGTCCAGCTGAACAACATCAGTGCCCTAGACCTTTGCAGTCTTAAGTATTTTTCATTAAATAATACGAATTTCAGACTTACAATAAACTAAAAGGATCATTTCACAATAAATTACAGCTTTTTAGGAGGCTCTCCTGCCCCCTCAGCCCAAGAATGCCACCCACACATCAGTGTGACCTCGTCTCTGCCTCTGCATTCCTCTCCTGGCTGGAGGGTGTTTCTTTGCTGTGACTCTTGCTTTTCTTTTTTTCCCCTTTACATTAAAGTTTCAAACCAATACAAAAGTTTTGAGCAGATACAAAGACATGGAATCAGTGATTGGCTTCCACAGGGCTCTGCTGTAGCCTGTGCCCTGAAGGGAAGAGGTGGTTGCAGTCATTAACTGTGTCTGATCTGGGCCGGGGTTTTCATTTGCTTTTGGGAAGATAAGGGATTGCTGTATGTATGCATGGTTATGCTATTAGACAGCTGCTGGTTTTGAAGCCACAGATTTTCTGTCCCTCCGAATGACAGTCTGATCCTTAACATTTAGCCTTCAAGATAGTTCAGACTGGAAGTGGCACTGGAAAACTGCTTTAAAAAAATTGTTGAAAATGTTAATGAAATGTGAAGTAAAAATGTCATTCCTGACATCTTACCATCTCTTTCTTTTCAATGCAGGTGTCTGTGACTAAAGCTGACAGGTCCTTGGGCTTTGCCATTCAGACATGCTTTGTTTCCCCGTTTTCAAATCCAGATAGAATGTCTGACTACACCATTATAGAAAACATTTGTCCTAAAGATGAGTCTGTTAAATTCTACAGCGTTGAGAAGGTGAACTTTCCAATACCACATGCACAGAGGGACAAAAAAAGATTCAGCTTTGTGTTTAAACCCATGTTCAACATCTCACTGCTCTTTCTTCACTGCGAGTTGACTTTGTGTACAAATAAAGACAAAGATACTCAAGGACTGCCAAAGGTCAGTAATATATTGAAGTCTAAACTTCTAATATTTTTTTCATCTGAACTTTGAAGGGAATAAAGAGTTTTTTATGGAATTGATGAAATATCTCTAGCATATTTTATTAGATGACTTTTAATGCATTCTAATGATATTTTAATAGATAAGAGTTATGCTGTGCTCTTTGACTGTTCAAATTGGAGTTTCTCACTACAAGAAAAAAATTAAGTTGCTGGAGCTTGTCCAGAGAAGGGCAATGAAGCTGGTGAAGGCTCTAGATAGAGCACAAGTCTTATGAGGAGCAGCTGAGGTGTTTAGCCTGGAGAAGAGAGGCTCAGGGGAGACCTACTCACTCTCTACAACTATCTGGAAGGAGGCAGACCTCTTCTCCCAAGTGCAAGCAATAGACTAAGGGGAAATGACCTCAAGTTGTGCCAAGGGGGGTTTCGATTGAATGTTAGAGAAACTTTCTTAACAAAAAGGGCTGTCAAGCACTGGACCAGGCTGCCCAGGGAAGCAGTGGAGATGCCACCCCTGGAGGTATTTAAAGGATGTGTGTCCTTAGGGACGTAGTTTAGAGGTGGACTTGGCAGTCCTAGGTTAATGGTTGGACTTGGTGGTCTTAAAGGTCTTTTCCAACCAAAACCATTCTATGATTCTAAATTTCATTAGGGGGTTACATGGGATACATAGAAATCGCTTTTTATTCTGCACATGGTTCAGATTTATCTTTGCTATCCATATCACATCCATACCCAAATTGTAAACAATTCTACCTTTAATTTCCAAAGATGATACCAGATAATATTGTAGTCTGATTATCACAACAGAGAATTGTCAGATTTTGCTTTATAACTACTGGAAATGGCTTTAAATTAGTTGCCAGTGTATTCTAAAATTCAGAATTCATTTCTACTTTGGGCTATGTGCACATCTACTTTAAGATGTATTATTTTAAAGGTGATTTGTCATTGTTGATCAACACGTGCTGGTGGTTACAGTTTTGCTACCAGATTTTTCAGAAAACATTTATCCTAAAATCAAGTCATTCCTACCATTTCAGTAACACCCCAGTAAAGGTTGTTAGAGGATCCTTAGTGAAGGCAAAGGTTGCATCCTGAAGCACAGCTAGGAATTATCTTTGACACGTAATTGCCTTACACGGTTGTTTGGAGGTTCTCCTCTCTCTCTCTCTTTTTGTGTAAATAGCATAGGGTAAAACTGATGATGAGGCAGCTGTGCAGCTGGCACTGCTCCCCTCACAGAGGGGTGACTCTGGCTTCACGCGCTGTTTCTTCCCCTTGCAGTGTGTTCCTCCTGATGAAGCTTGCACCTCTCTCAATGTGGATATGATCTTGGCCATGATGCACAACAAGAAAACCTTCACTAAGCCCCTTGTTGTAATAACACATGAAGTAAAACCAGAAGGTATGAAAATGAGTTTGAACTTTTTAATAAAGATATATATAAATATCGTTGTGTAACTTAGAGCTGCTTGAAGTGATGGAGTCCTCCAAGTATGTGGCATCATATAATCTTGTGGTGACACTGTGTTTTTAAGATGTTATTTGTTTAGATATTTCCCTGGCAGCAGTCATTATGGCAGTTCGTTGTAGTTTTTAACTGTCTTTATTGATCTCTGGACATGTGGTTTTTCCAGGCATCAAGGAAGAAACACCATACTACACAACAATATGCATTCCAGAAGTATTAACACAACAATATGGGTTTCATAGTATTAACATATACTTCTGATAATACTTTCAGAAGTATTAACATATTAACAAAGTATTAACATTGTATAGGATGCAGTGGTGCATCCAGCAACTTCTTGTTGCCCAGAGGTCAAAGGCAGTGCTCTGTTTCTGGCTGTATCATTTCTTTCTTGTGCTTGTAAATATATATTAGGGAATAAAATCAGGCTTTAGCCTTTTAGCTTCCCCCTTTGTAAGGCAAAGGGGTGCCCACCAGAGAGAGACTCCTTAGACTGTTAAGCTACTAAGAGCAAAAGACGAGATGCACAAAGGTTTTTTAGCTCCACTTTGGTGGGGCTTGTTGGATTACATAATCTATGGAAAAACTCACGAGTGTGGCTGGTAACAGGGTGAAGGAGTTGGAAAGGCTGAAGAGCATTTATGAGATAATGCTGAACAGCATGATGAGACAATAGCTTAAGAATATGCCCTGTGAGTGATGGAAAACAAGAACTGTTTTCACACTTTCACTTAACTTGAAAAGTTTTCCTAGTGAATTCCTCTGACAACAGCATCAGTCATGTTTTGATGCATTTGTAGAAGAAAATATGTGTATTATCTTTTCCTTTTGTATTAGCATGGGAGCTTAGTCAGAAGATCTAGTGGGTTCATGTGCACATCAAGAATCTTCCGATTGTGTCTGAAGGCAGTTTGACCTTTGGAATACTTTTTGTGGAGTGTCCAAAGGCTGGGGATCAGAAGTCCTTTAACCTCTGTTGTACAGTGTGTGCTTTTTAGTCTTTGAACTATTTAAAGTGCCACACAGCATTGCTAGGGGACATGAGCAACAACTGTTTCTGCTGAAATCTACAAGTCAGTTTGTGTTTAGTTTTTCAGGTTTTTACAAATTTGTTAATACAAATCAAATCCACTATGAATTAAAGTCAAGTATTTGATCCATCAGTGTGGTGCAATTAAAACTGTACTGGGGGCCTGATTCTGTGATTCTGCACTCTTTCTTTTTGCAAAGGTCTCTTTCTCTCTCTCCCTCTCCCTCTCTTTCTTTTTTCCAGTGGTTATTCTATTGGGAATGAGTAAATCCTGCAACTGAAGTTCAGCTTTCAATAAACAGACTCGTACTCTGAGCTCTCTTGCCCTTCCGATGTGTGGAGCATTGTGCACAGCTCCCGTCTCGGGCTCCACTCAGAATGTTGTCTTTGTCAGAGGCACAAGGTCTCAGTGTGCAAAGACGAGCTAAATTTATAAAGATTAGTTACAAGACAACAGTGTGATGGAGTATTTTGTGGCATTGTGGGTGATTTAGGCTAATTGTGGGATGTTTGGTGGAAATCTCAGCATATCACAGCTTTCAGACATAATACAAAGCGGCACAGTAACAACGTAGCTTTGTTGGTATGCAGTTGTTCTGCAGTGAATCAAGAAACCCCTTTCTAAAAGCCAAATGCCATTGTTGGCCAATATGTGAACCTAAGATTTGGAGAAGAAATTCTATCGCATTACTAACAGGAGAATTTACATCTCAGAGGTGGTGTTTCTCACTTGCTTTCAATGTGGACAGGCCAGCTTTGCAGTTGCAAACTGCATTATGTGAGTTACTGCCACTGGATCCGCTCTCCTAGCCAAACAGAGAAGTCATGTGGTTGACATCAAAAATCAGAACAAACTGGTCAAAGGTGTCATCTTTTTTTCTTCAGATAAGCTTATGACAGTCATTGATTGTGACAGAAGTCACAACATATAGTAAATGAGAATGCCTTCCTCCCCTCATAATTTTATTAGTTATTTACAGGCTCAGTTGCTTACACTGTTGCGGTGGATCCCAATGGAAGTGTGTAAAACCTAACTCCATGCCACGTTCTTTCCCTTGCATTCTTGCATTTCACACACACTCTCCCCCACGTCAATGAAAGACAGATGGATGGCCACTGTAATGCTAGGAAATGCATGTTCTTCTGTTTAAACAACCTATCAATGTCTTTGTTCAGATTTTTGCTCAGTGTAGGAAACTTTAGATTGTTATTACTTCAGCAAATAGAAAATCAAGTGAGCAGCTAACAAGTGCTTCTGTCCCACAGAGGTGTAGAAAATCATAATAATTTCTAAAGGCTGGCTGCTGATGCTTTTTAATGAGATGCTTTTCCTAGTCCTCAAGGATTTCCAGTGCTTCTGTGTTGCTCTGGGCAAACCACATTAAAATACATGTAAGGACTAGATGACTGGGGAGACTTGATAATGGGCTACACGCCTATCATTAATTAGCAGACTTTATATTCTCTGCAGAGAAGCCAATGACAGAATAAGCATGAAAAATTAATTCTCCCCTCAGCTCTGAAGGCATTTTCTTGGCACTTGGGACATGCTATTGGAGTGTTTGGACAGTCAGTGCCCTTACCCATGTTTGTAGTGTTCAGTGCTCCTTGGTTTGTGTCCAGCCCTCCTCACAGATCTCACATTCAGTTATGCTTTGGCTCTTCGGCGTGCTTGATGCCTTTCCAGCTTACTTGTGCCCCCCCATACCCCCTCTCCTTTCACCTGCTCCCTACTGCCATTCCACCTCCTTCCTGCCATCCTGCCCAGAGCGATCTGGAAGCAATACTCATGTGTTATAACAAGTGACAATAATTCAGTTTACAAAAAAAATGCTTTTCTGGATATTGCAGGCATGTGTGTTTCAGAGCCTAATCATCTTATAAAGTCTTGCTGGCAGTTTAGTGTTCCAGTTTGGGTTTTACAAGTTAGAAGCATCATCTTGGTTTAAGAATACTTTAAATAAATCAGTGCTTTTATTTTCACCATTTCTGAACAACTATGTTTATGTAGCAATTAAACTTTTTTTTCAGTTGCTAAAGATACAAAACCAAGTTTTGGGACACTGTCTTATCAAATCCTTTAGCAGCTGTGGCACTGAACACACTCAGATGTGCCAGAATTTAAATGAGATCCCTAGGTTACTGGACAATCCAGAAGCAAACTGCAGCTAACCAAACAGGTCCTTGGGTCTGAAGCCAGAATCTCTGGCTCTTCTGTTTGAGGTGGCATTCTTGGAGAAAGATAAGAGAAACCAGTTAAGCAAAAGAAGGGAAAATTCTTCATTTTTTAACATTTGCTTACTTGTCTCTTTCTGTTACATGCTGATAATGATGATGATATTTGATACTTTTGCCAAGAATAATAGCTTTGATATAAAGGCTGTGAGCTTTTATTTCCTAGATATAATTGAAAAACAAAAAACCCATAACAAAACAAAACAAAAACCCCAAAAAACCCAAGCCAACTTCCAAGACAGAATACCAGATAAGACTCAGGAAAATGTGTGAATCAAGACATGTTCATGCAGCTGGGACAAAGCAGTGTGTGATTCTGTCTTGTGCCATAATACTGAATTTTCTTTAGAGGTGGTAGCCAGCGTTTGATTTTA
The DNA here is from genome assembly GCA_022605575.1 of Laterallus jamaicensis coturniculus. Classification (NCBI taxonomy): domain Eukaryota; kingdom Metazoa; phylum Chordata; class Aves; order Gruiformes; family Rallidae; genus Laterallus; species Laterallus jamaicensis. The sequence goes on from JAKCOX010000007.1 coordinate 17,643,286, forward strand.
ATTTTGTGTGTGTGATGTAGCTTGCCTGTACCTCATGGTTGTGATTATTGAGTCAGATGAATGTAATTGCCTTGAAATAACCTTTGTAACCTACAATCTTTAAGAGCTCCACGTAAGGATGACCAGAGTTACTGCAGGTCAGACCTGATATCTGGGTGGGAAAGGTTGCAGCAAAATATATGATGCAAAATATATGATGCCTGAACTATATAATATATTTTGCCAGCAAAATATATGATGCATGAACTGTACTATAGATATGTTCCCCCAGGGAATGATCAATACACAGATAGAATTCTTCTGACCTGAGAAAGATTATTGAATTCAGGCTAGTTTTCCTCAAGTTTCTGGTTTGTAAAAATTACAATTAATGTCTTTCTGTCAGATCAGATACTGAATGTTGTTTGCATAGTTTATAAGCTGTATGTGGAATTCTGTGTGATTAATGTTTTGTGGGTTTTGTTTTGTTTTTTCTTTTTTAAATTAGATCCTTCCCTCCCAAAGCCAAATGTGAGACAGCCACGTAAGTAACTCTTATACCAATCTCTTTTGAAGCCCTAAACTTTCGTCTATAAAGTATTTGATCAATGAAGAAAGCTATCTTCAAGTTTTCTCTGTGTGTGTGTGTGTGAAATTCTGGGCCAGAACAGAATTCTGACTGCATTTCTGGCTGAGATCCCCACCATCATTTAGAGAGAAGGACTGTGACCTTTTGTGTATGTGAAAATTGCATTTGGGAAAGCACCGTTGTGAGTGTCAGCCTTAGCAAGTTTGTTTGCTGGTGTGTGTGTTATTTCCCCCCTTCCTGGCTGAGGCCACCACTTCCCAGTAGCAGGGTTTCGGCAGCAATGCCATCTTATGGAGCTCCTGTGTCATACTCCAGGCCTCCCTCCTGCCCTGTGCTGCAGCTGGCCACATCCCCAGTTACTCTGGCACCAGCACTCGCAGGTCATGCTGTAGATGAGATCACTGACTTGTTACGGATGAATTTTCTGTTGTCTTGGGGAAGCAAATTAACCAGGGTCAATTAGTGACCCAGGAAGGGAAGAAAAGGAGAGAAGCAGTGCTAGAAGACAATAAGAAACAGGAAGGTGAAGATGATTTGTAGCCAAAAAAAAAAGGAGAATGAAGGGAGAAACAGGGAAGATTACAAGAGGAAGTGCAAAGAAGGTTTTTATCCCCTTTGCTTCTGTCTCCATGTCTTTGGGTCTAAATTTGCTCAAAATAGCAAGGGGAATGCAAAATGATGCTTCTGCCACTTTAGCCTCCATGCAACTTTCTCCTATTCAACTGTTATCTCCTAAGAGGAGACGACACTAGCTGGTGTCTTGAGCGGGGGCGGGGAAACAAAACAGACCCAACAACAAACCCAAAAAACCACCCAGGTGAGGTTAGGAGTATCGTTTTCTTTGCAGCTAAAATGACCAGATGTGGCCAAAGGAATCAGAAATAATCTCATAGAAGAAATGGGAGGAAAAACCTGTAAAGTTGGTCAGGTGTTGCATGTGCAGTTTGCGGGTATGCAGAAATGGCCCCTGAAGGTCCCGACCAACAGGAACTGGTGTAGATGACCTTTATCAAAAGGGAAAAAGGGGAATGGTCCTGAGGATCACAGGAGCTGTAGGGCCAGGGGATGTCCATAGGAACATCTGCTGAATGCAGGAACATGTGAAGTTGAGGGTGTTGGTCGTGTTTTGAGAACTGAAATTCCACCGAAGGACACTACTGAGAAGATCCAGTCACCTCATTTCCTGGCCAGCTTCGTCAGTAAAATGTTATTCACTGGCCTAAGCCATTTTGTGCACTGGGGGACATTAAAAGTACTGAAACTAGAAATCAGTTTTGTAGGATGAAGTTTCCCAAAATGATTGCTAAAGGAGTGGCTATTACTTTACATATTTCCAATCACCAAAAAGAAAATCACAAAAGCCTGAAGTTTCTCTGAGTGGCTAACATGAGAGGACAATACATCCAGGAACCAGATGCTTCTACCCTTCAATTGGTGCTGCAAAAGGGCCTCTCCTCTAGAAAGTGATTTGCGTGTGTGTGTGGTTCTATTTTTGTCTTCTGGAATTAATTTCAGTTATTGAAAGCATTGCCAAATGTGAAAAACAATTGTTTCTATTTATGTTTTTGCTGACTTTTTGCTGGCATCTCTTCCCTCCTAACAGCAGTTCCGTTCTCCACCTAGATTTCAGACTGAACTTGCAGGAGATGTGGGGGAAAGTTTGTTTGAATGTTAGGGCATCTAAATGGAAAGCATCATTTGCCAAAAAACTCGGCCTTTTAAAAAAACATTTTTAAGATAAATGGATATTTAATTGAAAGCAAGTTATTAACAGCCAACTGAAAATGCTCAGTTTTTGCAACATTTTCCAGATTTGAGTGTGCTGAGCTGGGGTTTTGCTTTGTGATGCAGAACAGTTGGTTGGACTGAAGCCAGTGTCTGAAAGCATCACTTGTATTTCCGTGATGCAGATCTGCTGGTCTGTTTCTTAAAATGGTGCTTAATTAACTATGAATTCTTAAAAACTTTTCCATCGAAGTGTGAGTTTTTGTAAAACAGTATTTGCCACTGGAAATAGAAAGTCCTTACTCTGTGTGTTTACCTTTGTAGCTGTGTTCTACGGCCTGGACACGCTGACTGTGGTGGGCATCGCCTTTGCAGCGTTTGTAATTGGGGCCCTGCTAACAGGAGCTCTCTGGTTTATCTACTCACACACAGGTAAGCAGAGGGCTCTTACACACCCCGGCGCAGTTTGCGCCGCAGGAAATGCAGCGTGGCCTGAGCTCTTGCAGGATGGCAGGGGAGGGCAGTGGGTATCCTGGGCTTTTTTCCTTGCTCTCTATTCTTCCTAGGGTGTTTCCCAGCAACTCCTCCCATGGGCCTCTTGGTGTTAAAATAGTGTTAAATGTGAACCTTGAAAACTCACCTGGGGCATGAGTAAAACTGAGTATTCCTGACTGGTGCATTACCAATAGTAGCACCTCTGTACTTCAAATCTAGTTGTAATTTCAGGTAATGGATCCACTTTTGGTTCCCATACTCCCTTTTGAAAATTTTTTTGTGGCTAAATTAGGCTGAAGTGACCGGGAATGTGATGCAGTCAGTACAAGGGGTGAGCTTTATTTACATAGACACATCATGAATATAACCAGACTTGAAAATGTTTCTCGGGCCTTAATTATATAGATTTTTTTACCCCAGTTATTTATTCCTCCATTCTGTTACCTTAAATTGATAGAAGTTTTGTGTGAACTCACTTAACTGTGACCAACAAATAACCAGGAATGTGCCTGAATTGGTACAGCCTTTATGCATAGATATTTTCAGGACTTCCTCAGAATTTTTTCCTATACCAAACTAAGCTAGCAGAAATACAGCACTCTATTGGTGGAGGAGGGAGTTTTGGCAGCTTTCTGTTGCATGTAATCTGCAAGGTGGTACAAAGACTGGACACTGGTGGGGGCCTTGATTTGCAGCATCTGACCTTGGCTGCTTGTGGATTACAGAGTATCTCAGGATCCCTGCAGCATCCTGGACTCCCAGCCACTTCTACTTTTGACGTCACAAGACTCTGCCAAGATCTCTGGGAGGTGGGAAGAATGTGAGGTCAATTACTCCAAACCAGCTCCAGAGCATTTGAATTCTCCTGTAGCCCACTGCAGGGTTTTTTCAGCATCTGAAACCTCATGGAAGCTACTTAGGAGTGAGAATCTGGCCCTGTCAGGGCAGAGCTTCTGTAAATATTATGAACCAGGAGCTTATGTTAATTTGGAAAGAAAAAAAACCCTGTGGGTTTTTTCCAGTTGGCAGTACAGCAATTTTGTATAAGCAATTTAATACTTCTCAATACATCAGCTGTGTATGAAGCTTGTTTGGAATTGGGGCAAATGTGGAAAATTTAAAGGCTGTGATAATATGTATTCGTGGTATAATTCCACCTCATAAACTACTGAAACATTGTGGAAGAAAAGTAAGTACAGTTTCAAGGAGTAGATCTGTCAGTTAAGCAGTTAGTTTCTAAATAGCTATTAGTAACAAAAAATTAAAGCAATTGTTAAATTCGTATCATTGGTCCTGCTGAAGTTCAGTCTCCGTTCATATACTGAACTATCTACAGACACATGTTGTGTGTCAGTAGACAAGGAGCCCTGGGAAGTCAGCATGATAAATCCTCCAGCAACAGTAGGACTTGGACCAGTCCAATTAAGAGAATTATGTTAACAAAATAGATCAGTCATAGTGACCATGTACAAGTAGAGGAGAGGGCATCTGCTCTAGCTTTGTGTTTGAGAGATGAAAATCAGTGAAGAAAAGGGCTGGACAAAAAGTAATAAAGGAGAAAAAGAGAAAGGAGAGAAAAAAAAAAAGGAAGGGAATGTTATAACTCATCAGATATCAGATCAGAGAATCACAGAAATCATTAAAAATTCCTAGGAAGTTATCTGGTTCAGATTTTCAGAGAGTTGTGAAAGTAAACCTATGTTCCTGTGCATATAATTTTCCTGTGCATAGTTACCTGTATCTGCAAAGTAGAACTCGCAGCAGAGTGCAGCAAGAGCTCTGGCAGGGACAGTCTCTCAGAGGATGACTGCTGTGGCAGACAAGATAATCCAGCTGCAGTGGAAACATTTTAGAGCTGGCTGCCGACTTCTATTAAAATAAGCAAGGGGGGGGAAGGTAACCTGAATTTCATCTACTTAGTGGCTGTCTTTTGCTGTTAGAGAATTCATGCATTGCTGAATTGTGCTCTGAAATCTCACCTTTTGTAGGAAGCAGCACTGAGTTTCTAAGACATTTAGACCAAGCGTTGGGAAATAGGGGTTAAATCTTTACTGTGTTATGGTGATAGTCCACAGACCTTTAGGGCTGGTGAATAATGGCAACTTGGGATGTGTGAAGTGAGGTATTTTTGTTGCTGTGTGCAATGCAGCAAGAGGCCACCATCTTTTTGCCAGTAGTAAGCTTTGCTGATAGAATTTTTATCAGTATGTCCCTATTGGCAGAGTCATTCTAGCATGAAGAAAGCTTTACATGGATGGGCTCTTGTCCTCCTCTTTATAGGCCATTAACATTATAAACCTCAAACAATTAGTAGAAGAACTACAAAATAATTAGAATTTCATCTCCAAATATTGATTGTTGTGCTGGTATTTTTCAGGTAGGGCTTTTGCTGATTCCAGTAATGAAAAAATTCAGGGATTTCTGCCAAATCATCAAAATTGTGCTTTCAAATACACTGTTCTCTGGAACAACTCAAAATTGGAGTGCAGATGGCAGAAAAGAACTGCGATTATGGCAACAGTGGAGGAATTTTAACTGGCTTTTCCTGCAAAAGGAGTCTGTACTGTCTTATGTCAGTTAAAGGACACAAAAGGTGGCTGAAAATTTCCACAGTGGTGGTGGCTCTCTCTGGAGGGGACCCAAGAAAAAAGGGAATGTAGCAGAGATTTGTCCAGTTTACCTTGGAGTCTTATGAAGAAACAACAGTCTTGTGTTGTGCATAGATGCAGAAACCCTTCAAAATTTAACCATGTAAATACCCACGAATGTAGTATCTGCCTTTAGTAGGGATAACTGTGTTTAGGGGGGGACACGCACAAGTCTGATTATTTGGTTTAGCACCCTCATTAACTAAAGCAAATGTTGTGTTACTAACAGTTGCTTCATTCTCTCAGAGCATGCCCTTCCCTACTTCTCCAGACAGGGTTGCAAGTTAACAGGATAAAACGTTCCAAAATCTGAGAAGTTAAAAGCATCCCTCCTCCCCCACTTCTCCCTTTTTTATGGGATCTGATTTAAAATAAACTGACATAGCAACCAATTATATTTGGCAAATGGAGATAGAAAAGCAAACATTCAGACTTCCTGGACAGGGAGTACAACTGGCAGCTTTCCTAAGTGTGAATAATCAAGTGCATGTTGTCGCATTCAGATGGGTAAAAGCTTGTTTACTGTCTATAGATGAGACATGTCCATTTTGAGCAGTTCTGGTTCAGTAACATGAGACACATGAAGCTGTTTACATGAAAAAGACAGATGAGGAATGCCTCTTCAGCAATAATTTACATTTCCTTACACATTTTTAATGACTATTCTTTAAAAATGCTTTGCTACAGATTAGCTAGGTTGTTGAGGAAATAAAATGTAGGAAAAATCAGCCAGTCCAGATGTGACTGCTAGGCTGTGTTCACAGCCTCACTGTGATTCGGATCTCTTTCATTCGGGGCATTGAATCTGAATCTCTGTTCCACAGAGATTGTGGTATATCAGAGCTGCTGGTCCTGGTCTAGAAACAAGGTGCTCAGAGGCACTCGGATTACAGCAGGGGAAGGGGGCTCCCATACCAAACCGAAGGGAAGGTGCCTCCTAAGATGCTTTCCGCAGGAGCCGGGAGGAGCAGAGCGAGCTGTTGGTCTCGGATGGGGACTCCGGCACTGTGCCTGTCACTTTGCCATAAAATAAAAACCAGATGTGTTTAGCTTGTAAATGAACTTATGGTTAAATGCATACAGATTGTATTGACATGCCGAGGCTGATGCAAAGCTGTGTGCAATCATGTGGTTTGTAAAGCGGGTGACAGCAGAGCGGCAAGGAGACCCAGTGGGAGGGCGCAGGGCTGGGGCCCCACTGGGGGAGCAAAGCGGCCACGGCAGCTTCTCCCTCCCGTCCTGCCCAGGGTTGCTCTCTTCTGATGTTTGCCTTCGCTTGTTTTGCTCTGATGAAAGGGAGATTGCTTATCACTGCCTTTATAAATATATCCTGTAGTACAAAAGGAAGGAAGACTTGTACACAAACAACCAGAGGAGAAGGGAGCAAGTCACAAGGGGAAGACATCCAAACAAGGCTTTCACAGAGCTTTTACCAGAGCCATGGATTTTAGACAGTTTATCCTGATGGGTTGCAAAGCTGTTCCCAGTGCAAGTTAGAGCTGAAACACATTTTATTTGCAGATGACTGGGGGTAGGTCCTGCCCTGCTGCATGTGAGCAAAAATGCCACTCGCAGATGACTTACGTCGTGATTTCTTATGCTGAGAGAGTCAAAATCAGTAACAAAAATAAATGCTAGACTGAGCGCCAAATTTGAGTGAGATCCTCACCCTCATTTCAAATGTTTAATTGGTCTCCTGGGCAATGTGGCTTACTGGTTTAGTTTGTTGTTTTTTCGGTCCTGTCCCATCCTTTCTTTCCTCCCCATTCCTAAACCAGTGGGGTGTAAGGCAAGAGCTGTGCATTGTGGGGCCTTACGTGCACTTACAGCTCTGGCGTGAGCTAGCAGTGAACCGCTGGTTTCCATTACAAAGAGCGCTTGCAACCTCTGCTGTGAGAAATCCTCAGACCTCCCTTGTTTGCAGCAGACCTCTGAACAGTGAGCAGCCTGCGGAAGGACATTTTCTGGCCCGAGACACAAAGCGTTAAAAGCACACTTCCTCCGCAGCCGCATTCCCGAGCAGCTCTCCGGCAGCTGGGCAGGCACACAGGGCATGGGGATGTGCCAGAGCAGCTCCTGCGGGAGGAAGCTGGCTAGTCCCAGCTGTGTAACCCTCTGGATGCAGGCTGTGCCTTCGGCCTTCAACCTGCCACTGAAGCAATAACTGAGGAATGGGAGAGCTACCAAATCCTGATCAGGGAAGACAAGTCCAACTGTGCAGACCTGATCCGTGGCATCCGGTTTTGGATAACCCAGGGCAGCTGAAGCAGGAGGTCTGCATCACTATAAACTTAGGAGACAGAAGTACCAGCCTCTGATTTTTCCCAGTTGTTCCTGCCCATGATCCGGGAAAACATTTCCATCTTGCTGCTTTGCTGGGAAAGCTGCCGTGCTGGCGCTGGCTGCCATGATGGGTCTGCAGCTCAAGCAACAGCAGTCTGTCCAAGTCACCGTGCTGAGGTCACAGCTTCACAGCCTGAGAGATAAGCTCAAGGGAGGGGGCAGCTACAGTGCTCGTTATATAAACTTAGACTTGCCATCTGTTTTGAAGAGAATATTTTGTAATATTACCTAGGTTGCAGATTTGAGCACTGTAACTTAAAAGCCAGAGTCGTGGTTTCCTATGTGGCCTTGTTGTTTCTGCATTCACGTAATAGTGCGATTTTTACTTCCATACTAGTTGAGAGCTGGATTTTTCCATAGGATTGCATCCACGGGTGCAAGAAGGGGTGTGAGCAGAGCAGGCAAAAACCTAGGTTTTATCAGGAGGCATAAGTCTGCTTTAACTCCTAGTGCTTGATTTGGCAATCCAGCTAACAAAGGACTTTCAACTTACTGTCAGTAAACAATTAACAAGAAATGGTAAGACTTGTTCTTACTACAGGTTGTAAGTGCTACACATACTGTGGTAGCTATAGGGGAACTTCCTGCATGTTATATTCGGAGTAAATGAAGTCAAGCTTGCAGGGCAGCCTATAGATTTTCTTCACAAAGAAAACTGGCCATGTCTCAGGATACGTGGTAGCCAGCTGACTGAAGAACATTGTCTTCAGTTCTGCTTTTAGTAAATACACTGCTCTATAATCTGACATGAAAACTAAAGCCTGCGTTTTATTGGCCTTTTTCCAAAAGCCATGAAGTCTGAGTCATGTAACGGGCCCATTTGAGTGACAACTGACCACAGAAGATGGACTGTGTCTATCTTGGCAGTTCCACCAGCTGCTTTTAAAGCACTTAAGAAAACAGCAGCATAATTTTCCACACGTGTGTACTAGTACTGAGGTGCCAAAGTCTAGTAACGTCTTTAACAGCACCGGCTTTGAGGCCTGTCACCCATGATAGTCGTTGCATGGGAAGGAACGGATTGTTTTCCGTGGCAGCTAACGCTTTCAATTTCCCTTCTCCCAACCCCACTTTTTCTCTGCCCTTTCCCTCAGGGGAAACAGCGGGAAGGCAGCAGGTCCCCACGTCCCCGCCAGCCTCGGAGAACAGCAGCGCAGCGCACAGCATTGGCAGCACGCAGAGCACGCCCTGCTCCACCAGCAGTGCCACCTAACTGCCCAGAGCGCCTGAGGAGTGACATTGGAATGCAGAGGTTCAAAGGACTGTGTGTGGGCATCAGCTTTTTAAAGTTGAAAGGGTTGGTTTGGTTGCTTTTGAAAAGAGGAGGGATTTTTTACAGGAGGGGGAAAAAAAAGACTGATTTTATTTTTTGGGGAAGCCACTGTGCGAGCAAGTGATGTGTCTATGTGCACACAATGCGTGGGTAAACACAGCCTGTTGGATCTTCTGTAGCATGTTATGCTACATGTGACAAAGCTACTAATTTTACAGTACTGCAACCTGTTCTAGGGGTCCATGCACCCCCAATGTGAAATCTATGCCAGTTTGGAAAAATGCTGCTTTGTCTATATGACTTTTTCTTTCCCTAAACCGTCTCATTGACATAAGGTAGTCCTTAAGGGAATTCAACAAGATAAGCAGAACAAAGATGATCTTAGGTCAGAGGATCTCCATTTGAGCAAGAGAGCTTCAAGGTCAGATCTCTTTGGTTAATGGCGTTTTATTACTTCAGCTATGTTTAGCCACTTTTGAGTAACCTTTGTTTTGTTACGCTTCCAGCTACAGCATCTCATTTGCTTTCCTGTTGTGTTTGCAGCTTCAGGTTTCTTCTAGGTATTTTTATTTTAATGTGCATCAATTTGCTAATTGGAGAGGAGCACACTCTAACATTCCCTTTCTTGTTCTCTGGGCCAAAGTTCTTTAATAAGAGATTATCTTTAATCTACTATACCAAATACAGGCACACACAAACATTAAGACAAAAAAATGTTCTTGTGCACTAACATAGATGTGTGTGTACCTTTAATGGCAATATCTTTATGCAAACAGATGTATACCTAAAGTGTACAGCGCCTTTCCACTTTAACAATTGGGAACAGTGTTCCTTCCATGCATAACATACATAATGCATACATATAAATATATATATATATACACACTAAAAAAAAAAACCCAACAAAAAACAACTGCGTCTGGTTTATAATAGGTAGAGAGGAGAGATAAGAAAGGTGATTTGGTTCTAATTCTTCAGCTAGCCCAACTTCCTTTTGAAATAAAAGCCAGTTTTGAGAGCACAAAGAATGTACTGTAAAGCCTATCGTTTGTGCAGAATACTGCCTATCAAAATGAAGCTCTCAAGATCGCCTCACAGTTGCTTGTGTCAGGCTGTTGTATGAACACTGCAATTGGATAGTCCCAAAGTAGTGTCAGAACATGGAAATGGCAGAAAGGTACTAATTACCACAGTATTCTTTTAGTGCCATTGCCATATCATGACCTTCAAATCAATGCCAAATGAAAAGGCAAGACACTTTTAATGTGTAATTGTTTGACTGTTATGTGCCACTTTGTAATGTGTTCTACTGATCCTTCTTCTCTGAGGAAAAATGAGTGTTGTTTTCCTCTAACAACGAGATAAATAATTTCCATTAATTTTAGTGAAGGTTTCCTGTGTTCTGCAAGAGGAGAAGGGAATTCATTACACTAGGGTGATAGTCTGCTCTGAAGTCTGAGCTGCAGATTTCTTTTGCTGATTCTACACTTGTGCCTTACTGATGCCAGGATGGTCAAAGTGCCAGATATGCAATATCTGTAAGTGCCCAGGATCAGGTGGAATATTACTCACTTTGAATCAAATCTTGTACTCATCCTGCAAACATTTATGCATGGGAGAGTAACTATACACCTGATCCTTTCTAGTACAAACACATGCTCAACTCTACACGTCATGGGTTTTCTCAGAGTCCATGGAGACTGGGTATCTGGAGTGACACGTATGAAAAGTGTTTTCTGTTACCAGGCCAGTGAGTACCCTGACAACATCGACAGGATCATCATGTAAGTGTAGTTACCCCCATGCATGAGGGTATGCAGGATTGGCTCTGTTACGCGGTGTCGGGAGGATGAATGTGCTACCTGTGTGGTTGAAAAGAAAGCGCTTTGCCTAACCTTCAGCAGAATGTATTGTATAAGCATATTCTATGTGTAAAGTCTTTAAAGATGTCTTCAAAGAAGACTAGAGTCTTTAAGTTCAATCATAGCTATATTTTACTACATTAAATTTCTGTATAAAGATATATTTAAATGTTTTAGATAAATGTAAGTTACTCTATATGAAATGTTTAATTTCAATTACTGTGAAATTTACATACTTTGTAAAGTCTTTTCCCTGTTTTAACCCTTTCCTTCCTCAGATATTTTTATTAAGTAGTTTCTCATAGGAAGTATTAGATTTGGTTGTTGGGATGGACAGGTTGAAAACTTTTATGTAAAATAGATAATTGTATATTTTTGAGAGAACCATGCTGCATATCAATGTTTTTTATCAAAAATTTACTCTAATTTTAAAATAATTTACAGAGCTATATTTACCGGTGGATAAACCAAAAATATATAAAGACCAAGTATTCCATTTGTTGCCTTGTATTTGAAATACAGTTTTCATTAACTGAACCTGGTGTACTCAGCTATTTAATTCAGAAATTTTAATCAATCTGAACTAATTGTCTAGTGGAGGTTACCAAAACCGCATGAAATTACTTAGCAGATGGAACAGCCATTTCTGCTTTAATAGAAAGAGAGAGAACCAAACCCGGGCATTAATAGCTTTATTACAAAAATGGTATAATACTTTCTGACAGGCATTAGGCTGCCTGCAGTTCAGAGTGCTGATGCACCTATCAGCTCTACTTTTATAGCAGCCATTTGTCTCTCCTGCAAATTCCGTGCGTGGTGTGGCAAGCTCCTGGCTGTGCAACCACTGAGCCGCTGGTTCCTGCCTCTGTCAGACCCAGTCTCACTGTGCTGGACTTCAGGTGGAAGATACCCATGGGATGTGGGAGGCAGCAAGACACTGCTGTCCATATGGAGGGCTTCAGAGCAGGAGTTTTGGAGGGACAGGCTCAGTGGTAAATTGTGGTATGATGGAATCGACTGCGAAGGAACTTCTTATATAAGAATGGGAGGATTGGGCTTAAAAGGGGCACCTTCTGTGTGTAAAAGCTATTAGTAATGTACTTAAACTCCAAAGTAGACTGCTCATTGTGTCAGGCACCATCTAATCACTAACTCTAACCTTTTACAGCATTTGGTTTTGGACATTGCTTTATTTGTGTTTCAAGGAGTCAGATGTTTCTGTCTTAGGCTTTTGTTGTAGCATTTTCCACATGGAAATGAATTTTTTAAAATGTCTGTCGATGTTGATGATTGTAACCTTCCCCCTCCCCTTTTCTAACCATTTCTCTCCTGTATGTACCGTTCTTTCTGTTACGTATATCTACCTCATGCTTCACAAGAAGACTGTACTGTTGGTTGCGCTGACAGCCCTTCATGTGAGGTGACTGTTCTGCCCTGTTGTTGTTTGTCATTTGTGGGGATGTTCACAGTGTTATTGGATCTTTGCTGCCATGTACCTGCCAGTTCCAAACGCACTATTCTCATCTTTAAATAAAAAAGTACATTTCTTTAAGATCCAAAAGCCAGATGCTTTTTTAAGTCAAAGAATTGGAGAAATTTACTTGTTAATACCTGTGGCCAGTCTGAACACCCCACTTGTATTTCATATTACATTCAGTATTTCAGAGACTTGTGGAAATGCATAGTTGTACAGTTTTGATAACCACAGTGTCATGTCATCTTAGTCTCTTGTGCATAATAAAGTATATATCGATTTATTACTAATTGATGCCGTGATTGATTTATTTAAAGTTGTACGGAGCCAACAGCAGTAGATCAAGTTCTGTCTCACTGCTGCGTCCTGGTATCCCAGAAACTTTGGTGGGAATTGGGTGTGTTAAGGCAGGATTCGGTTTTGTGTGACCACCTCCATTTTCTCTTTGCTGGCTCTGGTTGGCCTCTCAGCATCATGGCTTCTTGCAGAAGCCAGCAAATGCATTTAGTTACACGTTGCTGTTCTTCACTCTAATGTGGAGTCCAAAGTTCTGGTTCTGCAGGTGTGTAGTTGTTGCGTGTCAAGATGCATTCTCAGACCCATTCAGTACAAAGCCTGGCTTGAGCACAGTTGAGCCTAAGGGTCTGCTGTTCATCCTCCAGCTGGAGCAGCAGAGCTCCCTCAGGGTGTTGTACCTTTGGCTACAAGTACACTGGAAGCACATGAGCAAGGCTGAGATGTGTTTTCATTACTGAAGGGTCTTACTGCACTAGAGCAGATAGCCTGGCCATCAAACAGGTATCAGCAGGACAAGGATTTGTGTGTTTACTGTCTTGCTTATTGCTTTGGTTCCTGTATTTCACATACAAAATATTCTTTATGGGTGCTCTGGGGAGGCCAGCCTCAGCGGTATTTCCCTGGGTTATTCAAAGGTTGTGGTTAATGCACAAGAGTTCCCTAAGAAAAGAATCTAAAATGTTTAATGATCACTTCTAAATACCAAGATTCCTTCAGTACAGAAAACACTATTAATTAGAAGCAATCGTAAGCATACATGTTGTTGACGACGTACAGCTCAGAAGTGCAATATAGATTTACTGCTTCACAACACCATATTTCAGTTTCTGTATTAAGACTGCTTTTTCCTTTTGTAAATGAGCTCTGTGAGCCAGCTCTTAGTGTAAATATATTGGAGCTGTTCCTCACTGTCACGTTTAAGATTTGTACTTTGACTGAAACACATTGTGAGAGGATGATCAGCATCTCATAGGAAGAACTAATTTTAAAATGTGATTATTAGGTAAATTGTGATATATTTGCATAAGTATTTTTAGACATTAGGAAGTAAAAGTATATTAGAGTGAGCATCAGTGTTGTGCATGTTTTGTTTCTGCCAGGCATTCATGAGTGGAGCAAATGTCTTGGAGAATCAAAAAATACCAAGTGCCGGTTTCAGGCAAAACACAGTCCAGAGCTCTTCTATTTTAAACAGAATTAAATTTATCACAGTGCTCACTTCTAGACAATGTAACAGGAAAATGAGCCAATATTTGATACGTTTTCACAGCTGTCACTTTGTAATTGTAAAGCAGATATTTATGAGACTGGAAGTCTGCAGCTTGGTTTTTGTACTGTATTCCCAGATCTCTGGCCCTCGAGCTGGCCTTGCAAACCTGTGTGCCTCTACACTGTTTGAATTCCTTGCATAAGAAAGATCAAATTACATCACTTCACCTACCCAAAGAAGGTTACGGCTTAAATAACATTTTTATAGAGTCTCATTTGCTAGAAGCCTTCAGGGAGTCTCTGCAGCATGTGCAGATGATGTGCAGTGAGGTGGCTCCAGCCTGCTGTGCAGCCATCCTCCCCTGCCTGGCATGTGTCTGGGCCTCACTCTGCTCCCCCATCTTTGGGGAAAGTATAAAGAGGAGCTGGTTTACAGACTGCTGAGGAAGCAAAGCAGCACGAAAGCTGGTACCCTTGCACTTTTTTAAAAATGACAAATCTTTTTCCATCCAATTATTCTGGCATGTATATCTGAAGAATTGGTTAAAAAATATTTGGGTGGAGTCTCATTCTGCTGTTCCTGCTGCTTGTGAACTGCCAGCTCTAGTAAAGAACATACTGTACCGACAAAAAACTAAACCCGTATGTTAATAATCAGAAAGTTGGTGGTATTTAAAGGTTTAAGTGGCTCAGCAAACTCACTCTGTTTTGTCAGCCATGTAAATTTTTTATAGCATGCCTGCTAAATTCAAAGTGCAATCCCTGTGAGCAACTGTGGTGTTCCCAGTTCTCGAAGCGTTTGACTTGGAGATTTGCTTTGTAAATGGGGTGAAAGGATCAAAAAGTTCTCAGTCTGTCCTTTAGTGCAAGCAGGCATATCCCATGGGGTCGTAAGAGCTTGGGATGCAGGGAAAATCTTTGCTCTATGTACTATTTTTATTAGTCCGTGATCCTAAAATTGATTAGTAACATTAGCTGCTAAGAATGAAAACTAAAATAAACAGGAAGATTTAAGAGGATCATACATGCAGGGCATTTGCAGCAGAAATACTTAAGTTTTCACAAAATTTTTATGTTCCAAGACATGTCACAGAAAATTTAAATCACTGAAAGGAAACTATAAAATACCATGAAGGAAGTGGTTAGAAAGTGTCTGGAAATGGGAGGCTGAAGACTCACACCATCCTTCAGCCTGAAAGGAGCTGGGTCTGGTGGGCTTCCAGGGAAGTCCCACACTGGTCATGGCCGCAACCTGCCCTTCATGTGGAGGGCATTTGGGTGGGCTTACAAAGCATCAGGCAGCAGCAAACGAAGCAGGATTATTACTGACAGGACTTGTTAACTTCAGGGTACAACTATCTTTGTGATGCACCCTTTAACCACAGTTTTTTTCAGACAAAGAAGCTTTTTCTGTAAGCTGTGCAGCTCTCTCTGGGTTTTGCTTTGGGAAGAAGGGTGCCGAAATACAACAGGCTCCTGTGAAGAGCCACAGATGGCAAACCGCTGTGGTGATGCTTGGGACGGTCAGAGGGGGCCTGTGCATGTTACATGAAGGAACAGGAGCTAGGCCTGCTTTCTGGGAAACTCTTCCATTCCTAAAAGGCACGCTCAGGACTTCAGAATAAAAATTTCCGTCATGATGAGCACAAACACCTGCTTTTTCCTCCAGCTCGCACAGGAACAGAGGGATTGGCAGGTGGAGGGGCAGCCCCACCACAGCTCCAGGTGAGGCCTTTGGCTTCTCAGGCGGGCTCTAAACGGCAGTGCAAGGGCTCAGCGCTGTCCCAAGGTGGTGTTGGGAGGACAGCTGGGGGTTGGACAGCAGCACTTGGCAATGGTTCCTTAGAGGAAGCATGTGTTCAGAAGTAGATTTGAAAGAGGACAGCCATGACAGTCCATGTAGGCCCAGTGGGAGCATGCGACAGGTGAAGCTGTTCTGAAACGGTTTTGAAAAAATTTTTTTTAATTAAGTGTTGCTATTGCTGTAAGATGCACATGGGTCTTGAAGGGGAGGTAGAGCGCCTCATGTTTTCTAGCCCAGTAGTTAAAAATTGCCATCAAACTGCACCATCATGTCAGAAGCAATGAGGGTCCCTGGGATGACAAACAGTGTCTGTACACCATCTCTGCATGCGGGTGGCACCTGTGCAGTCTGGGGCTCTGGTCACAAAACAGACCTGCCCTCATGCTTGTTTTAAGTGACAAGAGACCTAAAGATCCGAGTGTTCTGACAAAATTTTCAAACCCTTTCTTAGAGCCACAAAACATGCATGTCAGGCAGCTCTGCTACACAGTGCAGCACAGAGAAAGGAGGCTGCTGCAAGTGCAAGATGATGAAGGGTGCTGAAGATATGGTGGATGGTCAGCAGAGACAGACAGGAGCAGGTACAGGATGACAAACACACAAAGAAGGTGAGGCTGTGTTTTTATTTTACATAGACTAAGCTGGTAGTGCGCTCAGTCTTATGATGTGGGATGTTGACATTGGTAATTAAGGATGGAAGAAGAAAAGAATCAGTGATGAGGTCAAATTGTTTGACAGAGAAAGTTGGATCAATGCTGTGATTACAGATATTGTAGCACGAGAAGCAGAGCATGCTAGTTTTGTCTGGGGAACATTGCATGATGATTACACTGTATACCATGCTGACACACTTTCTACCATTACAAAGCCAAAGTACACCCATGTTTTTACTGGCAGTGCTTAGTTAATTTTTTCGTGACTTCCCTCACATGCATGTCCCTGAAGTGAGTCATATTTTACTAGATACTTGACAACAAGGGTTTGTCATAAACCAAGAAGCTTTTGCCAGGATGGCTGCCCGGCCCTTCTGTCCCCAAGTGCCACAGGATGATTTGCCCCATGGCCAAGGAGTGATTTCTCCTGCCTAGGCAGTGCCCATCACCTGCATCATGGCATAATCTACTGAGCAGGCCATAGTTATATCTGGCACTGGATAAACATGGTATGTGATTGATTTTGTTTTCTGGTTAGTGGTAGGTATAGAGTTATGCCCAGAATTCTAGAAGAATTCTCTGTTCTTGCTCTTGTAAACTTTCATTTAAGGCATTGTTCTTTCATTCAAAGGTAAAAACCAAAAAGCTTAAATAAAAAATTATATCACAGGCTAAGAATACAAGATGTTGGAAGTCAGACCTCATACTTCTAGAGTGCATACTTCTTAGTCAATATCTAGTTAAACAACTGTGAACCAAGAAGAAATTAGTATTCCTTCTTCTAGAAGCTGTAAGAAAATCTTAACTGCTGTGTTTGTATAATGACAATCAGTATGGTTACATGGACCCCAGCTAAATTTAGATAGCTTTCCTGGGCATTACTGAGCAAAGACAAAACTGTGATGCCAAAAAACTACATAGCCGCACACTTATGTATTTAAATCTAAATGCACACATATATACGAACACACATCATTCCATCTACTAGTGGGAGAACTCAAGAAGGGAAAGTGCCAATGCGTATGTTAGAGGACAAATGCATGTGGACTTGAATAGTGCAGAAAGCATCCAGAATATGCATGCCATTGCTCCTGCAAACAAGTTTTACATCTGGAAGATATGACTCAATTGTATGCCTTCAAAAAAACATAAAGGTCTGTCTTTTCTTTGCTTAGTTCAAGCAGTTAGAGGAGCCATCTGCCTGTGTTTGCTATATGGTCACTGGAGTCAGGTAGTCCTTGAGGCTAACTCTGCACACCTTGCCTCTCTCCTTTATGGGCACTGGAAGACACTAGAGCAATTCTGTTCCTGAGCACTGGCAGTTGGCCAGCATGAATCTGAATGTCACTCCTCTCTAGAGGCCATTGCTCAGGCTGGGGAGCAGTTCTTAGAAAAATCATGCAGTTGAATGGGAACAAACCCATAAATTCTCAGAGCTTATGTGTGCTGGTGGTGCCAGTGTAGAAATAACCATGTTGTAAATTTATTTTGAAACAATCAGTGAAGGTAACAGCTACATGGAAGGAGGCTAGAGGAGATATGGGTCACTGCCATGCAGGTATGCAGCTTCTGTCTCTAGGTGGGATAACTCATGTTGCCTCCTGCTTACAAACTAGGAAGATTTTTCACAGCATTGAAAGAAACCAATGTGTGTAAAACTGGTGGCACTTGCCAGCGTCCAGGCTCAGTGCCACATTTGAAGAAAAAAAGAGTTTGTTTTTCTTTAGGGTCCACGTTTCATTTTTAGAGCAAACTAAGGTCCAGATTCTCAGCTGGTATAAACCTGCTCCTTTGACTTCAAATTCTGTCTGTTTACAGCAGCAGAGCATCTCTCAAGTGTATAAGCTGTTCTTTACCACTGAATAGCAGAAATATAATCTGGCAAGCAGCCAGTTTGAACAGCTGCCAGTGTACTTCAGATCCAGAGATGATTCCTTGAACCTCAACTCCTCCCTCCTTCTTTAGACTTTTATTGAAAACAGGACCTATTCCCTAGTCTCTTCAGTCATACTCCTTGCAACTTCAGTTCAGCACACTACCCGCTTTCTCCAAACATCTGAATTTTGCTCCATGGCTGTAAAGCCTTTTTCCTCAACTCTAATCAGCATGAAAAGCTCTTATTTCCAGCTGAAGTTCTGACATCTGCAGTGCTGGTCCTGTTTGCATTTAAGTCAAGAAGGGTCACGTTTCAGATCATCCAGTGCAAAATGCCGTACTCGCTTCTATGAAACGTGTGTGTTCTGAACAGAGTGTGCAAGGTAGTGACACACTAGAGCTGTTCTGGCTTGCATTAATTGTGTAGGTTTTACTGTAAAACCCCATGAAGAAGGTTAAAGCAGGTGTTCTGGGCAGCATGCATGCAAACATATGAATAATGTGTTACTATTTAATAATGTGTTATTATTAATCATAGAGATACTCCATAGCAAAGCCCTCAGGGGTCTATCTGATGCACATGCTGTACCTTATCAAAGCACCCAGAGGATGACACTTGAGATCTCTCCACTCACAGAGCA
Source organism: Laterallus jamaicensis coturniculus (assembly GCA_022605575.1). Lineage (NCBI taxonomy): Eukaryota > Metazoa > Chordata > Aves > Gruiformes > Rallidae > Laterallus > Laterallus jamaicensis. Next base: position 17,662,153 of record JAKCOX010000007.1, read on the forward strand.
GCTGTGGGCTTGCCCAGACAAGTACACCATGATATATTTGACCTGCTGGCTTTCTGAGGCAATGCCATTTGCGAATGGAGAGCCGTGCTGCCAACCTGCAGAGCTCTGGGCTATGTTTCTCAGGTGCTGTCACTTCAGAACTTGTGAAGCCAAGCAGCTTACAGGCTGCCAATGGGCTCGCTCCTGGCAAGAGCAACAGCTGCCAGCGGGCCACTGCTGCTCTGGTGTCTCATTTCTAAGCAGCACTGGGTTAGGCTTCCAAGGAAAACGCGAGCATTACTCATACGTGAATCAGCTGTAACGATCCCACCCATTAGAAGCCCTGCTCCCATTGCCTGTTTCCAGATGTTTTTAACCTGCGACCACTTAAAAGCACGTTCACGCTGGGGCTGGGGCTGGGGCTGGGCTAGTTAGCACTGCATGTGGTGAAGCCCACTTCCCAGTGAGGCTTAAAAACTGTTTCATCCATCCAAGTTTTCAGGAGGGTTTCTTTCTTTTACTCCTGCATTGAGTGCTGCCCATTCACACTTTTGAGCATGCTTTTTGGACAAAGAAACACTTCTCTAAGCTTGACACTTTTCCCTTTGTCTTCTGGAAGAGAGTTTGTAAGTTAGGTGACCTCACTGGAGACAAAGAAGTAGCAAGTGGTGTTTGAGCTCTTCAGTATTGAAGTGCTAAAATAATTGTTTAAGGAGTTGGAGTAGTTCTTTTATCACTCATCAAACTTAAGGAATCCACTTGTCACGTAGCACAGGCTCTGCTTTCCGAATACTCTGTACACATCATCCAGGATTCAGATATTCCTAGGACTGACTGCCATAGATGTACCCACTATGTGAGCCCTGACAAGAGGCTTATACAGCACCTGATTCAAAGTGAGACTTGAACAAGTCAAGAGAAATCTTGCATTTCCCCAAAATTTTGCTTTCTTTTTCTGTAAACTTGTAGTATTAGCATTAAACTTATTTTAAACTGCTTTACTGAATTACATCACACAATTCTATGCCTCTGGCTCTGAACTCAGACTCACTGAGGAAATTTGACACCTTTGTTTTATTCTTCTAAAGTACTTGATAACTTCATGTGGATGTCATTGGGATAGTAAAATCACGCTCATGGAAGGGTTGCCCATTTCTTTCTTCTTGTGAAAGACTGGTTGATCAAAGCTAGCATATAAATCATGCACAAATATTAGGTTTTACTCCCTATAACCCAGCAATAAGAACCTTTCACTGGTGATGCTAATTAAGAAAAACATGGCAGTGTTTTTTCTTTGATGTTCTTATCAGGTGAATGTTGCCTACTCGTACGTCAGCAGTATTTAGTGCTGCAGGTCTGTTTTCCAATCAAGGCACACGGGGGGTTGCATATGGATTGTGGAGTCCCAGTGGGAATTTCCCACTCTCCTGCAGATCAGTTGAACAATTGGCTCTCCACTCTTGATCTCTGTTTATGTATCTTCCTCTTCTCACAGTTTGAGTTCACTTTGCAGTGACAGCAGCTCGTGCTTATTTCCTTTCTTTTAAAATCCTGATAGTGACAAATAGGTCTTAGCAACCTGGTTCTTCAATTTTTTTGTTATTTCTGCATACTCCAGGTACTGCAGTACAGTGGAATTACCTTTAGAATAAAAAGTTCACACACTGTAAATTAGATACAGATAATAACTATTTCAGCCACCTTGCCTGCATGTCTGAGACATCTGGAGGTTTGATGTGGATTTTATAGCAGAGAATTAGTGCTGGTATCTCTGACACAAATCCTGATTATTACCTGAGTGAATCAGGTTCTGGTACCCAGACACAGGAAATTCAGAGCAGATCTTGATAGGGCTAAATCCAGGGGATTGGAGATGTATTATTATACTGGTTGAGCAGCTCTTTTTTGGTCTGTTTTATTAAGCATCAGTACTGAAGAATGACATTCTCTAGCCAAAATGCCAGTCATGAAAGATAACCTTGTACTCCCTACAGAGCCATGTAAACCACTCTGTGGGGCACAGCATGGTGGAGAACCCAGCTCTGCCAGTAACCCTGACAAGGCATTTAACTTTTCTCTGCCTCACTTTTCTTTCACATGCGGCTTTCACATCCACTTTAGCACATTAAAGATGATGCACATCTGAGAGCTGACATTCAGGGAGGGGGAGGTCTTTGGTCTACTTTGGCTACTTTGGCAATCTGCAGTAAAATGTGAAAGGTTAAAACACTTTGCTGTAAGTGGTTTTTAACTTCTCTTCTGAGAGGCACATTCTGCCAGGTGCAAAATAAAAAAATGTAGTCCTTCATTACTTTTTTAAAGCCTCAAGAAAATTTCCCTAAAATTTTCAAGTGTGAATTTCCTGCTCATACTGTTTATTTGCTTTCGCTATGCTATCTGCAAAGGTGAAATACTCGGTACTGTTTCCTACTGCAAATAACACCATGACTTAGAAATACATGAGGTCAACAGATATGTCCATGAAGGAGTGGAACTCTGGACCTTTATTGATCCTTTATTGACAAAGCTGACTTTATAAAATCCTGTTAACTTGCAAATACATAACATACATTAAAGGATAGTACATAGGATGTAAGAGGCTATTCCTCCGCTTTCCTGTTCCCAGTTACCAACATGGTGCATCTGTCACAACACACAGAATTTGTGGAACAGTGAATCTGTGTGGGTGCTAAGAGACTGTAAACCGAAGACTCCAGGAATGGGAGTTCATGTGAGTGAGGAAACATTGGGGAGGGATTCACGTGGTGAGGAAACATTGTTGTCCAGGGTGAACTTGAAACAACTGTGTTTTGTTGACTCTATATTTCAAAACTAAATGCATGTTCTGAGATTACTTCGGCTCTGAGTGATTAATGCTATGTACTATATTATTTAATAAGCTTTTCCCTCTTGTGTGAAGAATGTTCTGTAGATGATGGACATAGAAAATACGCCAGCTTAATGAGTTGATTTGTAGGTCAAGAGATTTAGTCTAATATTCACCACAGATGACTAAAAGATGTTGAAATACACCGGATCCCACACTTCCACCAAGACTAGTTTATTTTAAAATTCCTCCTGCTGAAAGGATGAATGTTGTATCACAGCCGAGTGAATCACACCGTCCAATGAGACACTCGGTACAAAGTACCCTCCTATTTAGAGATCTGCATGACCTCAGCCAGCACCTCTGGTGTGGCTGAGGGTCAGAACTGCTCTTCCCAGCTCCCAGGCTGAGGCTGACCAGCAGGTTGGGAGCTGGGACACCTCGGCCTGATCCTAACCTCTCTCTGCTCTGTAATTTGGATAAAGAGTTTTCCTTTTTTGCACCACTGTTTTCTTTGCCCAACCTTTGCCTACAGGACGTCTGAGTGTTTGGCAGCAACATCTGCCTTTTCCTTTGTGGGGCTTTGCCCTGTCGTTCTGCTGTCTTGCTAGGAACAGGGTGTACCCTGATCCCTCAAGATTTGTTGGACCCCTGCCCTCCATCCCCCGCTGTTGTAATAGGCTGGAACGTCTTGCAGCAACCCTATTGCTTCTGCTCTGGGACCTCTTCATCTCTTGCCAGGCATATCCAACCCCCAGAAAGGCTTCCTTCTATAGATGCTCTGCTCCATTTTGAATTTCTCCTGCTCTGCACTCCACTCAGGCTGGAGATCAAGCGCATTCAAATAAACAAGAGTACCTCAGTGAAAAAGCCACCGGCTTTTTAGTTTCAGTGGGGGTGTGGGCTTTATCCAAGATGACTTCTCTGAAATTAGGGTGAGAAATTCGAAGAAGTGTCAAGAGGCAGCTCAAAGTGTTCTGGAGATTTCTTGGAAACACAGCTTGCTTTTTGAGAAATTTATTTTGTGTGATTCTGTGATTAGCATATGCTGGGTGCGTTATGGAGGTGACTCACTCGTTGCTTGAGTGCGGGGGGGTGGTGAAAGAGGAACAAGAGAAGTTGGCTGTATCCTTGTAGAAAGCTTTGTGTTCTCTTTAGTAATGTCCCTGAGGGATTCCCGTTTTAACTTTTCAGAGACATCCCCTCATCCTATTCTCAGCCTAACGCTGATGTTACTTGCAGAGGAAGACATTTTCCCATCTGCGCAGCCAGCTTGGAATGATGGTTACGAGGGAGATGAGGAAATAGCAAAGGAAGGAGAGGTAGAGGGCAAAAGGAAGATTAATTGAAATCAGAACTTCCAATATATTGCAATTTATGGTTGTTTCAAGTTGTATAAATACTTCCCTGCAATGTAGTCATCCAGGTATTATCCTAACAGAAATCCATTTAGTCAGTTAAATCAACAGACACAAGAGTATGGCTCATTGTTTTTTTACTCCGATTAATTCTCCCATACCAAGTACGCACTAACATCCATGTTTCTAATAGTGTACATTCATAAATCTCACTGTAATTTTTTACCAGAACAGTAAAATCCTATAGCCCACAAAAATCCATGGGGCACAGCCATGGACACAGAGATGGGACTCTCTCCAGAGGGGAGACCGCTTTGCTTCATTTGAACGGTGACTTTGGTCAAATAGGATTCTATAACATCATTTTAGTGTATGTCCTTCAGCTCATTGAATTGACATGAGGTTTCAATACCAAAACCAGTGCTTTGGTTTTAAATAACTTAAATCGAGCTTCTCCTCCGTGCCTTCTGCTGCTATCCCAGCCAGAGCAATGGAGCACAGCTTACTTCCCCAACTCAGAGGGAGGGTTTGTTAATGAACATCACTGGGTCAACTGTCTACACCTGCCGCCCTGTGGTGTGTCCCAGGTGGGGCTGTTGTTGGGGATTGGTTCCTGGTACAGGATGTAGGGGGAAGGAGCAGCCTGTCTTTGGTGTTGCATCCTGCTCTATGCTTCACAGGCGAAGGTAAGGCAGCTTAAAAAACTTAATGGGCTGGGGTTTGTTTTGGAACCAATGTTGTATTTCTTTTTTTGAACCTAAAACTCTAGAGGTGCAGTGAGTATGAATCCTATGGTGATTTTGCCTATGAATATAAAGTTATATCCAATAGTAGGGGGAAAAATGAGCCTTTGAAATGTGTTTATTTGACTTTTGTCAGAATTAATTTATTAATGCTAATTTGAAAGAATGTGTGGACAGAGCTTGCAGATGCTGAAATGGAGGGGTTGCGTCAGCTAACATATGGAAAATATTTACAGATCTTACACAATGGTGATAGATAAGAGTAAACAGCATGTCAGATAAGCACTGCATTCCTCTATTTTCACTTAAGACTTGAAAAAATATGTGCCCCTGCTAGTAGGGAGAGAGGAATACCTCAGTGTTGAGGGCAAACTGATGTGGGGAAAAATGTGCTTGTTAAGCAAAGTGAAACACCAGTTTTAAAATATTTAGTCAGTTCATATGTTAGGGTATCTTATCTGAAATTTGTGCAAACCCTGTTTTTTGATAGGGTAGGAGCTTGGGTTATGGCTCTGTTCGCTTCCATTTCAGTTACAATTAAAATGTCACAGTGAGTTTCATTGAGCTTGTTGTGGGGTGGGAAGGGGATGACTGTATCTGTGCAGGCCGAGGAGGGAGGCAAGCCAGCCCCTGGGGTGAGTTAAGCCTACTCTTCCTTTCCTTGTGCATCAAGGCAGGACCAAAGGATTTCTTATGGAAGCCGAAGTCTGAGTGAGTGAACGTAGGAGGGTGTCAGTGTGTGGCAGCTCAAGCAGACCACAGCATGCAGCCCTGAGCAGCCACCTTCAGATCTTGCTGTTCGTGGCTGTGAGCTGAAGGCAACACTTGGATACTGAGCTTATCATCCCAGAGCTGAGCCCAGCTGCTTGGGCTTAGGTGTGGTTCAATTTTCCTGTAGTTTTAGAGTATTTCAGTGTTTGTATTAATGCATATATATTTTTCCTGCTCTAAAAGCTTCTAGGGATTGCCCGGGAGGTTCACAGAGGATCAGTGCAGTGCTAAACGCCTGAGCAGCAACTAGTCCTTGAGCATCCCGGGGTCATTGCTTAGGAGGAGAAAGGCAGGAGCATGCTGACAGACTGAACAGGACAGAGCACAGCCGGTGCTGACCCTGCTCTGCCTTCCAGCAGCCAAAGTGTTTCCAACAGACTTACGAACACAGGCTTGAGTTACCAGAGTTTTGCTGTGGATTTATTTGTATAGGCAGGGTCCTATGCCAATGGTTCCTCATCTACCTCAAGAGGTGAAAGGCTGGACTGGTGCTGATTTTTATTATTATTTTATCTATTAATAATTTTTTTTATTTTGAGGCATAAAAGATAGCTGGCTTCCAACAGAGGCAATGTTGCTAATATATAAGAAATTCAATCCACTGCTAACTCAGTGAGGGAAAAACGCAGCTTTAAACATGTGTGTTTCTAAAGCTGAGATCTAAGAAATGTGGGCTTGTGTAAAATATTGGTGGCTTGAAACAATGACATTTTAAAATGTTGCTGAACTGAGGATTTTCTTTTACTGTTGTTTCTTTTGGATATGCTTAGCTGTTTATCTAAGCAACTCTGCTTGTTGAATGGGGTTTCAAGAGAAAAGGTAAATAGAGGAAAGAAATTCATACAGGCAAATACAAATAGCTTCTGCTATATCAACTGCATTTCTTTCATTTTGCAACTCTGAAACTATATTAAATTGTATTTATTCAGTAAACGTTTCCATGTTTCTAAAAAGAGTAGGATTGAGAATCCATACCAAAATGTTTAGGAAGTACCTAAGGTTTGTTAGTTTTGGCACAGACCTGCGAAGTCAGTCTAATGTCATCATGTTTGAAAAAGGAGGACAGTGGCAAAGGGTGATTCAAGTGCAGCATAAACTTGCTTAATTTACAACATGGTCTTGGTTTTAATAAAAAACGGGAATTGGTGCACAGTATTGTAAAAGTCTGAGGGGAAATCAGATTTAGCTGTAGATAGTACTAAGGGAGCCTAGCCAATGATAGTCGTTGCTCCATTAATTTATTGCCACTGAAGCTTTTTAAGATTACTAAATCTGTATGGGTGGGTTTTTGATAGTTTTGTGAGGTTTTAGTGTGTGTTTTTTTAAAGGCCAGTCTCTAACTCTGTCTGAGGTTCTTTTTATATAACTTGTGGTGTCCTGGTCTGCTCTTGAGTTCCACTGACAAACACACACCAGATCACTTGCTCCTTGATGCCCATTCACATCAGTGCTGGGTCCAAAAAGAACCAGCTGTGAATGCATATGAGCTGTCTCTGATACAGCTCCAAGTCTGGAAAAACTAATTCCTCCCTCTCTAGTCAGACAGTGTTGTGCAATGGCCTGAGCTCACTAAATACTTCTGCTGTACTATGGAAATTAACCTAGGTACAGCATCTGCTTCAATGGCAACTGGCTTGTTGAGGCAATAGATGTTTGGGTTGTTGTTTTGGAATTTTTTTTGCAACCTATGCTCTGTTTCTATAAACTCGGTTTTTTATGTTTATGGAGTGGCCATCTTGGCCACTATTTCCATGCTATTTTGCCTGCTAAGCAAATCTGAGAGACATGTCTTTACGGCAGGACTCCAGAAATCTGTCACTGCTGTGCACACAAAGCCAGTGTTACGGAGTTTTTGTTATCTGCTTACAAACTGCTTTCAGGAAAATTTTAAAAACCAGATTTCCTAAAGATCCTAAATGATACTGTGAACTAGGTGGCTAATTATTAAACCATATGGAAAATCAAATAACAAAGCAAGAAAAACAACCCAGGCACTTTGGTATGTGGCATTGTAATGTTTCCTGAAAGTGGTAAGCTTGGTTAACAAGATTTCTACCGTCATCCCTTTCCTGTTCTACCCCTATGTCCCTTGGCTCTGTAGTGCTCTTGCAGGTGGTGTTTATTGCAAAATGCATCTAACCCCCAAGGAATCTTGACAACTACTTCTCATCAGTTGGCACAAATAGCATGTCGTATGCTCTCTAGCTCTGCTTTTGGAGTGAGAAGTTTGCCTTAGTTTTTCTTTAAAAGGTTTTTTGCAGCTGCCTTAGTTATTTTTGTGTTTACAGGTTTGGAGTTGCTGACAGTATTGTTTGTTCCCTCCTTGTGCAAATAGTACGACGTTACATAGAAACACCATCTCACCCACTTCCCTGTTTAAAGACTCCAGCAAGCAGTGTGGTGTTTCTGGGCTGTGCATTATCTGGAGCTCTACTCCAGCATCAAAGTCCAAAATGAGGGTTGATGGATAGAAACAGTTAATGCATTCAAGTAGTACAGCATTAACATTTGTGCTTTAACTTCATAAAATACTAATGGTAAGACAAGAAAATGGCCACAAATAGAGTTTACAACAGCACTGTGCTTACAGCTTGCAGGGCTAGTAGGCTGTGGGCTTGTCTATCTTTGTGAGCAAATGGATATTCTAATTTCTCATCTCCTTTCCAGGAATTCAAGATGGGGAAATACAGCCTATATTCAGGGCCAGGATATTCAACTCCCAGAGCTGGTGGGACTGCCCTTAGGATTGCATGGTCACAGCTGGGGACTAGCTTGGGTTTGGCAAGGCTAATTATTAAAGTGGAAAAAAAGTGGTAATAATCAGGCCTCAAAAAAGTTTCAATGATCTTACGTGTGCCTAAGCCCAAGCCTGAAGTTAGGGCAAGAAGTAGAAAAACTCATGGGCTTCAGGTGGTGCAAAGGCAAAAAATGGCTACCAAAAGCAGAAGTGAGCTGCACCAAGGGCTTTATCCTTGATAATTTAGGGAATAACTGGTGGATATGGGGAAAAGAGTTCATTCCATGCCTAGTATTACACCCGAGTTCAGAGTTGAGAGAGAGAAATCCTAGGTAAACACGAATGCGGACTTGGATTTTAATCCTAGTCATAGGCTGAGCTCTAGCCCATGACTCCCAGTTGTGGCCCAGAGGAATAAGCTGCCAGGGATCAAATGTATGCACAGCCCACCCTTCCCTTTGGCACCCCTTAGGTATGGTACTCCACCTGGTGCCTAGTTCTTGTTTACCCCAACCTTAACCCCAGCTATTTGATCAGCGTACAGTAATGCTGTTATGGCCCAGCAAATTAGCCAGGAGTTGTCTTTTTGTGTGGCTGCCCCGTTCTTTTTTGGCTGCCCCTTTGCATTCTGGCCCTGCTCTGAGCTATCTCTCCTAACCCTGGTAGGTATGGGCTGAACTTTAATCCATGACCACCAAGCATGGCCCAGAGGCTATGGCTGAAATTCTTGTGCAGCCCTTCAGTAGCTTTGCCAGGTTTTTTTAATCCCACGGGAGTTGGAGTTGTTATTTCAGGGTAATGAGCAGATTAGGTGGTGATATCCAGCCCTGATTACATCACATACCAAAGAACAAGTATATTACAAAGAAAATGTAAGACAAGAAATGGCTCTTCTCCAGGCCTATCCTACTTGGCAGCCAGACAGCATCTATACTGGTCTGTACTGAAGCTTGTAGCTAACCTACTTGACAGAACTACCAAGACCTCCCCCTCATGGTCAGAGTTCACACTGTTCTCAGGTACAGAGCAAATGGCCTCTCCAGTGGGGCAGTTTGGTATGTCCTTTATCCAAGGCCGTGTTTTCAGAAGCCTGGATAACTGTAACACTTCAGGCTGTGTTCCTGTGCTCAGGAACTATTTTACATGTAGTGTTGTGCAAATGACTGCTAACACAAGCTGTTCAGCTGGGGACATTCACTGTCAAGCCCGTGCAGATACACTAACAAATGTAATGCTGCCCAAATGTCTAGTACATCGTATCGCATTTTTGAGAAAAACCACGAGGTAAAATACTCATATTTTGGCAAGGCGAGATCTCAATTAGGAGGTGCCAAAAGAATTCACAAAGCTTTGGAAAGCTCTATGTATTCCTTCCTCTAGGGAAAGGGGGAACTCTAACATTATTTCCTTGACTGTTTACAGCTGAAAATGAAGACTGGAAACTCATCAGGGACACGAGAATTTCAACATAGCTTTTTTGCCACAATTAGTGCCCAGTGCAATATTGATTCTGAAGCTGTTGAGTTTGTTCTCAGGAGTCTGGTTTGTAACTTAATTTGGAGAGTTTGCATAAGAATCTTGCAAATTCCAATTGGATTGTAAAATGCATGTTGCTTTATAAAAGTCAGGCTTATGTACTGAGATTTAAAATTTTTTTTAGGTCTCTACTGAGCTAAGACAGATAAGAGAAGGGGGTATTTAACAGTCCAGTCACTGTTAAGTCAAGGACTAGCAGACCACATTACTGGCCTTGGATGAGGCAGCTAAGATCAATTAAGATATAGGAGGTCATTAACAGCAACTTCTAGTGTCCCTGAAATAACAGCTGCTAGAAACAAATGTTCATTTTGGTCACCAATTTTCCCTAGCACTGGTACTAGTACTATTACTATTAAATAGAGTCTTCGCTTGCATCTGATGGTGTTCGGTATAAGCACAGGTATGTTGCAGACTGGTAGTGTCTAAAGCATTAATGTTCATACCATCCCTGTTGATGCTGGAATTTTCTTCACCTTGGCAAATAAAGTAGATCACAGATCTAAGGATCCCTAAGTAAGTTGTACAGTACTCATCTCCTTTGGTGTGGGCACTTGTGCCTATGAGTGGTTGCTGTAGTCTGTTTACCTCCCAGCTTCTGTCTCCTCCTCTGTGTTTGGGTGGAAGGCTGAAAAGATTTTATTTGAACAAGAAAGGAAATTCTGGTGGCTTGGGAAGATTCAAAATGCTCTCTCTGCTGTACCTCCAGGGAAGAGTTGTCATTTTCTGGGTTAGTGAATTAACACCAAGAACTGGTGGAAATGGATTAGTTCAGATAACTGGGGAAGTTCTTTTGTTAGAATTTGCTGTGAGTATTTGTCATGTCACTAAGAAGACAGCACCAATTCCCTCTCATTCGTTTGTCCCTAGCTGCTGCTTCCCTCAGGTTTTCCAGCTCTTAATTAGGCAATTAGACTTATTTCCCCATACTTCCAGCTGTATTTTCTGCAGACCTCTCTCTTTTTTTTCCTTGCTTGCTTTCTATCCTCATGCCTTGTTGGATGTAGCATGCAGTTAACATTATGTTTCAGACCTTGCAATCACATCTATTGAAAATCTTGTGATTAATTTGGAGATTGTGCACTCAGGCCGAGTGAAGCTTTGTGGTACAGGGTGTGCTGCATGAAGCTCAGAGGGAGCAAGCTGCTCTAGGTACTTACCCTGCTCCTCTGGTAGGTTTTGAAGCCCATGCCAAAGTGTATGCTAGGAAAATATGCCTGTTAGCTGGCTTTAACTGGGCATGGATTTCTGGTCCCCTAGCTTCACAGCGTTTTCTATAGAAGCAGCCAAAGTTTCTCTGCAAGGAGAGCAATGAAGTTACTCTTTTTTTAAAGAAATCTTAGAGTTTTATTAAATAGGTCCCAGGACAAAATTGAAGCACAGTGATAAAATCACAATAGTTGCTAACATGGACTGAAAATCTTAATCAGTCTCTTCCCCTTCTCCCCTCCTGCCTTTTCTCCAGCAGATAGTAAAGCTGGGTGCTGTTCCTGTTCTGGGGCTTTTCTGCCTATCAAGCTTTCCAAAGAGGTTGTCTACCCTGCTTTCTCTTTCAAAGCAATTTTGGAGGTGAACAGTCCATGCATGATACTCTCTTTCCAAAGGAAAATCTCCAGGGTAGTACGCTGCAGACTCTGGTTTTGACAGTCACTGATTTACCCCTATGCTGATTTATATCTTACTTGAGTGAATAATGTCTTGTAAAAAAACCTGATTGGCACGCTGTTGGTTGTTCTTAATGTCTTGTGTTACCAAGGATGTTGAACCATTAGCAGTGCTAGAAAACAGTATAAGTTAAGTAGGAACTGGTATTTCATTGTGTTGCTATGGTGGCATGAACTTGCTGACACAGTCAGCGATGATGAATCTGGACAGTTAGCTTTAGAGAAAGTCTTGCCTGTTTAAGGGCTAACATAATGAGAGGAAAGATAGCTGTCATGCCTCCAGACTGTTTCTGTACAAGAGAAACAGACCACTGGACTGTTATGCTAGTTACGGTAAAAAAGTGTGTTTGGTTTATGTCTCATATAAATAATAAAAGTAATAAGTAGTCACAAATACCTCACTGCAAACGAAGCAGTCAGGAACAAACTGAAGAGAAAAACAAATAGCTGACCAAAGAACATTAACAACACAGACAGAAATCTGACTTCAGGCTGCAATAAATGACTTTATTAGCCTCTACACTTCATGTACTCGTTCGTTTAAGCTCCCAGGGTTTTTTTCTTGCTTCTAGCAAAACAAGAACTGGTGAGGATAATCATTGTCATGAATGTTGCTAGCTGGGGAGGAGTATGGTGCGGGGACTCCTTCACTTGTCCGCTCTTGTCTCTGTCCAGGAGACTGGGCAGTGCATGCTCTGTTAGGAGACGCTGGCAGGAGTGTTTCCTTGGCAGAAGTGCAACTTGGATAAATACACAAGGGAAAAAAAAAAAGTATGCAATGTCCTTTTTCCTCAAATGCTGGAAGAGAACATGGTACCACTTCCTTACTGGAAGGCAGGCTTGGATGTTTGAGCAAGTGCCGGGGGGTCCTGGCCCCTGGCTCTGCTTGCCGCTGGCTGGGCTGGGGCTCTGCTGCACTCCATGGCGAGGGCTCTCCCGACTGAGGCTGTGTGCCCTGTGTCTCTGAGAGAACTGCTCATGCCAAATAGTTCAGAGTCACAGTCCAAGCTTGCCATCCACCAGCCTATATTCTGGGCAGTGGCTTCTGGTGCCTGTTTCTCTGAAATGAAAGTAGCAGTTTCATAGCTCTGCTTTAGCCCAAATGCAGTTTCCTGATGTCTGTTGTCGACATCTCACATAGTCTCCTGTGGAAGACTCTTGTTGGCAATGATTGAATTTGTGTTTATGAGGGCCAATTCATATTTAGGTGATGCTTTGTTTTAAAAGGTACTTGATCTTCAAATGGTTTTTTTCTGCCTTTGCATATTTCACAAATGTTTGCCTTACCTGATGCTGAGGAAAACGCTGTAGACACTTTATGCTGATGTAAGCTGTTATTAGCCTATCATATACATCAGCAGACAACAGGGGTTCTTAAGTGCTTAGGAAAGATTATAATAGCTATTGTACATATTTTAGTCATCACCACACTTCTGACTTTTATTATACGATTACTTCACAGAACAAAACTTGCAGACCAGTGTGGCATGTAGGGACTGTTAGAGTACTGCCACAGTGTTTATGGGGATGGGAAGGCAGAGAGGAGTACAGTGGAGCTGCTTGCTTGCTCTAGGACAAAACTTATTAAAACTAAAATCCTGTCATTTATAGCTATTTGGTTGTTAAACAAGGTACCTGTGTTATTCCTGTGGAGGAATGAATTTTTGGACTGCAAAAAGCAGCAATTTCCAAATCCCTTGGTCTGATGCATCATGCCAGTTGGGTGACACTGCAGGGTCCCCCACTGGCTATGGGTGTGGATGAGAGAAAGCTGAGACTGAACAGACTACTAGAGTTTGTCTGAAGACATTTTTTTCCAGATACCAGGAACTATAATATTTCCTGGCTCCTCTGAAATGCTGAGTGCTAAAATAAGTGCAGTAGATGGAAAAGCTGAAGGAGAACATACAACCAACAGATCAAACACAGTGAAGGCAAATGTTTCGTGTTTCAGGATTCCTTCAGAAATGCAGGTTTAGATGAAAAAAGATGAAGGTGCTGATCCATTAGGAAGAACAAGATATAAAATTGTGTGACATATATTGCCTCTAGTGAAAACACACAGCCCTTTTAAGTCTGGAGAGCAAAACTCATTTTTCTGAATATGATAAATCAGGTTTTCAGCATTAGAAGAAACAATTTTCAGCGTAAAAGGAAAGCAACAGTTCTGTGATTTAGAAGACAGTGTATGATGCCACCACCTGCTTACCAGAGCAGAGCTTCCTGGGATATTGAGTCTTAAGCCACTGTTCAATTAGGTGTTACAATCTTCTTGGGAATTTCAATGTGGAAGTTTTATAATAACAAATTTTTGCATTTCATGCTATAGTTGAATAGGTGATTATAGTAGCTTGCAATTACAGTAACTTATTAATAGCTATATTCAGTTTTATGTTCTAAAGCTTTACATTATTTGGGACAGGATTTGCAGAGAAAGCACTGCCTCCTTGGAAGTGATTGCAGGCAATCGGGCTGCAGGGGCCCACACTGGTGGGCTGTCTCATACTCTTTAGGAAGGTGCTGCTCCAAGATCCTCCCAGATGCTGGCCATGTTAATGCCCTGAAAAGGCTATTTTCTCCCTTTTTCGCATAGCCTGTTGAAGGGCAGGGGCTGAGGTGGGTATGTCTGTGCTATAATTCTTAATTCCGTGGGGTATGTGCCATACTGTGCCACTGCCTCCAGTTAAATAATAACATTTTGAAAAACTACTAAAATAAAAAGTGAAAACCTTAAGCTTTCCAATATCTCAGAGGAGCCTGGTTAGGCAAAAATGTTTGAACTGAAATGAGGCCTGGGAATGCATGAGCTGTTGAGTCACCTTCCACCCTGACATTCCTTCTCTTGCACTCTTACCACAGCATGTTTCCTTCATATGTGGAGGAGCTCTGTCAGCGCTTCGTTGTAATTAGCTTGCCTGCAGTGGGAACAGCTCTTAACGAGTCAGCTCGGTGCTGCATGGGTCTCAGGGGTGCGACTGACAGCGAGGGTTTGTGCATAATAGACTCAGAGATGTGGAGCTTGTAGGAAAGTGTGATTTTTGTGTGAATAATCATGTGGATTTGATGCGTGTGTTCTGGATAATGATTCATGCTAGAAGGTTAATTTGAAGTGAACAGGAAAAGAGAGAATTATCAATGGCTTGAAATTGATAGTCGCTGAACACTCATGGTTCCCTTGGGATGTTGCATAGAGCTTGGAAAGTTGGTTCCTGTTGCCTATTACTGTTTCCTTCTCTATTCAGTGTTCTCCTGTGTAGTTTTATTGTATCTTTATTTATAGGCCTGGCTTTTGTCTAGGATGTTGATTGAAACCTTATTCATAAACAAGACATGCGTGCATGTACAGCAGGGAGGCTGTGTGCTCAGAAGGGCTGCAATGAGCTCTAAACAGAGCACAAATTGCCACCACTGCCCTCCAACTGTAAAGCTTCATGGGCAGGGATGGACTTTGTCACGTGTGCAACGCAACTCTTCTGGGGAGTGTAATGTTTGCTTAAATTGATTTAGTTGTTTTTCTAATCTTTCTTAAGAGAGTGTTTAACAGTATCTGACCAGCAGACTGCATCAAGGAAGAATTAAAAATATGGGACATTTTCTCCATTTTCAGGGGAAGCAGATTTATCTTCAAAAGCAGAATCAAGCTTTGAACGCAGGGGTGTGTCCCATGGGACTGCATGTTCTCTGCTCCCCTTGGCTGTACTGAGAAACCCAAAATGTTAATGGGCTCATAGTTTAACAGTGCTAATGATCATGAGGACTGACAGAGTAAAACATCTCAGTCACTGAAAGCCTCTTTCAATAGTCTTGTGCAAAGCACTCTGAAGTTAGTGGAAATGTTCCAGCTGACTTCAGTGGGCACTGAATCTGGTGATACATCACATCTGTCCCAGTCACCTGTAGATGTACATAAATAACATACAGTAGAAGGTGCTAAAACTGTGCAGTGCAGTTCGTGAGTTTTGTAAAATCTATAAAAATCTTCCTTGTGAGTACCAGAATACAATGCAATCCTTTTTTGCAATTAAAAATAAAATAAAAACTAAACCCAGCACAACCCAAAAAACCCACAAAACACACCCACCCCAAAAATAAACACACACACACTAAACAAGAAAGCCTAGGAAAAATAAACAAAAAAAACCTACCTGGAGGGTTGAACAATTGAAAACAAATCCTGAAGGTCTGCTTTGAAGAAACATTCTATTTTATTGTGTGAAAACTAGAGTCTAAAAACAGTCCAAAGGAGTTCTGTGACATTAAAACAATTTCCTCTTGTAATAAAACATATTCGGGGAGCCCATGGACCCCTAGATTTGGAAAGAACAGGTATACTAGCAAATGGATTACAATTGCTTTATAGACTTGTTTTATTTAGTGTTCTGAAGTCAACTGTCTGGGCAATAAAGGCAACTCTAAGTACAGATATGTAATTCCTGTTAGTGTTAGAGAGTGGCTGTTACTACTTACTGGCATAAAGTTTAGCTTTATCTGTTCCTGACTAGCTCTCAGGTATGAGCATTTTGTCAGCAAACATAACATTCTTAATAAATTTGTGCTTCTCCAGCAGTGGCACAAAGTACCACAAAATGTAGCGTTTTCATGTATTGGTTTAATAGGCTGTGTGTATGGTTTTATACATATATATATATATATATATATATATATATATATATATATATATATACACACATGCATACAAAAATAAAATTAACTTTGAAATTTGGGCTAAGTACTGGGAAAACTTGCCTGGCTTGTCTATAGGTAGTTTAGATTAATTTAAGGAAAGGTAAAATTTCCAAAATGGATACTATTTTTAGTGCTGTATGAAGTAGGGTGGGTTTTTGTTTGGGGTTTTTTTTGTAGCTGAGAGGTTAAAAGGGACTGGTCAGGTGTTTAACTTCTCCCTCAACATTCACTCTTTAAAACATGATGCCTCATGCTTTGACTCTTTTAAATTATTTTTTTCCTTTAATTTCCCCACCCCCAGTATCTTTAACTTTCTTTCTAGCCTGTGGCGCTGAGATCCCATTTCCTAAGATGCCTGTGACTGGCAGCTCCTTAGATCCTAGTTAGAATGATGGTCATCATTAGAGGTATCTATCTTTGAACCTTTGGAGGTTATTCCAGTGATTCTGGTGTCTAAAGAGGCAGAGGAGCAGGAGCAGCCCTCTTCTTTCAGCAGGAAAGCTCCTTTTCCTGCTTATTAGCTGTGAGATCCATTTACTTCACACTCCTTTTTCCCTTCCATGTACTGCTGATCTTACAAGACCTATCTCCCCAGTGCGCGGAGATGCCCACTACTTAGTCTCTTTAAACCCTCTTTGCATGTTTTTTTTCTGTGCTGGAGTGGAAAACTTTACTAAATTAATGGCAAGCTAATTTTCAGAGACAAGCATGCTTTCCTTTCAAGCCTCTGCTGAGGGATGGTGAGAGTTCATATTTTCTCCAGCTGTTTTGGTTGACTTTTGAGTCTTTTCACTTAAATAACTTGATTAATTTTCATTGTCAGAAATTTACAAATTCAGAGCTCTGGTAATACATACAAATATTTACAGATGACAGCAATAGTTTGGACTAATGTCCTGACAAATAATCCTCTTCCCATCAATTAGCAGGGTATCCAGAAAGAGCTGAACTACAAAAGTGTTCGGGGGACACAAGCAGCAAGAGACAAATGGAGCCATGCACTGGAGATGGCTAATCTCCATTATGGTTTTGAATTTACTTTCCCCATCTTACTAGTCTACATTACTGGAGACAAGTGTCAGCTAAAGCAACTTCATTTCTGACAGAGCCTTTTGCAAAGCAATTTGCTTATACTCTCTGGATTAGACCAGCTCAAGGTTTGAGGGGAAATTCACATTTCATGTCTCACCACCTATTTGGGGAGCTTTCAGTGTGATAAAATGGACATTTGTATGTACCCAGTGAGGCTCCTTCTCTCCACAACTAAACAAGTATGTGCTCCTACACATTGCATCTTCACAAGGAAGAAGCAGGATCACTATTTCTGTCAGGAAAAAATATTATTTGGCACCATTTCGTAGTCTAAAGCA
The DNA here is from genome assembly GCA_022605575.1 of Laterallus jamaicensis coturniculus. Classification (NCBI taxonomy): domain Eukaryota; kingdom Metazoa; phylum Chordata; class Aves; order Gruiformes; family Rallidae; genus Laterallus; species Laterallus jamaicensis. The sequence goes on from JAKCOX010000007.1 coordinate 17,679,824, forward strand.
GATCCTCTTTCCTCACCTCTTGGAAGCCATGGGTTGCAGAAAACAGCAGTCTCTGGATGAGTCCCTGTGGAGCTTGGGTCATGGTGACACTGGTGCTTTCATCAGATGGAGGGTTTGGCCGCTGCAACTGAGGCAAACCTGCCCTCATACTAGTTCTTGTCCTTGTACCAGGACTGGTGTTCATGTATGTGACTGTTGACAAACCAGACCAAAAATACACACACAAATGAAAACTAAGCTTTTGGGGCAGAAGGGAGGGGAGGAAAAAGTTAATTTTCAGCCAAATCATCTTCCTGACTTGTCTTGTGGCTGCACTGTCATTACTACTGGTAAAGGAAGAAGAGTATCTAAAACTTGCTCTTCTGACAGTAGCCTGCATTTGAGTCAGCATAAGGCAAGTGTAAGAGGTTGGAAAGGACCTTGAGAGATCATTGGGTCCAACCCCCCTGCCAAAGCAGCTCCCCAGTTCATACTACACAGATAGGCATCCAGTCGGGTCTTGAATATCTCCAGGGAAGGAGACTCCACCACCTCCCTGGGCAGCCTGTCCCAGGGCTCTGTCACCCTCACTGGGGAAAAGTTCTTCCGCATGTTGGTGCAGAACTTCCTGTGTTCTATCTTGCAGCCAGTGCCCCTTGTCCTGTCTCCACTAACCACTGAAAAGGGGCTGGCTAATTCCCCCTGCATCCAATGCTTAAGATAATTGTAAACACCAATTAGGTCTCCCCTTAATCTTTTTCTGGAAGTTGTAATGAGATTCCTAAAAACAGGCTTCCTAAAATCAGGTAATTTGATTCATCAGGAGGAGGAAAGTGCTTGGGATGTGGAGATGACTGGTTATTGAAGTCTACATACATTGGTTTTTTTTCTGAAGGCTTCTAAGTCTGTTGTACCAGTGTAGTCTTTACTTCCATGGACCCCAAAAAGGGTCGTGTGGCAGTCTGCTCTTTCTGTATTTTCCAAATGCTCCTTTCTCCTTTGCTTGTTTCATCCTTTGAGAAAGTCCATTTCAAGTTACCCTAATCCTTTTGACCTCCAATATTCATGGACCTTCAGCTTTAAGTGTTTCTTATTGGCACTCAGTTGTTTGCAGGGAAGACAATACCCTGCCTTCCCCACAGCTATGCAGAACATATACATCCCAGTAACTGTGTAACATAAACACATATGATTGCAGACCAGCTCCAACCCATCACAACAAGGATCTTGATAAGCCTAAAGCTTGCCTACATGAATTCTGTTGTAGCCATTTCTTCACTATGCTGTATGTGTTCTGTGAATCCACCATTACCCCAGCATGGATTTATTATTTTGTAATATGGTTGCCACTGCATACTCTGAAAAAAGAAACCATGTTAGCACCTTGCTAGCACGAAATATAGTGAAACAAATGTCACCTGGATGGACTGGCTCATTGGAGTTCAGCACTTTGACCAAGTTAGTTTGGACATGCCATACATGGAGGGCTTAATGCTTCCAACCAGTTTTATTTATTTGAGGTCACTTGACATTCCAAGCCATCCAAAAATCAGTTGTAAAGCTAATCCTGAATTTACTGTGTCTCCAGTATTCTTGCTGAAATCAGCATCTTTGTCTGTGAAGAATGAGTAATTGAATTTCCATTCTTACAGAGAAAGTGCTCCAGAGAAATCAATTTCAAATTCCTTCAGAAAATTCAAGCTAAGAATGTTAACAGCTAGAGCAGTCTGGTAGCTATGCTAATGCCAGAGAACAGAATGGTGCTGTGGGGTGGGAGCTGGGGTTGATCTGCAAGCACTGCACACAGCTGCTGCTGTCTGAGGAGTACACTACAGCAGGTACTGCTGACTGATAAATCCCAGGAGACAGCAAGCAGACTGCAGGATGCACAAACGTGCCCCATTGCCTTGCACCTCGGCAGCACTAGTGCCAAGGTGTCCTTTGATTTTTGTATATACAAATGGCTTTGAGGCCCTCTGTTAGATAGCGTGCCATGGGCATGAGGGACTCCCCAATGTTTGGGCAGAGAACAGAAATCACAGCTTCTGAAAAGCTTTCAGAGATCAAATTATAGCCTCTAAAGCAAGCCTTGGTGTTGTAAAGATGAGTCTAGTGACCAAACAAGAAGTGACTGTGCTGTTCTCCATGTAGCGCTCATCACTAAGTTGTTGAAAGTGATTTTTGGCTTCAAGATGTCTGTATAAAAGTTTTTTTTAAGGACTCCTGGTAACTTATTTTGGCAAATACAGTCTTAACCAAGCTATGAAAAAGTATTACTTAATGAAAAGATACTGAAAATTATTTGTGTAGCTAAATTGAAATGATGGAAGATTAAGTTATGGCAAATAACCATGTTAAATGAGGGTCAGGTTGCTCTCTTAATCAAATAACTTTGCCAAATATTTACTAAAATAGGGAAGACTCTTGTAAAAGTATAAATAGTTTGTAACTTATTTAAATAAAAGATCCTTACAAGCCTTATTTGGTATGAGTCTCTGATAGTGTTTATGAGGGTTTTTTTAATAGCAGGATTTCCATTGTGATTTTTCACTAGTAAAAAGCAACTTTTTTTTTCTGGCAAAGTAGATTTTCCCTATTAAAAATCTGATAGTAAGCATACTGCTTAGTAAAAGACATGTTATAAACACTCCATACATTAACTTTGCCACTAAATAAATATTTAATTAGAAAGGATGTTGCCATTTGTGGGATTTGACTAGATATTTTGTTTCTGTACAGCAACTTGTAATCAGCAAGTTCTGAATCCCTGATAAGAAAGTGCTTAGAAATGCAGGGAGGAGGGAAGCGTTCTGGAAGATCAAGCTTGCAGTCTTTTGCCCAAACATGTTCCTTCTGCATGCTTGCATTTTGCAGAGCAGAGTTGTATGTCCAGAGCAGAGAAGTTACAATTTTTAGAAGTGATATTAGAAAAGATAAATGAGAGAATGCATCATGAATATTGAGAGTAAGTTATCAAGACAAATGTGTTCTTTTTCAGACTCCCTGATCTTGGAGAGGTGTGAGTGCCTATAATCATGGCTTGCTCAGTCCTGGTGTGCACAAGTCACAATACTCCATTAAAAAAAGACAAATACCAACCAACCAAAAAAGTCCAACAAACTAAAAAGGGATCAGAAAAAACAAATTACACTCTGATAGTGTAGAAGTCCCACATAAGGAAATTTAAGCACTAGTGAAGTGAAAAAGAAGCTAGCTACAGCTCGGACACTCCACTCCTTAATATGTGGGAAAGAGTAGAATGATTTGATTTGGTCTCAGTGCTGTAGGTGATAACACCCCATATCCAGTGTAATTCCAAATGGGATGGCAAAGTGAGAAATGCTACCAAGAATGAATGTATGAGGTTCAAAGAGCATCCCTCACAAACAGACTAGGCAATGATTGTTCACCAGAATCTTAACCTGGATCTTCTATTTGGTTCTCTTCTGTCCAGTCTATCTCAAGCTGTAAGGCCGTGGTGTACCTTAGCTGAAAGGAAGAAAAACGTCACGTGAAAAAGGTTGAGTTGTACTGGAGAGAGGAGAGCCTCACCATGTTTGCAGAGAGTCTGTGTATGAAAATTAATTTGGCCTGAAATCTCAAAGGCCAAACTGGCTGCGAACTTGAAAGTAGTACTATGTCAGTGTAAGTTTTGCTGCTATTTTTAGAGGTCTGATTGTGTAATCAGTAGCTCTGATGGTAATCATTTATGTGGGTCACTTCTTTGGCACTGGTGGGAGTGGTTGTAGGAATAATATTTGCCAACACTATTAACTTTTACTTTCTGTTTTTTCTATTTTTGTCCTACCTTGCTCAAGCCATCTATAGGAAGTAGGTGCATATTGCCCTGAGATGTTCCTCACAAGTATAGACACGCTAATTTATTTCTTGATGTGAAAATGTCCTACTCTGAAGGGATTTGGGCACAAGACTCCACAGTAAGTGCTGGAATTAATGGAGGTGATTTAGTCCAAGAAGCAATCTAGTCCTGTGTTCTCCATGCAAGGTCAGAAAACCAACTGGAGTCCAAGCTGTAGGCCACCCAAATCTAGAATTGGGAAATAAAGTGCTTGTTGCTCACTTTACTTCGCAAAGGTTCCATCTTGAAGTTCTTCCTGTCTATGCATCACAAGGAGTAATAGGATATAGACTTATTTTGAGTTGAAGACCAAAAAGAGCATTGATATAGCCATAAGAAATGTGGATTATGCTGCACTCCTTGCAGGCACCCAACAGGAAAATGAAGCTTGCTAAGAGCTAGACTGCCACCTAACTCTAAGCATAATCTGTAATATTTTTCAGAAGCCTGGAAGTATTCCAGATATGTGATTAGATTATTTGAGTCCAAGTCATACCTAAGCAAATGAGGCAATAACGAGATTAACCGTAGATGAAACGACTAAAAACATGTCGAACAACTGAAAAAAGACCAGTGCAAATGGAAACAAACAGAAGGGGTACAAAAACATAGCAACAGTCAGTGTTGCTGGCTACAATAACCTTGTATTAACTGGAAAGAGAATTAAGTAATGCAAGGGGTTGAGGAATAAAAGATAAAGGCAGTTTCGGTATTTTCTGTGGTAAACCAGACCATTTATGGAGGAATAGAGCAGAAAGCAGTAAAGTTCAAACAAACAGTGTAAAAAGATGGGAATAGATAAATCTGTAAATGAAATGCATTCTACATTTTAAACTTTTAATGAAAGAAAATGCATTAGCAGCTTGTGCTTAACACAGGAAATAATGCTGATGCAAGCAGATTGCACGGGGTCTTTCCAATGCAAACATCTGCAGAACCATCAGTCATATTTAAATGGCAAACTTGAATCAGTGACACTGTTTATATGAAAGCAATTTGAGGGCTAAAGCTCTGTGAAATATAAGGGTAAAGTAAAATGTCTTTTTAGTAGGGAGAAAGGCGAGACAAGCAATAGTAGCAAACTTAGAATACTAGAAAAATTAGGGGGAAAAAATTAAAACAGGCAGCAGGAAAGAAAATGTGCAATTCTGTTTGTGTCTTTCATGGACTTGGGAGCCTGCCAGTACTATGTGCTATATGGCGCGACGTCAGCAGATTTTAAAGCATGAATTGTACCTGTAAATATCCTCCCGGAGATGAAGCTGTGCTTGTGGAAATCCAGCTGGGTTCTGATGTAATACTTGAGGCTTCAGGCTTTCTGCTTGCAGGTTTCCTAGGATGCTTATGGGTGGATTTCTTGCTGTGTTACACTGTGCTTGCATATGTGCTACAGGTGGTCCCCATGTGGGACACAAATCTGGGTCTCTGCTCTCTGTGGGCCAGCTATTAACAAATCTTGGAGATTTCTACCCTTTAGCAGATTTGGTAGAGAAGGTCAGAAGTGCTTTTGTGGAGGTGTAAGCAAGTTATAGATGTATTAACAGTGCAATCACTAAAACCTCCTTACTGTAGGAGACCAGACTAAAAAACAAGGCCTACTAATTAATGCAAGGATAAATCTATCAGTTTTTTAACTGTGGGGTGTGTTGAGTTGAGTGAAAAAACATGTTGGATGGGGGAGTGAACGGCTGAGAGTCATTTGATTGTAACACTCAAAGCACCAGACAATAGCGTCAGAATTTCTGCAAAGCCGAGAAATTCTCAAGAGAGCATCCTCATCTGCTGAGCTGAGTGAAATATTGGGAAGAACAGCATCAGCCAAATGACATTTAATCTAGATTTGCTCCAGCAAATACTATTTGATGAGGCAAATTCCAGAATATTCACTATTAATAAATTATTTGTACTGTGTGGATTTCTGTCTTCTATTAGTGCTCAGGACCCAGCATCTTGCTGGACACGAATGCAAACATTTGAGAGGCACACAGTGTGTTTTGACAAAAACCTGCAGAAACACACCAAAGCAGCATCACAGAAGCTGATAGCTGAAAGACTGTGTTGTGGCTTTGCACTTCGGATCAACAAGTCAATATCACTTTCTGATGGCTGGATTGCTGACTGCTCTGACATGTCAAATCCTGAATGTCTTGTTCAAAGAAAAAATTTTATTCAGCAAATTTTGTTTATGACTCTTCTTTAGCAGCTAAGCAGAGATGGTTTGCATATGGCAGACTGTACCTAGCCCAAGAAACCTGTCTTGACCTGCAAGCTATGGCCTGAGTCTGGAGATGAGACATTGCAGAGTTTGGACGGTGGTCCTGGCTTTCTGCATCTCTGAAGTCTTCTGATTGTACGTGACAAGTTTAGAGAGATGAGGCTACTGTGATGAATGTTGCATAGATCCCATAGATGTGGTAAAGTCACTGTGAGGGGAATAGGGAAATAGAGACTGTTCCTCCTGTGGTAGCTGATGGCATGGAGAAGGGGGCAGAATGGGTTTCCTAATGTGTGCTGGTATCTTATTTAATGCTGATCAGAATAGTTGCTCTGGTCTGAATATCTCTGCATGTTTCTTCCACAGCCTGGACTTTGAATAATTTTTTTTTATTTTTAATACTAGTATGGTCAAATATACTGTGCTTTAAAAACTAACTTTGAATGGTTGGTAAAGTTAAACCAGGAATAAAAGCTTGTTCTGTGGCTGCCCCAGTTACCAATGAAGTAAAGGCATTCAAAAGCTTACAAGCCCAGATCCTAGGTTTTAATATCTAAAATTTGGAAACACCAAGTACTGAAAAAATATCAGATTGTTGGGGGGGGGGGTCCCTACACAAACACCCACAATTCTCTCTGTAGTATAACCTCACTATCATAGAATCGATGAGGTTGGAAAAGACCTCCGAGATCATCTAGTCCAACCATCCTCCTACTACCTATATTACTTATTTTTTATGAGGGCAAATGTTGTCAGGAACAAAAAATCAATATGGCCAAGTACTTCCTACTGCTTCCACTTAGGATGTTGTTGAATAGATGTCATGTAGCCCAAATGCAGATGGGTAAGTTTGGCTTTTCCCTCCTTATCATTGGTATCTCAAAGAAATAGACTCAGTAAATGCAGAAAACTTATTGATTTCAGCTTCAGAAATGCAAGAAAATGTTTAGAATAGTGAAAATCTCCCTCTGTTTTTTCTCTGTGAGATAGTATATATAAATATTTTCCTTTAATTTAGAATTCCAATTTTTCATATGTTTATTAGAAAAATAAATTCAAACAACAGAAGTACATATTTTTATCTTTTAAATATGTTAACTAAAATCTTATAGTGGATATAATGTTGGACCTAAACTGTACTTCCTGACTTAGACACACCAAATTTTGATAAGTCAAAGCTGGCTTTAGTTTTGGTGTGGGTTTTTGTTGCCTTTTTTTTTAATCAGGACATTTTTCAAAAATAACTTTTCCCTATGAGGATGTTTTGATGAATCAGAATTTAATTTTTTTTTACTCTTAAAATGAAAACTTCCTACTGAGACATTGGCTGAAACTTCTGATTTCCAGGTTTTGGTCTAGGGACATGAGCTATCCCTAATCTTCTCAAATATCTATTTGATAGAATGTTTTAATTTTATAATATTCCTTTGAGAATACAAGGAAATTTAGCTGAAATAGTCCATTTAAAAAATTCCTTGATTAAGGGATAAATTGTCAATGCTAAGGAAAATCAGCCTTGAGGTTTTGCAGCTATTCACTGTGAAACTTAGTATGGTACAAACAGATTTGGGTTTGAAGCCAGACATATAACAGCTGTGTTGCTGGAAAATTGAGAGATCTTATTCTAAATATTTTAAGCCAAAAGAAATGTTTAAAAAAATCTGCTATGCTTCAAATTGTTCTCATGTGAGCAATCCCATTATCTTCAGGAGAACGAGGACTATTTAACTGTTGCTCGATCTCTTCCTTAACTGGTGATGTATTTATATTCCTAATTCAGGGGGGTAAAAAAATAAAAATAAAAGCCTGACTCCTGGAAAATACAGTTTAAATTACTTGAGCCACTTACCAAAACAACTTTTTAAAATCTCCATCAAAAATCTGAGAGGATTTGATTTCTAACTTTAGCAAAACCAACAGATCTATCTATTTCTTAGGATTTTTAAAATAAATAAAACACAGAGGGAGTGGTGGGCGAAGGAGCTTCTATTTCACTCCCCACCTTAGCACACAATAGTCCTAAGGTGGTGTCTCCTGTGCCAAGTTAGAGAGGAACAGCAGATGGGTGGACATGAGCTACAAGGGTCAGCACGTTTTGCTTCCAGCAGATGGGGAACTCCTTTAAGAAAGGGGGTAATGTAAAACTGTTAATTGTTAAGCACTGATTCGTTGTCAGTGCTGAGACGCTGTGTTTACCCGTAAGCTGCTGGGAGCCACAGGGTGGTGAAATCTTAGACCATGAAGAAGCAATCATGCTTTGATCCCACTGCAAGCACTAGAGTTCTGAAGAGCTGGTTTGGGTTCTAGCTTTTAGGGAAAGTCATCTCTGCTTGAAGCAGCAGAAATGACAAGGGTCTCTAATGCATGCTTGCTTAAGCAAACTTATGGTGATTCTGGTGGTAACTCGAGCATCTAGAAATAGTTTGAAATGGGATGAAATTTGAAGGGCAGTGGGATTCAGGTGGCCTGGTTTCCTGGGAAGAACAGGTGTCTGGATTCTGCCACCAGCAGTGCAGGAACTCCCTTTGCAGGGAGGTTTGATGGGTTGGACACTTCTGTTCTGCCTCCTGTACTAGCTGAACTTGCAGGAAATTACTGTTCTTGCAACTTCACTTGTAAAATTTGTTACAAATGATCCAGCTAGCCTCCCCCTTCTAGCTTTCCCAAGGGTTGGACCTAACACTGCCTAAAGTGGTCAGTATGAAAGGTATTATCACTGTTACACTCAAGCTTTGCACAAAAGCTCAACCACATGTCTTGGGGTGGGGGAATGAGCACATCTTTCCACATTTCCACTGAGAAATGCAACAGTTCATCTTTTGGTGCAGCAGTTCAGCCCCATTCCTTCAGGGAGGAGGGATCTGTAAATATTTAGCATATCTGAAATTAGCATGTTGAATCCTCTGTAGAGTCTCTCTGCTTAACGTTCTCTGTTTCTACCATGCTCCTGCGTGTTGGGAGACAGTGGGTGTCGTGCCCAGGCCAGTGGGCCTGTCCTAGCTCAGGACTAGGATTGATCAGCCTGTCCTGCAGCAATGTCTCCTGGCAATTGGGAACTTTTGGGGTGCTCAACACCAGACCCTGAGAACGACATACCTCTCTATAGCACTCCCAAAAGCAAACCCATTCTCCTTTCATTGCTCAGAGCAGCCTCCAGGTTAGAAATTAGGCAGCTGCAAAATATTTGGGGCATGCAGAAGCTGGGACAGAGGTAGGGGAAGCACAGGAACATGGCAGATTGAGTCCTCTGTGTCACATTCGGTTGGAGCTCTGCAGTGTCACACACTCTGCTTCATCCCAGTGACTCGCAGGCGACATGAGCACAGTGACCACTTGCTCATACTCACAATACGATGTGCTGACCCGTTTTAAAGCTCTTGATTTCAGCCGAGCTCTGCTCTGCGATCCCGGCAGTAGGCTTGCTTCAGTGCCTGCCTCATTTTCCTTTCCCAGACGAACTCCTTTAGTCCAATAATGACTGTACAAACTCCAAAGCCCAGCAAGCTGCTCTGTGTTCCAGTTTCACAGGAAGTAAAATCTGAGCTTGCCAAGTCTGCTTGCTCAGCTGCGGCCGCTCGGCATCCCGAATTCCTGCGCCCGTTAGCAAGGGGTTACGTAACAGGCACACGCTGGGTCTGTGACTCTTTTTTTGTTGGCTTGTGAGTTGGGTTTTTTAATACAGAAAACCAGAAATGAATGAGTGTGATATGGCAGGAAGCAGCACAAATGGAGATTGAAGGATGACAGTAATATGTTTTCAGTACAAAGTTAAAGCAATGAAATACTCACTTGAGCAGCACCTCTGAGGTCCCTGAGGCTTGCTTTAGAAGGTATAAATGAAGTAAATCTCAAAAATTGCATGGTCAATTTATTTGACAGCATGAGCTTAAATTACCCTAACAGCTGGTTTAAAAAATATTCTCTTAGAAAAAGACAGAAGTATTGGGACAGCTGTCTGTCTTTCTGGAAAGATGATAAAAGCAATAGGGTTACTAATGTAACCTCCTCCTGTGAGGTGACAAGGCACTTAAAGTTTGCACTGCTATGTCAGTCCCCTGTGTGCACCATGGCCCCGAGCAGCCTCTGCTGGAACCTCTGTCTGCACCCTGGGGCTGTGCTTCATAAGTGTCCTTGTCTCCAGCCCTAGTCCTTTTGGATATCTGTTGTGGTCTTTTCTCCATCCCCATCTCATTTTGCTGTGAACTGGACCATAGACCCTGGACCTGGACCATAGACCCTGGACCGAGTTTATCTGGGACTGCCAATGTGCCAGCACCCTGCTCTGCTTGTCCTGTTCACATGTTGTAAGATTGTGTTTTGTTGGTGAGGGGGCTGTCTACACTGTGGTCACCTCAGCTCCTGCTCACATCATCCTGTGGAGCAGCCCTGCTCCTCCTGCTGCTCCTTTCCTGGCCTTCAAGTGGGCGCATCCTTGCTGAATGACAGTTGGTGCTCTGGCTGGGACTTACCTGACAGCTAACACATAGTGATATGTACCAACTCTGCTGTGGTGTGTCTTTTGAACTCTCCTGTGCTTCAGCAAAGTGCCTCAGAAGCTAATGGAAATCAACTTCATCCTGAGCAGGATTGTGCCATTCATGCATCTCAAGAGGCAGCAAGGCTTCTCAGGGTGCCTGGCTGTGCACGTGACTGAGCTGATTGCCAGCATGTTTCCTGACCTCTCTTTCCAGGTCATATCTTTTCCTGTATACTGGGGGCATCGATTGCTTCTTGGGATGAGCTCAGACTTTTGTTTAACAAATTTCCTGTTGTGGGGACCAGAGCAGTTTCTTCAGTGTTCTTTCTGTGGCATGCTACCAGGCTTTTGGGTTCTTGTTGCAAATCTGAACCCTGCTGATGTTTGTTGAAGAGCATTTTACAGCCTATGGTGACATTTGGAGCCCCTCAGGGCTCAATAGTTATAGACCAGGTATCTTAGACCTGAGCAAACAGAACTCTTAAGCAAGATGCCTCAGCCTTTGTTTCCCTTCCAAAAGAGGAGATATACAGGGGAAACATCCTTTCACTTCTTCATCTCTGCTGTGCCGGGTTGGAACAGCTGTGATCTCCTCTGCTCGAAATCAAAAGACACTTTCTGCCTACTTGATTCTGGCATGAACAACCTAAAAAAGAAAAAAAGCCTGGTAAGCAAGTGGGACAGACTTCCACCCTGGACTATGCCTCCACCCCTGCTGCAACAGATGGTGAGATCGGTGGTGTGGGAGCAAAGGAGCAGGCTGTGCTGTACTAAAAACTGGTGTTGTGGCATGTTCCTTTCCTTCATTCCTCAATGCTGGCTGGCCCTAAACAGCTGTGTCCCAGAAGGCAAGAGCTCCCCTGAGCCTTGGTAACTCCATGCTCACCTGCCAAGGCTGTGCTCATGTACTGTAGGCAGGCTATAACCCTATCTGAACCAGGCCCTGTAGCTCCAGCAGCACAGCCATGGTTATTTCCAACCAGATGGAACCTAGGTATGACTATCAAAAAGCAAGCCTGTGTTGTGAAAGGAATATACAGTAAAATCTCCTGCAGGTATTTGATATTACAATGAACGCTGAGCTGAGGTGTAAAGATGCTCCTTTCTAAAGATTAACTAGAAATAAGAAGGGGAAGGGGCAAACAGCCTGCCTGTCCTGTAGCATTACAATCAAAATACAAAAAAATGGAGGAGAATTGGGCCATAATTAATTTACCAGGATGCTATAGCTCTTGTTTCACTGTGCAACAGTAAAAACTAAATGAAAATCCAGATTGTGTCTGAGCACATGAAGAAATAAACAGTTCCTGTGTCTTTCAGAGAAGAATGAATTTCACATTGCTACAGTTCCCTCTGGCTCTTCAATTTACTTTGAGCTGGTTGTTATCAGGATAGTACGTTCTTTAAAGATGAACTAAATTTGGTTTTGTTTTGAAATTACATCCCTCCATCATCATCAATGCCCTAAGCAAGACACTTTGTAAGCTTTTATTGTAGTACAATTTTATAATGGCAAAAACAGGCTAAAAATATATCTATGAAATTTAGACGATCATGAGGTACTGCCCGTAACTTTTGGGGTAAATTCCCTGGTTCCTCTGAAAGGATTGTTAACCTGATGCTGGAGAATTCTGGTGCCTCAAGTGCTGCCCCATCTGAGAGATCACTTAAAAGCTATGGCTCTCTAGGGGATGAGAAGTAGTATCTTACACACTCCTAGCACTGTTTATTATTATGAAACCTAATGGAAGAATCAGGTTTGGAAAAGATATTATACAGTCTCTGTGCTACTAGAAATCCAGGAATTTCATAAAATAATTTAATCCTTTCTGCTACAGATCTCCTGTACCTTTCCTTGTGCTTTGTTGTGAGCTCCCTTTACAAAAAGGGAGTGTGAAAACTCAAGCAGGGATTTGGTCCTTTATTCTGGCCTGACTGCTCAGGTACAGAAAGTACTTATGCAGGCTGTTGATTGGTTTTAGATCTGAATTTCTTGTGTAGAGTATTTAATAGAAGGAATTTTATAAACAGCTGGGGAGGGCAGTATTTCAGATTTTTTTAAACTATGAATGAAAAACTTTCCCAGTACACTTAAGTGCTCCATATTGCATTTGTTTATCTGTGGTGTATTCATAGTGTTCAGACTGCTTGCACTTACCTGTGTGTATTCATCCCTATCACGGATTATTCTATTTTGTGCAGCTAAAGTTTTGGATGAAAAGTTGACCAGGTATAAAAGGAAGAATCTGCACCTCTCACTTGGGAGTAAATTCATGTCAGAGAAGGGCTTAGGCTTTCTCCCAGAGATTCCTCCTAAATGGATCATTTAACTTGCTTCTTTACGGTATGCTTCAGAAACTAAGAACAACAAGAAAATACTTGTTTGTCGGGGTGTTTTTGGTTGAAGTGTGGCAAGGCTTAAGCACCTCATGACCCTGTCAGCTCTTCCTCCCTAATGACATGTGCACCTGTGGCTTTTTGGAAAAGAAAACCTTAAGAGGTATTTTCAGTGTAACTTGCTTAGCGAGTCTGCTGTGGTGTGTCTGGAGCACCAGCAAAGCATCTCCCTGCCAGTCTGTCGTATAACCTCTGGGAGGGAAATGCTCATTTATCCACAGACTGCTACGTACCTCTGGCATATGTTGGGTTTTCCAACCAGCAGCTCTTGCAATCTATTTCATAACCACCCTTGTTTCCTCTATGTGTTGCTTGCCAACTGTAATTAATGGACTGGATTTTATAGACAATGCATGAGCCTGTTATCTGTATATGTCCTAGTTCTGGCGTTGTGTTGCCCAGGCCTCGCTGTGAGCTGTATTTCTGTGTGAAATCCTCGCGTGTGTCTGTATGTTGAGCAGTCTGTCGAGATGGCTGTTGGAAACTTATCTTTAAAGCTTCATTGCAAGCCAGAATATTTTGAAACTTGGCATACTGCTTTTGGAGTGGGTGCAGTTCGTTTAGTTAAATTTGGGTCTGTCTCCTGTGCTCTCTTTATAGTCCAGGTTCCCTAGGGTAGAGGGAAGTACCTAATTGCAAATCTGTCTTGCCAAGGGCTTGGCAACTACAGCTTCCCCCCACGATGGAGTTTGTCTCTAAAGCAGATAATGTCCATTTTGAATACCCTGACTCTTTTGGCTACCAAAGAGTTTTGAAGAATAGTTTAGAGATTAAACTCAAGTATTTGTAACACACATTCATTTCTAGACACTGTGAATACAATACCTTTTAAGCTTGTCATTAGTTGAGAAGTGTCTTGTAATGATCTTAACTGTATTATCCACCTTCTTTTGGGTTTTAATCCTTTCCTGCTATTGGTTAAATGTAACATTTTAGGGTATTTGGGACAATAATCAGGTTATTGAACTATTTTGTACTTACATAAAACATAAATTTCTTGAAAATTTAATATATATATTTATCTGCTTTGTTTAAATCAACTAGACTTGTTAGAGTTTGAGAAGTACTTTTATGGCTTTGTGTATGTTACAGGAACCTGGCATCTGAGTCAGAGTTTGCAGTATGTGCATATCAAGGAGCACATATCAGTAGAGCAGAGGTAGCACCAGAATTAAGGGCCTGCAGTTGCCTCTAGTCAGTCTGTAAATCTGCAATACTGCAGAGTCAGCACAGGCCCCACTCGAGCAGAAATCTAAACATCTGTTTAACTTTAAGCATGTGCTTAAAGCTTCTTTGATGTGAACTGTTAAGTAAGGGGGGTGGTTTTGTTTTTAGTCACTATTCTAAGTGCTTTACTTCACAGAGTTATGCTTAAGAAGCTCTTCTCAAGCAGGATGGCAAGTGTTCCCTAGCTTCAGCCTGCCTTCACGTAGCAGGGTATGTTCAGTGTGTAGGCCAACCAGGATTTGTGTGATTATCTGAAGGGCTCTGGCTGTGAAAACTTGCAGTGGGCTTGTTCCTTCTACTCCTCCAAGCCATGAAAACAAATTGTTCTTCCTTTTGGACTGAATTCCGTTCTCATTTAATTTTGTTGCTGCTCCTCCTGTGTGTTTCTCTCTCACCTATTTTCTACTGCTTTTTGCCTGACTAGACTCTTTCTGTAGTCATGCTGAATATTAGTTGGAATAGTCAGTGTATGTATATTCTGTATACTATTCTATGACAAAGTTCTGAATTAAAATCACAGTTGGCCTAGCTTGTATGAGAGCAGCACCAAAGAGGACCATTTGAGAAGAACTGTGGCTGAAAATGCTTGGAGGGAATTACATTCTTGCCCTGACACTGATGGAGTATCTGAAAAGCTACTGGCAAAATAGCACTAGCGTCTTGAAGGCTTTCAGTCAATCACTGTTCTCCCAGACAGTGGAAACTGTTACTTCACTCAAATGAAGGAACTCAACTTGGAGGCCTCTTTTGACTCTTTGGTCAGAAGCAAGTTTTGGAACGTTGCAAAACGTCCCTCCTGTACTTAGGTCTGGTATACTTAATTGCATGTTCTGAATTTCATAAACTCATTTTTGGGAAGGAGAATGTACAAGTCAAAGGAAGGGGATGAGAGGGAAACACTCAGAAGACCAATTTCTGAAGCGAGGGAAATAAAGCAAACAACAAATGGTATGTTTCTGTTAACGATGTACAAGGGTTCAAGAAGAAAATTACTCCAGTATAGGGGCACAGACTGACAGGAAGATCTCCCTTCATTGGAGTGGGGGATGTTAATGACTCGTTGAGGGGAATTGGAATTTATTGCGGTATCTGGTAACATCCATCTTTCAGTTCATCTGTTTTGATAAGGAAAAAATCCTGTGCTGCTGTATCCAACTCCATTCCTCCTGATAAATAAGCTGCATATCTTTGAAAGCCATTTATTACCCTATGTTTGTCAGTTTTATAAACTAGAAAAGATTAGTGGGAAGAGAAAGGGAGGGTTGCTGCTCATGCTGCATGCAGGGCCTGATGGTGTCAGGGAGGCAGCAGGCCACTGGGTCCGAGTGGGGCCTGGGGAGGTTGAGGGGACACCCCACCAGGACACTTCTCTGCCACCACCTCTGCCCCTGCAACTCCTGCCCTGAATCCCTGCATGGCCACAGGCATGAGGAAACACCCACATGGTGCTGTAATGTTCTCCTGGTCTGGGTAGCTGCTGGAGCTGATTATGTGGACCGGTGTTAACTGTTTGTCGTGGTTTAGCCACTGTTGAAGAATGATTTCTTCTGCTGGGCTATAAGTGCTGCCTTCCTGGTAAGCACCTACTCTCCATGTACTGGTGCCAGCAGCACTGCTCGCTGCATCTGCAGTTCCCTTGCTCAGCCTTACAGGACACCTTAAACCATGCCAGCAGCAGTGTATTGGGTACCAGGAGTTGGACCTGCCCAACACTAAAACTGGCAGGATTAGCAGTACCTCCCCACTTTCCTCCATCGCTTCCGTAACAGGCTGCCAGAAAGCGATGGGCACGGGATGCCTGCCATCCAGGCACATAAGCTGAGACAGAGCATGGCCACCTAGAGCTGCTTCAGACCAGCCTCCTTCTTGAAATACACACCAAGATGAGGCCATGAAGCCATCTCAGGGCACTGCTGATCACACGTGTCCCCTTCCCTAAGCTGAACACTCCTCTCTTGCTAACAAGAGCAGGTGTGTTTCTTGGGCTACCTGAATTTTTCTTTTGACCTCTTGTTTAATGTGGTTCTGGTTTTTACAGAAGCCTTTTTAATACTTTCTAGTAAAATCATAGGAATTATTTTCCAAATTCCAGTTTGTTGCACTGGAAGATACAAAATAGACCTGTTGGGAGTAACCCAAACAGGCACTTGGCTGAATCACAGTACTGGATTTCTCCCCTGGATATTCTCAGACTTCTTTGAACGTTGCAAATTATCATTTCACTTGGGCTGATACTGGCAAGAAGGGATGAGTGACATTAATGTGTGAAAGTTGTGTGGTAAATCTGATTTTCAGGTTTGCATGGCAAAGATTAGCACTTAAAACTGATGTAGAGATGTTGTAGCTACAATTCAAATGTGCAGTATGTCTCAGCATTTCATGGCCATGATATGCAAATATTACAGTTTTAAAAGTGAGTTGTAAGCACGATGTTATGGCTACTGCTTTTGATAACTGGTACACAATTGAACAAAACACCATCTCACAAATTATTGTAGCCAGTCAACACTTGAGTGTTTTGGTAATTGGTTTGACAGGGTATTAACTTTTTTACCCCAAACGGGGGGCTGTAGGCAGAGTGAAGCATGCCCAGATATTGTTCTCATTTCTGGGGATCAATATGAGGTCCTAAAGGTGACGTGGGAACACAAGCTCTACGGCTCATCAGAAATCAGCTGCACTGGCACAGTGATGTCCAACCAAATGCATTAGGAACCTAAATGGACAGAAATAGTAGGGTTTATTAAGCCACTTTTTGTGCCTTAGGAAATTCATAGGTGATGAATCTTAATGGGAATGTTTCAAAGAGAAGCCCTACATTAAACCTCATTTTATAAGCTCTAAAAGAAGGCCAGAGCATGCAGTTCTGAGCACTGTTGGTCTAGAACATTTTCATCCATATCCAAATTAATTTACCAGGGATTTTGTAGTCGTTGTTTTGCTGGCTGCTAGGAGCTTTACCATATCTAAGTCATAAAGCATCTAATTAATTGAATTGTTTATTTTCAGCAAACAAGAAGCATAGCAATCAGGAGGTAACTTGAACTCCTCTCCCCTCCTGGAATGGGCTGCCTGTAAGCTAATATTCCAGCGTACTGAGATTTTAAAATTTTTTTTACAAAACAACTGAGGTAAATACCTATAAATTCAAACTACATAGTATTTTTTTCATGAAGCAACTGTAATGAATGTGAGTCAAGTTACAGAGCTAGCTGCAAGCAGTCCCACAATGGAAAACATATGCTGGGCTGCACATGTGCGGGATCCCAGTAGGCACAAACTGCTTGGCTGTAAGCTGTGGGCAGAACAGTTCTGTGCTGTGATGAATTGTCTGTGGTAAACCACCCCAGTTCAACCCATTAAAACAAAAGGTAGTAAAGGAACAAAAAGATCCCTGATCTTGCACCCCCCTGCAGTAAGTCACCTATTGTAGTCAGCTCCCTTCGGGGATGTGGATGCCCCATGAGTGGCTGAGACAGCCTGTGGCAGTCGGCTGGCAATCAGAAGGCAGAGTAACTTTTGGGGGGAGTTTTTAAAGTGATTTGGAAACAAATTTTATAGCTGAATATGAATATGGTGAAGGAAAATATCTTGGTTTGTTTATAGAAGCAAGAAAAAGGCTGTCTGCAGCATTTTATGCTTAGGGTTCGGTGTTACTGTCACACTTCAGCGCTTTCCTCCACACACGTATATAGATGCACAGTGATTTCAGCAGAAGTTGGGCTTCCTTTTCCATTTGAAACTGGTATTCCCAGATTAGATAAGGCTACAGGTGAGAAAAAGGAAAAGCTACAGAGCACTCAGGATTTCTTATCTACACTGCCAAGTCTAAATGAGGGGGTTTGATCAGGAACCTGAGAGCTTTGATTCAAGCAACTGGACCGTAGAAGCAGGACTCAAGAGAGGACTCATAGGGCAATTGGAAATTGAAAGAATTGATGGTTTGCACACAGTGCATGGTAATGTTCAAAGCAGCAAAAGAATCATTAAAGACAAGTACCTTACAGCAACATGGAGAGCAGGAGTCTGATCCTCTGGGATTTTTTGGGAGAGGTTGTAAGAGGAAACCGAAATTGAAAGTACAAGAGAGATTTTATCAATGAGCTGGGGTTTGCTAGACATGACCTTTGGCATTCATTAAACCAAATTGTGGTAATATTTCATCATAAAAAGTTCATTTTCTTCAAATAACCTAATTGGTAGGCTACATCCCTATATCTTTGCATTATTAAGAAGTAAAACTAATTATGCATAATTTGTTACAAGTACTTTGTTTATGCCATATAAAAGAACTTGATTAAATGGATACCTTAGGTAAAACACTTCTTAGCACTTGCAATTTTGAAACAGCCCTAGTGCAATTAGGGCTTAGTTTAAACTCTGACTGGTCTGAAAACCATGAAAGAACTTTGTGCAAGAAAGTAAATAATATGTAACAAAACCACCCTCTTCCCTGCCATATCCCCACAGGAGGATTCCAGAAATGGAATAAACAATACTCTGGGGATACTCAGGAATGCTTATAGTGGTTAGCTTTTAATATGGTACAATAAAGCATTGTATAGGGATAATACTTCTGCAGGGTCAGAGGACATCGAAGTAAGAAGGGCTGAGTCATGGGGATGCAGCACAAAGTATACAACAGGCCCATTTAAAGCCTCTTCATTATCTGGGCTATATTGTACCTTCCCAGGATCTACTGGATCCTCACCTCAGCGGTACCAGAAATTTTATGTTGCCAGAGGAACAAGCCTCTCTATATGGTGGCCTTTGTAAGTGTATGATCAAAGGGACTATCAAATTTCCACCCGCTGCGTGCAGGCTGCCAATTTAAACATTTACTACCCCTTGAACTGGCCAGCCAGGAGTGCAGCAGCAGAAGGGAACATGAACCATGTATGTACTGCCACTGACCTGGTACGTGTTCCATTCTCTGGACAAGGTAAGAGAGGAATTTGAAGCAAACATGCTGTGGCTGTGTTAGCAGACAAGTTCACTGTGTGCTTTAAAACACCAAACAGACAAAAACCCCAAAACAAACAAACAAAACACAACTATGCTGCAGTAAGTGCATTGCTTGAGCAATGTCTCAGAGAATCGCCCTTGCTATGAGCCCACCAGTTGAGATATAGATCCATTATAGAATAGGAATTCATTAAGCTATTAAGTATTAATTTCCTTTAAAACGCTATTCTTCTATTAAGTGCCTTCAGTGGTTAGCTGTTTTGTCCCCATAGCTGGTGTGTCTCTGAAATGTGGTGACAACAAATGGAAGAAAACTGGGTTGGGTTGGGTTTGGTTGTTTGTTTTGTTGGGTATTTTTACTTCTGTTACCTTATGTGTTCTGCCTCCAGGGATAGGAGAATTTCAGGTGTGCTCTGCCTTCTAATACACAAATCATCTAATTCAGAAGAATCTACCTCTTCATCAACAACAAATATTTGAGGCAACTTTCAAGAGTTTTTTTCTTTTTCTTTGTATTTTTCTGACTAGTAGAATGTAATGGTCAGAAAGATGCTGGGGAAAAAAATCATCTTTATAAAAGGAAGCTTTCCTTTTTTTTACTTGGCAGTCATATCCAAACTTAGATGTTTCACTGTAGCCAGAACAGATGACAAAGCCCACTATGAACTTCATGTGTGTCTTATTTTCCTGCAGAACCCCACTGCACTGATTGCTAGATTACCTGTGGCACAGGAACCCTGGAAAGAAAATCTTCATGTTCTACCTTAAGGTCCAGCGTAGGTCTTGACCATAGGAACTTGGCTGGACAGTGACCAGTTATAGAAACAGTTTGGGAAATGGAATAAACAATACTCTGTGGGCACTCAGGAATGCTTACAGTGGTTAGTTTTTAACATAAGACAAGAAAGCATGTATAGGGAGAATGTTATTGTCGAGACAAAAGACGTGCAAGTGAAAAGGGCTGAGTCACGGAGAGGCAGCAGGAGTATCCAACAGGCCTTTTGCTGCTGCACAGGCAGGCTTGCCTGTGTATTGGTTCCACGTTCTTCTACTTTATGGAGAGCAGAGACTATGTAAACTCTAGATATGGATAATATGTAAGATATTGGGAATAATTAATATTCTCAGACAGAATATTGATGTTCCATTGATTTTCTTATCCACATTGTAGTTTGCTTTAAAGAAACACTTAATTGAGTCCAATCTCAAAAGTGCTAAGACTGCAAACTCAATAGAATGTAGAATTTCAATTATCCCTTATTATCCCATATTATCCAGAAAAACTTTGTTGCTGTTTTGCAGGGTGTTTCCTCAGGCACTCTTAGTAAGATGCCCTTCTGTTTTATAACTGTCATTTACAACTCAAAAAATGATTGTAACCTTTCATGCCACAATTTCTTACCTAGCCTGGATTAATACTGAGACTACATAGTCTTCCTTGTGGTAGATACACAGATGTATGTACATTTGTTCTCAGGATTTTTGGTATCAGTTTCTGCTGCTTTTTGCTGCTGTTCTTGGTTTCTTTCCAATTTTTTAATATCCTTGTCCTAGCATGGTGTCCAGAACTTAACAGTAATCCAGCTGTGGCCTCACAACCACTGAACATGTGTTGCAGCAGTGTCGTTTCTGTGCAGAGTTTCTTCTAATTGTAGCTCTCATGGTAGGAGACTTACATCAGTCATAAACATCTCTTAATGTAATTAAACTTAAAAGGAGTCTTGGTACTGGGCTTCTACCTATATCTTTGAGAGATTCTTAAAAACACAGGGGAGAACCAGAAAACTCAGTGTCAACCACTGCAGCCGCTGTTCATTTCTAGTGTTTTCTTGCTGTTTTCCTTAATTTTTTCTTTTTGTTCTTTTTGGGGGGGGCGGTGCAGGGGTGGTGTTTGTTGTTCTTTACAGCCCATTGCATTTAACATTCTCCTTCTGGCTTTCATTCTTTTGTAGAGTGCTACAAAAAGCACTTCATATGCTTGATCAAACTGTTTTCTTTACACATTGTCCTTCCTCCCAAAAAAAAAACCTCTCCAGGCTTTAACTAACTAGCTGGTAGAAAGATTAACAATGTGTTCTAGCTTGTTACAGAATATATGCAGCTTAGAATCGCTCCTTACAGAATTTTCTTTACCTGTAAAGGTTTTTTTCAATTTACACAGCAGTTAATTGTTGTAGCTGCTCAGTGCTCTGGCTAGCAGGAAAGCTTGAGAAGCTGAGGTTCTTCACAAAGTTCACAATGGATAGTTGACATATTTTTGCTTGTTGTCAGCCAGTGCTCTCCTAAGACCATAGACAGCATGAGTGAACGTAGGAGGAAACAATACATCTGCAGACACTGGCAGACAGCATTGCTTGCCAAATTTGGCCACAGTTCCTTAAGATAAATAATTTCTCAGTGACGTGCTGTGTTGAAATTACATAAAGAGCAAAAATTACTAAGACCTGGGCCCCAGGGTCTTGTGGGTTTCAAGATTTTCTGCAATCAATATTCTGACATCTGCAAATATTTTTCTCTAACAACTGATGCCAGGAACAGAGCAACATTACCATCACTTTTGAATATTTTGAAATAATGTCTCTGCAGCCCCAGCCCTTGCCAGGACCTTTGCACTATCGTAACCACCAGCTCATACAGGAAGGTTTATACGAAAGTTATCAAAGCAGCAATCTTTTCTCAGAATGGCTTGTAACCTCTTACATCAACAACTCCATTAGCATTTCAAAAAATACACATGGAAAAACACTGTATTAAGTTTCAGTCTCTAGAAGTACCAAGAGCTTTAGAGTAACTTCTGATGAACATAACGTAACCTACTTTGCACACTGAATGTACGCAGTTAGAGGTTACTAAGGTTGTTTCTCCTACTTAGGATCATACAATAGCTGGCTTCTAACTCTGCAGGAAGACTTCCTTGATAATTAAGATACTTCCACTACAACAGCCATATACACTAGAGCTATCTGAAAAGTGTTTTCTATAACTGAAGAATCTATGCAAGAAACAAATGTGCATAATTCTTCCTGAACAGAACTATCCCACAGGAAAACATTACCTTACTAATTCTTATAGAAGCATCTCCAGACAGTCTTTTCAATTTGTAAAAAACAAATCCTTTATTTAAAAAAAAATCCATTTCCATAACAGAAATCAAACCCACGTGTGTCACACGAGACATTCTGATGGCAGTAACTGCTGAACATTGACAGTTACCCATGGCACTGAGGAAACATGAGCTATGAAAAATGAGTAACTGCATTTATTACTATTGCCTAAATAGGAAAGACCAGACAGGAATAAAAATGTGCTTTTCAAACAGTTACGCTTTTCTTTTGATGATATAACTTCCAGCACCTGGCTCCTCCTCTAGCAACCCTCCCAAAGTAATACTGGTCTCTGAAAACAGTCAGAACAAAATTAACACAGTTTGTTCTATTTGCAGTCCCTCACGTACTGATCAGGAACAAAGCAGAGACAGGCAAGTATGGAAAAAAGCCTCTCAAGTGCTTCTGTATTTCAGTCATACCTTAAGGCAAATCTGTAAATGTTAAGGGAACAGCTTGAGAATTAAGCACAGAGCTTGTGAAACTTTTTCTTTCTAGCATCTGATCAAAGTTAACTTCCTAAGAGATCAGGTATTCACAGCAGTAACCCCTCAGAAGCATCTTAAGATAAGACCACGCTGTAGTGATGTTTGTGTGATTTTTACATCTGCCAGTATTTAAGGTAAACTTGTATTTGCAGTCCAACCGTACAAGACAACTTCAGTAGTTCTGTGCACAGTGTGATGGTAATTCAGTGAATGTAAATGCAGAGGGCATCAAGGTAAAACTACCTCAGTATCTCATTTCCACACACAGCATATGAAAGCAATAATAGAATACAGTATCTTCTCAGAGGCTCATGTCTTTAAAAAAGGGATGAAGCAACGCCTCCTTTGCAGTTATTCTTGTTGCAGGGTTCAAGTCTAGTAACTTATCAAGTAAGTCATATGCTTCATCAGGAACTCGATCCCATCCTTTCATGTCTCTTGCCTTCATTTCCAAAGCACCATCACCTTCCGGAATGCCTTCCGAGTGTTGAGTTCGTTTTCCGAGTGTCTCAGGAGCACATGGTTTGTCTGCTGCAACTGGTAAAGCAGAGTCATTTACAATCTTGCTGGGCACTTCACCCTGGGATGTCTTAGAGCTGCTATTTGTTCCTCTCAGCTTCTCACAGAGAGTTCTTAAGTTTTGTGCTGGGACAACCTGGGTGCACAGAACTGATTTACCTAGAAAAATAAATTACAGTGACTTTTTAAATACTTTTTAAGCAACTGTAACCTCTAAGTTTGTTTCAGAAGAAACATCATATCTGGAAGTGTAATCAGCATTAAAAAAACCCCAAACCACGAACCTACCAAACCAAATCCCTCCTGCACACTCCTCCAAAGCAGCTAGGGGTTACGGCAGGAGCCCAGTAAGTCAGAAGGATAATGGTCTCGGTTCTGCTCAGAACAAAGCTGGTTTGCTCTCTTTGTGAAGTTCTGTAGTGACAGGTTACCTCCCCCACACCCCACCCCAATCTCCCAGCATTTCACTGATCTGTGAAAAATTAGACACCCTGATTTTTACACCTCTGTCTGTAGAATGAAAATTGACATTGTCAGTAATACTTCCAGGTAAGAAGCAGTGCAGCATTTGGCTTGCAAATAGTTATTAATAGTTATTTTAAGTTTTTGTGGGTTTTGAGGTGGTCTTGTTTCTTTAAACAGGCTGGCTGTTGGGTTTTGTTTTTGTTTTGTTGTTGTTTGTTGTGGGTTTTTTACTAGTCTGTCTTGGGGTGGAGGAGAAGCAAAGTTTACATCATCTAAATATTAAGTCATATTGACTTAAGCTCCAGGGCAAATTTTGCAGGAATAGAAATAGAAATGCTGCCTTGGGAATTCTAACCAAACACCAGTAGAAAACATTCAGCTGGCATATTTCACCTCAAGTGCCCCTGACTTAGTGAAAGGCAGTAGACAGGTTAGGAAAACCTATGGCATGAAGTGCCCCATATACAAAACCTAAAAGACAGAAAAATACAAAACTTTCTTATAACTCTGTATACACAGACTAGCACTCTTAGTGTTTTACATGCAAAAAATGTGATTTACCTCCAAAATAACGCCCAAACCTAAAAATATGTTTATATATTTAAATAAAAAAAGGAAAATCACAGATTGTAAGTCAGTGCATTAAACAGCAGACCAAGCATGCCTTTTCCCCACAATTAAGGTTTACATACCAAACGTTTTAGCAGCCTGAATGGTTTCTCTGGATCCACGAACTGTCATGAT
Organism: Laterallus jamaicensis coturniculus; assembly: GCA_022605575.1. Classification (NCBI taxonomy): domain Eukaryota; kingdom Metazoa; phylum Chordata; class Aves; order Gruiformes; family Rallidae; genus Laterallus; species Laterallus jamaicensis. The sequence goes on from JAKCOX010000007.1 coordinate 17,704,263, forward strand.
TTGTGCCAAAGCAGTTAAATCATCACTTGCTTTGTAAAATGGATACCGTCCACTGAGCAGCGAAAGGAATACTATTCCTGCAGACCACATGTCAATTGCTGCAATTGAAAGCAAACTTAGTAAAAACTAAGCTCACAATTTCATCACAAACAAAATCGCAAATTTCTTTAAGGAGGAATAATGACCTGAAAAGTTTCTATAAGAAAAAGCTGTGTTCTGAGTTACTGACTTTGGCAAGTCAGATAACACTTAAGCAAACAGTGGAAATTACTATAATTAGATTGAAGAATAATTTCATGCTTTGATGCAGAGGCAATGTTTAAGCTTTTCCACAGAATTTTACATATGAGTAATTCCATTAAAACTTGCACAACTTAACATGTACCAAAACAATGTCTTCAGGTTGTTTTAGGCAGGGAGATAAAAACTGGCTGGGCTTCATACTTATTGAAGTTTGCTTCATATGAAGAAAACTTTATAAAAGGATCATAAACAAAAAATAATTCACAAATGAACGTGAATCTGAGTATTTTTTCCTGGGAATGAGGCTGCCATAGTTAGGCAGTACTAAGAAATTTATCTTACTATGAACTTTGCTCCTTTCTCACTTGACAAGATAACCAGTTTAAGAACTGTAACAGTTAGAAGTTATTCATCACTTTCACTGTGTTATGAAGAGTACAGAGAGTTCTCTGGGGATATAGGCCAAAGCATGGTGGAAAAATTTAATACTGAGCGTTATGAGAATACCTGTCTGCCATCATTTTTTTGGCTCACTGAGGTGCACATTTTGAGCAAGGAAAGTGAAGGAGAAAGCTTGAAGGATTCTCAAACTGAAGAGAAAAATTATCAGTTGCGAAATAAAGCCATAGTTATTCTACTTCTCTTTTAAAAACAGTAATAAAATAGGCAGTAATTTGGATATTTTAGTTAGAAACACTTAGCACAGGACTTGAGGGTGAAGTATTAAATTGACTTCAGTGGCAAAACCAGATTCTAAGTCTTTCATTAAAAAAAATAAAAATTCAAGTTAATCATTTGGCACATTTTACATTGGAAAAAAAAATCCATCTTCTCCATAGTTCCTGTTGTAGTTTTACTGTATCATTGCTGAAAAGATCACCCTATCCATTTGAGGTGCTGTGCATCACTCCAGATGTACGGTCAGAAAAGCTGGAGTCATCACGGTTTGAGATCTTTGAAGATGTTTAGTTACTCAACTCTTGTTGAAATTAATAGTTTAATTAATATATCTGAATGGGTAGTAAATCCTGGCCCTACAATTCTGGTAGAGTTGGGGTCATCAGCAGACTGCAAGGTGCAGTGACACCCAAATCTTGATTCCTCTCTGTGCTTTTGTCTAGTTTTCCAACTAGTGAGGCAGACCAGGGGAAGGGGAGGTGAGGGACAAGCCAAATGAAAGTGGACCTGGACCTGTGTAACGTCAGCTTGGGGGTTTAGGTTGTGTTCCCTGAAATGTGAATTTGAGTCAGATGGACTAAGGAAGCTCTGGATAGAGTCAGCTGGATCCAGCTGGTAACTTGGCCTCAGCACCGAGACCAGAACTAGTAGTAAGACTGGCAGGAATACAAGGAGGTGACTACAGCAGTCCCAAATGGAACTGGACATGAAGATTTGTTAGTTCAAATACAACATAATCTCATAAATATTAGTATTAGTCTACCCAGTTCTAATTGACATCCTACAGGAGCTCAGCACCACTGACTCAGTACTTTTAGGGCTGTCTGTGCCACACCCCAGTGTTTCCAGATTTACCCATATTTTCTGTAATCCTGCTCTCCATTACCCTAGAGAACAGAAAACCGTCTGAAAGCATATTTAACACCAGCATGTGTCCAAGATTTCCTAGGTATGTCTTCTTTCTGCCTCAATTCTGTCTAGACAGATTCAGAGATTGTCTAAGCTTGTCCTGGATTTCTGGATGTCTTCTAGCCCATAAAGCTGGCTGTTACAGCACAGGCACAGTAACTCCCAACAGGCTGCCATACTGCTTGAAATCCCAGTCATACCCAGGGTGCATTGTATTCAACTCCTGCATGTGGCACTACTCCTCAAATGACTAAAGACATAGTCAAGTTTCAAACACAAATATTCCTAACTTGCTCTTACTCTGAATGAGAAACTTTTAATTAAAATCAGGAAATGCTGCATAATAAGTGTTAAAGGAATGATAAACTTAATTTCACATGTAAACAAAACCCCTCCTGTAACAAACAAAAGCATAACATGCATCAATGAGAAAGGTTTGTCTGATGCACCGTACCTGTGGTCTGAGTGGGGCACTTTGTGAGTACTTCTGGTGCTCTGAATCCAGGTGTTCCTGCCCTGGGAGCAACTTGCTGACACCTTGTTGTAAGAGACAAAAACGTTTAGAATCTAAGTTGATAAATAAGTGCTGAGTACAATAGTGCTTAATATTACTTTTAGAATATACTTGTGTAAGATATGTGAAGAGCCTAACCCTGCTTATCTGAGTTTTATAGAAGTTTAAAGCATCTTATACTTATCTAGCATGAAACTACTATATTGCATAAGAAGATGACCTTATATTATCTACTGTATTCTAATTATCTAGCATAATGTAACCACAGAATTACTTATGGCATACTTCACTCACAATGACCTTTTTTAGTTTCATTCAGCAGCAGTGTCACTGTTTGCTTGAGGCTTGTTTTCACAGGAAACTGCAAAGTTGGGGCTAATCAAACCAAAGGCAAAAAATGCACTAGGTTCTTGAAAGTGGATGCTCTGGCTTTGTCCACAGCAAACTACAGTTCACTATTATTGACTGCTGACAGAAATTTTCTTTTCGTTAGTTTAACTAAGAGGTGTGAGATTATCATTATTTAAAAACCTCCACACAAACAAACAAAACCCCAACAACTTTCCAGAGCTTTCTTGTACAGCTAAAGTGCCTTCCTTCTATGGGCTGCTTCTCTTTTGAGTCTGGCTAATTCCTCACGTTTCATACTTCTGAAATGAATTTGCTATCACCCTGTTTTGATGGTCTAGGAAGAGAGGGACCTCTTGTTTTCATTTCTAGTAAGCAGAATTCTCTGTGTTAATCTGTATTCCTTACTGTGTGGATAAAAGGCAATACTAGATCAGAACCCAAACTAACTGCAGAGGCATGGAGTTAAACTGAGTTATGTAGATTCTCTAAACTGTCTATTATTAAAACTTAAACATTGTTTTTAAAATGAATACAAAACAGTCACGTTTCCTTTTTATTCCACATATCATGATTTCCAGAATCCAAACTGTTGGTATGGTTTAGGCCTGTCAGATAACTACTGTGACAGACTGAGGTATTGTCTTCTCTAAGCATTGCAATTCAGTCAAGTGACTTTTTGCAGCCCATGTAGGTGGATAATTAAAAAAACCCAAAAATACATTAACAGTGAATCTCTCTTGCTGCAGATAGCAGTGAACCAATTATTCCATGAACTACTCTTGTTTAAAAAGAACATAGTGTTTTAAGGGTTGCACAGGACAAATGCTATCTTCTACCTCCTAAATCAGCTATCTAGTAAATCTTAGTTTCTGACCTAGCTCGACAGCACAGCAGACAATTTTACAACACTATCTGAGCACATTACCTTGAAAGGCAAACACTGCAAACTCGATCCGTTGCGTAACAGTCACAGGTCAGGTTTGAGGGACGCTCACTGGCAGCTTTCCTGGCTGCCCCATTGCTCACTGTTTTAGTGGAAATAATCTTCTTCTTTGTTACTAACTTCCTAGATGAAACATCTATCACCTTTGATTGTTTTATGAGCTGCAATGTAGATATTTTAGAGGTGACATGTTTAAGAAGGCTCCCTTTTACATATAGATAGGACAGTTCCTAAAATATTAAGACTGAACAGGTGCTCGTGAGCCAGAATCTGCAGTTTTAGAACAGAAGAGAGTAAACCTTTTTAACAATATCAATTCTATAAAAGAGCCCCTAGAGCTTTCAAAATATCCTGATTTCCTCCCTTTTGGAAAACATTTTTCAGTGTTTTCTAAAGAACAATATACATAGTCTGAAGCCACTACTGCTTTTCAAATTAGTATAGGTTTCAAGAACATGAGAATTTAAAGAAGTGTGTGAAATGCACAGTAACACACAGGCACTAACTCTAAATTTACAATAAGATGATCACTATTGGCAAAACCCTCTAATTTGGTTGGGGTTTTCCTCTTGCCATATTCAATTCTAATTACAAAAAGTACAGAAAAATATTTGTTACAAACTTTCCAGCTTCAACTGCAAAATAAATTTTAAAAAAAAGAAGTTTCACAAGCTGAGTATATCTTAGTTGCACACACATGTATGTAGGAAAAAAAGATAAGTTTAGCATAGAAACACAGTCAGCCACATGGCTACATAACTGGCTCTTTAAGAGTTTCAAAAGGAACTGAACACAAATGAAAAATTCTTCAAGCCTTTCAGCAAAGACACACTTAATCTGCTCAGAAACTTTTAGTTCCACAGCATCCTGGAGCAGAACAACCAGTTCTATAATTTTTCAAATATGTAACAGATTGCTCTTACTGATGAGTCATACTTCTTACTTTTGTACTGGAGTTCTCCTGGTATGTGGAGCTATGGACATTGAAGTTCCTCTCTCCAAAGACGGAGCGCTGGACAGAATGGTGCACAGCATCCTCCTACAATGCCAGCAAAAAGGACAGTAAGGATCCTATCTAACACAGAGTCAGCTGGATGCTGCCAGTTCAAAAAAAAAAAGTGTGAACTGACATAAAACAAGAACAGCTGCATGGTAAGTCATTTTCAGGCATCAGTTTACTGTGGATGAAGAAAACACGGTCTAGACAGAACAGCAAACATGCTTACAAAACGAATCACACCTCAGAAGTGCCCCAAGACAATCTGAATATCATCTGTACTGCTTTTGTTATGCAACTAAGTAACTAAACGTAGATGAATAATTATTGGCTTGGGGAGAGTTCCACCGTACACATCACTTAAAGATTTAATGCTGTCAGAATGGTAACCCATGCTAGGGCTTTGTACAGCCTTCGTGGCTGTGTTACTTCTAACAGGTAGCAGGTGATGCCGACAGGGTTACTAAAAGCAGCCCCTTGAGTGAGAAAGCTGTGATTGTGTGGCCCATCCAGAGCTGCCGAGGCCACAGGCACAGCTCATGTCCAAGTGCTGCATCTCCCCCTGTTGGTGCAGCAACACATTAACGGTACAAGGCTTCCATGAAAGAGACAGAGAACCTTTCCTCGTCTTCCTCGTTTAATCTGTATTTCTGAAAGTGAGCTGGACCTTTTTTCAGCTGCTTTTGAGGCTGACTGCTGAGCTATCTGTTCAGGTGCTGTGACAGAAACCCCACTTCCCGAGGCTATGGTGGGTCTGTTTTGCAAGCAACTTCCCTGCTGGCCTTCAGAGTGAGCAGCTTTGAAAAGTTCAATTTTCGTATCAGGGGTTCCTTGTGCCAAGCCAAAATCTACCAAGGCATACCTGAAAGATACCAATTTAGAAGCAGGAGTCACAAAGTATCCAACCATCAGTTCAATTTACTATTCATTACTTGTTTATTTATCTTTCACATTTTACTCAGTATGTTGCTTATCTACTGTCAGCACGACAGTCCTATTTTTCTTCTCCTGTCTTACCTATCCCCTCAATATTTTTACCCTACACCCATCTTGCTTTGTTGTTTCTTGTCCCAAAATCTTTTCAAGTGCATTGCTTTCTCCAATGGTGTTAAAAATAATATCCCTAGCAACTCTTTTCTAGGGTGGTTCTAGTCCTACACCTCCAAACCTTCAGCCAACAGTCAAGTACAAGTGACTTGCCCTTGCAGAATTCTCATGAGCAAAGGCAAAATGTAGCAGTGAAGACAGACAGGACAAACAATGCTGACAGTTTTGCCAGACTTCAAGCAATACTACTGAAATTTACTTCAGTCTTCAAACAGGTAAGAAAGATGACATTAGTTCATACTTCAGATCTGTCTTTAGAAGAATTATTTTTTAATATAACCACTTCAGAGACAGCCTGGCTGTTTCTGTGTCTCAGACAATCTCAACTCTGTGGCCTCCACGCCCAAAACAGAGATTATGCCTCAAATGCTGGAGGAGCAAATTGACAGTACAAATTCATACTGACAGATTAAAAAATATATATGCATTTCTCAATTTTTTAAGCTTGTGGTTTGGCAAAATACGATCAAATCTCCCCTATAAACTTTCATTACACAGAATCATTTTGGTTGGAAAAGACCTTCAAGATTGAGTCCAGCTGTAAACCTAATACTGCCAACTCCACCACTAAACTTCATCCCTAAGCACCACATCTACATGTCCTTTATGACTCCACCACTTCCCTGGCAGTTCCAGTAGTTGACAACCCTTTTGGGTGGAGAAGTTTTTCTTAATATCCAATCTAAACCTACCCTGGCACAACCTGAGGCCACTTCCTCATATCCTATCCTCTGTTAATTGAGAGATCAGCCCTCACCTAGCTACAACCTCCTTCCAGGTGGTTGTAGAGAGTGAGCCCCTTTTCTCCAGGCTAAACAACCCTTCCTCTCTCAGCCAACCCTTGTATGACTTGTACTCTAGAGCCTTCACCAGCTTTATCACCCTTCTCTGGACACACTCCAGCACCTCAATGTCTCAAGTGAACACAGCACAACACTCACTACTACAGCTACAGGACTGCTACCACTGAAACAGTACCTCTTTATACATATTTTCAGGTCTGTTCTCTTTCAACTCTCACCAAAGCAAAAGTAGTACCTTACTCCTTACCATCTTTCAGTATTGTAATTTGCAGGCAAAAAACCCAACCCTGCTAGTTATAAACATTAACTTTATGTAAAGTGAAGCCAGCCCAAATCCAGCTATCTTATCTGTGCCAGTTTTTACTCTACCCATGAGTAAAAATTTTCCGATATCAGTAAATGTACAAGTCCCTACTGCTGTCTTAATAATAATAATAAAAAAACCCTGTGTTCTCATTCTTATTCAAAAATGCAGTACTTTAACTTGACAGTAAAATCTTCTTTTTTTTCCAGTTACTTGTCACTCTGAGGTAGATGTTGCATTAAGTATGAGGAAAAAAAAAAATCCTTCCCTCCTCAAATCCCTAAACACAGAAAGCAAACTTTTACACATAAAAATCTTTTTTAGCTTTATTACTTAAGCACATGTTATGCAGCTGGAAGGTTTAAAAAAAAAAAAAACCAGCCCAAAAGCCTAATTGACTCTGTTCTGCCAAGGCACACATCCCCAGATGAGATCACAACATGGTCATCTGGACAAGACTTACTCTTTTAGCCGCCTGTTGTAGAGGAAGTTACTGGGCTTGACGTCACGGTGAACAATACCGAAGTGATGGATGCGCCTCAACGCTTTAAACAGATTAAACATGTATTCCCTCACTTCTTCCAAGGAAAGAGAGTTCAAAATGTCCTGAAAGATTATTTGGATGTTGTAACTATGCAACTGCTTTTAATTAACAAGTTTTACTACACTTACAAGGTCTGGGACTCACCAAGAAGGATTCATGTTCCAGATATGGCATAACAATAACCACATGATCATTTTTCCTAAAGCAATATTTAACTCCCATAACGTTATCTTGTCCCCTAAAAGAAAAGTAATGTCACTGAATGAAGACCAGAAAATGTTTATTTTCCTTTTTTTCTTAAAAACTTCAGGCTTTCTTTTATAATCTAATTTATTTTGGCAGCAGCCTTAGCAGCAGTCAGTAGTTATGCTGCTGCCTCTCATTGCTGTGTTCCATCTGCAGTTTGCAAAGAGGGCTCCACAGATTTGCGGGGCCATGGTTTGTAGTTACACTGCAATTAAATATAGGACCTATCCTTCATGATACCAACTGCTTTAAGGTGCTATTCAGCACACTGGCAACAAATATTCATTTCTAAACCCACATTTTCTAATTAAATTATTTTTCCCAAGAATTTCAGAACTGGAATTTTTGTTATCACACAGGAACATCATAGAATTTCTCAGATGAAAAACAGAGCATCATCTGCTACCAGACTGGCAGAAAAGGGCATCCATTACAGGTGAGACACTCCATTTCTTATTTGCTCTTGGTAAAAAGAATACACATTTCTGTGGTTAAAAAAAAAAAAAAAGCAAGCAAAGTGCCAAAACTGTAAAACAAATACAGAACAGTGAGGTAACGTTCAGCAGGTTAGTCATGACAATCATGATTCTTTTCTTCATGTACCCTGCTACCGTGAGGCACTGAAGTTCAGCAGCGATCCGCAGAGGGTGGCTGGTAGGAATCAAGTGTTTCAGAGCCATTTTTTCCTCATATCCTGGGTGTAGCTGTGCTGTGGCCAAGTAAACAGAACTAAAAGTACCTGTAAAGAGGAGAGAAAAACACTGTCTTCAGCATTTTTAATTAGGTCAATACAGATTTTTACAGAAGTGATTCGGGCTGTTTTCACCTTACATTGACATAATGTAAATTGTTCACAGTCCTGCAGTATACTTGGTACTACATCAAAAGCAGATTCTAGAAGAGAAAAATGCAGTACTTTTTTTTTTTCTACTACTGAATTCAGTGATCTTGTATACAAGTTTTTTATGTCAGTAAAAATGCAAATGTAACACTGTCTAACTTGCCTGGGACACAGAGCTCTTTGAATGTAAATTTCCCTATCTTTGATTTGCTTTCTTGTTTAGGTAGCTTGCTTTCATCTGACATCTAACTCCTCTCCCTACGATGTAAGTGGGCTATATAATGCTAATCTGGAAAGCACTGCCTTTACTATTCAAAGCACTTCCAAAATTGCTACGTTTTCCTTAATTCTGTTACCTTATCTATAAAGTAAGTCTTCTCACATGATGCACAGCTTTACTGTTTGCCCAGAGCATCATTGCATAGACAGAATGTGATGCTCATAGAACAAAAGAAGTATTCGGGCCATATGGTAAGTTTACCCACCCATTTCATTTTAAGGATATCCCGTAACGATCGGAGATATCTGAATGTACAAGTTGAAGCATTGTTCCATATCAATTAACAATACAAGTTAGTTACAAATTACATTTTAAGTATTGTGTTGGCATCATGCTAATGCAGCAGTCTGTAAGGGCACGCATACACCAAAATGCTACCAACAACTCTCAATACTTCTTGCAGTCACTAAAAAAATCCCACCAGAGTCCTGTACATTCAGTAGAATGAGCAACAAGGGCTACCAAGCTGACCTAAGCCTTTGGTGGTGAGAACTGCTAAAGTGCAAGTGACTCCTCCAGAGTGGAATCAATCCTAAATTGAACTTTGTTACCTCATAATACTGCAGAACTGCAAGTGATGTATATTAAAAGCAGCACCGTTTGCTCCCAAAAGCAAAATCAGAGTACAATTCATAATGAGAGATTTTGTTTAATTATACTATCTCTTTTTATGATAGGCAGAAGCCCTTTCTTGGTTTGTATTTGAAAGTTTGTATTGTTGTGGTGAATGGAGCCAGCTTGTTGGGGTAGGGGGAGCAAGGGGAGACAAACCTTTTTAGCTATCTAGCCTGACATCACAGGTATTCCACCACAAAACAGCTGAGCTGTCAAACAATCCAGCTTCTCATCACCATCTTTAAGTACAGAGTGTTGTAAAGCATCTAAGACATCACATAGGTCAAGTTCCAAAAAGTGCAGAAATCCCACACTCTACCACTTAAGAATCTATTTACAGTCATACCTAACCCTTATGGAAGGTATCTGCAATAGTATTTGCTGAAGGCAAGATGTATATAAGTGTTCTAAAATTTGATACTGGATGCCTTTAAAAAAGGTGAGGGTTTTTAAATAAAGCAGCTGTAATCTTTCAGTCTTCTCCTCCAATTCTGCCCATAGAGTTTTGGTGGAAACAAAGCCAACTTAAGGAACAGCAACTAAACATGTGAAAACACAGCATATGAATAGATCTCTCATGTAAAAGAGAAAAAGAATGGAGTGCTAAGATTTATTTACTCAAATCTACCTGAAAAATCTTTACCTGTCGAAACTGGAATGCTGGGGGTTTTTTTAGGCTTTAATATATCAGATTTCCAAGAAAATACCTTGAAAATGACTCTAATTGACAGACCTCTATGCTCAGCAATATCTTCCAATTCCTACAGAGACCAAAAATTAAATCTAACAGCTATTTGCCATAAATTGCATACATTGCAACCTTAGATTTACAGCTTTTAAGATAGAAATGCCAAAAGAAAGTTAAGTCCAAGCAAGCTAAGATAAAACATTTACCTTCTCCAATTTTTTCCTTAATTTTGAACACATTTACAAGCTGTGGCACTGCTTCATAGAGTTTTTCAATATCTCTTTTTATTCCTGCTGTGGAAAGAATAAAGGAAAGATATTTTTAATTTTATTGCTTGATTCAATATCTGATCTAGATTTGAGATCACAAATCCCACATCAGTTCACACGACTGCGAATTCACATGGGGGAAACAACAGCCAACAGGTATCTATCCCTGCTGACATTACCACCTACATCCTTATTATTACTGTTGTTCTTCATCACACTCCTGATAAGCTGCAGCATTTAATTATTTTTTTCTTTAACTTATGTGTCACCTAGCAGTTCCAGAGACTGCAAAAGCCTTCTGGTTAGTAAGACAACAGTTTTCAGCTCGTTGATAAAATTTTTCATGAGATTTGCAATGTCAATCTCAGAAAAGACAAAAATACAACAGTTGCTTCTGTAGGCACAGGAGCCCATCCATGGGATGCAAATCGAAAATGTAGAAAAAATTTATTTTTAGGATCAGTAATACAATCACAGTATTACTTCAAATGGTAAATGCCAAAAAACATTTGCTCTGCATTTAAGTTGCTGCATTTTGTCCTGCAATCACTAGATGGCACAACAAGGATGTTGTACTGTATTATTTCAAAAAATTATGTAATTTTCCATCCAGTTTACAAATCGTTGTGGATTGTGTCCTCTATACCCTGCATAAGAATTCACTTATTTTGAAGCTATGAAGCATGCAGAGTTTGTGACTAACTTCTGTAAAGCAGAGGTGAAGATTATTTTATTACACAGAAGGAAGCACAAACTGGTACTTAGAAAATCGATCAAATGGAAGAAAATTTGTATACACTTGTCATCCTAAAACTATATAAGAAAATCAATTTAACAAAAATACTTACATTGTACACATAAAAATGCACTGTGTTTTACCAGGGCAGTAACTCACAAGAAAAAAGAATTATTTTCAAAATATCATTGATAGGCTGGAAACAAAGTATGGATTAGCATGCATCCCCAACCTTCTATGTTAGCTCGCTTTATACAGCCACGAAGTCTGAAGACTGCCTAAAGCACCCTTTCTTCCTGGTAAAAGCCCAATGAATTAGTTGGTAATTCAAATTATAGTTAATTTCTGATTGTGGTTTTTTTTTTTTTCCAAAAAGTCTATAAAACCCAACATACTAAAAACACTTTGAGAACTGAAGCCTCCTGTCTCTCTTACTATCCATTTACTTATTTTTTCCCCTTTAAGTTGTTCCCTCTGCATCTCCAAGTTCTTTTAAGTCAAATTTGGGGGGGGGACGACAGGAATTTAAAAAAAAAAATCCTCAATGCTGCACACCAAAACTGCTAACGTTCATTTGAGGTACTGTTTGATCAGCAAGTACAAGGAAAAGGTTAATCAGTTCTGCTAGGAATCATATACAAAAACTTCAAAAAATATCCTAGGATAAAACCAACCAGATTTGTAGTAGCAGTCAAGATGTAAAGGAGGAGCCTGTGCCTAATAATACCCAAAGGAAAAGGCTAAGGGAAAATGATCAACTATACAGTTATTCTGGTTATTCCCCAATTTTGCAGAGCCAGATTATGTTAAACACCTTGAAAAGTAGGAGACTGAAAGTCTGAGGAAGCACTTTGTTTTCCTGTCAATATAGTAAAGATTTGTTGAAAGTAACACTAAGAACTCAAGAAGATACCAAGTTACATTTTTTGAATTGATAACATCCCTATTGCTCAGAAATGGAATAAATGTATCTTATTGCTGTAATTCTTGTTTTGTCACCAAAACCAGAACTGTTGATAAAAAGCTTTATCATTTAAAAAGTGGCATTTCCCATTAGTTTGCACCGTAATTTCATCTTTTTACCCAAATGCTCATGTGTTACACAGCAAACATTAAGACTTTTAATAAAGCTTTCTGAAATCTTCAGAATAGGGGAAAGGGGAAAGGCTGGTTTTGGTACTCTGGTTGTTTCCACAGGAATACTTAAAGACATTAAGAGATGAAACCATGTAACAGAACTATAAAGAACCTGACTCAGAAATGTTATTGCAACACTCAAAGACAGAGGCCTTTCCCTTCAGAAAGATAATCCTATTAACTGGGTTCTGAAACACTCTACACAAACTTCATCCCCAGAGGTGAGTAGCTACAGACAGAGACAGAAAATTGTTACCAGCAGCAACACAATTGTAAAAGGCTGTTAGAACAACGGTGTTTAGAACTAGTTTGCTATCTAACCTGCTCCTAATATGGCATTTTACAGTTCTGTTCCACCACTTGCAGTTTAGTCTGACTTTTGATGAGAGCTGCTTAAGCTTTTACCAAAGTTTTTACTAAAAATAAAAAATATACTGACAGTAACTTAGAACATACAAATTCCACTGGAAATTTTCCAATGAAGTTGCTTGGCCAGGAAAAAATGGACTTCCCTTGGCAAACCCAAGACTCCTAACAAGGACTCAAAAGGTCTATCTTTCGACACATTAGAAACAGATCTCTACTTTCCTTACCCTAGCAGGTTCTGGGCTGTTCAGTGCTGCCAGTCTAACACTCCTAAGCTTGAATCAGTACAGGCTGGAGGATGACCTGCTGGAGAGGAGCTTTGCGGAGAAGGACCTGGGGGGTCCTGGTAGATGACAGGTTGGCCATGAGCCAGCAGTGTGCCTTGGTGGCTAAGAGAGCCAATGGGATCCTGGGGTGCATCAGTAGGAGTGTGGCCAGCAGGTCAGAGAAGGTGATCCTCCCCCTCTACTCTGCCCTGGTCAGGCCCCACCTGGAGTATTGTGTCCAGTTCTGGGCTCCCTGGTATAAAAAGGACAGGGATCTCCTGGAGAGAGTCCAGAGAAGGGCTATGAAGATGATGAAGGGCCTGGAACATCTATCATATGAGGAGAGGCTGAGAAAGCTGGGGCTGTTCAGCCTGGAGAAAAGAAGACTGAGGGGGGACCTAATCAATGTCTATAAATATCTTAAGTATGGGATGCAGGGGGAATTGGCCTGCCCCTTTTCAGAGGTCTGTGGGGACAGGACAAGGGGCAATGGCTGCAAACTGGAGCACAGGAAGTTCCACACCAACATGCGGAGGAACTTTTTCCCAGTGAGGGTGCCAGAGCCCTGGGACAGGCTGCCCAGGGGGGTGGTGGAGTCTCCTTCTCTGGAGATATTCAAGACCCATCTGGACACCTATCTGTGCAGTATGAGCTGGGGAGCTGCTTTGGCAGGGGGGTTGGACCCCATGATCTCTCGAGGTCCCTTCCCTTTACATATATACTGGCTGATAATCCACAATTACTGAGCAAGCATTGTACATAAAGTCTGGATTGAAATACATTCAGAGAGACCCAAAAACCCAAAACCAAGCACCAAAACCACTATCAGTGCAAATGTTTGTATCTCAGCTTCTCTGGTAAGAGCAAGAACAGTGTTTTTTATGCACACAGACACATCTAAAGAAACTTACAGACAAGGCTGGCAGTTATAGGATAAAAGGCAAAATACTAGTTTTGTGTACTTGTCTAGTCAGAGAATTTTACTCTCAATGACTGCCTTTTGATCCCTTTCTGGAATCCTCTTATAACAACATATTCTGTAATAAATAGATAGTAGGGTCAGCGAGTTGTGACTAAGTACAGCTGCGTAAGTTTTGTAACACAAAGCAAGAATAAGCTTAAAATCAAAAGCAACCTCAAATGTTTTAATTTCATTAGTTCTTTATACAATAGGACCACAGACAGACAGGCTTATAATTGATGTTGAAACTTTCTGAAGTGATGAAGAATCATGTCAGGGACAAAACAGTGCCAGCAATCCCTATTTTAGGCACATACCTGAAAGCTTGTTCTGCTCATGCTTCCCATGGAAGTCTTCAGCCTGATGAGGGTGCTGTTCATCACAGCGAGACTTCAGCACTGTCTCCATTGCAAAACAAACCTGAAGTATAAAATCCAAGATTTTGAGGACCACTTCTGGACACGTGGGGGAGCAAGCATATCCAGCAAGGCACCTCCTGGCTCGGCACAAAGATGAGATTTAGGAAGCCTAAGGAGTTCCTCTGTGCTATGTAAAACACTGAGCATCACCAGTTTTTCCGAGAGAAAAACTAAACCAGTAAATCCACTCTCTAGTAAGAGGGAAAAGAGAGGAGGAAGGGAAGGAGGACTGCGGGATAAGCTTAGACACAAGTGATTTCCTTTCATCTCTTGTTTCCTCATTCACACTAAAGAATTGTCCTTTCCCTGAAGTTCCCTTTGAAAGGCAAGAAAGGAACACAGGAATAGCTGCACTGCCATACTTGCACATAGACAGAATATTGCAAAGAAATTAGAAAAAAAAAATCTTCTCAATATGAGAGATTTCTCTCTTCCAGATAAGAGCAACAGAAGGCATAATTATTTGTTGCCTGTCCTCCAGCCATAGCAAGAAATAATAGCACAGGGTTATTTTGATATGCTGCTTCACATATCTTTGAAACACTGCAAATAAAACTCTAAATTAGTAGAGAGTACTAATATCATGCAAGCAAAACACCCTGATAATCCCATTTAATGAGGAAAAGAAAGGCAGGATAACAGGCAGTAAGTGAGCCTGGAAGCACCACCTCTTGCCAATACTGATTCCATTCAAAGATAGTCCTTGCTTGTGACTTAAACCTTCAGTGTTCTGGCTGAACTTTTCCACAGGGGGGAAAAAGCTATTCTGAAAAACTCCAAATTAAAGGATCCATCTATTTCAGCTATGGAGCTAGAAATAGGTTTTGTCCCCACAGAATTGGAGCTACCTTTAGTCTGTCATCCTTGTGAACAGAACAGGGGCAGGCAACAACTGCTTTTTGGGGGGGAGTTTTGCTGCCGTGGGACTTGCAAGCAAATGGAACCAGTTTAGGAATATTTATGTCTCTCACAGGTAGACACTCCCTCTGCAAGTGCTGAGTAGGCAGACGAGCCTGTTCCAAACCTGAAACGGCATTGCCTCATTAGGAGAACAAGGAGTGCAAATTAATGCAGGCACCCCTGGCCCCTCATGTCCTCCTCCCTCTGATTTAACTGCAGCTCCAGGCTGGCCACTAACACCCTCTTTGGAAAAGGACGGCTTCTGTCTGTCTGTCTGCAGTCTGCCACGGGAACACGTTTGTGGCTTGTGGCCCAGGTGAAAGGGGCTCAGGAACTCACAGTGTCATTACACACACAAGTTGCCGTGCGAGGAACTGAATACCTCAAATACCCGAGTATATTTTAAAAAACAGCTTTCTAGTTTGGAAGTGGGCTTGGCAATTATAAAGTGGAACATCAGGCAATGTTTGATTCAGCCAGATATTTAGCTTTTACATTAAAAACAAGTCATAAGTCACTATCAGAGATAAAAAACTAGGAGGAATGCTAAAATGCCCTGAAGTTTCAGCTCACAGAACTTTATTCTGGTTAAATCATGTCTCCAATCAAAAAAGCAGTCTCCATGCTGTCAGAGTGAGAAAAAACCCCGGAGAACGACAGGCCCAGCCAGGCCCTGTACCTCCGCCCGGGTCTGCCGAGCCAGGTACGTGACCTTGCCCATGAACATGGGGGATGCTGCCGCTGCATCCTTGGCTAAAGCGGCGCCGGCCGCGGGAACGGCCCGCTGCCACCGACCCGCAAAGCGCCTTTAACCGGGAACCGACACGCAGACACCCCTGGGCAAAGCTGGTCTCCGTCTCTCTGCTTTGTCGTTCAAGGAAAGCACATCCCGCGTCCGGCGGGAGCCCGGCGGCGGGCTGGCGGCTGCCGCGGGCAGGCAGCGCGTCCGGCCGGCGCCCCGCGGAGGGGACCTCTCCGGAGCCCGTCGCGGCGGGGGCAGCACCCGGGCCCTGGGTCACGCGCGGGCACGTTCCCAGCTGCCTCACCCGCGGCGGGGTGCGCGCGCTGCAACCGAGCGGCCACACGCACTCAACGGCGGAGCTGAGAGCGCGCGGTGCGCGGGGCGGTTATAACGGGGCGGGGGATGGGAGGGCCGGGTGGCCGCAGCCTCCGGCAGCGGAGCGAGCTGCCCCTGACGGGCCGCGCCAGGCGCTCACTGCGACCGGCCCCACGGGAACCGCGTTTCGCCTCCAGCTCCGCCGCTGGGATCTGCCGGGACCGGGGCGGCGCGGCCAGAGCAGGGCTCCCCGCGGGGACGAGGAGGCCGCGCCGAGCAGGATCCCCTGTCCCCGCGGAGGGCCGGTGGGGTTAGGGGTGGGGGAGGCGGGCAGGGCCCGGGGGGGGCAGGGGGAGCGGCTGGGGACGCGCGCGGGAACTCACGCGGGGCGCGGGCTGTTGCGACGCGCCGGGGTTTTGCCTGCTGCCGCCTTCTGCTGACCGCCCCTCCGCGGCCAATCCCGGCCCTCGGCGGAAGCCGCGGCCCCGGCCAATAGAACCGTCGGTCGGAGGAAGGCACGTTGCTATTGGCCGACCGGCGACGAGAGGCCCGCCCAGAGCGACTACCGGCGGCGCGCGCGGGCTTGGGCCTGTGCGGGGTGGTAGGGTAGAGTGCGGGCCGCGCGGCCTGGCCGCCGGTGGGGCCGCAGGGCCGGGCCGGGCCGGGCCGTAGACCTGCCGCCCCGCGCAGCTGTGCTCCGGCTTTGCGGTCCCTTCCAACCCAAACGGCTGCGTGAGGTGCCCCGCTCAGGCGGCGCAGTTACCGTGCCCTGCTGGGGCCCCAGAAGCCCTGCATCTCAGGCGAGCCGCACCCCGCCTGCAGCGCTCGGCGGGACAGCGGGGCGCCGTCAGGATGCGGCTTGATCTCGGTGGTGTGCGTGTGCCGCGCTGAGGCAGATCCCCGCGGTGATACTCGGCCCCTGCAGGCTTCCCTGTCTGCAGAGTAACCAGGCTCCGGGTGAGGCCTTGTCCTCACCCGTGCTACTTAAATCCAGAGAGGGTCGAGAACCCAGGGAACTGCGCTCTGCTTAGGCCAGAAAACACGGAGAACTTAACTCGGCTTGCAGCTCTGTCTTGCTGCCCGGTTGTGTAAGGAGAAGGACTGCACAGGATACAAGATCATAAATATGCATCGTGTTGGTGGCCTGCGCTGTAGCCGCTGGCCAACGAAGCGCAGGACCAGGGGAAGAGGTTTTGCTGGAACTACGTTTTGCTGCTGATGAAAGTGAAGTCCTGCTGAAGCCAAAGTGGCTGCATGTTTATAAATAAAAGTTTAGCTCTTTTGGTCTTTTATCCGTTTTGGTCTTTTTGTGAAGATTAAAAGCTATCTCTCGTTAGAACTGGCTCTTGGAGATAATGTATGGGCGTCTTGTTCACTCAAGTATGAACTATAATGCGCATGTTTACTGCATACTTGGCATAGAGCTGTGTACTGAGAGTTCCCAGGGCAACATTGTAGCCTGGCTATTGCCTCCAAGTAAGCTGCGCTTAGGTTAACAAAAATGTTAAAAGCAGGAATAGTTTGCACCGCCTTTGCTGACTTGTGTAGTCTCCTATTGCAGGGTTTAGGAGTGTGCAGGGTTGTTGAGCTGCTTTGGTGTAATTTGGGGGTTTGTTTCGATGTGTGTTTATTCTGACAGTTGCTCTAATTCCTGCGTTAAGAGCTCTAATGAACCAGTGCAGCAGCTTGAGATTCAGCACAGTTAAGTACACTATCTGTAATGTCAGCTAAGAGTGACTGTTTTTAAAAACAGATTATAGCAAATATGACTTTAATGACAAAGTAACTCAGGACAAATATAGTTCTTTCTTACAGAAGTTGGAAGGGCAGCATAAACACTCGGGAGAGCAGACTTGTCCTAGTGCTCAAGACAGGCACTGGCATTTTACATTAAGCTCTTGGGACAATCCTACCTGCCGTAGGTAGGAACCACAGGTTACTTTTTCAAATTTATACTTGCAAAAAAGCTGGCGATTATTTCTGAGCTGCACATTTAACTCTGCAGCCTTCTGGCCAGGTCCAGGTTTGAGCCAGCCTCCTTGGCCTCCCTGCCTTGGCGGTGTCATGTATAATACTGACTTGTCAGTGTTTCTGTACAGCTCCTGTTATTGGCATTCTGTGTCACTCATATTCACACAACTTTTCTCCCCATCACTTAGGTTGCATTCATACACAGTGAGAAATCCATTACATCATCTGATCCATGTGGTTTCTTTCCCTCCAATATCTCAATTTACCTTGGTTCCAACACCAAAAATAATTTTCGTTTTTACCCAGGTCATTTATCTACCTTGATTGCTTGCTCCTCTCCTTTCCTGTTGATCCATGTGTTGTGCTCTCTCATGCTTCTTTCCAGTGATTCTGGTTCTCCATCATGTCAGATTCACTCCTATCTGTTCTCATGAGCATAACTGCACTTGCAATATAATCTAATATTGTTTCTTATTTTATTGCCCTACTCTTTTTATTCTGCCAGAAATGCCAGCCCTCATTCTGGCATCATTTATCTCCCTCAAAAAGGCTTTTACCTTCTTGCTTCTCCTCTGTTTAAGGAGTAAGTTCAGTCAAATCAGCTATGAGTCTCCTTATATGAATATCTTCTCGAAGTCACCTCTACATCAAAGTCTTTCTTCATGTACATCTCCACTGGAGAGTGACAGATTACGTGTACTGCTTCCACTACATTTCCTCAGTACTTGTTTGTTTTGCTTTACTCAGAATGAATGCCGAACAGGTAAAGGCATGGCTGCTGCTTTGCTTCTGCAAGGCTTCTGTGCCCTTGCTGCAGCATGAGGCACTCCTCCTTGTCTGTTGGCTCGGGTAACCAGGAATCCTTCTTAGCTGTCGGGACAGAGAAGGCTCTGTCTTGTCCTTCAACACCGAGCTTCCAGTTCTAGCCATGCACCAAGGAATTTCTCAGAAGGAAAGAAATCACATCCACCAAATATGAAAAGCAAAGCCATGTGTCCAGTGCTCTGCAAGCCAAACTGCCTCACAGTCTTCTCTTGTAGCTGTATTTCTAGGTTGGAGCTGAAGGATGAGGAGCCAAATGACAAGCCAGGCCCAAGCAGAACGTTTCCTTCAGCTGACAAACAACTGCCAAAGCCCACCTCCGGGAACGCGCCTAGGAAGGATCTGAATGTTGCCGTGCGATTGCATCCGCTGCTGCCAGGATTTGTAGCCAAATCAAACTTTTTCATCTGCTGACAGACCTAAAAGAGTCCGTGCTGACATGAAAGCATGTCTGTTAACCTCTTCCTAGGCCAATTAAACTAGTGAAGTCTCCCTGTGTTTGTACAATCCTTCAGCCTTCAAAAAAAGATAAGCAAGATCCAGGAAGATAATTGATGAACATGTCCAGCACAGACAGAGGTAGGAGATCCATACATCCCCCTGCTGCCAAGAACATCTGTTCATAAATTAGCAACTTAAAATCAGAAATCAGAAACGACTTAGAAATTAGTGAGCAAAGGTCATTATTGTCCTGGCAGCATTATGTGTATATATGTGTGTGTATGTATATATATATACACACAGACAGATACATGTACACATATACACAAAATTCAATTTTAATGACAGCATAGACTGTTACATGTATTATTCGGTCTTCACTAGCCTAAATGCCACATGCTTTCCAACTTTTAATTCCTCTTTTTGTTAGGCAATATGTTTCTGTGGCAAAATTTTCTCTCTTTAGCACCAGGTTGAGACAAATCTCTTCATGCTGTTGTGCCCTTTAGGAATACTGTCAAATTCAATCACTCAGGACTCAGGAGTCTTGCACTAACATGAAGAGATTGATTTGAAAACCATGGGACTAGCGTCCTTTTTTCTGTTTTTCATTTTCCATTTCCATACCTTAACCATTTTACACAGAAGCTGAGATTGCCAGCTTTGCTCTCACATGCAAATGAGTGCTTCCAGATGCTGTGCAGCCCTAGAATAACGCGCTCGGGTGCGGCAGTGACTGTCGCTGCCAGTGTTTTCTCATCGGTTGTATCTGAAATGTCAAGAATTATTGTGGTGTCAGGAAATATTCCAGAGTATCGCAGCCTCTACAGCCTATTTAAAGGCAGTTAAAAATAGATACAAGAATGACCTCGGGCAAAGATGCAGAGGAATCCTTGACCTTTTATAAACTGGGTCCTATTCAAACAAAGCATGGCTTAATAAAGTCAACAGAAGACACGTACGTAGGAATAATTAATCTAGGCTATCATACACAATGGGAAGGTTTGAAAAGGACTGATGAGTCAGCTGGCAAGGAACCGAGCGTGGGATCTGAGAGTGACCCTGCAGCAAAAAGGGGTCCTGCAACCCCTGACGTACAGACCGAGCGCAGATGTCAGTGCAGGCAAGAGTCACCCACATGTGCATGTTGCAAGGGTGACTGAGGCACGGTGTGCGCAGGCCTGCTGTTCGTGCTGCAGCACGGGTACTGAAGAAACAGAGTCTAGAGAGGGGCTACAGGATGATCCGAAGTCAGAGAAAATGGCATGTAATCGAAGAACTAAACATCTCCAGCTACTCACTGGATCAAAAAGTGAGTTGATAACAATGTAAATATATGCATTGGAAAAAAATATTGAATATAAGGGCCCCTTGAATCTACTGGAGTGATATAAGAAGGAATAATGCCTGGTAGCTGCAATGAAGCAAGCACAGTGTCGTCTTCAGTACATAATTCAGAACCAGTGACAAGAAATGTCAGTAATCCTTGGGACAAACAGTTAAGGGCTGTGGTTGATTCCTTGGCTCCTGATGTCTTCAGACCGAGACTCCCGCCTTCTTGGAAAACATGGGCTGGCGGAACACAGGCTGTGTTGTGTTTGAGTACTGCAGGCTTAGTTCAGGGTTAAATGAAGTTGCCTGTAATTTACAGGAGAGCATACCATGTACTCCCATAGTTCCTCTTTCCTTGACTTCATAAATAAATTTCTATACTTTATGAACTCTCCAAAGCCTCTATAAATAACGCTCCCCACTGCCACCCCCGGTGTAGCATTCCTCTCCATGTATGCCTTTTCAACTGGCCTGCTTGACTCTCCTTCCCCACTTGCACAGCAGCATGGCCAAAAACATGTCACAGGTAATGGGGAAATAATGGCACCTGCTTCTTGTTCCAGCTGCCGAGATGCTCGGTGTCTCTTAGAGGAGTTAAACAGTGTCACTGGCCCTTGCTTTTATTTGCTCCCTAGGAGAAAGCACTTCATACACCGTGCCTCTCTACCCAGACCCAGTCCTTCCACACTTGAATACTGCAGTCTTTCTAGGGCTTGGCTCCTCAAGTCTGGCTCAGCAAGTGATGGAGACGGCAGCCAAAAGCAAAGCAAGATAGCCGGTCTGGGGGATGTGCTTCAGAGATTACTTCAGCCTACAGACAAAACTAAACCAGACAGAATCAAAGCTTTCCTCTGCAGCAACAAATCTGTTTAAAGTCATTTGAATGTTCTTCGCTTTGCTGAGGCTTTTGGGATTGCTCACAGCCTAACAGGAATATTGGGCTTGGCTGCACTGGTACCTGTGTAACTAAGAGGAAAACTGGCATTTTAGCAGCCAGTGTGTGCTTCTCCTTTCCCACACTGTGCATTGTCATCACCTGCAGCACCGGTTTGAAAGCGGTTAGTTTTCTTTGTTGTTCTGTATTTTACTGACATACGAGTTTTTTCTTGTAGTTGAGTAAGAGATTCTGTTCTCCTAATAGATATGTAGATAACACTGTGCTTTTGCTCCACCATCTGACATAAGGCTGAATCTGGTAACCTCACTTACTGAATAATTGTGTTGTCTTTGGGAATACTCACACATGTAAAATGAGCAGGACCTGGCCCTTTGGTCATATTTTTTGTAATAAAAGATAAAATGAGATTTTTAGGAAACTGCAACTTATGACCATAATATTTATGAGACTGTCAGGACCACACTGTAAAAATTCGTATTATTTAATTCTTCACTCTGACACTAAAGCATCATTTCATTTATATGCAAATAAGAATATACTCTACTGCTGTTTCTTCACTGAAGAAGCTGTTTGAATTATTCACATTTTATTAATAAAGCTTCATAAATAAGTATTTTTTTCTACTCAATTGGTAGTGGCCAGGGGAGAGAATCTATTTATCAGACTTTGTTATTACGAACTTCATAACAAAATATGAAGATTTATGGAGTACATAATTAGACGTTATGTGATTGTAATGGAAACATTGGGTTATCCAGGTGAAATACTCTTTTCTTTATGCAATTCTCCTTGGTAGAGGCACTTTCTGGAAAATGGACTAAACCCACTCACATGGCTAAGCTCCAAGGGCTGCCCGTGGAAGGAACACAGCAAATTGTTCCTTTTTTTTTTTTTGATCATACACACTGAAATATTTTTGAATGTTGAGAAGATGCCAAAGCAAGTCTGTAAGGAATGCCAAGGAGAAAGAAGCCTTGCAGGGAAAACGCTGTGCCTTCCTCCTCTGGGCAGAGGTGCTGGCCTGCAGACCAGGATTAGCACTGTGTATGACACTACAGTGCACAGCCTGAAACTGCACAGCCTTTACACTACTATTAAAGCATCCACCACCTACTGTTCCCTCCGGATCCAGATCACAGTCAGAGCATTCCTGTAGTGATCCTGGTTCTACCTGTGCTGCAAATGAAGCTGCGTACGGGGTTGAACCCCAGCCCTGAAGGACAGCCAGGTCTGCAACCTCCCCATGGGTTTAGGCAGAGTTGGGATACCCCAATGCTCTGCTTGGTCAAGTAATCAGCTTCTTTGTGTGTGTAGCAAGGTGACTTTAGGGACCCAGGTATTTTCTTCAGCAAAATCAGAGCATGCTATAGAGACTAATGTAGCTAAAAAGAAGTTTCCAAGAATTGCTTTGCCTGAGTTAGGTCCAGGTATTGCAGTTAAAATAGGCACTGTTTGAAATACTGGCACCAAGTTCTCCCTGTGGAGCTGAAATATGAGCCAAGTAGAACAATACAGTCATGAGATGCCTAGTGCTATTGCTGAGTAGCACCTGGGTGCCTACAGATAACTTAAACCAATGAAAATTTAAGGGAAAAAGGCTAGATATTAAAATTCAAGGGGGGAAAAATGCTCAGAATTACTGATCAGCCTGCAGGGCTTTGTTTTATTTCATTACTGTATGCTGTAATCCAAGTAGAGTTTTAATTTCATCCACAGTAACTCTGAAATTCACTGCAGCAAAACTACTGTACACCAGGAGTAGCCTGGTGTTTCCAGGCTGCCCAGGGTTGTGTAGAGAGCTGAAGCTGCTTGGTTGGAGAAGTTGCTAGCTTGTATTTTGGTGTTGCCACTTGACTATGGACAGATTTTAGAGTTTATCCGGAAACAAGACCATGGAGCATGTCTAGTGGAAGTCTCTCCACATCGCAAAGTATTCAAGACTAAGAAATTAGCCTGTACTTGTAATGCTTCTATTCCTGAACCCGTTTTTTGTGTGTGAAATAAAGATCTGTGAGCTGCACTGGACTTCATCCAACCAAGCATTTAAGTGGGTACACAACTTTAAACACAAATAACCTTCTTGGGGGCACCAAACTGGGTTGTGTGCTGTTGTGTGGGTGTGCTCAGGAGAGCAGCAGGGAGCAGTCCCCAGGAACAGCTACTTGGTTGACAAAATCAGGAAGGCAAAGAATCTTCCAAAATTTTTTAACTCTGCATAGTCACTGGGGGCAAAGATGCATGAAAAGTTCTGGCCAGAGCCAAATTTAATTAAGTCTGTATTCATTTACACATGATCAGGTATGTTGAATTACAAAAAACCCACTTGTTATGCCATCTTGAATGACCACAGATTTTACTTTATTTTATTTTGATTACATTGAGTAAGTGCTGAAAGCACTACACCTGAACTACTCACTGCTTTATTTTTTTGAAGAATCAGTATCTTAGCACTGTAACACTCATTTCTGTCATTACAGTGAACTTTTTCCTGGAGATTCTTTAATCTTCTGCATGTTGAATACTAGCTAAACTTTCAGACATCACTGGAATGCTGTTCATCCTTTAACAGCATGTATTTGCAGCTTATTCACAAATATTAACCATAAGCAGAGTCAAAACAGAAAGTAAAAGAAGTATAAATGTTTGCTGGGATGTCGGTGACAGCATTATAGCTAAGAATAACAAATTTTTAAGTCTACAGACATTTCTCTTTGGAAATAGACTGAAATTCTAATTCTTAGGACATTTTATGCAGCTTTATTTGCAAAAATAACTACTAAAAGGAACAGGAAAAAGTATCTTTAAGTACACACTACTTTTGGTATGTATGATCCCACATGGCTGAAAAATGGGGTGGGAGGGAATCCATGTGTGTGTGTGTCACCCAGAGCAGCAGAATAGTTATTAGTACAGATCAGGTTAGAAAATGTACCCACAGCATTCTTCACTTGCATAGTTTCACCTACTAAAAGACTTAAATACTGAATCCAGAAGCATTGTTTTGTAGGCCTGAGTAGAAAGGACAGCCAAACACTCATAAGCGGTTCCTCCCTCTCCCCTCCTGAGGAGATACTAATTTTCACAGCTGAAATGAAAGCCATCCTATTTTGATGACTTTGGGGTTTCTTCCTCATTACAGACACCATGTGGAAGTGGTTACATGCCTTCAGACTTATCGTGGCCCTGGGGCACTGACAGGCCTGACCAGCCCCACCTGGGGCCTCTGCCCTGCCCTGCCCTGCCCTGCCCTGCCCTGCCCCGCCCTGCCCTGCCCCAGCCCCATTTCAGCCCCAGCTGAGGCTGTAGTAGTGCTGTTTCTCAGTATCTTGTGGTCTGGCTTTGCTAGAGTCCTAAGCTCTGGGCTGGTGGCTTGATTGTGGGCTATTCTTGTGCCCAGGTTGGTGCCCTATACTGAGGTCCTGCTCTCGGACTCTTCCCAGCACTGGGAGAGCTGCCAGTCCTCAATGTGCCCTGGCAAGGGCTTTACTACAGCTGGATTTTCCTGAGGAAGGAGTCCCTCCCTGACCATCTTGGGTCTCTTTTGCTTCTCTCCTCTACTAGAAACATACAGGAGAGGCTCCTGTGGGACCCCTCCAGAAAGGTAAGTTATAGCATCTATGTGTTCCACCCTGGCTACTGGTTTTGCATTTCTGGTTCAAGGTCCCAGGTTCTTTGGCCAAAGTCAGTAAGCACAGGAATTTAAATTGTGAACCATATGTCTTAGTCCAGGCATGTAAATAACCTGATTTTTAGGGTCTCCCAGCCCATCAATAATGGGAGACCCCAGTTGCTCTGTCTGGGTTGTGGTGCACCTCTAGCATTCTTCTGTTGCTGTGTCCTTGGAGCTGCAATGCTAAAATCTGAGAATAGCCATTAACTTCTTGCAGTCTGCTCATGCTGAAAGTAGTCCTACCTCTGAGACAGTGGTTTCCAATATTACTGCAGTGCCTCCCAGCTGCCACAGAGGTAACAGTTGCTGTGCTTGGAGATGGAACCTTTTGTTTCCTCTTTTTAAATTTTTCTTCCCCTTTCCCTGAGAGGAGAAGGTAAACGCCTTTCCAAAGCTCAAAGTTACTTGAAGTGTGTACTGGTGCACTGCAGAACTTGTTCTGTATTGAGTTCCAGGGATGTATTCTTCTGTGAGCGGTTTGCTGTGATGTGACTGTTTTATTTATTTTTAAAGAAAATGGGCTGGGGTTTTTCTTCCCCCCCTTTTTTTTTTCTTAGTCTCATATACGGGTAATGGAATGGAAACTAGCTTCATTGTTATGATATCAAAAACTACAGTGAGCTGACTTTCCTCGTGACATGAAAAGGTGGTAACGTTGGTGGGGTGGTAGATGAAGGCGTTGACACAGCTTCATGCCAGGATACAGTAGAAGACCTTTCTCAGGCTCTAGCATAGGGAGAATTGTGGTGCATCTGAGGACTGAGGGCTGTTCTCTTCTCCTCCCACAAGGGAAAGCACACTGTTTCTAGCCTCCTGAGACCTCTGGCAAATCTGTGGGAGCTATGCCCTTCTTGTTAGCCAAGTTACATGTGTGAGTGTATGAAACAAGCGCTCTCCAGGCAGCTGAAGAACACTACCATGGATCATATACAGCTGCATCTAGAACAGGCAGGACATTTGTTTTAAAATGACAAATTAGCCTTTTGTGTGCCCTCAAATGCTGTAATTCTCTAACATCCCCCTAAGCACAGGAACTCATCCAGAAAGCTATTGTGTCATGTAGCCTTGCTTACTTCTGGTTGCCTCCTTTCTGTTGTAGTATGTTTTTGCACGTGACGTGTACTACGTGACTCTTCCCAGAAGCCCTCCCACACAATGCAGTTTTTGGAGTTTGTGGTTCTCTTTCATATCCTTTGTGAGGAAATATGTTAGTGCTGTAATTTGGTGTGGGTTTGCTCCAAATATAGGCTTTGGCTGCACAGGAGCTTTCCAGGGCAGAATTTTGAGGACTATGTTCTGATTTTTATTTCTGTTCTTCACTCTGTGGTGTGCAAGCCATAGGACCATATGGCACAGCTACAGAAACGTGCAAGCTGGTTAAGCAACTGCTTCCCGTTATAGCTACAAAATACAGAAGTGATGAGTTAATTGGATCAAAAATAATGTCACAGTTCAAGAAAGCAGCAAGCCCCACTTATCTTTGAAAACTAAAATACTGTTGTCTGACAGCCATTTCTAAAACATGTTGTTGTCCTAACATTCAAAAATTAGTTTCCTTCATGAGTAGTACAGGAAGATGCTCCAGTTCTTTTGCCTGACTTGCTACCAGCATTGCTGAAAGTGTATTGAGGAGGCAACGGTGTCTGCTCATACTTGATCTGCAGGAGTTGTCAGCCACTGAGCGGCTAGCACATGTATTCTGCAAACATGAGGTGTTGAGATGTTACTGGTTTTGGTACAAATGTGGTAGTAAACTGACATTTGTACAGGTCCGTGGTACTCTTCAGGTGTTGCTCACTGTCACAGCAATCTCTCTTATTTTCTCTTTTGTCTCTCAACTGGAATGTGTATCAAAATGTAAGGCATCGTTCAGAAATAGGTATTACTGTACGAAGTCTGAAAACAAGTGGGAAAGTAGGATAGGATGGAAGGATTCAGACAAGTGGAGTTTTTTGGATAGCTGAAGCAGCTTGGGAGCAGTTTTATATACAGTGTTGGGAAACATGTAACATGCACGATGGTGCTAATTGGGAGCGGGTGATGATGACACATGGACAACAGACTCGCAAGAACAGCTTTAACTTGAAGTTGCTCGGAAAAGCTGAGACATCTTCATGTTTGTCTGAATTACAAGGATCTTTAGTGGAAGCATGTAACTTCAGGCCACTTCCTTCAGAGGTTTATGTGTAAGGGATAAGAAACAAGACAACTGTAATACCCCCCTCCCACTATGAACACTGCCTTTCATGCCAGATAAAAGGCTGAGAAGTTGAGCCATCACAATCCCTATTATATTTGATATTCTTGGAGCCACAGGCTTCATCCATTCCCTCTCAACTCTGAAAACCCAATTTCCTCTTGTTTTTTATCCAAATTGCACCCTTTGGACACTGTTAGTGGTATTGTGTTGCAGATGGGCTGCTTGTCTCGGGGCACCCTTGCACTGCACTGACCAATGTGACCTGTTTCTCCACTGACTTGATCTGTATTTGTATATACATGATGCAGAACTGTGCGTAACAGTCTTACGTGATGGCATCTGGTACCCATGCAGCTCTGAGATCCTTCCTAAGGAGAGGTGGAATGGTAGGTCAAGCCTTTAGATGAAAAGGTAGTCTGGAGGAAATCCAAAGAGGAGAACAAGAAGAGACATTTTAACAGATCCTGAAATCAATGAAAAGCTGGTAGGGGATAGCTGAAGATGAAACTGGTTATATTTTTAAATGAAAATTTGCTGTAAGTGTATTAATGTTTCTACTAGATGCGTATGTATCATGAGCCACTAAGACAAAAGCCATTTCAAATTAGGAAAGCTTCATCAATAGCTTTAAATAATTGGGTTTCTTAATGGGAGATTTCAATGGGGATTTAAATTATGGCAGGAAAATAGATGGCTAAAGCAAAGAGAGCAGTAATGTGCAGCCATGGGAGACACAGGGAGAAGAAGAAAACTGGGGTCAAGGATTAAGCCAGCATCACAGATAAGAGACAACCATTAGGTCAAAACCGAGCAAAACAAAAGAGAATGAGTGGGGCATGTATGATATGTGATAGGCAGGGCCAAATTCTACCCCAGCTTACATGAGGATAACTTCATTGGCTGAATCCTCCTAACACAATGGCACTTTCAATACGATCTAACAACTTATATGCAGGCTTTTATTTAAATCAAAGCACAAGGGTAAATATTCCACTCTCCTATGCTGTTTCTAGGCAATTGAAATGCCACCATTCCACTCTTGTTACTATAAGGGTTCTTTAGATACTGCTGAATTTCTTCTCCTGTGTGTCTTCTAAGAGTAAATGTTTCACATCTGTGTTCTACTTTAGCAAAATTAAATTCTTCAGATGAAAAGATCATTTAGGAAAGCAGGCTACTCTGCACCACTGCTCGGACAGCAGACTGTTTTATGCACATCTTAAAAATCTGTCTATATTCTACCCAGCAATGCTCACTTTAAAATATTTAAGAAATTTTTCATAGTGTTAGTATTCACACGTTGTGTTTTGGCATCAGTGGTGTAAAAAGGAATAATTAAGAGGATAATCAACTCCCAGAATAAGCAGGAAAACTGATTTTTGTCTGAAACATTTCTCATATCTTTTATGCGTGTAGCACTTAAGTAATTTTTAATGTATTATTTTGCTGATGTGAAAATAGTTATCTTAATCGCACACCTGGCTTTACACACAAGTAAAACACTGCCCATTTAACTGCTGTTACAGCTTGTGTGTGTGTGTGTATGCACACAAGGTTTTACTGTTCTGAAACCAGAAGAAACTGCAGGTACTGGTGTTTTTAAGCACTAGCTTGTTGCTTGGCAGAACCCCCCTACAGATGATTTTTACAAACAGCCAGAAAAAAAACCAGCAAGGCTTTCCAATCCCACCCTTCCCGGGGAAAATGACTGATGTGGTTTCAGTCTTTGCCCCCACTCCTGGCCCACAGGCAACTTTGCCTCTGACTTCTGCAGTTTAAAATAAAAACTTAAAAATTGTAAATCTCTCAAAGCCGCAACTCCCCAGCCCCGAGCTCTAGGCTTTCTATTTTACCTTAGCTGAGCATTATCGGTAAGGCTGTATTTACTCCTTGTTTACATCAGTGTGGCGGAGGTGGAAGTAACCCCCGGGGTCACCGCTTACCGAAGAGCGGCAGCGGCCCTGTCTGTGTCTCCTCGATGTGCCGCTCTGAAGAGCTGCCACCAGAAGAACAAAGGGCCGCGGCTCATAAGAAAACCGTTCCACAGCCCGTTGCGGCAGAAGAAAGCAATGCATACAAAGAACAGCCTGCCAGGGCCTGCACGGCAGCATCCCTGGCAGAGGGGTGCGGGGGTCCCGGCGGGCTCAGGGCTGACAGCAGCGCTGGGCCCCTGCACCAAAGCAGTCTGTCAGAGAGAAACTTTATACTGAAAGGAAAGTAATACATATATCACTTAAGGCATCTAGCTTAAAATATTAAAAAGGAGGCCAGAACTACGGAAGGGGGGGTTATTCTGGAAAATTGCCCGTGGACTGTATTTTAATGTTCTGAAGCTGTTCCCTCTAGCTGTTTTATACAATACCCAGTTTTCTCGACTTTCAGAAGTACTAATGATTCAGTGGCTGTAGAATCAGAGACGGCTCCTGAACTCAGCTTATGCTTCCCTCCGCTGCCTTGAAGTCCTATTTCCAGCTAGCCTTTTAGAGCATTGCAATGGGACAAATATCCTTCTGCACTGTTAACTGTTGCTGCCTTCAGAAGGCATTCGTTTTAAAGCAGAAAAATTGGTTGTATACGATTGAACTAATTTTTCTTCTCCTCTCCCCAAGAACTGGTAGATTATTAATCTAGAAGCTTGGGTTTAATGCAGGAGCCATGGTAATGAAATGCAGTATCTTTTGTGTTTAGTTTAATTTTCCCCCCTCTTTCTTTCTCAGTATTTCTGTAGATATTTCTTGTGGGTTATGATGTTAAGATAACAATTACTTGGAATGTCATGAATATCCAGTAGAAATTTAATAAGTAGACCACCCCGCTATCCAATTTAATATGAGGATAGTGCTTTTTTAATCCTTTCCAAACACAGGACCAACAGTTCTTGGTATAATATTAAAATACAACATAAAAATGCCATTTGATGCAAATGTTAACTATATATTACTTCAGATACCTGCTGCATACTGCCTAGCTACATAAATCATCAAGGTAAAGAAGGCTTGTTTTTATGATAGTAGCAAATAACATTGACAAGATTTCCATTATTAAAATAAAACTAGGGAAAATGTAGATAATACAGAAAAAGCCCACAAAAAACTCAATTTCTTTTTTTTCCCCTACAAGACTGTTCTGAATGAATTAGAAATTACTGAAACACTGTTGAAGCAAAGCCATGTTCATGAAATTTCACTGTAATCAGAATCTTCTACTCGGCACCACCGCTTTTTGCCAAAGGTTCTGATGGAAAGTCTCAAAAGAATTGGATACTTTTAGAGAAGCAGTCTGAGATATTAAAATTTTATCAGGATGAAAACTCTTATTTTTCAACAAGTTCTAGGTGGAAGTGCACTTCTTACTCCTTCATTCCACGGTTTTAATTCCTGTGTCATGTTGATGGCAGCTGTGGTATTGCAGTAGCTTTTATTTATCTGTCCTCTTGATCTGGAGAATATACCTGACTTGGTCATCCTCTACTGTGCCATCTCAAATTGTCTTCCACTGAATGACGGCAGTTTTAAGAAATTAAAACACAGTGTTGTTAGGGGAATTTTATTAAGCATCACCTTGAATCTGTAGCAAATTGTCCCAGTGTAAAGACAAAGCCAACACACATCAAGATCTGTTTACACTGTGACAATAATGCCTGTGGGCTTCCCAGAAATCAACTGACAGTTGTAACAGTTAAAAATATAGCTATGCTTCACTACTGGAGAAGTGAGAGACAGCAATTACTGGGCAATTACTCTGAAATTCCTTGTATTTCAGCGAGATGTTGTATGACTGTTTACTTGGCAGGAAAAGAGTAACAGTTAAGATGCTTATTTGAGGCTGGACATGTGACAGTGGCAGTCTCAAAGGGGGAGTTTAGCTACTCTCTTCTTCCTGAAGATAACTGCTGTAGATGATAGCTCTAAGAGCAAGAGCTGTGTGCTTGTGTTTCTAGGTATCCAATGTATGTTGGGCTGTGTTTATTGCTGGAGGCATGTTTAATACTATATGTCAGGTAGGAAGGGCTAATTCCCCTAGTCTTTGTGAAACAGGTGACAAGCAGCAGTAGTAATGACCGTATATTTTACTTTTTTAATTTCCCAAAAGCAAGAAGCATTACATAACCTGAAAAGCAAACAAGCCAATCTTCACCTCCTGAATATGAAGATATCCCACAACAGCAGGAAATTAAGTCCTAGGAAATCTGGGCTCCTGACTGTACTGCTATGAGACAGAGCATCGGGGTGCCTGGGTGACTGGAGCAGCAGTGGCGGAATGGAGGTTGAATTCATGTCCTACCACAGACCTGTGCAATCCCCAGCTCTGGGGCTCTGCATATGTCACTTCCAACAGTGTAGAGTCCACACCAGCTGCAAATCTTGTCATTTTATCAATAAGAACCAGGAATGTGTGAAGCCCAGCTTTCAGTGCACTTTGTTTTTAGCATAAACTAAAAATCCTTTGTGTCTTGTTAATAAAATTCCACAACAACAAACCAATTTGAGTCATTAATTTTTTATTCATGTTACTAATGTGCACGAGCCCACTGACCTTTCATTGACTAGTGCAGCATACATTACACACTTCACGTGGTCTGCCTTCTTTTCTTTCATGTAGTAGTTGCATTTCCCAAAAAGCAAAACCCAGCTTTTCAGGGCAGCTCAGAGTTGGCTTCTCCCTTCTGCCACATAATGCTGGAACACACCTGCCTAGTCCAGCAGGACCAAAGGATGAGGGAAGCACAAAGACACCACCAAGGTATTTCCACCCCCACATCAGATGCAAGCAAAGCCTGGTCACACATGAGGATACGTGGAAATACAGAGACTCCATGGTCACAAATATGTGCAAGACATTTTTCACAGTGAGGGTGACAGAGCCCTGGCACAGGCTGCCCAGGGGAGTGTGGAGTCTCCTCTGGAGATATTCAAGACCCATCTGGATGCTGATCTGTGTGACCTGTCCTAGGGACCCTGCTTTGCCAGGGGGTTGGACTTGATGATCTCTGGAGTTTCTTTCCAACCCCTACATTTCTGTGATTCTGTATCTTAAAAGTCTGGAATATATTTGGGGAAATAAGGATTTGGTTTTGAAACATGGAATATTTAAGTGGGAACAGATTGTTTTTTTGGGACTCAACTAATGCAGGCGCTAACAGGGAAACAGGATCCAGGTGCCCCTCCCAGGGGTCACTGCCACTCTGAGTCCTTCACTCTGCCTCTTCCTCTTTTGTTCTCCTTCCTTCTGCTGCATAAACCTTCTCCACAAAGCTGATGTCCACTGTTTTATTGCGCAGTTATTACTGTGGTGATAAATCTTAGCTCCATGATGGTAATTGTCTTGTCAGTGGGGAATCACAGAACCTGAGGGGTTGGAAGGGACCTCCACAGATTGAGTCCAACCCCCCTGCCAAAAAGCAGGTTCCCTAGGACAGGTTGCACAGGTAGGTGTTCCTGATGGGTCTTGAGTATCTCCAGAGAAGGAGATGGAGTGGTTAGACCCATGTAACAGAGTTGCCAGCTACAGTGTGCTGACTGGCAGCATAATAAATGTGTTCTAAGCTTACATGGAAACGGTGTTTGTCTTGACACTTCAGTGCATTTCTTTTACTCACACTCCATTTTCTTAATTACTGTTATTTCTAAAAGTACTGTGAGTTTAAGTTGATTGTGAAGTTCTGTAGATCTGTATTCTGTACCTGGTGCACTGTTGATTAAGATTCCCCCTCATACACATGTAGCAGCTGTGAGGAATAGCTCAGCACTGAGATTTATTTTTTAATTAATTTTTAAAAGAGAAGATTTATCCGAACGCTCTGTTTTCCCTGGTACTCCTGCTGTTGCCACTTCTTTTGCCCAAGGAAATATTTCTGCCTCAAATCCCTCTGCTTCCAAAGTCTATGCATAGACTGTGAATATAGGCCAAAGGTCACACTTTGGAGAAAGCAAGGGTGGAGAGAAAAGGAAAAGAAAGTTACAGGTCTCAAAAGTGTGACTTGCTAAAACTTAGTGGCTTTTTCCATGCAGGCACTCGTGTTGGAGATTCTTATGGACTCCCTGGTCTTACAGCTTGTGGCTCTGTAGCGGCTGAAGCCAAGAGGATAACAAGAGTTAAAACAAGGTGAGAGCAGATGGATACCATTCTCCTGATAGTCAGGTAGTATTTTAATAAACTAAAAATATTTGTGAAAATTAATCTATCAGCAACTCCACCAAAAAACCACAATAGTTCTTTGTCAAAAAGAAAGATGATTGTTTTACAATTATGTAGGCAGCTTATGAAGACCAAATATTAGTCATTTGCATAGATGCTGCAATTCTAGCTTGTTCTATGGGAAAATAAGGTGCTTAAATGAGTATGAAGTAATTAATGTTAAAACACTTGAAACACACTTTCTGTCATCTAGTGATGCTGCAGCAGCAATTTAGGTTAAGGTGATGTTACTAATCTTGTGTAAGTTACTATGGTTTGCAAAAGCATTCTTTTAAGGTACAAGCTTTTAATCTTTGGTTTCTTAAACAGTTTTACATTTAATCCATTCCTCCAATTCAGTGCTATTAAAATGTGAGCAAATTACCCTTTTAACTTCTAAATACTGATTTGACCCTTTGGCTCTCCTTGCAAATGTGATGCACTAGAAACAGTTTGCTTACTAATAGTGGGTGTTTGGTTCGGTTCTTTTGCCTAAATTAAATATTTAGACAAGAACATATATGACTCTTCTGTTGTAGCACAGG
This sequence comes from Laterallus jamaicensis coturniculus, assembly GCA_022605575.1. Taxonomy (NCBI): domain Eukaryota; kingdom Metazoa; phylum Chordata; class Aves; order Gruiformes; family Rallidae; genus Laterallus; species Laterallus jamaicensis. Next base: position 17,738,493 of record JAKCOX010000007.1, read on the forward strand.
GGAATGCAGCAATTTGGCTGGGGGAGTCTCCCAACTCTCAGGTGACTTTGCTGAGCCACACAGTCATGGTGGCAGAGGCACACTCTGTCAACGTAAAGTTTAATTATTCAATACTATTTCAAATGGTTTCACTATAGAAGAGCTGAGACAGGCCTGGCCCAGAAAACCCAGTAATTGGAGTTTTCACTCAGAAGGTGGGAGATGCGGACTGAAATCACCTCGTGAAAAGGGAACGGATCTCAAGTGAGTGCTATAACTATAATGCTGTCTGGAGAAACGAGAAGAACCCTGCCCTACTTTGTAGTGGCTTGCTAGATTCCCTAAGTTCTTGTTGTCTCCAGAATTGCACAAGAAGCAAAGGCTTTCCATTTTTCACAAGACATTCCAGTAGAAAGCACACACCCCACATTCCAAGAGATGACACACAGAACTGTCAGAGCATTATGGCATCCCCAGTTCTTCTGCCGATACAGCCTCAGTCCACTGACCCCATTCCATCGTTTCTTCGTGTATTTATGTACCTATGTCGTCTTCTGAACAGCTTACAAAAAATTAACCAACAAATCTATATGGTCTGAATATGTGAAAGGGCTTATGAGTGAATAGCTGGACTGAATATGCAAATTACAAAGTTTTCTTTGTGGCTTTATATAAGATGATGTTTTAAAAACTTTATCAACGTCAACGTGTCAGCTTGCATTTCTCTGTGAAATCTTGAAACTGTTCTTTCATCTGTGTTGTAAACACATCAACAAGTATGTAGAATGTCTTGACTTTGAAATGCTGTCACCTACTTTCTGTATCGGTGTCAGTAGTCAGCTTGTTATAAAAGTGTTTCATATCTAACTCTCTTTCTTTTGGTAGTGTGTCGACATACTGCATTTTTCAACTGTGTTCCTTGCTGCCTCTTCCATTTTTATCAAAAATTCTGGATGACAGAAGTTTTTCCTGTTTCTTTGCAACATGTTGATATCTCAGGTTCTCCACTGTCACCAAAGCAGTTGTGCTACTTTGAGGATAAGCTGAGTCTGTGTAAACCATCTTCAGCGTTTTGTGCCGAAGTGCAGTGGGATTTTGAACTCAAATGTTCTTGTGATGGTGACAAGTCCCCAAGCTTCAGTCATTGCCTTTACTTCTTGGTTCGGAAGTTTCCCAGAACATGCACAATCTAATACAATGCCTATTCCTGACATGCCTTGTAGTGTCAAGCCCACCATTTGCTGGGAACAAGCCCATCTGGTGATGGACAATTTCTTAAACGTGAGTGTACTCAGGGTTTCTATTGTGCTGCTTGTCATGTAATATTCTGACTTGGTTTGGACTTTGTTGTCAGAAGATAATATGTGAGGAACTGCTAGAACTGCCTCAAGTACCCCAACTGAAAGCTAAACATCTGTACAAGTTACTATACTAGAGAACGTAAGACACTTCCTCTTTTCAAGTTTTGAATTCTACATCTTTCATAACAGTTTTCAGTCCAAAAATGCAACACTTGATAAAGCTTAGAGGTAGAATTTAGTGAAACTGAAAAAAATACTCTGTTCAAATGCTTTCAAGACTTAAGCAACAGCATTGCCTGTATCCATACATGAAGGTCACTGAACTCAAGAAATATAATACAGTACTCAACATAATTAATGCTTTAATATTAGATACTTGTATCATTCTTTTGTGTACTGTAGATGTGATAAGATGTTTACATCGTAACAGTACAGTTTCCTCAGACCTTTCCTTGGCCCTGTGCTGGCTTTGGCTGGGATAAAGTTCTTCACAGTAGCTAGTAAGGGGCTGTGCTTTGGGGCTGTGCTGAAAGCTGGGTTGGTAGTACAGAGATGTTTCAGTTACTGCTGAGCAGTGCTCACACAGAGCCAAGGCCTTTTCTGCTTCTCACCCCACCCCACCAGTGGGATGGCTGGGGGAGCACAAGTTTCTGGGAGTGGAAACAGCCGGGACAGCTGACCCCAGCTGACCAAAGTGATATCCCATACCACATGGTGTCATCATCAGCATGTAAAACTGGGGGAAGAAGGAGGAAGAGGGGGACGCTTGGAGTTACGGTGTTACATGGATGAAGCCCTTCTGTCTGGGAGATGGCTGATGGAAAGTATTGAATTAATTCCTTGTTTTGCTCTGCTTGCGTGCAGGGCTTTTGCTTTGCCTATTAAACTGTCTTTATCTCAACCCACTAGTTTTTTTCACTTTTACTCTTCTGATTCTCTCCCTCATCCCACTGTGGGGGGAGTCAGCAGGCAGCTGTGTGGGGCTCAGTTGCCGGCCAGGGTTAGACCATGACAGGCCCAGGCCCACATCATGCAAAGTTCCTAAATCAATACAGTACAAGTGCTGCAAAAACACAAACGTTTTTGTGGTATCTAATAGGGATTTAGGACGGCTGGCTTATGTCTCTCCCATCATCTACAAGGACACATACTCCTTCTGCCCTTGTACTTCCTGCTGTTTATCATGTCTACTGCGATACTTGGGACTAGACTGTACTTCGTTAGCTGTACCAAAGACACAGTTTTTCACTTCACTGATTGCCTTCAGCCTCATGATTTTAAATTTAATAATTTGGTGCTTGATGATATAATAGCATTAACCTTTTTATAATGCAATCTTCCCTGTGGTCATAAAAGTTAAAATATAAGTATGGGAAAAAATACAAACTGTGGGAAACATATGCTTTCTGCTTCCATGCACAGAGAATAAACTTCATTTCTGAAGAAAGATTACTGGCTGAACTTTTTCCCCCTCTATCAGTATAGATTGAACACATTCCTGTGTAACAGAAAGAAGTATTTTCTAGTTACGATATGTTTCAAAGCCAGGTTGACATGAACCGGAGATCAAACAAAATCTGTATACACGGACCTACTTTGAAAAAGCTAGGGATCTGTAGGGTGTTCAGATCGTATAGTCTGCAGAAATTTAATTGGCGTAGTGTTGCTGTTTAACTTAAAATGCACAGCTGCAGTATGGAAGTTTATTAGAAATAACTGAGAAAGCAGGGTGTCATCCTAGGGAAGACAGTTTAAAATGATCAGAATTGTTTCTAGAGTACATATGTGTCTTAGCCCTGACTGGCTTAAGCCACTCGTCATGTTGGTTGGATGCATTCACCTCGCATGTGGATCAAATTCCTGCTTTAATCATGGCTGAGATGCTTTATTCCATCTTCATCAACAAGTTTAGTAATTAGGGTGAGACTAGGGACAGGAAAAAGGAAGCAAATTATTTTTTCTATAAATCTTTGGATGAGCATATCAAAGAGAACAGTACCTAAAATATTTGCCTTGTTTTCCTAAAGAAAAGAGTGGACATAAAACTAAGAAAATAAATTCCCTTGAGGGAGGATCAAGGTCTCCTTACCTCTTCTCTGCTCCTCAAACCACTGAATCAAAGTTTTAAAAAAAAAAAAATCCAGGTATAAACTCTTTTGATGAATAAAAATGCTATATGGAAATCAAAATATATTCTAAAAATTCAGCTTCTATCAGATCGGTATTTTTCAAATCTCTCAAACATTCTCTGTCCCTTGAATGTGTACAGGTGTGTCAGTAACATTAATATTTCTCTATAAGCAGCTTTTCCAAGGTGAGAAACATCCTATGGACTCTCTTTTTTTTCCATAATGCTTTTTCTTGCTGGTGTAATGAGCAGCAGCAAGTTAGCAGGCTTTCACTTATGTCCTACCTCAAACTGAACTGGTCTGCAAGTATTCCTGAGGAATAGCTGTAGAACTGAGGAGTTGGAAGATGTGCACTTTCAGTGATTTAGAGTGATACATGAAGACTACCAGGAGAAATTCTTTTTTTCAATTGCCCAAACTGTACACAAAATGAAATTCATAAAGAGTGAGTACCACTTCAAACCACGGGCAGAAAAAAGGTTTTATTTTCTCCAGGGAACTAGTTTGATAAAATGATAAATAGGCTCACACTGCAACAAGAAAACATTATCACTTAAGTTCCCTGTTCCTGCTCAAAGCTCACTGCAGAACTGGGACTATTCATAACATTAACTTTTATTAGGACCGTTTATATTTTTGATAAATGAGAAAATTATTCAAGGAAAAATCTGCAGATTTTATAATATGGTTCTCTAATAAAAAGGATGAAATCTACACATGTGTTCCTTTTCAGGGGCTTCTGGATCACTTTTTCTCAACAACAGAATGACGGTTTTCAGTCCAAAGCAAGAAATTATGCTGATGGGAAATCCTGTCAAAGTGACTGAACCACTAGAGGATCTGGAATCCAGATGTTAGCCATTGTGCAGTAGTAAGTATCACCAATTCATAACAATTTAGAGGAAAAAGCTAATAAAGTAAGAGCACTCTGTTGTACCTTTTAACTTCTGTTGAGATCTGACTTGAACGAAACAGCTCTAGCTTAAAAATCATCTATTCCCTTCCTCCCTTTAAAGAAAGTACATTGTTGGGATTGACAAAATGAAAATATACGTTATTTTCCAAAATAGTGGTTGCAGATACAACTTTCCAGTTTATTTGTCACTTATACAAAAGCAGACCCCAGGGACACTACGTCACTGGGATATTCTTTGTTTTAAGGGAAGTAGCAATGACTTGCCTCCTAGGAGGTACACTCCAAAGCAGCAAATACCACCATGGCGTTAATCTCATTATCTTTTCTTCTGCATATGTCTTGCTTTATCTGCTGAGCCTACGATTTAAATACACAAAGTTTAAAAAGTATCAGCTACATGAATTGTAACATCTATATTCACTATTATGCTGTCCCCTTTGTCTACATCCAAAATTGCTACTGTCTCTTAATAGTATATGACACAAAATAATGTGTTTATACGTGATGAGATTTGTTTAGGGTGGAGTTGTGAATGTAGAATGTGCTCGTTTTGTTAATTTGAAGATGCTAATACTATACATAATGAAAAAGGTCCTTGGTGGTTAGCCTATGCTTGAGGTGTTCACTGGGAGTTTATCTCTTAAAAGAAAAAATGTATGGGTAAGAAACTGAAAAAGGAAACAAAGGTAAATAAAACACAGAAAAGAACATTTCCCCACCTCACCATGGGAAAAAAAAATTGTGTTAAATATATTTTACTTCAGCCACAGAAACCAAAGTTCAAGAGCTAAACTTCCTGGGGAAGCATATGTTAGGGGCACCGGAGGAGCACGCTGCTTGCTGCAGCCCTGGGGAGCAGTGCCTTGTATCAGGGCTGGGAGATCCCCTCCGGCGGACATGCAGAGCAGTATTGCCAGGTCCCAGCGGGAGCTGCATTTAGCTCTCTTAAGACCTAATCTTGCAAACACTTATGCACATGAGTAATTTCAGCTGCCACAATCGAGTTATTCACCTGTTTTAAGTTTTCGCAAGGGTGGTGCAACATCAGGCCCGCATTTGTAATTGTAAGCCAACAAGATTAAATGGAAGAAACTCCCCTTATCTAAGCAACTTAGTTTTGGTTGTACTTTTATTTCCCAATGAAATAAACCCAAGCTAAGGTTACAGCTGTGTAATGTTTTTTAAATTCTTGAATCTTGACATTTCATTCAATAAATTAATTGTTGCAACTATCTTTAGCATGTGGCAAAGATCACGGTCCAGGTGTGGCCTGTGAGTTTTAAGACCACCTAATACTTCATAGTGATTTCCATTAGAAGGTAAGGCACTTTTTAGAGGCCAATGGTTTTGTCATGTCTCTGAAATTTTGCCTAAAGACAAACAAAGGAAGCTGAACAAAGATGTCAGATGACTGTCAGCCCACTTGTGTCCTGATACTTTTCTGCATTTAATTTGTTTGTAGCAGATTTGCTCAATTTCTAAGTTCTTCTTCTAACTCTCCTGTATTTACTAAGTATGAGAATTATTCCATTGTCGCCAATGTCTGGTGGTCATGATTTTCTAGTTGTGTTGCTCCAGAACATGCAGGTTTAAGACTTCCTATGTGATCTCCACAAGCCGGAAAGACTCAAAACATATGGCAGATCAGATGTTAGGCTTGGGGAAAATCAAAAATTAAACTGTCTCAGAGCAGTTGAGAGACTGCTTTGCTATATATTTTATGTGATTTGTGTGTGTGTTGAGGGAGATGTCACCTAGGGAAGGGAATCGAAGAAAAAATAGCTTTAAAAAATGAACTGTTTGTATTATCGCTTTAAACTTTAAAGTCTGGTCAGCTAAAAGCAGATGTTGTGAACTAAGATGGAAACTTGCCTGAGGCCAGAATCGAAGAAGGCATTCTCTAATAGCAAGAAGTAAAAATGCTTTCTGGTTTTAGAAATTATTATAAGCACAAAACGAATGCTTACTTTAGCCTTATAAGCACAAACATTTCGCTACTTTTATTCAAATTACTGAATAATATTAGCGGCTTCATAATTTAATTACAGACAATGGGTTCATTAGCAATCCTGATTGTATTCTGAGCTCTTTATCATGGAATCTTTTGTTATTCTGTGCTGGCCAAGATACTGTCATGTTGGAAGTAGGAATGAACTGCTGTTCACCCTTGGCTGTCTGCCCAGTAATTAGATGGGGAGGTGGATTAAGCATCTAAACGTGGTGTAAATTTTGGAATATTGTAATATGACACAGTTCTGATGTGAGTCTCCTTATGGTAAGAATAATAAAGAAAAGACCTCATATACACAGAACTGTAAAAAGGAGTGTAACCTTTACTGTATGCTTTTAATTGACCTGGGCTTATAGTCTGACAGAATATACTTACATTATGTAAACATACAATGTCTAAGAACTTGAAATGGAAAGTTAAAAATTAATCAATATTTTCAAGAAAGAAAAACAAAAAGTTGATTAAATAAAAATTATTTATGTTAAAATCAATCAATATTTGAGAAAATCTTGTCTCCTTTTCATCTATTTATGTATGAGGAAATACATATTTACAGTAGCTGCCTCTATAGTATTTGTTGAATGGCATGAAGCTTTGAACCAGCCTAAAATTTCGTCTTTCAAAGACAGTTCTGAAATTTATTTTAAATTTACTAGTTCAAAAGCTATGTGCTAATGGCAAGTCCGGAATTCTAAGTCACAGTATTTCTGTGGGGAAAGAAGCCAAACAAACCAGCAACCTCCTTTTGCATTTTACAAATACTTTATGTGATGTCGTTCCAATTTATATAAATTGAGGCAGCTCTTGCTTTAGCTCAGCAGCAGCAAGAAGAAAAATACATGGTTTTCCAAAATGCATTAGGAAGTATTTTAAGGATTGGTATTTTCAGTATACTTCTCTCTTTCTGTAGGAATCTTTTTGATACCAGATTCATATGGTGTGGGAATCAGCTGCCTTTCTAATTTATACCAGAGTAAAAGGAAGGACTTTTCAACAGTGCAAGGAATTTCTGATAAATCCATGTTTGGACAAGCTCTAAGTCTGGCACTACCAGAGTTCTTCCCGATTTGTTTCACTGTTTTAAGGAGACTTTTTAGCTCCTTCCATTCCCCTTGTGTTTCAGGGCCTGACTATGGGTGGTGATTAAGGTGTTACGACCGGGCCGCGCCTCAGGAAAGGCAGTCGCGGCGGAGCGGGCCCGCCGCCCTCCATTTCGTGTCACTGGGAACCTGCAGACTCCGCCGTTGCAAAGGAGAGACGGAGGGCTCCCGCAAACTTCTGGAGGGCGGCTTTCCCACCCAGCGGCGCTAGGAGAGGGCCGGGGAGCAAACGGCTGGCTCTTCCCGATATCTCGGCCGGCCCGCCTAAGGAGCACGCTGACCGCGCGGTGGTGGAGGGGCGCCGCCGCTCCGCCTTGGCCCCTTCGTTGACGCCATTTTGCGCGGTGTTGGCGGGAGGCGCTGTTGGTGAGGTGGAAGGTAATGTGCAGGCTCTCCCTCGGTTGAGGGAGGCGGGCAGGACCTTTGGTTTGGGCTCCCTGGAGGTGAAATTTCACTGAGGTGAAATAGAGAGGTCTGAGGAAAAGATTGGGCTTTAGGAGGGACGTGTTAAATGGGCTTAAAACCAGAGCAAAACCCTTTGTGGCATGCAGTGTTCTTAGTGAGCTGTTTCTCAAAACGGATACATGAGAGATCTCTGCTTATAGTGTCTGGCAAACACCTCTTTGTAAGAGCCAATCAATGGTCTGTGCTGCTCTTGGGAACACTACTCATTTCTCCTATTCGGCTATATGGAATATATACTTTCCCTATACTATCACACCACTGAGAGTATCAAAATACCCTTTAATTCCTGCCCACCTTGGAGCTCTATTTTGATGCCTCCCTCCCCTTCAAAAAGTCTGAGAGACTTTGCTATTTCTTGGCTGGTTATTTGAGTGGGGTGTCCCAGCTGATAGCCAGCAAGCAGGTGGATGAATGCAGAAGCACACAAAGGAATATTATGCCATAACAATTTTTCTCCATGTTGTTGAGAAATTTGAATTAATGGAGCCAGGCAAAGAATAAATGGCATACCGAGAGTAGGGGCCTGGGAGATTAATTGGGAATAACAAAGATTGTTTGGGGGGTGGGGTGGGGGTGGAACCACAAATCCAAATTATTTAAACAGTAGTTGCATAATCATAGATTGAAAATTTCCCACCTGAGGTATGAAAGCCATTTCATACCGATGTGCAGTGTTTGCAGCTCTTTGGAGCTGACAGAGTGGTGGTTATTCAGCTGGATAAGCACTTAACACAGATGATTACTACTTATATAGCTACAAGTTGATAGTACCCCTGACAGATACTTTCTGCTGCCACTACTGATACCAAAGTCTGAGAAAACCTGCTATAGATTATGGACATTGAAAACATATGAAAGAACGAATCCAAAATTAACCAGCTTAGTTAGTTTCAGGGACTTTCTTACTGTGATTTCTAAATTCTGGATTCATTAGAGTGAAAGAAAAAGTGGCAAAACCTGGCAGTGGGGGAATGGCAGAAATTGGCAGAGGTGCTGTTACTCTGAAAAGGAGTGTAAAAGAGGCATTGACAGATTTCTTGTTTGAAGTTCTGAAAGCTATCTTCTTCACTTGTGTTCACAGACAGTTTTGATTATATGTTCTATATACTGCCAGTATTGTGAAATGTTTTCTGTTTTAAACTTGAAGCATTTCCTTAGAATATTTGAAGTTTTGCAGCTTCTGTAGAAGAAAAAGATATTTTTAAATTATGATTCACAGCTGACAGTATACAGTAATTAAATAAATCTGAGACCTATTTGCAAAGCACTCGAAAGATTTATTTATTTTTTTCATATGTTGCTAATGAGATGCTGGAGTACAAAAAAAAGTCACCTTTGCTTTGTCTCTGCAGCTAAAGAAGATAGTTGTGCTGCTTTATTTTAGTACAAATTTGGTTCTTACTGAATTTTATAAACTCGGTATTCTACTATTTCTTGTGGTGAACCTAAGATGTTTTTATTCATAAAATCCTTTCTGTGTTACTCTTTTAGTCAGATAATTTTTAAAGTTGTACTTAAGCAAAATTAAGAGCTGTGAAACTTTAGTACAAACAAATGCAGAAACCTTAATGCTTAGGATTGCTGCTAAATGAAAAGGATTTAAACCAACAGGAGTATTTTTAAAACTTGTGTTACAAGATAAATAATTTAGAAATAATTTCTCTGTTCTTGATGTTTCAGAAAAAATCGTTAAGGACTTGGGCTCATAGTCCGATTGTCTAGGTAAGCAATTTGCTTACCTAGGTGTAAAAAAATTAATCTGATTTGCTTGTAAACCAAAATAATTGGGTGTGAGGGGGTGTTAGATAGTAATGATTTTATTTTGTGAATCTTGACAGGTTCTATACATAAACCAGATTGCATATTTCCTTCAGAATGGAAACTCTGTAAAGATGGTTTAAAGTGTTGCACTGTAAGATATATTTTTTTATGGTCATAAGTAATCACCATATTTTACTGGGGGGGATCTCTTTCTGAAGAATTAAGAATTCAGGTAAGAGTTTTAAAAGAAAAAATAATATGGGAATTAAGTTTTGGCATTAATAATCTTTAACACAAATTGCTTATACAGGTTAAATTCTAGTAATCTCACTTTCAGAATTCTTCGTTTTTACAGATTAAGAGACTTCACATTTGATTAATAATGTTCAACTCTGCAGATATGAGCTTTTCACTGGATGATTTATTTTTTGAAAGACCTGATACAAGACAAAGGTAAAATCCTTATTCTTAAACACATATAATTGTTTTCCAAGTTTTTTCCACGCTCTGAATTATTTCACAGTGGAATTTGTTTTGTACCCCCCTTTTCAGTCTACCATTAGAAATGAGGGGCTAGGAATTCCCAGGTTCATAACGTAGACTTTGAAATGTTTTTCTGAGCACATTAAAGTTTGAATGATGCAGCTGTATCTTAAGGCTGCTTTGAGAAATACCGGTTAGTAGTAGTTTTGCCTCTCAAATTTTCTGTGATTAAAAATGACATGAATTAAAGAATATTTTGTAGTAGGAGGAACATTAGGTTATTTATGATTACTGAGTTCGAGCTAGATGTAGTGGAGAGTTATTAAGGAATGTTTTTACCATCTATTTGTGTGTTAAAAATAGGTTTCCAAAAAATGAAGAGCCTAAGATTTGGTGTATTGCGCCTGCTCCAGCTATTGCTGAAATTCCAGCTGCAGAGGACTTACAGAGGGAACTGGAAAAAACCACAGCCATCACTCATATGGGTAAAATTTTGTATCATAGGATCATCAGGTTGGAAAAGATCTTAAGATCATTGAGTCCAACTGTAAACCTAACACTGCCAAGTCCTAATAAATCATAATATTTGACATTCAGTTTGAATGTCTTAACTAACGGTTAGCTTGACATGTAATTCTTCCTGTCTCTTTCAATGCTGTGAAATACAAGATATCCCTTGCAGATATAGCCAGAGAATGTATTTTAGTTTAGAGTGATGCTTTTACCTCTGTTGGGAGTATTAGCAGCCGCCTTTGGGCATATCCAGGCTACACATTATTGTGAAGAGGAGAGCAAGGTAGGAAGTATGATCAAAATTTCAGCTATTCTACATTGTTCCATGAAGCATTGTAACACAGAAGAGGTGTAGGAGCAACACATGTCCCTGATGACCTGTCTCCCACCCAAGGAACAGAGTTTATATGAACCTAACATTCTTCTTCCCTTTTGGAGTGTTTTTTCAGAATGCTATTCAGGAGGCCAGTTTGGGTCTGGCCATTGATTGCTGCGAAGTGGAGTGTTCCTCCCATCTAAGAATTCAGGGTTGCCTTAAGGAAATTTAAAGAATTCAGTTGTTTTATCTCTGTTAGCTGCATTTCTGCATTTCTTAGCTGCTGTTCTGACTTTATGCAAGAGCAATTCCACCAAGAATTACTTATTCAAATAAACTTTCTGGTGTTTGTGGAATTAGAACTGTTGTGGTTACATCACAAGCAGGCCATATTTTAAGTTTCAAGATGGATAATACAGAAATGTGGTGACCAGCAGAGAGCAACACGCAATTCGATATGAATTTTAGGTGAAGCCGTTTATTGGGTGAAATCACACAGATTATATACTTTTCTTGCTGCAAACGTGGCAAGCTAAAAAACTGCTAATTGGTTACACACACTGTTCACACCGTATTGATTGGTTAGTAATTACAACAAGTTCTGATAAACCTATCTTATAGCTAAATGTCGTTTACCTTTAATACCTAAAAGTGTCTGCACACCTGCTGTTTTGACCGTCTTGTTATGGTTGGTTCCTAACATGTTCTGTTACTCCCAAATACCTTCCCATAACTGCTTCTCGGTTAGGGCAGCCTCTACCCCTATCAACAAGGCCGCTGTGTTTTGAGAATGTGATTATTAGGATCCTCTCAGCATGAGTAACATTTCCTTTCTCATGGGAACAGAAGAATATTATCAGGGCCTAAATCTCGGGAGAAGAGAGCTAGGCCGCTAGCAGGCCTGCGGCCTTCCCCGAGACAGAAATTAATAGTCTGTGGAATGGAGCTGTTCTGTAATCTTGCTGTAGTCAATTGCTTGCTTCTGCTCACGCCTTCCTTTTGCTGACAGCCATGCTTGTATGGTCAGTCAGATCAAGACACTGATCATATGGAGAACTAACCCTGCAAAATGTGATAATTAACCAAGATGTCTATGAAAAAAGCCTGTTACTGACATCCTTACAAACTTTGACTGTTGAGATTGGAGGGTTTGTCTCACAGCTGTTTGTAATAGGAATATCAACCTTGGTCATCAAGTCATTTTTAAAAGACTGTCCTTATTATGGGACAGGATGAAGAGTTTTCAGCTTCCAAACTACTTTGTAGTTCTGAGGAATAATAGTTTTGCACCATTCATTTGGATTTGAAACATAGAAGGTGACCCTATTTTTTTAACTTTTTAAGTGACAACAGATGCATTACATTCATTGGCATGAGTCATAAAGTGTACACCAAAGTTCTTGAAATAAGATAGAAATAGCAGTTCATATAGTATATGTGATTTTTTTTTTATTATCCTGTGTGTAAGATTGAATAAAATGAGTATGAATATGAACATTAATAGGAATAATAATTTATTGGGTTTTATAGGGGAGAGAAAGCACCAGAAGCTTATACAACAGTGTAAGAGTAACACTGAGGAACGAAATGATAAATCACCAGCACCTGTTCATTTTGGCATAGCCTCTGAGAAACAAGTGCTCCAATTAAGTGTAGGAGAAAGAGAAAAAATAAATGTTCCTTGTGAAAGTCTGAAAATGGTTTCATTGTTTCTCTCGTCTGACCAAGATAAATGTAAGCCAGAAATAGAGCTTTCTCAGCAACCTGTTGCAAATTCTTCACAAAATAAAATATTAAGTAATTTTCCAGGAAACAGTGGTGATGAGAGTGTCCATTCAACATTAAGAAAAAGGTACGTGTCTAATTATGGTAATTTACCAACTATGAGAATCATTATTTTAGATAGATTAGTTAAAAGCAGAGTTTTGATCCTTCGCTTGAATGGACTTTAACAGGGTTCCAGATAGCAATTTTTATTGGTTTAAGGAAGAAACATGTTTCCTTTTGATGATATTTTAGTACTGTAATTAAATGTGTCCTGAGCTCAGCCTCTTTGATAGAAAAGTAAGGTATGATGTTTGTTGCTTTAATTTTAAAGAAATTATTAGATAACAAAGGTTTTTCAAAATACAATTATCCACATGGTAAATAGCAAGAAGACTTAAGATTACTTGCTTTTCAGGGCAGAGGTCACCCAGACAGGATTTCCTTGGGCAGTTCTCAACGTGATTTCAGTGCTGCCTAGAAGTGGTTTTACAGACAAACTCCTCTTCTTTGCCCGGGTCTTTTCATTCCTCAGAACCTTTGTGTCTCTGTTATTTTTAATTAAGCAGAAATTGGCACTTATGCTCTGAATCCAAATAGCAAAGTATCTGGACAGGCAACTTATTCTTTCGGGTTCTTTCTGGAATGAAAGTAAAGTTAAAATGAAAGGAGTCTTCTGCAGGTAGAAGAGTGACAGATGAAATAAAATTAGCTATAAACTTTTCTTACGATTGTATCTTACTAGTTTTGCTTCTCATGCAAACATACACATTTAACAAATATTAGAGAAACTGTATAACATTACAACAAACTAATGAAAATCCTGGATCTTTTGCAGATTATTTAAAGTGTCTGATTATATGTACAAAAATACAGAATTTAAGGATAGTTCTATGGATGTGAAAGAAATTGATACTTCCTTACATACAAGTGAAAAGATAAAAGAAGTGAGAAATGAAGTTTTATGGAGAAGTAATCATCATGCTCCCATAAATAAAGACTCAGATTTTACTCTGCATAGGGTAAATGATGGGGACACTGTGTCTAAAAATGGAATCAAAATGAAATCACTTTCTAATGCTTCAGAAATTCTGGATATGACAGGTAATTATTATTACTCTATTTCAAGAAAAATAGTCCATTGTCTGTCTGTGGTATATAATAATAATAATTGATACAAGAGTGGAGAACATTCTCCCACCAGCTCAAGGTGATATAATTGGCTAAACTTGATAGAAGACACTGAAATTCTATGGAATTAAATTGCATTGTTGTTTAGTATAAGCTAGGTAAAAGAAGTCACATTTTCAAAAGTGCCAGGTCATGTAAACCTTTTCTGAAAATGTCATTTCAAATCAGTCCCCTAAACAACTTGAAAATAAGCAGTCTCATCCTTCCTGTGGTAAATAGTCTCATCTTCATTTGAAAACAGAAATCAGAATTGAAAGGTTATTTGTGATGTGGCTCATACTTGTATCTTTGTACCTATTTTTAAATATATTTCTACAATCTGGAAAAGGAAGAAAATTGGTGAGAATATTTATGAAATGTTTGTTCAGGAGAATTGTGGGTTTTTTAATAGTTTTGAAATACATGTGGTTTATTTCTAGATTTTAAGCATTGTGGGACAGGTACTTTATGCTTTTGTGGAGTGTACCTGGCTAACTGCTGCAGAAATATAGAATAGAAAAATAACTGTAGCAGAAAACTGTAGGGCAGAGCTGTGGCTGTGGCATAGGATGGGATTTTGGAGGCTGGGCAGGAATGGAATTCTGGTTGTCTTCTTGAGGAATGGTGACTAGTTTTGTAGATGAGGGGAGAGCAGTGGATGTCGCTGACTTTGATCTCTGCAAGGCTTTTCATTGAATCCTAGAGCAGATGAGAAATACTGTCTTTCACAACATTTTCATAGTCAAGACAGGACATTAGGAATTGATGGACAGCTTCATGGGTAAAAAAAAAATGTTTGGATGCTCAGTCTCAGGGCAGTTGGTGGTTTATGGGTTGCACTCTGCCCACATGCCTGCCAGAAGCAGAGTACTGAAGGGGTTTGTCCTGGAGGAGGGGCCTGTCAGGCATCTCATAAATTTCAGCAGAAACCAATGCAAAATCCTGCCCCATGGAAGGAAGAAAAACCCTGGGGTTCCCCTGGGATGGATGGACTGAGGGCAGCTCTGCAGAAAGTGCCTGGGGTCTGGTAAAGAGCTTGTTGAACATCAGAGAGCACTGTGTCCTAGCAGTACTGAAGGGACAGCATCCTGGGCTTTGTTATAAGGAATGAAGATGGGAAGTGATTTTTTTTCCCTTCCTGACACTTTGGAGACCATGTCTAGATACTGCATCAAGCTCTGAGCCTTTGGTACAGGCAAGACATCCTTAAACAGAGATGGAGAGAGATTTGCAAAGGGCCAGGTTAGTCCTTTCAAATGGTGAGCTTGTGACATCCCTGTCCTATCCTGTCAGCTCCTTCTGTATCACCTGAACCTTATATGATGCTTCTCACAGAACACATAGCTTGGGGTTAGGATGGTATTTTGCATGGTTGTTAGTTGAAAACAAATCTGGTTTTATAAATTTATTTCATTTCTTTAGGAACTACAGGAAGAAAATTGGAGATTTTGAGGGCTGTTACAGAAATACGTATCCTTGTATTTTCTGTATCTCATAAATTACACTGTGATTGTTTTGATTTGTAACGTAATGCTGAGATCAAATGATGAACAGGTGTTTACCCTTTGGAATTCCAATAGAATGAAAAGAGAACAACTCACCGCATTAATTGATATGCAAATTTACTTCAAACATTCAAATTTTATGCTCAAAACTGTTTATTTTTAAAATGTGAAATTTTTAGTTGACGTAATATGTATTTCAGGCCAGATTTTATATGGAAAGACACACAGGTATATATTTCCATACACTTTAAGTAAAAGTGAGTTACTGTTTAGGAAATAATCTTACTCTTTGTCCCATTTTATCAGAGGAAAATAAACTTCAAATATTCCTTATATTGCTGTATTTATGTTGTAGTGTACATACACTATATGTACATTCTTTAGGCAGATATTACAATAAATTTCCTCCTTGCCCCTGCCTTGAACCTGTATCATAATTAACCATCCATCTCTATCTGTTAAACTTTTTTTTTTTAATACACTGTACTTTCAACATTTTGTTTCTAGTAACCTGGCAAATGGCAGATTAAATATGAGGAAGAAGAAATGTCTAAATATGTGCAGCTTGAATTCATGTGAAGAGCTTTAAGAAGTGTCATAATTTCCAAAACGAGAAAGGACTCAGTTGTTCTGATGTTGCCCATTGCAGACAGATAGTGTTCTGCATTTTGAAAATAGATCACTACATTTAGAGAGGTAGTGTTAGAGAAGCCTTTTTTAAAAAAAAAACAAACATAATTTTCTTTAATCTAATATTACTTATCTTTACCTATTTCTAATGTTTATATTTAAAAATTTACGTCTTGTTTTAGTACTTTTGTTTTCCTCTTTATTTATTCTTCTAATATAACATCAACCTGAACCCTCAGCAATTCATTGTTCTCGTTACTGCTGGTGTTACATCTGACTGTGTGTGCATCCTCAGCCTATCAGATGGTTACAGTTAGT
Source organism: Laterallus jamaicensis coturniculus (assembly GCA_022605575.1). Taxonomy (NCBI): domain Eukaryota; kingdom Metazoa; phylum Chordata; class Aves; order Gruiformes; family Rallidae; genus Laterallus; species Laterallus jamaicensis. Next base: position 17,754,854 of record JAKCOX010000007.1, read on the forward strand.
CTGTGTGGCTTCAGTGCAAGTCCAGACAAAGATTGGCTTGCTCATTTGGATTTGTAATATAACAATATTCTCTTTCATCTTACTCATTTTAGATCAGAATTATATGGTCTGAAGAATACACAATATTATTACAAGAGATTGTAGATCAATTTCTCTGCTATTGTTGTGACTGGACAAACAAAAATTATGCTAATTAATTGGTGTTATATTACAAATATAATGTGACCATTGCACTGTAGATATGCCGACAGCAGTGCTTTGCTTGCTCTTGTATCTGGTTTGCTGTGTAGAATAAAGCTTTTGTCCCTTGCAGTTTCACATTCCATAACTGTATGCCATCCCATGAAGCTTATGGCAGGGGAGAAATTCTTGATTAGTGGTATAATCCTGAGACCTCTCGAATAGGTAGAGGTTTTTTGGCAGTGGAACGTATGGCACAAGAGTCCAAATAAATCCACCAACATTTACTAGTTTACTTTGCTATTTTTTCAAGCCCGTGTTAGGGAAAGAATCTTGTATATTTGCATTTAAATGACAGGAAAGATGCATTTACAGTTCTAAAATAAATTTTATCATTTTCACTCAATTGCTTGCAATTCCTTAATGCTATCAAGCGACCCAATTTAGAAGTATTTTTAAGGACTTCCCATATTTTAACTATGCACAGTCGAAAGCTTTGGATGATGTAAGTATGGAACATTAGCTGCAGCTGCAAGTAGTACTTTGCAGATACATTTAAATGATACTTTGATATTCCAGACTTAGAAGGAGTATGTTCTGTAACATATCTAGAACCTCTTTCTGGAATAATTGAGCAGAGTTGTACTTACCTACAAGAAGAGACCATAAGCACTTTTCAAAATGTTTTTCTCAGTTTTAAATACATTTGTGTGACGTGAATTATGTGTATATTTATGCATACAGATTGATTAGTAATATTTTTAAACTATTTTCACAAGAAGATTAAGAAGTACTTAGAGAAAGATTTTTTTTTTGAGAAATTATGTTTGTCCATGCCTTTTTTTTTATCAGCTATGCTCTTTCTTTACTCTTTCTTTAAAACCTGAAACATTTTGAAAGCAGCTAATTTGAGAAAGATTGTATTATAGATATTGCAGAGAAGAGATACAGGTTCCACTGAAGTCTTCAACAGAGCATGTGAAATTTTTATTTAGCCCTAAGGGAAATCCTAGTGTTATTCACAAACATTTCTAGGCATGTTTTAAAAATTACTTTTGATGTTGCAAGTGGTTTTGTTTTAATTTCTTAACTACTAAGTAAAGTTTTATAACGAGGAAGTTTTATGAGTGGTGCTTATATGAGCAGAATAATCTTGTATTTAAATTATGTGTGGAGCTAACTGTATTTTTGCCTTTTTCCTTACATTTGTAGTTTTATGCATACATTTGGGGTATTTTTCCTTTCTTCCAAGTTTGCGTTTATTTCCTCATGACAGGTTATACATCATATTGACCTGTAAAATAATGTTATGTGACACTTTGTTCCTGGAATAATGGGAAACCACAGTTGTAAGCAAGATTTACTTTCATGAAAGTTGCAAAAACAGAGTTCTCAGGGCAGTAGGTGGTTTGGTTTGTTTTACTTTTTTTGTTGAAACGGCTCATGTATTGGTACTCCTAAATATAAGCTTGTTTGTAAGGTACCAGGAAGGACAAGGTTTGTTTATCACTATGTATAAGATGACATGTTCTTAAAAGATTAGAATAAATCAGCATATTAAAAAGATAATAATCTTGGGGTCTGGGAAGTTTTTTAATTGGCTAAATTTGCAAAATTCATTGAAATGAGTAGTAGGCATTCAAGTTAGTATAATTTCTCTGGTTGATAGTGAACATTGCAAAGGATTATTTAACAAAAATTAGGGAAATGTTTGTATTTGTACAGTGTTCATCCTTCATTGATTTTTGTGAGCATTGGAAGTCTGGGAATGGTAGATAAAGAACACAAGTAATTCCTGTTCAGCAGTACTATCAGTGATTGTTAGAGGTGTTTATAAATCAAGTACTACATGATTCCCATTCATCCTTGTGACCCCATAACAGTCATAGTTTTAGAGCACTAACAGCTAGAAAGAAAGGAAAAAAGAATGTAGGTGAATCCTTGAGGAGTTGGGAGGGAAGGAAGGAAATGAAGCTGCACAGAGCATGCTGCATAGTGGGAGGGTGGGTGAGTGACACTGGGGAGGAAGAAGATGAGTAGAGTTAACCTGGTTGGAGGAAAGTGGGGAAACCTGATATAGACATACCTGGCTCCTATAATGGTGGAGGATAGAATGGGGGGGAGGGAAGGAAGCATAGTCATAAAAACCTACTTTCATCATGATTGAAAACAACTTTCTACTAAAATTATATCTATTCGACAATGTTGGAAGCTTGCATGCAGATTGAATTGCAGAAGGAAAAGAAATTGCACTTTGAATTTGAGCACAAAATACCTCTTTCTGTTGAGCCTGTGTTTGGTTGCAGTTGGACATTGGCAGTGATTCTGTAATAATGTAATCTCAGGCTAGATGTTGTTCTGTTTGTTCCAGAATGGGAGGCTTCATTGCACAGTAACCTCAGATGGACAGTATCTCATTTACATTTCTGTGGCAGGTCTATAGCAGATGATGTTCGGTTTTTCGCTGTAACTTAAAGATCACATCTAATACAAAATTCTTTAGAGGACTGCATATATCTGTGGAATAATACTTTCCTTGTGTCATTTTCCTCCAGACAATGCTTTTGGAATTTATTAATATGTACAAGGGATAGCTGTGTTATATTTACTACTTTGCAATTCTTTCCTAGCTTCTTTATACAGATAGGAATTTTGTGATTTGTGCTCCAACTGGCTCTGGAAAAACTGTAATGTTTGAGCTTGCTATTACCAGATTACTCATGGAAGCCCCACTTCCTTGGTTAAATATTAAAGTTGTTTACAGTAAGTATTACACAGCTTTAAACATTTTGGTGACGGTGGTAGAAAATCTCATTCTGTAAATGTGAGCATTTGGAGAGAGTGCCTTAAGGCACTTTTAGGGTTTGTTTATTTGTGATACCATTGTATCTATTATTTGTATTTAACAGCACCATCTAATTGTAGTGTTCAGCATTGCCTATACAAAAAAAATGTAAAAAATCTTATAAAGATTTTTGCCTCTAAGACGGCAAGATATATGCAAAAAGGGAAGAAGGAAGCAAAGGAATTTAAAACAAATTCTTAGTGGCAGAGACAGAAATCATGCAGTAGCTTTTGTATGCATGTCTGTTGCTCTGACACGAGGATCCAGTTTTCCAATATTCACTTACCTGTCATGGAACTGTTGCTCTCTGTAATAATTCAGAGGCAAGAGAGCTATGATTTTCATGAGTTTAATTGATCTGTTGTATAAGAACTAATGAAAATACTTGAAGATCGTCACAACAATTACACTCTTTTCCTTCCTGGATAATTAAGTTAATATCATGTAAATCAGATTAAATTGGTGGTTTTCCCCCAGTTTTAATTAATTCATACAATGATATATTTGTCAGTCTTGCTACTAATAGTTAATCTTTACATTTACAAACCTTTCGGCCTAATTATTATTGGTTTTACATTCCAATGTGTTCAAATGTATACAATAGATAGTGTTGATGTAGAGCTTACTGTGTATTGTCAGCAGATTTTTTATAAACAGGTATGTATTACTGTTTCTCTGATGAGACTGAGGTGGAACATTTCAGTGTACTGTAAAGTTTTTCATTGCCTTCAGAGAATTGATAAGAGTTGTCTGGTTGGAACTTTCATTAAGGAAGCAGTTACCTGCTGGTAGAATTAGCTCTGCTGACCTTTCCAGATAGGGCAATGATGGAGAAGGAGACATGCCAGTTTCCCAAATGTTGGAACAGAAGTGTTAGTCAGATTGCATACTGCCAGAGCATACTCTGGTACCTGATTACCAGTAGCCCAATGTATGTGAATTAGCTTGCTCTAGTTGTGTAAATTAGAGTTGTTTCCCAGTGGCTCTAACATTTGCTCAGGATCAGTGACTGAGGTTCTGGTAGCAGTCAGTAGCTTCTTGCATTCTTACAGAGCTAAAGATGATCACTTTTGCAGTTTTGTGATTTTCTTGCTGGTGGTTTAATCAGTTTTCTGAAGCTAAATTTTCGGAAGTGGTTTCCCCTGCTTTACAGGCCACAGATAGGCTTAGAGGATTTTGTTTCTTTCTGAAGAACCTGTTTCTTTGAATCTCTTCATCTTAAAGATTGCTTGTCAGCTGATACACAAAAATGGTTCATATTCCAGTGGCTCTAACTAGCCTAGAATGTAATCACTGTAATAATTGTTTCACTACTGACTTTTTTGGATCATGTGTAGATCAGTACTTTTTTCTCTTAAATCACTGCATTTTCCATATAGATGACCCATCCAGTATAGACTTGCATTTGTTGCTAGTAGTATTAGTCCTTGCAGAGAATTACTTCTGATTTCTAGAAATCAACCTCCATCTGCAAAAGTGTAGTATGTATTTTCCAGGAAGGGGAAGTTAAGAATTAGATTGTTTTAGGACTCTGTTCATGAGGACCAGCATCAGAACTGCCACATGCTGTGTTAGCTACTGCATGCTGCATTAGCTGCTCTGTATGACCCTGACTACTCTTAACTGTACATTTGGTTTAAATAGATTTTAACATCTTCTGGTATTCTGTCTCTTGCTCATGGATGGCTTCTCATTTATAACCCCTTTTGTCTCTGCAGAAAGGTTGGTATTTTTATGATCTTCCACTAGAAAAGATGTTTCCCGTGTTTTCTTCTGTCCGTGAGAAAACCTTTAATACCTGAATTATTCTTTCCATGTAGACTTGAGGAAAAAAATCAGGATTAAGAGAGACTGTAAATAACCTTAATTAAAGGGTTCTGTTTCTGATTGCTGGGAAGAACTGGGCCTCAAAACTCAGCATAGTTCTGTGGACATGGGATACGATAATAAGGATAATAATACCAGTTACAGGTTTTATGGTTCTGGGAGCAGAACTAAAAATTAGTGACATCAAATTCAATAAGGCATCTTAAAAATGTATGTATTTAGCATCTTTAGCAATACAGTTGAAGATTTGGTTTTCTTGCTGTAACCTTGACTATTTTGTGTAATTTTTAGTGGCTCCAATAAAAGCTCTGTGTAGTCAGCGTTTTGATGATTGGAAAGAAAAATTTGGACCTATAGGACTCAGCTGCAAGGAACTGACAGGAGATACAGTGATGGATGATTTGTTTGAAATACATCATGCTGATATTATTATCACTACACCTGTAGGTTTTAATCCAAATTCTTACCAAAAAATAGAATAAGCAGGCATTATTAGTTTACAAATCGATACTAGGACTGTTAATACTAGGACTAAGTTAGGAACAAGTTAGTAATATAATAATGTGCTAGCTGAAACATACGTGGCATGAGCTTGAATTAATTTAACTGATTTTGTTTGAAGTTGTATTAAATTTTAGGCATATCTCCCTGTAATGTACTTCTGGCATATGATGGCCTTTAAGCCATCTCTCACTTTCTGTTGTTGTTTTTTTCTGTTGATTTTTTTTTCCCCTCCTAGGAAAAATGGGATAGCATGACTAGAAGGTGGAGAGACAACTCTATAGTCCAGCTTGTACGACTGTTTCTCATTGATGAGGTAAGAAAAGTAATGGTTTATATGCAGTACTTTTGTTCCTGAAGAGAAAAGGAAATTTACAAAATACAACATCTATTTAACACATATATAGATTGTACCTGGAGAAATATGTAGCAAATCTTTTCTTAAATACTTAATAGGTGCATGTTGTAAAGGATGAAAGCCGCGGCGCAACATTCGAAGTTGTAGTGAGTCGGATGAAGACTGTTCAGTCTTCTCTTTGGCGTCTTTTAGAGAATCATGACACTGTTCCTCCCTTGAGATTTGTAGCTGTTTCTGCAACAATTCCAAATGCTGAAGATGTAAGAATTGCATTTTAACTGTATTTTAAGTAATGTGTTGTATTTTACAGAATTTGCTTCAAGATAAGCATTCAGATTTATGACAAAGTTGTCATTTAGAGGCTGTCATCTGAAGATAGCTGCGAGGTTGATGTTAATGTAACAAATGACCTATGGAACTATTAGGCAGCTATGGACATGCTTCCGTTTCGAGATTTGTTTATTATTTATGTCTCTAAATAATACAAATCACAGCCAACTTGGGATTTCAATCTGAATTATGTTGGTCCTGTAGAAAGCAGACCTTCACCTGTGATTTTAATGATAAAAGCATGTCAAACATGTTAATAGTTTTACATGTAACAGAAGGTAAATTAATTAGTGTGATGCAGCTAGAGCAGAGCATGATTAAAAGCAGGAATTATTTCTGTTCTATTTCTTCTTTTTTAAAGATTGCAGAATGGCTTTCAGATAACAAGATGCCTGCTGTATGTCTGAAAATAGAGGAAGATCAACGACCAGTGAAGCTACGCAAAATTGTTCTTGGTTTTCCTTGCAGTGACAATCAAACAGAATTCAAATTTGACTTAACTCTTAACTACAAGATAGCAAGTATTATACAAACGTACTCAGAACAAAAACCAGCGCTTGTGGTACAATAGCTTTTTATTCTCTAACACTTCAAATTGCTTCTTTCTTAAAAGTGCTGATTCAAAAAATATTTTCTTATTTATAGTTTTGTGCCACAAGAAAAGGAGTACAGCAGGCTGCCTCTGTTCTTGCAAAAGATGCTAAATTTCTACTGAGTATAGAACAGAAACAAAGGTATTTTTATACTTGAGTTAGTAAGTGTGTGTTTTAGTAAACCTGTGGCATCTGTGGAGGAAGCTGTTGAGCTGATAAAGTTTCTAGCAGATAAACACAGCAAAGTCATTGTGAGAATTGACATTGTTTTTTTGTAAATTGCCACTCTTGGGAAGTTTTATTTGTTGCTTAGTTGTTTATTTGCTGCTTAGATGTTTAGGGTACTTTTCACAAAGATTAGGTTGTTTCTAAAAGCTGCTTTCTGAAGATGTCCCCGTCCCCCTTATATGCTGAGCATGACGTAATTGGCATGGAATACCCCCTTTGGCCAGTTTGGGTCACCTGTCCTGGCTGTGTCCCTTCCCTTCTCATTAGTAGGGAAATAAGAACAACTGAAAAGTCCTTTATTGCTTGGCAACAACTAGAAACATCAGGGTGCTATCAGCACTGCTCTCATCCAAACTCCCAAACACAGCATTTCATCAGCTACTAGGAAAGAAATACTCCATCCTAGCTGAAACCAGGACAATCCTTCTGATAGTCTAACACATAGTTGAAAACTAAGAACATCCTTAAAAAGCAGTAGAACTGTGGGAAAGTATGTAAAAGTGTACACATCAAGGAATACATCTTACAACCTTAGTGGGGAATTATTCTATCTGTTTTCATGTGAAGCTTTTTTTTTGTGTCTGAAAAACATACTTGCGTATTTGTATATTCCATTTACATCAGAGAATCTGTTTTCTACTCTGATTTTTTTTGTGTGTGTTGCATAGATTACAGAAGTCTGCAAATTCATTGAAGGATTCCAAACTGAGAGGTAAATGCAACCTACTACTGTGCTCTCTGAATATGTACATGAGTAAATTTAGTCAAGTGATTAATATAATTATTTCATTATCAGATCTTTTAATGTATGGTGTGGCTTATCATCATGCGGGTATGGAGATATCTGACAGAAAAATAATTGAAGGAGCTTTTACTGTAGGAGACTTACCAGTACTTTGTAAGTAAATTTAACTTTGAAAGACAAAATTATGTTAATGTATCCTGAGAAGATTGCCCTTTACAAGTGGTAACATTTTATGATTCTATACCTTGTTTAACCGTTGGAATTAGCTTGTGAAATCCAGATAAAGATGTGTTTGTGTTTCACGTGCACTTTTACCCTGTGAGTGTACATACACACTAGAGGCCATAGAACTTTTTCTGCTTTTCATCATATATGGAGGTCATCCTCCCTCATATGTCTGTCTAGGTCTGGCCACGTCCATCTCACTTTCATACCACTGAGCCATCCTGTTGCGGTGGGGGTCTCTGCTAGTGTGTCTTTCCTCAGAGTTCACTCGATGGTTGCTTTCTTTGTGTCCTTTGCAGCAGTGACTTCCCTGAAGGTAATCTGTTAGATTTATGGTTCTTAGATGGCCAGGATACTATTTTCAAACTCAGATGTAAGGAGGGAGGTTGCTAAGAAATACTCTATTTGCTGTTACCTGAAATGAGAAGGCATCTGAGATGCGATGGTCTCATTTCAGCCAGGCTCTCTCTTGCTGTAAAAAAAAAAAATTAGACCCTATGGGGAGTTGTCTGTGTGGTTTATGTACAACACTGAAAGATTCATGGATTGTTTTTTTTCTTTCCCGTATGATGGTCAAGACTCACTAAGAAAATGTTAAGGTAGATACCCTTACTGTGATCTGGCAACCTTGGTAGAACTGCAGTGTCTGCAGTACTAAAAAGTCTCTGCAATCTAAATCAGTATTTGGACTGCCTGGTGCACTGTGTATGGGTTTGCCAACAGTACAGCAACTTCTGAAGTCTCAGGAAACTGTGGTTATTCTTTGCAAAAATAACTTTGAGACAGTGCACCACAGCTGAGCACAGTGTGAATGTACATTTGCTTATTGGTACTTAAGTCCTTTGAAATTTACAGATTGTATGAATATTTCAGAATCATCTGAGATGCTGGAATAACATTTCTACAACTGAGAGGAAACTAAGGGGATATGGAGCATATTCCACTTTGTCTGTGTGCCTGATGGGTGGGGTAGGGTTTTAACAAATCTTTCACAGATACTGCAAAGGGGAAAAGTTCTTTGGTCTTGAGATAGAGTGTGTATACTCACAGGGTGTTTGTGTGTTCATACGTATGTGCACATACACACGGACAGAAGCTCCGATTGCAGCAGTAAGCAACTTTTCTTTGCAACTTTCTTCTTGAAAACCTTCAGTTTTGCACACCGTTGCAACGTCAAAAACAATAACAACATTCTGGCAAGATGATGTAGTTATGCCTTTCAATTGTATTCTTCTTTCCTGATGCACCTATAATAATTATAGTTCTAGCTTGGTTTCAAAAAAAGGGTTGAAAAATTCACTGATACTTTGTTTTCCTAGTAGAATAATTATATTAGTTGGCCTGTATAGGTTGTTTTCAATGTTCAATTCCTGTTCAATGTTCAGTTTCAGTGTTCATTTCCTGTTAGAGAAATTGAATTAGAAAACATGAGTATAATTTGCCATAAACTTGACTAGTGTTTTCTAAGTGAGATTATGTATTGGTAAAGTGTTTTGATAGTACTGGTGGTGATTCTGGTTTGGTACCATGGCTATAAGCAATGCTAATAACTATTCACTTTTAAAAAAAATTAAAAAATCTTAAAGATATCTTTCACTACAAAGCAAGATGAAGTCATGTCAATATTCGAATATCTTTCCATGAAGAAATATGAATAATGTTTCTTCAGTGTGTATTACATGGATTGGATTCTGGATTACCTTGTAATGTTAAGGAACATTAAAATTAAAATATCTGGCATGTAATTTGTTAAAGAATAATTGATCATAAATGAATGTTGATGCGATACACAGAAATTGCTAAGCAAATATGTCTCTACGTCTGATTTTGTGGTGCAGAATTCCCACTGACTTTACTAGAAAATAAGAGCTCTTACGTATCAAGGGTTAGTCACTTGCTGCTTGTTTCATGTCTGCCAGACATTTCAGTGGTATTCATCTTGCAATCAATATGCTTTAATCTGATGCAGTTACTACTAGCACCTTAGCTATGGGAGTCAATCTACCTGCACATCTGGTGGTTATAAAATCCACAATGCACTACGTTGGAGGAGTGTTTCAAGAGTACAGTGAAACTGATATTCTGCAAATGATTGGGAGAGCAGGAAGACCTCAAGTAAGGTGCTTTTGTTCTGGTAACATTAGAACAAGGACATACCTAATTGAGTTAGTAATAGGGGGGAGGGTCAGAAGCACTGCCTTCAAAAAGCTATAATTCATTTTGTTTCCACAAGAGGTTGCTCATGCCAAGAAGGCTATGTTTTAGAAAGGGTGTAGACATTGATTTGGCTGTGAAAAGGAGGGGGAGGTGGGTGTGCTTAAAAATGGTTATTTTAATTATGCCTCAGTCCTATTTTAATTATGCCTCAGTCCTATTTTAATTAGGCTCAGTCCTGGGTCCAGTTCCATTCAATGTCTTTATCAATGGCCTGGCTGAAGGGATCGAATGTTCCCTCAGTAAGTCTGTGGATGACACTAAGTTGGGAGGAAGTGTCTGTCTGCCTGAGGGTAGGGAGGCTCTTCAGAGGGATCTAGAAAGGCTGGATCGATGGGCTGAGATCAACAGGATGAGGTTCACCAAGGCCAAGTGCAGAGTCCTGCACTTGGGACATAACAATCCTGTGTAGCCTTACAGGCTTGGGGAACAGTGGCTGGAAAGCTGCCTGGCAGAGAAGGGCCTGGGGGTGCTGGTTGACTGCCGACTGAATATGAGCCAGCAGTGTGCCCAGCTGGCCAAGAAAGCCAGTGGCATCTTGGCTTGTATTAGAAACAGCGTGGCCAGAAGGTCCAGGAAAGTGATTGGCGCCCCTGTACTCGGCATTGGTGAGGCTGGATCTCAAGTACTGTGTTCAGTTTTGGACCACTCGCTACAGGAAAGACATTGATGTCCTGGAGTGTGTCTAGAGAAGGGCAACCAGGCTGGTGAAGGGGCAGGAGTAAAACCTTAAGAGGAGCAGCTGAGGGAACTGGGGTTGTTTAGCCTGGAAATGAGGATACTGAGGGGGAGACCTTATTACCACCTACAGTTACCTGGAAGGAGGTTGTAGAGAGATGGGTGTTGGTCTCTTCAGCCAAGCAACAGGTGATAAGATGAGGGACAGTGGACTCAACCTGTGCCAGGGCAGGTTGAGATTAGACATTAGTAAGAAATTATTCACCAAATGGGTTATTGGGCACTGGGACAGGCTGCCCAGGGAGATGGTTCAGTCACTGACCCTGGACGTATTTAAAAGACGGGTAGATGAGGTGCTTAGGGATATGGTTTAGTAGAGGGCAGGTACAGTTGGATTCAGTCTCAAAGGTCTTTTCCAACCTTGTGATTCTGCGAAGTCTTCGAATAATTTATGTTAAATCTTGCACTTTTAAGTCCTTTAATAGTTAGAAATAAAGACAAAGCCTAATAACAGGAGATAGTTTACCCCACATATGTGTCTCGAGAATGCTTATATTGGCAACTGTATTATGTTATGTACACAACAGTATTATATCTGAACATAAGATCTTAACTAGTATGGAAATTCCAGTATTATTAACTTCCTTAACTGACTGGGGTCTTGTTAACTAGAGATTATAATTCAGTAAGATTTTTTAAGTTGTGACTCAGAATCCTAAACCAGTTTAATTTACGGAGTCATACACTGATCTAAAGATAGAGAAGTCAGGAAACTTCCTGTACAAAAAACCAATAAATCAATCTAGCTTTTTTTTTCATTACCAAACAAAAAAATCCAAGCAAGGTGCTTGAGAGTAGAAGATGGTTATTAAAAAAAAAAAAAAATTACTAGAAAAGGCCTGACTAGTCATTTAGGGAAATGTAATGTTTGGGGATTACTAATGAGGTGTTAGTGAATTATTTTCTGTGATTGTGGTTAGGAGTCCTTTGTTTAGCTGTGGACCTTGTAAGGATGTCAATAACAGTTCACATTTGGGGTATTTCTTGACATGTCTGTTATATGTACATTAGCACATATAGGCTGGTGGTCTGACCTGCCTGCCAGCAGTGGCTATAATCCCAAATCTTGCTTGCTACCCCGTGAGTTAGAACTTCCTTTATTAGAGAGACTTTGGCATTCAACAGCAATTTCAACAAGGATTTTAATGTTTTCAACAGACATGTGGTGCATATTCAACTAAATTTTCTTGCTGAGAGCTGGAGAGCAGGTTTTATTTGGGATTTTATTTTTCAGTTTGATACTACAGCTACAGCAGTTATTATGACTCGTTGGAGTACAAGGATGAAGTATATACAGATGTTAAATGGTGCTGATATAATAGAGAGCAGGTAACTATTTTTATAAGACCAGAGATGGTAGCAATGAGCAGCGTTTCATAGTTTCTACAGAACGTGTTTTTTTTCAGATGGCTTTTAGGGTGGTTTTTTCATCCTATTTACAAGGAATCTAAGAAAAAGTAAAGAAAATCAAATCAGGATATTCAGAAGTTGACAGCCTCTGTTTTATCAGCTAGAAACATGTTTAGAACATCTTAGAAAGACAGTTGTAGATCCCTGCTGGAAAACTGAAGAAGCTGAAATAAGCAGGAATTGAACCCAGGTTGTGTCTTTGATTTTTTTAGATGATAGAGTCTGGAAAATACCAGACTACAGAATTCACTTGATGTGAACAGAATATCAAGAGAAATACATAGGAGTTAAGACACTAAATGGTAAACCAGGAAATTTTGCTCATGTAATTTTCTTAAGGTTTAACTTTTCAAATATATTCAAAATACCAAGGCTGTGTTCTAATTTTTAAATATATGTGGCTTTGTTTTCTAAATAATTGAGAAACTTTACAGTTGCCAGAGTGTTTTTATTTTTACCTGCTGGACACTAAGCCATAATAAACAAATTGCATCGTTGATGATTTACATTTTTTTTACTGTTTTCTATTGATTTCACTGATTAAAGTGAAGAGTTGACAGTAAAAAAGAAAACAAAAATACCTACAAACCCAAAAACCATACAAAACATAAAAAAACCCCCAAAACTAACCCAAAAGAAAATGGAAAATTGTTGTAGGGGTTTTTTTGGGTGGGGTAATTTTGTTTTTTTCCCCAAAAAGCCATTTTAGTACTTTGTATGATTGCTTGGTGCATGTACTTACACTCTCTCTCTTTTTAATAGCTTGCACAGGCATCTTGTTGAGCACTTAAATGCAGAAATAGTGCTGCATACTGTCACAGATGTCACTGTAGCTTTGGAATGGATACGATCAACATTCTTATACATTAGAGCCTTAAAAAACCCAACTCATTATGGTTTGTTTGTTTTTTTAAGTTGATATAAACTATGATGCTTGGATGTGTTAGTTCCATATAATTTGTTTTGATTTCTTATGGACTAGTATTTCATAGGGGTAACTTTTTTGGAACAAGTTTCAGTTGACTTAATAGGAGCTTCAGCATGTTACAATGTTTAAAAACTACGAAGGAGCAATTTACAGCTTCATAACGATCTATTTATTTTGTTCTTAATACTATGTACTTATGCAGTATCAAGCCATAATGCACTTTTCAGCACTGAATATGTAATATGCTGTTTAAAAAAAAAAGTCTAATATTTCATAGCTTTTTCTGAAACAAAATTTCAGTAATCTTAATGCTAGCATTTTCAATTTGTTTTGTCCAGAACAGCTTCTCAGTCCCCAGCCCTGACCATAGTGCTGTTCCTGGCTACTCGCTCTATACCTGCGTATGGAGCCATGGGGCACTCGCTGAAGGCTTTTTTCTTTTTTTTCTTTTAAAAAGGATTTCTAGATGGGACTGGAGCATAGTCCATATAGTACTGAAGTGGTTGTTACAATTTAGATGGCTTCCTGTATTCCAAAATCGAAAAACTCTACTTGTGAAGTTTCACACTGACATTTCAACAACTTCTAGGGGTCTGATATTTTACATAGGGAATATCTGCATTTTTTACCTTTGCGCGTCCATTCTAACAGCCATGTATTGACACTTGGATACTTAGACTGCGTAAAACTTTTGGCTTGTTCCCAGTTATTTCCAAATATTTCATGTTTGGGATACTTACCTGGTTCCCAGAAATTAGCAAATCAGTTTTGATGGGTAATGATGTTGAGGAGGAAGTATATAATTGTATTAGGTTACAACACTTTTTGTCTTTTCATAAAGGTTTTTCATCTGGATTGGATAAAATTGGAATCGAATCAAAATTACAAGGTAGGTGGATTTTAAATGTTTTTCAGTAAACTGTTACATTTTAGGCCAGGTTCATCCATGTTTATTATATATCTCCCTTAATCTCAATAGATTCATGCACAGAACAATTGTAATTTACTATGTTGTGCTATTAATCTTACTTAACACTTCTGAAACACTATCAGTACTGGTGGAAAAGAGTTTCCTGTTAAATGCCTTTACCTCATCTCCATATACATACTCAGAAATATGGAGCAGATCACTCATTCTGATTGCTTGTCAATCTTCTTAATTTCCCTTTGATTGATCTCATTTGCTTTCATTCATTTCTGTTACTATAAAAAAACATTTTCAGAAATTGTCTTCCCTTTATCATAAATTTATACTTGAAAACAAAGGATGTAAAATGCAAACATCTTAACAGTGTTCAGAAACAGTTTACAGTGTGCACAATTATAGCATCTTAGGCAGCAATAATAAAGAGCAAGTGGAGAGAGAACATACTAATTTTTTATCACAGATCATTTTGCATAAGACTTTTTTTGCTACGATTTGAATAAAATCCACTTACTTAATGATCTTGGGTTTTTTAAATACTTGTGATGGTTTTGGCCCTAGCCAGAGGCCAAATACCCACCAAGCTGATCGCTCACTCCCCCCTTCAGCCGAAAAGGGGAGAAAAATAGATATTGGGAGGCTTAGGACCTGAGATAAGGACAGAGTGATCGCTCTCCAATTAGTGCAATGGACAAAACAGACTCAGCACAGAATAAAGGAAAGAAAAGTGATTTATTACTACTACAACAAATACACCCAGTGAACCAGAACAAGATAAGAAGCAGACAGGTCTTAAAGCACCTTCCCCCCACCCCTCCCTTCTTAGCACATTTAAAACTCATCACGATTTTACTCCCTTCTTCCCCCCCACAACGTGGCGTGGGGCGGGGCAGGAAATGGGCAGTGGGGTTCTGGCGATTCCTCACAAGCTGCTTTTCTTCCCAAGACCGTAACACTACTCCTTCCCCTCACCTCTTCGCACTCTTGACTTTAATCATAGATTTGCTCCCTTCTTCCCTCCCATTGCAGCACCAGGAGGGGCAGGGAATGGGGAGTGGGGGTTTCAGTCTGTTCCTCTTGAGTTGTCTTCCATCTCAGCTGGGGTAGGGGGCATTCCACACACACAGACACACTTCCTGTGTGGTGTTCCCACCCACGCGAGAGTCGTATCCACGAACTTCTGCAGCATGAGTCCTCTCTTACCAGGGAGCCATCTCCTCGCCACAGGCC
This sequence comes from Laterallus jamaicensis coturniculus, assembly GCA_022605575.1. Lineage (NCBI taxonomy): Eukaryota > Metazoa > Chordata > Aves > Gruiformes > Rallidae > Laterallus > Laterallus jamaicensis. Next base: position 17,770,131 of record JAKCOX010000007.1, read on the forward strand.
TCTCAGCAGGACTCCCCTCCATTAGGGTACTGACATCCGGGTCCCGACCCCCTGGCCTTGGTCCCCCACAAAGTCACAAGTCCCCCAGCAAACCTGCTGAGGCGTGGATCAATCTTCACAGGGCATAGGTGACTCTGCTCCCTGTCCTCGTCCATGGGCTTTGGGGGTACACCCATTTCACCACGGTCTTCACCACAAGCTGCAGAGGAAACTCTCTTTTCACGTTCTTCACCCCCCTTCCTGCAGGCCTGGCCTTGGTGTCTGCACAGCTTGTTACATCTTCTCACTCCCCGCTCCGGTGGCAAAGTGCCCCTGCCAGCAGTTTTTTTTCTCCTATATGTGATTCACAGAGGCGCTGTGACCGGCTCTGATAGGCCCAGTCTCAAATTTGGCCTTGAATTGACCATGTTTTCAAAATATGGGGCTTGCAGAAAGCTGTAACTGCGGCTTACAAAAGCCACCAAAGCAGCACAGCTACACAAAACTGCAACAATACTGCTTAAATACTCCATCAGAAAACACACAGCTGACCAAATAGTTTGGGCATCAGTGCTTCTCATTTTTAGATACGGAATTATCATTGAACTCCTATTTATGTCTTTATTTAAAAGTAAGTTTTGTAGGAACTCCAGAATAAGTATAAATAAAAGACTACATTCTAGAATTGTAAATCAGGTTCTTCAAATCTACAAATGCAGTTTTTTCCAGTGAAGGTTCTCATATCCACCATAATTATGTATATTTTCATACTAGACCATTTAAATATTTGAAAGGGAGCCTGGTACTTGAAAACATGGACTGATCTATGCCATGAAATTTGTTGAGCCAATACTTTGCCTCCATTTATTAAATTTCACAAAATTGTGGAGAAAAAATTTTGATTGATGTTTGGCTCAGTGGAACTGTGCTGAGGGTGTTTATTGTATGAGGGTTTCAAGGACCTATCTCCAGGAATAGGAATACACTTAGTATATATACTACTGTTTGAAGTTTCCAAATATGAGATACATTGACTATGACTTGCAGATAAGAAAAAAGGGAGTACTTACTGGTAAAAAAGTTATGTAGTTTATATGCTAGTTCAGTTATTTTCTACTTTTTCCCATCTTTTTGATCAGGACGTTTCTTTCTGGCATGTAGGTTGAAAAGAATGTTAACTACCTAAGTAAGCCTTTATGGGAGAAGCCTTTATGGTTTGAAATCACCTCTACAGATAGCACTAGGGTAGAAGGCTTCACTTAAAAATGCTTTTTAGATTTAGATTATATTTCCTTGAAGTGTTCTGATCTGAAAAACAACCTTTTTTTAAAGTTCTTGCAGCAAATAGCTCCTTAACCTGCACACATTAAATATTTTGTAGTTATGTATATAGTTAATAATGTTTCCATGTGTCATATGCAGTGTGAATGATTTCTGATTGCTATGGGTACTATCACTTTGAGTGACAACTTACTTTTAAAGTCTGAACTTTGTATTAATGTAATGTTTGCCTTTTAATTACCTTGGCTTTGAAAGAGAGAAAACCAAAACCCTTTGGTCATCCTCATGCAGATATCTGACTAAATGGGTTTAGTGAAGTAAATGTAAATGCATCGGGTACAGTATAAAAATTTCTGTTGGATTCCTAAATACCAGTAAATATTTGACATTTCAACCACTTCAATTAAGTATTCTTACTGTAGTACAACTATTGTATAAATACTGTGGGGTCTCCAAATTGTCATTCAGAATTTAATATGGCAGCCTATGTTCCATGCACCAAGTTTCTTTTACTTTGCTATTTTTACTTTGCCAGAAAAGGCTTGTTTTGTCCTGTATCAGATATCTTTGAGCTTTCCCCAGCAGAAGTTAACCACCAACTTTTAGTAGAAGCAGGATCATATTCTAAAATCTTTACTTGAGTTCAGTGGAATTACTTGGATATGCATTCTTTGAAGTTTGATGATGTTGTTCCTGGTTTGTACATAAGTTTTTCTGAATGTGCTAAAAATTAATATACTTTCAAATTGTTGACAGAACTGTGTTTGAAGAACTTAAATGATTTATCATCTTTGGATTTGATCAGGATGGATGAGGCAAAGAACTTCAAACCAACAGGTAACTTTTTTTTTTTAAGATAAACTCATTTTCAGAAGTGCTATTGAAATCATAGTGAACTACAAAAGGTCACAGCTATTCTTCTGACCTATTAGTAGTAGTACACAAATGCATTAGAGAAGTAGAATATGAGAGATTGTTTGACTAGAATATGTGAGCAAGTTTCTTTAACAAATAATGGAAGTTCATTCTCTTAATCCGTGAATAGATCTTCTCTTGTTGCTGGAAGTATTGATGCAGATTAGGAGAAAATTACAGAACATTATGGCATGAGAATTTGATGTGACACAGTGCAATGAAGGACAGCTTTTATCAATATCTGCTTTTCTCAGCAATCACAGTTCAGAGTCTGGTATATTAGTGTGAATTCATCTCCATTGGAGAAAACTTAACTGGTGCTTATTTCTTTCTGCCACTCTATGATGGGGTCAGTAATATCTGTCAGACAGCTGGGGACAATAACATACTGAGTCAGTGCTGGTAAATCTCATAGAGCCCTGTAATGTAATTAATCTGATTTTGTGACTTAAAAAAAAATACACTAAAAAAATACTTGGCTTATTTAAAGTATATTCTTGTTTTACAGACACAGGAAGATTAATGGCGTGGTATTATATTGCATTTGATACAGTGAAACAGTTTTTCACAATTAAGGGAACAGAGACTTTAAAAGAATTGGTAACTCAACTTTTTTGAGAAAATTTTCAAAACTTTAAGCAGAATCAAAGATAAGCAAAAGGTTTAATTTCTTTTATAGAGCTCAGGCTTTGTTTATATAATGTTCTGGAGAATACATGTAAATAAATACCATATGGAGTATTTTTGAGGCTTTGTACTCAGATCTTTTGATTTCCAACTCTTTCTCCCCTCGCTCACCTTGCTTATGAAGCCCTAAAGATGCTGAAGCTGTTCTGTTTCTGTATAAAACACTGTATTGTTTTGCAGTTTTGTAGTTATTTTTTATGGCAAAAACTAGCTGCATGGAGAGTAGATTTTCCTTTTAAAGGAATGTTACTGTCTTTCTGTTTTAAGTAATATTTCCTTCTCAGATAGGAGGTTATTTCTGCTATTAGTGACAAAAGACTTTCTTTTCTTTTTTCCCAAACAAATACTATGGTAGAACAGATGAAAAAATGGAATGCCTGTTCTCCCCTATGGCTTTGTTACTAAAGTATAAAGAAAGTAAAGTGAAATACATAACAGAGAGCAAAACCTATTGGTATTTGCCATTTACGTCAAAGTGTCAGTAGTGTTGGCTGATTTTCTATCATTTCAAGTGGAATAGCAATCCAAAACCTGGGCGGGGGGTTGAAATGGTAGAAAAAATTAAGAGAAACAAATAATTTAAAAAATTAAATCGTTTCAGATCACAATGATCTCCAACTGTGCAGAATTTCTGGATGTCAAGTTAAGAACAAATGAAAAGAAAATCCTGAACACTTTGAATAAAGACAAAGATAAAATAACTATCAGGTATAAAAAACCAAATACAATGACAAAGGAAAGTATCTTTTTAGCAATAAATAAAATTAATAGCTGGGAATGTGTGTATTTTCATCTGTAGGTTTCCAATGGAGGGGAAGATAAAAACAAGAGAAATGAAAATAAACTGGTAAATATTATATTGTGTTGTTACTTTTTATAGAAAAGCTGTCATTTTGTGTCTTTTGAAGTCCCTGCTAGAGGACCAGATCTTGCTTTTCATTATTCTGATTTTTTTGTTTATTTTCCAGCAGAAACTTTTATGATGTTATATTTTGCTTACAGTATAGCTTACATACCAAAAAATCATCTTTTTCCAGTCTTATTCAGGCTCAGCTGGGATGCATTCCAATTCAAGACTTTACTTTGACACAAGATACTGGCAGAATATTTAGAAATGGCTTAAGAGTTACTAGATGTATGGTAAAAATTAATTTATTTTTTTTTACTTATTATTACAAACTGCATTTTATTTAATTAATACAAGTCAATCTTACTCTTACAGGGTTATCTGACTTTCTGGCATCATGTAAGAACAACTTTTCTGCTTTATTAAACTCTCTGATTCTAGCAAAGTGTTTCAGATGCAAACTTTGGGAAAATTCACTTCATGTGTCTAAGCAATTGGAAAAAATTGGTAGGTACTAGTCAGAAATTACAAAGACGTAATCCGAAAGAGAATCAAAACTCAGAATTGGCCTGCTCATTTCTGGGGTGTCTGCTTACATAATTACTCATTTCCCACAATTGAGTATCACAGTTGTCAGAGTAGTCTGTTACTGTAGAAGCAAAAGTAATCTGTTTAGTAATTTTCTTCAAGCTTTTGAAGTGTTTCAGAGTTGTTCTCTTTTTTTTCCTTAGTGCTCATCTCATTATCTTGGGCATATTCCACATTTGTGTAATCTGTGACTGTGACTAGGCTACAGCTATCACTGTAGGTTCCATTACTGATACCCATGAAAGGCCTTTAATTTGCATTGACATGGATAGGAATCATTAAACAGAAACAAATTTACTCTGCATGAGGCTCCTATATACACGAGGATCATCTGTTTCTAATCTTCTGTCACTGGATGAACTTCTGGCTGGACATACAGACTTGTCATTATTATTTGGAAAGGAGATCAGAAATGTTGGAGTCCTCTGCAAGGGACAGGGCTCATTAGCTTCTGCACAGCACCGGGTGGTGGGAACCCGTTTCCACAGATCTGTGCTGCTGTGTGGTCATCTGAGGAGTCTGCCTCATGTTCAGCATTTCTTGGGGTTAGGATGAGTGGAATAAACATGGCACTTGCAGTGCAGACAAATCCTTTCCTGTACCCTATATTCAATAGAATAAAGCTAGGTTTTAATTCTAGAAGTGCTGTATATACTTGTTTCTGCCCTGTTCTTTTCTTTGGGTATCTTCTTCCTATGCTGCCATTGCTCTTGTAGCATATGTTATAAAGAATTGCTGACTTTCAAAGTTCCATTTGCTCTACTCACCATCTGCTGACAGTTCAGCCTTTTGCTGAATTGAAAGATTGAGTAGATACCTATATTATGATGTCTGATTCTTGGCCTCTGTCATGGTATGACTTTGTGAAGTTAAGTGAATTGTTTGAGCTTACTGAAATTTACTGATATCATATAGCATATATTGCAATCTCTAATCTTTTAAGCTCTTACCTCAGTATGTTATTTTTTGAATCTTAGAATAGCCTTAGTAATCAGTATTTCACAGAATCACAAGGTTGGAATAGACCTTTAAGATCAAGTCCAACCGTTCCCATCCTATGCTAAACCATGTACCTAAGTACTTCACCTACCCTTTTTTTAAACACCTCCAGGGAAGGTGACTCAACCACCTCCCTGGGCAGCCTGTTCCAGGTCCTGACAACTCTTTCAGTAAAAATTTTTTTCCTAACTTCTAATCTGAACCTGAATATATCTTTCCTTTATAACAGTGACAATTCCTTAACTGGCATTTGGCCTTACTGAGATTGAGGATACATTTGAATTCTTACTTTATTTCTACAACTATGTAATTTCATTACTCTTGTCCAATAACAAGACAACCCTCTTGTTGCTGTATGCTGTGTTTGATTTCTGTTTGCTTGTTCTGACAGACAGGATAATGATCAGTTGCTGTACAGGCTTTTACCACCTTTCCTACTTGTTCAGTTTGATTTCCACCTCCTCTTTTTTTCTTCTTGCTCAGAAATAGATAAAAAGTCTTACATCTTGTATTTTCTTCACTGGCAGAAACCCTCCTGCCATTTTAGGGGATTATGACAAAAGAACCTTGTTTTCAGCTTCTCTTACAAAGAAGCAAGGCAAAAGCTCTAACTGAAGTAGCTGCAGAAGCATTAAGTGGAAGTCATCAGTCTTCAGACTGTTTGCAGAGCTCCTGCAAAGGAGAGGGGAGATGCTGGAAGATGCTTTACCTAAGTCAGACCCAAAAGGTGTTCAAATATATACATGAAAGGATGAAGAGTCTTCTGTTTCTCTAAATCATTGAATTCTTGAGTTGAAGCGAGTCTTTTCATTTAACATTGCTGTAACATCTTTCAAGGAGCACTTAGCTTTCCCACTTAACTTTCAGATCTCTTTTACTGTTTCTTCAGAATTCCATGTGAAGACTCCACATACTCTGAGTTTCCACATGTTCTAAGTTTTTGTTATCTTTTACTGAAGTGATTGCAGTTCTTGTAGTGGGCTGTAGTTCGAGGTAAGGGAAATGCCTTTTCATATGCTGTGATGACTGTAAATCTCACTGACAGTTTGAAAGAACTGGGAATCACAACAAAGGGGAATACAATTGTTTGTGGAGTTCTCTGCCAGTCTGTTTTTGTGGCAGATATGCCATGGAAAATTGTTTCTTTTTTGAAATCTGCAGTCTCCTGGAAGATTTTAATTAATTTTTTGGTTTTGAGTAAATTTCATAATTAGCTTGCTCTGAAACACTGAGATCCTTTGGACTTTAACATGGTTAAATAGTTCCTCAGATAAGGAAATATTTGAGAGACAAAGAATGTTGTCATGTGTGGTTTTTCATCATGTATTTGCAGAACATATTTCTTGTAGAAAGTGATCTAAAGTCTGGTTTACTCTAGAAAATGTAGCTAAGAATTGTCAGTACTGAAATATTACATGTTTTCATGTTTGATTTGTATTGTGTTTAGTAATGGATGTGAAATTAAATAATACTAATATATTTAATCAACAGAGAGGAAATGTAGTGATTTGCTGGGCAAAGGTGGGACGAACATTCTATAAAATGAGTTAAAATGAGTTCTGCTTTGGTTTTACCTGCTGTAATGCAGTTGTTAGAACAATTTGAGATTAGTGATTGTCATTTAACAACATGAAACGAATTTTTCACAGGTGTATCACTGTCAAATGCTATGGTAAATGCTGGGCTGACATCGTTTAAAAAAATAGAAGACACAAATCCAAGGGAGCTTGAATTGGTAATTTATTATTTTGTACATAGATAAATATGACAAGGGAAATATTGAGTGTTAATACTTTACTAGTAAAAGTGGTATGGTTAATATATATGTGCTATGTGAATGTCAACAAAATTGAGTGTTTTAAGTTATTTATTCATTTACACTAGTGATTTTTATGTGTATATACCTATATATAAATTGCTACTATTTTTCCCTGAAAATGTGTATGATGATTTTTTTTTCCTAGCAAATTTAATGTGGATGATTTCACTTGGCTGTTTGCCAAAATGTACAGAATTCCGTCATTAACATGGTATGAATTAGAAGGACAGTTTGCATTTCCCTTTTAGGAACATTAGAAAAAATATAAAAATAAATACACATTTGCAGTTTCTCTTAATGTAAAGGATGAGAATCCTGAATTTCCATTATTAGTAGTTTTAGTTAAGCATTCTTCTGAATCATCTATAAAGCACTTCTTATTTTAGGGAAGTTAGATTTTACCCCACGACAAGTTCGTTGGCTCTTGGCTTCTTTTCTGAGGAAGCTGATTTTCCAGTGCCCTGGAGGGTATAATGGATTTCTATAGGAAATCAATCATACTTGTTTTTTTCTGTTTAGGCTTTAGGATTGTGATTTCTCTTTTCAGCTCCCTTTTCCTGTCTTGTTTTGACTAAACTGCAGACAACACAGACAAGTAATCTCATTAAAAAATGGAGTAGTCAGGTTTTGCGGTCATTGACTAATTTGTTGGATGTTATCTGAACAGAATTGGTAGTATTGGAATTTTCTTCTGGTTTGGTGCTATTGTGGGCATCACTGACAGTAGAAACCAGAAGTGATCAGGCCATTTGTTGATAGCATGTATTAATCTGGTGACTATGATTTCTTGGATTTACATTTCTGTTACCATCTCTGATCAGCTGGATATATCAGCAAAAAATTAAATCTTTGCAGATTTTAAACAGACATCCTCCTTTTGGAAACCAGATAAAAGAATCTGTTTTGCACCTTCCAAAATATGAACTTGATATTGAGCAGGTAAATGCTTTTATTTTTAGGTTTTTATGCTGGTATTATTAAATGAAAGATCAAATACTGACTTAAAGGAATTCTGAGCCTTTGCTGGTAGATTATACAATATTGTGGCCTCCTCCTACCTTAACAGTATAATTAAACTCCTAAATATCAAAGGAAAACCTTGGAATAGATACCCCCTATATGTCTGTCTCTCAAACCAGTATACTCCACATTCTAGTCTAATATGTGAGTCTGAGTGGTCTCTTCTGAGTATAAAGAAACCCAGTATTTTTGAGTATAAAGAGTCAGAAAGACATCCATATAAAGCTTACTGAAATAACATTAACTCATGTTTATTTTCTATGTCACACTTAGGAATAGAGAGAAACAGTAAATGATTACATTAATCTAGGTAGTGCCCTTTCAAAGGAAAGGTGCAATTCCAGAGCTTTGAGACTCTGATAAGCATTTTGTCTTCAAACAGGTCACACAGCCACTCTACCTTTCTGAAATGCAAAATTTGAAAAATAGCCTTAAAGTGTCTTGTGAAGTTGGTAAAAATGAAGACACCTTTGAAGTTAAAAATTCAATAAATGTGTGAAATACTGATGTAACGATCAGTTCTATTTTAGATTTTCATTTGACAAAATACCAGATAAGTATCTCTAAGGTTATTGACAGAAGAAAAATTTAACAATTATAAATATTTTATAGAGGCATGTGGGATGCCAAAATACACCTGATCTTATTGTTACATCTTTCTCATTGCATTGAACCGATGAGAATTTTTCAAGGGCTCAATGTAGACTGTCTTTTATTCTCAGTAGTTAATCCATTTTAGTATATTCAGCTGTGAGCAAGTTAGTACTATGTAATAGTGTCTCAGAACAACAAATAAAAAGTGTACTACAAATTGAAATTTCTTCAATTGAGCTTTTGTGCTTGTCTCAACACTTAAACATTCAAGGAAAGGCGTATATTTTCTTTTGCATATTTTAGCAGTTATGTCATCTTCTGTATCATTTTTTCCTAGCTTCCAAAATACAGTGATACACTGGCTGAAATCTTAGTAACCATCAAATTAACAAACTATGAGCAGCTACAGACAAAGAGAACAGCGACAGACTTTCACTATGTTACACTGGTCATAGGAGATGCTGACAACCAAGTCATTTTTAATCAGAAAATTATGTATGTATGATCAGGGGGGGTTGCCTCATATCTTTTAAGGGTATTGGCTTTTAATCCTTCATGTGACTTGCAGTTTTTACAATACTTTCTACTGATGCCAAACAGCACAAAATTATTCTTTATCCTACAGCATTATCTAGTCGTTGCTGTCATTTAAAATGCTACACAAGATTCAAAAACCCCAAAAGCATGCAAGGCTGCTTGTCAGTACACAAAGTCTAAATGTCTGTACAACTCTGTCATATTATGGAATTCATAATAATTTCCTTATATATAGTAAGTAATAAAAAAGGAAAATACCTATTAAAAATACACATTCTGAGGTTGCTTCTTACTCCTATTAGATATTTTTCTTAAGTTATATCAGATGGTTAAAATTGTTTTTCACTCAGACATGGAATTAAATCCTCCAGTTGGCTAAGATATGTTTGGAGGAAATGGGAAAAGAGGAGTAAAATCTTTTCCAACTGCGTGACCATCGCGTGAGTTCTGGCTGAAGTCTGGCACTTTTGGCAGAACTGAAACTGATCTGCAGGATCATGGCTCTTGTATGGCCATAAATCATATATTGGAAGGTTATTCTTAGGCTACTTATCAAGGAAAATCCAAGGACTGAGACCAAATGAAAGTTCTTTCACTTGATTACAGATGCCATCATATAAAATCTTGATTTCATTGTCCAATAAAACTTTACTGATACTTTACAGGGATTCTGTGCTGCTGAAAACTGGAAACTGGACAAAGAAAATGGAAGTGAAAAGAGCTCTTAAATCACAGGAAATTAGTATAAATTTAATCAGTTCTGATTATGGTAGGTTGATAGGTATGCTTTTAATTTAGAAACAGCTGTGTAAGTCTTTTGAATAAATTATTAAAATGTTTTATATCAAGCCAAATAATAAAATTACCTGATCTGAAAACAAAATTCTATTAAGTTTTTTTACTGGGTTGAGTATTAGTCAACAGCCCTGTCTTTCAACTTACTAGCATATTAATGAAATGAGAAACATCAAAACTGTTACTAGTGTTTGGCAGTGTGGACGCAGATTAGGATTCGCTTTTGCCCTTTGCCTTCAAGTTGAATTTAACCTATCAGCTTGATTAGGTTATTCATGCCGGGAAGACCTCAGTGTCAATTTCTGTAGAAAGAACTATTGCAGCAGATGAGGAGAAACAGTGATCACCCTGAAACAGAGAACTTAAAGCCAGTCTATTTTTAAATTATATTTTTATTAAATTCTGTCATCGCATCCATCCTGTAATAAAGATGGCTGTGTGCTAGATTAACTGAGATGTTTGTGCTTCCATGATAAACACTGAATACTGGGACAATTTCCATGATGACACCTAGAAAAATCTGTATTCTTATGGCTAAACCTGTGGCTCAGGAAAAAGGAGGAAGAGAGCTGAAGAACAGTTTGTCCTTTCATTACTACTTGGTTATTTAGACATTGTACTGAGTTCAGTAAAACACAACAATTAACTTCCCTGAAACTGGTAACAGTAAAGCTGGACTAAAAGTAGGTCTTCCTAGCCTGTTATGTCTGTTTCAGTTTCAGACTTGAGGGAAATATTTTTTTAAAGCCTGTCTCCTTTTCCAGCAATATTTACCTAACAAAAGACAAAACAATGTTGTTTACAAAGCGTGTCTCAGAGTCTCATATGAATCTTGGTTCAAATAGAACTAGAACCATTAGTAGCATTCAACATCAAAAGTGCTATCAGCATACTCATTTTACACCTTTGCCAATACTTTGCTGATACTCCTGTAACACAGACTGTAGTACAATTTTAAACAATACAGAAAAATTACGTTAAAGGGGCTAATTTTGTTCCTCCTATAGTAACCATATCTTCAATTCTGAAAATATTTTGGATTTTTCATCTCAGTCATAAAGAATCCATTCGTATAATAGTGTGCTTTTAATGGTGCATTATGTTTAAAATGTCAATGATCTTTTAATAACATTTCTACTTTCTTAAAATTTTTAGAAAAATTAGGGTAGTTTACAGCAATTTGAAATACTTTTTTTTTTGTTTTTAAGTTGGCCTTGATATACAGAAAGCATATACAGCCTTTTACTTAACACCAAAAACAGTGGGAAGTAAACGGGTTCCAAATCAAAACCCCGAGTCTTCACTTGATATGTGTTATGGCTCACCACAGAGTCTGCCAGCTGCAAAAGGAGATACAGGTAAATGGTCAGATCACAACATCTGGCTAATAACCAAGTCAACAGCACATTGAATTTTGCTTTCAGTGGAGACCTAGATCTTTCTTTATTCATACTGTTTCTTTCTGAAGGATAATAAAGATACAATGCTGCTGCTATGGCTTATCAAGTATTACAGTGCAATTCTTTGAATTTGAAAGTAGTAAAATTGATGAGCGTTTGATGTCTAATATTGCTGTTTTAATTTGGGAAGTTGGTAGTGCCTCTGGTTTTTCAGTAGCATTGATTATTTTCTTTCCAATTATATTGCCTGAGCAGCCCAACCTTTCACTGAAGGCAACAAAATTCTAGTGACCCAGATTATCTGTAGCCCATCTTTTACTTCATGAAGTAGTCTCTCAACAAGTATGTATGAAATAAAATTTAAAAAAGGCATTTGTGTTATATTTATCTAGGAGGCAGCTCTAAACAAGAGATTGTTTACAAGAAATATGGAAACAGAGATTGCAACCATCGCTGTAAAAATAAAGATGTTTGTGGACATGACTGCTGTGAGTTTCATTTAATCTACTATTTCTGTTACTTTTAGGCAAATATAATTTAGAATAGCTTTGTGTATACCAATAGCTGCATTAATAGAAGCAATGTAAGCAAAAGAGTCAGGCCTGAGTTGTTGCTATGATGCAGTCATAAAAGCAGTAATAAAAGCTTTGTCAATAATACTTTTATAGGCATTACAATGATTAATTATATTTTTCAGAACATCTAGCATATGACTTAAGAGCAATGTCAAGCTTGTTATGCTTTTATATAGATAGTGGTGTTTTAAAATCTTCTAATTAGTGTGTTAAATCTTCTAGGATCTTTTAATAGAAGATACTAAGTGGCAAAGTTTCCATTTATCTGGAAAGAATTAGGATTTATTCTTTCTAATCTGAAGATTGTTTTCATTTCTTAGGTAAAACTGGAGTACCTCCAAAGTCTGCCATGAATGGCGATTCAAAGTTTTCGTCATACCTAGCTGATTTAAGGAGCAGGAACTCAACTTCTGTTGTACCCCCAGTAAAACGGTTAAAGGTTCATTTGAAAACAGCCATTCAGTAGATTTATTTTAATTTGTTATGTATTTGTGTAAATTGTTTGCAGAGATAATTTTATAACTAAACATGAACATGCAAGTTTGTTGTTTCTGTATGGAAAACAAAAAGCAAACAAGTACAAAGGTACCAAAGGTCCAAGAAACTTTTAGAGGTTCTGCTGCTGTTCTGAATGATTCCAGTGATCCACTTCTGTGCACATACTCTTTGGTTTTACTTTTATGGCATTTGATAGATTGTGGTGATTGAGGTACAGAGGCATCGTAGGAAGGTAGGGTACTGTGACTTGGTTTTAGCAAAAGATTATCTGAATGAAAACAAATAGTGACATTTATCAGAGTAATGCTACTAAGAGATCTTTTTGTATTGACAGGTGGATCCACTTTGTTTATAAGAAAACCAACCACATTATCTTTTAACATCTGAAAGATTTTATGGCTTGCACTTTATGCTTTTGAATGTAGTACTATACTAGTCATTTCTACAGCAATAACGGCATTTGAGATGTTTTATCTCCTTGCAATTTTTTGCCTCTCTGTTTGCAATAGAGGATCATTTAACCTATAGCTAATAAGATGGGCGTTAGCGATAACCAGTCTGACTTTGCCAGGGTGCTTGGATAACTGCACCAGGAGCATGTAATTCAAACCTTTTTAACTGATTATGTTAGATAAGCAGACATACAGTCTTTAAAATTATGCTAAATTTATACAGTATTAATAATGTCATTAAGAGTGTTAACACCCAATGTTTTTAATGTATCTAATGTATCTTATCAGTTACAATCATCTGCTTTCTTCAGATGCAGATGTTAAATCAAGCTCAACATGTGGATCTCAAACAATTTATTTTTACACCAAAATCTTTGCCAACATTGCCGAGGTATGGATTAATTTAAATTGCAAAATAGATAACCTGCATAGTTTTAAACAGTATGTTAAGTTTTAACAACTGAAAACTGTTTGCAAAAAAAAAATTTTTTTTTTTCAACTGTTTTACTGACATGTCATTGATTTATTTTTAATACATTAAGCAATAAACAGTCATCTTCATCAGCTTCGTCACCTTCAGTGGACCAGGTAGATGATGTTAATAGTTCAGGAGTATCTCAGAAACAACCACAAGCCTGGAATTACAGAGAAGGTAGTAAGTTACTGCTAGTACATTTGAATGTACTGTTTTGATTTGAATATACTTGTAAACTCAAACTTGCTGAAATCGCTACAGCAACCAGGATAGCATTCTAGAACACTGATTGTATAGGGAAATAGAATGGCTTTAATTAGCTTTCCTTCTGGTATCAGTAAGAATTTCTAATGTAGATCTAAGCATCTAAATGTGCCCTTAAATCAGAAATTACTAAATCAAATATATGAGGGTCCAAATCTATAAATAATTCCTGAAAGGCATGATTGTAATGTATTTCCACTGAAGCCATGTGTAATACAGGAGGCATGTTACCTCTCATTTGATAGTGAAATACGGGCTTTTGTTTGACAGCTGCAAAATGTGACCGTTCAGTAACTGAGTTCACACCTTGTGAAACATCTCTATCTGGAAGAAAATTTTGTCTTTATTTTCTGTTTTTACATTTGATGTTAAATGATCAGTCTTCACTGTGTGTAACTACAATGTCCTCCTCACTGCATGCCTTTTGCTATTGCATTTGGTGGCAGTGGATAGACTGGAATCTGGTCAATAAATAACAGCTCCCATGTTTAGGTCATGTTCAGATGTAGCTGCAAGTGTTGGCAGCTATGCTGCATAATTTCAGTTTTACTAAATACTTTGACAATGGGATTGTAATCCCATTCCTTCAAATTAATACTTTGTATTTTCCTGCTTTACTAATTTACCTGCTATGGTTGCTGTCTAGTCTTAAAAGGGAAGACTGCTGGTTAGCCGTATCTTCAGTTACTGTGGAGGACATGCAGTGTATGATATTGATCATGTCAAAAGAATAAAGTCATGGGAAGACAGATGGATATTCCTGTATAGCTGTAATCTATGCTCAGTAATATCAGGGCAAATAATACAGGATCAAGGGCTCATAGTAGATACTACTGACTTAAAATCATCTCCATTGAATGGTAACAGAAAAAGTAACTTTGGCCTTATTGATTGGAACAGCCGTTTTTAAAAATGCGCCCAAAATAGTTCTAATGAAGTAAGGCATCTTCAATTCCACTAAAAAAAAGTAGGCAATCAAGAATATACTATGAAATTGTAGTAATCTAAACCTGTAATTTATTTAAAGTCTGTGTGTCTGTGCAATATTGCACCATGCTTACTGTGCACATCCAAGATTACAACAGCAGTGCCTTCCTGATGTTGCCAGTGTCTGTGGAATAAGGTTTTTGACTGGAGTCTCTCCTGCTCCTCCTGCCCTGCTGAAAGGGAGACCTGTATCAGGGCTATGACAAGAGAATGAAAATTCTAGTACTGCCCAATACAGGAATACTCTCCCCTGTACATTATATATATGGCATAGAAGAGATGAAAAAATAAGCAGAGAGAATCTGGTGATGGAAAGAAAGAATACAACAAACAAAAGGGAAAAGGAATAGGAAAGGAAACGTGAAAGTGTTCTTTGTGCCAGGAAAAAAAACCCCTTAACAATCACCTTTCCAGGATTTGAAGAAAAAATTGAATGTATTAAATTTGGAATCAAACAATGCTTCTGACAAAGGGAAAGAATGAAATTGCAGTGAAATTTGTAAGGCTCATTTTCCTAGAATCTACACTGAGGATAACTGTTCTCAAACTAACATTGAGGAAACAGTGCATATGTGACAATTCTCCTTTCAATGTATTGAACAACTGGTTGTAAAATGTTGAACAGTTTTAGTGGTGTTTACCTGTTACAAATGCATTACAGCTTTGTCTTGGAAACATTTGGTGTTTGTGAGTGACAAGAGCCAAGTGACAATGGCATAACAAAATGTCAGAAAACTAGTTCATAACTTAACTGATACAGATAAAAGCAGATCTTGTTTTTCAGATGCTTTGGATGTGGACTTTGAACTGAGAGATGATGTTTGGGATTATATTGATGATGAGAAATTAGTATTTGCTAGCAGCTTTGCCAGTAGAGAATTAGGTACAGCTATTTTAACAAAACTCTTTGTTTCCTATGTGCAAATTATTGTACAGGCTATTATTTGAAAATAATTTATTATACTATATGATGAATAGAACTACTGCCAGGTTTATTACTCTACCTTGAATGTCACTTATATTGAGACAAATCTAATATGTAAGGGAGAATTAAGAAAGTCATCATTAAAAAATCTTAATGGCCTGCAACTGTGATTTTGTTAATTTATCGGACTGCTTATCTCTACTTACCTTTACATTAGCACAAAACCCCCCAGAACAAATATTTTAAGTGTTAAGACATTTGAATAATCTTCAAACTATTATTTATCATACGAAAAATGTTTACAAGGGGTTTCAGCTATTTTGTTACTCTTCTTTTTAAAACTTTTATTCTTTTATGGACCATGGGAATATATGCCTTCAAATTCCAGATGAGTGTGAAGCACTTTACCAGTATACAAGCAAAGCCACAAATGATATTTCAAAAAAGTAAGCATTATGTAATTCCTGTACTTTTGTGTAGCTGGATTCTAATGGAGAAAGGGGAGTCTGCAGAGATGGCTCCCAATATGTATTTTCTTCCCTTTTCAGCTGAAAAGGGGAGTGATAGAGTGGCTTTGGTGGGCATGTGGCCTCTAGCCAGGGCCAAACCAACTCAGTAGTTTATTACAATTTTATTCAGTTAAAAATATTATCTGTGTTTCACATGGATCTATCTGTGTGCTTAATGTCTAGAAGGTTGTTCACTCATAAAAGCATGTGAAATTTCAACTTTTAAAAGGGATGAATTGTTGAATTGGTTTTTTTTATTTAAATGTGGAGGGAAATAAATAGAAAATCCTGAACTGAGAAGTAACTGATTTTACACTTCTGTAAAAATACTTAAATTACTCAACTTGCTATTTTCAGTACATGCGCATTACAAGATGAGACCAATATTCATAACTCAGTTGTTTCTGTTGTGAATACATCATCAAAAGTAAATTTATCTGTACAGAGTGGAAATACAAACATGGTGAGTAATAATATTTTTAGAAAATAAATTCCTGTTATTAATTAATGTATAAATACATTTAACATATCTAATTCATTAATCAATTTGGACATACTGAATATCTCAACCTCTGTATTGTCCAGGTACATATACCTCCTGTGTTTGGTCTGATACTCATGATACAAAGAGCAATAAGTTGAATTTACTTTACATAGCATAGCTTCAAAATTATTTATTCAATTTGATCATAATCTGGTCATCTATTTATCATGTGTTTGGTCTTTGTCAAATACTGTATAATCAGTGTAAATATCTGTACTACATTCTACAACAGTCCGGCAGTTTCCCTTTTCATTAGTTACTTTAACCACATACACTCCTTGAAATTTACATTGCAGTTCAGTTTTCAAGAAGAAAAGCACTCAGATCCTTCACAGGAGCTGGAAAATGTACAGTGTTCTTCAGTCTCAAAAATCATCTCAGGCTCTTCTAAATTCACTAGAAAAGATGATTTTTTTATTTTCACAAGAGTACAGGAAAAAGAAGTGGATCTCAGGTAATAAAAAGTTGTGTATGTTTTTCTGTTGCCTCAGTGTTCCAATGGTTAGTTGTTCATGGAACACAGACCTTTAGGTGACCTGTTAACTTATAAAATTAATTTTAAGATTAATTTTCACAATAGTAATAGCAATTACCTTTTCTTAGAAATTAAAACACTT
Source organism: Laterallus jamaicensis coturniculus (assembly GCA_022605575.1). Classification (NCBI taxonomy): domain Eukaryota; kingdom Metazoa; phylum Chordata; class Aves; order Gruiformes; family Rallidae; genus Laterallus; species Laterallus jamaicensis. The sequence goes on from JAKCOX010000007.1 coordinate 17,787,438, forward strand.
TAGAATTATTTTGCTTTACTATACTTTGTATAGTGTTCCTGATTTCATAGGTTTGATGCACTATACCTAATTTAATTTTTTTTATTTCCTCAATCTTCATTAGGTATCATCTTGATGATGAAATTAATGATGTCAAGCCCTTCCTTGGAATATTTGATGGCATTCTGTAAAACACATAACCAAAATACATTGTAAGTGCTGGGGAAAAAAGTTACAGTCATTTTTAGAGAGCAAAGTCTTCAAATCCTGTTAAGGGAATTTGATTTCTGTTGTAGACCTATTTACCAATAGCTGGATTGCTGCACAGAGTAGATAAATAACAAAACTGATGTCTAATTTATTGAATTCTATGTATGTTGTTTTGAACAGTACTTAAATATTTGCTGACCTTGCTGTTTTCAGGATTACAATGAAAAATACTAGAAGGTGTCAAAGGAGAATAGTTCTTAAACTGAGGGTGCTTTCATAGATGAAGTAGAAAACACATAAAGGAAAGTAAGCTCTTTATTACATGCCCTGCTCACAAGTACTCTTTAAATGAATGAAAGGTGCTGTCCTCAGACATTTCTTAGTGCTTTCTGGTTTTGTCTAAATGCTGAATTTTTCATAGCACTGATTCTGTAAAATAATTAGATTTACACATAAAAGTAATAGAATGACAAGTTATTCTAGCCTGCATTCCTTTTGACAGTGCTATCAACTTGTTAATAAAAGAGTACAACTTCCTTCAAGCAAATGTGTTTCCAGACTCTCAACAAACCAGTTGTAAAATGTCTGTAAGCATTTGTGTTTGGCTGTTCACTTTGACAATCGAGGTCATAAAATGGACATTTAGCATCTTAGACAACCAAGCATTGGATTTGGGTATCTTCCATGTAGCTTTAGTGTTTGAACAGTAGACATTGCAAGTTCAGTAGTTAGAAAAAGACATTGTATTGCCTGAAATCCAAGAGAATTTTTTTTTCACTGTTCATGATGCAAAATGTGCAGTATTAAAATGTTAAGAAACATGTGGAACCTTAACTGTTTGTTCTTGCAATGCTGTTTGCGGTGCAACCAAATACACTCCTGTTTTGCTACATTACCTGGTTGCATTTTTCTCAGCAAATAACATTTTACTTGACTCCAATGCTCCCTCACCCTTTTGACTGACTTCCTGGTATAAGTTTTCTCCATATGAGAGAATGGCCTCAACACTCATCACTTGGTATATTTTTGACTGGGCAAATTCCAAGCTTAAAACTCACTTTGCTGGACATAGAATTGTATCTTGAAGTTGGCAGAATGTCAGATTTCTTTTTTTTCTCACGTGGTTTTTTTATATAAAACTTCCAAATTGAGGTAACCCAGCATTTTTACGCTTACCCCAGCAGTCCTAGTCACACACATCCTAGTCACTTCCCAGTTCTGTCAGGTTGAGATTTAAGAATGCAGAGTGCCAAATGTCATTTTAGGTGGCCCGATCTTCCCTCAGCTCCATCTGCCATTCCAGAAGAGCACAGGTCTCACATGGAGATGTTCCAGCTCCTCTAGGGCTTCTAAAGTGGTACTTGATGCCAGTGTTTAAGCACCTGACACTCTCCCTGCTGCTTGAAATGCACACTGAAAAAAATTTCCAATTTATAGTTCATATTTACGTAGCATTTTTAAATTACCTTTGTATCCTGCCTTTCCCTGGGTTTTAGCTTGCAGCAACTAAGTGAGCTGTTTCTTGGTTTCTCCAAGTTTGACAAAAGCAACACAAAGCTGAGCTTCAATAGAAGAAGAAGAAAACAATAAATACAATCTCATTATTATATAATTTATATAATCCTGTGATTATACAATTTGCAACTTTCCAAAACCTCACGCATCTGCTGGTAGTCATCAGGCCTTACCTACAAACTGGAAATGCTTCTAAAAGTGCAGGTGCTGCACTTTTCCTGCTAGTTTGCATAATGCTCCATCAACAGGTTCTGAACTGTGAGGTAACGACTGTGGTGGACCTGCTTAGGTCTTAATAAAGATTAGTAAGGTAAGCTTCTATTTACTTCACACTTCTAAGGATGTATCTCTTAGAGATGGGGGTTGGCTTCATTTCCACACTTGAAGGTGTATTTCCATTTTTCTGTGAAATTTCTGGTAGTTTATATAATGTCTCTAAAGTAATTGTTATTGTCGCCATTTTTGCTTCATATTTTGTACAGTGTAAATATAGCCACTTGAATTTAGTTAGTTTATAGAAATAGGTAGGTTTATATTTATACTATTACCTGCAGAGGTATTTCATCTTCCTCTTAGTTTTGACCAGAGCAGGAATTCAGTAGTTATTACTGTGTTTCTTCAAAATTCAGACTGATTAATTTTCTGACACGGTATTCAAATTACTTTCCTTTTGATTTTTAAGTCTTTAATTTCCAATTTGATCCCTAGTCAGAACACACGACAACCAATGCTTTTCAGTACTTTAATGAGTACTTTGCAGATGGTTTATAGCATAATTTCCTGTCTGTTTTCTGCAAGAAATCTACGTCCTGTATCATCCTTGGAAAACTGCAAAATTGTGCTATTGCTGCAGTCTTTTGATACTGCAGTGTTTTACTGTAATATTGAACCTCTGGTGCAAAACCATTTTTCTAGAGATAAGTATTCCATTTGGCATTGTTGTTTTTCTTCATTATTCACATTAGCTCTATGGCTCTCTAAAGTCTAAATCACTTTCAGAAAACCAATTTGGAAATACTTACATGCTGACGTGTTCACTATCTCAGGAGAAGGAATGACTTTTCATACAGTAGCATTTGTTACTGTTACTGTTCCATTTTTCAAATCATAACAACTCAAAAGATCAAAAGTGATAACCATTAAGTCTCTGTGGCAATAATTAATTGCAGATACACAGTGACTGTACTTCAAAACAAATACAGGCAGAAAGAGAAAATTGACTGCAGTATTAGAAAAACCTCGTCAAATTTGAATTTTTTTTTTAAAAATCTAAACTAAGTTTGAAGTTTAATTTTGATGAAACTCATCATTACTAAGCAAATGCTATGTTTAGCCCAGCAGTCTGTCACGTACATCCTAGTCACCTCCCAGGTCCATGTCATGGTAAGGTTTAAGAATGCAGAGTTTCCCTCCTGCCCATCACTATCTTCTCATTTCTGTGGAAACCGGTTGGCTCCCAGGCCAGAACAGTGGTGTCCTTGCATAGAGGCTTTATATGAATGATCAAGGGACCAAAAGTCCAGGTCATGCCCCAAAAGCTAAGTACAGACATAGCTATGACGAGCTATGAAATTGAATCACCTTCAAGTGATAATCCTAGTTTACCTGGAGTCCTAGTTTATCACTGGCCTCCCTGTCTACTCACTGGAAGAGGCAGATATTGTCAGGAGGTGATTCAGATTGGAAGTGGGCTGAATTGCTCTCTGGAGGAACTTGCCAAATTACCTAGTATGAAAGTGACCACAGAGTTAGCATGGTGGAAGATGGTGTGCTGTAAATTTACAGCCAGGCTCACTGAATATTGCCTTTCTTGTGCACATGAGACATCCGAATTCTTTTGTGCACAGTTTTAAGTTGAATAGTCCTATTTCTGTACAGGAAAAGACAAGTGTGCTCCACTAATGTTGCTGCATGCAGCTTCCTTTCAGATGCTGCCCAGATGATAAAACAGACTAAACTCAACAGGATCATGTCAGACAATTTCATTGAGCTACAACCAATACACACTAAAAGACACAAAAACATTGTGTCTGAAAGGATTCTTGTTTTTAATTCTGCATAGAGTTGTAACATTAAATGAGTGGCTTGAGTTTGAATCAGTGGGATTATTGAAGTAATTCTTTGGGGATACAACAGAATGCCACAGACTTTAGTCTGGGGATAATTCTATAAAATTTACATCATAAAAACACTGTTTTCCATAATGGAGTAGTGAAAGAAAATTCAATGTGACAAGAAGTCAGATTTTACTATCTTACTTGTCTGATTCTCCATAATAAAATACATGCTCATACCTGCTTTTAATTTAACTTCAACTTCCTTATATGCTTCCTTGTCCTATCACAGATATTGGTTTCAGAATATAAACTGAGGCCAACCGTATCTGTGCCTGAAAAAAATGCAATATGCACTCAAAACCCATGATCTTCAAGAATAGTTAGCCAAAAAATATGTATATTGTTTAGACATGTTGCCAGGCATGTTTATGTATAAGGTACGTTTATAGCATATAGAATACTGTAAATGTATTCTGACATAATTTTAATTGTATGCATCATGTATAGTGACCATTTTAACTACGTAGTAATTGTTAATAATGGCAGTCACAAGTCAGACTCCTGTTATTTGGGTGTATTTTAAGTCAGATTCTCCTTCACAGAATAGTCACATAAGGTATAAAAAGTTGGCAGTCTGAAAGGCAGTCAGCGTAATGATAAAGAGTGAACAGAAACCACTGTATGGAACCTCTATGCACCTGAAAAAAAGTTAAAATCAGTCATTTTGTAGAGCACAAAGGATGTGTCTCTAAGGCAGCATCATGGCAGAATCAGTGGTATCTCTTCTAAAAGACGGGGTATCTTGCATTACTTCTTTGTGTCACCCCTTCTACTTTTAATGTAGAAGCAAGAGAGTAGTACCATGTCAGTTGTTTTACTTGACAGAATCTTGAAATGGTATCCATGAAATGAGATCCATGAATGCCTGGCGTTTTTCCTAGCTCCTTTGCTGAAAAAGGAAATAGAACAGGAGGTATTGGTCAGAGTAAAATTCACTTATGCAGAACAAACACCACATTGAATTTATTGAAGGCTTTCATGAGAGTAAGCTGATGCACATAGTTTGCAATGATGAAGTTCAACTTGGCTGAAAAAATCAGAAAAAGGGCAGTAGTTTATTGGCCACTACTGCTGAGCTGAGCTAAGGGCCAACCCCACTTTTACATTTGTGAGAGAGAATATTTTATCTGTTCAAGCCCTTGCATTTCTCCCAGTGTGTAAATCTTGGTCTCTGTGTGCTCTGGATGGGTATTTCAGATGGAGTTGGCTGAGGTAAGTACTGCAGCTGCCTGTGACAAGTGCCCTTGAGGTCCTGCTGTCTCCCACCTTGTCTTGAGGTGCTGATCCCTGTGGTTGAGAAGTGACTAGAGAAGCTGTGCTACTGGTAACTGCATGTCCTGCTCTTAACAAGAGGTTCCAGTCCAGACAGTGTATACCAGTCAAGAAGAGTTGTTTCCCAGTTAGCTTAAGTATGCTGCCTACCACACGAAAACACCATGCTTTCATTCTGGTCTTGTGGGATGTGTGTGGAGTGCTCCTGAGTCTGCGCTCCAGTGGTCTTTTGAACAGATGGTTTCCATGTGACTTGAGGGGGACATTGGATTGGTGGCATATGAAAATGGTATTATGTTTTCCAGAAATGCAGTAGATTATACTAGGTGGACATACTTCGTATAAAGAAGGTAAATGTTCCTTCAAACACAATAAAATCACCTAGATACAACAGCAAGGGATTTCTTCCTCCATTGAACATATACTATATGAAACTAACATAACAAGGATATGGACTATCCTTTTGCCTTAAGCTACATGGCAACTTCTACATTTTTGGTAGCTGAGCATAGGGAAAAAAGCAAAACATTTTGTTCTGAAGGCTGTAAGGGTATTTTGTTTATATAAATGAAACAATAGTTCTTTTGTAACTGTGAAACTTCCTATTAAAGGATGCATATAACTTTCAAAATAAAAAGATGCTTGTAACTGTAAATGGCCATGATATATTTGCTGTTCCTCCACCCATTTAGAGCTAAAACCTATTTATGAGGCTTTATTAAGTGCAAATAATTCCCATGGCTTCAGCACAGAAGAAACAGCTGCAGAATATAATCTGATTTGCATATAAATGACATGATTTCTGCTCAGAAAAGGATATTGAAAAATATGTATTTCTACAGTGAAAAGCTGATAGTCACACATATTAAGGTCAGCTTGAGTAACTTCCTTTAAGCTGCTGCATGTTAATACCTGATCACATTTCCAGCTAGATTCAGGCTCTATCATTTGTGCCCACTATGAAATTGTGAATTTCTTCTTTTGAGCTAATTAAGCTATCATTTGTAGAATTATATTCTAAAACATTTATCTCAACAGTGGAAACACTTAGAAGTCCTCAGAATGTTTATCAAGTAGACAATTCCAAACTCGGTGCTTTTCCGTATCTTCAGTACTGTGACTTTGTGATGCAAGGGAATTCCCGGTTTTTTGGTGAGACAGAAAAAGTCCTGCTAACTTGGTCTAGTCACTTTAATAAATGGTAGGATGTAATTAAATCAGACACGGGGCTGTTGCTATTACTTTTACTGTCCCGAATAGTTTCCTCAGGCTAGCTTTTCTGTGAAGTTCATGCTGCTACAATTTCTGCCTGACATAGGCCACCACTGACCAACTGAGATGCTTGGCTAAAGCAAAACCCAAGAGTTTCAAAGCTAAAGCTGTATCTGCCATTTTATTCCAGCTGTTCCAGCTCACTGAACAGCCTCTAAAATATTGTATTTATCTCAGTAGAAGTGCAGCTCTAGATGATTTTAACAAGGAACTGTCTCCAGTGTAGTAGTTACCGAATTGCTGAACTTGGGTAGTGCACACTTCATCATGGCTTTGGCACCAGCACTCCTACAGTGTTTGGGCACCAGCAGAGCCACACTCTGCAGAACAGACCCCTGCCTCTCCTAGGCAAGCTGGCAGAGCTCCCCCAGATCCCTGGGGAGAAAGCGAACACAGGCTTCTAGTCAGCAAGTAGCCACTTCCCTCTCTGAAAGACTGGGACTTTTGCATGAGAGTGTTCATTCACTGATGGGTTCCTGCTGCTGCTTAGATATATCCTATAAAAGAAAGACTTTGGAGAGCCAAGCAGTAAAGGGTTTGGAGGAGACCTGCCAAACCTTGGTTTTCAAATCCCTGCTTGGCAGCGGCCTTAGTGAGCTGAACACCGTTACCGGAAGCTATAGGTTGCCTACTCGGAGGGATTGGATGGCTGCAGTGAATCATCATTAGTCTGAATGCCTCTTGGAGAGGTCTGAAACTGCTTGGTAAAGAAAACTCTAAAGTAGCGCTGTCTAGAAACATGGATGTGCAGTACAGAACTTCTTTTTCAGCAATCTCCTTCAGTTCATAAGGACTATTAATTTATCTGAATGAAAATGAGGCAGTAAAGTTTATTACCAGGATTCTGATTTTTTCCCCCTGGTTGTGGTTAGTATTTTAGCTATTGTAGTCCAGGTTACTGGATGCAGGAAATAAACTTCTTTTATCCCAGGATTCTGCTCTTGTGTCTGACATGCTGTGCCTAAAGGAGGTTTTACTGCCTAGCTAGAAAATTCTGCTCAAAGAATAGTCACCCAGAAGCTGGATCATTAACATATTCACCATCTCCTCAATTTTAAAGGTTGTGGGCTCTGAAGTCAGTTAGGTGGTTTCTAAAAATTGTACTAATAGATGTGAAAGCATTCACTAAAGCATCAACACATTATTGGTTTTATTTCAGAAGTATGGCTGTAACAGTGATTAAGGAAGTGTGGGTCATGAAATAATCTGCTTATCTTGTGTCATATCACAGAGATGCATTTCAGAGACTGGCGGCTTGCTTAGCGAGGAAAATAACCTGTATTAGGAAGGTAAGAGATACGAGTGGATCTCTCTCTCTTGGGTGTGATTGTCTTGGGCAACAGTATTAGCAGACGCTCAGATGCATTCTTAGCTTCTGGAACAGGTTTACCGAAATGACAGTGCTTACTGAGGAAGACAGTAATAACAAGGGCAGTGTGTTCTGGAAAAAAATCAAGTTGGCATCTTGGAACGGTTGAAAACAGCTTCGGATAAAGATGTGGTTCCATAGAAATTAGGCTGTGTCCATAGACTTTATAGCAGCCAATCAGAACTGCTCTTTCAGTTGAGCCATTAATAATATCTCAGCGCTGCAGCTTAAGGGATACAATTTTCAAAATTATTGTAGTGTGGGACCGATAAATTTCAGCACAAAGAAGGCAGTATTCAATATAATTTATTTTAGATTTCCATCTAGGGTATGTTCTGACACTCCACATGAAAGTCAAATTGTCCATGTAAAATGGTTTTCAGGTGATAAGTTGACCCCTGGGGTTTTAGTAAAATAATAGATTCAGAATTCTATGTGACTTTCCAATCTATAAAAGCTAGTTATCAGCTGTTTGAAGGATCTGATAAGCAGGAGCGGGCGGGGGAGAGCTTTTGTATAGTGACATTTTTCTCATTAATGGGGACAATGCTAGAATCACAAACTCCTTCTGGATTCGGTAGTAAATACTCTGCTGACATGTGTTTTGGGAGGTGGTGGTTCTGCGTGAGGAGCGTGTGTGGCTAATACTATGTGATATGCATAAGGAACAAGGCATATTTCTAATACACATGCACAGCCCTGCAAAAGAAGGGCGTTCATTGTGCCACCATCTGGCCATCATTTTAACTGCATTCTGTCACCAAGAGCTATCTCTGCAGAGGTTGTGCTGGAGAATGGCTTCGTTTTGGAGCCTGGAGAAACACAAGAGTAACAACATAAACGTTTTCGATGCCAGCATTTCTTCAGTATTTACATGGCGCACAAAGCAAACGGTACCCTCCTGAAAAGAAATGAGGTGTTGCTTTAAGTTCTTGTCTGAATGCTCATAGAAGACGTGCTGTAATTTCTTCCTAGTTTTGGTGTTGTATTGTAGTTTTTTGACTACACCTACCGTTCCATGTGGCTTCACTATCAAGCAGAGCCAGAAGTTGGGTAGAGGCTTTGTTGCATCTTGTTTTAGCACATAGGTGTATCTGCATTCACATGCATATGAAATGCAGTATGATTAACAGGGGAAAAGTGGCAGTAAGACAGGACTCCTGAGTGACAGTAGAGAAAGCGTGCCTAAAAAATGCTAAAAGCCCTTTATGTTTAGTGTAGTTGAGTGTCCCTTTGAATTCTGAGCAAAGAAAATACTTCCTGCTTTTCAAAAGCATCTGTGCTCAAGAAAACTTGACTATTCTACAGTCTGTGTAAACAAAGTAGATTGTCTCAAAGAAAAAAACAAGTCCCTCTTCAGTTGTTCATGTTAACCACTGTCCTGGATTTTCCCTGCTTGAGCCTGCAAAGAACATTTAGTTCTGCCTGCTACACTCTGCGGCTGGGACTTTCGCAGGGGATGAAGAAGGCTGCAAGGAGGGCGCCTGTTTGCCTCCTGTGTTACTGGGAGAAGCAGCAAATGTCTCCTCCTCTGAGAGGAACTCAGCAGTGCTCAGGGGTGGGGACAGCTGGCACTCCCAAGTGGGGTAGAGAAAGGAAATGCCTTGAGCCAAGATGTTGCAGCCTGTGTCATGGAGGAGCTGGGGTTTTGCTTGTGGGACGGAGCCAAGTTGTAGACGCGACGGGGGAAAAGAGAGTTCCCCAGAGCAGGCTGGGCAGAATCTGTGGTGCTCTTTTGGAAATTTTCAGATTGGAAGTAAGACTGTAAAGAAATATTTACCCTGCAGCGACACAATGGGGATATTAATTTTTAAGCTTTTCTATTTAATCTAATAGATCACACTTTAAAGAATAATTCTGTCTTGCCATTCTAGTAACACCTGCTCTTAGGAATCTGGATTCTGTGGGTGTGCTTCTCAGAAGGAAAAGCTTCTGCCCGAAGACAATTGCTAATTCAAGATCCCTTCAGATAGGATCAAAAAGAGCTAACCACTCTTTAACCTTGCCTTTTTCTGGTTTTGGTTGGTTAGTTTTAGCTTTACAGAGATAATTGGGTGCTGTTCCTGCAAGCAGGTGAGTTGTAACATGAGGGACAGGCCTGTTAATTCACCAAGCTCCTGCTCACTCCCATATGAACAAGCTCTGATGAGGTCTGCTGGAGTGTGTGCAGAAACAAACATTCTTAAAGCGCTTTTTTCTGGAAGAGCAGATCTGAGGATCAGAAAAGTTTAGGAGTAACAGACTGCTGCTATTACTTGAATTTAATCTATGTTAACACTTTCCAAAGTAGTTATATATTGTCCTTTGGGGTGCTGTCGCTGAGGCCAACTTTAAAATGTCATCTAAGCTCAAAGGTTTCAGGCGTTACCACTGAAAACCTATCCATTGAGGTAATTATCAAAACATTTGTATTTGGGGCCCCAGTGAACTGGAGGCCACACCTTTTGATTACTTGAAGCCCTGTGAGAAATAGTTTCCTTTTCTGGGGTGGGATGATGCACAGAAGGAAGTGCTTTATCTGTATTCCTCCATACCCGCTCTTAACATGATCTGGGAAGTGCTGGGCTGAGGCAGCGTCAGGTTCTGTAGCTGTATTAGTACTCACTGCAAAACCTGTGACGGCAGCCATAGGTTGGGCTGCTGTCAGGCATGGAGACATCATGACACAGGCCTGCAAGGAGAGTTGCAAGGCTCCAGATCAGGGGAGGCATGCAGCAGCCACGTGTCCAACGTTAGTATCCTTGGAGCAGCTTGCCCTGGGACAAGGACAGCCACCCATTCCCCCAAGAGGGTAAGATTGCTAAGGAGGCCTCCCATAGATCTGCTTTTGTGAAAAAGTCTGTAACTTTTAATGCAAGAGTGGGGCACCTGGCCTGACACCTCTCATCTTGTAACTGAAAAAACGTAGGAGGAAAAAACACTGGACAGAGCATTGCCTCCTTCTGAGGCACAGCTTTAGAAATCATCTGTTGCTCACATGAAGCGCTGAGGCTTCTGGAGCAACGTGGGCAAGCAGGGACGTTCCTCACCTTTGTTGCCTGTATTTTGCCCCATCTCTCCTATGGACAAACTGCACAGGTACCGTGTTTCCTACCAATAGACAAGGTTGCACTGACTGGCCGGACATCACTGGATGTTGGTACGACTGCAATGTGCTTGTAAAGTCACAGGACCCTAACCAATAATGAAAGGACTTACTGAGAGCATATGAGCTTGTTCTGCTCCTGCCCTGTACCACCCAGCTGCTGTGCCAATCCACTTGTTGGAGGGTTGTGTGAAACCAGTTAAAACAAATGTGTGAGTAATCTCATCCATACGCACATGCACCCCCCCTTTTGGGCAGCTTGTCTCTTACCTCTTGGCAATGCTGTTACTGCTAGGAAAAAAAGTGCATGTGCACCAAGTGCGAAACAGAGCACTATGGTATCTTTCTTCTTAATTTGGAAAGTGGCCTTTGTCATGTGTGTGATGAGTGAGCTACATAACACTGATAAAACAGAGATCCTAAATCCTGTTTGGAATTGCCATTGGCAGCTATTAATGTATTTTTCAACTGTATGTTTTATTTGTATCTTAGCAATAACTCACCAAGATGTACTTCTGCTTGTTAGCTTTGGAGGAGGTTGGAAGTGCTTGGGATGCTCCCAAGACTTCATCCCAGCTCCCCAGCCTCCCACAGTGCCTTGAAATTAATCTTACATCTCCGGTTGCTGTGCGGCTGGAACGGGAAGCGAGCTCCTTGCCACCAAGTGGAACGGGTAACGCGGCTGCAAGTTCTGGCTAACATCTGTAGGCACCGGGGCCTTCCCCCGGCCTGACCAGAGACTGCAGACCGCGTTTCTTCAAACGGCCGCCGAGGAACGCTACCCCCGGGGCGCACCGCACACCCACGGTTTCCACATGTCTTTCACACAGACACGCTTCCCCTCCATAATTCACTCCCCGTCGCCGGCCTGAGGCGCGCTGAGGAGGCAGCCGCCCCTCTGCCGTGTAAGAGCCGTGCGCGGAAACGAGCCTTGGCTTCCTACGGCGGTGCCGCGCGGTTCCACTCTGCGTACAGGCGGGTGCTCAAGGGCGCTGCCGGGCCGAGCCGCCCGACAGCCCACTGCCTGCGCTCAGGTTCAGCGCCCGGGTCCAGGGACACGTTCAGAACGGAGGCGGCGGCCGGGCCTGGCGCAGGCCGCTTGGCTGCGGCGGGGGTGGCAGCCCCCCTACCCGTGGTCGTCGCCATGGAGACGGGCGGGCCCGGCTTGGCGCTCGGCGGGCGGGGCCCGAGGCGGCCGGCCGGTGCGGGGCGGCCGCCATCTTCCCGCCGCCTGCCAGCGGGTCGTCGGCCCGGGGCGGGCCTACGCCTCGGTCCGGCTGTTGGGTTAAACGAGCTCGTGGCGCTCGCGTGTTACCGTGCCCCCCACCTGGGTGTCAGTAGCACCGGGTGCAAGGTGAGTTTGAGGTATTGCGAAGTTTGTGTTGTGACCGAACCACGGTGTATTTCAGCGTGTTTATCCAAAGACATCCCGGGTCACCGCAGTGTGCCAGGGCAGAGCTCTCAGGGGAGGGTGCCGCAGAGACCTGCCGGCAGGGACCCTGGCCCAGCGCTGCTGCCACCCAGGCCTTGGGGGCCCCGCCAGCTGGGCATGCGGCTGGCCTTAGGCAGGCTTTTCTGGACTTAAATGCTGCAAAAGACACCAATCCAGTCATGGGAGGCTGTGAGAGGTGAGATGGGGATCGGTTATGCAGGTGGCTGTTTACTTGAGATGGCTTTAGCTCTTAGGATGCATTGGGCAGCTGCTGCCCAAGTCAGATGTATTGCTAGGGGTCACTGGTGCAAAAATGCTGCTTAAAAGTGAAGGTGCTGCCTATGCTATAGCACCATCAAGAGCTGTAATTTTAAATGGGGAAAGGCCTGAGCAGCAAGATGCCCGCTTACTGTGAGCTTGAAATGTGTTTTAACAAAACTGATTATGTAGTTAAAGAAGGGACCAGTGTGCTGCAGAGAGAAGGTTAACATTGCCTTCCTCGCGGGATTTTTCCAGCCGAGGGAGTCGTGTGACCCTCCAAAGAGCTGCAGTTCCCAGATGACTGTTTTGCTTTGTCATTCTCACCGATCAGATGCAAACTGAGCCAGCCAGGAGGGGAGGGCCACCATTTTGTCACCTCCTTTTCCAGCCGCTGCATTGCGCTCCCTGCTGCTGCATAGAGCTGCCTTGGTGCGCGTTTCTCTGCACAGAGCCCATCTGTGTGTCTGCCTGCCCCCAGCCAGCTGATCATCCTTTACCGTGTGGGAAAGCAGAGAAGGAAAAGTGTCTTTTCTTTAATGCAGAAATAGGTTATAGGATTGGGGTTTTGTCTCAGAATTTATTATCACCTGAAAAGAAAACTGCATACCCAAAGCAACTGTTGGGCTGAACCTCCTTTCCCCACATACGCTGCCCCAGTTGTATGCTAGTGGGGGGAAGTGAGAAGTGGTAAGACTTGTCTCTCCTGCCCTGGCCTTGCTGGGTTTGGCTTTATGGCCGGTAGTGACTCCCACTCAGCCTGGGGACGGCTTGGCTATGCCTGCGGTACAGTGGGGCTGCACACAGACCCTTCCCTACAGCAGAGCTCTGTCAGCCTGTGGACTGGTATCTGTCTTCACTTTCAGAGTTTGTAAGATGTTAACTTTCAAAAGGGAGGTCCCCCTTGTGTATTTATGTCAGTGATTTTGGGTTTTAAACTATTCATGCATGAAAAATGACTGTAGGAACTGTATACTCCCATGTGTGAATAATGACTACATGGGAACACAGATTACAGCAGTTATGGGCTGAGACTGCTGCAGTTTACATGCTCTCTTTGGGAACGTTATGAAACGTTTTTAAATACTGGTGCATGTTAATGCACTGATTTCAGTTGGGTTTTTTTGTCCCTTTTGGATTTGTTCAACTTAACAGCTAGCGTGTCTCATGTTTGCTCTAAAATACATCTAGGCAAATTAGGCAAATTAAAAAAAATGTATGCAAAAATACGGCGCTGCGCACACGTATCAGGTTTGTTACTTATTAATAGGCTGCAGTTTCCATATGATAGTGGTGGGGTGGGTTTTTTTCGCTCAATGGATAGCTTATGCCAATTACGTGTAGTTTAACAGCTTTGGAATCTGTTTTTGCTTTGCTTATGCATAAAGACATGGATTCTGTTTCAGGTTTTAATTAAACTCTGCACCGACTTTAAAGATTCTATTGTCCCTTTTCATTTAAATAGGATTTTTGTTAGATCTTTAACAAGACCTCAGTGGGGTAATAAATCTAAGCAATTGTCCTTATTAGGACTAGATTATTCTCAAGAGATGGAAAGTCACAGAAGTAACTAAAACCATTTGTAGAGACTGAACTAAGGGTTTTTTTCTTCTTAAACATTAAACAGACTTGCGAATGACTTGCTTGGGCGCTCAAATTAAATTAAATGATATTTTGTTTATTTTTCACATTTTCAGTGTAGGCTATTTGCATTTACTTAACTTCCAGTTTCATTGAGTAAAATTTACTCCTGGGTAAGAATCGTTACTTTCAGTATACAGGCTATAATGGAATTCAGTATATCCACCAATCTGTTTTGTTTGTAACCCTTGCAACGCTTGTAATTTATAGGACCCACTGACCTAGTGAGTGCATTCCTAATTCATCATATTTGCTAAGTAGATGAGTCCTGGCTGAAGAATTAATTATGTGTTTGTCCCACATCCCAGCAAAGTAGAACTGCAAAGTACGTATCAGTTTGCAGCTTGTCCAAAGATCTCCTTGGATGCTGGGCTAAACCCCCAAGTTCATAGAGAAAACTTGACTCAAACTGACAGCTCTGCCTGTTTGGCCTTCAGGGGTTTACATACTGCTAGGAGGTGAAAGGGGATTTGACCTAATGGTCCTTTTTTTCAGCTGTTTGCTTCCTTTGAGGGTATTTTTGGTTCTGTAGGTGCTCAGACCTTGCTTGGTTCCTGGTTTTAATCATTGGTTGGCTTCTGATGGGACCTGTCCTCCTTTACACGCAGTCAAACCCTGAATTTCTGCAGTATGTTTAATTCCCAGCTTTGTTACACACATTGTAGTGCCACTGTTTAGAGCAGGCAGTTACTTGGGTGCTCTATTTTGTGGTGCCAGTTTCGAGACATCCATTTCTAGGATTTAGTTCTACCCAGAAACCAATAGGCGAAGGCAGAGGTGTTGCTCAGGGACATCCTCACAGTAAGACATGTTGTGAGACAGGCGTTTTGGTTTTTTTCCACTGGCTTCAGTTCCTGCGCTGACTGAGCTGCTGCCCTCTGCAGAGCACGCTGCAGGAAGCTGGACTCCAGGGACACGGCTGCACGTGACCCACCCACGTCCGCCTCCACCGGGAAGGAGCCCACAGCCCTGCTCAGCAGATGAAGACAAACCCTTCTTGGTTGCTGCAGCTACACCAGCTCTCAGCCACCAGGTATTTAATGTCTTGAAGCTCTCCTGTCTGTGGGCTCCTCTGTCCCTGTCCTGCAGGCCAGCACCTCTGTAAAGCCAAGTACTGTCAGCCTCCAGTTTGCTTCTGCTCCCACATGGTACTCTGCTGTGTTTCTCTGTTAGGAGACTTCACGTCAACCCTTCTTGTCTTCTAAGTAACACCGTAGTGATGCTTCAGGGCAGAAAAAATTATATTAGAGCTCATAAATACTAATTTCTAATTACATATTTGCTGCATACTCCAGGCAAAATTACTGATTTTGAGCCTTCATCTCCTGCTTTCCATATCACTCAAATGGCACAGTTTTTGGCATGTTAAGTCACAGAGGGAGGTGCAAAATTTGGTGCAGAGTGAGATAATGTAGTTCTTCAGCATCATGGCTTCTCTGTGCCCTGATAGGAAACTTAGAAAAATAGAAGGTGCTGACAGCATAGAAGTCACCTGGTTGCTGCTCTGCTTTTGGCATAAAGCTGGGGGAAAGCGGGTGAAGGAAATGCACACCCTGGCTTGTAAGCTCAGATTGCAGCTCTTCCGTCCTCCCAGTGTGGTGCACATCCATAGAGTGGCAGACCTAGGCTGGGTCCTGCTACTGATTTAATATGATCTGCGCACAAGATTATGAAGAGGCTGTGCCTTTGGGACAGATTCTAGGGGAATTAAGAGATTCTCCATTCTGTACTGTGTGGCAATTAGATCTGATTTAGACAATTCTGTATCACAGGCAAAATCCATGGGATGTATTTTTGCTTTGGATTCTCATCTGTATGTGGGATTTTCCCTCTGTTTTTCCAGTAGCAAGTCCAGGAGCTAATCTGGTCTTGGCTCTGCAGAGTGAGACTAAGAGGGCCCAGCTCTGTCTCTTCCTTTTTCCACCCCCCTGTTTCTGGGAATGTTTGCTGTAGTCATAGGTGAGCGTGGGGGCTTTATGCTTGGAGTATGGTGGTGACAATGTATATACCAGAAATGCAGGGCTAGCGTTGCTTGCTGATGGGAATGATCTGACAATTAATGGGATCCCTTTTTGCCTTGTACTCTGAAGGAAAGTGTATTGCATCCCAGTACCAGGTATGTACCACAGCATCAAATGGGGCTAGATGCTATTTGCACATTGGCCCCTCAGTGAGTCAGCAGACTCTCCTCTGTTCACAGCAACCTCTCTGGAGGGAGAACAGGATGCTCAGAAGGTCGGGGGCACCTGTGCATCACAGGTGTGAAAAGCTGCCCTCTTTCTGCCCTGAGGCACAAACCTACTTTTGCTCTGTGATGCAGAGCAGAAAAGCTTGGGGTCCAACAGTAGTAGGTATCCCTGAGTATCCGCAGGATGTAGCTGGCATGTGAGTATTAAAAAAAAATCCAGTTTGCTTCTCAACATGAGTAGGTGAGATTTGGGTGGGAAAGTAATGGGAATGCTAAATGATTGCTGCTAACACTTACTAAGATGACAGCAAATCTTCTCTGTATTAATGTGAGACTAGGTTGAATCATACTTAATTAAAGAAGGTAGGAAGCCTAGAAGTAGCTCTTTAATCTTCAAGTTTTCTTCTTCAAGCTTCAAGTTTTGAAATCTATTATCTTAGGAATGCACTAATCAGAGTAATTGATGTGAAACCCACTTGAATGTTTATTTAAAGTCATTCTCTGATGGAAACAGAAGTTGACAGGATGGTGTCAAGTTCACTCGGACATCTGCTTTACTTGTGCGCTGCCCACACATGGAAGAGAGGTTGATCTGCATGTATTTTCTGGCTGTATGATTGTTTGGGAACTATCAAAGGCTAAAAAGTCATTAAGTGATTCGTAAACACTTCCATTTGCTGTTCATTCCACCAAAAGGCTGTTTGAACTGTATCAGTGTTAATTTATAAGCACAGCTCTGCCCATGAAGACTTCATCACGATGGGTACTCGGTATCCTGTACATCTTCAGGCATGTTCAGCCTAAGAGAGAAAAGATTTGTCAGCCAGTCTCTTCCCCCCTACTGCTGAACTGTTCCCCTTCGCCAGCTTTTGATCTCCCTGGTTAGTCTGCATCCAATACCACCTATACATATGTCCTGTTGTTCCCCACACTAACGCCCTCCTCTTTTTCCCAAACATTGTCACATTTCCTTTCTCCTTCCTGTGTTTTTCATCTCTCTTTGCCCGTTTGTATAACACATCTGCTGTTTGTTGTTTTCAGCTTCTAATTTCATACCACTGGTGAATTTCCCAGTCTCTCTGCAGATCATTAAAAAGAGGCTATGTGGGACTGCTTGTAAAAGAAAACGCTGCATTCCCAAGATAGGTTACAGGCTGGTGTATCAGTACTCTTTGTTTTGGAACTTGTAGCTTTGTTTAGTTCTTTAACAGATGCAAAACGATCTCTGGATCTCTTGTTTGCCACTTCAGTGTGAGAATACAAGGAACACAAACTCAAAAGTTGCAGGACTTGAAAGGACCTGTGCAGCCCTAGGGAAAGGGCAGTTTGCCATGTAAGCAAAACAAAACCCAAAATGAACAAAACCCAGCCCAGCCACAAAACCAGTCTGTCCCCAGCCTGTGGGAAGGAGAGGGAAGCCCTTTCCTTCTTCACGCTCTCTGTACAGTCTGTTTCAACCTGCCATTCCGCCGGTGGCTGGAGAGTCGGCAGAAGTAGATGTGTGCCTGAAGCACGATGGCGCTGTGAAAGGCCGAGCTGGCGTGCCTGTGCTGTAAGGCGAGAGGAGCCCTTCGCTTTGCTGCTGTTCTCGTGCCGCTCCTGCGAGAAGCCAGGGGTCACGTGATGGCTTTAATCCCGCAGAAATCTCCGGCTGATGCTGCCAAGAGGAGCGCTTGTGTGCTGCGGTGGGTGGCAAGGCTGGACGAGGGAACAAATCCAACTGTGAGCTAGTGCGTTGCCTCATCGAGTCGGCCTCAATGCCAGTGTTGACACAAAAGAGGGAGTTGTTGAGGCAGGAAGGGAAGGTGGGTTCATATGAACTAAGCAGTGTCACTGCAGGGTCAGCACAGAGTGAGGCTCTTGGCCCATGAGTCCCTGCCCAGTGCCTGGTTTTAGGATGTGGATGGCACTGCTGTGCCAGTGAAGGCTGTACATGGCAGGTGATGCCCAGTGTAAATCCATGCCCATGGGTTAAAGTAGTGTTGGACTGATAGACTGGTCACTTCATTTTGCTTGTGCTCCCAGCTAGCATTTTGTTGCTAGGAAAGCTCTTGTTCTCAGCCCTGTGTTAGGCCAGGGTAGATGGTCTTGTAGTTGCATCTCTGACTGGGTTAAAGGCTGCATCTCCTGGCACAGACACAGGCTCCCTGTGCCCTTGGTCCTCCTTGGCTGCAGCGCAGGAGGCAGCACAGCATTTCCCGGATGGTAGTTTTAACTCTTCGTTACCTAAAATACAGAAAGCGTCCAAGCAGCACAGCACCAAATAAACCCATTGTACACATCCTTTATGCTGCCCCTGCTACTAGTGTTGTTAATGTTGTGTGCAACTCCCCAGGCACAGACTGGGAATTAGGGAGTGTACAGTGTCCCTCAGAGGGCTGGTAGCAGCAGTGAGTGTTTGAGGCTGTATAGATAATACCAACTGGTGCTGGATGAACTTGCTGTCAGGTAACTACAGATAATGTTTAGCCTCGGTCAACAGCAGAGCTGTAAACTGAAACAAACAGTTCAATCCTGGTTACTTTTTTCTAGAGGGGGTGATGCAGAAGGAAATTGAATTAAAGATTAACCTTGAAATCAGCTCAAGGCTTTTTTTACCAACCACTAAGAACTTTAAAACGTCTGATATTAACAAAAGAACCTATTTAAAATAATGGTAAGCTGCCATCTGCTGGTAAAAATGTAATGAACATAATGAACAAGCAGATAAACAATTCGAAGTGATAAACAATTATTTTGTGTTTGACATGCTACAGTCAAATATATACATGACATGGAAGCTGCATATATTTATTTTACTGTTTTTCATCTGCATTTGCATTTTCATATAGAATATGCTAAACAGATGCCTATAACATAACTAACTTTAACGACAAGCACAGAAAACCAAAGACAATAAGAATAAAGAATGAGGACTAATAAAAGCAGATGAGCGATCAGGATGGTGACAGCCTCCAAATGTGTCCTATTTACATTGCTAATAATGAATCACGAGCATTTCCTTTTTTGATTCCCCCGTAGACCCTCCCATATGACCAGAATTGTAGCACTGAGAAACATTTCCTGGCTGCTTCAATTTGATTTGTGTGTGTGTGGTTCCCTAGTCAAGCTTGTAAATAGGAACTGGGTCTTTAATTGTTCCTGATTTAAGTAGGTCATCTTCACCAATACCAGAAGACAAGAGATTTGTGTAAGCCAGGTCACCTATTGAAAGGATATGGAAAATACTTACTACACAAATATGACCAGAGAAAATAATTTAACAAAGGACCACTCCCAAGTTATATGACATTACATGACCAGTTTCCATAAATCACAACTATGAGTGCACTACAGGGAAGAGACTATCGGATTTCATGTTTGTATAGTGCTTACAAAGTAGGTGTGCTGAGCACGACTGGGTCCCTAAGGTGCTGCTGCACTATAAATAGTGGTATTAGCGTGAATTACCTCCAATGCAAACATCAGGCCACTTGCCTTTTTCATATGCATGCAGTTTTCTTTTATGATTGTGGTTATTCCAAGCATAACCCATTGTTTTAGCAAACTGATCTTGTCATAGGAAATGTTTAAAACAGGCAAAGAAAAAATAGGTCAGTTCTTCCTTTGAAATCAGAGAGAAGTGTGTATTTGTAATATTTCCCAGGTTTATTTCCTTGGAGCAGGTTTGGCAGGTATGTATGAGAGGAAGTTAAAGATTTATTTTTGGTGCTATGTACCAGATGTCATACCTGCTCTTCTGAGACAGTTGCTTTTATCTCCAGCAGTACCTGCTGTAGTAGCAATGAAAAAAGTGACTCGAATCCCGTTTCAAGCATGTAGTGTGCACTGTTCACACGCCAGTAAAGGGAAGGGAAGGCTTGTTTGGGAGACTCCAGGCAGAGTCTTTATGCGTCATCATAAAGCAAACATGTTTCCATCCCTCTCAAGCTGTGTTTTTGCCTCTTTGAAGAAGTGATGAATTAAGGTGTCCAAATCCAGAGCTTGCGACCCCAGCACAGGCCGAAGTTCTACAAAGGCATCCAGTTTGAAGTGCCCTTGTATTTTTGGGGTCTCTGCACGTGGCTTGTTTTGTAGCATCCAGGTGGTTCTTTGGAGAATCTGTGGTGCTACTGTGCATACTCCATTCACAGTGGTCTTAATCAAACACTGCTCAGCATCGCACCTGATGAGGCCCTGCTTGGTGGCAAGAGAATATAGGGCCAAATCATCAGCTCAGGAAAGCACCGCGGCTTTTTTTGGCTTTTAATCTGTGGAGGATCTAGCCTGTGGTACAGGGTCACGGGGGCACGTACACCCCACTCTGGGCCTTGTTTACTGAAATGCTCCAATAGCAACGCAGCACGATCAAAGGGAAGAGAGCCAGGGGAGCAGCGGTGCCCATGGATACCTGTTAACAGGCGGGAGCTGAAGCGCACAGTTGCCATCAAAGTCTCTACCATCCTCTACTTCGCAGCACTTCAATTTGCCTGCTAACAGGACTCTGGCTTCCAGCTGAAGCATGACTGACGGTTGAAGTAACAGTCCCAGTTTATTCCAGGTATGCCACTGACCTGCATGACCTGTAGGAAGGTTAAGGTAGAGGCAAAGCAGCATGCTCCTGTAGCCTCTAAGGGCTATAAAAATGGAAACGTAGGAAACAGGCTATTAGATACGTGAAGAAGCAAGGATGGGGGTTCGCTGTTCCTCACTAATAGACTAAATCAGGAGTTCAGTGGGACTGAGATTTGACCCAACAAGGGAAAGGAGATTAATCAGAAATGATCAAAAGATAGAACTGGTATTTCCTTCATGTTATGCTAGAATCACTCTGTTCAAAAAGTCTCCCGAACCATGGAGAGCTGGGGCGGGCAGGGGTGAAGAGGTGGTTATAGTGATGGGAGGGTATTGTCATTACATAAATTGAAGCAGTTCAGGTCTGTTTAACTGTTTAATGCCATACCCTGTTTGTCATTTCTGAGCTTTTTTTGCTGTGGGATGGGAGAAATCTTGCTGATAGCACAACTGGTGGGTTGGCTATTTCCTTTCTCCCTGTTTCCAGAAAACGAAGCGCTGTGTCCTGCCTATGCTATGTTTGAGGTTTGGCAGGGGGCTTTTGACAGGCTTGCCGTCCTTTTGATCAACACTTAATCCTGTTTCCTTTTTATACTACCCCTCCTGTACTAAAATGGAGTGGTCAAGCTAAGTAACAATCCAGCTATTAGTGGTTTACCAAGGAGAAGGTATACCATTAGTCAGTGGCCAGTTTCTAGTAACCTGTAGTTCTTAAGATGAATTGAGATCCTTATCTTTGCACGGTGGGCTCAGAAGTGACACCTGGCAGTTAAGTGCTATTCAGAAAGCAATAAAGCGTTTATTTTAAAAATCAAGAAGCATGAAATAGATATTATTTCACTGGCAGAGAGAAAGGGGAACACCGAGAGAATCATGTAATGGCTGCACAGTTGTTAGTTTCTGTGAATATGGTGGTATGTGGAAACCTCTGGTTTTCATTTGAAATAAACAACAAAATAAAGACTTGTGTTATATGCTTGTCAAAGCCAAGGCTAGTGGTCAGCTAATAGGCTTATCAGTCTGGCAATGTATACAGATATATTCTGCTTTCACACTGTCTGCTGATTGGAATTGGGCCCACGGAAGAAGCCAGATGATTAATCTGCAGGGGTTTATTTTTTCTGAACTGTTAATGTCCTCTGTTTCAGAGCAACAGCCCATGGCTCATTAAGCAGGGAAGATTTGAATGCAAGTGTGAAGGGCAGCACACAGATTCTTCACACATCTCTTGTTTGAGCTTTGGAGATTAGATAAATGAAGTATTGGAGGAAGTTTGTCCTATGCTGGGGCTAAATCAGTACTTTCTGAAAAGTGGTGGTACTGTTAGTCAGTGGGGATAAAGAGCCACAAGGCTCTTGCAAGGTGGTAGTGGACAGTTGGTACTAGTCCAGAAAGGCACAGCTGCTCCTTCAGCTGACCTGCTGTGAGAATCACGCTCTCTTTAAGTCTGTTGCTCCATTTCTTTGGTGACTGCATCTCTCTCTTGCTGCGTTCTTTCCACCTGTACTGCTTGCGTACTCTGGGATCAGGTGCTGAGAAAGCAAATGGGGCTGCTGAGTCCAATGGCCTCAGCAGAAATGCAACAGGGGAAATAAACACTTTCAAAGATTTGGCAATATTATATTAATCTTAAGGGGATCATCCTGAATTTGTTATACCGTTTATAGTCTCTCTTGTACCTGTTTGTAAAATTAATTCCTGTCATCAACTGAAATACTTGAAAACATGTTGATTTAGGGAAAAGATTTTTCTGACAATGTGGTGTTATGTAAGCATTAATTAATTTATTAACCCTAGTAACTTCCTGGAGAAATAGGGAAGTAATTTAAAAGTTTTTACAGGTGGGGAAACTTAAGGCTCAGGTGTATAGATTTAGATCTGTATATTCTAGTATCTGCTAACTAGGCATTTGGTCCTGCCCTCCGATCTTCATCAGAGTTCTTGGTCACGGAGCAGCTGTATCCTATGAAGCTCTCCGCTTGCATCCTGTGAGCAAGTCCATGCTGGAAAAGAGGGTAGCTGTGAAGATGGGTTATTGTGTAACAGGAGCGAGGAAGCTGAGTGAATGACCGTCACTTCAGGCTGTAAGGAAGATGTGCTGAGCTCCCATTTTGAACCTGGGAACCAGGAAAGGAGAGGAGTTGCACAGTGCTTCCACCCACACACGTTCAGATCAGACAAGCAAAGGCAATAAGGCAATATTCGGAATGCAGACTAGAGTTGTAAAATCATGGGCCCAGTCTAATTATTTGTTGGCTTCAGGAACAGGAGACTGTTGTAAACTGTTCCTGTTATCATGGACAACGAGGTCATTGCAAGTGGTGGGAATGCCCAGTATGACAAAACAAAACCAGCCTCACAAAAAGACCTCTCAGCCCTGCGGTTCAATCTTTCCCTGCTCTATGAGCTGCCCTAAGTATAGCTATTGTATTACTAGATATTTACCCATGATATGGACTTCCACTGGGCTGTGGAGATACAGTGACAGTGGGGAAGGATTGAGGATGCTTGTGAGAAGGAAAAGCAAGTAGGTTTCAAGGGTTTCTGTCCTTTGCTCTCTGCTGAACCTCAGCTGGTTTTTTTCCTTCGTTTTTCTCTCCCACTATGCTTTAAACTTCTACTATAAACAATTAGAGGAAATTTAGCAATATTGCCTGTGGAGACTAGGAAAGTAAGAATACATTCTACATCACCATTTCCCTTTGTTTGTCTTTTTTATCTTGTTTATCTTTGATCAGCTGCAGATGAAATAACCAGCTAACTGATTTCCCATACAGAGCTGCCACTCATGCTGATGAAACTCTGCTGACACGGGAGTATGCTCTGTAGCAGTCTATCAGTATCCATTTCTTATTCCAATATACTGACAGGTCACTCAGGGAGACTAAAAACTCTATTCTGAAGTGGAAAAAGCCCTGCAATTTCAATTTTGTTTTGATTTGAAATTTTCCAGCTACCTATCAAGACCAAATCCGTGAGCTATTTACTTAGAGTAACTGAAATACCCCTATTTGAAATAGTGGATATGCAAGATTTAGCCATTAAAGAGTTGGGGTAAAATTAAAATCCCCTTCAATAATAACTAAAGTCAGAGAAAATCTTTCAAGAAAATTAAACACTTGATCAAAAAGAGAGAAGGGTTATTGTCGAGAGCATAAAGATTAAACAGGAGAGTTGTCTCAGAGAATAACCATCAATGATAAGTAGCAGGCAGTTAATAATATCCCCTCAGGGATCTTCTTTTACTCATGTAGGTTTTTGGACAAATACAATATTACATTTCTTGTCGTTAAAGTGTGAGAGAGCTTCATGTCATTCCAGAGTAGCGAAAAAACTTCAATGGAATAAGGACAACTGGAGAGGTAGGGAAGGAGGTGACCCAGAAGCTGAAACAGCGGGGAACCAGTGACGGTTGTCTCCAAATAACTCTCCTTTTTAACTCAGGATTTCTGAAACCTGTTCTCAGTCTCCCTGCCCTGCCTCTCTTCTCGGATCCGCAGCACTGCATTAGTGCTGAGATTTTACATGCTATTGTCCCCATTATATAGCAGCTGAAAATGAATGAGAGACCAAGGAGGCTAAGGGTGTGATTCTATGTTGTAATTAAGAGCTGGTTTAACTCTCAAACATGCAAATGGTTGATTTGGCAGAATTAAAGGGAGGGGGTAATCTGCAGCCAGGGGAAGGTGCATAGAGTAGAAAGGATGGGGGGCAGGAGGGTTTGGAGAACCTCTCAAGCCAGCTTTGCAGCTGGGGAAACTGTAACACGAAACGGCTCCCTTGATCTCTCATTTTTCTTCTCTTATTCTCTCCTCCTATGTAATTACTATAATAAATCTTTTGTTCCTTAACCATCTTGTGGCCATTGCAAACATTTAAGAATTAATGCAGTTCTCACACATGATGCACATGTTCTGCATGTCCCCTTGTGTCCCTCCATTTATTCATTTATCATGTACACACAAAATTCCCATAAAATATTAATCTGAAATACAAATCTCTCTTTGCATCCTGGGAGCATTTGCATATAGTAATGTTAACGAGATTATTAATTCTGCATGCGCAGTCTGTGGACTGCATACAGGGCCAAATCTGTCTCAGCAACTATGCTGAAATCAGTGACGATTTCAGAAACATCATTTTCATATCAAGAATTCTGAGTGAAAAGTGACGGTTTCTTAGAACTGAGGCGTTGTCCTTAAAACTCAAACAAGGGGATTTGAAACTTGGTTTTCAATTTTTCCTTCTAAGAATTCCTCTGTAAAAAGAATTTTAAACTGTTCTATATTTTAGTCAGATGGTTCTAATAGATTAGTACAGCTTGGAAATAGAGGGAATTTTTTTTTAACAGCGCTGTAATCTCTGGGGAATCTAAATGCTTCTTTTGCTTTTCCTCCTTCTTGGGAACTCCAGGAGTAGCTGCACATCTGCTAGTTGGGGCTAGGTTGCCTGAAAAGGACAGAACATACTGGTGCAGGTATACCAAAAATAGTTCATTGAGGCTGGAGAGAGTATCATTTTCTTAGGGGCAACAAAGAGTGAAAACTGTTTGAGCAGGTGCAAGGTGAGATGGAGTGGCCAGCAGGATTCTCCTGTGGTGGGAAAAATCTCTGCACCTCTGTGGCTGCAAGCAAGCCTTGGCAGGGTAGGGCTGTCCTACCTTTCTCAGAGCTGAGCCCTAGGGCACCTTGGAGGCCTGTGGAAGGAGGATGGCCTGGGCCAGGGACACATCCCCTGTCCCAGGCTTTACTCTGGACTGGGAGAGAAGGAAGGAAGAATGTAAACAATCTTGTCTAAGCTTGATGGTCTGCCCTGGCCTGTTTGGATCCTTCACCTTCCAAAACAGACTTAAGACAAAAAGTAGTACCAACAATGAAATTTAGGTTCTTTGGTCTGCACCTAGATCCCACCAGACAGAAGTACTGGTGTAATACACCCCTTCCCCAGGTTCAGTTAACCCTCTCTAGCAAGTAATTTTGTTCTTGCTGGATAAAGGCTTGTGTTTCCCTTGGCAAAACCCATGTTACTGGAGTATTTAGAAAGACTTTTACTGGGATTTGCAGCTGAAGTCAGACCTTTCCTACTGCTGGGACAGGGAGAGGTGAGGGGTGGTTGCCAAAGCGGAGCAGGTCCCTCTTGCCAGATGCTGCACCCCTCAGGGGAAGCCAGGGCTGTCAGTGGGGCACACATAATGGGTCCCTGGTTGCTGCTGCTGGGTCTCACAACACTCAGCCTGTGCTGTAGTAAAATCAAAGCACTTCATGTTTCAGGAAACAATGTATTTTCAGTTTGACTTTATTTCTAGCCTGATATTCAAATTTAGATGTCTGTGGTTTGTGAAAATAGTCAGTGCTTTACTGAACAATGCCACTGATCCCTCAGCTCCTAACTGTAAAGCACTCATTTGGCTATACAGCTTTTAAAAATCCTATAAATGAAGGATGTGAGAGAACCTCCGCAGCTGGAGTTAAGCACTTCCACATGCTTGCTGAATCAGGGACCAGGTTGTTAGAAAGATCTTTCAGGACTGACTGGAGGTCCATAAGAAATTGTCTTGACTTAACCAAGCCATCATATTTCTCTTAATCACTACTACATCATCTTTTTTCTTTCACTTCCTTCTTACTCATGCTTAAATGAGAAACATCTGTTTCCATTTTTCACATTGTTCTGTTATGTGAGTAATGATTTCAAACATCTCTTTTTTTTTTTCTTTTTTTTTTTCCCCTGCACTGTGAAAGAATAAATTAGTGTTAAGTTTTGTGAAGTGCTTTAAAACACTAAAGCAAAACATCTGTTTCAGCTGCAGGTCATTAAGATGAAAAATCCTAGTCTCTGTGCAGTGCAAAACTGCCAATAAAATTTATCAGCCCAAGCACATTTCCTCACCTGTCTCTTCCTCTAACAGCTGAAGATGGCGAAAGGACAGTACCTCTTGTCAGCAGGGATGGCACAATTAAAAGTGCTCAGTGCTGTAATCCACAGCAGCGCCTTGTCGTAGTGAATCTCAGTCTGAGCTGGAGATGCCTGGAGGTTGGTCCAGTGTCACAGACTTCAGGTGACCTCCACATCTTCCAGCCAGGCACAGCATTGTGCAGGACTGCCTAATGCCCTGTCAGTGTTTGTGATACTGAACTTATCCCTCCTCCTGCCCCAAATCATTTAAGATTTGGAGATTGTTTCCAGGGTAGGTGGCCAGAGTAAAGATCAACTGACAAATCTACTTTAGCGGTGAAGTTAGATGCTCTTTACCTTCCAAAGCCCAAATGTAGATGTCTTTGCTCCTTTGTTGATAATGATGTCCTTTGTAAAGCACTTTGAGGTCTAGAGATGAAAAGCAAGCAACTACCCCAGAGCTTGGCTATTAATAAATAAAATAATGACTATTAATAACAAGTGCATTCACTGAATTCTGACGGTAGGAAATGCCAGACCTTTAGGGCAGGTCCTGGCAGGCAGATAATAGCTTACTCCTACAGGAGGCTGGGTCCACCCTCATTTCCCTCTGTCTTTATTAAAAGGTCCAGATCCTTCCTGAGTGTAAGAGAGGTGTTCAGCATGTGGCAGGAATGGGCTCCAAAACTGGATGGGCTTTTCCAACATTCTAAGAGGAAATACTTGTTTGTTATTCCAGTTTGCTAAAGCAGCAGCCAGTGCAGTGTTGAGCACTTCTACTGCACTGTGCTCACACCCTCCCTAGAGCAAATGAATAGGAACATTTAGGGACTTTAGCAACCTTTAAAATAAGTGTTCTGGCTCCCATTTGATTTAAACCCAGAGGTTTTGAGACAGGAGGCTGTATATATGCTGCTGCACTGAATCTGTTCACCTGCCGCTCTCCCCACCCCCAGTTTCTGAGCATGATTTCCTTTGATGCACTGCTCTGTCACAGCTTGGCAAGTTTCCCAAGACAGTCCATACCAGAAAGCAGAATATGGCTGCTGAGCGGCGTAGACAGGAGAAACGCCTTATGTAACAGATTCATTTAAATACTATGAAATGTTGAGACATGTGAGACATAACTGAAAGCAAAATGCAGCCCTTAATCTCTAGCATCAATTCTCCTGCTTGCCCTTGCCATCATCAGCATCTAATAGTCACTGACTGTCTCCATTCACGTCTCCATCTTTTTCAAGGAACTGCCTGCGGCAGAACGTACAAACAGCTTGGCAAGCAGTTTTAGGGGCAGGGGTTTTATTTATTTTTTTTCCTCCTAATTCTTCATGGTCCTCATGAGCATTTCCCCACTAATATGCCTGTGGCATCATTAGGTGTTTAATGAGAGTGACGTTGCCTGAATATTACTGTTTTTATAGTTCATGTTGTTTTGACAAGTCTTTGGTTTTGTAGCAGTTTCTAGTGTGCAGACTTCTCCTTCTTATATCTGACTTTGAGAATTTGTATAAATATTTATTACAGATGTATTGTCATAAAACCTGAAATAATGAATTGTCAACATTCATTATGTTCAAGTGCAATATATGTTCAACACGGTAGTAGTTTAATGGCATCAATTAATTATTTTAGTGTCTGTCTTTTGTATAACTGAAGCACCAGGAGTAGTCCAGTAATGGCCCCATCTTAGCAGTTCAGTGCACTTCTGCAGATAAACAATCCCGTTTGGCTGCTTTTCACAGCGCCCTGAAAGGCCAACATAGACTCCAACAGGTCATGGATCACAGTCTTCTTCCTCTGCTTCCCCCCGTCCAGAATCTTGATCATTATGTGTTGTGCTCAGACAAAAAATGCCAGCATTGTACCTGCAGAGAGCCAGGCTGCTAAAATTGTAAGTCTTGAATAGATGCATACAATGTTATTTACCCCCAGCATTTTGTCTCCATGTTGGCTGTGCCACATCCATTTCTTTACTGATTAAGCTAAATGGGTGCAGTTTTTGTGTACAGGCAAGACCATAATTCTTACTTAGGAATATGCCAACTTCATTTACCATGTCATGTGGATGATCAACGCTGAGCAGTGCATTTATTCAACAGCTGTGCCTGTGTAAGAAAAATTGTGGGTTTTTAACACACTAATGCCCGTTAAGTCCTTGCTTTTATGTTCCCTTCCAAGTGATTTTACCTAGTTTTGGATGCCAGTGCATGTTGTCTTACTGCCACAGTGGCAGAATAGATCCAATCCATTCTTTTCTGGGTGTGAGTCCTTAAAACAACTAGCTGCTGAATGAATTTAGTTTGCTTGTCTTTACTAAGATGAGGAGAGTTACTGGGCAGGACAGCGAAGGTACTCTTGCCGCTTCGTTGTGTGAAGTGTGTCCTGTGTGACAGTAAGGGGACAGAAGCTGCACCACTCTGCAGCCCTTTTTCTCCTTCCACCACACCACAGTATTACTGCACAACCATTTTGCTTTTGGGATTCCTTATTGCTGGTGAGATGCTGTAGGCCCCAGAGGTCTATGTCTCTGTTTCCAGCACTGCTGCAGCCAGTGTAGCTTCACAGCCCCGCGAGTTGATGATGTTAACAGAACTGTACTTGTATACATAGCTGCTGTTTCAAATGTTCATATCCTGGCTTCTATCATCTCTATTTTTATGCCTTTGTTTATATTTAATAGCAGTTATAGTAGTTAACTGGCTTTATTTTGGAAACCTTGACATTCTCTTGCCACTACTGAAGCTGTGAAGATCAGAAACAAAGATGTGCCTTTTTACTCTGTTTCTTCTGATAGGTTTTGTCATTTGGCAACTGTTGTTCTATTAGACTTTGCAGAATTTGGACAGGATTCTCATCTTCTACGAAGTGACACAAACACTTATTAGAATGCAGGAGCAGGTGTGGGGCCTTTTTTCTGATACACCATGCTGGGTACCATGCATGAGAAATTAAAGAGTCTGTCTGTTATTAGGCAACCAAGCAGCTGCTGGAACTTCTAGTACTTCTTAACAGTAGTAAAATGAAAACCAACATAATATCTCTGTAAAGCAGAATGTAAAGCTCAGGCTCTCATTCTGCAGGTCTCCCAGTCTCTAGAAGAAAATGACCAAACCTTGACCAAGCCGGTCCTCTTACACTTAAAGTTCCATTGGAGTAAAATAAAAAGGAGAAATTTGGGATTCTTCTACAAGCTCTTTGATGATAGTTCTATTTTCAAACCTAACCCCGTGTAATAACAACAAAAAACCCCAAGCAAACAAACAAAAAGGAAACAAAAAAGAAAATTGGAGTTTCTAAATTAAATGAAACACAGGACTGGAGATTTTTTTCATCACTGACTCAAAGGTGTATTTTTGAAAACTGTATAACCTTTGACAGAAGGTATCCCATGGTTAACACACATTGCAGTTTGCAGTTAACATCGACACTTACTATGTTTTGCATTAGGTTATTTTTCCTTTTAGGTGCACAGGTAATCCAAATAAGGTGTGGGGAACTCCTCAAGTCCTTTAATTTTCCCACTCCTCCTGGGAAATGGGATGTGTTCAGTCAGCCTCCCTGCAAGTCAAATACCGTCTTCCCACTCAGAACAAAAGAACTGCCAAATGTAGGGAGCCAGATAGCTTTGTCCTTCTGTCCAGTAGAAGTTCTCCTGTGCGACCATCAAGGCTCTATTGCCTGAGCATCATGTGCCCTCTGGGGCTCCCTGGGAGTGCCCCAGCTAGTATGCGGGGGGGGGGGGGGGGGGGGGGGGGGAAGCTGCTCAGAAACCACTTCTGTTTCCCCACACATGCATATAGTCTGGAATGTCCCCACCACCTAGTGCCTTTCCCTGGAGCACCCCCATGCCTGTCCAACAGAGCCATATGGCTTGGCTCTGGCACTACAGCTCTGCACCTTTATGCATGCTGTAAGCCCAGACCTGTTCAGCACCATCTGGCCATTCAGCCCTCTGGTTTACAGTGACATGACCTCATCGCCTCCCCTGCCTGGCCACCTCCACCTGGCCCTGGGCTGCTCCCAGAGGAGGAGCAGTCACCCTCCTTCCCAGAAGGAAGTGTGACATCCTTCTCTATGCTGTCTGCAATGAAAACGGAGAGCACTACAGTCTGTAGTGTAGGTTGTGAGTTGTATGTGGTACAAATGTGCTGATGTCTCATGAGTACTAGAAAGGCAGTAACATGGTATCCTGCTGATGTGGTGATATAGATGTGCCTCATTTGCTGCGCCATGCAGATGTGCCTAAGAGACCTGGAGACCTAATGCAGTGTGTAGGGACAGCCCCTGTGCTATCTTGATCTGAACATCTCTGCATTCAGGGACTCTTCCACTAGCTGTTTCCACCAAGCTGTGCTTTGCAGTGACCCTTTTCAGCAGGAGGAATATGAAAGGGATGAGGTTAACATATGCCTGAGGTTAGAATTGGTGGCTCTGCGTCCTGAAGGTTCACCATCATCTCCAGCTCTGCTCTCCTGCTGACGTCAGGTTTCAGCCCCCTGAACTCCTGTGAAGCACTGCGGTCTCCTGTTGGTGGGTCCTACACAGCAAAAGCAGTATGTCCCCTCAAATGGCATTTTCAGCACCTCTCCTCTCAGCATGCTGGAGAGCTGTTTGATCAGTACAAGCTTTGACAGTCCAGCATTGTTAGTCTTCCACAGCCTACAACTTGAAACTCCTGAAAGGACTGGCTGTCACTGTCCCTCCTAGCCCTTGCTGGCCTGAACTGCCCCCTGCACTGTCCTGCTGCAGCACTGGAGTGCTACACACCTCAAGCCACTGCCTTCCTCCCTTGGGCCTGGGATTTAAGTTCTGTCAGCTCTGTCAGGACAAAAAAGAATTCTCAATATATCATAATTTCTTTTTAAAGGAAGAGAGACACTATTACACATTAGTGTAATGATTGTATGCAGTTGATGCTTTGTGAGTACCCATTGTCTTACATTAATCCTAACAAGTACTGTTTTCCCCAGTTTGCATCGTTGCAACAGTCACTGTGAAAATCATCACAAATGTGATGACACCCTCCTCTTTTAGAAAGCAAAATTGATAAAATGTGACAAAAACATGGTTATTGCTTATTTATAAATGAGATACTTCTTTTAAAAGTACTCTCAGTCTTATATTGATTGGGTTAAATGACCTATTAAGATGTCTACATGAAATATTAAACCACCATTATCTGTCTCCCATTAAAATTCAAAATCAAGATTCTTTTGCCAGAGTAAGTAAAAATTGTTCTGCTTTAAAGCAGATATAAACATTGTAACTCAAAGCCAGAGGTACTTTTGAATGACAATTCATGCATAACTTCTTAAAAGGGATTTTAATATGTTTGGGATGAAATCAGACACATTCGATAGACTAGTAGATAGATTTGAGTGCTTCCTGAGAGTGTTCAGACATAGATTCTTTTGCTGAAACTCCCAAAATTAAATTACTGTGCTGACTTCCTGCTTTTCCAGATACCCCATTTTTACTCTATGAATTTTCTGCATGGTCTAACTAAAAATACACTTCCAAAGCCTTACCGGAGTCCATTTCCACACACTGACCTATGAACCCATTTTTGGAAGCCAGAGCCAAGGGCTGTGAAACTGGGACAAATTGTAACAGTGAACATGAGTGTTATAAGTGTCTTCATTCTTCCTTTTGTCTGAGAGACCTCTACTGAGCATGCATTCCAGTGTAGTGAAATACTATTTTACAGTTATTTTAAATATGTAGGTTTCTATTACTAGGAAAATTAGTGCTAGAATTTTCTTTCTTTAAGCCTGGTTGAAAGCTCATTAAAGTCTTTGCAGCTATTTCACTGAGCTTATAATGAGACATTTTATGTTCCTCTGAGCTTCACACTAAAAGCAGTAGTGTTATAATAAAAGATCTGCATGCAAATCCCCAAACTAAGACAGTATTTCCTGAACGGGATAACGCCAAATGAGCTGCTGTTCAAAATAATTCGACTGAGAGTTTAGTCAGGATGTGATCTGGAAATACTGGATGAACAAGAAAGAAGCAGAAGTTTTAGCATAGCTTTGATCACTGCACTGAAGATGCTTTTTGGCAGATGAATGGCAATGGATGTGGCCAAGCTGAGGAGGTGGACGATGCTTCTCTTGTGTTTGCATAGAGGTAGGGAAGTTGGAGGAAGAAAGTTATTGGGTAGCAAAACTCACATTATAATAGCCCTAGATTTCAACTTGTTCTTTTCATTTCTGTCAGCCTCCCATCCATATACTGATTCTGTACAACCACAGAATCTGGTAAATAATTTTTCAAAAATTGTGTATTAACTCTAAGACTCTGTAAAACCATCAATTTTACATACTTTTCCCCCCTCCTTTTCAGGATTCAATTACAAAGATGTCTGTTTTCATGCCCTGAAGATATATGCTTATCTATACAGTACAATATACTCTAAAAAAGCTTTTGTAGTTTTTTTAAGCTTTATCTCTGATGTTAGAAAACTCAGCTATATTCATAATTAATTGTCTTGATCAAAACCAAACTCCTTACAATTAAGAAACAAACAGAAGGTATGGCATATCAAACAGACTTTCTGCTGCTGTGATCTTACCTAAACACGAAATAGCTTCTCAGTACTTCCACATTAATAGTAAAAAAATGCTTTTTTTTTTTGCTTTCTTCTTCATTAAATCTGATTATTATGTCTTCCTGTATACAAACCTCTGGTGCTTTACAAACAGTAATAAAGATTTATGTAGTTGTTTATATCAAGCATAATGGCAAGAGGGTGTATGTCCATCCAGCTTCATGAAGGAAAGCACAATTGCTGACATAGCAATTGCCTACTGGGCAGAACAGTAGGAAATTGAGAGGGAAAGGCGGTGGTTTGAAATCCTGCCTGGTATGAAGTTATACTGATACACTGGCAATGACGTTGACAACTGAGGGATGCTCTTCATTTTTCCAGTGCTGCTAAAACTGTAGTAGTCCAGAAATGGTGGGGGTTGGCTGCCAAAACGTTTTTGAGAGGGTGTTGAAATGGTGTTCGGCTGAGGAAGGTGACTTTCCCTGTGTTGCGCTACCTGTGTCTCTGACTGGGACATGTAGAAGTCACAAATTTGGAGACAGAGTGTGCCTTGAAAGGATTATTGTCTTAATCCCTCATGTTAGCATTGCTCAGGTCTCCCAGTATATGCTGTAGGCATGGGTGTGACCTAGTGCTAGTCACAGAGGTGGGTGTAGGGCAAAGTGGGGTGTGACACAACTACAAGGAGATGAGAACATGACACTTAACAGGTCTAGTGCAACTTCCTTCCCATCAGTAACACTTTGCTGGCATAAGGCAGTGATGGTGAACGTCAGGCAGGTGGTCGACAGCTGGACTCTTTTATCCTGGTCCTCTACAGGGGTATATTAAAGTTACTGGTCTGACACCTGGAATGGGGACCTTGAAATAACTATCTCTGTCTTCTCTGTGTGTGTGATTTTGGCACTGTGGTGTGAACTGAATCATCAGACTGAGTTAAGCAGAGCTATAATTCATACCTATTATATCTAGGTCCTTTCCATCATCTGTTGAAGGCCAGTTTATTGCCACAGCTTTCTTCCTCTCCCACTAAATTATAATTCATCAGCAGACTCAGGAAGAAATTTGTTACAGTTATGTTGCTCATAGCCTATTTTCATATATTAATACTTCCTGTGCTTGATGCAAATGGCAACCCTCCAAGGCACATTGTTGTTTTTTAAGAAGGTTGGTGCTATACTGTATGGTGGTATTTTCCTACACTAATCTGCTTTCTTGTGATCTTTGAATTCTGTGTGACTTGAGATCAGTAGCTCAGACACAAGAAGAGTGATGTCACAGGAACAAAGATGTAGGTTTAACTATCATCTCTTTTTTGCGGCATGAGTTAGAATAACACAAGATAAAAGAAAATAAGAATAAAGACCAAGGTTAATTAATTACTGTTGATTGTTAATTGAACATGTTTATTATGGTGGTACCTGAGAAGCAGCTAAGAATGGAGCCTCGTGTGCCAGGCAGACAGTGCTGCCCCAGCAGCTGCTTCTCTCTTAGCAGTGGCAAATGACAGTAACACTCCTTAGTGGTGAGACTGAAAACAGGAGACAACTGTGGGAGGCAGGGTATGGAGCTGCTGCCCTCCTGACAAAAGCTGTTTGTAATTGCTAGCACAGGCCTAGCCAAGGGGAGCAGGTTGAAGCAACAGGCACGGTATTTTCCTACTAGTGCCTATGGACAGAAGGCTGGCAACTGGAGAACAGGGTGCCAGTTGTCTTTGTTATGTAATGCTGGAAATCTTTTCATAGCTGGGAGATTTAAAACCCTTGTAACAGTATAACAGTTCTGTAGGCAACTTGCAGTGTCAAGCACTAATATCTCCCTAGGTAGAGTTTGTAAATATCCTTCCATTGCAAAACACTTTTATTTCAAGACTAAACTTATGCTGACATTTCTGTTAGGAGAGCCATAGGTTTTAACGGTGTTTAATTTTACCTACACGTTCTTACTGCCCTCTTACTGTTTCACTGGCAGTTCTAAAAGTTTAATTGGTACTGACAGATGAATAGAATATCTTGATTTATAGCAGAGACTAACTTTATATTAGAAATGAAATACATTTTTGTTCTGTCTGAAAAATAGACAAGACTAGACAATCCTCTTTAATTAACGTTGACAACTGTATTTCAAAAGAGCCTGTGAAACAAGAAAGCCAGCAAAACATGAATCAAATCAACAGCTCAAACAAAAAATAAGTTAAGAAAAGTAATTTTTCTGCTTTCAGTTTTTACAGTGTTGAAATAAACTAGTCCAATTCATTCTGCTATTAGTTCTTCTAAAATTTCAATGGAAATAATTCCTGTTTGTTGAAATAACCAGTACATCGAGTTCCTAAATTTGTTTATATTGGTGAAATAAGTAATATGTCTTTGTATGAAAGGCCAGGAAATGAGGAATGTCTCTGCAGGATGAAAGGAAAAACTCTGTGGCAAGTTGAGCAGTAACACACAGATAG
The DNA here is from genome assembly GCA_022605575.1 of Laterallus jamaicensis coturniculus. NCBI lineage: Eukaryota > Metazoa > Chordata > Aves > Gruiformes > Rallidae > Laterallus > Laterallus jamaicensis. The sequence goes on from JAKCOX010000007.1 coordinate 17,823,227, forward strand.
CACTAACACCATGTTTCTGAGGTGGTTTTGTAGTTAGGAGGATCCAAGGGCAAAGACATGACAAACTTTATAGGCAAAGATACTTTATTAAAACAACCATCTTAGTTGAAAAAAACCCCATTATGTCTTGGGTACTCAAAAAGTTCTCCACTTTTCCAATTTATAGTAGTGGATTTAAGAAAAGAAGCCACTTTAAAAAAAAAAAAAAACCCACATTTTTGTCTGCAGTGCAGACATCAAGGATCACTCAATTTGAAAACACTACAGAAGACAAATTTTCTACCAAAGGCTACAGTATAAAGATGAGATCAAAATAGTAACTGGAGAGGGGACATGGATGAGAATAATGCAATATATCCATTACTGGTTTGAAAATAGTACAGGCTTAAATTGTTCTACAACTCAAAACTATATAATCTTTTTTTTTTCTGTTGTTTTGGATGGTGTATATACAGGATAAGCAGAATATTTTGTTCTTGAAAGAAATGTGTCAACTGAAAATGAAATTTTCAAAGAATGATGCATACAGTGGCTCTATTTCCATGGTGAAGCTTTTTGCATAGAGTTAATGAAGTGCTTGGGGTCCAAGGGAATAAAAGGTGCTATATAAATGTAAGAAATTATCATTAAAAAGTTTTTCCCTCCAGGCATTTGGGATTTTGCTGTGTGTGTTACAATGAGGCGTTTGCAATCTTCTTTCATTCAAAATGCTTCAGCTTAGACCTGCTCAAACTCTCTCTCTGCAGCTTGAGCTACAAAAATGTTTATATGAAGAAACAGTTCCTAAATTGGTTTCAGTTAATTATATTTTGCTGCTAACATGAAAGCCTGCCTTGGTTTAAGCTTTTTATAACCATTCTTGAAGACCAAGAGGAACTAGGTTAGCCACCTTCTCTCTCAGGAGGCTTTCAAATGCAGTTTTGACCATTGTTAGGTCAAATTGCATTGTTCTCTGGATTGGTGAAGAAATAATGCAGGACAGAGCCAGAATGCCTGGAAACAAAAAGCCAGATGTGCAATACCTGGCTTAACTTTGAAAAACCGCATCATGTGGTCCTTTACTGGCTGCACACATTCCTTCACAGATCTCAGGGCGCCTTGTTGGAGGCTGGTCCTAGAATTTCTATTTCATGCACATGTACAGTCTGAATTTTGCTTTGTTTTGTGTGTATTTGCTTTATTTTGTGTGTATTTATCTTAATCCAAAATACAACCTTTAGCATCATCTATTACTTTTCACATACTGTAAGCGTAAGTGGCAAAGCTGGTGGAATTGAAAATCAGAACAAGGATTCTGTCCCGGCAGGACACAGCCTCCCCATTTTGATGAAATGTGGCATTGTCCTCCATGAATTCACACCAAGTGGGGATTTTTGTTTGGATCCATAGATTCTGTGGATCATAAGCATTTTTTAGCAAGTGGAATTGGGCCTTTTAGTCTGAGGCATTGAACAAAGTGCTAGATATCCTTAAACTCAGTAAAATTGTGAAATTGGGCAGCCTCACTAAAGCTGAGATTTCCTTACGCTAACCATTTTACATATCATAAATCACTGCATCGTCTTTTAAGACGATAATGCTTTTATAGAATTTGGTGTTTTCCTTCAACAAGTAATAGCAGAATTGAACCAAGAATTGCTGTTGCTGAAAAATTATCTGCTAGGGGACAAAACATATGTAAGCAAACGTGATGACCTTAAAATAATTGGGTACAATAAATTGTATGATGCTGAGCAAGAAGCATAGGATTAGTATTAATATTTGCTTTTTTATGCTTTTATCGTTTGTATTTTGGTTAACATGGAGCACATGTGACCCAGCATCCTAATTAGAAGAAACCTCTGGATTGCATGAGATTATGTTACTTGTGTTTAAGAGCAGGGGAAAACTGTCCATATATACTCCAAAATACCAGAACTTGATTTTATAAATTTATCTTTTCAGAAAACAAGCTTAATTCTCAGAAGAATAACATTAGCGCTCATTAGGGGACTGAGTGCTTTAGGGTACTGTTAATGAAATTCATAGCCTTTTGCCTGTGGGCTATCAGTTTGCATTCAGTCTAACTCAGTGGAGATTAAAAATTGGCCTATTTAATGGCCTTTTAGTCATCTCTAATGAGATGAGTTTGGTGGGTCTCAGTCCTGTAACACAAAACACTCACACTGCCTTCTCCTAACTGCCAAGGTCCAGAGAAATCCCTAAATTTAATGGATTCTGGGGAGAATGATTCTCTGGTACCAGGGGGGGGAAAAAAAGCAAAATCCTTGATTCACACTGCTTATATGAGCACTAACCAATACACTGTTTTTAAACATGGAATTTATAGTGATATACAAAGTTTAGAAATTAGCAAATCAGCTGAGCATGTGACATATGTTAGCTGTATAGAATGTAACATGACAAAGACTCAGAAAGGGGATATCTACTACACCTGTGCATAAGATCACACCAATACATGAAATGTTTAAATGTCTCTGGGGTTCATTTCTACCAGAGAAAAAACAGGATCAGAACAGGTATCTGGGTAGTAACAGATACCTGATCAGAACGGGTATCTGCTTAGTAACTGCAGTTACAGGAAATGGTGCTGAAAACAAAGATCGCCTAGTCTGTGTCCATTGCTTCACAGCAGTCAAATGCTTCTAATCTTTTCTTGCAGATGTTTAAGTTCATCTTAAAAAACATTAACAAAGTTTCCAGAACACTAGAAAATATAGGCTAGTTTTATGTATTTGTATCATAGTAAAACTTTTCCAATTGTCTAACCTAAATTTCTTTCATTGCAGTTTGAAGCAGTTAATTTTTGCCCTGCCTGCAGTGGATTTAGTGAACAATATCTTTTTTCCCCCATAGCCTTCTCTTTGCTAGGTTAAAAGATCTCAAGCATTCCTATTTCCAGTTAGGGTCATGTCTTTTTAAAAAATACTGTATTTTCCTTCCCTGTAATCCCATCTGTTGGACTTTTTTGAAATAGTTTTTTTCTTGAAATACAGAGCTCAAACACAGTGTTACAGCTGAGGCTTTACTAGTATTAAACGAGAATTTCTTTGTATGTCCTAGATATGACAGTTCTGTTTACACATCTCTCTGTACTGCAGCTTTTTGCACAACAGTGTGACATTGTTGATGCATGTTCAGTTTGTGATCTACTCTGATCCCCAACCCCTTTTCTGAAGACCTAGTGTTTGTCTGTTCCCAGTCTTGTAATTGTGCAATTGTTATTTTCTACTTTAATGTTGAAGTTGGCACTTGGTTCAGTTGCATCCTATTTCTGCAACCAGTTTGTCAGGAGCATTTTGAATTCTTTCTTGTCCTGCAACATGCTTCCAGCTCTGCCAGTCTGGCATTGTTGGCAGATGCCATCAATGTAAACTGTCGTTCACATAATTAGACTTGATATCAAGCTGAGGACACCCCCACCTCTAAGGAACCGTATTTGCTATTTCACAGCGATGCCTTGCTGACATAGTGTTGCACCACTGCAGTGACCACATTGTACATCTTTTGCTGACTCAGTTAAGAGTTCTCTGAGATGGTGTCAAAAGTCTCACTTAAGCCATAACAGATCTACTGCTACTCCCATCTACATCCCATTACATTGGCACAGCATCGGATGAGTTTGGCGTGAGATGATTTTCTTGACAAATCCACATTGGCTGTAACTTATCATTTAATAAGCTACCATGTACTTAAAGATGTGCAATTATTTTCTTAAATACTTTTCTGGGAATAGAGGCCAGAATGATGGTTCTTGGTTGTACCTGTTCCCCTCTTTTGATTTATATGTGCTGTTAAAGCTTTTCCTGTCTCTTGAAATCTCAGTTGTCTTTGTGAGCTTGCAGTGATGACTGCTCACACCTCTTAACCTTGCCTTAATCAACTTCTCACTCCAGTGTGAAATCCTCTGGGCTTAGCAAATCTGAAGGGAAAAAAAAATCTAATTTATCAAAGCAGTCTCTATGCATTTACTAGTCTCCCCTGGAGTTGGGGTTTGCCATCAGAAGCATTCATCTTGGAGAAAAAATAGCACCGAATGAGGTGACACCGAGAAAGCGGTGGAGCGGAGCTCCCCTCCTCCCCAGAGTCCTGACGACCCCCGGGTCTCTTCTCTCTCCTCACGTCGCTTCTCTGCTTTCAGGTTCCCTGTCCTCCCCTCACATCACCGCCGCGCCTCGTCGCAGGAGCCTGCCTTTCCCACTGGCACGGCCGGCGCCTTTGTACGGCTCCTGCAGCACTTGACCTAGTTTCAGACTTGCCGTGGAAAGGCACCGCCGAGCCACCGACACTCCGGCTTCCCGCTCCCGAGCGACTTGGCGCAGGTGAGGGGAGGGAGGGCGGGCGGGCAGAGGCCGCGCTGGCAGCCCGCCTTTTAGGAAATCGGCCCCCCGCCTGCGGGAGGCATTTCCGTCCTGCCCTCAGAGCCCTGCTGGGGGCGACCCGCGGCGAAGCCAGCCTGCGGGAGCGGGGCTGCAGCCCGCCCTGGGGCAGCCAGGCGCGGCGGTAACGGTCGCACACCTGCCGCCGGCGGGAAGGGGGCACGCGCCCCCCCGGCAGAGCGGCTCCACGCGGGAGGGGCTGGGGAGCGCCGGCGCGGGAAGGCCGCACGCATGCGCGCTCCGTCGCCCGAGACGTGTGCGTGTGTGTAGCCGCGCGCGGAGTGGCGGGGGGTTGGGGGGCTTGCGTGGTGACGTCATGACGCCGCGCTGGACGTAACCCCAGCGTGACGCACACCCCGACGAGCCCGTGAGTTTCCCGTTATGCGCTTTCCCCCCCCTCCCTTAATGCCGTCTCCCCGCCCCCCGCCGGCAGCCGGGAGGGGAGGGGGCGCGCGCCGCTCCGCTCGGCTCTGCGCGGCGCTGCGTGGGGCGGGGGCGGCGCGGGCTGAGGCGAGCGCGGCGAGCCGGCCGCCCTAGCGGCGGTTGGCGGGGAGGGCGGCTCTGCCTCCATCCTGCCGCATCGGGGAACATGGCGGCCGCCTCCGACCTGGTGCGGCACCGCGACTCGGCCGCAACCGCCCGCGCCGCGGTAAGTGGCCGGGCCGAGGCGGCGGCGGCGCGGCGGGCGGAGGGCGGGCGGGTGAGGTGCTCCCCTCCCCGGCCTTCTTCGTTGCCCTCCTTCCGTCCCCGCCGTCGCCCCCTCCCCGAGCTGGCGAGCGGCCTCCCCGGTGCCCCGGCCGGGCCGGACACAAAGGGCTGTGCCGAGGAGGGTTTTGTTCGGTCACATGAAGCGGCGCAGCCAGTGAGCGCGGAGCTGGGAGGGGGGAGCAGGGCCGCCGCCATTGCCAGGCGCGGAGGAGCTGGGCAGCCCGGTGCCGCCGCGGCGGGGCCTAGGGCGCGGGGAGAGCCGCCCGGGGCCGGGCCACCGGCAGCGCGGGGCCGTGGGGGAGCCAGGTAATGCCCCGCGCGGCGCCGCCCGGCCGGGACAGGAGGATGCCGCGGCTCGGGGGCGGCTGGGGTCACCCTGGGGGGTTCCGGCAGGCGTTGGTCCCCTCCCGCCGCCTGCCCCGGCATGCCAAGGAGACGCGGCGAGTCCTGCCGGGCGGACCTGCGCTCTGCCGCCCGCCGCTTCGCTGCCGCTTGCCCCCCTGGTGCGGGTTTCCACACGTGGTGCCCACCCAGGCTCACGGTCAGCCGGGGAACGGCTGCCTGCCGCTGTCCTGGGTCAGCGATTAACCTGTGATGCACCTCCGCTTTCGTTCTCTTCCTTCTTGGCATGAAGCAGGGTGGTTCTGAAGCTCACAGTGCTGTTATAAAGGGCTGGCAAGTTCCTGGCCTGCCCTGGGACTGGCCGGTGTGTCCTGCCTACCGGGGGCAGTGCCGCCGTCTGCTGTGCGCGGGGCTCCCTGGGCGGCTTACAACAGCGAAGGAAAAGTTAACAGTTCAGGTATCAAAGCCGTGTGTGTTCGGGCTCCCAGCTGCTGCAGGGTTTGGCGTTTTCTCTGACAAAGTTTGTATTACATCGGGTTTCAGTGGTGAGCATCATCTTGACCAATGTAGTTTTCTGAAGTCTAGAAAGTTTTCTTTCTGTGGCTTGTACGGAACCTTTAGTCTGTTGGAAATACTTCTGTTGGGGTAGTGTGGGCTATAAACTGACAAGTCAGGGTGCTAATGAAAAAATAAGCATGGTATACATCAAAGTAGGTTCCTATCCGTGTTGTATAGCTCTGGCCTTTTAAGCAAAATCTCATTTGCCAGTGATATTCTGATTCCTTTCTGTGTGTGTCTGTCCCTTCTAGCACATAATTTAATTATGAAGATTGTGTCATGGAACTTCACTTTCAGACGCATATGGGGAATGAATGTGCACCAGATTTTAGAGTAAGCAGCCATTTCGTTTTGTATAGATTAATAAATTAACACATGAGACAAACACTCCTAAGAAGCTGATAAGCATCTCTGGAATTCCACCACAGAATCCTACCTTTTACTGAGAAGCTTGTGCAATACATTTTATTTTTTTTTAACGCAAGTTGCAAAATAAATTTTCATTCAGATTATAAGACAAATCTCTAAAGAGAAGATTCTTCACAGCTAAGAGTGAAGTGCTTCAGAGTTTTGGTAACCTGATGCGATTCTTCCACGTAGAATTCTTCACTACCTGACTTCTGCAAGACAGGTAATTTGAGGGCAGAAGAAATGGGCTGATGAGACAGTGCAGAATAGGTCTGGGGAAGCTTTTAGTGGGTCACTTAGATGCAGAGTAAATGCAGCAATTTTCTTATTGGAGAGGAGTTTAGAGTGCATGGAGGAGCAGTGCAGTGTGACAATCCTATTACTTTGACTTATAATCAAAGCTGATGTTGCAGACCTGTATAACGTAACTGCTGAGGGATGTGGTACAGAGTTATAAAAGAATTGCAATCAGAATTTAAACTAATAATCTTCAAAATACTGTTAAAATAGTTTCTTCTGATGCCTAGCATTCACTCAAATTGAATTTCTTAGTTAAAAATGTACCCAAGGAATAGGAGTTTTGCTCAGGGGAAAAGAAGTTAATGTCGCCAGAGAAACTTCTCTTTTTATGCACATATGTTAATTTTTTTGGTAGTCTATATGATTTCTTTATATTAAAAAATTCCTCAACACATACCATTGTTAACAAATTGGAACAAAGCTGTAGTAATCTGCGTTTTTTTTAAAGTTTCGTGAAATCCAGCATCTAGTAGCATCTAGCTGAGTAGCACTAGAAGTAATATGCCTAGGAAAACTTGTATGAAAGTCAAGTGAAAGCTAAATCAGAATAGTGCTGTCTTCAAACTCAACAGGTGACCTGTCTAGTAGGAGGAAAAGGCCCCCGATCACTTAAAGCATCCTTGTGGGGTTATTTACTACAGCAACAATTGATTAAAATAGGAGCATCTGCACTTGAATAGGCAGGATGTTAAACAATAGTGGCAATGCCTTCCACTTTAAAAATCACAGTGTAGGCTGAATTTCAATATGGACACTAAATTTAAGGATTGTCTCATGGAATTTCGTGTGGAATTGTTAGTGTTGAATCTTGCAGGTATTAGCAGAACCTACTAGCATGTACAAATTAAAGATTTTTGAAGTCGCTTCTGGAGAAAATGCAATTGGAAAGGGAATAAAATTCTCCATAGTGATAAAACACACACGTGTTCACAAACACGTGCTAATTTCAAACACTTTGAGACTTTTTTTAGCAACTTATAAAAGAGAACTTACAACTGGAAAAAAAAATGCAGAGTAGTTGTGTCACTTGCTGTGCAGTTTCACCTGAAGCTGGTTTGAATTAAAGATCTTTGAACAGTTGCTGATTGGCTGCTTTTGTTTGGGTAGTTGAGAATTCAATTTGCTCATGTTTGTACTTTTCAAACAACTTTTTGTCTTCAGCCAGGTTCAAGTGATGCTGCTATTAGCGAACTGCCTTAAGATACTTGTTTTATTCCCTCTGTGTTAACACAGAACGCACTGTACTAATGTTACAGTTATTTTAAGCCAAATTCAATTAGTTCTCTCTGCTCTGGATTGTGCCTATACTGTATTATGTATTCAGAGATGGGGAGGAAAATAATTTTATAAAATTAGGTTATATCTGAACAATGTTGCACTCGTTTAAATTGACTTTGAGACTGGCTTAAATTGGTATAGCTTCCAAAGCCTGATTCCTTTAGATGAAAAGAGTGTCCACCCAACTTCAGTGTGTAAAGAAATTCCTAGTGAAATAAACCAAAACAAGTTTGTCTTCTCTAAAAATATGTCCATTTATCTTCTTGAGCACTTTAAATATTTAGAGTTGATTTTGAGGAATTAACATTTTTAACATTTTTCCTTGCCACTTTTTTTTTTGTTTCCCACCAATGCAGATGCAAACTTCATACAGCTGGAAAAAGACCTTGTTACCAAGGGAATTGTGAATGTGGGTCATTCTGGCTGATACACCAAAGATACTCCTCATCTGTCTGGGTTAATGGAGTTCATGTAGTTTGTAGTACCATGCAAAAATACAGTTTTCATGCTTGCTATTTTTTTTTTTTAAAGAAAAGCACATACACTTTTGTGCTTGTGTACATTGTGCCCCTTAAATCAAACCTTGTGTCAGCCAGAGAAACCATTCACACGAGCGGTGACAGTAGGAGAGTCGTGCCCATGCTGTTGGCAGGATGGGAGAAAGACGGCTCTTGGGTAGGCAAGGGTATGAAATGGACACAAACACGGAGTGCATCTCTGCTGTGCAGCAGTATTGGGAGATGTAATGTGATGCTCAAATAACAGCTGTCAATAAAAACTGTGTAATGAGTTTGCATAAACTTCTAATGTGTGGGGGATTTTTAAAAAAAATTAAGAGCGTGATAGTCACAGGATCAGTCATGTTACCTAACATGCAGTACAGTGTTGTGTTGAGTATTTCTTCTACAGAGCTTACCTAGAATCCTGTGGTATTTTCTCATAAGTGGTGTTGCTTCATTGGAGGAGGGCAAGGTTTTTTAAAATGTAGATGTAAGGAAATAAAATAATCCAAATATCATCTAGTTATGCCATGTTCCTGTCCCTGCTCAACTGTTCTCAGCAGCTCTTACATTGATAAAATGTTGCAACAACGGCCCTAGTTGCCAGTGAGGTTGGGGGTGGAGGAGGGGGGGGGACCTGGGGCAAGGATGACAGTGCCTCAACAGTGAGTTAGCATTTGTTGTTTTGGGTTGTTGGGTTTTTTAGTTTTGGTTACACTGAACGTTAACTGACTTAATATTTCTGAGCAAACTTGGTAATACAGAGAACTCCCACTTCAGCAGCTGTAATTGTGATACTGCTGGTATGGGAATTGCTGGTTTCAGATATGGCTAAATCCAGCTCCTGGAAATGGTAAATCTCTAGTTGACATTTATCGATGGACGCTGAGTTCTTAATCTTACATGTAATTGACTAGTTGGAGTATGATAGGATATTTAGCAACTCAGTATTTCTTGAAACTTAATCCAGAGGATGCAGAGTTCTTGCTCAAATCAGAATAAAGGTCATATTGCTGGGCTTTGGAATATTTCAGGCCTATTGTTAGTGTGCAACAACTATTTTCAGTATGCTTAATGATGCAAGTTAAATACTTAACAAACTTAGAAAAGCTATGGAGTTTTGGATACTTGTTTGGAATACAGTCTTATTCTTAGTAAAAACAAAAAATGTATAAGTTGCCATTTTAGCTATTTGCAATCTGTGTTTGTTGTTTTTTTTTACTAAAGGAACATTATTTTCTGAGTATTTGTGTTTTTTGCTTGCCTTTAGTTGAGTGCTTGAGTATAGTTTTTGCAAAGCAGCTGGAGGGGGAAAGAATGCATCTTGGGAAACATGGTGGAAGTATTTGCAGGTGCCTTATTGGTTTATCCTGTTGTAGCTGAAGATGGGGATCAAGATCGTTGTAATTTTCCTGGTTTTTTCAGCCAACTTTTAGCACTCCTTTGTAAAAATACTTTCCACAGCAAAGTGATGGAATGAAAGCAAAGCAAGGTGCAAAACAAGGTGCAAAGTACATGTTTTGTATAGTTTACTTACTGGTTTTTACCTGATGTGTCCTTTTTGAGTGAAAGAAATGAGAAATTTCTTAACAAATGTGATCATTTTAATGTTGGAAAGCAGTGATGGATTCCTCCCACCTGCCTCTTCACAGAGTAATAATGTGATGCATTGATAGTTTGAGTTGTGCTTTATCCCACCTGCTTTCCTCATGTGGCTCTCTGGGAACAGGGGTGGGTTCTTTCCAGAAAAGGCATACAACAGGTCAGGGACTGCTTTTGGAAAGCGTTCCTCATGATTGCTTCTAAAGCATGGCAGCTCATAAGCTGCTCCTTGCTGCTGCTGGTAGGAAGTGGTAGGTATCTGTTTCTTGCCTGGCTACAGTCAGTGGGGTGATGGGTGGCGGTTATGATGTTGGGGGTTTTTTTGTTTGGGTTTTATTTTGCTGCTTTTCATAGTGTTCTGGCTGGTAGGCTGTTGGGTTTTTAACTTCAGTTTTTGATGTCTTGAGTGGCTGTCTTTTGAATATTTCTATTGTTTGATTCCTCTCAGCTCCCCTAAGAGCACTGTAGAGGTGATATAGTTCTTAAAGACTACATTTTGAAAAAGCCCTTAATTTTATAATTTTTGTTGCTGATACCTCTTTTCGTCTTTGGACGTAGGCACATACAGTGGTTTTGTAGCCATAGAGTTTCAGAAACCTTCTCTGATGTTTCAAATTTATCTTTTTCAGTCAGAATATGTTGGAACTCTATAGAATTTACATCCTAAGATTAGGCTCCCAACTACCAAAACAGAGGTTACTGAAGTGTGTATTGTATTTATGATTATTTTGTTTTCAGATAAGCGTGTGTTCTTACGGATGTTTTTAGTAGCCTTCACCAAAGACATTAGATTCTGTGTTCCCCTGTGATAATTGGTGGGAAGGGGAGAGGAGTGTTTTCCAGAAGCTGTTTTGTTGTTACTAAGTTGGCTTAGTATTAGAAACTGTATTTTCAACAGAGGACAGCCTTTGCCTGATAAGTTCCAATATAAATAACTTCATTGCTTCACATAGAAGTGTTGGGTTTTGTTGTCTTAATACTGTAACTGTTATGAGTGATCTTCTGTGAGAAAGTTTTGATTGTATGTGCTACCACAGGGAGTAGGAAGTGACAGTGCTGCAGCTGGTTTCTCCCAGTTCTCCCACAGTGAAGTGGGTACTCCGTCCCCTTATACTTCCTTTTTTTTTTTTTTAAAATATATATATTTTGACATCAGTGGAATCACCTATCTTTTTCTGTTCTTCAGCAGCACTTAAAAACTGAGAACAGAAAATAACTGCACTGTATACAGATTACAATGAATATTAGAAATCTGAAGTTTCTTTAAAATGTTTTTGGTCTTCTGTGAAGTTGAGAACAAAATACCAGTTAACACCAGTTAACCAGTTAATACCAGTTAACACTCAGGTTCTTACTGACAAAAAACCCCAAACCCTTGCTGTGGTAGTTTTATTCTGGGGGAAAAGGGTGAAGATAAGTTGGGAGTATGTGGGGTGATTACTTAACCTAGATAGGCTTTGATGGAAAAAATTCAGAGACTTTGGAGCAATTACAGGATAGGAGGGAGTAGACCTGGCATGTCTAGTATGCAAACTGAACTGCTGATGAAACTGAGGTGGAAAGGTTGCTTGTGTGTTATGTAAACCAAATATATACTGTCTATTGTATGCTCTTTCTACATCTTTGCTTTGAGGAAAACCCTGGAAGTTTGTTTTTTCTGATGTATTTTCTCGTAAGTGTCTTGGGATAGTGATTGCTTTTTCTGTGTGCTGTTAAAGCCTTTAATGTACTGGACATACACACAACAACATGTTGTGATGAGAAGTGGTAGACTTGCTGATGAGCAGCTTTAGCTCTGGTTCTCACAGGCCTTTCTTCCTTTTGTTAATGCTCTGAAGTCAGGTAGGCATATCACTGGTAGTCAGTGCCATGTTCCTGCCAGGGACAAGCCTGTGTTGCCAGACTGGATAGGTGACGAGACTGGCTCAGTTCACTGTGATTCTCACTGCTACACATGTGGCTGAAAGTGCTGCTGAAGGAGAGGAACCACTAGCCCAAAAAAGAAATAAAAATTTCTTCTGCAGGTCTACCTCTGTACTGCAGTTGTAAGACTGCTGCTGCTTTTAGAATTTCCCCAGCAGTGATGTGCATTTACAGGCATTACATATGTCTGCACAAGGGAGAGAACCAAAAATAGAAAGGATACTTGGGAGAAAGCCATTCAGGTTCCTGTATGACTGAAGTGTCACACTATTTCTAAAAAAAACATGCAGGTAATGTGATAATTCATTTTTAGAAATGTCTTCTAGACATTAAAAGCAAGGTAGGAATTTGCCTTCCATTTTTAGCCTGGTGAAGTTCTAGCAGAGGTGAGCAGAGAAGATGATGTTCAAGAGGTGGTCTAGCAAGGGGGTTATGTCAAAACCAAACTGCCCGGGCTTTCAGCTAGGATAGCATTTTCACAAGAAGCTGGAAGTGGACACAGCCAGGACAAGTGACCCAAACTAGTCAAAAGGATGTTCCATAACATCATCCTCAGTTGGTAAGAAGTTGCCAAACAGGGAAAAGGGAGTCGTTGCTACTGCTTTGGGTGGGCTGGGCGTCATCACAGGTGGTGAGCAAATTGCATTATATACCACCCACTTGGTATATTCTAAGTACCGTTGCTTGTCTTTTCCTCTTCCTTTGCTGTCCTTACCCAAACCCATGAGGTTTTTACATTTATCTTCTGATTCTCCTTCCAGTCCTACCACAGTGGCTAGGAGCGAGTGAGTGGCCGCGTGACGCTCAGCAGCTGGCTGTGGCTAAACCACAACACACAAAAAATGCAGTGTTGTAGTGGGAGGCTGTTGGAGGGTTTCTTGTAATCATTGCAGGAGTTTCGTGTGTGTGTGTGTGCACACTTGTGTTCCTTTGCCTGTGTATCCATATAGATCTTTATAGATTTTTTATAGAGAGTCAATATCTTCTATATTATTTTTTATAAATAAGAGTATTATGTTATGAAACAAGATCCAGAGTTCTAACTTAAGGCTGTATTTAAGGTAACAGCATTTAGTACAATTTTGAAGACATTCAGATTCTGTAGTTTTTTACTGGGAAATTAGAGAGATGGGTTTACACTACTACATTAAAAAGTATTGTCCCAAGAGATCATCTCTTCATGTCATTTGGAGCATTAATGATGAGTTGGGTTTTTTCCTGTTAAACCAAACCATTTCAGCTGGTTTGACTTCTGCAAGGTGATCATTCTGATTTTTAAGATGGTGGATGCTGCTTTAATTAAGTTCTATTTAATGTATTTCAAATAACTTGGCTTTAGGTTTATCTAGTAAGCTGGTCCTGAAGCATGCTGATGCATATTATTTTCAAAGGATCTAAATATGAGACAGGGTTAATTAGCGATACCTTGTGTTGTGGTTTTCATGGTTGACTTGAAACAAAAACGTCTTCCAACTTTGTCATATTAATACTCAGACCCAGGGTGATTTTGTTAAAAGTAACCTCTCTTGTGACTTCGCTTTCATTCTGCTGAAAGGTTTTACCTTAACTTTTCTTTCAGATTTTAAGTCATGGTATGCCATTTTCATCAGGAGAAAAAGTGCACTGGCTTTTACATTCTCGAGGTTGTCTTTGTTCTTCATGGGTTTTGTCACTATAGATTCATTAGAATTTCTTACTCCTTTAAATGAGCTTTCAGAAATAAAAACCGAAGCCATATGATGTTAATCAACAGCTTATTTGAAAGAACAGAAAAGTATTAAAAGTGTTACCTGTTGTTGCCAATACTTCTCTATTCAGAATTCACACTCTTTTAAACTAAATCAGTGTAAAAGACGTGACCAAGCAACTCCCCCTGCCCAAAACAGAAAACAACACAAAATACACCCACCCCAAAAGGCCTTTTCTTAAGTTTTGCCTTTAGTACAAATTTGTTTGTTTTATGATTGCATGTACCTCATTAAAAAAAAAAAAAGACACAAATACCACATTGTTTTCTTCTAAATACTGTCAATTCACAACAGTTTTCTCATAGGCTTTCATATAGTCCAGGAATAGGTTTGGTTAGGGTATTCTGAAGTCTGATTTTGGAGAAGTTGACTACTTTCTGTAACGTTCTCTCTTTTGTTTTCGGGATTTTTAGTTTTGTATATCTGGGACAGTTATTAAATTTGTAGTAACATATATTTCTGCACTTCTAACAGTTCATGGCTCTTACTTTCTGAAACTGTTCAAAATTAATTAGGTAGGAATTAAGTTCTGAGCATTTTTATCAGAATTGCTTTTAGTATGTTTCTATAGGTTTCCCATGAACATAAGAAGTGCCTCTCATTTTTAATGCATTTGAACCAGAAGATTTCACATTCAGAGATACTCTGTAAGCATTTGGTGTTGATTATAGTTTTTTCAGTGTTCCAGACAAAACAAGCATGAAATACTGGGGCTAACCTTGAAAATCTAACTTGTGTGTTTATGAAATTGCCAGAAATGAGCTGAGAAAGTAGCTCTGGGGCTAGTTAGTGAGCATATAGTAAGCCCTATTTATGGGCCTAAATGTAGGCACAGAGCCTTTGTTGACAGAGGTGACTAAGTTTTTGGATGTACTAGTCAGTATCGATAGGAATTTATGAAGACACTGCAGGAGGTATTCTGGTGGTTGCTTTGTTTTAACTGTGGGTGGCCAAGGCAATGGCAATGTTTCCTTTACCTTAGGTGCTTGCTTTCATTTGTTTTAAGAAGCTTTGTTGTTAGTGCAAATAATGTAAGCTCTTTTTTGCTAGAAGAAAATATTTCTGTCTCAGGGTTATGTGCTTTTTAAAGTGTGGAGAGGTGTGGGAAGCATACAAGTTCCTTTGCCTCAGTTAAAAAACTATAATTTCTGTCTATGTTCTGAAACAGTCATTATATGAATGACTTGAGGCAACTGTGTGTATATTTGTTTCATACTCTTAATTTTATACAGCCTTAGACCATGCTGTGTAGATAGTACATCTCAAGACACTGCATAATGTGGACAGAAGGACGTTGGGGTGGATCTTGAGAATATCTGCTTGATAGCAAAATGCTTTTCATGGAACGCTTTTTGAGCAATGGGTTAGTAACTTTACAAAATACTTGGAAGTTATACTGTAGGAAACAGTACTGTATGATGATGAATGGTGTTTGTAATAAAACCTGTGGATACTGTCAGATTGAACAGGGGGGCCATGAATAATAGGAGCTTGCTAATGAGACATGGATGTTGTGTCAGAGCTGATCTGTGGTTCTGGTGATGTGTAGCTGGTTCAACAGAGTGTTCCTAGTGGTGGCTACATTCCAAACTCAAACTACATTCCAAAGAGGTGGGTGGAGCCATTTGCCTCAGTTTGCTTGCCAGGTGTAGTAGTGTAACTGAAGTTAGATGTGGGTTGTTTCTGTTTAAAAAATAAACAAAATAAAACTAACAAAAAGCATGAAGGTGCAAAAAATGAAACGCAAATGGTTTAATTATGTCACATTGCTATAGTTTATCTAAAATAGGAAATAATTTTTTCCTGTTTATGTAGGTGATGGACAGTATTGGAAGCTTGAAGTGGCGCCAAACCAAGAATGACACTGAGTAGCTTAGTGAGGAATGGTGTTTTACTTATTTTAAAAATTCCAAACGTTTTCAGTAGCTATGAAGGTGATAGTGTTGACAGCATATTATTCTAACTTTACTCTTTCACCAAAACTAATCCTTCGTCATTAAAAGGCAGACTTTTGCAAAATGAAGGGAAGGCTTTACATTACTGATGATTTATGTGACTTCCTTAAGTGATTTTTTATAGATCGTAAGTAATAGTGTGTATACAAACCTAATTATCAGAGTATGTTGTAGCTTAATTTCAAATCTGATAAGCATCAATTGAATCTGATTATATAATGTGTATTTTTATTTGGACAAAACTGGCAGGAAGGATGCCAATACTGGAATTTTATACGGCTATTTTCTTCATGCTGGAACGTTCATTGTAGTGACAGCTTAGTCCTCTGATAAGCAGTCAGGCTCTTTGAAGTTGGCAGTGGTGTTGAAAGAGACTGATACACCAGTCCCTACTCTGTCCTCTGCTGGACGTTACCTTCACAGGGGTATCAAAAGAAAATGCGAGTTCTGAGTTCAGCATAAACCTGCCTTCATTTTAACCTCAAGCCCTTTCTGTATAATTATTGCTAGTTTATAAGCAGAAGGTTACAGATAATTACAGAAATGTTAAGTGTGCATGAAATCTCCAGGAAATTTTTATTACTTTTTCCACACATAGAAAATTCCTTTTTTGCTGAGGTTATGAAGAAGAGATTCCCTTTCCTGCCATAGTTTATGGGAAGTGTCAGAAACATGTTCTAGACAGACAACAGCAGGCATCAGAGCTCGTGATCCCAGCATAGCTACTCGTTCAACTGGAACAAACTTGTGAAGAACTTAATTTAGACTTGGGATCCTGTTTTATAGGGGGTACTTAGGTGCTGATACCAGTTCACTATTTCCCTCTTTGCTGTTACTTATTTCAGTTTCTTGTTAGTGTCATCCCACCATCGCTTGCTTTCAAACTGTTATGATACAAGAAAGGGAGATTCCTTTAAAGGAAGGAGATGAAATATGTCATCTCTAATTTGGAGCTGTAGGATTTTAGGTTCAACCTTCTTTAAAAACCTCATTGCAATCTTAAGCCAGGAGAGTGTTCCAGGTATTGTCATTTTTAAGAATGCAAAATGTAGAGAAGTTGGAAATGAATCTGTATGCTAGTTCTGTCTTAAAGAGATGTTGGCTACAGCATCTGCTTTGATTTTCTAAGTGTGACCTGAGAAGGGGTTCTCTGTGGCTGCTGTCAGTGTAATGACCAAGGCTATAAACCTGCTGCCTAGTAATCTTGTCTTGGGCCACATTCTTGGAGCCTGCAGGTTAAAATAATCAACTGCATGGCTGTTCTTCATGTCCTGTAACTGTTAAGTCTCTCAAGTGTAGGTGGTTCTTTTTCTTTTAATAAAGAAAAAAGTGAACTACTGTACTGTTATTTTCATCAGTGTCAAATGAAATTGTGTCAAGCCCAGCCTCAGAGAATCCTCTGAGATAAGTATACTAGATGGAGGAGGATGATCTAGAGGGAAGTATCTGAAGTATGCAGCCAGAGAGAACTGCTGAGCCGTTTGCCGCCTTTGGGTTTAAACAGAGATTGCAGTAAGGACTGTTGGCTCTGGAACAGTGTTAAAGCTGGAAAGAAAATGGCTACCAGAAATCATTGTTGCTACAGTAACAACACGGCTTGACTATTAATGTGCTGCTTTAACTACTGTTAGAAACGTCGTGAGATACTGCTTTTAGGTAAAAGTGTCCCAATGGAAACTGAGAATTAAATCCATTTAAATGTTAATGAATATAATCATGCTGCTTAAGAAAAACAATCTTTTTATTGAAAAAAAAGTCATTTCTAGTAAATATATGTTTTAATCTAATTACTGCTTTTTCTACACAAAAGAATCGCTAAATGTTTTTAAATTGTACTAAGAAACCTGACATCCTTATAAAACAACTTGCAGGGAGAAAAACCAGCACAGAGTATTGATCTCTTGTGGTAATATTTTCTACAAAAATAAAAACAAACCACCTGATGCTGTTTCACAAAGTATGAAGTATCTGGTAACACAGTTCTGACCCTAGTTATTTTAATTTTTTAATGCACCAAAGCTTGTGTTAAAGATATGTTTATGTTTTGAGTTTAAAATTTAAAAATCATGGCTAACCTAAATCCTGTTTGAAAATTTAGAAACAAGGATCTGATTCTAGACTGGAAGCGACTTGGGGATCTGCATTGCTTTTTTAATAAGGATATAATCGTGTGTATTTCAGACTAAACTTTTCGTAGGATTTTTTTGTTGCTAATAGGGAAGAGCTCGAGAGCTGTGTCATGCAGTACATCAGGAAGGGGTTGTGTGAAGTGCAGTGAACATGTGAAGATTGATGCATTTCTCTGTCAGGATTCCACAGGTGGCAGATTTGATGGTAGGAATGGACTGACAGTAAACTTGCCTCTGCTCTTCATCAGTCCTGTATGTGGGAGGGGTGGATTTAGTAAACTTCTCTGCCAGATTTCCTGGCTGAAAAGGCGCTGGATTAATTCAGTAGACATGGAGCTGGAAAACTATTTTGTGTTTAGGGGACTTGTGAAAGATTCTTCAACAGTCACTGAAAAAAAATAAGAAGGCCTTTACTTAAAGCACACATCTGAAACACATGATTGCTGAGGAGTGATTCTATAGCTGAAGGGTAGGGGCAGTTCCTGCATAGGTAATGTATTGATGAGATTTTGCAGACAGCATAATGAAAGAAGTGATCAATGACAAGGGTGATGCCAAGGTTATGTGCAGTGCCATTAGTAGTTTGAAGCAGAATAGAGCAATTAGATCATTCTGTGCTTGAAGTTTTTCATATTTGAGAGAAGCTGTTATATTTAAGGTATATAAATGCAACAAGGGAAGAGCCAGTTTATGTGGTCAAGATAAATAGGCTGCAGGGACTGAAAATGTACATGTGTTCATTATGCAATGGCATGTTGAACAGTGTAGAGAAATTGTAAAGACAGAAGGTGAGTTACTTTTCTGCAGCTTTTTGCTTGTGGTGATTCTCATTGTGAAGAATACCATTCAGTTTAGTTGGATATTGAAAGACTGTAAACTTAATGATTAAATGTCAATGATACTTAGAATGTTACACTAATCTTCACTGAGGAGAGTCGGCATTCATAAGTAACCCTCAGAAACAACATACTAGTATTTGCTCTTCAGGCTTTGAAGTTCTAAATGTTTTCAGAACTTCGTCTTTAAATTGATGCTTCAGTTTAGTGCTTTTATGATGCTTGCATTTGTATGTTGATCGTTACATATTTGCTTACTGGATAATGCACACTCAAAGTAAACAGCTCATAGATTGTTTCCCCTTGCTTCTTTGTAGACATCTTTACATCTTTATTGTGTACATGTTTAAATGCTTCCTAATTTATCTGTTTAGTGATGGAGAGGAAAAGTAACCTTTTTGACCAATATGTTTTGTTAGTCCAAATTCCAGTCTGCCTAGAATATTTCTCCCTCTAATGACTTTCTTGATTTGCATAATACAGGGGTATTTTAAAAACAATAATTGAATCTGTTGTTTGCTTAATGGTAAAACCAGAAGTTCTTTCTTTCCATTCAAGCTGCTCTCTCTGAGTACTTTTTTAACTGCTGTGATACTCCTGTTAATGTTGTATTCATCTACTTGTAATCTTGTTTGCACTGAGGAAGCTTCACAGTCTGAGGTATGATCAGTTGTGTTCATTTCCTAGGCTGTCGCACTTTGCCTTGAAGTGCTTCACCATCCCATACGGGGTGTTGTCAAAACTAAAACTTTATCAGAGTAGAAAAATGAGAGATCTCAACGCTTCCAAGTGAAAGCTGCACCGCAGCTTTGGGAACTGCGCGTGTGGCTTTTTCAGTGATGAAGAGACAAAGGAAGAACTGTAACTTCTTTGAACTATTTTTCAGGTATCTCTCAAAATCTATGCGGAGATTAGAAATGCAGGAGGCATTCTTCTCTCTTGTAGTCCCTTGCTCACTCTCTCGTAGTCCCTTGCTTGCTCACTCTTCTTCAGTCACTGCAGATTCTTGGGAGCCAGAGCACTTCCAGGATTCAAATTTTCTCTCTTCATGTTATGAAATGTTTAGTTTTTCTTAATTTGCCCTCTGGATAATTCAGGCTTCAGTAGGGTACCTGTATTTAACTATTGCTTTGCATTACCTATTATAAGAAGTTACTGTTATTTTTCCTTTCCAAATCTAATTTTGGTATATTCAATCGTGCTGTTTATAATTCACTTTAGTTAAACTAAGGTTGGACTAGCATAGACTTTTACAGATTCTTAAAGGGAATTCTGTAATTTTAGAACACCTCATGTTTAAATTCAAGTGATTATTTAAATTAATCTACAATAAAAGCTAGTTCTATGTATTTGTGGGTACTGAATGTAGAATAAGTTATTTTTATACTTTTTAATAGAGATCAAAGATCAAAGTACCTTGTGCCAACAGAAAGCAGGGAACTACATTTTGTATAGATGAGGTAATTGTGTACTACTTGGGGAAATGGCAGTATAGGCTTGTATTTAAAGAGCTTTTCAGTTGTGTTAACTGATTTAAGATACTATTGTCAGCTAAGGTTTTGCTATTTCAATCCTCTTAAATAACTTTATCATAGGTAGTTGTGTACAGTTTTAGCTGGAGCATCTTAACCTGTGCTTTCTACTGGCTGTTTTTTCCTGCTTTTTTTTTTTGAGGATTATTAGATTTCTCTAAGATTATAGGCACTTTTCAGAGCTGCATCAGATATTGGAAGGAAATTTCTACCACCTTGCTCCAACTTTTGAATTTAGCATATTTTAATGCTGAGACAGCAGTATCCTAATAAATCCTAATATTTTAATAAGCTCTCGACCAACTAACAATGTTTTGTAAGTCCCAGAAAAAACTTGAAGGCTACAGTTGAAAACCTTTTTCTGTGGTTTTATGTTAAGCTGGTGAGAGAGACTGTTTAGCCACAGTTTATACCAACAAAAACAGTTCATATAGTTTATTCCAGTCTGTTTCTTCCTCTTCCTTCTTTCCCCAACATGCATAATCAGCAATGGGGGCAAAAACTAGTTTTGTATTACATTATAACTCTCTTTAAAAAAAAAAAAAATCCACCCAAAAACCCACCGAAACGAACAACTCAACATGCACGCAAAACAACCCACCAACCATTAAACTTCTCTATGGATTACATTTCTGCCTGCAACCATTCCAGGAGACAGTGATAAACTTCTCTATGGATTACATTTCTGCCTGCAACCATTCCAGGAGACAGTGATGGTTAAGATTGCTCCCAAATAGGTGTAGAAATGTAAGTTATCACAGATCTGTTAAGAAATAAGGGCTAAATAGTAGATAAATAGATCAAAACTTTTAACAGCATTACTGTGTATTTTATTCATTGCATTCTAGTGTTCCCAAACTTTTTTCCTTAGAGAGGGGTGTATTACAGATGTTTTACTGAAGGAAACATGGTCCTAATAACATAGGTAGAAAGTGAATCAAAGTAAATTTAGTCCTAATGCAAGATCCAGCTCTAATGACAAGAGCAGTAGTTAGGCAAGCTCTGTGTAATAACTCAGATTGTCTTTATAAGCCTCGTATCGTGAATGGCTATGACCTTGATGCAAGAGTCATGGATAAAATACTTTGTGCTGTCTCCATAGGAAGTAGTTCTCTTCATTGTTGCTGATGAACCTGAATTTTGAAGTATCAACTCTAACAAGTTTTTTTTACTTGGGAAAGCAGTAGTATGGAAGCTTTTGTAGCTGTTCTAGCTAGCCAGAAAGATTAAAATTTTCAACTAGTCTAGGGTGATTATCTGTAACAATTATTTCACAGCCTTTTAAATTATTCCTCAAACAAAGGCTTTTTGAGAATCTCTTTGTGTCTGTAGCTCAGATACACTTGAGGGGTTATACTTCGGTCTGAGCAGTGCCCACAGATGTGACTCCGTTGTTGCACTGGCTGGGGAGCTGCTTGTGCCTTTGTAGGCATTTTCTGTGTTACATGAAAACAGGTATCATTGATACGCTGCAGCTTTGTTACTGGGTGAAGTGATCATGGCTAGCGCAGAACCAGCCTTGGTTTGCTGATTAGTGAGAAATACTTGTGCTTTCAAACACTTGCAATCCATTTGTGTTTCTTTAGTTTCACTGGGGGAACATATGAGATACTGCCCGTCTCCACCGTTGACGTTTTCTTCCACTTCCTGTTTGCTGCACTTATCAGAGCAAGCATCTGCTTATCAGGGATCAGAAGCTGAAACATCTTACAGCAGTCCCTGTACCTGCTGCAGGCCCCTTTTCACTCTTTGGATGCTGAAGCATCAAGGTGGATGCTCTGTAGCTACACTTCTTCCCTGCTTCTGAGTCCCTTATGGTGCTGTCTTTATTACCTGGTGAGGGGCGAGTAACATTCATTTTCATGTCCTTTCCTGATAGTGGGAATTAAGACAGGAAAACCTGAACCAAGGCATTTGTGATTTTGAAATCTTTGCCTTTCTATAAGGAGTCTTTGAGGACTACCAAGAATTCCTCTTAGATCTGCTGGTAAAGAATTTCAGGTACTCAGTTATTCCAGATGTCAGCATCCTTGAACTGAGGTGTTAGGGGTTCGATTGTTTGGAGTGAGAGGAATCTTCTCGACAGCAGAAAGGCCTTTGAGAGGTGAGTGCTGGTTAAGTACTGTAGGTTCAGTTGCTTGGAATGGTGAGTCACAATGCTGTTAGTTGTGTGGGGAAAAGCTGGTGTCTTGGTGTGGATTTCATTGGCTTCATGAAGATGTTTGCATGCCAGTGCACCCTGTCTCCTCTTGGGTGGAGCTCTGAACACCAGTGGGTTTTAAATAAACTGCAAAAAGGTGATGTAATTGTGCAGGGCATATTGACATTTGTAACACAGGGTTACAGTGGCAGTATGCAGTTTGGACTCAATCCTTTGATGCAGGGATTCTGTCTGCACTTGATTTCACAAACCACGAAATCTATGTTGAGAACAGTCATTGCTGATGTTTAGCTAATTGCAGTATTCAGATGATGTGAGAATCGCTACAGTCATGTTGTGAGATCATGTTGGGGGGTGGGCAGTGTCATTGATGTAGCTCTTTCTTACAGTGAGAGAAGTGTTAGACTGGGATTGACCAAGCCCAAGTGCTGGGGTTTTACAGGTTTACTCAGATGTCTGGTTTACTTGGTTTAGTGCTGATCTTAGAGTTGATCTTTGTAAAGCCTGCACAGACCTTCTTCCGTGTTCTTGAAAGGTGTTTCGGCTCTTCATACGTCCAAAGTGTGCTTTATGGGCATTTACAATTTTTACCTTTATATTTACCTTCTGTAATGTACAGTAGGGCTCCATTGCTGTTTGTAACTCTAGGCACATGAGTGTTACTCTAAATCCTGGCTAAATAATTTTCTTTTTTTCCTGCACTACAGTTTATTTCATAAATGAGCAATATTTTGAGCAATATTAAGCCATAAAGGCTACATTTAGATGTGATAAAGAGGAAATTGTCCTTGGGCTAGGGGAAGGTGCTTAGAAACTTGATTTCTGTTGCATTATATTGCCCTGCAAGACTTGTGAAAGGCCTGTCTTCAAGTCCATGCCTTTGTCGTTTTGGGACAGTTACAGACTGACTGGGGAACTCAGAATCAAAAAGCTGTATGTGTACAAATTGAGTGGAGGAATCTTAGGCAGTATATGAGGGTAAGTGTCTCTTCCAGAATTAATTTTGTTGGTGGACACATTAGTTTAGATATGAATGCCTCTCTGTACAGTTGTATGCTTGTTGTGTCTTTTATTTGAAGTAGGCCCAGTTTTGTAGGGATGCTGTCCCTAAATCCATTCTTGGCATTGTGGAGCTTCATTGACTTTCAGTCTCTTCCAAATGTTGCGTAGTCTGGTATCACTAACTAGGAAGTGAAAATGTTCTTAGTTCTGTTAAAGATCTGTGAGCAAGACTGAAATTAGAGCATTTCATCTAACATTGATCAGCCTTCGCAAAGGCAAAGCGAGTTATGGTTTTAAAATGGACCAGCTAGCCTTAGCATAATAAACACAACCTCATGCTTGGAAAGTGAGTGTTAAGGCACTTCAACACTTGATCTCAGCTATGTTGGTCATTTTTGCTAAAAAGATTTTTTTAAGCTTTCATTTGTAACCATTTCCTTTCTGTGTTACATTGCTTTTTCAGAGAACTTAAGATAGCTGACTTTGAGGACGCTAGCAAAAAATGAAGCAGAGCTTTCTTGCTATGTATCTTTTTTTTTTTTTTTCCTCCTATTCTGCTCTTAGTTTAATAGCATGTATGTATAGTTGGTATGATTTCTTACTGGATTTTTTTAAAGTGCCAACATCTATGTTGTTTGAAAATTACTTGGTATTTGAGACACTACCACTGGAATTTTGATCTTCTGGCCCTGAAACAAAACCGATTGAGTTCTTCTCTACCTGTGGGTTTCTTAT
Source organism: Laterallus jamaicensis coturniculus (assembly GCA_022605575.1). Lineage (NCBI taxonomy): Eukaryota > Metazoa > Chordata > Aves > Gruiformes > Rallidae > Laterallus > Laterallus jamaicensis. The sequence continues at coordinate 17,847,323 of JAKCOX010000007.1, forward strand.
CTCTGTTGTCTTTGAGAGTCTAGAACACAAGCAGAAAACAGTGACAGCTGTACAGTAAGTTCTTGTTTTATTTTGCAGGTTTATTTTAAAGTGGAAGTGGATCTCACAGCTTAATGCAAATCAAACAAACAGAGGTGAGTAGAAGTTTTGTGTAGGGGTGTTTTTTCTTCAGATACCTTGGATCCATTAGCATATACCGCTCAGCACTCAGAAATAAGTGGTCAGTGAAAATATGTATCTTGACTCCTCTAATTTGTGAATGTGGTGTTGCTTTTGTAATAACAAAACAGGAACAAAACTTAGCCATGTATTTTAAATGACTATAATAATTGCTAATTTCTTCCATAAACTATTCTAGTGAAAAAGCTGCTGCAGCATTCTACTGGCTGTTGGGAGCCAAAATTAAAAGTTCTTCAAATGAATTTCATCCTCTGCGTATTACCTACCTGGTTGCAAAACACTAAAGTTCTACTTCGCATTGTCAAAGTAACGTGTTAAACTTGGTCTATTAATAAATAACTGGGTGGGAGATTTGACCAGCTACCAGAGTAGCATGTCAAACTTTTAATAATGAAAATCTGTTGGGTGGGGTTTTTTCCTATTTCCTGTCCTCATGAGCTCTTTGGGGAGCTACTTGAAAGACAAAATGGATAAAGATTTACAGATGGTACTGGAGCTGTAGAATTTTAAGTGTCCATTTGCAATTGCAAAGTGTCTGTAACTTTGGCATTTCCCCCCATCCTCCCCCCATCCCCCCCCCCCCCATCCCCTGCATTCTGGGGGGGGAGGGTGGGAATAGTAAAGCCTGGATTTTGTTTCTTTTCATATGACTCAATATTTTACTTCAGTGTCACGGTTTGAAATGGCAGACAGCTAAATTACTCTGCTGTTTGCTCACTCCCTCTGTCCTCATCGGGATGTGGGACAGAATTGGGGGGAAGTGGGTGGTGAGGTAAACTTATGGGTTGAGATAAAGACAGTTTAATAGGACAGAAAAGGAAGAGAAAATAATAATGATAAAAGAATATTGAAAAAAAAGTGAGGCACAATGCAGTTGCTTACCACTTGCTGACTGATACCCAGCCAGGCCCCCAGCAACAGGCACTGTCCTTCAGCCAACTTCCTTCAGTTTTGTTGTTCAGCATAATGCCATCTGGTATGGGGTATCCCTTAGGACAGTTTGGGTCAGCTGTCCTCACCATGTCCCCTCCTCACTTGAGCACCCCTAGCCTCCTTGCTGGCAGGGCAGTATGAGAAGCTGAAATGACTTAGTGTTAAGCATGAGTCAACAACAACTAAAACATCAGTGTATTATCAATGTTATTCTTATCCTAAACCCAAAACAAAGTGCTATACCAGCTACTAGGAAGAAAATTAACTCTACCCCAGTTAAAGCCAGGACATCCAGGAATACTTTGAACTATAAAATTAATCTCTTCTTTGTGAAATTATATTAAATGTTTTGCTAAGACCAGTTCGCTTTAATCTGGTTTAGCTTGAGTCATTCAAGAGTGTCTTTAAAGTGCCACAGTTGGGTACATTCTTTGCTGTGGAGACAGGGCACGATGGATTCCTGTGCACAGGCTCCCTTAACAAACAAAAGCTGGATTCTTAAGTTACCGGCTTGTTGGTTGACTGACATGCCATTTCAGAATACAACTACTTGTGGTGACTTGATATTTTGAAGAAGTGAGAGTGAGATCCCATTTGCTCAAATGAGCTGCTTCTTGATTTCTAATCTTTGCTTAATATGTATGCTTAATGTAGCTTTAAAAACATAGCTATGTGTGTTTTCAAATGGACATGGCCTGCTTTGTATCTTGTGATCTGCTAAGACCTTTTTAGAACTACGGCTGCCAACTTTAAAATACTGATTATAGCAGAGGCTTTGTGTGAAAATGAAAATAAATCTTCTGCTCAGTGTTGTATAACTGATTCAGGGTTTCAATTATGACTTCAATTCTGAACTATGAACAATTAAGGTAAGACACATCACTCAAGTATGCGTATACTTACATGTAAGGTTTACTGCTGTAGCCTGACTTTTCAGGTTTCTTGAATGTGCTGCTTTGGGAGAAGGAATAAATACAACTCTGCAGAAGGAAATACTCTTCTTATCTGAGGATGAGTGTAAAATAAGAATCACAGCTAAGGAGAGGACTTGAATTCACAGTAAGGTTTAGATTGTTCCCCCTGCTTTCTAATGCTTTCAATACTTAATGATTACAGTTTGTTCTGTCTCCGTTTATTTATCTGTTACCTCATGACTGGTTTAAATACAGAAAATTAGTTGAGAAGTCTAATAGATAAATTACTGAGTGTGTTCTTTAAGCGTAAAATCTCCTGCATGAAACTCCAAAGACCATACATCTTAATGGCGATTAACTGTGTATAATAAAAAATAGCTGGTCTCTGAGGAGATGGCTCGTAGTCTTGCATGCATAACAGGAAAACTATGTAAAAGAATGCATGGGAACAGTGTAATGACATCTGATCAGTATTTTTATTGCTTGGAGAAGAGTTCTTGAGGTTTTGATGGTTGCATAAAAGTGACAACTGAATGGTCGGTAAATCAGTGAAAATCCGCATTATCAGAGAGCAAAATCCAGATCTGGTCATTCAGATCTGTAGAGTACCACAGATGTGTGTTGTATTGCAGTGTGTGCTGCTTCTTGAGTGCTAGTGTAGTCCTGTAACTGAAGGACAACATAGCAGAGCTGAAGAAGGCTCAGAGAAGAGGGCAGCAAGGGTGACTGAGAGAGGTAATTTTAAAGAACCACCTGCATTTCCCAACAGTCTTCTGTCTCCACTCATGAGTGTAGTGGCTACAGCATCTTCTGGATGCCTAAACAATGAACTTAACTCCCACAACTCAGTGCAGACTTGTCCTTTAGCATTTGTCATTTGCAGCAGTGGCTGAAAATGTGATACAATCATTTGCTCAAACATTTTTCTTTTACTCTTGACTGTAATGAGTTTCCTAGTGACTGTAGTAGTGTGCTTTCCATGTAGGTTTTCTTTGAGTAAAGGATGTTTTATTCTTCTGATTTCTTCTTATGGGGGTTTTATTCTTCTAATTTCAAGCTTTCATAGTGCAAGTATAAAAGGATATCCTGACTTTTACAAATTAAAAAAAAATTAAAAAAAAAAACTCTTCCTAGTTAAAAACACACTATACTTACTATTTTCAAATGATGAATATAATTTATTGAGATAACTGTAGTCTTTGTTCTTAGATTTTTCCTGACTTCCAGACTGCATCTTCTGGGTTCTGTAGGAGGATCTATCTTGTGTTCAATATGACGGAAAGTTAGGAAGAAACAGTCTTGGTCTCAGGTACTTGATGGTGTAATGGGTCATGCTTCTGTGTAACCACAAAGGTGACAGAAAGTAGATGCTTGTGCTGAATTTCTCTGTAACAGTGTGTAGAGTGAGGTCAGATTTTAAGCATTTGACATACTTGGCATAAACCAGAGTTGCTTCCAGAAACTGTCTTGAATATATTTAGTGTTGCTTTACCTAAAAGTAGAGGATGTAATAAATTAATAGCAGCGTCACAGATGTTGAAGGTAGATAGGTTATGCAGAATTTTGCACAGGATTGAGTAAGTGGGGTTTGTTTCTTTGGCTCAGACAGGAATCTCATACAATTTTCAACTTGTTCATAAACACAAAAAAACCCAACAACAACCAACAAAACACAAAACAATAATTAGGGGAGTGATCTTATCTTTCCTTGTCGCTTGGAATGATGAGTTTAGTCCGTTCATCTGGTCATTTATAGAGTTACATATCTTTGGGCCTTTTAAAAATCTCTTTGTTTCTTATGTTTATCCAAGTTGACAGAATTTTGTGTTCTTAACCTAAAAAGGTGTGAAATGGGTTTTTGCCTTTACCTGGCACTTACTTCCAGTCTTACTAGCTTTTTAATCCTTAATCACTAAAAGAATAGAGAAGGAAGACAGCCAGTTTGCTGATGAGTGAGTATCAGTCATGCAATTTGTTACACTGAGGTTCTAAATTAGTAAAAGCAGAGCATTTATTTCAGGTAGTCTTTTTATAACTGGGAAAGATAGCATACTATAGGAGTTAAGAAGCTGTCTACAGTAGCAGGAGAGACAGTCTTAAAATTTGTGATAACTATTTGCTTTACATGTTTTAATAGTGTCAGCCAAAAAAAGTATGAGAAATTACTAGTTGTGTCTCAGATCATGCCAGATAAGAATAATTAAAATTTTTATTTAATGTAATCAGAAAAATTCTGATCTTATTTCCTAAGTTGAAAGATGTGTCATGTTCAAAGATCTGTCTCAATAAAATGTCTTAATGTTATCTTTAAGGAAGTTGCACTGTAAATCCATTATGCAGCATCACGTTGTTGTCATAGAAGTTCTATCTGTGATCTGTAGGACTGATGCTTCAGGACTATTTCATGTAGGTATCCAACAACGGTGTGTAACAAACCTGAGAAATTCCTGTAAAAATAGTCAAATATACCTGACTTCTGAAAATCCTTCCCAGTCTGGTTGTGATCTTTGCAGACCAGCAAAACTACATCAAATAGCTTATCCAGATAATAAGCTGGATGTTTATACCTTAAGAGGCTTTTTGCTTCAGTTACTGAATTTACCTTTCTCTGGTGTTTGGGATTATGGGGAAAGTAAGACTTCTGTGGCCATGTAGTTGTAATCAGTGGGGATTTGTCTAGAGTTATGGAAACAGCTAATAATTAGTCAGTTGATGTATATTGAATTTGTATTGGAAGAAAGGGTCTTTACCCACTGCTCACAAAATTGTAGGGAAAATATTTATTGTTTTAAATTGAAGGTCAGATTTGGATAGGAAAATTCTGTAGGTTCTGCTGTGATACATTTTAAATGTCCTTGTGCTAGAACACCACTGCTGATCTTGGGTGTCTGGAGGAATGTTGTCAGTCTGGTCGCTGTGCACATGGGGAGTAATTAGATTTGCATACAGAATTTCACCACCGCTTGGTGGCACTACTTGGCTTCAAAAGGACCTGTTTCTGAGCGGATGAAGTGGCTTTGATTCTGTAGAAACATAGGTTAAGAAGGAGTTTAATGTCTTTCAAAATTTCTAAAAGTTAGTAATGGTTTCAGAAATTAAAGTATGTACTTAACCTGCTAGAGGGATTTGCATTTGTACGTCTCTCTGGAAAAATCTAGCTATCATCTGCTATGTAATTTACAGTATTTCTTGTGTCAATACAGTATTCTCAGGTGATGTATCTAATGTTCCCCAGCTGAATTTTTTTAGCTTTTACTTTAAGTAGTGTACTTCCAGTAATTCTAGAAGATAAAAATTTACTTCATGGTAGTGTTCTTCATAATGCCTTTGCAGTTAGACACAGAACTGCCAGAGCTGCTTATTTGCCTCCTGAAATGTTCTCTGCATTTTCACTTTTTTATTGATGGAAATTTTAGGAAGAGATTCCCCAGTAGATTTTTCTGTCAATAAAGCTAGTAAAAGTTTGTGCCCTTACTCTTAGTTGTTGCTGGGTCCCAGTGTTTTAATCTGGATAATGAAATTGTTGATAAAGTGTGAAAGGAGGAATGTGGGAAGGCAGGAGTTACTTAAATTGGCCTTGCTGCAATGAAAATTATAATGCCAGTATATAGCACAGGAATTTGACAGTGTGTGGCTCCAGGTTGAGACTATGTCCTCTTCTCTGCAAGCCAAAATCTTCTGCAATGAGAGTAGCTGTCTTAGTATTATTATCCCCCATGTAAGGGCAGTAGTGGGGAGACTAGAGCTTGTAAGAATGCAGGTACCTTCCTAAAGATCTCCTCTTGGTGAAATGTCGCACTTGCTGTAGCTGGAGGTACAGCAGCATTGCTGGCAGGGGTGGGCTCTCTGAGGAGGAAAAATTTGTGTGATAATATTTTATTTAGGGAGAGAACTCTGGAAAGCAGCAACTCTGAAAGGGAGAGGGGCATCGAAGTATGATTTTGCTGTGAATATGTTCTACATAACTTAGGATAGGAGGAATGCAGTTTTACTCTATACCTGATTATTTTTGTGTTATTTTCTTAAGCTGCCAGAATGATAAATCTGAAGTCAGTGGTTGGCTTCCTTTTATTTGTTTGTTTTAATTAAAATACTCTCGTGCCTATATTGCTGATATTTTTAAATGAAAGGAAAAAGTGGATAGGCTGAGCATATGGATCACAGCCCTTAATTTTTTGGCAGCCTGATAAATTTTCTCACAAGAAGGATGGGAGCATGGCTTTTATTTAGAAACGAACGAGGAAAAACTCTCTTGTTTTTAATGCTGGTGGCTAATGAAAAATAAACTGTTGGTTGCATTGTGTCTAGATAAAAGCAATTTTTGGTACCCTACTTGAGGCTTAAGAATAAATACATTTGGCTGAAAAACACAAGGACCAGTGATGAGAGATCAACAATATTTTCTCAAACATTTTGTTCTTTGACACAAAAAGTATGTGAGCATGGGAGATTGATGTAAAGGAAAAGAATTTATGTATACATGTAATATAGAAGGGGACCGTTTTGGAGAGAAATAGCATGTATTATCACAGAGTGTTTATCCAGCTTCTGTGTCTCTTACCAGAGTGCTGCTAGTCATTGCCATGTATGTTTGCATTTAGGGAAGTTCAGTATTTGATTGTAGTTCTCTGCTCTAGTAGAAGCTCATGGCAGTGCAGTTCTAATGCTCATGCTACTGACAATCCAAACTAGAAAATGAGCCGCAGGAGTGGTGAGACTGGAGTACCTGGTTCTCCGCTGTGAACAGGGTTGTGGAGTTTTGCATCAGTGTTTTCTGTAGAGGTACCACAACTCAGCAAATCTTTCAACAGTGTAACAAAAGGTTACACTGTGGCTTGCAATAACTGTATTTCTTTAAGTATAATACAGCTTAGTAGTCTTGTATTTGTATTTTTTCTTGGTAACTTAAAAATTTTTAGTATGGGATTCTGATTATCTATGAGTTTTCTGATGTTTTTATGTGAACAGCTATGGATCTGGATGAAGATAACTAGTTTTCCTTGGAACTCAGACTGGTGGTGTATTAACCATATACTTGTATGTAAAGTAGGTGTAGGAGGGCAGTATTCACTGTTGTCCATATTAAACCACCTGTCTCTTCACTACAGAAGATGAAAAACAATCCAGAAATGTTCTGCTGAATTTGTAAGTTTTGAAGAAAATGTATTTGTAATGACTTAGTTTGCAAATACAGGAGCTGGAGGAGGGCATGGTGTGTCACCAGATGGCCCTCAGGTTGTTGGGCTTTGTGGTTCTGTTTCCATCTGGAGGGTGGGTGGACCTGGATAGCTTTTGAGAAGAGATAAAATGGAAAATGAGCAATAGGCATTCTTGTAATGATCAAAGTATTGTGATTTTACTTTTGGTATTCATATTGCTAGGTAACTTGCAAAACTCAAGAGGTATGAACTGTGCACGTTACTATAGAGAAGAGGGAAAAATATTGTCCCACTGTTCTCTAAATAACTGGGTTGTTTCTTCTGAAGATGCATTTTGTTTATGCTGATACACTTATAGTTCCTCCATTACTCTGAACCTTCATTTTCCAAAGATTCTGAAACATGATGGAAGAAGATCCATGCTTGATGTTTGCTGTGATTAAGTTAAAGGAATCGACTGCATAATAGGGTGAAATGGAAGGAGATGTCTCTTTAGTCCTGTGCCATGATGTACTTAAGTTCTCTCTGGGCTGTTTGTTGCTTAAAAACTTGTGACTTTGGTTCAGTCTTTAACTTCATCTGACAAAGGTTTTCTACAGGAATGCTTTTGTTAGCTTTCTATGATTACATAACAAAGTCTTGAAGAAAAATCTAAATGGAAACAGTACAAACCTGAAACACCTTTTCTATCTCTTGAATTTTTTAATAATCCCTTGAGTGTCCTGGTTAATCATAAATCTGCTTAAACAACTTGATTTATGAGGAGTTACTTAGCACAGAACAAGTATGTTTTTGCCTCCCTTGCAGCACTGCTAAAAGACTTCATATTCCTTCAGTTACATTAGCTAGGCTGAGTAAATTCAATCCATTAGGAAATGGCTTCTAAGTTTCTGTGCTGCTTATAATCACTCTGTGATTTTAGCTCATCAGCTTATATATATGAATTTAATGAGAAACTTGCTACTAAGACACATAAAAGCACTTTCAACAAACTGAGCCAAATTCTTGCACCTTAATTTTTCAGCTCCAGTGTGTTTTCAAATCTATTGTAAATGCTGGTAAATTAGATTGGTTTTTCTTACCAGAAACTGGCAAATCTCTAACTACTACTTCTAGTAGTAGGTAACAACATAGTACACTTAGCACCAGAGTGTGAGCTTCAATAAACTACTGTTGCATGAGGCAATACTCTTAATTTGGTGTGTTGTCATTATGAAGTAAGAATTTGGAAGTATAAACCTACAGGTAATAAATACAATTAATAATGTACATAGAACAATGGAATTAAGTACATTCCTATCAAAAAGAATTATTAATGAACAGAAAGTGGACAGCATAGATCTGATGACAGGAAGGTTGCATCTAACCTGAATTACTGAGTGACCTAGGAAGCTTGCTCAGAGGGATTACTGAATAATTATGTTAATATGCAATTATCACCTCATTTCTTCTGTAGTAACCTCAAGATGTAGTGTAGTAAGGGTGTTATAGCAAGTGCTGATAGTTTGCAAAAATACTGATGTTCAAGATTTTTGAGACAATAAGATTAGCTTAAGGCATTTAAATGATGATCTGTCAGCTTGAAGACAAAACTGACCTTACGCTTTTTTAATTCTTGGACTTATCTGGCTATAGGCAATCATATCTGCAGAACTCATTATGATTTTAAAGACCGATATTTCATTAAGAACAACAATATTAAAAATATGTAAATTTATAAGTACTTAAATAGGGATGGAATGTCACTTAGTTGGCTAAATAATTGGTTGTTTTCTACTTTTAAGTATTAAATAATTCCTGTGTAAGAAATAGCGTACCATGTAAACTAGGAATAACACTGTTAACTGCACTACAGTCATTCTAGGCTTAACTGAAATAATTGAATTTTGCCTAGACTCTTACCTATGTAAGTGTGTTTCAAAGTTACAAGCCTGGGATTGTGTATGCTTGTGTAGACTTTGAGAGTTGCCATTTCTATGCTTCTGTATCTCCCAGGTATATTGCACCATGTGCTTAAATAAAAGTTACCTCAACTGTATTGTGCATGCCCTGGTAAAGGATATACCAAGCACTATTTACAGCAAATTTTAAGTTTGATCTCAATGTTTATTTTTTTCAAATACAATAAATAAAAATTCATTACTGTACATTTTGACATGATTAATAATATGTGTGGTTTTGACATAACATGGAAGAGAATTTTAAAGCTGCTGGAAATGCACAAAGAATACTGCACCGCTTTAGTTACATCTTAGTTGTTGTAATGATTTATTTTTGCTTCTTTTTCCCAGACTGTTCAGATTAGGTAGTGTTTCTGTTTGGGTGTTGCACTTTCTGAATGGTACAAGTAAGATGATAACCTTAACTCAAAAGCAATGACATTGAGGACTGTTTTCTTGCACGTATTTAGTTACAGCTATCATTGTTCTTGCATAAATTTCTACACGTGGAGCACATAATATAAATGAAGTATTGCATTTTGGCTCAGTATCATCACAAGACTCTAAATTACTGCATTCTTAAAAGATATTTTATATATTTTCTTTAATACCAAGCTGTTAAAACTGCTAACTTTTTTCATGTTGTCCTGCACATGTCAATTGTGCCACCCTGATAGCTGAAAAAAAAGTGATAATTAGCAGAAAATTATTAAAATGTAACAACAATATTATTGATAGAGTAAGCATTTCAGGCTTGATTCAAAGACTGAAATCTGTAGGGACATCTGTATTATCATAGAAGACTTCTAATCAGATCCATATGGAATAGCTCAGCATCTCCATAAATACACAATACGGAAAGGAATCTCTTACAAGATGGCACAGTAATGTTTTGGATATTACTTACAATAACTCTGAAGAGAGTCTCAGTTTAAAGGTGATGATACAGTGCCCTAGCCACCTTTTGAAGTTAAGCTTTAATACTAATATTTAGCATCAGGACGGTTTTGTCTGTAGAGCAACATGGTTTTGTCGTCATCTCGTAAACCTGTGAAAAGTTTTCAGGAGCCGTTCTGATAATGAGGGTTGCAATCTCCAAGCAGGCACGACATTCTCAGTTTGCCTCCCCGCTGTTCGGGGGGTACGGATGAAGTTGCTTTAAATGGGAAGCGTCTGTTCTTCCTCTGAACCCCTCACACCAGAACAGATGGGTGGAACTTGGAACATGGAAGGTTTTACCTCAGAGGTGGTAACAGTGAAGCCACTCATTAACACTGAATTTACCACTTCGTTAGCGACGTTGCTTCCTGTTGAGAAAAGCTAATACAGGCTCTCAAATTGACTGAGCATACATTTGTCTACCTCTGCAGTAATAAAATGAAGAAAACCCACATCTTTTCAGCAAGATGGGCTTATAAATTTCTTCTACGCTTTTTCTGGACGTTTCTATATTCTGCTGTATGATATTGTATGAAGCTTTACACCTTTAGGTTGTAACATTTTTGGAGCTGATGTGCATCGTTGGAGGCTTTGATTCTTTTGACTTTTGAGTTACTGATTCTTAGTACATGTTTGCACTGCCCATTTCTAACTAGCATATGTGATGTAAAGGCTCCTGCTGGGTGGTGCATTATCACCATTTTAGGGTGATAGGTTTGAATGTGATCTTATGGGAAGTCTCTATTTTGACGGAATATGACCCATCTTGAAACAGAAATGTAAAAATATAAGAAATGGGAAGATGAGAAACCATGGTTTCTAGTAGAACCTTTGCATAAAAGTATGTTATAGATAAAATACAATAAAGTATTTCACACACTTAAAGCACATATTATGCAAGTGACATGAGTCTTGCTGTATTTCTAAATTAGCTAGTTTGATGATCAAATAGCAAAGAAAATGGGGGGTTTAATGGCTATTTTAATGATATTTGTACTCCAAATATAGTTACTTTTCAAGATAGTAACTACTAAGTCATATTACATCAAGGTTTGTTCTTCTTCTGTCTTAAAGGATATTAAAGTATATACTTGTCCTTTTGCTGTTCTGAAACAAAAGAAGCGGAGTAACAATTTCCATCGAGCTGAAGCTAGTTTTGAATTGTGTAGATAGCTATTGTAATGTTGAATTGAAAAGCTAACAAAAATGCTGACCTAATGTTAGTGTGTGATGTATAAAGATGGAAGTGATGTTGTTTAACCAGCTTGTTTTCTCTCCTTAGGAAAAAAGGATGTCAAGAGTGGTCTTCCTTGATTTTGATGAAGGACCATTGCAGGGAGCCATGGATATTAGTTGTGAGTTCTAACATCTTAATTCAAAGAGTCTACGTAATGACTGCTATTAACTGAGCTCGATTCAAAATGTTAATTAGTAACTGAAACTAAGTATGTGATGGCAGGAATCAAATCTCCCAAAAGATCAAAGCAAATGGTAAAATACGGATATAGATAGATGTTTCAGGCTCTTAGATGAGTGTGTTTTAATGTCTTAGGCTTGCTGTTTTCTGTGGACCCTTATGCAGCCTTCTGCATAGCATCAGGTCAGTTGCACACATCATACTTTGAGATACATAAAGGTTATTTTCATTTCTTAGATGCTGAAAGGAAGTATGGGTTAAAAAAAACCAAAACCTAAGATGAGTAGCAGATGTCTGGGTAGCTTTTACACCTAACTTGTTTTCTTTCTAGAAAACAACTAAAGATTAAATGCTGTGTGGATGTATTAGCACAGGTTTTTTTACGATCTCATTTCTCTTGCTTGGGGTGGAGGATGTTTAGTCTTTTTTGAACTGAGAGACTGGGGAGTGACTAGTTTGCTGTATAATTATTAACACAGCATAGCCAGAAAGTGTAATTTCTAAAAATTGCTTCCTTGATTGATTTTAGACATATCTCAAATAAAAGAAGTTGTCTTGAAAGAAATAGATTTTTAGCAAATTCAAAATGTGTTTATATTGCAGTGTGAAGAAGGGTGATCCTGAAGAAAACTGTAGATTAAAATTGCTGTTATTTATTTCTGTGATTGCCTGATTCATTACTTGCTCTTTTTCTTTTAGTGTAAATGTACTTAATGGACAGACCAGCAATATGGATGATTTAGAGATAAATGCTGACGTCACTGGTGCTAAAGAAAAAGAAGAAATCCTATGTGATGATAATTTCATATCCGAGGAAGAATGTGGCATTCCTAAACCACAAGAGAGTGACACGTCATTTCAGAAGAACAGTACATTGACTTTGCCTGAGGAGCTATCAAGGGACAGATCTGAAAAAGCCTTAAGTGGAGGCCAGACTTCTCTATTTATACACACCGGTGCTCCTACTGTTTCTAGCGAAAACTTTATCTTGTCTAGAGGAACTGCTGTTAATGGACCAGTTTCACACTCCACCTCAACTAAGACTTCCATTATGAATAAAGGCAGTGTTTCATTAACCACTGGACAGCCTGTAGGTCATCATGCAGATTCCTGCTCAACTTTGACAGTGGTTCATGATCTTCAGCTGCCTGCAAAGAGTACAACACAGAAATCAAATCAGCACCAAGTTTTATTTTTGTTACCTGATGTAGCACATGCTAAGAACCTGACTCATTCCATTAAAAATCTACCTACCTCTGCTTCAATTGGTTGTGATTCACAGAAATCAGTAGGAAATAGTGTAGATAGCACTTTAGTAGGCCAAGTAGAAGTTTGTGAGGATGATAAAAATTTACTAGTAAAAGATGATTGTGTCGATACATTAACAGGCATTTCCTCAGGTACAGGTGGTTTCAGATCGGGATGTGATCCCAGCTGGGATCCACAAAAAGAGTTTATACAGTTTCTTATGACAAATGAAGAGACAATAGAGAAGTCTCCCATTCACTGTAAAGAAAAAAAGCGGAAAAGGAAAATGGATGTTAGTAAAATAACACGCTATACTGAAGACTGTTTTGGTGATACCAGTTGTATTCCTAGTAAATCAAAACTAATAAGCGTTGACTTCTTAGAGCAGAATGAGGAGCTACAAATAGTAGAACCACAAAAATATTCACTGAGTAAAGTAAAGCCTGAATCCACAGATGAAGAGCTGGAAGCTGTTGATGCTATCCAGCAGCTCATTTATAGTCCCACTAGTAACTGTGCAGAAGATACTTCTCCAGTTCACACTAGCACTTTTCTTTCTAATACTTTAAAAAATAAATGTGAACAGGATGATTCTGAATCGCCATCTACTTTCAGTACAGATGAACCATCATTTTATCCCTGTACAAAGTGCAATGTGAATTTTAGGGAGAAGAAACATCTGCATAGGCATATGATGTACCATTTAGATGGGAACAGTCATTTCCGACATCTCAATGTCCCTAGGCCCTATGCGTGTAGGGAATGTGGAAGGACATTTCGAGATCGTAATTCACTTCTTAAACATATGATAATTCACCAGGAAAGAAGGCAGAAACTGATGGAAGAAATCCGTGAACTGAAAGAGCTTCAAGATGAGGGCAGGAGTGCACGGTTACAGTGCCCACAGTGTGTATTTGGTACCAATTGTCCCAAAACATTTGTGCAGCATGCAAAGACCCATGAAAAAGATAAGAGATATTATTGCTGTGAGGAATGCAATTTCATGGCTGTGACAGAAAATGAACTGGAATGCCATCGAGGGATTGCTCATGGAGCAGTAGTCAAATGTTCAATTATTGGTAGCGACATGTCCCAGAGGAAAACACAGAAAAAGGCATCCTTGAAAGATCCTTACTTAGGATCCTCAAAAAAGTCATCGACATACATGTGTAAGATGTGTCCGTTTACTACTTCAGCTAGAAGCATATTAAAAAAACACATGGAATATTTGCATCCAGCATCATGCATTGATCCCTATGGTAGCCATCTTAGACTAGAAAAAAGAAAAGGCAGCATAATAGAAGAATCTCTAGATTTTGGTAGCAGGACAAAACAGTTAATGAAACAATCTTCTACTTTTCCAAAGAACTCTGTTTTAAAGCAGGATGTAAAAAGATTTGGCTCTACTTCGCAGTCCAGTAGCTTCACAAAACTTCACAAGAGACCCTACAGGATACAGAAGGCTCGGAAAAGCGTTTCACAGTTATCTGTAAGTGTGTGCAATCTAAATTCTACAAACAAGACCTTTTTGATTAGAAATAGCATTGAACAGAAACGTAAATGTTTTCATCAAGCAGCAAAGCAGAAAGCTAGTGTCAAAACAAGCAGTAATTATTTGTATAGACACAAATATGAAAACTACAGGATGATTAAAAAATCTAGTGACTCTTACCCTTTGCATTTAAAAAAGGAAGAGTCCGAGACTGTCAATTCTTTGCATTTGTTTTCTTCTTCAAGTAGACCCCATAATAATTGTTTTGTCATGGATTCAAATAATCTTTATTGCAAAAGGGCAGAAGGCTGTAAAGATCGTAGGCATGTAGCTGTAAAAAGAGTGGTTAAAGAATCCAAGAGGGAAGGCTCTATTACAGGAGATGATTTGGATTGCTATCCAGATTTTCTGCATAAAATGACTGTTGTTGTTTTACAGAAACTTAACTCTGCTGAAAAAAAAGACAGCTATGAAACGGAGGATGAAAGTTCATGGGATAATGCTGAACTATGTGATTACACTACACAGTCTGTGGAGGATGAATCTTACAGTGATATTAATCAGGAGCATGTAAACCTATTCCCCATATTCAAAGGTAAAATGGAAGAGCATGAAGCCGGTGATAAATCTTCACTTGGTTATGAGCAGAATGATGGCTTTTATTTTGAGTATTATGAAGATGCTGAGAGTAATAACTTCCTGCATGATTTGCATGATCCTCAGAATTTAGAAAATGTGGGATCAGCATTGCCAAAGCATAATTCAGTTTTCCATTGGACTGATTTGTCGCTGGAAAAGAAGTCTTGCCCATACTGTCCAGCAACCTTTGAAACAGGTGTTGGATTGTCCAACCATGTCAGAGGACATCTTCACAGAGCTGGCCTAAGCTATGAAGCCCGTCACGTTGTTTCACCAGAACAGATAGCAACAAGTGACAAAATGCAGCATTTTAAAAGAACTGGAACAGGAACTCCTGTTAAACGTGTTAGAAAAGGTGAGTTGTTGCTTGTTTGTTTTTCATTTGGGTGTAAGGTAAAGGGAACAAAGAGATTTATTGAGCACTAGACAAGACTTGCTTTATCTTCTTGTAAAGCCTCTCCTCTTGTCCCTGTGATTCGCTGTTGTAATGATTAAATGTATATAATTGTCAAAACACATTAAAATTATTTTCTTTGTAGCGATTGAGAAATCTGAAACTTCCTCTGAGCATACCTGTCAGCTCTGTGGGGGCTGGTTCGATACTAAAATTGGACTGTCTAATCATGTGCGAGGACACCTGAAGAGGCTTGGCAAAACCAAGTGGGACGCACACAAGTCTCCGATCTGTGTTCTGAATGAGATGATGCAAAATGAAGAGAAGTATGAAAAAATCCTAAAGGCTTTGAACAGTCGCCGCATTATTCCCAGACCGTTTGTTGCTCAGAAATTTGCATCAAATGATGACTTTTTATCTCAGAATGTTATACCTCTTGAAGCGTACCATAATGGCCTAAAGACTGAAGATGCATCTGTGTCTGCGTCGGAGGAAGAAGGGCTGAGTTTCCTAAATGAATGTGATGAAACAAAAGCAGTACTACATGATGGGAAAAAAAATCAGTCACTTACACTGATAGAACTCCTGAAAAATAAGAGGTTAGGAGAAGAAAGGAATCCTGATATTTCGCCTCAAAAGATTCATAATCAAACTGCAAGAAAGAGGTTTGTTCAGAAATGTGTTCTTCCATTAAATGAAGACAGTCCATTGATGTATCAGCCACAAAAAATGGACTTGACTATGCAGTCAGGTAAGAAGATGTTTCTAGCTGTCTTGACAACGTTTCCAAAGAATCCTTTAATTCCTAGAAAGTGTGCAAGGGCAGAGTATTTTATTTGGGATTCTGTTCATTTAATTCTTGCTTCATTTCCAGAGGACACTGACTGCAAGAGGTAGCACAGCAAATTTTTCTGACATGTTTTTCCTAAAGTGAAAAAACCCCTAAGCAGCACTGGGGGGGTTTGCATTGAATATAGTTCCTGTTCTGCATACGGCTGGGCAAACAAATTCAAAGCGGACACAAATGAGCCTCAGTAAGGAAGAAGATGTATCCTGCAATAACAAGTTGAAGTGTCCGTGCATATTTGGTAGACCCAACAGTTCTGAAATGTTTGGGCTTGTAACCCTGTTTCTGGGCATTAACTGGTTTCAGAACTAATTAATTTAAATCTCTCTGTGCAGATCAGCATTTGCTCAAACTAGCAGAACTGTTGATACCATTGTACATGCATAACACTCCAAATTGGTAAATCACTGTCAACTGATTTGGGGCTTAGGCAAACATATTCTTACAACATATATTAATTCGTGTTTGTTTCAAAATTGCAGCTGCTGTGAGAAATTGGTGCTTGCTTAGGGCCTTTCTATCCTGAGTGAAGACCTGTGCTGGCTCAAGCTTTGTTGGAATACAGTTGTAGCCAGCAGGTTTCTAATGCACAGTCCCTGACCTATAGCGACAGAGATTGCCCCTCTGTTGAGAATTGTGCCAATGAAACAATTCTATAGTAACTTTCTGGATAACTCTGTATACTAATAGAGCAGGTTTTTAGAATTATGTTTTTAACCTACATGTCATGTAAGAGTCATTTCTAGTCTTGTGAATTCTTACAGCATCCTTTTTAATGTGTATGTAGAGCTTGCATTTACCTGTTTCTTGTTGGACACCACCTTACAATGCTGCAGGATTCTTTAGATTGAGGACCAGAATCTTATTTTTATCCCCCTGACTTTTTTGCTTCTGTTGGTTTTCTTGCTATTACTCAGTGCAGGTTAGTAAAACTGGCAGTGCCTACTACTTTTTCAACTATATTCTTGTCTTCCTTTAAACAAATAAAAACCACAGTCCGATGTGCTCAGATGTTCTTTTAGGGGACTCCGAAAGCGTGGCAATCAATTTTTTAACAAAGGTGGCTTTCTAAAATGACACAGTAGAGGTGGAACAGAATTTTATTTAATGTCTTCTGGATGTCTGCGGTTGTCCTTTAAACCAGGAGATTGCTTAATAAAGGAAGTGTATCTTTGACAGGCTTAACAATTCAAGAGACAATGCTAAAGGAATACTAGCTTGCCAAACCTGACACTGTATTGCTTTCTGTTTAATATTTACTGCTGAATACTAGGTAGCACCTCATCGGTTGTGGTGAGCAACCAGGTAAAAAAAAACACATGCTTGCATAGTACTAACAGTTACAAATGGGGCCCTATAATTATCTTGTGGCTGAGGTAACAGAATTTGACAACTAACGCACTGTGCCAGTTGAGTTCCTAAGAAAATATTTTAACATCAGGTTGAAATTCTTCTGTTTTTCCTAAAAAGGCAGATATTTCTAATTCTGGTTTTAGTTTTTAGAAAGGTTTTTACCAACCCAGGGGTTCTTCTGTAACTTGCCTGAAAAAACAGCATGTCTTCTGTGGGCTGCTGGAGAAATAGGATTCTTTCTTTCCTGCAAACAGAGGCTTTCCAACTGAGTAGCTTTTTTTATTCTTCTAATAATTTATTAGTAGAGAACTTGAAATACTATTTGACCAAAAGAATACATCTTTAGTAAAATGAGGGGAGAAACTTTTCGGTGAAGTGTTGAGCAGGGAATAAGTTATAATGGTTTCTTTGGTAAGTGAGGAGTTCAGCATTGTTTCACTGTTTTCCTGTGATAAATAGCATGTTGCTTTGTTGATCATTTATTTAGCACAAAGATTTTAGAAAAAAAACTTCAAATCATTAACTTTCATTATCGATTGCGCATCTAAAGTAATGAACAGAAAATGCACTGAACAAAATGTTGTGTCTAACAGCTGTTCAGTGGTGTGTTTTACCACCTTTTTCTCCGAGCCTTCAACAGCAGCCTAATTTAGTATTGAGCTCTTCAGTCATATGAGTAAAACACTTTTAATTACCACTTTGTCAACTAGACTTTTTAAATTCTCTTTACTGGAAATGTTGCAAGCTCTGAAATTTCTCAATGGAACTGTGCTGTTCAAATTGCAAGAGTATATTTTGGGATTAGAGCTTCACAATGTGGAGACCTGTAGGAACTTGGTAGTAGGTATTAAATGCAGAGTAGCCTAATGGGCTCAAGTTGCCTCCTTTCTGTACTTTTTCAAATAACATGGTTTGGCTTAAAGCACTACATGGAAAACTAATAACGGTTAACTTGGATCCTTCTAATATACTAAACAATTGCGTCAATGCAGTGAATATATTTTAAACCATCTTTATTGCAGAAAACTTTTTACAACGCTTTGAGATTTCATTTTTTGAAGAGAGAACTGGATTATAGTTTTCTTTTGAATGATAGGTATGCCTGTGAAGCTTAGAACGTGTGTGCATTGCAATACGACGTTTACAAGTGCTGTTAGCCTGTCCAACCACTTACGCGCTTATGCACGAAAGAAGAGTGCTGGACTTTTGACTGGGACAGGTATGTTTTGTTACAGATGTAAAAGCAAGTCTGTCTATGATACATTTTCTTCATCAGACTGGACAAAAGCATATGTTAATTCAAAATAATTTTGAAGCTTCTGCTGGTAAAGAATTTAATTGCCATAAAACTTCAGCAACTTTTAAGAAAAGGTATGTTGCTGTTGTCCACTCTCATGTCTGATTTTCATTCTTACTCATTTATTTTGGATCCAACACTTAAAGGTATGTAAGCAAAACTAAGAGATGGTTGCTTAAATTCATTCTACAATACCACAACTTCCAACTCAGCTAGCTGACCTTCTAATGAAGTATTTTAAAGTACCTCAGAAATGAGAGAGGGGAAAAGAAGAGGAAAAAAACAAAACAAAAAAACCCCCACACAACAAACTGATGAGCAGTTTCTACAATCTAGTCAATATAATTACTAAGAATACTGGAGTTGAAATAGGAAAAGCTAGTTATTTTACAGTTTGTGTATTCCTAACAACATACTGTGTGTTGTTGGTTTCATTTCTTCTTTGACCCACAACCCAAAACCTGTGGTCTGGAGTGAGTCTAGTACATTGAGGTTGTTTATTATTATTATTATTAAAGCATACTTAATTTTGACATTTCTCTAATAATCCATATTTTTACTTATTTCCAGAGACCTGCAGTTTACTTGGCTGTAGGTAATTTCTGAGTTTACTTGGATTATTGGTGAGATTAGTGGGACTTTGCATGATAAACAGCAAATTGGGGAACATAGATGAATTACAGTGAGGAGACACAAAGTCTGGAATATTCAGTGATTAAGAAGGGAAATGATCAGTTTTCTGTGTCAACAACCTTTTTTTTCATCCTCAGATGTAATTACTTATGCTGAGAATGACAAACCATTTCAGGCTTTCTCTGCAGAAGCTTAAAAGATATATTTTATAAACTGGGCCTGTGGCTGTCAGGTCTCATGTTTTAGGGAGTTAGTACTATAACAAAGTTGACTTAGCAGGAACTGAGCAGATTCTGTAATAGCTGATGTGTAGGAGAGTGTACCTTCAGTGATTCTCAAAGTTTTTATATTTACTCACTAGAAGATGATAATAGTGGACTTAATTTACTACCACTGTGGTTTGATACCTGCCCTGTGGTAAGATAGTTTGCTTATATACCTACTGGTGAAATAAATACATAGCTATTGAAAAATAAGTTGCATGGTGAAATCGTAACAGTAATTCCTTGGAGGAGGTGCTCTGGCAAACAAGATAGCACACACAGGCTGAATCCTGGACAAGCTGCTCATACCTCAGCTTCCCTTTTGCTAAATGGGAAGAGTGAAGGTAGCTTGTTAAGGTGCTTTTGGGGATTTTTGTTTGTTTTCTTTAAGAGTATTTTGTTAGCAAAGTAGTGGTATACTTAGTGGAACAGTTCCTACTTTCATTTAAAAGGACCAAAAGACTCCTGAGTCTTGCATCACTGGACCTAGAAGTTTGTTTAAAATTAGGTTAGAAAAAAAAATAGGTTAAAACCACAGCTTAAAAAAAAACCCATTTGATCTCAGTAGCTGGGGCTGAGCCAGATAAATAGCCTGTACAAGGTGGATAAAAGCCTTTGACAAAACCCAGTGACTTAGGCTTAAGTTATAGTTTATACATTAGTTGCACAATGTTATTTTGTATTAACCTAGTCGTTACCATTAAAAATGTTGTAACTCTGTGACGCCTGTAAACTTTGCTCATTGACATTTTGAGCAAGCTCAATGCAAGACTTGTAGACCAGAAAAAGCTTCTAAACAGTGGTTTTATAAAGTGATATTTCACTTTATATTTTAAGTTTCGTGAAAGGAATTATTTTAATGGAAGATTTCATTATCATGCACTAGGTTTAAATTTTGCTGAGTGTCACTCTTAGGGACATCTCAGTTTTTCTTAAAAATGATTGCAGTTGAGAGCAATTTTGAGATGTCTTCAGTTTGGCTTCAGCCTAGAACTTGTATGAAGACAGCGAGGATTCATTTGTAAAAGTTCCTCCTGTTTTCCCGAAGCCTTTCTTACATCTTTTAAAGTAAACTTGTCTCAGTTTCTTGCTGCAATTAAATAATTGTGTGCAAACATGAATGTTGTAAGTCTTTTATTTGGCCATTGTTACGGGAGCTGTATAGGCATTACTGCATAGTAAGAGAAATACAGTAATCTCTGCATGTCACCAAAGTGAGACCTTTCCTAGCACTTTGGTGGCTTACATACTAGCCTTCTGCTCAGTTTTTCAGTTTGTCTGGGTATGGGTTTTTTGTATTGACTACTGTCATAGTGCTTTACTAGCAGGTGCCCTGCTTCTTCAGTCAGTAATTTGATGACATTTAGATAAATCTCAGCTTTTTCCCCAAATGCAGCTACACAGTCTTAGCAGCATATTAGACGTAGTTACGCATTATGGTAAATTTTGAGAATGGGATCAAACATCCGAGAAGTGGCATTTTCTAGGCTGTTGACTGTTCAAGTTTAGTGTTGATTAAACTGAATTTGTGCCTGTCACTACACAGTGTGGATCCACTGTCTGGTAAATGCCTGTCTAGGTTCATTGGGGTTGGACTAGATGATCTTTCGAGGTCCCTTCCAACCCCTAAGGTTCTGTGATTCTGGGTTTGGACAGTTACTTGCTTTTGTATTACCGCTTGCATGGTGGCCTTCAGATGTCTGACTGGAACATTAATTTTGTTTTGGTGTTGTTATGCAGTCTAACTTTGAACAATGTAATGATTTAATCACTCATCTGGAGTAGATGTTGATTTCCTTTTATACCTGTTTTGATAAATAGCAACGCATTAGTGTTTCTCAGAGCATGTGGCAAACTTGCTTCTTTTCTCTGCTTATCTTAAGAGCATTGGACAGACTTACACAATATCTTCAAAATGCATCTCGCCTTTCTTGGTACAGTTGTATATCCAGCTTCCTTCCTTTTCTTCTCTCTAGGCTTCTCTTCCCCCCTAAAGTATCTTGAGTCTTTCTTGCACTCTGGCTTTTTACGTCTTCTCTTTGTCAACGCTTTTCATGTACTCAGTCTGTTCTTCCAGCTGTCAACTTCTGGGAATCGCCACACTCTTCTTTGGTCTTTGATTCTGTAGATGGAGACTGCTTTTTTGGAAGTCTTGGAGAGAACAGTAAAATACAGAACAAGGAGTCTGGCCCTCGAGCCAATGGTATGACTGAAGTAGCAGTTCATGTGCGGCCACTATGCTTCTAAGTATTTTCTCATCTTGCTTTGTCAAGATTGTAGCTTCAGGAGGTTTACACTGTGGAAGCATATGTGGCTACATCAGAAATCTGAGATCCACTGGCTTTGTATGTCTCTTTCTATGCCGCTACAGTTATCACTGATCAACTGGCATGATGAGTTAATTTTTAGTATCCTGTAAAACCCTTCAGGGAGAAAATGACTGGAGGGTTTGTTTTTATGCATTTTACTGTGCCATCATAATGAGGATAGATAAGAAGTGATTGACTTTGAAAAATTGGTGAATAAATATACAAGAGAGAGAATGTATTATGTTTTACTTTTTAATTGGCGGTGGTTTTAAGTGGCCAGTTAAATAGCTTAGGTATGCTGTGACAAAAATAATATAGTCTGGATAAAGACCCAGCTTCGGTCTCCCTGAAATGAGGAGTGTTCAATGTTGGGGGACACGAAGAATTTGCAGAGCGTGCAAATTACAGTAGACGCACTTCTTGAACCTCAGACCAAATGCCATGACCTGAAGGATCTGTAATTGTGACTTCTCTAGTTCACATCATAGGCGTGCGTATTTTAGCCTCCTATCTCCATCTGCGTGTAGTCTGTCTTGATAAGTGGGCACACAGAGGTAACAACGTTGTTTATATGCAGCCTTTTTGCCTAGCATATATTTTTCTAAATAGCATTCTCTAAAATTGAGTGCTTCAAGGAGATTCCTCCAAAGTTCATCGTCTTTTAAATGGGTTGCTTCTCTCTCATGCTGTACAAGAGGTTTGATGAAGTGGTGTAACCGTTTACAAAAAGTTCTGAAATAGCAACTAGGGAGCAGCAAGTGGCCAAAATTGAGGGAAGGTGGCTTCTTCCAAAAAAGAATTGGACCTTTATGGAGAATGAAGGATGATAGTTTGGGAGCTGTGATAGCCACAAAGTAGTCTTTAATGGTAGGTAGTTTCTCCCTGTTCCTGGCAACTTGCTGCAATTTCCATTAAGCTTACTAGAGCTAAATTATCCTCGGTTTCTTCCCAAAAGTGCTAATACCATACTTTTTGAGGTAGGCATGCTTTATTCCAACAAGGTATTGGACAAATAGTAACTGAGTTTTGGTCAGAACACAGCTATGCTTCTTATGGGTGAGACAGTGGTGTGACTTACTTGATGCTTCCAAGCACTTGTAAACATATCAGCAGAGTGCTTAAGTGTGCATGTGACTTCCATTTAAACTTGTAACTCTCTGGGTAGACAAAGCCAAAATTAATGCGACAGTTCCTGATCCATGTCTCTGGTAACGGGTATTGGAATTATGGTTTTCATCAGCTTTACCCAGGTTTTACTTCCTCCACTTACTTTCCTGCTTCATTGGAGTAACATCAAAATGTACTTGTGCTGTTTTGTGCCCCATAAAACATACAGGAATATATTCACTAGATCAAATGACAAAGGGAACCAAAAAAACCCCAAAAGCCTTGGAAAACACAGGTTTTGTATTCGTAGTATTTTCTGTCTTCTGTAACAGCTTCTTGCTTGGGCAAACCTACTTCAAATCTTGGCTACGTTCCTCTGAGAACACACAGAGTGATCTGAATGTTTTTTTCTTGATGTCTTTTACTGTGATATTTTCTGTTCTTTGTTTTGTAATTTCTCTGCCTAGAGCATCCCTTGTAAATGGCTCAGGAGATGCCCATTGTTTTGTTTTCCTTGTTTTCTCATTGTTCTTGGAATGGGTACCTTTCAAGGAAGTAGAAACTACATCTCCTGGTACATTATGGCGGTTTTTGTTGCTCTTTGATTGCATGGTAGCTCAGGGAGGGGGTCCTAGAAGATCACTCACACACAAAACCGTTAGGTTTCAGGAACTCTGTTGCAGTAGATCAATTCAGGTCTAGAGAGAAAGTGAAAGATCTCCTAAATGCTTAGGATGGATGTGAGCAGAATCAAATTTCATAATGGGAATGAATGCCTTAAGTTTGCCAACATGAAGGAAATTTGCTAGTTCTTGTTTCAAATGCATGTAGGCTTCTCTAGAAAAACCCTGCTGTCTACTGGGTGGGGTTTTTTGTTTTTACTCATTCAACTAACTGATACCAGATGCAACTCATGGATGCGTTTGCATTTGGATAGTGCTGACTTCTGTTTCCCTGCTTCCCATGATGTTCTGCGAATCAGCAATGACAAAGCTTCTGATGTAATAACTGCTTCGGATAAGTCGCCTCTCATGCAAATAGTTTTCTTCAAGGAACGGATGTCTGGGTTTCAGTATTTTATCTGCTTACATTTCTGGTAATGTTGTTACTGATGTTGCAGTATGTGAAATGTTTATACTACTTGGTAGTTCCTACAGTGTGAATGAGTTAGCTTCTTTCTTCCTAATTAGAAAAATGCGCTTTTGATGAGAGCATAAAGCATGAAGAATCCCCTACCTATTTGCTTTTCCACAAGTTATCTTGGCCGTTTCTCTTCCCCCCCGCACCCCCCAACCCTGGATTACTGCCTTTATATCCAGACTGCTTCCACTGTTGCTATCAGAAAACATGCTGTTGAGCCTCATCTTCCTAATGATGGCTTGGCCCAGGGTCTGAAAGAAGTCTGTTTAGGTTGGTATCTGCTTTCTACTTGTTTGATTAGTTCTCTGTTACCTTCAAACCTCAAAAATTCATTCTATTTTTTCTAGATACTCTAGGAATCTTTAAAATCTGGGGATGGAACTGGGAAATGTCTGGTGTATCTACAAGTTAAAAGTTTGGCAACAGGGTAAAAGCTTGAAAGGTGCTCATTTGGAGGACGTAAGGAAAATGAAGGATGCAATCAAGACTATGCGTTCTTTAAATCAGCGGGTATTGCCTCACCAGATGATGTCTTATGCTTCCGAATGCAAAGAGGTTTATTCTTTTTTATATTACAGGAGCCAAAACTTAGACAAGTGTAACAATTTTTTTTCTTTAATTATTATTTATTTTACTGTTACAGTGCTTCAGTAGCATAGCATTATGCCTTTTTGGAATCAATAATGCAACTTGTTACTGTCTTTCAGGTTTCTGTGGAGTTTTAGTGTCAGTGTCTTGTGTTTTGAAATAGAATGTAGCTAGATAATACTTTTCCATCCAACCAGTCCCAAACTTCTTGGTTTTTCTTGAGCTTTTTCACCTGTTTTCATCATAACAATATTAACTCAGTTTAATCCCCTCATCTTCCAACTTTGGCTGCTGCTTAGAATCTCCAGGTTTTGTTACAGATTCCTACTAAATCTGTTTATGGGGGATACAGACCTCAGTGCTAACTGAACCCATTTGCTATGTGTTCTCTGTTCACACATATTATTCTCATACATCATTTCAAATGCTTAGGCTGAATTTAAAAAGTGGTTTTGCCAGCCCTGTTGGTTGTCCTGATACCAGCTCCCACTGCCAAGGATTAATACACAATTTTTGCAAGATGCATTAGAATTCAGACAGGAGTGAGGGGGAAGCTTCATTTAAATTTCTTAGAATAAGAGGACAAACTTCTGCTTTGTGTTGAAAACAAACAGACGGTGGTTTATTCAAACCAGAGGTTCTTGATTATATTAGCTGAAAGCTACAACTTTGTGAAGTTGTAACTTGGTTGAACATAAGTGGTCTTATGATGGTACTTGAACTACAAATGAAGTTCCAAGATTTTGACAGCAGTTTATGCGTGAAAGGGAATTTCCAGTGGCACTTTGCTTCTGTGTAATTCTGCCATAGGTTGGTAGGTGCTTGCTGATATTAAAACAACAGTTTAATGCTGAATGTTAGTTATATAGTCTTTTAAAGAGCAGGCGCTGTGCTGATCTAAAAAAATTGCTTCATGTGTTTTGCCAATAAATTTCTCAGAGTACACTGTCATTGTTTTGTATTTACATTATAATTAAATGTAGAATAACAAGGAGGCAGATGTCTCTTCACTACTGCTATAGGGGATGCTTACTAAATAGCTCTGTTTGCTTAACACTCATTGAAGTATCACTTTCACATATGGAAATTTCTCTTTTCTTAGCTTTAGACTGTAAGCAAAAGAAGTCAAGGTCAAGATCTGGAAGCAAGAAAAAAATGCTGCCATTACCTCATAGTGCTGATGAAGTTTACATACTCAGATGCAGGTACATAGGGTTGTTTTAATTGAAAGAATGTGTTCTTAAGAACTTGCTAATCTCAGTCATAAGATTTAAGATCGTATCCTATAAACAAGTTTGTGATTAAATTGAATAACAGTGGGGGGAGCAGTTGTTTATTTTAATTAATTTGAACGAGAGGACTTGAATCAGTCATACTCGGGTATTAGGTTGCCAGCTGTTTAGTTGAAATCTCATTGGTCATGTCTAAGTAATATTCAGCCCTTCCAAAGAAAGTTCATGTGTGAACAGTAGATCAGTCTTGGCCATATTAAAAATGTAAGAGGGTAAATTGTATAAACTGCCAATTTTTTTGTGCTCCCAGTTACTGTAATTGAACTCACCAAAGTTTTCAGGTAAAATATGTAGAAAGAAAGAAAAGACTTTGCACTTAATGTCTTTATTTTATGATTTTGGAGTAGAGCTAGATATATCGTGGTGCAATAACTTTAATATTTGCATAGGTTTTGTGGTCTGGTCTTTCGAGGACCTTTGTCTGTTCAAGAAGACTGGATAAAGCACTTGCAGCGACACATCGTCAACGCAAATCTTCCACGGACTGGAGCTGGCATGGTTGAAGTCACATCACTACTTAAAAAGCCTGCTTCAATTACTGAAACTTCGTTTTCTTTACTGATGGCAGAAGCAGCATCATAGAATAAGGAAACATTTTGAATTTTAATTGGATGTAAATTTGAAATACTTTGTCATTTTTTAAAATAAATTGCTACACTAAATTATGTTTATAAATGCTAAAGATGGAAAAATAGAGAAAGTGGATTACAGTAACATCAAAATAAATTGAATACTTAACAGTTACAGTAAGTAGTCTTTATATTTTATATAGGGTGGAAGATGTGTTTTTAAGGTTTATTATGTTTTTGTCAGTTACTGTGTTCACTATCAGTACAAGACCATTACATGTATGGCAGCCATTTTTAAATTGTTGCACATGGGTACTTAAAAAACAGATTTTAATAAAACAAAGAAACCATGTTCTCTTCAGTGTTACCCAAATCAAGGCTCTGTTTATTCCAAAAAGAATTGCATAGTAAAATAAGATATTATTCTATTTTGTTTGTATGTATGTAGTGTTTTGTATAATACCAAGAACTGCTAATACAATTTACTCAACTTAGGGCATTAAATATCATGTACTTCATAGTTCAAGAGACTGTTTCATTCAAATAGGGCAGTTAGTACTATTCTATCTAGGTGTGTAAGTGTTTTTTTTAAATCACATGAGGCTTTTTGTACTAAACAGTGGAGGGAAACTTGTTTAAACAAATTTCTAAGAGAAATATGTACATAATACTGGAAATTTGTGGTAAGGAAATATTCTTTACTTCAGTTGCATTTCTCACTGACAATAAAGTGGTGCATCCATGCTACCTCCTACTTGTCAACAAAGATGGTATTTACCCTTACGTTTTTGTATCATAGTAGACTCAGTCCAACTTTCTTTATTACAAAGCATCTTTTTGTTAACAAGTTTGTTTCTTTTTGATGATTTACTTAAAAGTCTGACTTGCTTACAGAAGTTTGCCTCTCTACTATTTTATTTAACACTGTAGAAATGTACTAATAAGCATTGCTCACTACACGGTTAGAGTAGACTTTTCATTTATAATTCTGTTTAAAAGATTGATCATTTTAGAAAATTCGAACACAGATTGAAATGTTTCTACATATGAAGAGAATGTTTACAACTTAAATTTTAGAGCTTGTTTTGGATGTGATTATATGTATGAAAACTGTAACACTATGCTCATGCTAAGGACCTACTTACAGAATTACTGAAATAAATGTGCTGTGAGGATGGAAATATGGTGCAGGTGTCTTGGTCATGATGAATTGTGTTTGTTCATTTAAACTGTCTTCAGAACATGATTTTTTGTTTAAATCAAACCAGGTTCCTCTACAAATCAATTTTGTATGCAAGTAACATTTCATTTTGCTCATATAGGGTAACAGATACTGTAGTTAAGCCAAGGATATGCATTGATATTTTCTTTATATGTAAATAAAGTTAAAAACAGTTAAAACAAGAGGAGTATTTTGGTAGAGTATATACATACCTCACTGCCAGTGAAATTGCTTTCCTATGGTATATCTCCTTACCAGAAAAATCTCTAAATAAAAAGGTTTAAAGAAAATCTAAATGTCTATAATGTGAAGCATTTATTTGCATTGTGTGAATTAAGTTTGTGGAATTGATTTGTCTTGCTTGAGATTAGAATCTTCTCATGATCTTAAGTAAAAGTACATTTACTTGCAATAAACTGACTTGTTCAGAGATGCAATGCATTACATGTGATTGGTGGAGCATACGGATCAGTGTCTGTCTTCCTGTGGGGCAGGTCAGAGGTAACGCCTGAGGCTGGTTAACGTTCTGGGCAGGCACATGGGCGGGAGATCCACCGCTGTGCGGGACAGCGTCCTGAGACAAGGCCATCCTAGCTCTGTTGAGGCTGTCCTTGAATTAGTGCTGCCAGGTGCAGGGCTGTGCAGGTTACTACAGGTAGCTGTAGCTTTTTTTTTTTTTTTGGCCAAAACTTAACTCCCTTTTCAACTGGAAGATCAACATCAGTACATTTAAAGGCTGGAGGAAAAACATGCTGTAGAGATTTGGGGAAAGAGAAGTGTATTGCGGGCAAATGATGTGTGTGCAGACTGACAAACTTCTCAATGTGTGGGTGATCATGGGAATTTTTTTATATGCTGTGAAAATGGAAACTTACAGCAGTGTGGTGAAACAGGATAGAGGGAAGTGATCAAATCACCTTGAATGTTTATAATGCTTTAATAGAGTGCTTGTTTACCCTTCTCACCAAAAAAAAAGGTGCTTGTGAGAGCACTGCATTTTGTGGCTGTTTAACAGATGACAAAATCAATTAAGTGCAAATGATATTAACCTAGTATTGTTAAGAATGCTTGTAAGGTAAAGCCATACCATGCAGAATTTAGCAGTAGCAAAAAGACTCTATTAGGTTCATAATATTAGTAAAAAACCCTAGTTAATTCTATTTAATTCACTAAACCCCAGTAGCGAGCTGCTTGGTGTAATGCTGGAATACAGGGTTGCATCTGAAGAGCAGGGAGCTGAGGGCCTGATTA
The DNA here is from genome assembly GCA_022605575.1 of Laterallus jamaicensis coturniculus. Taxonomy (NCBI): domain Eukaryota; kingdom Metazoa; phylum Chordata; class Aves; order Gruiformes; family Rallidae; genus Laterallus; species Laterallus jamaicensis. Next base: position 17,876,449 of record JAKCOX010000007.1, read on the forward strand.
GTTTCCAACATGAGATCCTTGAGCTGTGGAGCAGCAGGTTCTCTGCGTGGGTGCACGGGAGCTGTGTGACCTGTTTGCAGCCTTGGCAGCATAGCTTGAACCATGAACTCTTCTGATTATTAGCTGTGTTTATGGTTGATAAGGACTGAATATTTTTAATAATAATAATAAAGTACTCTTAAGCTTTCTTTAGCTTCTGGGGCTATTTGTTGTCTTGGCTTCTGTTTTTTGGAAGTACAGATCTTCTGTCACTACCTATATGGAAATATAAATCCCCCTTTCCAGAGTTGTAGAGATTCTAAATAATCTGGTAGAAGAGAGTTAATTAAATCAGTCACTTTATTATGTCAGTCTCATTTTGAGATGTGTGGCTTTGAGAGGCTCTGGCAGTCAGCTGAAGAGCTGGACTTCCAGAATTGCACGTGTAAACACAAGCGTTGGTCTGTTCGCTTTGGCTAGATTGTTTGGGCTAGAGGCTGCAGTGGCATAGTGATACATGTTTGGTTCATTTTGGTTCCTTATCACAACCTTACGTGTTTCTGGAGTTACTTTGGTTTCTGGTGAAGGTCTCCAAGTAGCAGCCTTAGGAAAATTACAAAGGACTTCTCGGAATGCTTAGGGAAGCCTGGGAAATTGTAGAAGACCACCCCCCCACATTTTGTAAGCTGCTGGCCTATATCCCCAAATTCCAGTGATATTTCCAAGTCATCTTAAAAATTAAAACTCTTGTTTGAATTCCTTGAAAGAGGCTTCTACTGGAGCTTGGAGGGATGACTGTAAAGTTCCTGTGGTAGCCACTGCTAGGTGGTGGTATCTTCAGGCTATAGGGGTGTAAAGTGAGAGATGGAGGCAAGCAGGGAACAACCCAGCTCACAGAGATCTCTGTTGCCATATGCTGCTTTGTATGGATGGTGTGAGTTGCATTAGGTGGACTCTACCCACCAGCTCTTCCCACAGATCTGATTTGTGCTTCCCCAGGGCTCACCTTACCCAGGCAGTGGTGTCAGGAGCTGCTTTCCCTGTGGGGGGAGAAGCAGAGAGCAGGCAATAGCCAACCCTAGCTGTCGGGGTGGGACTGTAACAGCCAAGGGTTATGTCCTTCACGTGTTTGAGCTCTGTGCCTGTTCAAAGTCCTGCCTTTTTGGCCTTGTGCAGGGAAATCACCGAGGTTATTGAGGTAAGTGGGTCGTAGGAGGATTGAGATTCACGAATTGGGGCACAGAGAAGTGCATCTACCCGGGGTTTGGAAAGGTCAGCCTCACAGGACTGAGATAGGGAGATGCGTTTCTGCAAAGCTATTTTGACACCAGGGCTTTTCCTGGGCTGGTTGTGGGTGTAGATTATCCTGCATGTCACTAGTGCTTTAAAGAGGGTTAGTTGCTCCATCTTCTACCTGATTCTGAAAACCTTCAGAAGATAAATGTTGGCTGAAAAATTAACAGCAAATAACAAGTACTTGCTTTTAACTAAATGGTGAGGGCTGTGGACAAGACTGTTCAGTTGAGCATTGTGGTTAACAGACTTTTCCACTTTTTATCACAGTAGGTAATGGCCTGGATACTTAAACATCAGTTTCATATTCAAATAAAAAAGAATTGGTTTATATAGTTTTGACTTCTTTTTTTTTAAAAAAAACACCTTTTTAGGGTGGTACTTATTTAAAAAAAGCTGACTGCATTATGATTTCAGATACTTCAATCCACCGTGCTTTGTAGGTGCTGTTGCCTGATACATGGGTAGCAATTTTGATGTAATGGAAACTTCTGGCCATCGTGCCGGGTCTGTAATCTCTTGCAATAAAATGTTCCTTTTTAACACGGCAGGCTGCTTGGTGTTCTTCCCGTCGACTGGAGTTTGAGCTCCCACCCAGCCCTGAGCAGCTGCGCGGCAAGGCAGAGGGCAGATTTGCTGGCTGTAGCCCTCTGAGAACTCAGAGAAGGGAGGCAGGGAGAGGGCGTTTGCTTTCTGGTGTCAGAGGCCGAGAATGAGGACTGGGATGGAGGCAACATGGCCAGTGCCAGGGGCTCCAAACCTGGAGCCAAGCCCCTCGCTTCAGAGATAGCAACAGCTCTTGTCTGTGTCTGCGTTGTCCCACTTCTTGCCCTGTAAAGTCTGGCTTCACTGTCACCTGTCCCAGTTGGAGGCTGCTCCTCCCTGCAGCACTCCCTGCGCAGCGGGGCCTACCTGGGCGCAGCAGGGCCTACCTGGGCACAGCATGCTCTGAAGCCCCAGCTGGTGTAACTGGTTTGTCCCTGCACTTCCCACAGCCACCTTCTGCTGTGTGGAATGTTTAGGGGCTGCACCACAACCTCTCACACACACACTCGGGGAACAAAAAGGTACAAAATTTATCAAATTTAGCATAGATGTTTTCTCTTTGGGAAGCTCCACCTTGAACCATTTGATTACGTATCTTTAAGCCAGCAGCAGCTGTGAATCATGTTTGTAGCTGGCTGGGAAACTTATCCAAATCCATCCTTACTGCTGTAGTGGCAAACACTGAAGCCTTGAATCCCATTGTGCTCTTTGAAACGGCTTCAGAAAAGAAGTGACTAATGAAGCAGGATGTGAGCGAGCACCATTAACCTGTGTTTTAACCAAATAAGGAATGGTGTGTCACCCAGGGTACATGTCTTGCTGACAAGAAATAATTCTTTCATCTGTCTCTTCCCTGAAAAACAAAACAAAACAAAAAAACCCAGTTGTGTGAAAGTAGAAGAAAGAAAATAACCTTATTTGGATAAAGACACAGGGGGAAAAAATATTTTAAAAACAAACAAAACCCCATCGGTTGAAGCAGAAGCTGCAAACAGGGGAAGACAGTCTAAGCCTGAGGATGACACTTGTTTTGTAGTCCCTGAAATCCGGCTGATGGCTGCATTTGCTGCGCCTCTAAATCTTCAGGGGTGCGTTTGGGTTCCTGGCGCAGAGGAGGTTAGGGCAAATACCCTTAGCTGAACAGCCAAGGAGTTTTAACCCCAAACTGCTAAAGAAATAGGTGGTGACAGGGAAAAGAGGCTTTGAATCCAATTTCTTGCATTGAAAGTCAACTGTACCCATTCCCTATGCCATCTGAAGTATGTTTGCCAGTGCTTTTTAAGGGCTGCGTATAAATCCGTAGACACTTGCTCCTGTCACAAAGGAGCATGAGCTGCTTCCCTCATACAGCCTCAGTCACAAATTTGGTACCAAAATCTGAATTTCCGGGTTCTGTTCCCATGGGGCTTTGCCATTCAGCACCTCCAAAACCCCCTCGTTACTCTTTGGCCTCTGTGGTTTTATAGCATTCTCAGTGAAACAGCCTCCACTACTCAGCCTGGTGTTCTCTGACTGCAGCAGATCAGGACTGCTAATAAATGACGAAAGACCCTGACCCAGAATGCGAGTGCTCTTCCAGGATCCCAAACTCATTTCTTTGCCCTCAGGCCCAGGTTCCCATCTGGAGACGGTGCTTAGCTGCCTCTCGCTGGGCTGCTAACCTGACTGCTTTCATTATCTTCATGCCTAGCTTGGTTTATTTTCCCTTTCCTCAGTTTTTGCTTATATTTATGTTTGCTTTTTCTTCATTTTTCATCTCTCCAGTTCTGTAGGACTTCATTTTAGTGTTGGCTACCAGTGATGAAGCTTTCTGGGGGAAGTCCTACAAGCCTTCTCACTGCGAGCACAGGTAGAGTACTGCCTAGTATTCTTAAAAGCACAGCTAATGGCTTGATTCCTGGTTTATTTTACATGGAGACAGTAGCTGTCTGCACCTGGGAGATGGGGGGAGGAGTTGTTTAGATTGTAGAGTGACTTTGGAAGAGAAATTATATGGAACAAAAATCCCAGGTTCTACCGTTGTTACCAAACCAAGGACTCTGGAGTAGACTTTGCTGTTGGGAGCTGAACACCTGCCTCACCAATTACCTCATGTAGCATGAGCCCATCTGGGAAAGGGAACATCTTGTGCCCTCTTCCAGTTTTGTGTGCATAAAGGTGGGTTGCTGCCTTTCCTATTTTTCCTTCTTTCCCCCCCCCCACCCCCCAACAGCCTTACTGACACCATACGAGTCTTTCGAAAATGGAGCATTTGCTTGAGTGTGTTTTGTTAGCTAGCAGCTGCTTGGCTGCTTTGAGCAAAGGGGAACAGATAGCTATTAAAAACTGGTAAAAACATATTGGAGATAAGAATCTCAGCCCTTTTACTGGCAAATGATGAATGAGATAAGTAGCATGATATTCTTAGGAAATTAAACTGTGATTTCAGATTAAGATGTAGAGATGGGCCAAAAGCATGTGAGCAATCCCCCCCCTGCTACTGCCAGCAGCAAACAAACAAAATCAGGGGCCTTCAGGTTTCTGTGATCTCCTGTAATGTGTGGCAGCTGGCACTCAGGGGTGGGAAGCAGAGGGGGAAGCCCTGCCTTATAGTTGGTCTGTGTGCTGGGCTGGGTAAGTTGTGTGTTGGTCCGGACAATGTTTTCTTTGTGTTACCTTGGAAGCTGAGAGCAGTAAGTATGTTATGCAGGGGTATCTACAGGATAGATGTGTGTCATCTATTTTCTTTCTGTTTTGGGGCAGCATGGGCTTACCTTGCTTAAAAACCACTTCCAGGTTTCAGGTGTCTTCCCTACCTTAACAGACTGAAAGTGTCAGTGGTAGGCACTAAGCAAGTGTCCTGGTCCCGGAGAGACCCCTTCAGTGGTGGGTGAGGGGCAAATCCACGGTGGTATGGGAAAACCAGGAGAAGCCAGATCCTGGTTCTTAAGCTTTCCTGAATGTTCAGTTCTCCATTGAAGTCTGCATGATCTCAGACCTGATTAGTGCTGGGAACTAATTGGATAGGAGAGAGGAATTGTGCCTAGTGCTAAAACAAGTGCTCAGAACAGAACTGGTGTGAGTCCCTAGAAGTCATCTCCCTTTAAAGTGCTCTGCTTGAGAAGTTAACAGGTGGAGAACAAATGCCAAGTGCAGTATCTCTGAAAAACAGGCACAGCTGACACCTGATGTGGAAAATCGTACTGGTACTTCAGGTATTGTGTAAGAAAAAAGAAAAAGTAATTGAACTGCTTTGGGGAGCTGTAACAGGTGAATCTCTGTCTAAAAGTGCACGAAAGCGTCAATATTTTGTCGTTTCTCTTCCCCACAAAAAAAAAGGCTTTTGCCACAGAACAGTAAATCCAAGATAAAAAGGAGAGAGCTATCCCACTGCAGGGTTTTTGCTGAGGTCGTGCAGGATAAGTCACTGCCCGTAAAATAGGAGGAGCAGCAGAGCCCGCGTGTGCTGCGGCAAGGCTGGTAATTAGACTGTAGCCAGGCAAAATCACGAGGGGATATGTAATAAAAGAAAGCTTTAATGTGATTTAAATACCGTGACGGAGCTGCATTCAGTGACAGCCTGGTCGCCCAGTACCGTGCGACGTCCTCCTCTATAGAGATGTGTTCCTGCAAGAGGCTTCTGCATCGGCCATCTGGCTCGGGCTGCGGGAGCGCAGCGCAGCGAGGGGCACGCAGCCCGGTGGGACACACCGATTTGCTCTAACGTCGGCACAGCATCTTCTCCTAACAAAAGCTTGAATATGGCCCAAATTTTACCTTGTGTGCACGTATGTGATTTAAAAGAGATTAAACCCAAAAATGCAGTGCACTTTGGACACAGGCCTATAAAACTTCTTCGCATACTCAAAAGCGTGGTGGGTAAGATGTGCTGGGCAGTGGGGGTTGTGAAGCAGCATTGGGCTCTTTCTCAAGGTCAGTAAAGGTGTAACGTGCACCCACAAATACAAAAGCCTGGTGATGGGAAGGGTGCACTGTCTGGGCTCGCTTCCTCTACAGCTTCCATTTAGTAGGGTGCATCCTTTGAAAGTCCCTTTAGAAGTCCTTTTAAAAGGCACCAGTTTCCCTGTTGCCCATATTTAACTCTATTTTTTGGTAATCGCCTGGTTTCTTCTAGTCAGTGCATAACTAATTTGCTTCTGCTTCTAAACCTCTTGTGCCATTTACTAAATGTTCTTCATGTCTGGCATGTGCGTGTGTTACTGCCCTTCAAAAGTAATGTGTTTATTTACCTGATGCTGGTCCTCAAGCAGAGACCGTTGCTGAGAGCAGGGAGGGCAGCATCCTCTGAAGTCCCAGCCCAAGCTGCCTTGCTCTCTGTCCACAAACTTCTCAGAGAATGGACCTGTCACTTGTCTCTCTGCTTTTCTGTTTAACCATGGTCTTGGCTCTGATGAGAATTGTCACCTTACGTCTCCCTCCTCCTGACAGTGCTGCTTTTTAAAAATTGGCCTGCTTTTTTCTTTCTTTCTTTTTTTTTTTTTTTTTGCCATAAATCCATGGGGATTTATCACCTGTGTTTGTAAGGCTTGATTCAGGCCACACAGTTTATGTTATTGTCCAAAATCATTCTGTGAAGTAAACAAATATTAGGATATTTTACAGAAACTATTGTTATTTCTATAACTTCAGTATTTTAATGTAGATTTAAATGTTTTCATTAAGGTGGGTTTTATTTTTTTCTCAGAAAGTAGGTGGATTTCAGGGCATTCGCCCAGGTAAAGGACACAGCACAGGGGTGAAATGCTCTATTTAAAGGCAAATGAGATACTGGAGCTGCAGAAACTTAACACCTCACCTGAACAGAGAGAAATGCCCAAATATGTCAGTAAAACAGATGTTAGCTCATGCTGGAGCTCTCTAGAAAGATCTCAGCTCTACTGTGAGATACTCCACATAGAAAACAGTTATGCCAGCCGCATACCTTTGGCTTGTGTCTTCTGCTTGCTTGTTCTCAGCACAAAAGAAGGGGCTTGTTCTCAGGGCAAAAAGAAGAAGAAATCTTTCCTGTCCCACCTGGACTGAGGCAGCCAACACCATCACCACATGAAATTCCTGAAGGCAATATAGGTCTTCAGCAGGCGTTGGTCACAGACAACATTCTGATGTTGGTCAGACAGGTTTGATAGCCAAAAGACCCCATGATACCCACACTAGAGCTTGTCTTTGTGCTAAGGCAGTAGTATCCAGAGTGAAGACAAGGACCTGGAATTCTCCAAGACAAGCAATGCTTGCAGAGCAAGATGTACACCATCTTGTTTGTCCTTGTCTTGTTTGCTCCAAACCCAGGTTTTTTTAAATTAATCATTCTGGAACAAATGTAGAGCCCAGTGGGGCACAACGGGTGGCTGTGCTGCTGCTGCTCACAGCTTGTTCTCCTCGCTTAGAGTTGTGCTCTTTCCTTTGACATACATTTCACTGGTTTTGTGTGTTGATTCTCAGGCATAATGAATACTCTGAAATGAGCAGCACCAAGAGAGGAATCAGATTAGCTCTTTAAGTTCCACTGCCTGTGATCTAGAGTAATGAGAGGGCTGACATCAGGTGTGTTGGAGTGGTGTATCTGGGGTGATGGAGATACTGGCTTCTGTGCGCAACTGAGACATACAGTTGTTTCTGAAAAGTCACTCATCGCATTGGATGTTACTGATGCTGTTCAGGAAAGTTGGTAGGGAACTACTTGTGAATGGTTGCCTTTACACTCCAAGAGGATGGAGGCAGGAAATGCTAAAAATATCAACTGTGAGGACAAAAAGGATAATCTGCAAAATTATCAGTGCCAGATAATTGATCTCTGGGATGTTGGATTTCTCACTGTCCTGGACCGTGCTTAAACGTGTCATCAGGATTAAGGGAGAAAATTATGTCTATCTATAATATCACAATAAAATAACTTACAGACCTTAAGGTCATTTCCAGCACCTGCAAATGAGCAGGGTAATGAATTGTTAAGAGATGATGCAGGTAGAGTAATTCAGATGCTGCACCTAACAGTTTTGATGGGACAGAGATTGTACCAAACTGGCTGATGCTGGTATGGGCTCTATCTGCAGTGTACTGAGCAACAACTGCAGCAAAGCTGAAAAGCAACAGCTGACCACCTATAACTCATCTGATGGGTTCTGCAATAAGCCTCACAGAAAAATTTATGGAGCAGATGGGCAAGAAATGTTCATGGCCTTATGTGCCTGCAACTTTCTGTAAACAGATACAAGTGAATGTATCTCAGGAATTCCTCACTGAGGCTCTTGGGTCATGTAAAAACATCAAATGGGTCTGCTGGAGAGGATTCTTGAGCCTTGAAGTGAAACCATCATGGATGCAATTAAAAATAATACTTGTCACTGTTACAGATGTAGCATTTGTTCAGCTAATGCACCTTACAGAAGATCAGGATGATGTAATTAGAGCATCTGGTGCTCCAAGTGAGACTAAATTAAGAGTGACCCATACAGGGTTAGGAATAGGGGAGTCCTTAGCAGGGATTGTCACTAGCTAATGGAAGTGTTAATGTTCTATGCTTCACTTCAGAGCAGGATGTCCGAAGGGTCGCACTAACGCATTGCCCCTGATTCTGTCCATGGTCTCTGGGCCGTGACCCTGAATCGGGGCACCGCTGTGTTTGAGCGGACCTGTTGGAGATGGTGCCCAAATGCCTACTTCCGATTCGGAGTAACGCCAGACCTTGGGTCTTCCCTCTCTCGCACAATTTCAGATTTAGACACCGTGAGAAGAAAGGCTGTTACTCTTCCTGTACCATTTCACATATTCTGAATTGATACAAGAATTGAACAATGACACACACACTTACACTCCCATTCACGCACACACCCGTGAAAGGCAGATAACTTACAGTAGCATTCTCCCACTGCCTTAAGTGGGTAAAAAAACCCAGATGTTTGGTACTTTAGAGATGCAGGTCTAAGGTCACCTTGGTGGACTGTGATTCACATTACTCCCCAGAACAAGCCATTCATTCATGTTTCTATTTCTAACTCTACTAACTCCATGGGTCTTTTATCCTTTCTGAAACCGGCGCAGAGGAGAGGCCGAGTTAATCCTGGAACCAGTGTTTTCCCTTTATTTGAGATCACTCTGAGATGGCTGTGCTTGCATACACCCCACTCCTCCTTCCCACCTCCTGCCCGTATCATCTTGCACAGTAATGGCTTTGGAGAAGGGAAGCGTCTTAGTTTTGTATCTGTACAGCTTTTGGTACCGGGGATTTCATTTGGAGTTTCTTCCTGGTAACATAAATAACGGGTGACTCCTCGAAGCGATGGTTTGTACCAGGCAACAATAACCGAGCTGCAGAACCAACGTGCTGGGCGGAGACTGGTTAGTAACTCGTGGCAGGAGGAGGGGACAGAAGTTGTCACAGGGATGCTCTCAGACAGCTCTGCACCATGACTTAATTCCTCTGTGAGAGCAGAACCAGAAGATTTGTTTCATGGAGTGTATTTGAGACTATTAGCTGCGAGAAACAAGACACAGCAAATGACACCACGTACAGAGCGCCTAAGCGTGGTGTGAGAATCCTGTTACTGATGTATGAGAAGAAAAGGCCTGAAGCTCTGTTTTCTTATTCCATAAATATGCTGTGCTGGAGGCCCTTAAAACAAGATGAAAGTAGAGGGGGTTTTTTAATGTTCATTACAAAGGACTCCTCCTCACACTGGGATGGGTGAATCCCCCTCTCCTACTGCAACTTCGTGTGGCCATTTGTCTGGAGCTTCCCCAAGGTCAGCCCTAATAAAAGGCTATCAAATATGGAGAAATGACAGACTTGTCGGTAAGCAAAGGCTGCCCGTGAGAAGTGCCAGGTAATTTACCTTCTAGAAACAACAGAGCGAAAATTGAATAGAGGAGGACATCCTCTTCAATTGAAATATGTAGTAGAAAGTAATTTAAATGGTATTATTACAATGATTAGGATAATTTAAAAACGGGCAAAAATGTAACACTGAGGCATCAAACTTCATGTAAGAAAAAGGACTTCAAGTGATCTCATCAGGGATTTGAAAATGATGGACAGGAACTGCTGTGTGCAAAGCTCCACACAAGGCTGGATGTTGGGCGTGCTCGGTGCTATACTCAGTGTTTTACAACCAGTTCCTGGGCTCATGTAAGCTCGTTATGGTCGAAAGGTATGGAAAAGGTAGCAAGGAAGTACTAAGTTTGTATCAGGAAACCCTTCTTAACATCAATTCTTCCTAACACCACAGGCAATTTGCAAAAATAGGTAAAAATTTATTAGATGAGTAGTAGAAAATTGTTGCAAAGTGAGGTTAGAAAAGTGGGCAGAGATTCAGACAATGAGAAATGTATTTATCTGAACTAGACCTCTTTTTTTCTTTTTTTTTAAGTGTATTGCTTATTTACTGGAAAAAACTCTGGCATTGTCATAGGCATCTAGGGAAGAGAATCCCATCCTGCCTTAGGGAATCAATACCAGACGTACTCGAAATGTTTTGGTGTAGTGTATCTGAGAGTCATCCAACCTACTGAAATTCTCCCACCTGACACACAGCACCTCAACACTCACTGAGGTATGTGGCAGAGCTACAGGAACAACACTGGACCCTGGGAGCTGGGCTGTCCCTGGGTGGGATGGGGCACCCGAGCTGTGCGTGGCATCCAGCCGACGCAAAGCACCTGTCCTGGAGGGGCAAAGCTGAAAGGAGGCAGCAGAGAAGGGGCCCTGCGGCTCTTGCACTCTCCTCAGAGATGAGACATGGAGGTTCAAATCCCTCCAGGCAGTGAAGGGATTGAACACGGATCTCCCACATCCTGGGTCACTGCCCTAATTACTGGGTTAGTGGATAAAAAGGGAATGACAGCAGCTGTGGTGAATCCAACCTCTTATTTCCTTTGTGGTATTTTTTTCCTGTTATAAGCACCCAAAAGGAAACAGCTGGAAAAAAAGCACTTTCCTCACTACAAAATTTATGGGGTGTGTTTTGTTTCAGCAAAGAAAACTGGAAAACACTATTTCAGGTTTATCAGAACGTGGGGGTTTTTACCATCTGAGTCTCCTTCAGTTTCTTTACAGCAGAATCAATTATTTGCACAGACCTATTTGTCAATGCTAAAAACCACAATCTGAGCTTTGTTAGGGGACAGTCACTGACAAAATCCCAGCCTGTGGTGTCACATGGTGACGATAAAATCCCAGTAGAGCAGAGCTCACTGGGCTGGTATGATGGGTTCGGACCTGAAAGTAGGCAGGTACCCGTGCACGCTATTGAAATATTGAACACTACCAAAAATCATGTATCTATTTAGACTGATTTAAAACAGGTTAGTTAAAAAGGGGCAGTCTAGGTCCAAGCCTTCCAGTGGCTCATTTTGCAGGACTATGCTTCCTTGGTGGCTGGATGAGCCAGCGGGTTGTACTAAGTCCTAAGCCTGAGTTGTTGGCACTCATGAGAAAGAGGTGAGATGTGCTGTGAGGACAGAGAGGGGTCAGCGTCTTCTGGTGGAGAGACACTGGACCCTGTTGCAGATGCTCTGCAAAGTACAAGGGAGCAATGGGCAGCTTTGCCATCCTTCTTAAAGATTCAGGACTGTGTTTCTTTCTCACTACTCATCTGCTTGTTGGGAATGGGTCACCACAGCCAGCAGTCGTAGGAAGCACGTGTGTGTGGTTACTCTACTTCTGTTATTCCCTTCTTTGGGCCGTTGTGGATTCCAATGTGACTGTTAATTGTATTTTATAGATGACACAAATGTACATGGAACATTACAACAGGGAAAATATGACAACAGTAATACCATAGAGCATAATTGCTGCCTCAGGAGCTTGCTATCCAAAGGCCTGAACATGTTCACTGTACTTAGGGAGAGAGTAGTGTGGAGATGTTATCTGTGCCTGGCTTAACACGAGATTTGGGGTTCTGAGAAACAGGCAGGAGGAGGATTTGCCTCTCTAGGGACCGGACACCTGGGTTTGAGCATCACCCACAAGGTTCTGGTGCTCTGAAAAAAAGAAAACCTCTTCTGCAAGATGGATAGGAGGGATTTCAGCTCCCCATGCTAACTAATGGAAAATGTTGGGGGGGGTGGTATTTAGGTAAACAAAACGGAAAGCTGCAAGAGTTTACATTTCATTTCATTTCAAATGGTCGTTACAAAAGCAAAGCCCAGAGCATAGTCAGCAACTCGCACAGCCTCGCTTAGCAGTTCTCGGTGCAGCACTCCTACTCTCCCAGGATCAGGCCCTGGGAGGACACCAAGGAAACAAATCCTTGAAAGCAACATATGGAAACTGAACATGAAGTAAAAGCTCGAGTGGAGGTAGGTGGGTTTGGGAACTGACTGCAGGAGAGGGAGCTGAGGCCGTGCAGCGGGGAGTGTGCAGAAAATGAGGGTATGTTGGAACGTATTCGGCTGCAGCCATGTTACCGTAATCCGTGCAGTCATTTCCTCTTGACAAGTGTATGTAGCACTTCACAGAGCTGGGCCTGCTGTCAGGGGAAGGTAACGGCGATACATACATGTCTGCACGTCACGGAGAGAGCAGCCATGCGAGTGGTATGAGGCACATATAGGGAGAAGCTACTGAGCAGAAGGCTACACAAGATGAAAACACATTCAAGAAGGGCTGGTATTTTTGTGATAAAACTGACCAGTTGTTCATAATTAAAAGAAATGTCTCCCCAAGGTCACTTGAATTTTTTCGCCGGGATCACAAAGCTGTTCTAATCTCCACTGGTATTAGATCTTGAATTAAATGTGTGCTGGCATCTGCCAGGGTAAGTATCTCTGTTTTCTCCTCCCACCCCTTGTAGGAAACTTGCTTAATCTGGAAGGATTTAAGCTGTGCAAGGCTCCAGGCCCTGCAAGAAGGGGGTTGAGGGGTGTTGAAACATCTTCTACAAGTACTTGCTGTCCCCCAGAAAGATGGCATCTGTCTGACCCCTGAGTCCCATAGACCTTGTGCTGGTAAATGTCTCACCAATGTGCCAAAGGGTCAGTGGGGTTTGAGCTCCATCAGTCAATCACAGGGACACGGAAGTGATGACTGTGTCATGCAGGTGGAATGATCTACTTGGGAAGTACAGGCCACACTTCAGCTCCTTCAGACCAAAAAGAAAATCATTGAGCTATTGCTTTTCCCCTGAAGTGAAACATTTTCTGAGAAGGCTGCCATACTTGTGTCTCTTCCCACTTAAACTTACAAGTGATACTGCTTATGGCAAACAGCCTGTACAGATTCTCCAAATCCTTAAATATTGACCTCCCCCTCCCAAAATTTCAGTTGGACTTGGAGTTCTTTTTCACCCACGGACAGACACCGCAACTTTATGAGGGCTGCTGGACAGGTTTATAATTTCACTTTGTGCTACTGGATTTTTACTAACTAGGATTTGCCATTATTACCTAACACCCTCCTCAGCCCAGAGCACTTTTTGTGGCAGAGGAGGGGTGTGCGATGAGCTCGAGTGTCATGGGTGTTTTTCAGTGTTTTTCTTCCCCACAGGCAGGAGTTAACTGTGGCCCCCGTTGGGTCACATCCCCTGGCAGCCCCCCTGCCTCCTGTGTTACTCGCTGACTGGGGGCCAGTGGGTGGACGTGGAGTTTAGCGTCACTCACCTTCGTGCTTATTCTTCTGTGGCAAGTGTTTGAAACCTGGAGGGGCTGTCATGGAGCTGCAGGGGCAGTTGTCCCCTCCACATCAGGGCTCTGATTGCTTAGCATTTTCCCAGGCATCAATCACTCGCTGCTTATTGGGGGGATACTGAGAGAGGCCGCTTCATTGTTTGTTTGCATCCAGTGGTTTTTTACAAGTAAATTGTCAGGATAGGCAACACGTCTTTGATACTTTGCCTCTTTATCGGCGTCCAAGACAGCTGATGACATTATATTGGGCATTCATTTTAGATCTGCCGAGCCCACAAAAATCAATAGTTTTCCATTATCGGGTCCGGCTGGGTCACTGGTCTGTCAATGAGCTGTTACAATCGCTGTACAAGGGTGAACCTGACCAGTCAATTGCTGCTGACAAGAGGAAAACACGCTGACAGCCCCTGGAACAAGACAGGACACAGATTTGCACTTCAGTTTGCCATCCGAGGAGCCTGGGAGCGGGGCTGTTTCCAAGATGTAGGGCACGCAAGGTGGGAGAAGAGGTCCTCTCCCTCCCTCCCGCTGCACAACAGGCAGGCCTCCCCTGCTCAGGGAATTAAGGTTTGTTTCCTCAGTCCCAAACCCCATGGAACTCCCTAACCAGAGATGAAGTCACCACCTTCCCCGGCGCTGTGTTTCTCCAGCAGAAAAGGGATGTGCTAAAGGGGAATGTTTCTGCTGGCAAGGCCAGCGGGGCCAGGCTTCTTTCTGTAGTGGCTGTCACTGAGAGATGCTGAGCTCGGGGGGGCTCCTTGTCTGTGGTGGGACACTGCACGGCGCTGGACAGAAACGCAGCCAAATGGGGCTAGCTCCAGTTTTTGTCTCTCTGTGTTGTAACGCCGACTTCCTATCGAACTTGAGAGTTGAGCAAAAATAAATATTTAGAAATTATGCCAATATTATGATTTTTAATTTTCAACTTTATTAACTTCTTTCAAGTGTTAAATCCTGCCCGTTTTATTTACGCCTCCGGTCGTCTGTTTGATTCTCGCACAAGTCAATATTCACTTGTGTTCCATCATCAAACAAAAAACTGGTAATCAACTTCATCACTGGGAGCCAAGTAGCTGGGTTTTAAAAAATACACTACCCAAAAGAAAGATCATTTTCTTTAAACGCGAGGAGAGGGAAGGCTTTTTAACGGAGAAGAGCAAACCCTCCTCTGCCGGTAATTAGAGGCACCAGCCTTACATGACTCGCAGCATTTGGTAGCTCAAGCCGCGTCAGATCTCTTACAGCATTAATTAAAAAGAATTTATGTTTTTTTAATAAAATGCTTCATGTTTTAGCCCCTTTTCTTCCTCCCACCAAACGTGGTTACGGGGGCTGAAGGGAATTCAGGTTAATATGTTGACACACTTAACAATGCGGGGTCATGTTGCACAATCCGCCTGGCTGGTTCGGTGCCGCGCAGCCCCTGACAGGTCCTAATCAACCGCTGCCCTAAAGGCAGAGGCAAGGAGAGGATTTTAATTACTGCTCTACGCGCGAGTTTGCCAGCATTAAATTGAGACATAATTAGGCCTCCGAATTTTAATAATTGTCCTAGCTAATTGGGCAGACAAGTACGCTCTGCAGCGTGGCGTGATTAGATAATTAGTGCTTCCAAATGACAAAATTGGGCTCTTGATTGCGGATTTTAGATGCGGACGGGGGGAGCGGGCAGCTCCCTGCGCGGGCAGAGCCGCGCCGAGGAGGGGCCCGGGCCGGGGATGGGAGCGCGGTGCGGTGCGGTGCGGTGCGGTGCGGTGCCGCCGCTGTGGGCGGGCGCGCGCGCCCCCCGGCCGACGTTGCTCCCCGCGCCACGAGGCAATCAGCTTCGCGGCGCTAATCGATCCCTTCGGCCCAAGGACGGCGCGGCACGAGTGGCGGCCATCAAAAGGACATCGGGGCTCGGGCCGGCGGGACGGATCCGGCCTCGCCTGGTACCGGGGTGGTAGCGGCGGCGGCGCGCGTGGCTGCTCCCCTCGCAGCCGCCAGGGGGCGCCGCTCCCGCGCGCCGGTGCCGGTTCGGCGCGCCGGCGGCTCCCGCGCCAGCTCCGCGTCCCTCGGCAGGGCCGGCCATGGCACCGTAAGTACCGCTACCCCTGCCCGGCCCTCCGGCGGGGGGGAGCCGCGTCGTGGCGCCGGTCCTTCTGCCCGCCCCGCACGGCCGGGCCCTTCCCTGCGGCCGCTGAGCAGGCGAGGAGCATCTCCCCCCCCGCTCGGCTGAGGTGGGGCTCGCCGCCCCTCCCCGCAACCCGCTGGGCAGGACTGCTAATTACATTGGTATACATCATTGTGTATCGCAAATATATGTCAGCGTGTGCCTCTCAGCTAGACCGGGGGCTGCCGTGGGCGCGGACATAGCCCGGTAGCTCCGTCCGCGGCGGCGCTGGCCCGGGCGCTGAGGCACCGGTGGTGCCACCGCGCTGCTGCCGTCATCTGCTGCCGCGCTTTAGTCCCCGCCTGGCTTTTCCCCACCAAAAATATTTCTGTTTTTAAGGACACCACGGGGCGCAGCAGTGTTTTTTTATCTCTTTTCTAGAAAGGCTCTGTTTGGGGTGGGCCTGGGGTAAATGGGTAGCGAAGTGCCGAGCTGCGGTGCGGTGGGTCCCCGCAACGTGCCGCCGGTGCCGAAGGACAGCGGGGCTGTGCCGGGGGGAGCGGGGCAGCACCCCCGCGCTCTGGGACAAAGCGCACAGGTTCCCTCATAAGGAAACGCGCCGCCCTGGCCCCGTCTCCCCGATTCCCGTAAAGAAAACGGGGAGGAGAGGAGGGAGACGCTCCAAGGCAGCTTCTCTCCCCACCCCACCCCCTTCCGCCCCCCTCTCGCCCGCCCCCGTGGGCAGGCGTGTGGCGGAGCCCGCGGGCCCCGTCCCGCCGCCGTGCAGGTGAGCGGCACCCCGGGGCTCTGCGGACACAGGTCCCGCCGCGGCGCCCCGGGTGCTGCCGGCACCCCCGGGTCCGAGGGGCCGCCCGGGAGGGGAGCCACCCTCGCAGGCTGCGCGACCCCTGCGCACCAGGACGTGCTTTTGTCTGTTACCGTTGTTCCCGTCCCCTCTGGGAAGAGTCGGTCGGTTTCACGAGCGATGTTGAAGTTGGCTCGCTAATAACGGAAAGTTAAAATGCGAACGCTTCACTGGGAAGCATTCCGTGCAGCTGGTGCAAAACCGCTTCTGTGGGTTTTGTTATCTGCAGGAAAGGAAAAACAGCTTTATGATTATTATTTTTTTTCTATGTGCGATTGCATCGTCATTGAAACACATCGATGATTTTCACTGCAGCCTGAGGGCTTCTTGGCCTTAAAGGTCGAGCTATTTTTGCTAATGCATCAGGATTTTAACTCCTATTTCATAAATCAACTTCAGATGCTCTGCATAGTATTTATATCCTTATTTTCTGAGATACATTCTAGCGCAGTAGATTGCCGTCTCACCACTTCAGTGCTTCAAAGCGATGATGTTGGGAATTGTCAGCTCTGAAGACAGGGTTAGCTCACAGGAGCGGGGTGTGCTGTGTAAAAGGCTGGTTTATAAAAGCGTTACAATCCATATATCTTGCAGGTCGAATTGCATGCATTATATGATCAGAAATACATAGAGGATTGATCTGCCAGTGCATATTTAAGGCAAAATTCATGTTATCTTCAAAGGTGAGGGTGCCAGAAGTGCACAGAAGCTAGAAGGCTCATCTTACAACCAACCCCAGCCCGGAGAAGCTGTGGCAAAGCCCTCGTATATCCCGATAACAAACTCCTGTGGCCTAATGTGCGCAGTCCTCACCCGAGCCCTTGCTAGGAGCGGTAAGCACCTTGCCCTGCTGAAAGTTAAAAATGCCTCCTGCGAACCAAATAGATGCCTATGTTTTGGGGAGGTTTTTTCTTATATTTTATTATTTCAACGGACTCTTGACCACCAGGTGACATGTCCTCAAGGCCTCCAAGCTGCCGAGGGTGTTGCTTACCTGTTTCTGAGCAGCCTCAGTTGCCTCTGTGCCCAAGTGGTCTCTGGGGGAGAGAGGGGAACTCCCGGCAGGTTCCATTTTATCATCCTTCTGTCAGCGTGCTGGTGATGCTGCTAGCAGAAATAGGTGGGCATTGCAGTGCTCATGTAAAGGTGACATGCAGTGCCAGGTTTGCAGTTCGAGTCCACTCAGTGAACTTGAACAGTTTAATCAGTGTCTGATGAAGCTTCATATGTAATTTATCTGTGCTAGATCAAATTCTCTTCAAGTCTAAAGCAATTGTTCGAGGTTAGACTGGGGGGGAACCTAGCAGCACAGTAGTAGTTCCTGCTCTGACCCTGCAAGAAATACTGTGAGGTCCCATCACAGGCACAGCAGCCTGTGTGTGGTCATTGCAAGGCCAAGGCCCCAGTGAGGCTCCTTTTCTCAGGACACTTTTGTGCTGTTTGCTACCCAGATGATAGCTTGGGTATGCCATTAGTTAGCAACCCTTGCAGGGAACGCTTTGTTTTGCGTGATGAGGAAGCTGGAACTCTTCCTTCAGGGATGCTGTTAGAGATAACTGTCACTTGTGTGCAGTGTCTGTGATATGGTGGTGGGGCGATGGGAGCTGAAGGCCACTTGAATGCAGCTCCAAATGCAACTTTGTGAGTTTGTCCTGGTAGATGGGGCAAGAAACCCGCTTTACCTCTGTTTCATGCCCTGTGTGGTCTGCTGCTTCATCTACAGGTGCAGAAGAAGGTATTTGTTGCTGAGATGCTAGTGTTTCAGGGTCTGGGTTTTTTGGCACTTTCTTTCCATTTCTGAGTTAGCACAAAATCCTAATTAGCCTAAGTGCAGAAAAAGGAGTCCCCTTATCTTGGTGGAAACCAGGCTGCATTTAATGCTTCTCAGCTGGTAGCTGGGTCTCACAGACTTTCCCTCAGGTGACACCACCGACGCTGGGATGGACAAACAGAATTTAAGAGATTTATTTACTTTGTGAGTAATACGAATTTTGTTTAGTTTTCTGGGTACCAGTTTGATTAAATAGTTTGGGGGTTGTTTTTTCCTAATGAATTTCATGGTGCTGAAAAAATGTAATAAGGAAATAACCAGCTCTATAAATCAGGGTGTATCTTTATAGTGCTGCAGCTGAAACAGTTCAACCCGATAGTGCTGAAATGGCCTAGTCTTTCACGTGCACGCGGCTGCAGAAGTGGGGAAGCATTTTAAACCGGCACAGGGGTTTTCACTGCGCTCCCTTGACGAAGTGCCCTCTCGCTGCTCCGCCGGTCTGACTCACAGCCACAGGACCGGGCTTCATCAGGTTTCCCATCCCCACCCACGCTGCCCGGAGGGGCTGCCCGCCGCCACCGCCTGTCCAGCGGGCCCCAGGCCTTGCCAGGGCACGGCTGCTTTGCCCGGCCTTCGCTATCAGCCCCCCAGGACCCGCTCAATCCATTATTCAGGGAGCGCGTCCCGCTCCCGGCGGTGCGGGGCGGGCGCGGGATGCGCGGGGCCCGGGGGCGGCGGGCTCGGCGCCGGCGGCAGACGAGGAGCGGCTGAAGTTAATGCTTCAAAGAAGCGGCGAGAGGGAGGCGGACAAAAGCAAGCGCCCGGCTAACAAACGCGGAGCTCTGCCGGCGAGTTTTAAGGCGTTTTAAGTCTAAAGAAGAAGTGACAGGGCAATCATCTCCCCGGCTCGGCTGCGGATGGGAGGGTGAAATCTTGCTAACAGCTCGTGTATCTGTATATTTAATTGCGACCTGGCTGCATGTTCCTGTTGAGGAAGGATGCAGATGACAAGCGAATCTATGAAAACAGAGTTGACAAACCCGGGAAAGGGATAACTGACAGATGAAACGACAGTCAGCGCGGAGCTAACTGGCAAACGCATCAGTACAAAGTCATATACCTTCTGAGAGGAGGAGTAGTTTGTTTTATTCCGGTTCTCCAGAGTTTTATCTACAGTCGGTGTGATGGGGGAGAGAGGAACTAATGTGCCCTGTTTAGGATACAAACATGCAGATTAGATCAGACTTCAGGCACCGCGTTTCACTCGACTTCGTGGTTAGAGGAGTAAACCAGGCGTGCCCCCACCGAGGGAAAGGAAAACAGAAAGACACGGTTGTTTTGGGTTTCGGGGGGGGGGTTCGTGTTTTAAAGGTGCTTTTAAACTTGTTTAAACAACACAGCCGTTTCGCATACGGCTACAGTGAGTTCATGGGGATGGAGCTGGGCCCGGAGCAATCCGCCGCCGCTGTCCGAGGCCGGGGCGCCGGGAGGATACAAACCCGGCTCCCGTTTTCTGCACTTTTGTGTTACTTTAAGTTTTGAATGAGGCTAGTGTAATTACGAGGCGTTTAACTTTTTGCCAGGCTCTTTCATTATAGCTTTGCATTTGCACCTCGCCTTTAAGAGAAGTAATAACATTCACAGTCAGGGGCAAATCCTGTTAATGAACAAATTAAAGTTCAAACAGTTATTCAAGTTCACAGCCCTGCTCGCTGCTCCTTTCATAAGACTTATACATGTTACTTTCTCTCGGGATCACTCCCCCTTTTATTACTTTTTAAGCTTTTCATAAGCACCGGCGGGCTATGTGGGCAGCTCCCAGCCTCTAAAGAGCCCACAAATCCTGAAGGGAGCCCTAATCCGGCCTTAATTTGGCAACTTTTGTAAAAGACATAAAAGCTCGGGTGCCACCCTTGTGCGTTCAGATGATTGTATCACAGGGAACAAACCGGGGGAAGCCGCCCCCCCCCGCGCTGCCCCTTTCCCGCACCCACCTATTTGTGCTGGCTGTTACCCGCCGGAGCTGTGCAAAGGAAGAAGCCTCCGTTACTCCCTTACGGGTACCGGAGGATAAATTAGGGCGTCTGATCGACAGCCTGGGCCTTTCCACCCCTCCCTCGATACCTATGCTCGGCTCCTCTGAGCGCGGGCGGGCGGCCGGTCCCCCCAACCCGTCCCGCAGCGGTCCCGGCCGAGGCCCCGCAGCGCTGCCCGTGGGCCGGAGCCCGGTGCCTGCTGCCGGCGGCTGCCTGCAAGTGCTAACAAAGTGCAGTTTAAAAAAATAGATCCCTGTGCTCCCTCTTCCCGCCCCGCCCCCCTCACCCTCACCCCCCCCCGCTTTCTTCTTTTCTTCCAAACCTTTTGCGATTAGAGTGTCTGCGCTCACCTCGGCATTTGCATAATATGAATCTTAATTCCCCTTGTCAGGGGCTGCCTGAGCCCGGGGGATCCGCGGCTCCGGGCGGGGACCGGGACGCCCCCCGCCCCGCGGTGCCGGGCTCCCCGGGCCGGGGGGCGGCGGGCAGTCCAACAAAGCCCGGGGAGTTTGACACTGGTTCAAGGCAGCGCCGGTGCAAAAGCGCTGTCTATGTACAAATAGAGGAGATCACACTCCCCATTATCTACCTCCTGGCGAGTGTTTGATTTGTGACATCAAAAGCTTATCAAGGCAAGCTCGCACACCAAAAAAAAAAGGGAGAGAGAGAAAGAAGGGGGGAAAAAAGCACCTCTTCATGGAGCCAGCTCGCTCCCGTTCGGGTGATGCCAGGGGAAAGAAGAGGGGGCTGCCGCTGTCAAAACGCCGCCGGAGCCGGGGCGGCCGCTGTCAAAACGCCGCCGGAGCCGGGGCGGCGGTTTCTGCCCCGCCCGCGTCCCCGGGGCTGAGCGGCGGGGCCGGGGCGCTGCCGCGGGCGGGAGGGCTGGAGGGAGGCCCCGGTTCCTCGCAGCCATCCGCACAGAAGTGGTTTGATATAATCACCATGACAACTGCCGCCTATGAGCATACAAATAATAGAGATGAAATAGACAAAAGATTAGCATGCCATGAAAAGTACAATAAGTTTCTTATTTAGCATTTAGATAACTGTCTTTCCTTCGGAGCAGGCTTCAAAGTTGAACCCAGTTTAGACCAAGAGGATTAATTCTTTCTCCCGCATGCTTCATTGAATCTCTCATTACCAAACTTTGTCTGTATTGATGTAAGATTTGATTGAAGATTAGAGCATTTAGTAAATCTTGCTTTTCTGCATGTATCAGGCCTTTTCAAGCGCAGACCGCGCTGCCCAGTGGTCAATACCCTTACTTTTATCCAGTGTCTGCTTCATTTAAACTTAATCAACTCCCTCAATGAACTGGAACAGGGAAACGTCCCTGCGGTAAGAATGTTGTGCTTTTCTTAGATAATTCTTTGCTCCCTCTCCCAATCCGCTGGCGTTAAACCTAAAATTGCTCTCTGATGAACTTAATCAATATGATAATGACAATTGGGGCCGAATGGCTCCGCCTGGGCTCCGCGTGGAAAAGGTAGATGGCTGTGCCCGCTGCCCAAGCCCAACTTCGCCTCGCCTCGCCTCTCCTCTCCTTTTGTGTGCGCTGCTCCCACCTTTCTTTCCCTTTCTCTCTCTCTCTCTTCTCCTCCTCCCTCTCCTCCGCTCCGTGACACCGACCGCTGCTCACGCTGGAGAATGATGCTTCTTTGTGCGGCAGGAGGACTCGTATGTCACCGCCCGGAGAAGCGGAGCGGAGCGATTGGCCGGGTGAATTATCTGCCTTGTTGCAGTGAATTATTTGCCCTGTTTCCTTTCCCAGTCAACAAGTTTCTGAGGTATAGCGCAGATCAATCAAAGCTGACAGAGCGCATGTGAAGCTTTTACTGTGTAAATCTGGACCTCTTGTCCCGGCTTCGTTGGCACTGGCATCTGTATATCATTTTTATACTGCTACCAGTAGAGCAATTTCAAAAGTATTTGCAAGGAAAATGGATGTCCCCATCTGTTCCTGGAATCATAAATGTGCCACTTTCGGAGGGTTTTCACTGGTAATCATATCTTTAATGATGAACAAACTTGTGATATATACCTTTCCATAAAATGGGGTTTTCTTCACTTTATTGTGATTGGCTGGGATAAATAGCTTTTCCATATGTTAGGGAGATAAAACATAAGATTACCAGAGCTCGTTTGTTTGATCATAAACAAAAGAAACAATTCGCTCCAAACACTCCTTAAACAGAAACAACCGCGGAATTAAATTGTATTAATAGGCTATCGATGGGTCAGGAGGCAAACAGCTGTCCCCGTGGAAAAGACAGCAATTTTAAAATAAGAGTAGACGGATCTTTTCGCCGTCCGGGTGACCTTAATGCAGGCGTGGATTTTAAATACTCGATGTTTTTTTCTTTCTTTTTTTTTTTTTTTCCCTAAAACTATCTTGTCTTTGTCTCTTTTTTTCACACCCCCAGTTTGACTTTGACTTTTCGCCAGCGTGCGAGCGAGGTAGCGGAGTGCCGTGCGCTATATTTAGAAAGCAGCTGGAAGGGAAAATGTCCTCAGGAAGCCGGGCGGTTTTGTTGTAAGATCCCTCCAGTCCCGGCGCTGTCCGAGTAAACGCCCGGGCTGAGGCGTGCCAGCGCTTCGCACCGCCGGGAGCGCCGGGTACTGGGGCTCCTGGCCGAGCCTGCGGCACTTCCCAGCGCAGGTGGCGTCAGGACTGCCGTGTGACGACCAGAGAGGTGCCCTTGCCGGAGGCACCCAACCCCAGCGGCACCTCCTCGGGTTTATGTCCGCCGGTGGCACCCCTCTCTGCCCGGGGGTACGGGCGAGTTGAACGCACTCGTTTCTCGGTGCAGAGAGCTCAGCCGCGGGCTTCGCTGCCCGGAGCGGGTCGCTCCCGGTGCAGTTCGGCGGGGCAAACTCTGCGCGGTCCCCGCTGCCCCGGGCCGGGCGGTCCGTGAACGGAGCCGGAGCGCAGCGGTGGCACGGGCAGCCCTCTCCCTCCAAGGAGAGCCGGCAGCGACGCTAACAATGAGCGATGGGGGACTCGTCCGCTGGGGCTCAGCCCGTCGAGGACGGGGTTCTTCAGGGCAGGCCGTGCCCGAGGGGTACCCTGCCAGGCTGTCACAGTAAGGGGGGAACTCCACGGCCCCTGTCGAGATGGTCATGGAGCGTCTCCACGGTACAGCACCCTTCACGGCCCGGCTGCCCCCGACGGGGTAGGCGCCCGTTCGGCCCCACACATCATCCTGCGTTGCTCAGCAGTGGGGCGGGTCTGGCCCTATTCTCCCCCCAGACGGCGAAGAGGGCGATAGTCGCGATCACAGCGATAGGAGGAGACACTTTCGAGCCTTTTCCCTCCAGGCCGATGCCCCTCGGTGGTCGAGGGAGCCGTTACCGCCCACCGTGCACGGTGCTCCGGGGGCCAAGCAGGTCACCAACGGCCAGGGAATGACTCTCCCCATCAGGCGGGAAGTGGGCACGTTAAGGTCTCTTAAGGCCAGAAGACGCCAATAAATCGTCTTCTGTGTGACCTCCTGCATCACAGGGCTATATCATTTCATCTGGTTCCAAAAGCCAGTAATTTGTGTTTGAGAAATACGTGTCTTCCAGAAAGGCCCCTGGTCCTGAAGATGTCAGGACATGCAGATTTTATTTTCCCTGTCCTGGAGAGTTTGCTGTGGCAGTTAACCCCTGATTAAGGGATGATGCATTTCCATGACAGGTTGCCCTTGCTTAAACTACTCGGAATTGCTAGGTGTTTTGGAGCCTACAAGTCATTTTGTCATGCTGTGGGCACCCCAGGTTTCTCCTCTCTTTCACCCAGGTGCCATGTCATTTGCACGGATGAGGGCCTGGCCTTGCTTGGGGATCTTGGGAACGCCTGAGGCATCCAGCACCCGACTGCAGCTCAACCACCTTGGGAACTGTAGCGCACCTGCAAAGAAGAGAGAGCACCAGCACCTGTAGGTGGGTAGGCAAATGGGACATACCATTGAAAACCAGTGCTCCAAGGGCCTAATCTTCCTTTGCTGTAAAGTCACGGGCTGACATGTCTTTCTAACTAAGCCAGCACCTGAATGGAGAAGGATGAGGTATGTTCTTGGAAGGTTCAGCTCTCCAAAAGATACACACAGCACGAGGGTCCTGGATATGTGGGTGGTTGGGTCCTGTGGGCTTGGAGCAAGCGTGGAAGCAGAGCACGTTGCATCTGTTGATCACCTGGGGCTTACAAGATTATGTTTTTCTAGTGAACGGTTGCTGCTTTCTGTCCTAGGTAAAGGCTTTTGGCAGGCACACCTCGGCAGCGCGAAGCCAGCCGCACACCTAGCTGGCCTGAGGTAAGGAGCTGGGCAGAGCCTGAGGAGCTGGTGCAGAATCTCCTTCCCCCCTCCCCAAGACACCACAGTTGTCTCTTTCCTCCCGTGGAGCACCCGCTGGGTGCCCAGGAAGCTCCTGGGTGTCCCAGTCCCGGCAGCGTGGCTGGTGTCCTCCACGCAGGAAGGGAGCTGCTGGTGGGTGACGCCCCACGTCCCCCCCACCTCCTGACACCCCTTCTTCTTTGGGGCGAGGGGGCGGTGTTCCTTGCCGTTCTCGGCATCCTCGGCAGGGGGGACCGTCCCCAGCGCTGCCGGTCCCCTCCGAGCGAC